>JAUCBN010000011.1:11414375-12821250 GCA_035048815.1 Abelmoschus esculentus
CAATTAAAATAGATTGGATCATACTTATTTAGAATGGGTGTTGAGTCTGTGAGATATGAAGCTTTCATTCCCCATGATATAAAGCTTCACTAATTATGACCATGAAAGATAGTTATTCCCATTTAGTTTATAGGACGTAATTATAGAAGGAAAGACATCTAAAATGTAAAATTCAGATGATTGATTGTTGTTTTTGAAAGTAATTTTGAATTGAGTGGGTTCAAAAAAGACAATGGAAAACCCAACAAAAAAAAATCGAGAAAAAAAAAGTTAAAGATTGGTTCCTAAGTGAAAAAAATTCTATTTATAGATCTTGTACTAAGTGTTTAAAATCAAATAGAAAACCTATAGGATATGACTCTTATCCTTTATAAAAATAAAAATTTAAATTTAAACTACTTGATAAAATAAAAAAGTAAAGATAACATATAACTCTTAATCTATCTAAAACTCCTACAACGTACGTTTGTATATACTAAATTTATTAGTTTTGTAATTCGTCTTGTACTATTGAAATCTTTACCTCGAATTATGAAACTTCTGTATTTTAATAAAAAAATTATGGATAGATTGCTTTGCGAGTATCGGTACGCCCCCTTCTTATTGTACCGATATACTAATTAGGTTTGAACAACCTAAAATGTCTACCCGTATCGATACACTAAACCCCTATATCGGTACCCCTAGGTACTTATAGATACTCAAGGTCATCTTCAACCAGTAGAATAATGAAACCGGTACTCGATCCCAAGTACTGGTACACCTAAATGATTTTGGAAACCAAAACTCGTAATGATTATCGGTACGCTCCTCTGTATACCGATTAGCCCTTCATAAATAGCCTCCTAATTTAGTCTAACATACCGATATGCTCCCTAACCGTACTGGTACGCACGCCTAAAAAATAAAGGTTTGGTTCAGATTTCACCTAAAAATACCACTTAACCTATATGGTTAAGCTCCAAATGTTCCTACAAATTATTTAAAGTATAATTTAGTTTTTTATAAATTTTATATCATTTCAACCCTTAATTCAAATTTCACTATTTTTAGCACTCTAAATTATTAATATACCCAACTAGCATTTTATAACCATACAATCAAGAAAAACAACTATTTTATGAGTCTCATAAAATATAAGACTCAAAAATGTATTGACATTAAAGCTTTAGAATTTAAAATAAAGTTCACACCAAGCTCTTGTCACCTCTCTTCCTTACTTCGAGCTTTAAGTTCAACTTTCATCAACTTTAGAAATATTCACCTTGAAAGAAAGATCATCTTTTTTGATCAACTCTTCCTTAACGAATAAAATATAATTCTTATTTAGTAACAAGAAAATTTTAACTTTCTCTTTGAGATGGGAATGAGAAGAAAAATAAAAGAATAAAGAGATAGTGTGGAGACAAGATGATCCCTCTTTCCTAAAACTAAAATTAAGTTTATTTTTTTCCTGCTAAGACCATTTCTTTATTAACTATTTTTAATATAAATAAGACATTTTAGTAAATTTTATAATCAATAGAAAATTTATTCAGTTTTATATTTTTTATCTTTCTTTACTCGACTCAAACCTAAATCCCAAATCAATGAATTTCTAAATTTAGTATGGTATTAGAAGGTAATGATTCTCTTCATTAGAATTGAATATTATTATATTTATCCCAACGAAAATCTAACTCTTGTTCTCATGATCAGTCTTCTTATGAGTAACAACTATCACTGTTGGACACGCTCGATGAAGATGACCCTCATTTCTAAAACAAGTTTCATTTTGTTAGTGGCTTCAACGTTTGATTCATCCAAACATTGATCAAAGTGTTTTGAATTGACACTGTTTATGAACTCTGGGTGGATCTATTTAATCATTTTAATCAAGTTGATCTTGTCTTGTTATCTGATCTATAGTAAGAGCTTTATGGGTTATAGTGAGACAATCTTTCTATAACTTCCTTTCATACACAATTGAAGGCTTTATGGAACGAAATTTGTAATTTATGCCTTTATCGTCCTATTTTTGTTTGGTCATACGATACCGAAAAAAATTTTCTTCGATTTCTTAGGGTTTAAATGATAATTTCGTAGTTCAGAAATGTCAGATTTTAATGATGAAACATCTTATTATTATTAATTAAATTTTTGTTTGGTTATCTAATATGAACGATCGATTAATCCTCTAAATAATCGTGTTATTGTTTCTGATTCAAATAACTTAATGGTCGATAGGTTTAGTAATAAAAAATTTGGGGAAACAAGATACTAGGTTTTTATTTTCTAAGAAATCATTTAGAGAGAATAGAAAATTTATTTGTAAACAAGATAGTAGGTTTTCCTCCTCTAAAAATTCTTTAGAGAGAATAAAAAATTTACTTGTATTCATTGTGACTTTTTTGGGCACACTGTTGATAAGTGCTATAGAAAACATAAATTTTCTCCTGGTTATAAACGTAGAAATCAGTTGAATAAGAATCAGATTAGTTATATTTTTAATGTCATTGAACAAAAATTATCAGTTAAAGAATCTATTTTTTTTACTAAAGAACAATATGATAATTTATTGCGTATAATCAATGAAAGGCATACCTCTGAGACTACTCAATCTATACAATCAAAGATAAACATGTTTATTTCAACCTTTAACTTCACTCAATCCAGTGTCTCGGGTAAAATTTTTAACTCTTCTAGTTTTATATTCAATTGTTCTAGAATTGTAAAATACTTGAATGCTTCAAATCTTAATATTTATTGGATTATTGATTTTGGAGCTACCAATCATAATGTTAGTTCTTTAAATTTTTTAATAGTTCTAAAATAATATCTGATAAATTTATTAAATTCTCTAATAGTAATGTTGTTGAAGTTTTACATGTGGGAACTATCAATATTCATTCTTATTTATAATTATTTGATATTTTCATATTCTGTTCTTTTAATTTAATCTTATTTTTGTTTTACAACTAGATAAATATGATATTTTTTAACTCTTAATGCTGACATTTGTTTGTTGCAGAACACCAAGCTGAAGAAGAAGATTGGTTCAACTAAAACTTGTACTGGTCTATATCTTCTTGAGGTCTAGAATTTTCTTGGTTTTATTTAATGTTTCAATAAAATTCATGCCATTTATACTATCTATAATAATTCAAATCTCTGACATCTTAGATTAGAGCATCTTCAAAATAAATAAAGAACGAAAAAAATTTAATTTGTTAAACAATAATATATCCTCTGATTTTTTGTGTGTGTGATATTTGCCACATAGCTAAGCATAAACGTTTGCCCTTCCTTACTAGCACTTCTCTTTCTGAGTTTATTTTTGAACTTATACATGTAGATGTTTAGAGTTCTTTTCTTATTAAAAGCATATATGACCATTCTTATTTTTTAACTATTGTCTATGAAAATAGTATATATATTTGGGTGTATCTTGTAGCGGCCCTAAAATTTTTTAAAATAATAAGTGTGTAGTAAAAAAAGAAAAGGGTCATTAGTGAAAATGTGGAAATTTAAGGGTTAGGTCTTGAAAGTTGAAATTGAGAAATTAGACCTAAAAGGTTTCAACTGTTGGATATTGTTGGTGTTCGAACCCGTAACCTCTAAAAACAACCGAGACTAGATGGCTCGTAAAAGTTGTGTATTCCTAGAATCATGCACAATAATGTATGGAATGATCACAACCGTGACCTCTCTAGCTTCTTTCATCTTATTCACAACTATAGGCTGTTATTGTGTTGGAATATGCAGTAGTTTGGATATCAAAACTCAAACGAGATTAACAACTAAACAACTGAGGAAGAGAGAGTAATTCAAATCCTGGATTCTTTTATGAAAATAATTATATCACTCGAGCTGCAACTAACAAATTAAATGAAAAAAAAAAAAAAGAGTTGTTTTGGTTTATTCAACAAGAAGAAAGACCCATACTCCTACCCTCACTTCCCGATAGTTTCTGTATCCTGTAGAATTTGTTCAGGTTGCCCTTGCTGTGTCTGAAGCAAAAGCTGTTCTTGTATCGGATGATTTCCATGTTGCTGTAGTGTTTGAATCTGATAATAAGGGTTATCAAAACTCCCCAAAGCCAACGCAGATGATATGGAAGACCCTGGTGTTGTTATCTGATTGAACCCGGTTGCAGTAACCGAACCACCCCCTTCAAAAAACCCATTGTTAAACCTCACAATCTCTTGCTGTTGACCTTGTTGATGTTCATACCCCCTGAACATTTCTTGTTGTTCCCTTGCCTCCAGCTGCTGTTGCGCCTCAAAGACCTGAGCATCCTGTTGCTGCAGTTCCCTTATGACCATCTGTCCACCATGTGCAGCCGTGGGGATCCCCATCATATTATGTTCCATCATAGTTGAAGAAGGGTTCCCAACATGTTGCAAGAAAACAGGCGGCTGTAAGATGGGAAGCATCGCTTGAGGACCAATGTAAGTGGCCAGTTCTTTCTTGGCATCGTTGAGATTGTGTTGCATTTGTTTGATCTTGTGTTGTAAGATGGAGATGAAGCCAACGCAGCCGTAAACGGGGTCTCGAAGTCGAGAGTCGGCCTCGAAGGCTAATGAGTGGACTGCCTCCTCACGTTCTGATGCTTTCAGTTCATTCAAAATCTTGGAGACATTGCTGGCACCAAACACCTTGTGCACGTTTGCGAATTTCTGGGGATTATCAGGTGGGAAATATGGCGCAAACACGCATTCTTGGGTGCATTTTCTACGAAGAAACTTGCACGCCGCGCACGGAGAGTTTGACGATGACATCTTTAAACACTCAGGAAGAAAGATTGTTCAGTTCATCTTTTCAAAACATCAAAGAGAACGAAATTATATGGTCAAACAAAACAGCCTAATCCTAAAGACTAGGACCAAACAAAATCTTTCCAAATCAAAATCTTGAGGTTTATAATTTCAGGTATGTTACCGAATTTTTTGAAAATTTTCGAAAAATCAATTTTTTAGGAGAAATTATATCACGATTATTTTCGTTATAAATTTCTATGATATTAACAAATCAAATATATTTATTTTATTAATTTTTTTATCTCATCTTTTTTATCATGTGAATCTTCACTAATATTTACGATAAATTAAATTTAAAAATAATTTTTATCAAATAAAGAGTCAATCAGTAAAAATAAATAAATAAAAATTAATAAAATAAATATCGATCAGTCTTATGTATGAATAATACGATGGAATGACCTATTATATAATTTTAGGTATCTTTATCTTGCTTTATTTCCTAAATTACCATTTAATAACAAAAAAATGAGTTATTTAAGGAAACTAAGTTTTAAGATAAATTAAAATGAAAACATTATTGGAGGTATAATTACTATGAGAAAATTGTAATTAAATACTAGGGAGGAAATAATCAGTTATGATTTCACATTGTGGATAATCTCATCTGCATTAATTATATTAATTATTTAATAAAATTCATTTTATTAGAGATATAACAAAGATTTTGAGAAATTTAAAACTGATTTGAACATGAGTGTTTAGTTAAATTATTATTTGAATATATTTGATTTGATTTTCGATAATAATTAGTTATGATTTTGTATTGCGATTATCTCAGCCGCCGTGCCCTATTGTTGTCAGAGACTTCGTTTGAGGTCGGAAAGTGAATTAGATTAAATCAATCCAGTTTAATTCGATCCAGTCAAGTTGAACTGACTTAGATTAGATCAGGTCAATCAAACAAACCGCCCGTCAATTGTCGCCTTCGTGCCTCTAGCCGTTATCATATCATTGTGTTGTCAAGCAATCGACCGTCGTCACACCATCAATCGTCGTCACCAGCTGTTGTTGATCGTCATCGTTGATTAGTGTTAACTTTTTTAAGATACCCTATCATGCGGTTTTTTAGCGTTTTAGATTCAATGATACAGTTCGTTTTGTCAAATTCGAACTCGCTAAGTTGTTTTTACGCGTTTGACTTTATCTTTAATATAAAAAATACATAAAATTTATGTGTTTCAGTATTTATTAGTTTACGAGGATCGTTCGAGTTAGGACATCAGATCTTTTGGGTTGTTTGAGACTTTTAGATGAAGATTTTAGTAATATCGACTTAAGGTTACTACACCTCGAATTCTAGAATAATTCATAAACATCATAAGTGTAATTGTTTTACATCTTAGTAATTACGAACTAAGAGATGAATAACACGAGTATGTACAAATTTATTCTTATAACCAAATCGAAAAAACAAATTTACTATTATCATTAAATTATTCAATATATTATTATATAAAAAATTTAATTATCATGTATGTCCTTTTAAATTAACCACTAATGACCTTTTTATAACAAAATTAACCGTTCTGATTCTGATCTCCCCGAGTGGCGAAAAGGAATCATCTTGAAAGATGAGCGTTTTGTGCACGCTGTGCACTTTAGCTGATGCTCTTCTTTCTCCACGAGTCTCGACAGGGTCAAGTAAGACTGCTGGCGTGAAATGGCCTGAAACTATAAAGACACTCCTGCGCGTTAACCTAACCAAACAAAGATTTGACTCAACTCGACAATCAAATCACCTTCTCTACACACCCAACTGGCTTTCAATGTCTGATTCACACTCTAGGTGAAACTCATTCTTCTCCAAGTGGAATCTAAAGAAACGAAATATTTTATTTTGGGGTTTAATGAATTTGTGTTATTTTACAATTACAGCTGCATGGATGGATCTTATGCTGAGATTGTGGTGGTGCGACATGGGGAAACGGAGTGGAACGCGGATGGAAGAATTCAGGTTTGAATCTCTCCAGAATATTTGCAATATTTTAAGCATTTTGATATATTTCGGGATTTGGGATTGAACATAATGTCAAAAAATCGAAATTGTTCTCTGGGAATCATCGGATATTTAGGGATATGGCGTGAGTGTGAGCTTCTGTGATATATATATATATTGAATTACTGATTTTAATTTTGTTTTGCAAGTTTATGTTATCATTGACTAGTGATTCTTATTTGATGTTGAAAGATGATATCTCTCTGTTTTCAGATTCTGAATGTGAAGTAAATGTTGCGGATTTTATGTTGTATTAAAAATTGGGGATTTCAGAATTTGATGATGTAGGAAAGAAAAGAACTCAGTATTTATCTGCTTCATAGAAGCCTAAACCAGTTATATTTCACAAGGAGAAGACGAAATGCCTAGATTTGTATGGTTTACGTTATAACAAAATTAATAGAATAGAATGCAAGATGATGAATGACACGGTTCATCAGTTTCACTCTGACTATCGATATACTAACCAGAGCGACACCAGGATTTGGGGTTAGGGCAAAACATAAATGTTTAAAAGTTGAGGGGAATTCATAAATAAACCGATCTTTAAAAAAATTATATAAGGGGAGAAAGGTGGGAAAAAATCTTGGAGGTGGGGAGGGGCAATGTAGTTCCACCCCGGACTGATTGTAGTTTGATAAATCTTTGACATGGTTCTCTGACCAATCATTTCTTAAAATGATAATATCAGTTTGCTGAGTTTTTTTAATCTATTCTGTATACGTGTGATGCTTCGAGTTTCAAAGTTTGATTATGTATGTTCAGATGCTTCCTCTTATTATGTGGATGCCTTAGTTAATGTATCAATGTATCTTGCTACTCTGATTAGCTTAATTTGTCTTTTGATAGGGGCATCTGGATGTGGAGCTAAATGAAGCTGGGAAGCAGCAAGCAGTTTTAGTATGTCATTTACTTGTATTTTGTGGACTTTTATTGACTGATAGTGTGATTCCTAAAGCTTGTTATTTGTCCCCTACCTCTCTTTTGTAGGTGGCTGATCGATTATCAAAGGAGCCTAAGATATCCGCTGTATATTCATCTGATTTAAAGCGAGCCCTTGTGACAGCTGAGACAATCGCAGCTAGATGTGGTGGGTTAGAGGTATGAATCTCAAAGCAATGACTATTGGGGTTTGATATGTTAAAATATATGTTTTGTGGTTGTAAAGGCAGTTGCATAGAATTCTGTACTTCATTTTTTTCCTCATTTTATAGAAGTTGTCTATAACTGGGAAGAGTTTGGAATTATATGTTGAATTTTCATCTTTTCTATTGGGTTCAAACCAGGTTATAACAGATCAAGACCTAAGGGAGAGGAATTTAGGAGATCTACAAGGTCTTGTATTTCGTGAAGCAGTCAAACTTAATCCTAAAGCTCACAAGGCCTTTTTATCACACCGGACAGATCAAGATATACCAGTAAGTTGGGACTGGTTTGAAACTTGAAAGAAAGTCATTGCTTTGGCTTTGCTATAATTAGCATGAATTCTATACTTAAATCAGTAATGTGTTGGCTAGACAATCTCTCCTTTGGGTCTTAATTGTGTATAATTTGCTAAATTATGTTTAAATGGTAATCATTTGAAACATGGCTCTATAACATACAAGTCTGAATTTAACAACTTCTGGATAACATGCCAACAATGAAATGGATCAAATTGAGTCTATTTCTTGTTTTCATGACATATATATATATATATATATATATATATATTCAGGGTGTAGATATCTTTGATGCTTAGTTTGATTTATTAATATTCAGGGTGGTGGAGAAAGCCTAGACCACCTCTTTCAGCGCTGCACATCCGCATTGCAGAGAATTGGCCAGGAGCATAAAGGTCTGCTGTGTAAATGATATTGTTTATGCCCAATTTCTGCAATTTTCAGTACTCGGTCAAACTTCTGCACATACCAGTAAACCTATAACTCTGTGTTGATTCTGTAAATATAAGAACTGTAGAAGTCTTTGATCAACTTTATTTTCTTTTGGTATCCCTCTACTACCTTATAACATCACCTGGGAAATATGATTTGGTTCGAATATCTGAATTGTTGCTCTCTCTGTGATAGGAGAGCGAGTTGTTGTGGTTACGCATGGCGGTGTCATTAGAGCACTCTTCCAGCGCGCTCGCCCAAACGGAAAGTCGGCGGGAAAGGTGCTTAATACATCAGTCAACATATTTCACTTGTCTGATGAGGACTGGACCCTAAAGTCCTGGGGAGATGTGAGTCATCTCCAGCAAACTGGATATCTGAAGTCTGGTTTTGGAGGGGACAAAACATCTGGTTAGTTTGCAGTTGATATCTGATATGCCTTAGTTTGCCAATTTGAGACAACAGTATGAGTTATCTCTTTCTAAACTTGATTCAAGAACAACTCTTATATTTCTTTTAAAAATGAGACGATTTCTCGATTTTAACGCATGTGGTAGTAGTCTGAAAGAGAAATATTTCATATTGTTCATAAAAGGTTAGTCCATATACTTATAAATATATTATATGAAGTGAGTTTGTCAGACAAGTATGGAGGATCTCGAGTATAGGGTAAGTAAAACTCGACTCGAAAAAATAGAATAACCCGACTCGAGGCGAAAATATTCGACTTGTTTTTACCCGGTTCAAAATTTTTTAGACTCGATTTGACTCGAAAAATTTTTAAATAAAGTTCGAGTTATGAAATAGAAATTCGAATAACTCAAAATTTTTAGTAATTAAAGGATTGGTTTTTAAGTTTGATACGAGTCTATCAATTTTTTATGATATATATATTGATATATAAAAAATATAAAGAAATATTGCTACATATGAAAATATATATACATATTTTATGTGATTAGTGAAAGTCATTTAATTTAGAATCAAATCATATTATAACATGATAAATAAATATAATTAAATATTTATAAGAATTCGAAAACTCGATTTGATTTGACTCAACTCAAATTTCTTAGACTCGGCTCGAACCGAAAATCAAATAAAGTTTGAGTTGTAAAATATAACTCGTCAACTCGAATAACTTAAATTTTTTTGACTTAACTCGATCGAATACTCACCTCTACTCGAGACCCATGTGAACGAGGAGACAAACTCGAGACCCATGTGAATAAGGAGGCAAAGATTGTTCTAAATTTTTTACTAAGTGAATTGTGGGATGGAAAAAACTATTCTGTGAATTTTTTTTACCATGTCTTCTATGGTTTTGTTTACTAAAATTCAGTTATTTAATTTTTTTATATCATTTTTTAATGATGAATCTTTATTTTTTATGCCACGTAAATAAAGAGTGAGTGGTTATAAAAAACATAAAAGCAGACCCTCATTGAAACCAGTGTCTGTCATGGCTCTTTCAAAGTTTAAAAATTTTATATTTAAGTTTTTAAAAATTTTAAAAGTTTTAATTTGGTCCTTTTAAAAGTTTTAAAAATTATTATTATATTTCAAAACTTTTAAATAATTTTGACTAAATCCCCTCCTTAAACTTTTAAAGTTTTGATAAATCTTAATTTTTTGAAAATTATAGTTAAACTCTTACATTTTTATGAAAATTTTAAAATAAACCCTTTAAAATCTTCTAAAATCTTCATTGAAGTTTTAAAAAAAATTAAAATTACCTCCTCAAACTGTGTTGTTAAGATTCATCACTACTTTAACTAGATTCAGTTGATTATTGTCGACTCATGTTCGGATTATTGAATTTGAGCATATTCCAATGACATGAGTTGCTAGGGGTATTCAAACGATCGGTCAAATCAAATTAAAAGATTAAATCGAATTAATTCGGTTAAATGGTCGATCACCGAATTTTATTCGTTGATGAGTGGTTAAAGTTCTTTTGAAAGTTCAGTGTTAGGTGTTGATTTGTATTGTTTTATTACCCTTTTTACTCTTGTTTATTGTTATACTTAAGCATTTAATTAGTAGTATTTCACTATTTTTCATGCATTATTATTAGTTGTCATCTTATTTCTTTACTTGGTTATTTTTTGTTAATTTTCGGTAAAAAAAATGATGTTGTGGTTTGTTTCCATGTTTTGCATAAAGTAATTCTTGATGAAGGAGCTAGCTATGGAAAAAAATAATGAAGAGAAGGTCAAGATGGGAGATATGGAAAGATTGAAGGATCAAAGCAAAGAAGGAAGTATATAATGAGAATAAAATTAGAAAGAGAAATATTCTAGCATGATTATTTTCATCTCTATATTATTCCATCACCCTTGTTGACCGAATCAACTCCATTTAAGGAGCTTGCCGACCACAACATCAAAAGGGAGGCTAGATCATGAGGTTGAAGAGAGGAAGCAAGTGTCGACATCTTCTTCTTTCTTCATCTTGTTTTATTTTGAGTGATGAGAGGAATGTTTGTTGGAAACTTTTACCCAGTCATGAACTAAATCTAGTTGGCTTGGGTTATTCTTGTGTTATGGATAATTTAATTTGATTTCTATTAAGTGTGTGGTGTGTTCTAAATTGAGGTTTATCTATTCTTGGCATTTAATTTGTTTGCGAGAGAATCAAGAGAGGACCTCGATAAATGATTTATTTATCCAGATTCGGGAGGATTGGATTCACGAAACGAATCGGTATGGTTCAATCCAAGTACGAAAGAACTAATCCGGCTTAGGGATAAGTGTAGGATTTCAACGGCTAAGAGAAGCTATACTTTGCCGAACCTCAAGGATAGTCACCCAAATTGCACGAGCAATTCCCTCATCGCAATTGCCCAAACAATCTACGAACTGACAACTCGAAGAAATGTCATAAGCAATCGATTGAGACCAATTATCGGAACAAGTTGGGTGGTGCGAGCACCCACTCACGAAGAAGAAATCATTCGACGACCATTCATAATTCGGAATAACCCAACCTCGTTTCTCTATCAATTATCTCAATTACTTTATTTGCTTATTTATCATTTAAGTTTATTTCAAATCAATCTTCTAAATAAATTGTGTTTTTATTACAGTACAAGAGATTAAATTCCATAAGACGCATCAATCTCTGTGGATACGATACTTTTATACTATAACTTGAACGTGTACACTTGCACGCAATCGCGAAGTACTTTTTACACGCAACAAGTTTTTGACGTCGTTGCTGGGGATTGCCAATAGCGACTTTGCTTTTAGTTTCTTGGATTTTATTTTATTTCTTTTAAGTTTTTTATTTTTTTCGGATTCAAGGAATTTACAAAATTTGGTTTTGTTGCTGTGTATGAACAGGGCAAGACCATTATCAAAAGAGCATTCATTTGAACCTGAAATTAAACAAGTATTTCGTAGAAGGAGATGATGCGTTTTGAATATGCGCAATTAAGTGCAAGTGTACACGTCGTCAAGTAATAAAATGATAAGTATTTATCGAATATCGTTTCCACAGGGATTGATATACTTAATATGCTTCCTTTTGTTTTCTTGCTTTTGTAAAAGAAAGATAAAACACAGATAAGTTGAATATTGATTTAAACTAAATAAAATAACTAAATAAAGAGAAATTAAATATGAGAGAGATATAAGGTTGGATCCAATCATGTTGTATTATGGAATTGATGATCTGCTTTTGTTTCAATGCAATTACAATCACTGCCTCGACAGTACTGCAGATATTGTCTCAGCAACAACAATGTTTTCCGTCGCGGCAATCTCTTGCTCTTGGGCAGAATTATCAAAGTTCGACAAAGTGTCCTTGAATGATTCCGCTTATCTCTAAATCGAAATGTTGTTGATGACCAGTCCTTGATGATACCTCTCGGTGTGAATTAATTATAATTACCAACCAATCTCACACCTCTCTTAGCCGCTGGAACTCTTAACCTATCTCTAGGCTGAGTTAATGTTTCCCGATTGAAATACCGTACTTATCCCTTTCGTGAATCTAACTCTCTCGATATTATATAAATAGATTACTTACAAAATTCTCTCTCAAGCTTGAATATAAGAGCAAAGAATGACAAAGAATAAGCAAACTTCGATCTTTTATTGCATTAGAAACAAGAAACAAAGTACAATCTCTTCTCACAAATACTTAACAACCTTCACCAAAACCCTAGGAAAACCTAGAACATGATGGGAAGAATTATCCCTAAACTCTCTCGGTGTAAGCCGAATCTAATTGTGTCGTCTATGCTCTCTCCTATATCGTATATCGTATATCTCAAACCCCTAGGACAACTATGCCTTATATAGACTTGGCCTAGGGAAAACCTTTCCTAATTAGAGTACAACTTGGAGTAGGGAACAAGTTATGTACTTAGGGTAAATATTTCCAAGTTTGATCTTCTAGAAGGTTTCATCCCGCGTGGCCTTGTCCTTGAGCTTTTCTAGTGTTGTTCAGCTCTGATTCTCGGGCTTCTTACTCAACAACGTTCTTCTTATTTTTCTCCTTCAATTGCCAGCCATATTGCATTTTTCTCCTATGCTGTCTCGGCATCAGGTCCTGCTTCGGTCTCATTCTGCTGCCTCGACAGTACTTGTTCCTACACAGATAAGAAAATGTAGTGAAGTACAGCTTTTCTACAAATATAATCTTTAATGGCATAATCCCTAAATATATCATATTAAGCCCATGTATTGGTTCAAGTAGGTGTAGAATTGATGATGAGTGCCCATGAAAAGTATAGAAAGTGATAGTGAGTTGAGCACTTATCAAGAGACGTGAACAACAAACAACAATGGCAGATCCTGTTTCTCTTATCGTCAATCAGCATGCCGCGGCAATAAGAGATGACATAGATGGTCAGTAACCAATTCGTATGGAACGAAGATCTATTAGAGATTATTTGGAAGAAGATCTCAATGGATTAAATCCAGGAGTTGTTGCACCCGAAATTGAAGCGACACATTTTAAGTTGAAGCCAGTAATGTTTAGTATGATCAACACGATTGGTCAATTTAGCGGATCGACAACTGAAGACGCTCGATAATATCTCAACTCTTTCCTTGAGATTTGCAACTCATTCAAAATTCAGGGAGTTTATGAGGATATTTTGAGATTAAAATTATTTCCCTATTCATTACGAGATAGAGCTAAAACATGGTTTAATAATATTCAATCCAGATCTATAGGATCTTGGACGGAATTATATCATGATTTTCTTAGTAGATTTAGTTCTATAAGTCTGAATGATAAATTACATAATGAAATTATTTCTTTTTGGCATGGTGATGACGAAGTGATGTACGAAGCGTGGGAGCGATACAGAGAACTTTTATGCAAATGCCCCATGCATGGATTTCTATTATGGACACAAGTGACGATTTTCTATAATGTTGTAAGTAAGTCAACTAGAATGATGTTAAATGCCTCGAAAAATGGCATATTCTTGGAAAAATCGATAGAAGAAGCAATGGAAATTTTAAATCGCGTGGCAAAGAATGACTACCAGTTCCCAAATGCTAGACGAGGAGGAATTAGACGGAACAACACTGAAAATAACGTATCGAGTTCAATTGCATTACAAGTGGCTAATTTAACGAATCTGGTTATGAATATGCAACGCCAAAATAACACAAAAGAAATCAAGGTATTGAATTCTTTTTGTAATTTATGTAACGGTGGTCATGATTCTTTTGAGTGTTTGCAGAATCCTGAGACAAGTTTTTACGTAGGAAACTATAATCAGAACAATGCAATATCAAATACTTATAATCATGTCTGGAAGAATCACCCCAATTTTTCTTGGAGCAATCCGAACAATAATCTTAATCAAGGAGGTTCGAGCACACAAGTATCAGGATTTCAATAAAACATGCCTCGGCAACAAATGCCGCAGCAAATGACACAGTCTAGTTCTTTGGAAGATACTTTAAAAGCTTTTATAACAAGAACTGAATCTATGTTTGTTAATAATGATAAAAGAACTAATGCTTTCATGGAAAAAATTGATGCTTTCATGAACAGGATTGAAGCTTTCTTGAACAGGACTGAGATGCGGTTGCAAAATCAAGAGGCAACACTCAAAACGCTGGAAACACAATTTGGTCAATTTACACAAAATGTGAATACAAGAACGCAAGGCGGTTTACCTAGCAACATTGAGATCACCAAAGGAATTGGCCATGAGCATTGTAAGGTAATCACTACTTGAAGTGGATTAAGGATTAACGATGAATCTGTGTAGGAAAAAGAACATCCAGTGAAGCCAACACCGATACAAAAAGATGATGAAAAGAAGGAGGAATTGAAAAATGTCGCAGCAAGTCCTAATGCCTTGACATTACCCTCTCTTAAATTCTAAACGAATGAGAACAAGTTTATATTAATTTGTCGTTACCACCACCTTTTCCAAAGAGGCTTCGACGGTAAAAGCAAAAATATCAATTCAAGAAGTTCTTGGATATTCTGAAGCAAGTTAATATTAATTTGCCGTTGGTTGAGGTAATAGAAAAGATGTCGAATTACGCCAAGTTTCTCAAAGATATTGTTTCTAAGAGAACAAGGTTAAGCAAGTTTGAGACTATTGTCATGATGGAAGGATGTATAGATATGTTGCACAACAAGATGCCACTGAAGTTAAAAGATCTAGGAAGTTTTACCATTCTATGCTCAATTGGAAATCACTATGCAAGGAAGGCACTATGTGACCTTGGGGCAAGTATCAATCTTATACCAAAATTGATTTTCCAACGATTGGGAATCGGAAAAGCTAGACCCACCACAGTGATGTTACAGCTTGCTAATAGATCTTACATACATCTAGAAGGGAAGATCGAGGACATATTGATAAGGGTCGATAAATTTATTTTTCCTACTGGTTTTATTGTTTTGGATTGTGAAGTAGACGAATTTGCATCCATCATTCTTGGGAGACCGTTTTTAGCAACGGGAAGGACATTAATCGATGTCGAGAAGGGAGAACTTATGATGCGAGTCAATGATCAACAAGTCAAGCTTAACGTTTTTCACACTTTAAGCATGCAGATGATCCAAAGGAATGCAAGATCATCCAAGCAACTACTGGATTCAATTTTGGAGTAGAAGAAGATATCTTTGAAAATTGCCTCGGCAATTGCATTACCGAACCTGAAAAACCTAAAGAACTTGAAGAAAAAAACGACAAAGAACAACATGAAGCCAATTTGATAGTTAGTCGTCCAGATAAGTTCTTAGAGCTAATCGATTATTCAGATGAGGAAGGTAAGATTTCAAAACCATCTATTGAGAAATCTCTAATTCTTGAATTAAAATCATTGTCAGTGTAATTGAAATATGCTTATTTGGAGAATAATGATTTATTGCCTGTAATAATTTCTTCCAAGTTGCAGCCCAAACAGGAAGAGCAACTGATTGATATGTTGGAAAAGAACAAGAAAGCCATTGGATGGACTATTGCGGATTTGAAATGAATTAGTCCGGAGGTATGTATGCACAAAATGCTTTTGGAGGAAGATCGAGTGGCTGATCATTTGTCAAGGTTGGAAAAAGGAAATAATGAAGATGATCCTTTGGAGATCGACGATGAACTCTTGGATAAGAAATTATTGATTATCTCGACAATGCCACAATAATTCATGCTTGGGCAATTAGTTCTTTTCAATTCTCAGTTGAAACTTTTTCTCGAAAATCTTCAGTCAAGATGGTCTGAATTGTTTGAAGTTGTTACATCGTTTCCACATAGTGCAGTGATAATCAAGTCCACTATTTACGGACGAGAATTTAAAGTGAATGAACAAAGATTAAAGCACTACATCAACACAAGTTGGGAGATTGATAAAGAAAAGGTTACTTTAAAAGATACATGATCATGATCTTCTTTATTAATTTTTATTTTTATTGCATTTTTATTTTGGACAATTTTTAATATTTGGTATTTTTCTTTATTTCAATATTTTTATGGATCTTTTTAATTATGGTTTGTTTTCTTTTATGAATAATTATCCTTTCATGATTTGAATAATTCTTGCTCTATTGACTTTTATTTTTTGGGGAAAGGAAATCAAGATCAAGGGAGATTTAATTACAAAATTGGATAGATGTTAATATGGGTCAAACTTTAAAGAGTTTAATTCCATAATTAACTCTAGAAGTTACCTTAGTTTCTGATCTATTAATTTTCTTTTTATCCTAATTGAATTTCTTTCCTTGCACTACCGATTTTTGTAGCAAACTTTCATCAATATTATTTATTTTTCTTGATAGGCAAGTGAAGAATGATTTATATTAAACAACTCAGATCAAATTTGTTGTGCTATGCTCGTTACAACAAAACTTCACATGCCTAGGCAATTGTTGCGGTCAAGCAATTGCTACTCAAGTTATAAGACACGCAATGATGGAAGATCTAATCTACTATTAGCACAACAACCACGAGGACAGAAAGCTAAATCCTAGGCGACAAGGAAATTACTTCCTCAAGGTGACACCTAGCTCATTTACATTTTTTTCTTTTTCTTTTTATTTTTGCATGCATTGGGGACAATGCCCATCTCGAGTTTGGGGAGTATTTATCTTTCATCATTTATTATAGTTGCATTCATCGTTAGTTGCTGCATAGAGTACATTTATTATTTGCCAAGAATTTTAATTGGATCTAATTGTTTTAAGTTTGAGGGATAACCAATGAGGAAATATGTCACTGCATTTAATTGAAATTGTCTTTGGTTTTGCAATTGCATGGAAAGGATCTAGAATATTACTATGATACTGAAATTTTTTTGTGACACGGTTATGACTTGTTGATTGATAGAATTTTATGATTTTAGGTTGTTAGAATTGTGGGTATATATCTAAATAAAAAAAGAAAAGAAGAAGATAAAAATTTAGAAAGTTAAAAGGTTAAGCAATATCATTCTAGAGGTGCCCGAAACAGGCTCTAGTTTGTATGCATTGATGAATCGCTAGAGGTGCCCGAAACTGGCTCTAGTTGATAAAAATTAAAAAAATTGCTTAAGTGCTAGAGGTGTCCAAAACCTGCTTTAGTAAGATTAATGCCCAGACAATTATTGTTAACCTTTTTGTTACAAAGAATCTTGAAAATTAACTTGTACACAATCACACACACTTATTACGAGCACTATAGTTTGATTCTGGAAAATTTCTTTGCTTTTCGAAAAATTTAAAGGAACTCACACTTTGTGCACCGGTTCTGAAGTTAGAAGTTAAACTTTGAGTGCATGTCTTTGAAGATTAAATACCTTGACAATTAATTTTAGGTTTGCATTGCTTGAGGACAAGCAACAACTCGAGTTTGGGGGTGCGTTAGATGTTGATTTGTATTGTTTTATTACCCTTTTTACTCTTGTTTATTGTTATACTTAAGCATTTAATTAGTAGTATTTTACTATTTTTCATGCATTATTATTAGTTGTCACCTTATTCCTTTACTTGGTTGTTTTGGGTTAATTTTCGGTAGAAAAAGATGCTGCTGTGGTTTGTTTTCATGTTTTCCATAATACTTGGTTGTTTTGGGTTAATCTTCTTCTTTCTTCAACTTGTTTTATTTTGAGTGAGAGGAATGTTTGTTAGAAACTTTTACCCAGCCATGAACTAAATCTAGTTGGCTTGGGTTATTCTTGTGTTATGGATAATTTAGTTTGATTTCTATTAAGTGTGTGGTGTATTCTAAATTGAGGTTTATCTATTCTTGGCATTTAATTTGTTTGCGAGAGAATCGAAAGAGGACCTCGATAAACGATTTATTTATCCAGATTCGGAATGATTGGTTTCACGAAACGAGTAGGTATGGTTCGATCCAAGTACGAAAGAACTAATCCGGCTTAGGGATAAGTGTAGGATTTTATCGGCTAAGAGAAGCTATGCTTTGCCGAACCTCAAGGATAGTCACCCAAATTGCCCGAGCAATTCCCTCATCGTAATTGCCCAAACAATCTACGAACTGACAACTCGGGGAAATACCATAAGCAATCGATTGAGATCAATTGTCGGAACAAGTTGGGTGGTGCGAGCACCCACTCACGAAGAAGAAATCATTCGACAGTCATTCATAATTCAGAATAACCCAACCTCATTTCTCAATCAATTATCTCAATTACTTTATTTGCTTATTTATCATTTAAGTTTACTTCAAATCAATCTTCTAAATAAATTGTTTTTTATTACAGTACAAGAGATTAAATTCCATAAGGCGCACCAATCCCTGTGGATACGATACTTTTTATACTATAACTTGAACGTGGACACTTGCACGCAATCGTAAAATACTTTTTACACGCAACATTCAATTAACAATTAATTTGGTTCAAAATTAGTTAATTAACTGAATTATTCGAATTAACCAAAATTTTATATTTTATATAGGCTTAACTTAGAAATAAGTGCCTAAACTATACACTTTTTCTGAAATATGTGGCTAATGTTTTTTGGCTGAAATAAGTGCCTAAACTATATTTTTTTCTGAAATAGGTGGCTAATATTTTTTTTGGCTGAAATAGGTGCCTAAAGTTTTATTCCGTTAGTATTTTAAAATAACACCATTAAAATAAATTATTTAACTTATAAATAGTCACCCAAATTATATATTTTTTTAGATAAGTACCTAATGTTTTTTTTCTTCAACTTGATCATTTAATTATTATTTGTAAATAATTTGATTAAAACCTATAAATACTTCTCACAAACATAGAATCTTCGCTTCAAATCGATGAATTATGCTTGTGAGACCCCAAATGCTCTATTTTGGTTTCCAAGCTTCTGAAACTCAAATTCGATGGTCTTTGCAATCTTGCATCCTCCGGATCCGGCCTAAAAAAATCTACGTGAATTGATCCATGTTTAATCGGTTTGTCAGTCTATAAGTGTAGCTTGTTGCTTTACAATACCCTTCACGTTATGGGAGCTAATATTTAACTTCCGAGTCAAAGTAATGATTTTAACAACAGTGCAAGAGAAAGGCATATGAAAACCTGAAACTTGGCTACAACCACCAAGAGGTGGTATTTTCGGTTTGGTATTTCTCGTTCACAATCTTGAAGATTTGATGTTTGTGAGGTGAGTGTAACGAAAAGCGAGCATTTATAGATTTTAATAAAATTATTTAAAAATAAGAATTAAATGATCAAGTTGAAGAAGAAAAAAATATTAGGTACTTATCTAAAAAAATATATAGTTTGGGTGCCTATTTATAAGTTAAATAATTTATTTTAACGATGTTACTTTAAAATATTAACGGAATGAAACTTTAGGCACCTATTTCAGCAAAAAAAAAATATTAGGCACCTATTTCAGAAAAAAAAAAAATATATAGTTTAGGTACTTATTGTAGCAAAAAAAAATATTAGGCACCTATTTCAGAAAAAGTGTATAGTTTATGCACTTATTTCTGAGTTAAGCCTTTTATATATTATATATTTGTTTTTAGTCACTAAACTTTTAAATTTTATAAAATGGTCATTAAACTTTATCAAAATAAAATAAAATGATAATTAAATTTTTTAAATTATTAGAAAATAATCATTAAAATTTTTAATATTTATCAGTAATTTATAATATACAATAAATCAATGATCAATTTATAATAATTTGATAAGTTTAATGGTTGTTTTACAACTTTTGAAAGTTTGATGGCTAAAAAGATTATTTTAATATAATTGAGTGATTTTTGTGTATTTACCCAAAATTTTATAACAAATTTCTATTAGTTAAATAAACCGGCCGAATTAACGAATTAACCAAACTTTGTTTAATTCGATTAATATATTTAAAAAAAAATTGATTCGATCAACAGTTAAATAACAATTTTTTAAAACTTTATGTAACCATAACAGCATGTCTCCAAGAATTTTCACCGGTGATTATACAAAATATATATAAACGAGTTAAAATTTATAATACAACGTACTATATAGGGTAAATTACACAGGTAATCACCATTTTTTTAGTGTACTTTTATTACGGTCATTAAACTTTTTAAACTTTTAATGAAAAAATTAAACCATGAGTCATTCTTACCATGTCATTCATGGGACTAACCAATCAAATGTATCTATTTAATTATTTTTCCACCTCGTCTTTTTTATTAAGTAAATCTTCACTTGATAAAAAATATTTTTAAACTTAATTTACAGTAAATATTTACTTTATAAAAAGATAAGATGAAAAAATAATTAAATGAATGTACTTGATTGGTTGATCCTTAAATAATATTGTAAAACTAATGTTTTGATATAATAATTGAAAAATAGTTTGGGACTAATTTGAAAAGACTTCAAAAATGTTTCTTATGTCCAAACAACTTGAAAATATATTTAAGATGTTTTTTAAAGTTTTTAAATATGTTTTGAATGATTTAAAGAAACCAAAAAACTGATTTTTACCTAGGTGTTTCGATACATGTTCTTCAATGCCATTGTTTCAAAGGCAAAACCATAGTGGTATCGATACTGGTATCGATACCTTTTCACCACTGTGATGTTTTGTTTCGAACCATATTTTGATACACCCCCAACGGTTAAAACGATTTTATAAAAAAATCGAACAGCTAGGAGCGGTATTGATACTTGTTCACAAATATAACTCAACGGATATTTCTCAAAGCAGCTATTTCGAAACAGCCTTTACGTGTTTCGATACCACCTACACCAGAAGAGGAATTAAGCCTTGTAATCAGCTCCAAACGGCTCCAAAACATCCCCAACGGTCATAAACGACTAGAAGCTCATTTGGGATGATAAAAGGAAGCCTCAAGCATCAAGAGAATGTTAATGCTTCAATTGTAACAACATTATGATTAAGAAATTGTCTTAGAGCATAATTCTCATCTTTTGGGTAGACAACACTTGTGAGCTCAAAGTTACTGTATGCTCAAGTGTCTTAGGATTGGGTGAGTGCTTAGTTGCAAACACTAGCCTTATTAGAAGGATTCAAGTTTTCTAAGTTTTCTTGTTTGAGTGAATTCCCAAAGTTCAGTTATGAACTTTAGATACTAGATTCGGGTTGTGAATCTAGGATTGTAAGGTTATCTCTTTGTTCCTCAAAAGATTGAAATTCTTAGTGAATTTGAGAAATCCTTAGTGGGAAGCTAAGGTAGTGGATATAGGTGCTTGTTCGAAGACCGAACCATTCTAAAATCCTTGTGTTCAACTATTATCTTTTTTCTTCCACAACTAACCACCCAAATTGCCACTTCTCCACCACTTGGCTAATTTAACCGGTTGTGCATCGAGCCACTCCAAGCTTAAAAATTGGTATCAGAGCGAGGCTCAATCAAGGAGGATTAACATCCTATTGAGAAGATCTGGTGAGCTCAACTAATTTACAATCAACCGATATTTCATGGCTCAATCCATTGACAAGCCACCTTTCTTTGACGGGTACAACTACTCCCAATGGAAGATAAGGATGAAGTATTTCATCAACTCTAGAGACTACAAGCTATGGGATATAGTTGAAGATGAACCATTTATGCCAAAAGGAGTAAAGACAGAATGGAGCGTGGAAGAACGCAAAAAGATGGTGCTAAATCATAAGGCTTTGCACATTCTTGTTTGTGCATTCCATCAAAGCATCTATGAGAAGATCTCATCTTGTGAAAGTGCCAAGGATGTTTGGGACAAGCTATAAGTCACATACGATGGTACAAACGAAGTAAGGGAGACCAAGATTGGACTCCTCAACCAAGAGAATGAGAACTTCAAGATGAATCTGGAAGAGGATATAGTAAAGATGTTCGATCGATTCTCCACCATCACCAATGGACTTAGAGGATATGGAGAGATCATTCCGAAGGAGAAGCTTGTTCGTAAGCTCATCTATTCCCTTCCTGAGTCATGAGACTCGAAAAGAACCGCCATCATCGAAGCAAAAAATCTAAAGACGCTCAAGCTTGATGAACTCATGGGGTCACTCTTCACACATCAAATTATGATGAAAGGAAGACAAGAGGAGAAGAAGAAGGAAGAGAATAGAGCGATGGGGAAGAAGAAGGTTCAATAGCTTGGTGTAAGTGTCAACATCGTTGCTCTCAAATCCTCCAAGTGCATCCACTTTAAAGATTCAAGTGAGGAGGATAGTGAAGAAGATGAAGAGCTTGTCCAACTCTTCATTGACTTTGATCAATTCGTGAGGAACAAAAGTAAGAGATCCTCAAAGCACGAATCAAAGAATAAGATGAAGGACTTCCACAAATCTATCAAAAAGGGATCATCTTCAAAGAAGCAAGCATATGCGGCTACTTGAAGTGATGAGGACTCCACCGAAAATGAAGAAGCCAACCTATATTCGATGGCCCTCAATGAGGGGAGGTAGCTTGTAACTCTCAAACTTTAAATTCTTATTCATTTGATGAGTTGCAATAAGCTTATGATAAATTAGTTTTTAATTTCAAAATTGCATTTCAAAGAAAAAGAAATTGATTTCCAAGTTGAAAATTGAAAATGATTTACTTGAAAACTAATTTAGAGTTTGAAGCAAAAATAAAAAAAAAATTGAACATAAAATTTTTTATTTACAAAATTTGCTTTAAACGATGGAAAAAGATTATCAAATTGCTTTAGATGATCTTAAGAATGAAAAAGATTTGATTTCCAAAGAGCTTGAAAAGAAAAATAATTTGAGAAAATTAAATTTTTACATGAGACAACCTAGTGCCCCTAGATTTATTGATGGAAAATGTTTTAGAAGTGTTTAGGTCCCAAAAGAATTAATCACTTCAACCAAAAATGATGAAATTGAAAGATGGATTCCTAAGGGAACTAAAATTTGTGTTACTAACGTTAAAGGATCCAAAGCAATTTGGATACCAAAAATTACTTGATTGTCTCGTTTAGGTGTGATGGATAAGAGGAAACTTTAAATGACTTGATTCTTTAATTCTCTTATTCAAAGTTTATTTGACAAAGGGGGAGCAATCTCAAAAAAAAATTCAAATTGGTTTTATTATATCAAAAAGGGGAGATTATAAAACTAATGTTTTGATATAATAATTGAAAATAGTTTTGGACTAATTTGAAAAAACTTCAAAAATGTTTCTTATGTCCGAACAACTTGAAAATATATTTAAGATGTTTTTGAAAATTTTTAAATATGTTTTGAATGATTTAAAGAAACCAAAGAACTAATTTTTACCCAAGTGTTTCGATACATCCTTAAGGTGTTTCGATACATGTTCTTCAATGCCATAGTTTCAAAGGCAAAACCACAATGGTATCGATATTGGTATCGATACTTTTTCACCACTGTGATGTTCTGTTTTGAACCATGTTTTGATACACCCCAACGGTCAAAACGATTTTATAAAAAAACAACGGCTAGGAGCGGTATCGATACTGATATCGATACATGTTCATAAATGCAACTCAACGAATATTTTCCAAAGCAGTTGTTTCGAAACAACCTTTACGTGTTTCAATACCGAATACACCAAAAGAGGAAATAAGCCTTGTAATCGGCTCCAAAACATCCCCAACGGTCATAAACGACTAAAAGCTCATTTGGGATGATAAAAGGAAGTCTCAAGCATCAAGAGAATGTTAATGCTTCAATTGTAACAACATTATGATTAAGAAATTGTCTTAGAGCATAATTCTCATCTTTTGGGTAGACAACACTTGTGAGCTCAAAGTTACTGTATGCTCAAGTGTCTTAGGATTGGGTGAGTGCTTAGTTGCAAACACTAGCCTTATTAGAAGGATTCAAGTTTTCTAAGTTTTCTTGTTTGAGTGAATTCCCAAAGTTCGGTTATGAACTTTAGATACTAGATTCGGGTTGTGAATCTAGGATTGTAAGGTTATCTCTTTGTTCCTCAAAAGATTGAAATTCTTAGTGAATTTGAGAAATCCTTAGTGGGAAGCTAAGGTAGTGGATATAGGTGCTTGTTCGAAGACTGAACCATTCTAAAATCCTTGTGTTCAACTATTATCTTTTTTTCTTCCACAACTAACCACCCAAATTGCCACTTCTCCACCACTTGGCTAATTTAATCGGTTGTGCATCGAGCCACTCCAAGCTTAAAAATTGGTATCAGAGCGAGGCTCAATCAAGGAGGATTAACATCCTATTGAGAAGATCTGATGAACTCGACTAATTTACAATCAACCGACATTTCATGGCTGAATCCATTGACAAGCCACCTTTCTTTGACGGGTACAACTACTCCCAATGGAAGATAAGGATGAAGTATTTCATCAACTCTAGAGACTACAAGCTATGAGATATAGTTGAAGATGAACCATTTGTGCCAAAAGGAGTAAAGACAGAATGGAGCGTGGAAGAACGCAAAGAGATGGTGCTAAATCATAAGGCTTTGCACATTCTTGTTTGTGCATTCCATCAAAGCATCTATGAGAAGATCTCTTCTTGTGAAAGTGCCAAGGATGTTTGGGACAAGCTATAAGTCACATACAATGGTACAAACGAAGTAAGGGAGACCAAGATTGGACTCCTCAACCAAGAGAATGAGAACTTCAAGATGAATCTGGAAGAGGATATAGTAAAGATGTTCGATCGATTCTCCACCATCACCAATGGACTTAGAGGATATGGAGAGATCATTCCGGAGGAGAAGCTTGTTCGTAAGCTCATCTATTCCCTTCCTGAGTCATGAGACTCGAAAAGGACCGCCATCATCGAAGCCAAAAATCTAAAGACGCTCAAGCTTGATGAACTCATGGGGTCACTCTTCACACATCAAATTATGATGAAAGGAAGACAAGAGGAGAAGAAGAAGAAAGAGAATAGAGCGATGGGGAAGAAGAAGGTTCAATAGCTTGGTGTAAGTGTCAACATCGTTGCTCTCAAATCCTCCAAGTGCATCCACTTTGAAGATTCAAGTGAGGAGGATAGTGAAGAAGATGAAGAGCTTGCCCAACTCTTCATTGACTTTGATCAATTCGTGAGGAACAAAAGTAAGAGATCCTCAAAGCACGAATCAAAGAATAAGATGAAGGACTCCCACAAATCTATCAAAAAGAGATCATCTTCAAAGAAGCAAGCATATGTGGCTACTTGGAGTGATGAGGACTCCACCGAAAATGAAGAAGCCAACCTATAGTCGATGGCCCTCAATGAGGGGAGGTAGCTTGTAACTCTCAAACTTTAAATTCTTATTCATTTGATGAGTTGCAATAAGCTTATGATAAATTAGTTTTTGATTTCAAAATTGCATTTCAAAGAAAAAGAAATTGATTTCCAAGTTGAAAATTGAAAATGATTTACTTGAAAACTAATTTAGAGTTTGAAGCAAAAATAAAAAAAATTGAACTTAAAGTTTTTTATTTACAAAATTTGCTTCAAACGATGGAAAAAGATTATCAAATTGCTTTAGATGATCTTAAGAAAGAAAAAGATTTGATTTCCAAAGAGCTTGAAAAGAAAAATAATTTGAGAAAATTAAATTTTTACATGAGACAACCTAGTGCCCCTAGATTTATTGATGGAAAATGTTTTAGAAGTGTTTGGGTCCCAAAAGAATTAATCACTTCAACCAAAAATGATGAAATTGAAAGATGGATTCCTAAGGGAACTAAAATTTGTGTTACTAACGTTAAAGGATCCAAAGCAATTTGGATACCAAAAATTACTTGATTGTCTCGTTTAGGTGTGATGGATAAGAGGAAACTTTAAATGACTTGATTCTTTAATTCTCTTATTCAAAGTTTATTTGACAAAGGGGGGGCAATCTCAAAAAAAAAATCAAATTGGTTTTATTATATCAAAAAGGGGAGATTATAAAACTAATGTTTTGATATAATAATTGAAAATAGTTTTGGACTAATTTGAAAAAACTTCAAAAATGTTTCTTATGTCCGAACAACTTGAAAATATATTTAAGATGTTTTTGAAAGTTTTTAAATATGTTTTGAATGATTTAAAGAAACCAAAGAACTAATTTTTACCCAGGTGTTTCGATACACCCTTAAGGTGTTTCGATACATGTTCTTCAATTCCATGGTTTCAAAGGCAAAACCACAATGGTATCGATATTGGTATCGATACCTTTTCACCACTGTGATGTTCTGTTTCGAACCATGTTTCGATACACCCCAACGGTCAAAACGATTTTATAAAAAAAACAACGGCTAGGAGCGGTATCGATACTGATATCGATATCTGTTCATAAATGCAACTCAACGAATATTTTCCAAAGCAGTTGTTTCGAAACAACCTTTACGTGTTTCAATACCGCCTACACCAGAAGAGGAAATAAGCCTTGTAATCAGCTCCAAACGGCTCCAAAACATCCCCAACGGTCATAAACGACTAGAAGCTCATTTGGGATGATAAAAGAAAGCCTCAAGCATCAAGAGAAGGTTAATGCTTCAATTGTAACAACGTTATGATTAAGAAATTGTCTTAGAGCATAATTCTCATCTTTTGGGTAGACAACACTTGTGAGCTCAATGTTACTGTATGCTAAAGTGTCTTAGGATTGGGTGAGTGCTTAGTTGTAAACACTAGCCTTATTAGAAGGATCAAGTTTGCTAAGTTTTCTTGTTTGAGTGAATTCCCAAAGTTCGGTTGTGAACTTTGGATACTAGATTTGGGTTGTAAATCTAGGATTATAAGGTTATCCCTTTGTTCCTCAAAAGGTTGAAATTCTTAGTGAATTTGGGAAATCCTTAGTGGGAAGCTAAGGTAGTGGATGTAGGTGCTTGTTCGAAGGCCGAACCACTTTAAAATCCTTGTGTTCAACTCTTATCTTTTTGCTTCCACAACCAACCACCCAAATTGCCACTTCTCCACCACTTGGCTAATTTAATCGGTTGTGTATCGAGCCACTCCAAGCCTAACAAATATGATGAGAATGACCCATGATATAATTTCTAATAGCAATTAATGATAATGACTACAACAAAACAATGTTAAAATTGAGTGGTTGTAATAAAAATCTTAAAAGTTCCGCGGAGTGAGTATTTCCATATTTTCAAATAATAACATGAAACATAAAAAAAAAACATTAATAATGAAAGTAATATAGTAATAATAAACATCAATATAATAAATACTCTCTCTTTTTCATAAATAATGTCTCTTATTAATTTTTTGAAAGTTAATTTTTCTAAACTTTGACTATAATTATATTAAATATTTTAAATAATTAAATTTTATAAAATATATATTGAGATCTAATCGATTAGAGGTTTCTGAAATATATTTTTTATATTTTTATCAATAATAAATTTTAAATAATCAATATTCAAAGTTTAAAAAACTTAACTCAAAAAATCAATAAGGAACATTATTTTTAGGACAGAGACATTACTTTTAGGACAGAGAGAGTAATAGTAATAACATCAATAATATTTTAGTTTTAAAATTGAAGTCGGTTATATAACTGTAATAATAATTGTAACTCTAATACTTAATAATAATAACCCAAGATTTTTAATGATCGGAGTGGATAGAATTTTGGTTTTACCTGTGAACTAAGAAGTTGTTTAATTCTTACGATAGAATTTTGGATTGTCCATGATTTTTTAATTATTTTAAAATTTTAGATATCGACAGGTTATGGTAAAAATAAATTATTGTGAAATTGTGAAAGTGTTATAACGATAATCAGACGTTTTAAAGGATTATACGCTTGTGGATGTGGTTCATGATTTTTTATCTCGATCGTAATCTGTACAAATCTATAAAATATATCAAGAAATGAACATGATGACAGATAGACTTATAAAGACGTGAGACTAATGTGGGTGTTATAAAATATTACTCCATCCTCAGGATCTCGTGGAGATAGTCGATAAAGAGACAAAGTATCACTAAGTTTAATTTTTGAAGTTTTCTTGTTTCTATAGATTCAAGTATTTGTATTGTTTAAAACAGATTCTCTATGTTCTTGTATTGTTCAAAACAGATTCTCTATGTTCGTGTAATTTAATAATGTCATGAGTATTTTTTTTCTTCCACTTGAGACTTAAAGAAATTTTTAACGAGATTTATAGCAGTATTCATTTATTAATAATAATACAATAACTCATATTTTTTATATGAACAAAAATTACAATTGAATTAACACTCTAAATAAAATAAGTGATCGTAAATATCAATGCAAAACTAAAAGGTTTTATATTGTATAAATGGATTCCATCTCATATGAGTTAAGATTCATTTGTGTCAAAACTAAAAGTTTTATATTGAATTTGCAAATATCAATGTAAATATATTTTTTCTTAATTCCTTAATAAACATACAAATAAGTGTTCGGACTCGAATTTATTAGAAATAATAATTCCTTTATTAGGATCATTAGAAGAGTTGAGTTTACCCATATTTTAAAATGTATCCAAAACATCTTTAGGCGGTATGCATTGTTTTTTTATTATTTGTATTTTATTAAGATATGATATTTTTAGTTAATATTTACTAATTTTATATTTCTATTTTATTAAAAAATAATATATGAATATTAGAATTACATATAATTCTCATTCATTTGCATATGTGATACATGAATTTCTATTTGTGCAAGTATATGCATTCTTTTTTGCATAAATTTTGCAGATTATGAACAAGTTGTTATCAATATGGCACCGTTTTACATTTATATATTGAATAAGCAAAAGTTGAATTTACCTATTATCGGAAAATAAATGTAATTATTTAATTTTAGAATAAGCACTAATAAATGGGAAGATTGTAAAAAATATATATTTAAACTATATAAAAAATTAAGTGATAGCTTTAATTTCTTTCTTTTTGGAGGGGTGATCTTTGGTTGTCGATGCCATGCTTTCCGACATCAAACAACTGGTTTTATTTTGCAGTTTTTTCACCGAGGAGGAGATATGGAGTAAGTACGAGGTTTACCTTTGATTGAATTCAAGTGCTGAGTGACGAAGATGACTCCCATAACAAGTAAAAGGAAACCAACCAGGGTGCTGAAGAAGAGGGCACCGGGTTGTCTCGTCTGGATGAAACCATATACTCCGGTAGACGTCACGAGAATAAGGTCAGTCAGCCCGTCGTTCGAGAAATCCTCGGTGATCAGAGCATGAGTAGGTGTAGCAGGAAGATCAACTGATGCTAACACATTGCCTGCAGGAGAAACAATAATGGCTGTTTGTTCTCCTGCGGCGAGGATCATTTGTTGATTGTCATGCACTTGTAGGGAGAATGGCTTCAGTGTCGGAACCACCATTCCGCCTTCCATCATACCTGAAGGTGAAGGAAGGTTTGACCATGTAGCATCCGTCAGAAGCTGCCATTCCCAAACAGCACCATGACCTTGTAAGCCGGGAGAGTATGCGGTTAACTGAAAAGAGATTATTAGCAGACAGATTAAGCAGGAGTGGTCAATGCTATCACTCTTTTACCATATTTACGAGATGCAAAGTAATTATTAGCACATCAAGTGATTAATACACATTCTAATCATACCTCTCCTCGACTTGCTAAGAAAATAACATCGCCATGACTCCCCTTCTGATGTCTATGCCCATCACTTCTAGGTATGAGAATCGGTGTTGCCACTTCTAAAGAAGCGGCATTTGCACCTCGACCAACACTTCTATAGAACTCTCCATGTTGGAATAAATTGAAAGGGGAATGATGACATATTGAAGCATTAAACAGTTGCTCTCTAACAGGCACTCCGGAGGTCGCCACAGCCCAACAAGGTCGCAGCAGTTCCGTTGGTCCACCAATAACAGTTCGCTCAGCATTATTGGCTCCAACAGCCTGAGAACAGATGCATGGTCAAGTCTTCTAGTTAGCACTCTGGAACAAACACAGTTTTTGTTCTTACATATGCTGACACGCATTACACATGGAAGAAAACAATTCGGTACAAGGCTGCACCTGTACGTGATCCAGGACTCCATCTCCATTAATATCAGCATGAAGGCCGCCTTCTTGAAGATGAAGCTGATGAAATCAATAAACATTACACATCAAATTTGTTAAGCAGTATACAGTCCTGTGTATATAGCATTAATAAATTGTATTTAAAACCCAAGAGTAGTCCAATTTAACAATTACTATGCACATGCCACGTGGGAAGGAAAAAATGAAACAAAAGCTGAAGGTAAGATCAAGAGAAGGCCTATTTTTTCCAGGTCAACAGCTAGTAAAATATATTTAGTTAAAACAAATGGTACATAAATTCAGCAACTTTAGCAAATTCCAAGGTTTCTTATAGCTAAAACACATATTGGGATCTAGGCTCACCTTGCATATAGTTCGACCAGATGCCAAGTGAACAGCTTCTATCCCTTCCTTTTGATGGGCTACAACAACATTAGGAACCCACCAGAGCCGAGTATTATTTTTTATGGTCGGAATAAAAGGCAATTTCTACATTAAAAACATAAAAGGGAAAAATTAGAAGATATCATAAAAGGAAAAAATTCCATGTGTGGACTTTATCTCTCTTATTATAAAAAAATGTACTTGAAAAACAAATCTTACATAAAACTGTTGAGTACAATGTAAGACAAATCTTTCAGTAAATTTTATCATTAGTTGGGTGTACTAGTGCACAAGAATAGCCAAGTAAAGCAACAAAGGATAGCACTTTGATGAATTACAGCCATTGAAAAAGGATCAAAGCAACAGAGGAAAACAGAGAAAAAAGAAAGGAAGTGCATAAGACAAATATTAGGCGGCACTCCCAATGATTTGTTGCACATCATAATAGCGAAGAAGAAACCAACCAAATACACGAAAAAACCGTCTACTGTCTTTTCTGAACTTTAAGAGGAAGGTTTCCACAGAAGTATGCATATTCCATTGGCAAACTTACCTTCTTTGATTTGGTTGAACCAGCATACTTTGCAGCTTTTCCAATAAAATTTGATATTTTTTTGGTTTCGTCCTTCCCTGGAAGATGTTGTTCCTCAGGCTTATGAAAAGGATACGTTGTTTCCTTTCCAGGTACTCTTTTCAGTGATTTCCTTTTATGCCGTTTGAAATGTGACAACTTTAACAATGTATCTTCTCTCCTATCCTAGTTCAAAAGATAGACTAAACATGAATCCCCAACATTCTTGAGAATACAAAAGAGAGCAAAGATTCATAATTAGTATGTATTACTATGCTCTTACCCAATGATGTGGAGTAACTTCGAGGATTGATTCTCTGAATTGCCTGCACTCAAACTAAAGTGCGACATGTCTAAAAGATTTTATGTGGGAAAGACACAAGTAGATTACGGAAAACATTTTTTATTCGAAGGAAAAGGATTCATGAACCATTTGGATAGTGTTAATTAAAATGAAAAATTTATTGCTACTGATATATCATATTGTTTAAATGTGCCTATGTAGCATTGTTTAAATGTTGTACACAATAGCACATTGACCTCCAATATTTTTACATGTGAACGACTACATCATTAAGCTATACAAGCTTAGCTTGTTTGTTTAAATGTACCGCAGGATATTGATCTCCATAGCCTTGATCGGGATTGCATCTAGAGGGTCGCAAGACATTTCATGTCTTTTGTCAGTGTAAATATTCTTTAGCTAAACCCCTGGCTAGGTGGCTATGCATATATATATATATATATATATATATATATATATATATATATATATATTGTTTTAAGTAGCTATGAGATATGTTTATTTTATGTTTAATGTTTGTAAATCTAATATGTATGTTGCTTGCCTTGTGAATTACTTGATGCATAGCATAGTATGTAAGGTGGAGTTATATTGAGTCCTTGTAAAATACCGCAATATTAGTTAAGCATGAAAGATTCAACTTGGCCTAAGGTAAGACATGTTTTACAATGAATTTGACTATGACTAGAGCCAATCTAGCAGGTTATGTGATCATGCAATAAAGGTTGGTTTTAGCATGTCATTGAATATATATTGAATGTTATTGGATGTGGTTAAGTTGCAAGTGGCTAAGGTAAATTTGAAGGAGTTTTGAGCATGTTATAGTTCTTAGCTAACCTTATGATAGTTTAGTTAAGATTTAGTAATTAGTATTCTAATTACTGTGTGTTAATAGTTTAGTTAGTATTTAGTAAAGATTAGATAAGAAGGTTAACTAGATAAGTTTACTTCTAGGCTCTTCCTTGTATATTTTTCAATAAGAAAAATCAGAGAACAAGTATTCTTCTCTGTTCCAAAATCCTAGATTTCTACAATAACATAGATCAATAAGAATTAAGCAAAATGTAGAAATTTGTGAGCAATAACTTAAGTTTACGGCAAGTGAAGTGAGATTTAATAAAAATTTGGATCATGGAAAAAAGTATGAACATAACCAGGAAACTAGACACTAGGTTGGTGAAGTTTAGTTGCCTAGGACTTTAGAATTTAGATTGGACCATGCTTACACAATAGTAAATAATATTTCAACTGCTAGTACATTTCTGTCTAAAGCAGTTAAAATGTCATAGCCACCTTCTGAGATATATGATTATACAAATTGCTTTAGGGCATACCTCACCAGGTTGACGACTATTGAGAGCTTGAACATCAAGTTTGTAATTATGTTGCGGAACTAACTGTGATAGATCTGAAGAATGCTCTTCAATATTCTGAACCAACAAAAGGTTCATATTAACTTCAGTTAAAAAGAAAACGATGATCATATTAGCATTTAGCAAGGAGATGATTCATGATAGCTGATAAAACCACCACACATGCAAATCAGGTGACAACAATTAAAAATGCATAGGTAAATTTCCTCTAAATTAACCTTAACATATAGTGAAGGATATTGCCAACAGTAAAAAATTAGAGCAATAATGATGGAACCTAAAAGCAACTTTTCCTAGAAAAGAAAGTACCTCATTCTTTCTAAACCATCGGAGTGCACCTTTTTGTCCATCGAATGCATAAATAGCAAAATGACGTAAATGCACAGTTCCTGAGTTTTCAGAAGCCTATATAAAGGATACAAGGTATCGTTATTGAAATCTGAAACTAGAAGTTAGCTTTGAGGTCCTAGGTGATATATTGAATCCCTTTGAAAAACATGGAAATTAATACACCAATAGTGTAACATCAAGGACAAGGATCCCCACCTCATTTTCATTTGCACTTCTTCTATGTTGTTCAGCATTTCGTTCAGCCATCCCGACTTGTTCAAAAGGGTCTTCGTACATCTAAAAATGTTCGTAATACTTGTTATTAATCAAAGAAGAGTAATGAAAAAATACACTTTACTCATCATGTATCCATATTTTGATAATAGTAAACATTAGCAAGTTATAAAAAAATGTTCATGTGTAAATGGAACTGTTTTCGGAACCCAAACTCAATGAACCGAAATTTATAACTAGATTTCACAACAGCATAGCCAAAGAAGGAATAAAAGCTACGCTAATAATAGAAGTTAGCAAACGTACATGGGGCTGCATTTCCATTCTCCCACCAACAATGACTAAACCAGTATCACCATGCTTCAAGGTGTAATTGCTTATGGATATTGCTATCTCTCTATGATGTGCATTATGCGGAAAATCATCCTGTACAACACCACCAAAACACAAAGCTATTAGAAACAACACGATTTGAAGACAAGTTTCAGAGATGGAATATCAATCAAAAAGTGTTACAGACCTGCAAATTATTCTCCCATAGCTTTTTGAGATTATGGTTGAAACACATAACAGACCAACCTGAAGTAACTACAACCAGAACCCGTTTCTGAGGTTTATTGCTAAAATTTCGATCTATAAAACCGGTGGCCATTGCCACCGGACGTCTTCCAGAAGCAACTCTGATCTTATCAGGCAACAGAGACACCTCTGCCAACAAACGCGCTTCACTGAATCCTTCATCAACACGTCGTGCATGTGGCTCTAATAGCTAGTAAGTTTCAAACAAAAATCAAATATAAACTTTCAAGTGAAACTTCTTTTCCTTTTCTTCCTTTTCTTTTTAAAATTAATCTATAGAGAAAAACGAATAGGTGATAACCTGAATTTTGGCATCGTGAGTGGCTACTAGGATTTCTTTCTTTCCGTCGCCATTTAGATCGGCGACGAGAGGTGGAGGGAGACGTTCAGCTTCGTATTTGATCGGAAATTCATTAGATAAATGAAACCACGCTTCTCTAAACGAGAAATCTCCCTCGTGCTTTACAAAAAAAAAAAAAAGAGAACAAAATTAGCATGTAATTGAAGAACCGATGAGTTTCTATTCTATGTTCATATAGTTCATGCATTGAATCAAATGAAGAGTAAAAAAAGCACCTGTAGACAGAAGAAAATGGCGAAAGAGGAGAGCATAAGGGCAGATAAATCTCTTTTCCTCATGATAGCTTTGAGTTGAAGGATCAATGGCGGACATGGCAGTTTTAAACTCAGAAAACGATTTCTAGTTGATGGATTCAACTCAGCTGAGGAAAACAAAAACATCGACTGAATTTTCGGAGTTCATCCAAACAAAAGGCCCAAATCTTAAACAACTTTAGGTCCAACTGAATCAATCCTAAAAGCCTGCATTTGTCAGTCCATTTGAATCTTTAAAATTTATTTTCCTCCTATTTTTTTATACTAACCATAAACTAGACATATTGAATAAGGGTGTTTGAAATCGGGTATTCGAGTAATTCGAGTATTTAAATTTTTTAATAATAAAAATTTCAACCTAAGATCTGACCCGTACATATTAAGTATCTGTAAATTAAGTATTCTTAATTTCGGTTCATAAATACCAAAATTAAGTTTCGATTGTGTAAAGGGTTTCTTACTAAGCCTAGAAAAGGTAGAAAATCAATAGTGAATTGTTTGAAAATACTTAGTGAGAATCCAGATAATAGATATTAATTTTATTATAAGGTTGAACCACTATAATTTTTTATATTTTATTTTATATTTTATATTTGTTTTCCATATTTTTTTTAAATTATCAATTCATCCTTATAGGTCACATGCAACGTGATATATTGATATTTTAAATTATCACAAAAATATAATGTTGATTTTTTTAACATTCGGATATATTGATATCAAATCTATGAATATCTATTATGATTTTAATATTTAAATATGAAAAATATATATGATCATATTGCTAAATTTAAGTATATATAAAAAAATTATTAAAAAATTAATACCTTGATAAATTTTACTAGACATGAGATAACTTATGTTATTTTTAATTGAGGTAATATACATAATTCAAATTATTAATTTTTTACTTAATAAGATATCAAAAAGGATATAGTGAGTTATGATCTAGGAAGTACGCGAAAGGTAATTCTTTGTCGTTTCAAGTATCAAAAACGTTTATGAGATGGGTATAGGACGAGTACGGTTGCGGTATGTACCGGAGATGCTCCACGTCGACAAGGTACAACTGGAAACAATGAGAGACGGATGAGAAAATTTTAGGGACGTTTCGGGAACGGCATACGATCTTTATGAACGTCCCTAATGTTGTTTTACAATTGAGAAACTTTCGCACTTCAACATAAATTTCGATGGTGGTTCGACGACAGAGATAAAAGTGATCAACGGGAGAAAGAAAACTCAGAAAAAAAAAAAAGAAGATTGAAGAAGATATAAAAGACGAAAGACTTAAGATAAAAACCACGTATGAAAAAACCTCTCAATTCTTAATTATAATATGACCCAATTTAATAAATTTTATAATATTCAGCTTCCATAATTATGGACAACTTATTTTATAAATATATTATTAAAAATATAGAATCATTTTTATATTAATTTTTATTAGTATTTTATTTTTATTATTATAATAATAATATTATTAAATTTAGATTATATATATATTTGTTTCGATTGTTTAAGTTTTTTTTTTTTTGAATATTTATTTTGTCATAATTTTTTTTATTTTTATAAGTATAAGATAATATTTATACTTTGATAATTGATTGGTTAGTTTTGAATTTGTTGTTTGACGCGTTTAAGTCAAATTCAAACTTAAAAAATGAGTTAATATTCGAGGATATTAACGATGCTTGATTTATGTTTTTTAATATTGTTTTAAACTTTGTTGTTTGAGACTTGACTCTAATATAGTAGGTGTTTATATTTTTTTAATTTACTATGAAGTATAAAATTTAGTGATTATTTATAATTTTTTATCTATTTAATATTTTAAATTTATTTTATATGTCGTACCCTTGTCATACCCGTACCCATAATTTCAAGAATTGTCGTTTTTTGTTCTTGTCTCCGTCCCCATGTCCATCCCTGTATCCGTATTAATGCAACATAAGTTATGATATTCTATTTAGTGAAATTCATATCGCTAAAAGGATATAGCAATGATAATCAAATATCTTATTCATTTGAGATTAGATCTATTAATGGTTATATATTCATCTTTATAGATAGAATAATATCTTGAAGGGTTAAAATTATCTTTATACCTAAAAAAATTACTATGAAATTTAAATTTATTGATAATGAACCAAAATAGTAAAAAAAAAATAAATCACCATGTATAATTAAGCTAAGTGGTAGTATAAAAATTTCTTAGCATATGTAATGAAGTTCAGTGGTATAATTTTTTTAACCTATATAATGAAGTAGAAAAACTTTTTTAGCTTGTACAAGGAAGTAAACTGATAGAAATTTTCTTAGCATGCATATTGAAGTTGAGTGGCTAAAAAATCTTTTAATTTGTATTTCATTGAGCACAAAATTGATAGATTCAATGTCAATGCATTGTAATTAGGGGTGATAACGAGTTGAGTCGAGTTCGAGCCTGATTAGTCTTAGTTTGGTTTGACTTGGACTCACAACTCAACGAGTTTGAAATTTAATGCTCAAATTCAAGTTGAAAACAATATTATAGGGCTCGATTTAGGCTTGAAGCTCGCCAGGCTCGATTCAGGCTCGTCTCGACTTGAAATGAATAATTTTAATATATATTTTTTTATAAAAAATGAGAACTTGTTAAAAATATCCTTTTATAACCAAAACTAAAATAAAATTTAATATTGGGAAAGAAAAAAATATCCAAATAATAGATTAATTCAAATAACTACGAAATATTATTACAATACAAATACATAATGTCTAGTTCATTTTAGTTAATTTGTTTTTAATGGATTTTTCTTAATTTATTTTATTATTTTTCTTTTACTAAAAGATTATCTTTAGTTCGAGACCGAACTTACTCGAGTCGAGCTTTAACTGAGCTTTAACCGAGCTGAACCGAAGTATCTAGCGAAACGATCAGACTCATTATCAGCCCTAATTGTGATCGTCAAGTAGCAATAGACATACAAAGGATAAAAACTTTTGTGGTTAATCTATGTCTAATGACATGAGATAATAAAAACAGTTGCAAAAAGATAAAGTGATATCAATCGATTATGTGAAGTTAAAAACGATTTTACCAAATCATCCAACTGAACTATAAAGAGAATTAATACGTAAAACATTGAGGAGAAAAAGATTTATGTCAATATAAGAAATCAATAACAATGATTACCTTTAGACCATTGAACATTGATCGTTTAATTACTATGCTGACAGTGACGCTCAAACCCATAATCTTTAAAAGAAACAACTTTTCTTTTAACCACTGAGACTAAATAACTCATGCATCAAGTTAAGTTTACATGCGGTGTATTGACCTAAAAAAAAATTTAGAACACTTATAAAAATTTTCAAGCACGTACATGACCTAACAGCACACAACCACGATAAAGAACAAAAATATATATAGTATGATTAATGAGAATGTTAACTTACAATAATGAGTTATTTGTTGCTAATATGTTATGTCTCATTTTTGTAAGATTTGATTTATAGTTTAAAAAAGACACCAAAATAAATACGTTATATTAGAATATTTAGTTAAATCCTTCTTTATTTTGTTTAGCACTCTTTGAAATATGTAAGGGATTGTTCTAAAAATATAAGATTATTTAATATATTAAAAAAACATTTTTATATTATTTGTTTTGGGTATAAATACAAAGATTTGGTATTGGTTTGTAGGAAAAAAAATATTATAATGATCGTACGTATACGAGGTTTCGTTAAGAAATTAAATTCACTTAAAATTGATCGATTTTAAATCAGATTATTCTTAAAAAAATTTAAAAAATTTATAATACAACCGTTGAATATGTATATGACTAAAATTTAGCAAATCAATTTATACTGATTGTTATACTTAGATTTATTAACTGTAGAATAAATACAACCTATTTTAAAAAATATGAACGAAATTAGATGGTTTAATATAAAAAAGTGTTCAAATTATATAATCTTTAAAATTTTAAATATATAAATATTTTTTATAAAAATAAATATATAAAATTTCAACCGTTATAATTTTGAAAAATCAAAATCCCAAAAAATAATCTCCAAACCCAAAATATTCTTCAATCCCTAGTACTGAAACAAATTTTCAAATTATCACCGCCAAATACTATCAGTGTCGTTAAAAGTTGTCATTCACTTCCCTAATCACTTATTATCGAGAAAAACATATCGATCAAACAATAAACACGAAAATATTATAATCGAACAATATTCAATTGACACATTTATCAATACTTATCGATGATTGAGAAAAAAATGATCTTCAAAGATTATAGTAATAGTATTCGATGAAGATAACAACGGCTTTGTTATTAGGTTTTAAGAATGAGTTTTATTTTAGAATTTTAAGAAATTTGGGGTTTTATAACTAATATATTTATTTATTAATATAATAATAAAATATACATTATATGTCATGTTCTTATTCATTAATAATTTACCTCCTACCTAAAATTAGAAGTGATACAACTTTAAGCATCTATTTATATATATAAAAAAAAAACAGGTTAAACACCTAAAATTAAAAAAAAAAGTTATAATTTGAAGACTTATTTTTCATTTAAACCAAATTAAAAATATAGTCCCAACAACTTTCAATATCTAGCGATGACATTGAAATAAAAAGTATAGATAACTATAAGACAAAGTATTGAATATGTCTAAGCATATACAACTATATAAACTCGTAAGTATAGGCTATAGCTATGTGAAAGTTGAGCTTTGGGGTAAGGAAAGGAAATGTTCAGGGGAGAGTTTTTTATGTCACCTTGGTTTTACGTTTTCTCTCTAGCAAGGAAGAAAGCTGGGAACACTTCTTTCTCATAGCATCCAAACCCTGCTCCAGCTCAGAAATCTATGGATTCAAAACACAACGGATTAGTAATCAATAAACATAAAAACAGAAACTAATTATTCACAACCGAATATGTACCGTCTGTTTCAATTCGGATTCCTTACGTGTTTTTTCCTCACACCTGCACCATAGGATAATAGCATAAGCCTCAGGCAAACATAGATACAATTTAGGAAATTCGAGCTAAACTTGAAGGCATGGAAGATGCACCGGGATTGGTAGACAGCGTGCATACACAACCAGACAGATATTTAAGAGCAAATTTCACCTCATGAAAAGTTGTATGTTCTCTTCACGTAGCTGGTCGACTGATATGGATGACAGACCATCTTCAGACATGGCATCATTAGGAATGCCGACGCCTGTTTTTTCATCTCTTAAACCCAGCCCGCCATTGGCTGGAATATGGACAATAGATGGGTTAACACTTCCTTCTTGCAAATTAGAGCTGTTAGGCTGAGAAGCTGACAATTGCCTCTTCATCTTTGCAGCAAAACCTGGAGTCTGATAGCCAACCAAGTGGCAATGGGTTTTCCTGTCTTGCAAGAAGAATTTCCATGTATCCAAAAGAGTGAATAAACCTCGGTCCATTTGAACCAAGAAGCATCATGCTCGAAAAAACTTGATGCACCTTTGTTATAAAGTTTTAGCAACAATTTTATAGGCATGAGCTTGCGCAGGAAACTAACAGGCACAAACGTATTAGATAACTTTCTACAGGCTAGGACAATGTTTCATGCTTCCTCTTATGTTCGAGTTAGATTGTTTAGTCAACACTAAGACAGTTAACCCGGCACCAAAGACAACACCGTTCATCAATCACTTGCATCAGTTTAAACTAAAAGATGAATTCTACATGTTTAGCCCTGAAAGGATATCCCAAATTGCAGGGAAGAACTATAGGAAACACTCAATTCTAGATAATGTAAGCATTTGATGTCTGCTCATAAATCAACTAAGGCCGTTAAAACAACAGCTATCCTACTTGTGCAAGCTCTTGTCTCATCAATTGGATTTACCACAACACCTCAGAACCTACACTCTTGAAAAGAAAAACATTTTCCTCAGTTCTGCCAAATGTTCTAGAAACAGGGATTTAAGCGTTCAAAAATCTGCAGAAATGATCCCAGTTCAGAAAATCAATAACAAAAACAACAAAAATAAGTGCTTGTGAAGATAATGCCATACAAATAGCTGCATAAAACTGAGGCACACAACTCATAAAAGGAAGTAACACTAAAGGAAATCTGAGAGAAAGGGTGAGTCCATTCATTAAAATAAAATATAAACAAAAAATAGCTATCAAAGGACTTCAATACTCAAAATATCATTTTTAAGAAAGTTTACCAGGGAGATGTCAATATTCAAAACTACAATTTATGACAAGGAACCAACCAGTAATCATGAACCATCTGTTTTAGCCTGTTTTCCAGCCGGACAAACAGTAATGACCTCTCAAAATCCTGCTTGTCATGTGCTGGTTCTATAAAGTCAGCTTCAAGAACACCTGACATATAAGCAACGCAATAATAACATTAACTGAGAGAACGCCTAACAAGAAATTTATAGGAAAAAAAAAGAATATTACCAACAACACCATTCCCTATTATAGAGCCATCACTTGTTACTTTCCAAAAGGGCTGCATCAATGTGAAGCAATTATGTCAAAAATTTTATGAACAAGCAGACCACGTCATACAATTGGCAGTAAGTCCTCGAAATACCTTTCAAGCAAACATGAACTCACTGAAACTAGATGCATACTAGTATTGGCACTCACCAATACCATCAAATTCTATGCTTACACAAAGTTTAGAACCTTAAGCTTCATAAACACTCACAATTAAAACCTTTTATTCATAGAGGCTTAAATGTACTGATCCAGTTCAATGTAAGACCATAAAAAATCACAGATGAAATGATCAAATAAAAAAAAGGAGAGGAAGGTATATAGTTATACAAAAAAAAAAGACTAAATGAGCAGTATCAAAACATACCCTGATAAGGCGATTTTTATGGTATACATTAAATCCTGAAACTCTTATAGGAGCCTCCTTTATAAATCCAATGGTAGTTTCTACTGAACACTGTATAAGAAGAAAACTTTCATAAGTTTCCCAAGTAAAAATTACCTCTAAAGTACCACTAATAAAATAAAATTTGAAGGTAAAACCCTTCAATATAGTGATAGCAAAGAATAGAAGTGCAACAAAATAATAGGGAGACTACACAATTGTCAGAACAATTATAACACGAACAAATAAGCGGGAAAATGAATTCATTTCGCAGCCAACAGAAGATATCTTAGCAAATTATTCTTACCTCTTTTGATCCAGCAGCTACTTGGGGTTTGTATATTACAATATTTGGATACTGTAACTCACCAGCAATATTTAACTGCTGCACAGGTTTCCCTCTTAATATGATTTGGAAATTATTCAATTTTCTGAGGTATAATATTGAAGCATATGCCTGGGCATGAAAAGGAGTTATAAGTTCAAGAATGTAGCAGCAAGTAATTAAAGTAAACCAAAGAAGTTCAGTTTAGCAAGTTACCCTCAGTGAATGCCGGATGCGGTAAGAAATATGGGAGTGAAGTTCAACAGTCGTTTTGCGTATTCCAGTAGCTCCGTGAAGAGCTTCATCTCTCAGTTGAATATCCTTTTGAAAAATAACAGAGAAAAATAGTAAAAGCCTTGAGGTTAAACTTCTCATGTCTGTCGAATATAAACAAATGTGCACGTCAACCTCATAGAAACTGTAAGGATAGGATGATCAAAAGATTTCATTTATACATTGAAGATCCAATGTCTAGGTCTGAGCAGAAACACACAAATTCTGGAACATTTTGCTTCTCAAAGTATATTACTAAAATTATACCACAAGAAAAATCTTGGACAATTTTCATTGCTTACAGAACCAGGCACATACCTCATCGTCATCATCAAAAGCCAGTTCATATATGCCTTCATCATTTAGCCATAAGTTGTATATTATTATTTTTGTTCCATGCGGTCCAATATCATCAAACTGGGGAAAAGGGAGAAAAAGTCTAGTTAGAAAAAAAAAAGCATGAAAACTGCCAGACATTGCAACTTGGCCGCTCTTCTACTTCCAGTACTTAATGCTAACTTTGTTTCAGTTTTGGAACACACTCAAAAATTTGTCAAGGATGTAATTATAACAGTACCAGAATGACCTTTGTAATTCTAACGCCTTCCTATGTAAGAATACAATCTTATTGCCAAAAAATTTTGAAATCTGAACACAGGACATAATTTAGATTGTGGAAAGCTTCAACAGGCCTAAGAAAACATAGTTTCCAAACCTGTAGCAGCAGATCTTCCTTTGATGAAAAAGGAGACCATTCTAAGATAGTTCTTAAGTTAGAAGACCAATCATCATGTGAGCTGTAAATTATTGGCTCCGCCCAATACCCAGAAATGTCAAAATCAATCTGCAAACAGAAGTGAAATAACAATGCATTCAAGTTGAGGACATTAGGAGTTAATCCAATCCTCAAACATAACTCCTCAAAAGAACGAAAAAAAAAAGAATCCCAAAATACTAAGGACAATGAATTACCATAGGAACGATGACATCATCCTGTCCAGTTTTGCGTAGAAAGGTGTAAGAGAGAAGTCCGACGCTCTGTGTTGCTTTGCTAAGAACATATGTGGAGAAACAGAATAGATTAAAGAAGATTTACTGGTATTCAATGCAAGAAGCAGAAGAAACATTTTATTGGAAGGGGAAGAGCAGCTTGGACCAAAAAAGAATTGAAGTGAAATAGCATATTTTGCCTTTTCCTCCCCTGTTTCTAACCTTGTAAGGTTTATTCGATATTCAGTAACCTGGCAGCCTAAGGAAGTACCATTCTGAACTGTAAAATAGATATGTAGAGAAATAGAGCGGCTAACATATTTTCCGCAAACTAAATGCCTAAAATCTTTAAGACAAAAATAAAAGGAAAGAAATAACACTTTCAAATTCCATGCATTCAGAAGTACCAATTAGTGTTTGACAACTTTTAGCGCATAACAAATAAAATGAAAGGTAAATCTCCTTTAGAGAAATATAAATCAGCTTCATAGAAGAATGAAATTCAATGTGTATCACTGAAAAGAATGTAATACCTTCCCCTATTTGATCGACTGAAAACAATAACGTCAGCACCTAGTCGCATGGTGCTTGTCTTGAATCCATTGCCATCTGCAAAAATATAAACATGCGGAAATCAACATAAATAGCATAAACGAATATTTAGAGTCGTGTAGCACAAAATTGCCGGTCTTTCAATTAAGCATCATTTCAGAAAAAAAAAACACAGTAATGAGCATAGACAAAAGGGAAACAGAATCATTAGTCAAGGAATAAACAGATAAAACAAGATACGTCATAAGAATTACATTGTCCAATCGTTGTATTTGATTTCTTAGAAGAATAACCCAGGCTCATACATTTCCGTATCAATGCAGGATCCATTCCCCCACCATCATCTGCAATACAAGCAATAAGTTACAGATTATACATCATAATCCACCATCATTCTAGAAGTGAAATAAGCAGACCGAAGTAATACTATCATACCTAAAAATTGTAAACCCGGACCTGGAGAATTATCCTTCATTACATCAATTTTATCAACCTTAATAAAAGTTGCACCATGTTGAATCTATACAAGAAGGTATAAAATGTCAGTTAAAACCTGATTCAACACAGTGTGATTAAGACGAATAATCAAAGCTCAAATGATTCAGATTACAGCTTACTTCATCAACAGCATTGTCCATTAGCTCCGCAATTGCTGCAAATTTAGGGGGAGAAACTATAAATCCTACTAATACACATAAACAACGTGGTAAAAATTCCAGAACTCAACTAGTGAGAATTCCAGTTACCTCCAAACGCCCACTTATGAGACGTAGCATTTGAATGAAGAAACTTAGGATGTACACGAGCATGCTCCAATGAGCCTTATAATCAAAAGAAGAAAAAGATGAAAGTTCAATCCGATGAAAAAAGACGAAAATTAATTCGATGCATAACAAATTGATGAAAAGAAAAGAAACAGTGAACCTTGAAGCAGAGCATGTTTGGAAGAGGGGCCAACAACATAATTCCCGGCCTTCCAGAAACTTCGAGACTCTAGGTTTTCACTGGAGGGTAGTATCGGCGTCGCGATGGCTCCTGAACTACGCGGCACTTCGAGTCTGGATAATTCCGGTTGCGGTGGCTGATCTCTGATAGAGGAAGCTTTCTTTATGGCGGCAGCTTGACCGCCGCCCTCGTCATCGCTACTGGCTATGTCTACGACATTGAGATGCTCTTTTTCAATCTTTGGAGGCATATTTTTTTTTTTTATTTATGGCACAATAATCACTTTTGCTTTTAAGTTTGTATTATATCGATGACGAAGCAGGCTAATAAAAATATTAGATCATCACTCAATTTAATATTAAAAATATAATTAAAATTTTAAATAATATAAAATAATAATTCGGTCATTAATAAAGTAATGTTATAATTATAAAAATTTGGATAATAATATATTTAATTTTTTATATTTAATGTCTCCCATATTTGAAAACTTAGTAACTTACACATAAAATACTAACTTTGATCACAAATTTCTCTAAAATTGTCTTTTAATATCGTTTTTTTTTCAATTTAATTATTAAAAATTTGAATATACTACAGTAAAAACAGATTTTTTTCGATACTTTTATGATATTCATTTTAAGTAATAATGTGATAAATTAATATGATATTTTAAAAAAAAGTCGTTATAAACTAATATATGATGATATTTTTAAAATATGTTACGATAGACTCATGTTATAATGATATTTTTATTAAAATATCGCGATTGACCGGTATAATGACGTTTTTGAAAAAAAATCGCTAAAAACTAGTATTATATTGACGCTTTTATCAAAAAAAAACATAATGGACTAGTATATGTTTAGCAACTAAAAATTAAAAAAAAATCGAGTTTCCCATTTTTACTGGAAAAATGATTTGGGGGAATTTTTAGGGGAAAACATATTTTTGAAGTAATAGGACTTGTTATCCATCACTTGAGTTAGGTAGATTCAATTAGGGGTGTTTAAATTCGAATACTCGGATATTTGGGTACTTAAAGTATCGGATACTCGAATTTTTAGATAATTAAAAATTTGACCCGTGTATTAATCCAAATTTTTTAGTATCCGAAAATTTAAATGTTTAAATTACATAATTCAACATCGAAATATAACATTTTAAAATCCTAGTTACATAATCTAAACATAAAATTTAAAACTCAAATTACATAATCTAATTTGAAACAAAATGTAAGGTCTAAAGAAAGTTTCTTTTTAATATTTTTTAAATATTTTTAATGAGTTTAATTTATTTTAATATATAAAAATTAATGATTTAAATAGCAAAGAATCTTGAATTTATTTTCGTATTGATTAATGCACGTACAAAAATAATGTATATCTAAATGAGTAAAGTTCAAATTTTGTCAACTCGAAAAACTAAATTTATAATTTTTGCAATGAATTTTAATTTTCTTTTTTACAATGAGTTCCTAATTTTTTTTAAAGATAAAGTTTGAAGGACCGGAATTTATAAATTAAGTTGTTTGATTTGAGAATATAGTGAAAATAAGTGTATTTTATTTAAATAATAATTATATTTAAAATAAAAAATAAAAAAAATAAGAGCTAAATATCTAAAAATTATAATTTTGTGACTCGGGCTCGACCCAGAAAATGACAGGCAGGGGCGAATCTAGAAAATAATTATTTACTGGACCGAATTAAATAATAATAAAAATTATTTAATATAACATATGTGGTTTTAAAATTTTAAAATTTTATTATTCAATAATTTTAAATTTTATTTTATTATCTATATATTTATTTTAAAAAATTAAAATATTTTCTTAAAAATATTTTTATGTATAACTTAATTGATTTTTTCAAACATACAAATTATAAAAATATAAATTTAGCTTTATTTATTTAAAATTAGTTAGTTTCGATAAAAGTAAGAGAGAAATATATTATATTTTTATTTTTAAAAGTTTTTTTTAAAAAATATTATATATGAGTTATAGGCTTTTGTTAAAAATATATATCTTTAAAATTTAATTTTGATCTTAATTTTAATTATATTTTGTTATTTTTAATTTTTTAACTATATATTTGGGTAAAACCCCAACAATACTTGAAAAAATAATTTAAAAAAATTATTTAATCAATTAGTAATTAAAATATATTTAAATTATTTTTAAAAAAATAATTATATAAAGTTTATAAAATGTAATGAAAATATAAAGAATCTTATTATTTCTATTTTTATCTTTTATTTTATTTTATTTTAATTTTATTTTTTTATTTAATTTAAAGATTAAAAATTAAATTAAACTTTATATTAGATCATTGCTTTTATTCTTACATGTTCAAAACTCAATTTACATTAATATTAGAATATAAAACAAATAATATTTTTTGGGGCATGGACTGGGCCAAGGCCTAGGTAGGCCTAGGCCCAGATCCGCCCCTGATGACAGGTCGGGTACTTATGTTTAGTGAGTATAATACTTATGTTTAGTGAGTTGTATTTATAAGATCTTAAAATGGAATCTATAAATTTTATCTAATTTTTCAGGAATTGTATCAATCGAATTGTGTATTTTAAGTATTTTAAAGTGTTATTGAAGTTTCTTTGGAATTCTTTTGGTTTTAATTATATTTGGTTTTGAGTTTTAATATTTTAAAAAAATTTCACCTTTAAATTGGGTTTAAGGTATGACATCCGAATTGAAAATATTACAAAATTTATAATTTAAAAGTAATAATTAAATCAAAATTTGATTATACATACGAACAATTTGTGTTATGTTATTTGAGGTTAAACAAAAAGATTACCACCACTACACCTGGTACTAATCATGTTTACTCTCGAACAAAAGAACATCGCATTAGTAATATTTTTGTACTGTAGATATGCAACTTAAATAATGTATGTATTGAAACGCTAATACACAGACTAAGGAAGAAACAAATATGCAAATGTACGTATAATATATATTTTAAAACGGTATATAACATATAGGGCAAACTATTCTAATAGCCACATAATTAATTAGAGATATTTATTTTGATCATCGAATTACTGAACTAGTCAATCAAGCTACCCAATTTATTAAGTTGACCTGTTTTGTTCACCGCTATTAAAATCGAAACGGAGGGGGTAATGGAACGATGACATAATAGTTAACAAAATTTTGAAAAGTCACATATTTAATATATATTATTTATTTATTAAATCAATTTGATCATATTTTTAATTAAATTAAATAAAATTAATCATCTAAATTAGACACTTGTCTCATTTATTTTTTATTTTTATTTATTAAATTTAATAGATTTTAATTAACCAATCAAATAATAACACATGTCACCTTCTGTTGAGTTGATCGATCTTGAAGTATGGCCAAGAGGGGGTGAATTGGCAAATAAAAATTTGATCGGAAAATTTTCGGTAAAAAGCTAAAATTGAAGGACAAGAGATTTATAGTGGTTCAAGCTTCGAACAAACTCTACATCCACTACCTTAGCTCCCACTAAAGATTTTGAAACCAATTCACTAAAGAATTCGACCTTTTTCTCGGTTCAAGGGATAATCGTTACAATACGAATCAATTCTTCTACCCAAGAATTGATTCAATCCTCACAAAGTAATACAAGGAAAAATAGGCAAATAAAAAATCTCTCACAAGAAATATGTTGCCCCAATTACAAACAAACTCTCCCCAAACTCAGATTACTAAAGACCAAAATGAAATTGCAAGAGTTGGGAGCAAGAATATGCAATGAAGTGCTTTGAGTTGGATTTGTGTGCTTGGATGTTGCTTGAGGTTCAATAGTCTTTAATGCTGTTGAAAATGCTTCATTTTATACCTTCTCATTGATTTCTAACCGTTGTAGTTGTTGGGAAAGTAAATAGAGACGTTGGAGCTTCACCTTTCCATCATAAATGCACTCTGCAGCAGGTGGTATCGAAACACGAGCTACCTGTTTCGAAACAGACCAAGAATAGAAAGAGCCGTTGTGCATTTAATAGATAGAGTATCGATACATGCTTCGATACCATTTGAAACTGTGATGTAGGGTATCGAACCATGTTTTGGTATAGGCTAACCACCAATCAAAAATTAACTACCACCAACGGTCGACTCATTTAATGCTAAAATAGCCGTTGGGGATTAAGGGGTGTATCGGTACTAGTATCGATACCTAGAGTCATAATTTTAAATATTTTAAAATTAATTAAACATATACAAAGAGTTTTCGATACCTGGTTCGAAACAGGTGTTGATAGTGAAAAATGGTATTGAACCATATTTCGATACTTGTTATTGATCTCAAGAACAATACTTTAAAAACCCAGGTGTATCGATACCTGTTCTAAGGGTATCGATACCCTCATATAAAAAACACTTATAATTTTATTTCAAAGTTCTTGGTTTGACTTAAAATCAAAAATTTGACTTAGGGATTTAAAAATTTATTTCAAATTAGTCCTTATACTTATTTGTTATATCAAAATCAAATTTAGTTTTACAATCTTCCCCTTTTTGATATAACAAAACCATTGAAAATTTTTAAGTTTAAATCAAGATTTTTGGATTTCAAAAACTTTGAAAATTTTTGAAGACTCCCCCTTAATATGTGCATGTCTTTAAATATTGAAAAGTTAGTTTCCTAAACTTAAAAACACAAAATTTCTCCCCCTTTTTGTTAGATCAAAATCAATGAAAGATAAGACAATAATCAAAGCAACCATAGCATTAAAGAGAATATAATTCATAACATAAAATATCCATAGCATAAAATATTTAAATTCAAAACCAATATAAAAAAATCCAAAGCATAGAAAAAAAATAACAAAGTGCATGAATTCGAATATGAATGCAATAAAATGCTTAAGGAAACATAACTAGTCCTAAAAGCTAATTGCAAAGCATAAGATAGATCTAAGATCAATCATCGACCATGTCATCACCATCAAGCCCATCATCATCATCCTCGTCTTCTTCCTCTTCTTCTTCCTCATTGTTATCACCATCGATATTGTTGAGTCGTTGGCTATGACAAAGAGCTTCAAGGGAGACTCGCAAGGAATGTCCTTGAGTCTCTAAGACCGTCAACCTCGTACTGATAGCATCGAAACTCGATTGGAATTGAGTTGACATAGTGTTAAGTCTTCCATCCATGAATCCAAACGAGCATTAAAAGTACCAAACTGAGCATCCAAAGAGTCGAATCTCGTAGTGAGAAATGCCATCATATCAACATGTGGAGCAACTTGGCAAAGAGGTTCCGGATCAACGGGAGCACGAGGAGGAGAAGGAAGAGGAGGAGCATCACAAACCCACTCACCATTAGAGACATATTAGAAATGTGAACGGTTAAGAGATGTCTCACCAATGAGTTCTTGTAAGGATCCCAAAAGAACAATCAATTTCCAAATGCAAGAATATAGTGCTGAGAATGCATGCATATGGAAAGGATTGGACAAGTGGGGTAGCACGGTTTTGGACATGCCAAACAATGTCCGAGAAGACGATCTGAGCAAGATTGGGTTGAATACCCTCACGAAAGCACTTGATCCAAAAGCTATCAACTTGACGGATCCGAGAATACTTACCATTTGATGGACGAATCTATCAAGAGATGATAAGATGGAGAAAACGATCATGCACGTCAAGTGAGGTGACCGAACCGGTGAAATAACCAAGAGAGTCTTCATCCTCAACACCTTTATCCTCAGGGCCAAAAACATCGACAAAAGTAGTGGCATTAATAGTAAAGAATTTGCCCATGAGGAAAGACTCAATTGCCACTACTTTGCTTTTGTCCGAAGATAGAATACATTTGGCATTGGAATAAAATATAAGGACAAGAGTTGGAAAGAACTTGCCGGAATGAGTGAGAAACCTCAAGAACTTTCATTCGAGGATTTTGTCATAGTATTTGAAAGGGAACTTGTATGAGGTCATGAATTGAACATCCACACACCGTTCCTTTTTGAGAGGATGGTTGCGGTAGAGATTGAAGTTGTCAATCCTACGATTTGTGTCCAAAATCTTTGCGAAGACTTCTTGAATATCAACTCGTGAAACACGAGATGATGAAGAAGAACCGGCCTCGGTACGGGATCGTTTCTTCGATGCCATGATCTAGAGATTTATACAAATATGGATTAGTTTGATAAAAACAATGTATGCTCTTACAATCAAATTCAATCCTAAATATTAATCTAATAATTCAAGGTATTTATGAATATTGAAAAATTTTTGGAAAAAGAAAAAAATTATTCAAAAAAAATTTATATTAGATTGAGAAAAATTTTGATTTTGATAAAATTTCGTAGGATTATGAAAACCCATATAATAGACATTCAAAAAATATTCAAAATCTTAATTTTAACAATCTATAATCAAACAAAAATAAGGTTTTTTGAAATAATACCTTGAATGTAGATTAGGAAGAATTTATGGATTATGGAGCACCGATTGATGATATGGTGAAGACATTGATGTTTGATTGAAAAAACCCAAGAAGGATCTCTAGATTTCATGTTAAAAACGACGAATTTGAGAGAGATTTAAAAGAAGGGTCGGCTAAGGTTTTGTGTTTAAATTTGTGAAGTGTTTTAATGGGACTAAAATTAGGTTTGAAGTGTTTTAAAGCAATCTACGTCCTCGTGTATCAATATCGGTATCGAAACACCCTGTTTCGATGCTAGTATCGAACCACAGGTATCGAAACTGGGACCGATACCTTTTCTTCCCCAAAAAAATTCCCAGACGAACTGATGAACAAGTATCGAAATAGGTGTTAGCTGTATCGATACCCTCGGCCTTTGCTTTGTATTTTAGGCTTCTAAAAGTACTAGAAATGAGTCTCTAATGTCCCTAGAAGCATGCATATGATGTTATGACATCTTTAATATGCATAAACAAGTTCATACTCCCCCTAGCAACATGCACAGAAGCATCAAGATACAAAAACGAAATAGGCATGATTCATTCAAGATTCAAGCAAATTTGCATAAAAATAACACTTAAGAGGTCAAGATAGGTTAGTTAGTCCTAACTCTCTCCTAAGGGTCCAAAAGCGCTCTTTATCTAAAGGTTTGGTAAAAATATTCGCTAATTGGTTTAAGGTGTCAACAAACTCTAAAATAGTATCATTTTTAGACATATGATCTCTAATAAAGTAGTGTCTAATTTCTATGTGTTTGGTTCTAGAGTGTTGAATGAGGTTCTTAGTAAGACATATGACACTAGTATTATCACACTTAAGAGGTATGGTTTCTACCTTAATGTCATAATCTAAGAGTTGTTATTTCATCCATAAAACTTGAGCATAATAACTCCCTTTATATATGCACTCCACTTCGGTGGTAGAAAGAGCTACACTATTTTGTTTCTTAGAGAACCAAGATATAAGCATACTACCTAGGAATTGACATGTTCCGGAAGTACTTTTCCTATCTATCTTACAACCTTCATAATCCGCATCCGAATAAGCATGTAAATCAAAGGATGAATCTTTAGGATACCAAAGGCCTAAACAAGGTATGTCTCTAAAGTATCTAAAAATTCTCTTAATGGCAACTAGGTGTGATTCTCTAGGACTAACATGAAACCTAACACACAAGCAAACACTAAACATGATATCCGGTCTACTTGTGGTAAGGTAAAGCAAAGAACCTATCATGGATTTATATAACTTAGAATCAACACACTTACCTCCTTCATCTTTGTCAAGCTTAGTACACCAGCTCATAGGAGTGGCTTGAGGCTTCACATTCTCCAACCCAAACTTCTTGAGCATATCTTTGATGTATTTTGCTTGATTAATGAAGGTGTCATCCTTCCTTTGCTTAATTTGGAGTCCTAAAAAGAATGAGAGCTCCCCCATCATGCTCATCTCAAATTCACCTTGCATTAGCTTAGAAAATTCTTGACAATAACATTCATTAGTAGATCCAAAAATTATATCATCAACATAAATTTGAACTACTAAGATGTCATTTTTAAACCTTTTTATAAAAAGTATAGTATCCACCTTTCCTTTTTCAAATCCCTTTTCAATTAAAGAGTTTGAAAGTCTTTCATACCAAGCTCCTTTCATACCAAGCTCTAGGAGCTTGTTTCAAACCATATAAAGCTTTAGTTAATTTAAAAACATGGTTTGAAAATTTTGGATCTTCAAAACCCGGTGGTTGTTCAACATACACTTCTTCATTTATAAAACCATTTAAGAAAACACTTTTGATATCCATTTGAAAAAGCTTGAAATCATGATAACATACAAATGCAAGTAGCATCCTAATGACTTCTATTCTAGCTACGGGTGAATAGGTTTCATCGAAATCTATCCCCTCTTCTTGAGTGTAACCTTGAGCAACTAATCTAGCTTTATTTCTCACAATATTACCACTCTTATCTAGTTTGTTTCTAAAAACCCATTTAGTTCCTATAGTAGATTTATTATTAGGCCCATCAACTAATGCCCATACATTAATTCTCTCAAATTTATTTAATTCTTCTTGCATAGCCAATTTCCAAAAGTCATCACCTAATGCTTCTTTGATATTTTTAGGCTCTATGCATGAGATAAATGCAATATGATTCATTAATCTAAGAGAAGAACGAGTAGTTACCCTCTTGGATGGATCACCCAAGATTTTACCACTTTTGACATAGTTGAACTCCCTTGGGTAACTCACTTCCTTTTCTTCAAGCTTTACATTTCCTAAAGCTTCAATTGGAGGATATTGTGTTTCCTCATTGGTTGGAACCCAATCTACCTTTGATGCTTGTCCATCATCAATGGTTTCAATAATTCCTACATCATCATCATCACAAGAATCCTTCCTAGGAAGGAGGTTATCATCGAAAACCACATGTATAGACTCTTCTATAACTAAGGTTCTTTTGTTGAAAACTCTATAAGCCTTTGAATTTAAAGAATATCCAAGAAAAATAGCTTCATCACTTTTTGTATCAAATTTATCTAAATTGTCTTTTCCATTGTTTAAAACAAAATACTTCCATCCAAAAGGATAAAAATAGCTAATGTTAGACTTTTTAGATTTTAAAATCTCATAAGGAGTTTTCTTTAAAATAGGCCTAATCATTACTCTATTAATAATATAACATGAAGTGTTTGTGGCTTCCGCCCAAAAATTCTTAGGTAAATTATTTTTACTAAGCATGGTTCTAGCCATTTCCTCTAAAGTTCTATTTTTCCTCTCAACTATCCCATTTTGTTGAGGAGTGTGAGGAGCCGAAAAATTATGGTTAGTCCCATTTTCATTACAAAAATTCTCAAAACCTAAATTTTGAAATTTGGTTCCATGATCACTTCTAATATGAGAAATTCTTTGATCAAGATCATTTTGAGAAATATTTGAAAATGTGATGAATTTTTCTAAGGCTTCATCTTTTGTACTTAAAAATAGAACCCAAGTGTATCTAGAGTAATCATCTATAATGACAAATGCATATGATTTTTCACCCAAGCTAGTAGTCCTAATAGGTTCAAAGAGATTCATATGGATCAATTGTAATACTCTACTAGTTGAAACATCATTAATGGAATTAAAAGAAACTCTCTTTTGTTTACCCTTAGCACATGCATCACAAATTTTGTCTAAAGAAAACTTAAGCTTGGGTAAACCTCTAACTAGATTTTGGGAGACTAGTTTCTCTAAAACACTTATGCTAGCATGACCTAGTTTTCTATGTCATAACCATGCATCATTTTCATCATTAGCAACCAAGCATGCATAAGAAAGATTAATGTCATCTAGATGCACCATATAGATATTTCCTATGCGATGACCTATGAGCATAGTTCTATTAGATTCTATGTCTATTATTTTGCAACCACTTTTTGTAACACCCGTGATAAATAAATAAAAATGAATAATAATAAAATATTTTTAGGGTTTTTTAAACCATGTTGGGTCCTATATAAATAAAATCCTAGATCTGAAATCGGTTTTGTTTTGAACCAACTTAAACCTTTCGTCTCCCAAACCCTCAACCACCATCTCAGCTTTGTTTCCTATCATCGTGGGTGTCATCGTTGGCACCATCTGAATGGTCATCGAGCCCCGAGCAAAACCCCTCTCTCGACACGCTGGTTGGTCCCTGTATCGCCGAAAATCGAGCCGAAAACCCTTCATCGAACCTAGGGTTTATGCCCTACTGGAATCTGCTCGATTGGCCTCTGATCGACGTTGTTTCGGTGCGTCGACAGTCCCTTTGCACTCGCCATCGAAGCCCGAACAAAACCCCTCTGGTTTTGTCTCCATTCATCGCCGGCAAGGTCTTCGTCGGAGATCTTTTTCGTTTCGGTAGGTTCGTAAGTTTTCTTACCATTCAACTTTATTTTTTATTTGGCTTGAGAAGTTGTTTTTGAGGGTTTTGAGGGGGTTTTCAAGTTTGTGATTGTGTTTCTGATCGATAAGGGCCGCACATGGCCTCCACGTGCCGTCGAGGTGATTTTCGGCCGCCCTGGACGATGGCTTGGAGCCGGCAAGTCTAAACCGGCCTAAACCCGGTCTATATAGTCTTTGAACCGGACCAAACCGATCAACCCAAACTAAATCAGTCTCGAACCGAACCGGTCAACCTTTAGCCAAACCCGTTGACCGACTCGAACCGGCCTGACCCGTTGACCAGTGACGTTAGCATGACATCAGCATTGACTGCTAACGTCAGCGTTGACTGCTGACGTCAACGTTGACTTTGACCCAAAAAGTCAAAATTTTCAAAAACTCTTATTTTATGTTTTTTGACGTTCTAAGTCCATCTGTGAAGTCCGTTTCTCAAAATTCAAACCCGAAAGCCTCCAAATTGAACTTTTAAGTCTTGAGTCAAACTTTTCTTCTAAGTTAAGTTAAGTCCAGAGTTATAATTAAAGCCTAATAAGTATACCTGTTTGTTTGTAGGGCTTCATAGTTCTCCCGACCGTGTACCAACCTAGCCTAGTTCCTCCCGTTTTTACTGACTCGTGAGTCGATCGTAACCCTATGTTCTTGTACCCTTAAATAGTTAATTCAATTTTTAGCTTCTGTTTTAATAAAATTATATCTTATATTTCTAGGGTCCAGTACTGCTATAGAGCGAGGTTCGAACGCCCAGTAGATCACCTACCTATTTCTACCATTCGAGGTGTGTTTCCTTGTGTGCTATATAACTGTATACTACTGTTTTCCTATTTTGAACGAACCTGACATGTGTACATGACTATTTTTTCTGGATTTTACGTAAACATATATTTTGAACTTTAAGCATGATATATTTTGTATAATACTTCTTGTTTTGGTATATACATGACATCGAATTATATCCTGACACTGTTATCATTATTCCTGTTATTACTGCATGCTTGATACCTTGGGACTAGGATAAAATATATAGTGTTGAGTTTCGGTTCAGCCTTGATCCCATTGGTAATTCCGCCTCTTTAAGGTTCCTAACTTCGGTTAGGGTAATTCCGCCTGATATCGGTTCCCGTACTATGATCAGGGTAATTTTGCCTGTAACCTAAGGTGATTCCTTAGGCCGACACCTTCGCCCCGGCGGGCTTAGGTTAATGCTTGTATCCGATACTGTTCTGGGGAACTGTATCCATGACAATAACATGTACATACATGACCTGATTTACTTTTATTACCGTTTATTGATTTTACTTGTATTTTACTTGCACTGTTGGAACACACTGGGATCTGTAGCTCATACCCTTTTTCTTCCCCTTTCAGATAGCCGTAGATAGGCATCCCGGATTTGGCATTTGGAGGATCTACTTATTTTTCAGTTATTCTTTGAAATAATATTTTAAATTTCCAGTTTCGTTTAGGGTGACATGAGCTATTTTGTTAATGATGTTTTTAATATTCATTATGTCGGACGTCAGATTTATGAATTATTTTGCGAATAATTATGTTTTTAGGACACCTTATTTTAGTAATGTTTTTATTAGATTTAAAATATATTCAAATCTGTTTTTCGTGCCAGCTATTTTGATTTACTTAAAACTTGATTTATGTTTTTTTTAAAAAAAGGGAACAATGTGACCACTTTAGGTCGAGCTTTCCGCATAGGCCGGTCTACAGGGTGACATTTCGTTGGTATCAGAGCTTTTGGTTTTATAATTCTCGGACTGTGATGGGTCCTAAATAAAATGTTTTATGTTAAACCGTTATATTTTTTTATATCTGTAAGGCCATGTCACCTAGTCTTTCTGTATTGTGTATGGTTCTCTGGTGCCAATTCTAGTTTCCTACGTTTAATCCTTATAGATTTCTTGAACTCTATGAGTGCCCGTAGAGCTCGCCGAACCACCCGAGGGCGTGATCGAGCGACCAGTTTTGTTGATCTTGTAGAGGAACATATTAATGATCCTACATCTATCGTTTCTCCGAATTCACCTGTTCTCCCAAGTACCACTATACCGCTCAACCCTCAGCCTGCTGCAAGCATTGATATGTCTACCCTGGTTAGAGGGCCATCAGTACCGAGCCTACTGTTGCTGTGACGGATGAAACCTTAAGTAGGCAACTCCTTCAGTTTCTACATAGAGCTGTTAGAGCTTCGGGTGCTGTACCAGACGCACCAATCTCTCAGATCCTGATCGCTAATAGAGTGAGAACTTTTTCAGGATCCTTGACGGGTGCACCTTCAGATGTAGAAACCTGGTTGTATGATACAGAGAGACGGATGGATCATCTAGGTTTGGAGCCGGCTAGGAGATACTTAGGAGCTGTGACTATACTTGATAGTATTGTCCACATCTGATGGGAGTCTGTGGTGAATAGTGTTGCCCCCGACAGACTGACCTAGGACTTTTTTAAGGAACAGTTTAAGAATTGTTATCTGGGTGATCGATATATGAGAGAGAGGCTTCAGGCCTTTAGAGACTTGGTACAGGGTTCTATGATAGTGGCTGAGTATGAACTTCAGTTTTTAGATCTGATGAGATATGGTGCTGGGATAGTGGCCACAAAGAAAGATGAGTGTGATAAATTTCTTGAGGGTCTTCGCATTGGTATCCGAGATCGATTAGCCATGCATCATGATGTGATATTTGACGACCTAGTGAACCGAGCAAAGACTATTGAGGATTTAGAGAAACTTTCTGACAGCTAGGTTACGAGAGATTAGGGTCAAGAGCAGGGCAGAGATAAGGATCGTAGGAAGGACAATGGTCGATCGGGGGGGCATTTCAAACATGGTGAGTCTTATGGTCGCCCTGATAAGAGGGCTCGATCTGCATCGAGTTAGAGAGGTGGTTCCTATCATCAGCCTGCTGCACCTCGGGACTCTTCTATTAGCCGGGGTGGTTCCTCTAGAATCCCACCTATACCAGTGTGTGACTTTTATGGCAATATACATAGGGGTTAGTGTAGGAAGAATACTGGAGCTTGTTTCCGATGTGGTTCTTCTGAGCATTTTCTAAGAGACTTCCCTCATCCATCCTCTGTTAGTCGACCTTCGACTCAGACTCCTGCGCGTTTTCAGACACCTTCTAGATCACAGACATCTGTACAGATGCCCGTTGCGGGATGATCTCAGGGTAGATCTTCTAGGTCTATTGTTAGATCGGATACCAAAAGTCGAGGCCACCAGGGTGGTGGGCCGTCTGTTTTTGAGGCTCGTCAGCTAGCTCTTGTGTATGCCACCAGACGTAGAGATGAACGAGATGAGCCTGATTTTATCGCAGGTACCTTTACTATCTTTTCTGTTCTGTACTTTGCTTTGCATGACATTGGCTCCACTCACTGTTACGTATCTAAGTTAGTATTTAGACACCTTCCGATCTCAGTTGAGAACACTAAGAGTGTTTTTACTGTTATGAGCCCTGTGGGGCAATCTTTATCAGTGGATAAGGTTTTCAGGAGGTGTCCCCTTGTTTTGGAAGGGGAATTGTTTCTGGCGGATCTCTTGGAACTTCCTTTAGAGGAGTTCAATCTAATTCTGGGTATGGATTGGTTAACTAAACATCGTGTTATTCTGGACTGTGAAAGAAAGAGGGCTACCTTAAAGACTCTGAATAGACAGTCTGTAGTTCTACTTGGTGAACGACGAGGTTATCTATTCAATATGGTTTTGGCTTTGTCTGTCGACAAGATGATCTGGAAGGGATATGAGACCTTTATTGCTTGTTTCCTTAACACAAAAGGGTCTATATCAGTGATTGAAGAAATTCGCACTGTTTATGAGTTTCTTGATGTTTTTCCTGAGGAGTTTCCTAGTCTCCCTCCAGGCAGGGAGGTCGAGTTTGAGATTGAGACTTATCCTGAGTCGGAACTGGTTTCGATGACCCGTATCATATGGATTTGAAGGAGTTAAAGAAGTTGAAGGTTCAATTGTAGGAATTACTTGACAGAGGGTTCATCCGACCTAGCTCTTCACCTTGGGGAGCTCCAGTTCTCTTTGTTAAAAAGAATGATGGTTCCCTTCGGTTGTGCATCGACTATCGAAGGCTGAATAAGCTAACAGTGAAAAACAAGTATTCTTTACCTAGGATTGATGACTTGTTTGATCAATTTCAGGGAGCCACAATTTTCTCAAAGATTGATCTTCGATTTGTGTACTACCAGTTAAAGGTTAAGGGTTCTGATGTTGCTAAGACTGCTTTCCGCACCCGGTATGGCCACTATGAGTTCTTAGTGATGCCTTTTGGTTTAAGCAATTCCCCTTTAGCTTTTATGGATATGATGAACCACATTTTCCGACCCTACATCGACCAGTTTGTTGTTGTTTTTATTGATGAAATCTTGGTTTACTATCGCTCTGAGGACGAGCATATAGGACATTTAAGAGTTGTGTTGCAGACTCTCAGGGAGCATCAGATGTATACCAAGCTTAGTAAGTGCGAGTTTTGGCTTAGTGAGGTGACGTTCCTGGGGCATGTCGTTTCAGTTGGAGGCATCAAGGTGGACCCGAGTAAGATTGATGCAATCACTAGTTGGAAGCCTCCTAGGAACGTGTCTGAGATCCATAGTTTTCTAGGTTTAGCTGGGTATTACCGACACTTTGTCAAGGATTTTTCCATCATTGCCTCCCCTCTGACAAAGCTTTTGAGGAAGGGTGTCCCGTTTGTGTGGTCTGAGGCCCAACAGTCTAGTTTTGATTAGTTGAAATTAGTTTTAACCCGAGCTCCAATTTTGACCTAACCTGAGTCAAGGAAGGACTTTACAATTTACAATGATGCATCGCGTTCAGGGCTTGGTTGCGTGCTGATGCGGGATGGTAAGGTGATCACATATGCGTCACGACAGTTGAGACCGCATGAGAGTAACTATCCTACTCATGATCTTGAGCTGGCAGCTGTGGTTTTTGCTCTAAAAATTTGGAGGCACTATCTCTACGGAGAAAATGTTATATCTTTACCGATCACAAGAGCCTGAAGTACCTTCTTACCCAGAAGGAGCTTAATCTGAGACAACATCGTTGGTTGAAACTTCTTAAGGATTACGATTGTGAGATTGAGTAACATCCGGGAAAAGCCAACATTGTGGCAAATGCCTTGAGTCGTAAGACTACATCAGACTTGAGATCCTTGTTCGCCAGGATGAGTATTTTTGATGATGGTAACCTTTTGGCTGAGTTACGGGTCAAACCGACTTTGGCTAAGCAGATTAGGGCCAAGCAGCGGTTAGATGACTCTTTGCTTCCTGATATACAACGAGTGGAAGAAGGATTCACTTCTGATTATTCTTTTGATCAGTTTGGAGTTCTTTGTTTTAATGGTCGTTACTGTGTACCCAACGATTCTGAGTTGAGACATACCATTCTCAGTGAAGCTCATAGTAGTCCTTATGCTATGCATCCTAGAGGAGATAAAATATATTAGAATCTGAAACAGAGATATCGTTGGGTAGGTATGAAAAATGATATCTCAAATTATGTATCCAAATGTTTGACTTGTCAACAGGTGAAAGCGGAAGATCAACATCCTTCTGGTCTTTTACAGCCTATCAAGATTCTCGAATGAAAGTGGGAGCGAATCACGATGGATTTTGTTACTGGTTTGCCCCTGACCTCGTTTAGGAAAGATTCTGTTTGGGTTGTTATGGATAGACTCACAAAGTCAGCTCATTTTATTCTTGTTCGGACCACCTATTCTCTGGAGAAGCTGACTAGATTGTATATTTTTGAGATTGTCAGACTACATGGGGTGCCCTTATCTATCATTTTTGATCGAGATCCAAGGTTTACTTCCTATTTATGAATAGCTTTATAGTCTGGTTTGGGTACTCGTCTGAATTTTAGTACGTCTTTTCATCCTCAGACAGATGATCAGTCTGAGAGAGTGATATAGATCCTGGAGGATATGTTACGGGGTTGTGTTATAGACTTTCGAGGCAGTTGGGAAGATTTTTTGCCGTTAGCAGAGTTTGCCTATAATAACAGTTACCAGGCTAGTATTCGTATGACACCTTATGAGGCTTTGTATGAACGTAAGTGTCTTACTCCTATTTGTTGGACTAAGTTATATGATCGGAAAACTCTAGGTCCCGAGTTAATTCAGGAAACTAAAGAGACTGTCAGATTGATCCGGGATCGTTTAAAGGAAGCTTTTACCAGACATAAATCTTATGTTGATCGGAGGAGGAAGGATATCGAGTTTGAGGTTGGTGATCAGATTTTCTTAAAGGTCTCTCCATGGAAGAAAGTTCTGAGGTTTGGGCGTAAAGGAAAGTTGAGCCTGAGATATATCGGACCATACCGTATTCTGAAAAGAGTTGGGCCTATTGCGTGTCAGCTTGACCTACCTCCTCAACTTAGTCGTATTCATGACGTGTTTCATGTATCCATGTTGAGACAGTACCACCCGGATCCGAGTCATATTATTTAAGTTTAGGATGTTGAGTTACATTCAGACTTGTCTTATGAGGAGAAACCCATTCAAATCCTAGAGTTTGATGAAAGGATCCTGAGAAGAAGGCGAATCCCTATGGTTAAAGTTCAATGGAGGAACCATAGCCCTTCTGAGGCCACTTGGGAGATCGAGGAGTCGGTGAGAGAGCAGTTCCCACATCTGTTCAGTTCAGGTAAATTTCGAGGATGAAATTTCTTCTTAGGGGGGAAAGTTGTAACACCCGTGATAAATAAGTAAAAATGAATAATAATAAAATATTTTTAGTTTTTTAAACCATGTTGGGTCCTATATAAATAAAAACCTAGATCTAAAATCGGTTTTGTTTTGAACCAACTTAAACCCTTCGTCCCCCAAACCCTAAACCACCGTCCCAACTCCGTTTTTGATCACCGTGGATATCACCGCTGGCACCATCCGAACGGTCATCGAGCCCCGAGCAAAACCCCTCTCCCGACGTACTGGTTGGCCGCTTGTACCGACGCAAATCGAGCCAAAAACCCTTCATCGAACCTAGGGTTTATGCCCTACTGGAATCCTCTCGACCGGCCTTCGATCAACGTTGTTTCAGCGCGTCGATGGTCCCTTTATACTTTTCGTCGAAGCCCGAAGAAAACCTTTCTGGTTTTGTCTCCATTCATCGTCGGTAAGGTTTTCATCCGAGATCTTCTCTGTTTCGGTAGGTCCTTAAGTTTTCTTACCATTCAACGTTGTTTTTGGTTTTTTTTGCTTGAGAAGTTGTTTTTGAGTGTTTAGAGGAGTTTTCCGAGTTTGTGATTGTGTTTCCGACCGATAAAGGCCGCGTGTGGCCTCCACGCGCCGCCGGGGCGATTTTCGGCCGCCCTGGACGGTGGCCTGAAGCCGGCCGATCCAAACCGGCCCAAACCCGGTCTATATAGTCTTTGAACTGGACCAAAACGATCAACCCAGACCGAACCAGTCCCGAACCGAACCGATCAACCTTTAGCCAAACCCGTTGATCGACCCAACCCGACCCATTGAACGACCCGACCCAACCCGTCTACTAACCCGACATGTTGATCAATGACATTAGCATGACATCAGCAGTGACTGCTGGCGTGGCTGCTGACGTCAACGTTGACTTTGACCCAAGAAGTCAAAATTTTCAAAAACTCCTATTTTTTTTGACGTCCTGAGTCCATCCGTGAAGTTCGTTTCTTAAAATTCAAACCCAAAAGCCTCCAAATTGGACTTTTAAGTCTCGAGTCAAACTTTTCTTCTAAGTTAAGTTAAGTCCAGAGTTATAATTAAAGTCTCGACCCAACCCAGTTCCTCCTATTTCGATCGAACTCTTGAGCCAATCATAACCCGTATGTTCTTGTACCCCTAAATAGTCAATTCAGTTTTTAGCTCCTATTTTAATAAAATTATATCTTATATTTTTGGGGTCCAGTACTGCTACAGAGCGAGGTTCGAACGCCCAGTAGATCACCTACCTGTTTCTGCCATTCGAGGTGTGTTTCCTTGTGTGCTATATAACTGTATACTACTGTTTTCCTATTTTGAACGAGCCTGACATGTGCACATGACTATTTTTTCTAGATTTTACGTAAACATATATTTTGAACTTTAAGCATGATATATTCTGTATAATACTTCTTGTTTTGGTATATACATGACATCGGATTATTTCCTGGCACTATTATCATTATTCCTGTTATTAATGCATGTCTAATACCTTGAGACTAGGATAAAATATATAGTGTTGAGTTTCGGTTCAGCCTTGATCCCACTGGTAATTCCGCCTCTTTAAGGTTCCTAGCTTCGGTTAGGGTAATTCCGCCTGTACCCTAAGGTGATTCCTTAGGTCGGCACCTTCGCCCCGGCGGGCTTAGGTTAATACCTGTATCCAATACTGTTCTAGGAACTGTATTCAGGATTTCGGTTGGAGGGTAGCATAACATGCACATACATGACCTGATTTACTGTTATTACCGTTTATTGATTTTACTTGTATTTTACTTTCACTGTTGGAATACACTGGGCTCCGTAGCTCATACCCGTTTTCTTTCCCTTTTAGATAGCCGTAGATAGGCATCCCGGATTTGGCACTTGGAGGATCTACTCATTTCCAGTTATTCTTTGAAGTAATATTTTAAATTTCCAGTTTCGTTTAGGGTGACATGAGCTATTTTTGTTAATGATGTTTTTAATATTCATTATGTCGGACGTCAGATTTATGAATTATTTTGTGAATAATCATGTTTTTAGGACACTTTATTTTAATAATGTTTTTATTAGATTTAAAATATATTCAAATCTGTTTTTCGTACCTGTTATTTTGATTTACTTAAAACTTGATTTATGTTTTTCTTAAAATGGAACAATGTGACCATTCTAGGTCGGGCTTTCTACATAGGCCGGTCTAGGGGTGACACTTTTATCAAAAGAAACATAGAAACCTTTATCACATAATTGACTAATACTCAACAAATTATGCTTAAGATCATTAACAAGCAAGACATTTTCAATTAAAATAGAAGAGTGATTACCAATAGAGCCAATACCCTCAATTTGGCCTTTGGAGTGGTTTTGAAACCTCTTTTTCTCATGGTTGGGTTTTGAAGAGCTTCCCTTTTCAAAAGTAGAACTACCAACCACTTTGATTTGTTCCTTTAGCTCATTCACCACTTTGTGGTGATTCTCACTCAAGCTAAAAATAAGGTTGTTTAAATCAACATTTTCTTTTTGAAAGAATTTTAATTCATCATTCAAATCAACAACCTTTTTCTCAAAACCCAAAATTGTTTTTGTCAAAGAATCATTTTTCATTTTTAAATCGGAAATGGTTTTCTTGCTTTTCAAAATTGATTCGTTGAATTTTAAAACCAACTCATCATAAACATCTTGCAACTCATCATATGCATCATATAATTCATCATAGGAAAGATCATTGCAAGAAGTTTCAAAGGTTACCTTAGGCTCATCAAGAGCCATGAGACACAAGTTGGCCACCTCGTTGTATTCATCGGATGATGACTCCTCATCACTCCATGTAGCAACATGAGCCTTTTGCTTTTTTTTCTTGTCAAAACCCTTCTTTTTGTATAAAGGGCAATCGGTCCTAATGTGACTAGGCTTCTTTCATTCATAGCAAATGATTTGATCTTTTTCTTCTTCTTTGCTCTTTGATTTGAAGTCCTTCTTTCGTTGGAATCTCTTATTCCTATTTACCCTCATGAGTCTAGTGAATCTTTTGGCCACCATAGTCAACTCTTTAAGCTCATCTTTTTCACTAGTGTCTATCTCTTCTTTTGACATTGAGGCTTTAAGAGCAATCCTTTACTTCTTTTTCTCAACCTCTCTCTTTTCAATCTTCACCTTTTTCTTCTTTTTCTCTTCTTCTCTTTCTTTCTTCATGATCTCATGGGTGAGAAGAGATCCCACAAGAGCATCTAGTTTAAGATTCTTGAGGTCCTTAGCTTCAATAATGGTCGTCCTCTTGCTATCCCAAGATTTGAGAAGAGAGTAGATGAGTTTTCGAACGAGCTTCTCTTCCGGAATGATCTCATCGAACCCCTTGAGACCATTGATGATCACTGAGAATCTATCGAACATCTTGGTGATGTCTTCATCCAGCTCCATCTTAAAGTTCTCATAGCTTAGATTAAGAAGACCAATCTTTGTTTCCTTCACGTCATTGGTGCCCTCATATGTAGTCTCCAAAGAGTCCCAAACTTCTTTGACACTTGTACATGAAGACATCTTGGAGTAGAAGTCGGGCCCTAACGCACAAAAGAGGATGTGGAGAGCTTTATCATTTGTGGATATCCTCCTTCTTTCTTTATCGGTCATCTCGTTCCTCTTCTTTGGCACTTGTCAGTCTCCTTCTTGCTTCATTGGGATTGAGGGTCCATCTTCGATTATATCCCAGAGGACATAATTATTTGAGTTGATGAATAGCCTCATCCTATTCTTCCAATAGGGGTAGTTATCCCCATTGAAGAAGGGTGGCTTGGTGATGGAGTGAGATTGGTTCCATGAACCGGAGGTGGAGGCCATTGTATATGAGTAGTAGATACGATCAACACGCCTTAGATCTTCTTTGGTAGATGTGAATCTCTTCAAAGATTAGGCTTTGATACCAATTGTTGAGTTGATCGATCTTGAAGTATGGCCAAGAGAGGGGTGAATTGGTAAATAAAAATTTGATCGAAAAATTTTCGGTAAAAAGCTAAAATTAAAGGACAAGAGATTTATAGTGGTTCAAGCTTCGAACAAGCTCTACATCCACTACCTTAGCTCCCACTAAGGATTTTGAAACCAATTTACTAAAGAATTCGATCTTTTTCTCGTTTCAAGGGATAAACGTTACAATACGAATCAATTCTTCTACCCAAGAATTGATTCAATCCTCACAAAGTAATACAAGGGAAAATAGGAAAATAAAAAATCTCTCACAAGAAATATATTGCCCCAATTACAAACAAACTCTCCCCAAGATCAGATTACAGAAGATCAAAGTGAAATTACAAGAGTTGGGAGCAAGAATATACAATGAAGTACTTTGAGTTGGATTTGTGTGCTTGGATGTTGCTTGAGGTTCAATAGTCTTTAATGTTATTGAAAATGCTTCATTTTATACCTTCTCATTGATTTCTAACTGTTGTAGTTGTTGGGAAAGTAAATAGAGAGGTTGGAGCATAATCTTTCCATCATAAATGCACTCTACAGCAGGTGGTATCGAAACACGGGCTACTTATTTCGAAACAGACCAAGAATAGAAAGAGTCGTAGTACATTTAATAAATAAGGTATCGATACATGCTTCGATACCATTTGAAACTGTGATGTAGGGTATCGAACCATGTTTCGGTACAGGCTAACCACTAATCAAAAATTAACTGCCACCAACGATCGACTCATTTAATGCTAAAATAATCGTTGGGGATTAAGGGTATATCGATACCAGTATCGATACCTGGAGTCATAATTTTAAATATTTTAAAATTAATTAAAAATATACAAAGACGTTTCGATACCTGGTTTGAAACAGGTGTTGGCAGTAAAAAATGGTATCGAACCATGTTTCAATACTTGTTATTGATCTCACGATCAAGGCTTTAAAAACCCAGGTGTATCGATACCTGTTCTAAGGGTATCGATACCCTCTTATGAAAAACACTTATAATTTTATTTCAAAGTTCTTGGTTTGACTTAAAATCAAAAATTTGACTTAGGGACTTAAAAATTTATTTCAAATTAGTTCTTATACTTATTTGTTATATCAAAATCAAATTTAGTTTTATAAACCCACAACATCAATGTAGATAAGCAATTCTCTCACCACCATACTATTTTCACTTTTGGGGTATTTCTAAAAAAAACCCTTTAAAAAGAGCCTAAAAAGAGCTCCTCTAATAGGATGAAATGGGTAAACGGTTGTGGGGGTTACCAGAGCCTTGGTAATAGGTTCAAATAGTTATCCAATTATTTTTAAATATTCAAATAAAAATATTCGTATAATAAATATTTGAATAAAAAATATATGAATAAAAATATTCGAATAAAAATATTCATCAAATAAAAATTCGAATAAAAATATTCATATAATAAATATTATAATAAAAATATTTGAATAAAAAATATATGAATAAAAATACTCGTATAATAAATATTAGAATAAAAAATATATGAATGAAAATATTTTTATAAAAATAATTAAATAAAAATATTCATATAACAAATATTAGAATAAAAATATTCGAAAAAATATTCGTATAATAAATATTAGAATAAAAATATTCATATAATAAATATTCAAATAAAAATATTTAAATAGAATATATAGGAATAAAAATTTGAATAAGAATATTCATATAATAAATATTAGAATAAAAAATATACGAATAAAAAATATTCGTATAACAAATATTAGAATAAAATATTTATATAATAAATATTTGAATAAAATATATACGAATAAAAATATTAGTATGATAAAACTTTGAATAAAAATATTCATATAATAATATTCAAATAAAAAATATACGAATAAAAATATTCAAATAAAAAATATACGAATAAAAATATTCTTATAATAAATATACGAATAAAAATATTTATATAATAAATATTCAAATAAAAATATTTATATAATAAATATTCGAATAAAAATATTCATATAATAAATATTCGAATAAAAATATTCATATAATAAATATTCGAATAAAAAATATATGAATAAAAATATTCGTTTAATAAATATTCGAATAAAAATATTAATATAGTAAATTTTTGAATCGAAATATTCGTATAATAAATATTCGAACAAAAATATTCATATAATAAATATTCAAAATAATATTCAAATAAAATATATACAAATAAAAATATTTATATAATAAATATTCGAATAATAATATTCATATAATAAATATTTGAATAAAAATATTCAAATAAAATATATACAAATAAAAATATTCGTATAATAAATATTCAAATAAAAATATTCATATAATAAATATTTAAATAAAAATATTCGAATAAAATATATACGAATAAAAATATTCATATAATAGATATTAGAATAAAAATATTCATACAATAAATATTCGAATAAAAAATATTATAATAAAATATATACAAATAAAAATATTTGAATAAAAATATTCGAATAAAATATATACGAATAGAAATATTCGTATAATAAATATTCATATAATAAATATTTAAATAAAAATATTCGAATAAAATATTATACACAAATCCTTACAAAGTATGCACAATGGCTTACGGAAACCGTAAAGAAAACGGTATGTACACAAATCTTTATGACTTCTAACCATGAGCTAAAGGAGGCCATCTAAGAGTAAGAATTTATGTAAATACACAATTGGCTACGAGTATACATAATATGACACAAAAATGATATGGATTTGTGTATGTACACAATTCCTTACAAAGTATACACAATGGCTTACAAAAACCGTAAGGAAAAAGGTATGTACACAAATACTTACGACTTCTAACCATGAGCTGAAGGAGACCATCTAAGAGTAAGGATTTGTGTAAATAAACAATTGGCTACGAGTATACATAATATGACACAAAAATAATAAGGATTTGTGTATGTACACAATTCCTTACAAAGTTTACACAATGGCTTACAAAAACCGTAAGAAAAATGTATGTACACAAATTCTTACCCTTGGATGACCTCCTTTAGCTCATGGTTTCGAAGTCGTAAGAATTTGTGTACATACCTTTTTCCTTACGGTTTTCGTAAACCATTGTGTATACTTTGTAAGGAATTGTGTACATACACAAATCCATATCATTTTTGTGCCATATTACAAATACTCGTGGTCAATTGTGTATGTACACAAATCCTTACCCTTAGATGGCCTTCTTTAGCTCATGGTTAGAAGTCGTAAAGATTTGTATACATACGTTTTTCCTTACGGTTTTCATAAGCCATTGTGTATACTTTGTAAGGAATCGTATACATACACAAATCCTTATCATTTTTGTGTCATATTATGTATACTCGTAGCCAATTATGTATATACACAAATCCTTACCCTTAGATGACCTCCTTTAGCTCATGACTAGAAGTCGTAAGGATTTGTGTACATACCTTTTTCCTTACGGTTTTCGTAAGCCATTGTGTATATACTTTGTAAGGAATTGTGTACATACACAAATCTTTATCATTTTTATGTCATATTATGTATACTCGTAACCAATTGTGTATGTACACAAATCCTTAACCTTAGATGGCCTTCTTTAGCTCATTGTTAGAAGTCGTAAGGATTTGTGTACATACCTTTTTCCTTACGGTTTTCATAAGCCATTGTGTATACTTCGTAAAGAATTGTGTACATAGACAAATCCTTATCATTTTTGTTCCTTAATATGTATACTCGTAGCCAATTGTGTATGTACACAAATCCTTACCCTTAGATGGCCTCCTTTAGCTCATGATTAGAAGTCGTAAGGATTTGTGTATGTAACTTTTTCCTTACATTTTCGTAAGCCATTGTGTATACTTTCTAAGGAATTGTGTACATACACAAATCCTTATCATTTTTGTGTCATATTATGTATACTCGTAGCCAATTATGTATGTACACAAATCTTTACCCTTGGATGGCCTCCTTTAGCTTATGGTTTCGAAGTCGTAAGGATTTGTGTACATACCTTTTTCCTTATGGTTTTCATAAGCCGTTGTGTATACTTTGTAAGGAATTGTGTACATACACGAATCCTTACCATTTTGTGCCAATTTATGTATTCTTGTAGTGATTTATGTATGTACACAAATTCTTACATTTGTAAAAATTTATGTATGTACCGTTTTTCTTATAGTTTTTGTAAGAATTTATGTATGTACACAAATCCTTACATTTGTAACGATTTATGTATGTATCGTTTTTCTTACAATTTTTGTAAGAAATTGTGTATATAGTTCGTAACCATTATGTACACAAAATGACAGGGAAAACCGGTTAAGGTTTTTTTTTTATACTTCTTTTAAGGGGCTTCTCCTAGAACTACCCTCACTTTTATGATATGTGGTACTAACATAATTTATTAAATCATTATTTTATTTGTGAAAACTAAAGAATATAAAAGGGAATTAATGAAATTCGAATTTGAGAATAACCATTTAATTCGAATCAAAATATATAAAATTTTCAAATAAATATTTGAATATAAAAATATACAAAATATTCGAATTAAATATTTGTATATTTTAATTCAAATATAAAAATATACAATATATATAAAATATTTGAATTAAATATCTAAATATAAAAATATATACAATATTAGAATAAATATTCCAATATAAAAATAAACAAAATATTCAAATTAAATATTTGTATATTTTGATTCGAATATAAAAATATACAAATTATTCAAATTAAATATTCGAATATAAAAATATAAAAAAAAATATTTGAATAAATTTTCAAATATAAAAATATAAAAAATATTGGAATTAAATATTTTTATATTTTGATTTGAATATAAAAATATACAAAATATTTGAACTAAATATTTGTATATTTTGATTTGAATATAAAAATTTATATAACTTGATTCAAATATTTATTCGAATATTATGTATATTTTAATTCAAATATTTTAAGTTAAATATTTTATTTCGAAAAACATTTAATCTTAAATTCAAATCATATTCTATTTTATATTCTTTTATTTTCTATTTTAATAAGTTACGTTAGCACCACATATCATAAAAGTGAAAGTGGTGGGGTGGTTGGAGTATTGCTTATTTACATGGATGTTGTGGGTTTAATTCCCCTGTAAGTATATTTTACTTCAATTTTATTTTCTCCCATTCTCTATGGCTAATTAAAAGTTGATACGTGCCATCATTAGATTGATTAATTTAATAAGTTAGACGGTTTAATTGACGAGTTTAATTATTTGATGATCAAAATAGGTATACCCAATTAGTTAGTTGACTATCGAAATAATTTACCCTAACATATATCGAAAAAGGTGGTAATACATATCTATATAATAAAAACACACTCAACGTATATAATACACTTATATAGTATATATGACCTAACAAACATAAAATTTTATATAATATATAATTATCCACGTACGTATACATATATAAATCATACTACAAAATTTTAATATATTACATTAAAAAAAGATTAATTCTTTATAAAAATACATGCATAAAATTTTCTAAAACAAGACTAATATATATACACGTATATCAGTATAGAAAAAAACTCATGCACATACGTATATAATACATATACAAACCTAAGCGATATATGCAACATAAAACGATAGAGCTAATGAGAATTATACGTGTCTCTAAGCAATTAGTAGATATGAAGACGTAGAATTATACGTCATGAGAATTCAGAAAAGCATGTGTTCATGAGATCCATGTCGAAAAAGTTTATGCTATAAAATAGTGCGACTGATCGATCATTTGATCGGTGATCGGCAATTAATCTTAGTTTTGATTATCGATTATCGAATTTATTATTTTTTCTTGTTTTATTTTGATAAGAGTTTGTTTTTTTGTCTTTGTGACATTTTTTTCTGTCCTTGTGACATGTTTTTGTTTTTGTTTTGAGGCTTAATTTGACTGTCTTTGTGGCATGTTGCAGCATACCTTAGAGATCGATTGTTGTTCGCAAAGAGATTTAATCGATATTAGTTTTTTATTTATGTTTTTGTCGGTGATCACTTGAAAAGATCTATCCACACTCGGTTAATAGTAATTTGCCGATAAAATCAGTCATGAGTAACGGTACTTTTTGCTTGACATTTTGGATCGCCTACAATTCCTTCTTCCTTCTTTATGCATCTCGTTTAGACAAGAAGATTTAAAAAGGTTCTGAACTTTATTGATATGCTTATCTTCATAGAAATTTTTATTTTTTTTTGTTTTTGGGTTGTAAGAATTTTTGGATTGTTCAATCCAATTATTTTGCTTCTTGATTACGATGTAATTATGATTTTTTTATAAATTTAATAAAAATTCAGTGGTATTCGTAAAAAAATTTCTTTAATTAAATTATTAAGAGATATTAAAATGATTTAAAATAAAATTTTAGTAAAAGTGTAAAAAAAAAAAAAAATTTAGGCATAAAAATCTATAGTGATTTGATTTTTCAATTAGGCCTATCTCTGCTACTAAAGTTTTTAGTCACTCTTTCTCAAGAGAATATTACAAATAAAAAGAATGTGTTTGCTCTTAAGCACAACTCAAAATCGTAAATACTTGAATAATATTAACAATTTGGCTAGTAAAAGTTTTTCTACAAGAATATGAAAATAAGTACAAAATAATTCTTTGGATTTTTTTGTTGTTTCAAGAGTCCTTGAAAGTGTCTTTTAATTCCTCTAATGAGCTTGCGGTGATTACTAGTTGTTGGGATTAGATTGAAATCGTTAAAGAATCATTTTTTTTAACGTTAAATATTCTAATATAATAGTTTTTGATACTCAGGTCTCAGTATACCGATCTTAAATAGGAGTCAATAGACACAAAATAAGACAAAGATATTCAATACAAGTATATTAGTACATGTTCTTACGTACCGATACAAATATCTCTATATCAGTAAAAAGATGTTACTAATTTTTTTTTTCAAATCAAAGAATATAGGTATTGACCTGGACCGTATTGATATAGGCAATTTTAGAATTAAGGGTGTAAGAAATCTTTAAACCTTTGATAGAAAATCAATTAAGTCCTTAAACTTATTTTGCGCTCAATTAAACCCTTAAACCAGAAAAAATAATTAATTAAGTCCTTGAACTAAAAAGTTAATTAATTATGTCCTTTGACCCATTTTGACTATTAAATCTTGTCAGTTTTTTCTTCATATATTATTGACACATGATACATTACAATTCTATCACGTTACATTTACAAGAAAAATCAAAAAATATTTTTTTTATAAATTTTATAAGTTAATTTAGAATTTTTAAAATATTTAAATTTTTTTTTAAATAAAATTAAAATTCTGAAAAGATCAAGTGAAAACATTATGGCACGTTGCACTGTAATAGTGAATCAAAAAAATGTTCAAATTTAATGGTTAAAATTAGTTAAAGTGCTTAATTGATTTAATTTCTTAATTCAAAGGCTTAATTGATTCAATTTCTTGATTTAAGAGCTTAATTGAGTGATTGAATTAAAATATTTATTAAATACTTAACCAAAAAGCGATTGAATTAAAAAAAATAAATTTGTATCCTAAAATATTTTGGTCTGACAATAATTTATGTTTGTATAGATTTAAATATCAAACAACTTAGATCTTCTTCCTTGAATTTTTTAAATACTTTTTTTAAATTTAATATTTTGATCCTCCCATATTTAATATTGGCTCCATCCTTAGCCTATAGAAGAAATGGATTCGCTCATTCAAAAAAATCTTATATATTAATAAACCATTAATATAATATTTTGTGAAAATATGAAATATTGTGAAATGTATTAATAATTTATTATATTACTAAATTGAGAATATATGTGCTATGATCTTAAGAAATAATTTTCTTGAACTCAAATTCGAATGGTAGAATTCATTGAAGAACTAAAAATTACAGTAAAAGAAATAAGAGGAGAATAAAAAAGAAAATTAAAAACAGAGAAAAAAAATATTTCGGTTCACAATTTGCATGCCTTCCACCTATTTTCTAGCGGCCCTTTAAGAGTCAATTATTATAATTAATCATTTAATTAGTTTTGGGATTTTTCTTTTCACGCGTTCCATCTTTGTTATGTTACTGACTTAGCAGTGGTTGGTCTATGTTGTATTGACATGGGCTGGTAATGATCATAACAATATCCTCCTCTTAGAGAGGAACCTTGTCCTCAAGATTCAAACAGTATGTGAAGTCAATTCTCACCTATCATTGTGTTTCTCATATTGTACTCATACTATTGCACCGTATTTATTACATCAACTCCCTTTTCATTCATAACATTAATCTTATTTGTGTTTATTGTTTTTAAACCGAGAGACAATGGAGTAGCATCCCTTGTGAATTCTTTCATCCCTTTCACCACTAAAAATTGTAGCCTGCACCGCGACACCATATATAACAACTTCATTGATCTTGCAAAGTCTCTTTCTATTAATAAAAATCATGCAACCATTATGGCACTTTAAGAACCTTTGTCGTGGTTTATAAATTTTATGTTGTTCTTTCATATCTCTTAAAAGATTTTTTTTCACTACCAGGGTCACAAAAGAGATAAATGTATTCCCCAACAAATAAGCAAAATTTTGAAGCAAATAATGGAAAGCATTGTCATGAATATCTAGACTCCAAGTTTAAAAAACTAGACTTGTAGTGAATCCAGTAAATTTGAAAGTATGGCCATGAATATCTAGACTCCAAGTTTTGGGAACTAGACCTGTAGCGAATTCAACAAATTTGATAGTAGTTGAAGGTGCTAATACAACCTTCACATTGAGCTTTTGTGCAACTGTTCTGAAATACTGACAGTTCTTGTTAAAATCTGATTCTTTGTTAGTTCTCTTTGATTTGTTGCATGCCAATGATAATTCATGTGTAAACAAAGAATTGGAGCAATCATCGAAAGGAAGAAGCGGTTCAAAGTAATTCTCTTGATCCTACAAAATCGACAATGATAAGTCTTCATTGCGATTTGGTTTGATAATTTATGCCAGATAGTCTCTATTAACTTCTTTGTTGACCTTTGTTAAAAGAACTCGAACAATGTTATATATGAAGGACAATAAGTAAACGATTTCAATCGTCATAGAAAATAAATCATTAGTCATTCCATATATATGACCAATGTGAAGAGCTTCGAAAAAATTATCTTTCTCTGGATAGATTGCTAGAACTACAATCAAGGATAAATATCTTTCATCCCCAGTTTTCATGGAGCCAGAACACATGAATCCTAAGCATATAAAGCAAGCATCCCACTTTCCTTCTAGCGAGTTCAAATATATGCACCCAATATACACTTCAACCAATACTTTCCTCATCTGATCTGCATCCTCTTGTCCAAGCACAAGGATAGATTTTCTCCAGAGATAAAGAATAATATATTTTTTTGTTAAGGATTTGCATTCGATCATGTTGTCAGAATTCAATCCAAAATAAATGGTTTTGATCCTCAGAGAAATCAGCAAGTATCACAATGACATTGGACAAATATTTTACCAACTCTTTTATATTTATAATCTTATTCTTAGTATTAAAAAGCGCGCCTGAGGCGCTGTGAGGCGAGAGGCGACGAGAAAAGTGCATCCAGAGGTAGAGGTAGAGGCGAAGCGATAGTCAAGAAACGTGCACTTAAGAATGCTTTCGTCGGAGGCGTGAAGCGCGCGAGGCGACGCCTCTTGTTACTGAGGAGAGTTAAAAAGAAACGTTTAAGAAAAAACAGAAAAACAGGGAGAGGAGTTGTGGAAAAACCAGAGAATCAGTAATAAAAAAAGAAAGAAGAGGAACAATAGAAAAAAAAAACGTGTTGAAGAAGTTTTTATTTATTTTAATTTATATGTCAGACCTTGAAAGTTGAACCTTTCATAAATTAATGGACTCATTAATTAATGGTCAGAAACGCCCTTCTTCCACAATGGGCAACAACGTGTAGTGAAAAAATGCCACTTAAATTTGCTAATGATTAAAATAGTATTTTTATGTAAATAAATTAACATTATTTTACGTTTTAAATTTTAATATTAATATTAATAATAATTTTAATATAAATTAATATAATAAAATAATTTTTTTTAAAATATATATTTATAAAACAAATATTAAAATAACATATTAAAACAATATAATTTATTACTATTTAAATATATTTATTTTTAATAATTTTAAATTTTATATACAATTAAAATATTTTATTTTTTTAACATTTATGATATAATTATTATATTTTTAAGTATAAAATATATTTTAAGATTAATTTATAAATCTTAAAAATAAAAGGGCGCCTCACTACGAAAGGCGAGCGCCTTCGCCTCCGCCTCAGAGATCTTTTACGCCTCAGAACGCCTCACGTATTTTAAAACCAAGATCTTATTAAACTTAACTTTCAAGTTTCGATCATGGCATATCACTTTTTCTCCATAACCAAAAGTCAAAATATGAAAAGGTTATTTACCTGAATTATATCTTTCCTTGACCATCTATCTAAACAATATGCAAAGTCCGAATTATTTACAAAGTATGTTGGTATTGTTCCATGACCACCCACAGTAACAATCTCCATCACTTCCGGGAAGTGATGTCTTTATGCTTCCGAGGTTCGACCATTGATTATGAGTAGTCACCAAGAAAGGTCTCTTCTCAAATCAATCCCCATTATTGTTTCATCCTTTTGAGACTCAAATTCTTCTCCGACTAGAATCTACTAATCATCAAATTTTTTATCGCAATTTTCAATATCAAATTTTGGGTGAGTTGGTGTTGGTAATTTATCGTACACCTGGTGGGTTATTGTGGTTGACTGTTCTTGCATAACCATAACTTCACGTGAATGTGATCCATCGATCTCCAAATGTGCTAAAATGGCAATAATTTGTCGGTTCATTTCCTACAACGTCTTCTCAGATGTTAACTAAGTGGTGGTATCTTGGAGGGACTTGATCGACTACGAGTGAGGAACCATACTAAATTCTCGATGAAAACACCAATTATTATGATCTAAAGAAATAATCTTCTTGAATTCAAATACTAATGGTAAAATTCATTGAAGAACTAGAAATTACAATAAAAAAATAATAGAAGAGAGAATTAAAAACAGAGAAAGAGAAGATTTCGGTTCACAAGTTTTATGCCTCATATCTTCTTATTATCCTTTAATAACCAATTTTATAACTAACCACCTAATCGGTTTTGAGATTCTCTTTAAAAACCAATTATTATAACTAACCACGTAATCAGTTTTAGGATTCCCCTTTTCACACGTTTCATCCTTACCATGTTGTTGACTTGGCGGTGGTTGGGCTGTGTTGTATTGACATGAGCTTCTCATGATCATAACATAAATATGCTGTTATTATATTAATAGTTGATTAATGATAATTTAGCCAATATATATTATATGATCAAATTACACCAAACAATGGAGTTGGTTTAGTGAAAATGGCTCTCAACCTTATTTTTACTAATTTAATTTCCACCCATAAATTAATTCCCTTAATTTTCTACAACAAGAAAAACACCAAAAAGTCTTCTGCGAATTCCCTGCAGAATTTCTGACTTCTCTGGTTTTTCACCATATGTTTTTTTTCCCGAGAAAATAACTAGCCTCTGTTTGCTTGTCTAGAAAAATGAAAACATAATATGAACTCTGCAGCAAAGCCAACCAGTTCTTTCTGGCGTTCTGTTTTATAAATTGAACACCTTCACCTGATAGTAAGCATCCTACATCAAAATCAGTTGCTCTGCATTTTCATACCAGTCGAAAATGCAATACACTTCTTTGTCCCGATTTCGTCCGAGAAAACCTAGAAAAGTTAAAACAAAAAGCACAATCAGTTCACCAAATTGCATAATATAGTTTAACCAATAAAGTGAAGCAGAAATTTGCCACATTTAAACTCCATATTCATGACTTCTATGTCTCATGACTAATAAAAGCTTTACAAATTTCCCTTCCATTCATAGACCATAACCAAACTTGAATCCATGTAAATAACATTGTATGTTTCTTCAATTGCTTGAAACAAATTATGTTTCCCTATCGTTAGTTTAATATTGTAATTTACCGGTCATCGTCATTGCAACTGATGTGAATACACTACCAGATGGAACTCTAGCCATTCCCTCTCACCCCTACCTCCCATGCTCATCTATGTTAGTTACTGTTCTAAAATAAGACACCCTCAACGAAAATCATGTCCATAAAATTTTACTCTGTATCTTATATACATTCGTCAACTAAACTTACTATGTCAGCATAACTAGAAGTCTAGAACTAACTTTCTTGGTTTCTAATTATCAAGGTACATTAATAAAACTAATAGTAGCAATATTAAAAAAATCAATGCAAGGTTTTATTCCCATGTAAATCAAAGATCTGTTCACAGACAATTAACATTTGTACAGACGAATCTCAGCCGTATAAGATGCTCATTTAAAAGGACTACTTAGATAGCAGGTTCAATTAACTTCTATAAGAGGACATTATCTTTACATTTTCATTTTCAATCTTATCATAGACACTGTTCTTTCTCCTTCCTCAAGTAAAACCAATATGAAATAACATCCACTTGCACCCTCTTTCTCTCTTTAAAATCTGATTTCTATTAACTCTGCTTTTATCATAATTTTCCTAACAAATTCAAGTATCTCTTATATATCTAACCAGCCAAAACATAACCCTGTGGCAAGCATTGCAAAGGGCATGGGAAGCTAGGTGAGAGGGGTACTAGACTGCACTCTAACTCTCTGTGTTTCGACACTTCAATTCAGTATGCTGGGAGTTAGAGCTTTAGGTATGACTATGTTAGAGTGATGTTTTATGTAAAAGACACGAAAAACTTGTAAGATTGGTAGCAACAGGATCAAAGAATGAAGGAACAGAAACCGGTTTACATGATGATCTGTTGCCATCTTTCTAGATTTATAGACTAATTTTGTGAGTCACTTTTAAAGAAGATATGGACAGTCATACAAGCCTTTTCCATCATTTATCTATCCCCCAAGGGTCTTGAATGATAAAATCATAACCATAAATCTCTTTGTATTGTTATTTGCTAAACATTCCCAGAGAATATAATGCATAAAAACAGACAAATAAAAGCACCAACGTTGAAGAACTTACAAAATTCTATCCTCTATCATCTCTTCTAAGCAACTAAGTAAAGCTAAGATTTCACAAAATTGTCAAACTATAAATATAAATTCTACTCAGATAATCATGGCATAGAAAAACAGAGTAATAGAAAATGAACAAGGAATCGGAGTTAACCAAAATTCTTGTACCTCACTCCATGGAGACTTTAGCTCCGACCTCTTTCATCTTCTGCATAATCTTCTCAGCTTCCTCTTTAGTAACCCCTTTCTTCAACAAAGTAGGCGCCTTTTCCACCAAATCTTTAGCTTCTTTCAACCCCAAATCTGTAAACCCTCTAACTTCCTTAATAACCTTGATCTTAGCCGCCGCATCGAACCCTTCGAGTTTCACATCGAAAACCGTTTTTCCCTCCTTTTTCTCCTCCCCTTTCCCAGCCCCGGCAGCCCCACCTTTCCCGGCACCTCTCATGCCTCCGCCAAATCCCATCCCGGGCATCATCACTGCCATTATCGGCATCTCTTTAACATCCAGTTTTTGGCGGAGTACTTCGGTCAAGTCCATCACTTCGAGCAGCGTTAAACCGGAGAGTTCATCCACGATTTTGGAGACCTCTTCGGAAGGATCTTTCTTGACGGATTCTGATGACGGGGTGGAATAATTTCGCGTTGAAGTGAGGTACACGTTGCTTGAAGATTGGATGGAAGACGAAATGCTTGGATTTGGAAGCAGGGTTTTACGAATTTGAGCTAAATAAGAGGGCAAAAACCGTAAATTTCTCATTTTCTTCCCTTTTTTTTCAAATTTGAATTTGGGTGTTCTTCGGTTTAGATCCGTGAGATCATTAGAGTGCAGGAAAGAAGAACAAAGAAAGTTGCAGAGGGTTTAGGCATGACTGCATAAGCCCTAGGGGTCAAATATGGGCTTGAAGTTCAGCCCAGACTGTGCAGCTGAAGAAAATTCTGATTCTATCCCCTCCAACGTGGCATTGTTATTTTACCATTCAATTAAATTATAGGGTTGGTATTAATTTAATTATTATACTTTTAATTTTAGTAAATGTTTCCATTATTTTGATATAAAATATTTATTTTTATTATATTTATCTTAAATTTAATAATAATGATATATAATTTTATTATTTATTTCAAATTATTTTAATATTTAATAATATTAAAAAATTAAAAATTAAATAATTAAAATAAAAATAAAAAAATTAATTAAATGATGAACTATATATTTTATTTTAAATTTAATTTATATCTTATTTAAGCATCGATTAACACATTAAAAATAAAGTCAGTTTCTTGCGCTACAGGTTAAAGAGTTCTAATTAGGAATTAGATTAACTTGTTTTTCTCATGTTATGGAAATAAAAGTATAGATACCATAATTAAGATGTAAATCAATTATATAAAGGAATCATGATCTAAAAAGTAGGTTAACTTGTTTTTCTCTTTTTGGTCGTAGAGAGTTTTTTTTAGAAAATTAATATCAAAGGTTTGAAATTTCAACATCAAAAATCAAAGTTTTCGGTTTATTTATTAATTCAGGTACGATTCTGCATTCAGTTTATTATTCTTGACGGCTTAACATGATTGATCTTTAAATCAATTTTTATGTTTATTAGATTTTAGATTTATATTTATATCGAATATATTTTAATTATGACCACCGGAAAGTAAAAACAGAGGAAAAGACCCATCCAAACGGCTGCTCTAAACAAGGTTCGCAAAACCCCACCGAGTCCACTGCCGGCATGGCCGGAAGCAGAGAAAAAAACAGCTGAAAACACACAACAAAAAAATACAAATAAACGCTTTTTAACGAATTCTAAATCTTAACCTTAATTTTTTATATCTTAACCCTTAAATTCTAAGTACTAAAAATATAAAAAATCTTAAATTCAATAATTTAAAGGGAGACTAAAAACACGATTAAGGGTAGACTATTTGTGCCCATTGGGTCACATTAGCCGGTCGGCTGATACTATATAAACATAATGCCTGCATTGGTCATTCTTATGTACTTTACCTGAGTTTTCCTCACCCTCCACTGAAGTTTTCCTTCTTGCTTTCTCAGTTTCCTAACAGGGAAGACAATGTTGAAAGAGTTACCTTCTCTGTCCACGCTTCTCTCGGCTTATGCCTCGATTTCAGCCATGGCAATGCTAATCCGTACAATCTTAAATGAAATGATCCCGGAGAGGATGAGAAACTACATCACTTCCAGGCTTTACGACCTCACTGCTGTTTACTTCTCATCGGAGTTCACCTTCGTGGTAGAAGATCGATGGCGTGCTGGTGATAACCAAATGTTTCGTGCGGCTGAGGTCTACTTGCCGACCATAATTGGACCGTCCAGCGACAGTATTCTTGTAGGATCCGATGAGTCCGGCGACACCATGGGACCGCCGAAACGAGGCATCCCTGTAGATTGCACGATCATGGATACTTTCCAAGGCATGCGCTTGAAATGGACTTTACGTACGATCGAAACAAAAAAGATGTTCATCCCTAATAGGAGATTCTTTAACTTGACCTGCAAGAAAAGTGAGAGAGAAAGAGTTGAGCAAAGGTACTTCCCTTATGTAAACAAAGCAGCACAAGAGATTCTAAGAAAGAGTGAGGGCCTTAGCATTTACACGTATAATCAAGAAGATTTGATGTGGGAGCCGACAGTTTTCAAGCACCCTGCAACATTTGAGACCCTGGCAATGGAACCGAAGCTTAAGGAATTCATAATGAAGGATCTTGACTCTTTCGTGGAACGCAAGGAATTCTACGAGAATGTCGGCAGGGCATGGAAACGTGGGTACTTGCTGTATGGTCCACCAGGAACAGGGAAATCATCACTAGTTGCGGCAATTGCCAATTACATGAGATATAATGTATATGATCTTCAGTTCCAAAGCGTTAGGAGCGATTCCGAACTCCGACGCATACTCACATCCACCACGAATCGGTCAATTCTGATCATCGAAGACATAGATTGTAGCACGAAAGTAACAAATGACCGAACCGAAGGAAAAGGAAACTTTGAAGAAGACGATGAAGACGAACTCACTCGTCCGATCTGTGTCAATCCCGGGGTAAGTCATTTGTTTCTTTACTTTGTATCAATGAAGATCAAACCAGTTTTTCTGTTCTGTACTTTAACATGATGTTGCAGGTAACACTGTCAGGCTTACTCAACTTCATTGATGGATTGTGGTCGAGCTGTGGGAACGAAAGAATCATAATCTTTACCACCAATCATAAGGACAAGCTCGACCCGGTGCTGCTACGGCCGGGGCGAATGGATGTGCATCTTTACATGGGATATTGTACCCCAGCAGGGTTCAGAAAACTTGCAGCTTCCTATCTGGGGATCAAAGATGACAAACTCTATGGCTGCATTGAGGATTTGATTGGAAGAATTGAAGTTACACCAGCTGAAGTGGCACAACAACTGATGATGGTCAGTGATGAACCCAGAGTTGCACTCGAAGGTCTTGTTGAATTTCTTAATACCAAGAAGAAGGATAAAGAGGAAGCTGCAGCTGAAGAGGAGGATGAAACAGAAGAAGGGATGGTCGAAAGGGAAAATTCAGAGCTTGCTGAGTCTGAAACAAGATGCATTTATTTGACCTAGGATGGTTGGGAATTTAAAATATTTTCTAGAATTGTTAGTTTTATTTCTTTTATCTTCAATATTTTTACTTAGGCCAATGTTATTGTTATGAATTCATATTTTACAAATTTCTTAACTACAACCTCTAGCCTTAAACACTAAAATCTAAATCCTAAATCTTAAAAACTTTAATTTAAAGTGGAGATACGAATATAAACATAAAAAAAGGTATACGATTTGTATCTTTAATTGAATGCGCGTAACAAATTCAATGGTTTTCGGATATTTTAAAGTATATTCGTGATTAAAAATTATATTTTTAATATAGTTTAGAATTATTGATATTTATGTCAAGAATATAAATATCTTTATTTAATAAAAAGTTAGTGTCATAAACTTGTTTAGTCATAATCATAAAGCTTCATTGAATTATATGAAGTGTCTGTCAATGCCTAATAGACAGAAAAGTAAATGTCATGTAATCAATGTATTAAAAAAGTTATAACGTGCATTGCATTTTTTTTTTATATATTTGGTTAATACGTAAGAGTGATAATATAATCTGAATCTAATTCGAATTCTATTTAATTCAAAAAAATTGATTAAAAAAGTTTGAATTCAAATTTAAAAAAGTTTGAATTCAAATTTAAAAAAGTTTGAGTCCTAATAGGAGATAGATCAGATATAGATATTACCGTGATCCGATCCGAATTCAAGCTGAATCTATATCCGATACGAATCTGATTCATATATAAACTCGAATAAAAATATTTAAAATTTTTAGATTTGAAAAGTTTGAGTTGTTACTTTAATATGTTTTATATTGGATTATAATATTTGTTAAGATTTGTTTTTACTATAAAGTTTAAAATATTTATTTGATAAAAATTATTTTTTTCATTTAAAATATTTGTTTGAGTTGTTACTTTAAAAATTAATTGGATTTGAATTTTTGAATTTGGATATAAATTTTAAATATTTTATTTGATTGGATTTGAATTTATATAAATGGACTTGGATTCGGATTTGAATATTTTTTAAAAGTCCGATTATTAATTGGACTGAGCTTGAATTTAATAATGTCCGATCCAAATCCGATCCATTAATATCCCTATTAACATGCAAGTGAGGAATATTTGAAAAATTATTATTATTATTATTGTTATTATTATTATTATTATTATGCTAAATATATCTGGATGACAGGTTAATGAAACCAAATCTAAGGATAAGAGCTGAGTTAAAACTTAAAGGAGATAGACAAAGACATGTGAACAACTTATTTAATTTAATCTATGTATTCTTGTCATATTTTCTTATTTTAATTATATATATATATCGAATAATTCCTATCTAAAAAGAGAAAAAAAAATGTACCTATTGAATTTAGAATTTACAAACAAAAAAGGAAGGTGTTAACATAATTTTTTTAAACTATTTATCTTAGAGGTTATTGATTTTTAATTTTATATTTTAATTAATCTTAATTATTTTAATTTTGTATTTAATGATAAACTAATTGTCTGCTTGTGAAGAAAAAACTCAATGGTAGCTTAGCTATCTGATTCAAAAAAATAGTTTTTTTTTTTAATTTCAGGATTAATATATACTTTTAAAGATGGAATTTTCGCTCTATATTTGTGGGAAGTTGATTTATTTTAATATTTATTCAGATATTAATAAAAGGTAAGTTTGCACATTAATCACAAGTAGCTTTTTACACCATTTTAAAGAGAAGCATCTATGCTACGATAGAGAAAAAGAAACTCTAAAAATATGAATCTCTAACAACAAGAAAAATCGGGTTAAACATGCTCATCTTGTACAGTTTTAAAATTGAATATAAACTCACCAAATTCGCATCTTACAGGATGTGAATTCTGTTATAAAATTTATAAATCATTTTAAAAAAGAGGAACGATAAAAAATCTACATCAATCTATTACAAGACTAACTACTTCGCATCCTAAAGGATGCGAAATCTGTCTATATATACAAGAAGAGAGTTATTCTTTAAAATAAAGTTCGAAGGGAGTTACTTTTAAAATAAAAAATAAAAAAAGAATATTCATCTAATTAAGCCAAAAATAATTATCTTATTTTTTGAAGATTTTTTATTTTTATTTTATTTTATTTAAAATTTAAAAATTATATTATTTATAATTTTATCTTTTATTTCTAAATATTTATGTTTTATTTTATTATATTTTAATCATTGTAATACCTGAATTTCGTCCGAGTTCGAATATAAAATAAGGCTGTAAGTAAATATAAATATTAAGTATTAAATAATATAAATAAATAATCTTATATAAAATAAATAAATAAATTCAAAAAATATATAAATATAAAATAATAATAAAATGATAAAATAATAAAACAAAAAATGAATAAAGGACAAGATGGAAGTTGGTTTTCGGTGATCATGGGGGAACAATTAATGAGTGACCATATTATGAGGGTCGGTTATCAATTCAAGAGGGGGAGAGAAAACCGAACAAGAAATATACAGTACATTGGCTTGGAAAAATCAACATTTTTAAGGGGAAGAGGAGAATTCACATGGATACGCTCAGTACAACGTTGTTCTTCAAATCCAATGAACTTACTGACAATACTAAGGATCTCAATCTACGCTTAACCATGGAGTTTGTGGTTTCGGTGTTGTAGCCGTAAGGTATGTTGGAAACTAAAATTTGCTTGATTACTACTTAACCCAATTTAGAGAAATTAAGCTCTCAAGGAATATTTCTGACAGAATACAAAGCTTTTCCCTTTGATCATTATGTGAATAAATTTTTCTTTTATTTCTTCTAATATTGTTGTCGTCCTTTATGCTTCTCTGCTCTAAATTTAAAAGCAATGGATAAGTTCTTAGATTTTCACATTGTAGTCCATTCATTTATTTTAAAAAGAAATTAATATTATGAAAGTAAGTAGCAACAGTAATGAAAATACAATTTTCATAGATGGAATCTGGTGGTAAAGAGCTTTTGGAATTTCAAATTGATTAATCTTTTAGATCACCAAAATTTAGTTTAATAGTTTGTTTTTATTTAATGTTTTATTTAATTGTCTAATTTATTTTGCTTGCATTTTTTTCTCTCATATAGAATATTTGTTTAGGATAACATCTAATTTTCACATAGATTAATTAAATTAGAGCCTTTTAGGATTAGTCACTTTAATTAAATAATAAATTAAATAGGGAGATAATTTAGTAACGATGACGTTCTAATCATATATCTCGGATACACTAAGTGGTCAGTGTTTTGACATAACATTGTGTTGGCCAATAGTGTACTTTAGTATCGTATTCGGCGTGTCATCGAAACATAGAAAATGGTAAATAATATAGGGTTAGAATTTAATGAAATTAATTAGGCAAAGATTAGTAGCACCAATAGCATTATTAATTTTGTTTGTTGTCGAGATTGTAGTGTTCGTGCATTCGGATGTTATCATAATACACCCGGTAAAATTAATAATTTAATAGGGTTTAAATATTTAATTAATGAAGCTTTTTTAGGTTAGAACTTAAAATCGACAAGATAATAATTGATCATGCATATTAAAACCTTTTGGGTCAAAATTTATATTTCCTTAAATACGAGTTAAGGTTTCCTATTATAGGACGTCTTTAAGACTCGTATTTAAAAGAAATGTATCTTTTTATCCAAAAGGATATTCTTATTCAAACAATATTTATTTGCCAGTGACGGATTAAATTAATATTGTTATTCTAAATACCGAAATGTCACTTGTAATTAATAAGGTACTGATCTCGAGACCTTGTAAGGGTCGTCCTTACACATAATCGACTCTCGAACACAAATATTTTTAAAATGAATATCTGGTTTATTTTATGGTGTCTGGCCTATTAAAGTGACCGATAGCGACTCCAAATCAATTTTAAAATTCAAATAATATACGTTTTCAATCAAATTTAGTTTTCTTTATAATTAAAAGCAATTAAATTTGGATTTTTTCAAAATTCACTCGCCAGATTATTTTCACACCTTTTCGGTTTTAAATGGTCGCGACAATCATTAAGAGTCCAATCAGTTTAGACATTTGTGTAGTCCATAATATACAAATATAGGTTCAATGAGGTTTGATGATGACATGACAGAGGGGATGATTTTTCCTATCCAAAGACTGTTATGAATATATTTATTCATGGTGGATATCCATATATTAAGTTAAAGTTTAATGGGCTTTATTATTAGGGTTTAATATCCATTGGAATTAGGTTTTCCATATTATGCCTATAAATATAGACTTTTGGACAAAACATTGTACACAACCCTACTTTGAGAATATAATACAAATCTCTCTCTTTTGTCTCTCATCTTTGTTCTCTTGCTTTGTTCTTATATTTTACTTTATTCACAACACGTTATCAGCACGAGACTCTAACCAACGGAGGTGTTTGTCGTTCGAATCCTGAAGGAGTTATTGAAAAGAATTTTTTACTGGTATAAATCAAAGATAAGTTCTTCTCCCTCAATTAAATTTTAATTATCAGTTATTTTTCTCTCTTGATCTTTGGTTTGATTTTTAATTTATTAAAAATCTTTTGTTATTTGGTGTTTGTGTAGTGATAAAGTGACTCAATTACCGTGGTTCTTGTCGATAATTACCGGAAAAGATTTTAATACAATATTGGTAACTAAATCTACCATATATTCAAGTTAGTGGAAAGTCCAATATGTTTTATTTATTTAATTTGAGATATTTTTTTTATCTTTATTTATAACCAATATTTTTTTATTTTATTATTATGATAAAAGTTTATGTTTTAATCATATTCTAAGTATTACATGATATTGGAACAAATATTAAACCTTTAATTAATTAATATGTTCGTTATTATGTTGGTTTAATCCGAGTATATTGGTTGGACATCCCGTTCTGCGAGGTTACTTGTCTCAAAGGAGGTTCTTTTTAAAGGACCTTGTAGACTGGTTTAACAATGCCGCGTATAAGGATTAAATTTTTGTTCATTGTATGTATTGTATATATATTGGTTGATCAATTACTATTTAATAATATAAATATTATAAAGTTTATATTTGCTTGAAAGCAATACTATTTTTATGTCAAAAAAAACTCGACTATAAATTTCTCCCAAGTTCAAGTTACGAAAATCGTCTTGATCAAAGAATTTTTATGGGAAACATCCCTTAAAGTGAATGCATACATGATGCTTATTCCATGCAATTATTGAATTTATGACATTCCTTAAAGTGAACACAAACATGATGATTATTCCATGCGATTATTAGATTTATTACATTCCTTGAAGTGAATGCAAGCATGATAATTATTCCATGCGATTATTTGATTTAAGTCATTCTCTGAAGTGAATGCAAGCATGATGTTTATTCCATGCGATTATTGAATTTGTTTTATTACTTGAAGTAAATGCAAACGTGATAATTCACTATATGGTTAGTGAATAAAACTCAATTATGTGCAAGAGTATCACTGATGAGGATATGTTAGAAAAACATACTTCACTTTTCACACATTAATGTTGTCTTATAGATACAATATCATAGAAGGGTTTTAAATACCTATCAGTCTCCGCTCCATTCCCTGAAGTGAATATGATATTTTATAGCGGAATGAATAAAAGTCACATTAGTAGTTGTGGTTGCGATTGAGGTCATAAAATAAACATGGATAAGATGATTCTTTTGAGAATACTTATATCCACAAGAAGTGGAATTATAAAGATGACAAGAATGATAGAGATCATATTAAAATCTTTATATTATCAATGCGATGGTACAAACCATTGATCTCGTATTTGTCAAACGCCGAAGTATTATGAACTTTATCCATAATCATGAATGATAAATTAAAGAAAATATAAATAGATTTTCTTTGTGGCGAAAATAATGACGTTATTGATCCAACTCAATTGGATATTGATAATTTTCTCATAATCCTTCAAGAGAAAAATCCGTCATTTATTTTATTTTCTTTAGATCTTTTATTTATTTTATGTTAATTTATTTTCATTTATTATTTATTTATGTTAACTTATTTATATATTATTTATTTATCTTTTATGTTAATTTTTTTATTAAAAGAATATGATTACTTTCGGAATAAAATATGCAATAATGTATGGCGATTTATGCTTAGAAGACAGTGCGAGTACTCATGTAATATTTAAGCATAAGAAATATTTTTCTATTAAATATAAGGAAAATATGAGTACTATATCTTAAAGTACTAAAATATCAGTGCTTCGGAAGAGCTCTTGAGAGCTTATCTTTGATCCGATTTGATATGATGTGCTATTTTTTAATATTTTTCCATTCCCCGAAGTGAATGATACAGAGCATATATTTTTCATTTCACGAAGTGAATGAAATAAAGCACGTATTAAAAGGTGCATAATTATGCATATTTTCCCATTTTAAATGCAAGAGAATAATATAAGTACTATATCCGGAAGTACTAATATCACAGAAAGCTCCGACTGAGCAAATATGTTATTTGTGAAATGAGACTTTATCTCATATTTACAGTTCATTATGCTCGTTGAGCAAATATGTTATTGTCAAATGGAACTTTATTTCATATTTACAGTGCATTATACTCGTCAAAATGGCAAAGAGATATTGAGTTTTAAAGATATTTATAGAAATATATTGAGAATATCAGTTAAATGGATGATGATAATCTCAATATTACGAGTATAACTCAAGGCAATAATGAAATTTTGGCAAAATTACATGCACTATCATCCATATTGTATTACATAAGAATTAGTACAAATTGAAGCTCGTGCTATTGTAAACTAGATGTTTACTAATAATTTTATTTGGCATGATCGGTTAGACCATCCCGGATCAGTTATGATGCAAAAGTTTGTTGACACTTTTATGTGGTCATTTATTAAAGAACTAAGATTTTCTTCATGGTAATATTTCACGTGATACTTGCTATGAAAGCAATTTGGTTATTCAATCATCAACATCTAAGATATAGTGCTATTAATTTTCTAGAACGGATACAAGGTGATATATATGGGCTCATACACCTTTCTTAAAGATCATCTAGATATTTTATAATTTTTATCGATGCATCGACTAGATGATTATGTGTATCCTTGTTATTAACCCGCAACTTGGTATTTGCGAGGTTACTTGCTCAGTTGATAAAATTATGAGCATATTTTTTAGATTATTTTCTAAAGACAATCAGTCTTGATAATGTTGATGACATGTAATTTTACATGTAGTATCATAAATTCGCATCAAGCCAACAAATGATCATAAGTTCTCTCTATTATAAATGGTTTTTGGTCAGGAACCAAATATTTTTCATCTTAGATTTTTTTGTGTGGTATTTGTTCTAATTGCTCTACCACAACACACAAAGATGAGTTTTGTTGGGAATATGTATCAGATTTAAATATCTTGAGCTTCTGATAGAGAATTTATTTATAACCCGATTTATTGACTATTATTTTAATGAGTCAATTTATCCAACATTAGGGGGAGAAAATAAATAAATGGGGGAAAAATAATTTAGAATGAATTATCATTTTCTCTTTTTGATCCACGTGTTACACAATGTGAACTATAAGTTCAATGGATAATTCATTTAGCAAATCAATTGCCAAATGATTTTGCTGACCCTAAAAGAGTGACTAAGTCACGTATACCAGCTATGAATGCTCCGATTAAATTTGATATCATGAAAGGACAAACTCTAGTTGCTAATGAGTCTAACTTATGCTTAAAGCGTAATAGACAAGTAAGTTCCAAAGATAAGAGATCCTCGAAAAGAAAAGAGCTATATTTTATGATGGTCTGATCGAGGAATCAATGATTATGAAAATCTCTAGAAGAGATTAAATGGTCTCCAACAGAGACATTGACATGACTTAGGTACCTGATAATAAGAGATCTCAATAGATTATGTCATGTCTGGTAATAAATGGAACTAAAATTAAATCGACATCGTTAATATATTTGCATGCAATATAGCACTAGAGATTTTATTTGATGATGTGGATCACGAATCATTTTCAATTGGGTAATGTAAACAAAGAAATGATTGACCAACACGAAAGAGACAATTTAGGCGAAACTAAAATCTCTTTTGAAAAGAGAAATATTAGGGCCTATAGCCCGTACATTGAAATGTGTAAAGCTCGTGGATATAAACGAGCCTTTGTGAGAAAGAGAAATCAAAAGGGGAAATCATAAGATATAAGCTCATTTGATTGCACAAGGATTCTCACAAAGACATGAAATTGATTATGAGGAAAATATATTCCTCGATGGTGGATGCAACTAGTTTTAGTTTTTGATAAGTCTGGCAATAAATATTATTACTCGGTTTCTACCTAATAGATGTTATATCATATTTGAATAGTCCTCTTGACAGTAATATTTACATGAAACTTCCGGAAAGATTTAGATTGCCATAAGTAGTTCATTCAAGTTCTCGAGAATATTATTCAATCATATTGAAGATATCTTTTTATGGATTGAAATAATTTAGGCATATTTGATATGATCGCCTCATTGAATACTTATTAGCATAATGTTATATGAATTGTTTAATTTCCCCAAGCATTTTTATTAAGAGGTTTATCTCTGAATTTTTATTGTTGTGTATGTCGATGATTTGAATATCGTTGAGACTCGTGAAGAGATCTCCTTAAATCCTTGTGCATCAATCGACATACAGAAAAATATGAAAGAGACTTTACATGAATAATGCATATTCATTGATCAACCTTATGGTTGATAGGTCTCTTAATATAAACAAAGATTTTTTCTGCCTCAAGAAAAGGGTAGTGAATACAATATATACATTATTTGATTTAGAAGCATCGTATCTTAGCTGGTCCAGAAATATTATTTAAGTGCTACGAGATCATTACCTTTAAATAATTGTTATGCATGAGGCAAAACCAAAATATGTGTTTGGCTAAACATATCCTGAAGATATGTGAATGTTTTTCACAAGATAAGATGCAATCTATCTTGTAAAGAGATAACACAAAATTTATATCTCAAGGTGGATATATCAAATATGATAAAACGAAACATATTTTTCAAGTTTTATCCCTCATGATTTTCATATGAATATTATTCAATGAATCATTTCAAGCAATGATTTGGAAGATTTATCCATTAGTGCGTGATCTACTTCAACATTTGAAGATTGTATTCAATATTGAATTATGAAGATTCAAAAATCTTATGTGATATTTTCATGAGATGAGTAAATACGCGTTGCACTCTTTTTCCCTTAACAGAGGTTTTGTCCCAATGGGTTTTCCTGGTAAGGTTTTTAATGAGATAACATGTTATGCGTATCAAAGATGTGTGTACTCTTTTTCCTTCACTAAGAAATTTTTTCCTACAGGGTTTTTATCTTAGTAAGGTTTTAACGAGGCACATTATCTTCATGGATATCCAAGGGGGAGTGTTATAAATATATTTATTCATGGTGGATATCCATATATTAAGTTAAAGTTTAATGAGCTTTATTATTAGGGTTTACTATCCATTGGAATTAGGGTTTTCATATTATGCCTATAAATATAGACTTTTGGACAAAACATTGTACATAACCCTACTTTGAGAATATAATACAAATCTCTCTCTTTTGTCTCTCATCTTTGTTATCTCGCTTTGTTCTTATATTTTACTTTATTCACAACAAAGACATAAATAATTTTAATTGAAAATTTGATATTTTGATTAATATTTAAGTTAAAAAATAAGAATTTATGAAATTATTAAAATTTTAAAGTATTAAAAACTATATAAATAATTTGTCTAAATTTCAAGTTAATTTAATTATTTTATTTAATTTTTAACAAATTAAATAAATAATTTATTTTTTTGAGTTGAATTTTTAAAAATTTAATACATGAAAAATCGATTGATAAGTTATTGTAAATATCCTTTGGTCTCTGAAAATTTAAAAAACTATAAAATTAATAAAATAAATAAAATATTGAAAAAATCTTGAAAATAAAAATTATGCAAAAAATATCAAAATATATTAGAAATTATAAAATAATAAAATAAATTTAAAAACTTCATAAAATGTTTTATAATATCAAAAAAATTGAACACTTTTATGGAATTTTTTTAAACCTTATCGGTCTAAATATTATTATTTATTAAACAAATTTTTAGTAAAATGAACCTTTATTAGAGTAACAATAAAACTCTTTTTTTTTTTACTTTTTATATCAAATTGATATTAATTAATACAAAGAACATTTAATTAAAAATAAGTACAAAAAATATTAATACATTTAACATAATGACAACTAATCAAAGACTTTTCAAATGATTTATAAATATTTTAAATTTTGATTTTTTATATTTATAAATTTTATGCTTTACTGAATTTTTTAATCCATTATATTATTTTTATATTTTTCATAATTATACATTATTTAAATTTTAATATTTTTATTTTATAATTTTTTTATTGTTCTTCTGGTTCCAAAGTCTAGCCCTGACTAATTTAGACCGACCCGCGTTGCACACCTAGCTTTGGTGGGTGAGTCTTCCAGCAAAGATTTTTTGCATGCACAACATCTCAAACCTGAGACTTACTTAAGCGGAACCAAACTGCTTATCACTTGGACCAACCCCTGTTGGTTTTATTTTGTAAATTAAATATTAATTAGGTTATCAAACTTTCAATTAAAATTAGTTATGTACCTGAATTCGATAAAAAAATTAGTTATGTCACGAATTTGATTAAAATAATCAATTTAATTTCTCTATCATATCATTATCTCAGAAGTATTGATGTATCATCATGATTGATTACCGTATTAGTATTGTAGGTTTTCGTGTTAACACTATTAACTGTTATATTAATACTATAACGATCAATATTAGTTTATAGATTAATTTAATATAATTTATGAATTAAAAAATTAATTAAGTGCGTTTTACGGTAAAACCTGAATTAACTTTTTGAGTCAATCTCAAAAGTAAAATTACTCCTTTAATCAATAACTTTATGTTCAAATCTTGTCCTTTTCTGCCCCTATTTAATAAAAATAAATATGGGCGGCAGTTAATGTCAAACACAGAATTGTGAGAGATTATTAGGTAAACTTGTTCATCACGTTATTTATGGTCTAAATAATTAAAATTGTATATCTTTAAATAATTAGAGGTGAACATTCGAGCGAGTCGAGTCGAATTGAGTTAAAAAAATTTGAGTTATTCGAGTTAAGTCATCATATTTTTCAATTTGAACTCTTTTTGAAATTTTTTCGATTCGAGTCGATTTTAGCGAATTCGAGTCGAGTTCGATTCGATTCGATTTTTCGATTTTATGTATAAATTTTAATTATATTATTTATAATACTATAATATAGTTTGATTGTAATTTAAACGGTTTTGTCTTTATATTTATATATATATTTTTTATATTATTTTTTACATGTGTAAAAAAATGTTTTAAATTATTATTATTATTATTATCATCAATCAAATATTATGAATATGTCATTTATTAAAATTACACGTTTTATTAATAACTTCCTTCTTATTTAAGTAAGACTAAAACTAGAATAGTGATAAATTAATTATAAGAATTAAAAAACAAATAGCATAATATAAAAGATACAAATAAAAATTTTATTAAATAAATTAAAAAATAAATCTAGAACGTGATCAGATTATAAAAAAATTAAAATGTAAAAGAAAAAAAGAAGAGATTGTAAATAAAATTATACGGGTTAAATGCGCGATTAGCCTCTATAATTACTAAAAATTTCGAGTTATTCGGTTTTTATTTTACAACTTGAACTTAATTTGAAAATTTTTCGAGTCGATTCGAGTTTATAAAATTTTGAGTCGAGTTAAAGCGAGTCAAGTTTTTTCACCTCGATTTGAGTCGAGAAATTCGATTTTTTCGAGTCGAGTCGAGTTTTGTTCACCCCTATAAATAACTACCTAAGGTGATGATTCACCTTTGAAGAAATTGAGATTATTAATTGGTACCTTGAAGAACGATTATTAGGTGAACCCAGTTCACTACGTCATCCATGATCTAAACAATCAAGACCATTCATCTTTAAATAACTAACTAATAACTGCTCACCCACTAATTACATGAAAGAAAGAAGTAATGATTCACCTTGAAAGAAATTTAGATGAACGGTCCTGGTTAATTGAGACCACAGATGACGTGATAAACATGATTCACCTAATAATTTTTTTAAGTAAATCCAATTCACCACGTTATTCATGAAATCCGACCGCATTTGTTGAATGTGATTGGCTTGTTTTGGACCGACCAAATTTCCATTTGATTCTGTCAACGGATAGTTATAATAAAAATGCATATAAGTGAACTCATCGAGTAGTCCCAGTGAAAAAGATGACGAAGTTTATCTTTATATATCCAAGTTCGAACGAGTTTAAAGCAAATATAGGTAATAAAGTTTGGTGTTTTATATGCAATGGAAGATTCCCAATTGTTGCAAAGTGCAAACATTAATATACGATATAACATCAAAGCTTCATTGCTAAGTTTTACAATGCTTTTGAGGTAACCAGGATTGAAGCTACTTGCTTGCACCTTGATGAAGCCTAAATCAATGGCCAAGAAAATGTAAGCATGAGTCTCGATTTAGAAATGTTGAAACCTTTGAAGTTGCAGAAGAAATGGCTGATTATGATTACAATATAATTATAACAGAGACTAAGGATTAAGACAAAAATGCGAAGATTAGCACTCATTACATATAACCTGCATTCATGCAGGGGACTGTAATTTATATGTACAATGATCAGTACAGGAGGAGTTACATTGATGTAAATATGGTCAAAACTTTACATGTTCCATGGGATGACTGGAATGAATGGAGACTAGAGCGCATTTGGGGGTAGCCTTATAAAAACGAATCACCCCACCGCAGTTTTCCCGAGCAATCTTGCCGGCATACAGCTTCTCATTGATTACCAGAACTGGGATACCAGCAAATCAAGTTCTACTTCATGTCAATTATACTGTTCATAGGCAAAACAAAGAAGAAAACAGAACAAAAGATAACTGAGGAATGCTATAGTGTTGATAGCTTACCAAGGTCTTCTTCTTCTTTTTCTTCTTTTTTTCAAGGTACGCTGCGAGCTCCTGTTGTTGAGCAAACGAGTCTTCTAGAGCCTGGAAAAGACAATTCAAGGGCATTGGCAATCAATTTAAGAGCAATGCTGCATGTTCTTTCTATATGTTCAAGCTTATATTTGTCCTATAAAGGATTTTGTAAACAGCAATGCTTACCTTCTTGGTTGCCATAAGCTCTAGCTCCAAGGCATCTGCTCGGGTTATGGCAGTATTCAACAACTCCTCCTTATCAGGGGGCATTGCAGAAGGTTTAGTGTTAATAACAGTTAATCTCTCTTCCAATTCTTCCATTCGTTTCATGACCGACATCAATTCTTCAGCGGAGAGGGCTCCCGGTGGAGGCTCCTGGGATGAAGGCTGCTGGCTGTTAGCCCCTCTGTCTGCATTGGTAACTTGACTAGAGCAGCTGCTGCCATCAGTGGTTTTCCTTGGCATGTTCCGTGTAACTTTCATCATCGCGCCGATGCCCATAACAAACGTCATGACGCCGGTGAAAAAATTAGAGCTAAGTCCATCAGGAACTCTACAAGCTTCTTTCCTAGATTCTACCCTAGGAACTATAGCCAGTTCATTGCCTATTAAAATTTAGACACATCAATAACATTAGTACTCGGTCCAAGTACGTGCATAAATGAAGTATGCTGTACCTGATACTGAACTCTGTAGTTCAAGTTTTTCGAAAATATATAAAATATATAAGATTGGTTCCTAACAATATGAATAATCAGTCTCCTTGAACTACATTGAGGAACATTCAGAGAAAACATCCTCATGAAGCTGCATTATATGCATGTAACAGTCTAAAAACTAGGCATGTACCTCTCGGTACGATGGCAACGCTTTCATTCTGCGAAGGCAAATCCACAGGTTTATCAACCACTGGGACAACTTCCTTGGTTTTTTCGGTCTGTGATATTTATTCATCAGATGTAAGAAAAATGGAGGGGAAAACTGTAATTTTCACACTACATCCACTACAACAAATTTCCTAGTTGCAGAAGAAAATGAGGAAGGTGGAAGCAGATAAATTCAATGCTCAAGATATCTACAAACTCAAGTACTTTGTTGGTATAGGACATCACATCCTCCAAGGGTTCTACATGTTTTACGAGTTGGATCGAGTTCTTGGTCTATGTTGGTACCACTAGATGTTAACTTAAAGCCTGCAAGAATGCTGCTAAACTTACATTGTCGTTAACAGGAGCTGGTAGCTCTATAGGTTGGTTCTTTGCTTTATCTGGAACAGCCTCTGCATCCAAGGAATCACTAGCCTGCATTAACCGTGATACGAACTACTCAGGATAGATTAGAAACGCGCTAGATCATTATAATTCAGGGACAGGTAGACATATAGTTGAGAAAGAGATAGAAGCAGGTGCTAGCTCATAAAGCAAGTCGAACCTTTGGGGCTACAGGCTCATCTTCTACAGTTGTTTTCTCTTCACTGGTTTGAGCCTGAGATTTCTTCCCTGGTTTATGTTGACCATTTTCTATCATCTGCAGGCCGAAGAACTGGTTAGACTCCGGCAAACAAACTATAAAAGAGGACCACTATGGCTACAACTGAGAGTAAAATGATGGCTGTGAACCACCTTCAAAATCTCCGGGTCCTTCCACGGGCCCTTATCGGAAAGCATGCAGCCTCCCTGATCGGCACAAGTGCAAGTACCTCCCAGAAAGTCTGGCAACTCACTAATAGATAGCAACAACACGAAAAGAAATATCAGAAAAAGGGGAAGAAGCAACACCGGGAAATTGTTTTTGTTCTACTACAGTCTAAGCTAGGATTGGACTTACTTGGCATCAATTATTTCAAGCAACTTGCTCTGAAATTTGTTACCAAGAACCTGGTACATAAAAGATAATATCAATTAGATTCCATTAGTCAAATCAGCAAGTTCAGGGATAGGAAGTGTATGCTTACATTGATTTTGGCTGTGGTCTTAGGATCAAGGAAAGATTTAACAGTGTTCCACAACATTCTAAATCCAGAACCAGCATTGATAATGAACATCGGTTCAAAGTCTGCAAGAAAAGCAAAATTTTGCTAACATCAAATCCATCATCTAACTTTGAAGTCCAACCAAAACAAAAAACTTAGCTATCAAGAAAATCGGTACCTCGGGATAATTATCTCCATCAACCTTTTGAAGAAGAGTGATGAGTTCCCTAGCAGCTTTTGTGAAGCTTTTAAGACCCTATGTCATTAAGCCAGAAGGCATTCTCATAAGTGATTTGGACAGTTAGACATTATGATTACTGTAAACTTTGATCAAATTCTTGTATAATAGACATAGTGGTATTGTTCCACTTACCACTCCTTGCACGTCCAAAATGGTTGTGCTTTGATCAATGTGCCTCTTGGCAGCAATAGTGCAAGCCGGAAATTTAATTCGGAAGGTCTTCTCGAACTCCCTCACATGGTATTTGAGATAGCGGTCCATGGTGGTGACTTGCAAGAGCTTGGTTGCATCTACCAGACCTATTCTCTCTATATACACAGGTCGTCCGTCCATATCTACTCCATGGTACCCTTGGGGATAATATTTCAACACCTCCTCCCTCTCCTTGAAATCAAAGTCCTTAAAGAAATGGCAGAAAATGGAATGGCACTCGGCCAGAGTCATATTCACTTATTCAGGATACATAAACAAATAGCAGAATTATGTATTCTAGAGCTGATTTTAACAAGAATACCTCTAGGATTGTGTCAGTACCAAATTCCTTCCTCCATTGAAGCATATCAGACCACATTTGCTTTGTTTTCTCAAGGTCAAATCTCCTGGCCTTGCAGAACCTGCATGACCAGAGAATATACCTCATTTGTGGTTTGCAGGTTGCCTTAGCAAGTGCTTCATTTCAATACCTGGGAAGGATAGGAATGTACCTGAGCATCGTGTGATAATCGTCGTGAATTTCAGGCAGCAAGTCCTCCGCTATAAGCGCCTGACGCAAAGCTTCAACGGACTGCGACTCCTCCGCATCCCGCTCATCATCGATTTCGACAGATATTACTTTACTGCTCCTCCTTTTCCTTGAATTCCTGAACCTATTAGAGGCTATTTTCTTGAATGAGCCCCGTTTGTATTTTTCTTCCTCCGAGGCATCAATTTCTGCAGAACAAAAACTGTAACATTAAATATGGTGATCAAACTGAAGAATATAATCCAAAATATTTCCCCATACATTAAGATTGAGTTCTAGATTCCGACTGACCATCATATATATAAACCAGAACATTCCATTACAACCATGTTCCAAAAATCCATGCAGATGACACACCAACCTATAACATCTAAACACTTAAAATCAAAACATCAACATTGTCCTACCATGGTTTTGAGGTGGAATGTCGGACATGATCAGGGCTTTATGTTCCTGGTGGGTGAGAAAACAGACAAAGGGCAGGCGAATTCAAGCACGCATATATCTATACTTCCTCCAAATACCTGCACTGCACGTGCTATAATATATGAAATGGCCACCCGAAGCTTTCAAAACAACAACTAAAACTAGAGAAAGAATATACCTGTCTGCAAAATGGGAGGGAGGGAGGATAATATAATCTCTCTTTCTATGTATATTTTTAGTGTCCTTCGAAAATTGGGGCATGCCAATCAAAAAACAAACATTTTTTTCTAATGTTTTTCTTGTTATTCTTTGTAAGGAAAAATATGAAATGGGTCTGTTTGCTTTCCTTATTTGGCATTTACATTTTCATCATCTTTCTTTGACCAAGTCTCGACATATACGAAATGCAAGGCCTCTCCATTCAATATTCTTTCTTTGAATCATCAAAGGTAGCGGAGAGTGGAACGTAAAAACAGTTACTTGCATGGGTTTTAGGTCGGGTATCGTCAGGTCGCATAAAATTAAATACAAATCATTTTAGGTTGATTTAATGTTTTGACTCCATTCAGGTTGGGTGCGGGTCCATTTCAGGTCGAGACCGTTACAGGTCGGGTTCAAACGGTTCGAGTCCAAATCGGATAATTAACATTTTTATTTTAGGTCGGGTAGATTTCAAATCGGTTTTATTTCCAATCGAATTAATTTGGATTTTAAATTCATAATAATTAAAATTATTAAGTTTGATTTGGTACAAATAAGTAAATAAACGATTGACTTTTGGTTGAATGGTTGATCATTCATTTCGAATTAATTATTTAATATCTAACGTCTTTCACTAGCATGAATCGCATTAAAAATAAATATTACGTAGTAAACTTAACAAAAATATCATATAATGAATAATGATCCATATCTTAAAAATTGTACTAAATTACAAAAATTAAAAATTAATAAAGAATAAATATTGGACTACAAAGTCAAAGAATAAAATTTTAAATTAAAAAAGATAAACATTAATAAAATAAAATATTATCTTATCAAAAACACTAAATTAAATTAGAAAAATAACTAATAGTCAATTCAAAATATATAAAAAAAATTGTAACTTACGAGGACTAAATTGCAAAAATTATAAATTAATAATAATTAAATTCGGTAAAAATTTTAACTTTAATGTACTTTAAATCTTTAATATATTATAATTTATAATTATACAATATAATTTAATACATTTAAAAAATAGAAATATGAAATTTAGACTATATATAGAATTTATATTATAAATGATATTATAATATATATAGAATTTATACTATATAAAGAATTTATACTATATATATAAATTATACTATATATGAAATAATATTACTTTTAAAAATAAAATAATACTATATATGAATTAACATTTTATATAAAATAATACTAATTTTGAAAATGAAATAATATTATATATGGATTAATACTATGTATGCAAAAAAAAAAAATACCATATATGAAAAATATGAAGTATATAGTACTATATACATTAATAATTAATATAAATATGTATATAATATATATTAAAAATTAGATGTATACATTAATATATGTGTAATGTATAGTTTGTATATAGTACATTTATATATATTATAGTGATTAGATGCAATCATAATAGTAGTACATTAATATATACATTAATATCTGTATGTATAACTAGATGTATTATATATGTATATAATACACATTAATATATACTAGATGTATATGTATATAATATACATTAGTATAGTATACTACATTAGTATATATTAATATATATATATATACACTATATATATACTTGTACGCCAACATCATATGTATATTATATACATTAATACATATATATACATCTAGTATGTTTATGTGTTATATCATATGTATATTATATATTGTAATATATTATATGTATATATGTTTATAATATTATATATATATATACAATTATACATCCAGTACGTTAAAATATATACTAATATACTATAATATATATGTATGCTTATAGTATATATGTATTATATATTATAGTATATATATAATATAAAACATATAATGTATTATATAAAATAATAAATACTATATATTATATAAATACATATACTATAAATACAACGCTAGAATTAAATATATTTATTTTATTATTAATTAAATTCATGATTAATAATTGAGTATCAATCCATTGTTATTATTTTTCAATACGGCTCATATTTTGAAACCGCCAAAATTCATCCGCGAAACATTAGGATTGAGCGAAAATTTTAAAAACAAAAACCCAGCAAAATTCTCCCCGTTAAATTAAAATAATCATTAACGTAAAAGAACGAACAAGAACGAATCTTATCCGTTCAGTCCCACAACTCTAATCAAAAGGTTCATACTTTCTATGTCACTTATCCTCACATACAAAAACAAACCAATCAAATCACACCCCTCTATCTTATATATGTATCCACCTTTCGTGAGCGTCGATACTCGAATGACTATTCGACTGTCCAGAGGTGACCTCTCATCTGCTCTATCGCTGGATTTTTCGGCCACCGTACGTCTCAAGTCGTCGTTGAACCCGGATAATCTATAAAACAAGAGAATATGGAGTCCACGTGTGTTATGCATTATTGCCAGCTATTTATTTCTTTTTTTCTAATTTATTGTAACTATCTTTTTAATTTTTTCGATTATTACTCATTGTTCTTCGCATGTGTTTATATTTTAGGGTTACACGTTTATTGCAGTAAAAGGGGTTAGAAATGGGTGCCATGACATTATGGTTTAATTCCTTGAAAACTGAATAGTATAAGCATATAATATTATAAATGAGACATAAAAATTGCATGGTAGGTGTGAGGTGGAAAGCATTAAAATTCTAGAGAGTTTGCTGCATAGTGACGTTATTTTACTCGTTAAATGCTTAAATTCGGTCGTAAGTGAGGTCTATATTAATATAGTAGTGATGGTTTGGATATTTAAATTCGGTCATAAACGAGATCCGTATTAATATAGGTATTTTAATTAAAAATTAATTTAATACTACTTTAGTCTAGAAAATTTAATATTAATAAAACGGTTATTTAATAAAATAAAATATTAATTTTTGGACGGTGTGGGGTTGTTAATCATTTCTCATCCGTAACCAACTCTTAAACCCAAATTTTTTAAATCTTCGACTTTATGATGTCCGGTCTATCAAAATAGTTAGAGACGACTCCAATTTTTCAAAAGTTATTTTTAAATTGAAAAATCTAACGTGGAATACATTAATTTTTAAAACAAACACCAAAATATTTTTCACGTCAAAAAAATATTTTAGCGATACTTAAAAATACGTGGTTTTTTTACGTCGCTATAATATTATACATGTATATGTATCATATATATATATATCATAGTATATGTATATCTATCGTATGTAACATAGTATATGTATTAAAAAAAACTATAAATGTTATTTATAATAGCATATATATTAATTTAAAGTGTCAATTTATATTAATAAGTATAATATAAGATTTTTATTATATAATTTAAAATTAATATTTATAATATGATATTATTAAATATTTATAATAAGTATGTTATAAATATAAATATAAGTAAGTTTGTAATAAAATTATTATAAATATAATGTAAGTATGTTATATGTATAATATAAATATTTGTAATATAATTTAACTATAAATTAATAATTAGAAATTAATAAGCATAAACTATATAAATATTTGGTAGTGAAGGGTAAGTTTTAGAGCTACTAAGGATCTATCTAAAGAGGTATATATGTGTTGATTTTGTGAAGAAAATGATTTTTTGAGTGGGGATTTGCAATAAGAACGAGATTGAGGTTTTAGGGGTTTAAATCTCAGTTTTTGAGTTCTTTTTATTCCGAGAATCTCCTCAATGGTGGCTAATGATTAAGTGTCTTCTTCTTGTAGAGAAACAAGTTGGAACACCATCTTCAAGCTTGGGAAAGGAGAAAACTTTAGGGGGAAGAAGGAGCTCATTTTTGTGCTATGCTTGCTCAAGGTTGATACTCTCAACTCTTCTAATCATCATCCATGTCATAGTAGAATGCATACATGTAAGTTTAATGCATGTTGGATTGGTTGCTTGAGCTTAGTAAGCTTTAATGGTGAAATTCGTATTGATGTGATTAAGGGCTAGAAATTGGTGCTAAAACACTCTAAACATCATTAATATTGAGTAGGAATATTTTAAGATCGACTAGATTAAGTTTGGGGGGTGAATCTCTAGAATTTTTAAGTGAAACCCATAGTTTCGTGTAGGGGTATCGATATCGGTGGCCCATGTATGATACCCCTTAGAGGAATTTAGGCTTGAGGAGCAAGGGTATCGAACCATGGTTCGATACCGATACCTCAAGTGGCATTTCCGGTTCGATGCTGGTATCGAATCGGATAGTCCCTTCGTGGTTGACCTTTGAGCTGGTTAAAGGGTATCGATGCTAGTATCGATACTCATGTTCCGATACCCTCTTAGGGTGGGCATCGATGCAGGGTGTTTCGATACCCCATCTAAGGGCATCGATACCCCTGTGTATTTTGGCCAAGTTTGAGTAGAGATTTGGGGCTCAGTGATTTTAATAAATGCTTCCATTAATCTAAAAGTTGTGAAACGAATTATTGAACTAAGATTGATGTTATAACTCCGAAAGACTAATTCAAGATAATCTTAATATATCTTGTTGTGCTAAGATCCTAGGTGGATCGTTTGTGTGGTTTGAGTCCTTGTGTGTTGGAAATCTAAATATCCATAAGTGTTGCAACACATTGAAGACCATCCGATGTAATATACCGGGTGATGTTTTGAAGACTTTTATACCGAGTGTTGGGCGACCTCACTCGAATATATTCGATGTAATATTCCGAGCATGAGGTTGGTTGGGCGGCCTCCATCCCTTTCCGAACGTTGGGCGGCCTCGTTCGAAGATATCTGATATAATATTCTGGGTACAGGATTTGAGGGCAACCTCAATCTTGAGTGTAGGATCCCGATGTTGTATGGACGTGGGCCTCACTCTTGTGTATTGACTTGATATGATTTGTATATGTTGTGTGCGATAATATATATTCATTTATGTCATGTGATAGGCAAGCATGCTAGACTATCATATCATGTACGAGATTTATATGCCATGCTTTACTGCTTATGATATATATGATGTTGGCCGAGTTCAGCGTGCCAATTGAGCTTTCGTAGCTCAGCGTTTGAAATATGTTTTCGTGTGTAGGTTAGGTGAAGTCAGTCCCGTAGAGCACCATAGAGGTTTGGATTTCAGTATCGACCGTGTTGTCAGAGTACATTTATTAGATAGTGGGCTAGTACTATGTAAGACCCTATATGTATTTTTGTAACTTTGTTTATTTTAATTTGGGTCGAATGTTTTAAATATATTTGTAATATTTGGAGCTCCGGTTATTTTAAACTATTTTGGGCTTTTATTTTAATTCAAATGAATTTTATGGATCTTACTCGGACTTGAACTTGGATTTACTTGTAGGACTTTGAAAGAAATTTTGAAATACGGGTTTTGGGCTGGAGGCCCAATGTGATATCTGAATCAGAGTGTTACATTTAGTGGTATCAGAGCCAGGTTGAGTTGGTTCTAGGAAGTTCCCGAGGGAGTCTAGTGTGTTATATAGGTGTCAGACAAGTACTTGCCCACGAGTCGATATAGTACTTCTTTTAAAAGTTGAAATTTTGATGGTGTAATCCTGTTTGTCATTGTTTGTGCAGAAGTGGTTAAGTTTGTTGAGGTATGTAAGGGATCAGGAGGAGAGTCAAAGTTCTCGAGGAGGAGATTCCGACTATGAGTATGAGGCCGATGAGGAGGTACCATCGGATAACGCAGTTGGTCAAGGGGCCAACTACTTTTCTCAATTGAACCGTACTCTGCACAGGATAGTGAGAGTTATACCGAGGTTATCTTCCACGCCTTATGAGGCGCTAGTTGAGAGGATGCGTAGACATGGAGCTATCAACTTCTTTGGTACGAGACAAGATAATCTCGTACAGGTGGATTAGTGGCTGCATGATACAAGATGGATCATGAGACAGATGAGGTTGAGATATGAGGATAAGCTATCGTGTGTGTTGTCACTTCTCAAGGGCAACGCGAAAGAGTGGTGGGAGACGGTTGAACAAGGTTGGTATCCTCATCATCCCAAGTGGGATGACTTTCTTGAGGAGTTTTAGAACAAGTATGTGGGTGATACACACATAGACACCTTGAGGGAGCGTTTTACCCATCTTGTTCAAGGGAACCGTTTGATCTTTGCTTATGAGCAAGAGTTCCTTTAGTTGAGCTGGTATGCCCCAGAGCTTGTTGCTACTAAGAAGATGAGGTGCAAGAGGTTCTTGAGAGGTTTGAGGAAAGAGACTCAGACTTATCTCACTGCTAGGGCACCCATATTGTTTTTAGAGTTAGTTGTCCGTGCTAAATCCCTTGAGTAGGTTTAGGGTTTAACCTATGGGCCGTCTGTGGGCTAGGGAGGCTCTGGTGAAGCTAGTCAGAGTTATGTAGGTAACTCTCAGTCCCACTCTGGTAGGAGTAGAAACCGTTGGAACCAGAATAGAGGAGTATTGAATCAGGGTTCAGGGAAAAAACAGAGGTCAAAGTCCGTGGGACGTAGGAGGCAGTCTGTGTCTTCTTCTGCTGGGGGCCTAGAGAGTTTACAGAGGAGTGTAAGTGTCAGTGTTCAAACTTGTAGATGTTGTGTCCGGAGCCACCGAGGTGAGTGTTGGGGCAATGTCATAGTTTATTTTCAATATGGGTCTCTGGATCATCTTGTAAGGGATTGTCCCGAGGCTGTGACATCTCATCTCGATCAAGCTCAAAGGTCTGTGTTTCAGGCTCAGAGGGGTTGTGGGTTTTTTGCGTGGCGGAGCTAGCCATGCATCAGGAGGTACCTTTCAGTCCACTGCTAGAGAACCAGCGAGACATTATGCGGTGAGGGCACAAGAGAACTGTGCAGCTACAGATATGATCTCAAGTACGTTCAATTTGTTTTTCGTACTTATAGTTGCTCTTGTGGACTCGGGGTCTATCCACTCGTATATTCGTAGTGAGATATCTCAGCAGTGGGGGTTACTAGCGGAGGATCTAGAGATAGGGGTCCGTGTGACAGGCCCGTTGAGATTGGATGTGTTAGTGGATAAGGTGTATCAGAAGTGCCCGATCGAGATACAAGGGTCTAGGAATGTATCGGAAGTCCGTAGTTTCATAGGAGGTTTGTTAAAGGTGTTTCAATCAGAGCCACACCTTTTACCAAGTTGCTCCAAAAAGGTGTTCCTTTTATATGGAACGAGAGAAGACAACAAAGTTTTGAGCAGTTGAAAGCCTATCTGAATGAGGCACCAATCTTGACGCAACCGGAACTGGGAAGAGATTATGTGGTGTTTAGTGATGCTTCCTTGAATGGGCTAGGTTATGTGCTTATGCAAGAGGGTAGGTGGTTGTTTACGTCTCGAGGCAGTTGAAACCCATGAGAGGAACTATCCTACACATAATCTTGAGCTTGCAGCTGTTATCTTCACTTTGAAGATCTGGAGACATTATCTCTGTAGGGAGAAATACTACATCTACACCGATCACAAGAGTTTGAAGTATCTGCTTACCTAGAAGGAGTTAACCCTGAGACAACGTCGGTGGATAAAGTTGTTAAAGGACTATGATTGTGTCATAGAGTATCATCCCGGTAAGGAGAATATGGTCGCCGATGCTTTGAGTAGGAAGTCCATGTCAGACTTGAGAGCTTTGTTTGCTCGATTGAGGATAACCGATGATGGAGGTCTTTTGGCTGAGTTGCGCGTAGAGCCCATGCTTGTTCAGGAGATTAAGAGAGCTCAGGTGTTAGATGAAGAGTTGGTAGCTCAGTTAGAGGCTATTTAGAGAGGCAGGTTGTCAAACTTTGAAGTACGAGATGGTGGATTCTTGTACTTCTAAGATCGGTTGTGTGTTCCGGCTTTAGAGGATCTGAGAGATCGTATCTTGAGGGAAGCTCACCACAGTTCGTTTTCTATGTATCCGGGTAGTAACAAGATGTACCAGGATCTCCGTCCCTTCTCTTGGTGGCCGTGCATAAAAAGAGATGTGTTAGAGTTTGTGACAAGGTGTTTAACATGTCAATAAGTGAAGGCGAAACATCAAGTTCCTTTAGGTTTGCTTCAGTATATCCAGATTCTACACTGGAAGTGAGATCGGATGACCATGGACTTTGTCACCGGGTTACCGATGACATTAAGGAAGCATGATGCTATATAGGATATAGTTGACTGGTTGACCAAGTCAGCTCACTTCTTACCGGTGAGGATGAACTTTAGCTTGGAAAAGTTAGCTTGATTGTACATCAAGGAGATCGTGATATTGCATGGTGTACCTTCATCGATCATATCAGATAGGGATCCGAGGTTCACAGCGAGGTTGTGGAGGTCTATCCACGAGGCTCTAGACACCAAGTTGCACTTCAGTACAACTTTTCATCCTAAGATCGATGGACAGTTTGAGAGGGTTATCCATATCTTCGAGGATATGCTTCGGTGTTATGTTATGAACTTTGCTCGTAGTTGGGAAGAGCAATTGTCGTTGGTAGAGTTTGCTTACAACAACAGCTATCAGTCGAGCATCAAGATGGCTCCTTTTGAGGCCTTGTACAGACGTAGGTGTAGAACACCCTTGTGTTGAACAAAGCTTAATGAGAGAAGGATTATGGGTTCAGAGCTTGTTAAGGAAACTGAAGAGAAAGTTCAGATCATCAAAGAGAGGTTACAAGCAGCTTTTGACAGATAGAAAGCTTATGCGGATAAGAAACGTAAACACATCGAGTATGAGTTTGGGGAGAAAGTGTTTCTCAATGTATCCCCGTGAAAAAGGATCATCATGTTTGGTCGTAAAGGGAAGTTGAGTTCAAGGTATATCGGGCCTTATAAAGTTCTTTCAGAGGGTTGGACCGGTAGCTTATCGGCTAGCTTTACCTCTAGAGTTAGCACGTATACACGATGTGTTTCACGTGTCTGTTGAGACGTTACCGTTCTGATCCATCACATATGGTTTAGCTTGAGAAAATCGAAGTCAATATGGATTTGACTTACGAGGAAATGCCTACCGAAATCGTGAAAAGAGGGGTCAAAGAGCTTCAGAATAAGTGTATACCCTTGGAAAAGGTTTTATGGAGGAACTATGGAATCGAAGAAGCAACGTGGGAAATTGAGAAGGACATGAGAGCTCAGTACCCGCATATCTTCCTAATAGGTAAATTTCGAGGACAGAATTTTCTTTAAGGATGAGAGAGTTGTAACAACCCGGATTTCCCATATCTGATTATCGGGTTAACCCGAGAGTTTAGACTTCGGTTTTGGGCCCCGAGTTAGGTTTTTGAGCCTTATTGGCCTTAAGTTGTTGGGTTAAGTGTTGGGCTTAGGAGTTTCGATGGAGGACATTTTAGTAATTGTCCAAATAAGTGTTAGGAGGGGTTTTAGAGTTTTGTTTTCTACAGGGGTGAGGTCATGAGTGCAGAAAGTTTTCTTTCTTTCATCTTCTTCATCAAAGCTTAAGGAAGAGGAGTTAAAGGTTTAGTTTTTGCTTGGTTGTTAGGGAATTATATTTTGGTAGTGAAGGGTAAGTTCTAGGGTTGCTAAGGATCTATCTAAAGAGGTATATATGTGTTTGTTTTTTGAGAAAAAGGGTTTTTGAGTGGGGGTTTGCAATAAGAATGAGATTGAGGTTTTAGGGGTTTAAATCTCAGTTTCTTGATTTCTTTTTGTTCCAAGAATCTCCTCAATGGTGGCTAATGGTTAAGTGTATTCCTCTTGTAGAGAAACAAGTTGGAACACTATCTTCAAGCTTGGGAAAATAGAAAGCTTGAGGAGGGGAAGAAGAAGCTCATTTTTGTGTTGTGCTTGCTTAAGGTTGATACTCTTGACGAGTGCCCAAAAGTCTTATTTTTATACAAATTTTCCAATCGATTATTGCTAATAAAGGACAAATTTAATGGCAATAATGGATAATTCTACATATTTTCCATATTTTAGCATCAATACACTCAATTACAGAATTTATGCAATATTTGGTAGAAAAGGTATTGTTTTTGTCTTTATTCCATGACAGGTAAAATGCCACAGCGCAAGGTTGCCTTGGCGGAGGTTGCCAAGGCAGCAAAATGACAACTGCAGTCAAGATTTATCTCTAGACATTGCCGAGACATGCTACGCTGAGGAATGAGCAGATCGAACCAGACTAAGAGAATTGTAATGACGCAGTTCCAAGTCGAGAAAAAGCATAACAACCATTATGATGACAATTGATGTCGTGGCAACATCTGAGGTCGTGGCAGCACTTGTAGGAAAAATGTTGATATGATAAGCGTTCTGAAGAGAAAAATAAGGTAAAAATTTTAAGACAAGCGACATAGAAATCAGAGCTAGAAAACGCATGGAAAGTCAAGGTCAAAGGTCATGCGAGAAAAGAATCCTTATAGGAATAAACTAGGAAATAATATAAAGATCTTTTATTTATGTACTTAACTTGTGTTTTACTCCAAGTTGTATTCCTACTTTGGAAAGGTTTGCCCTAGGTCAAGCCTATATAAACCATAGCCTATGTAGAGATGAGGATATCTTGAAATCAAATGTTCACAGAAAATCTTAAACTCCTCTATCATCCTATAGAGTTTAGGTTAGTTTGTGGAGTAGTTATGGGAGAAAGTTGTACTTTGTTTTTTTGTTTCATGCAATAAAATATCAAGGTTTTCCTTATTCTTTGCCATTCATTGTTCTTGCATTCAAGCTCGGGAGAGAAGTTTGTGAGAGATCTATTTATCTAATATCGGGAGAGTTAGATTCACGAAAGGAATAAGTAAGGTATTTTTCTAATTGGAAAATATTAACTCAACCTAGGGATAAGTTAGAGTTTTAGTGGCTAAAAGAATTGTGAGATTGGTTGGTGATTATAATTGATTCACGCCGGGAGGTATCATCAAGGACTAGTCATCAATAGTACTTTGACTTAGGGATAAACGGAGTCATCAGAGGATACTTTATCGAACCTTGATAAAGTCCACCTAAGAGCAAGGGATTGTCGTGGCGGACGAAAACCTTCACTGTCGAGGCAGTAAAACTACAGTTTTGCCGAAGAAGTGTTGCATAATTGCATTAGACAAAAACAAATCAATTGATTCTATACTACGAAGCACTCTAACCTGTCCCACTTTTCCATCCTTGATTTCTTGATCATTTATGTTTATTGCTTTAATTAGTTCCCTTAGTTATAATCCAACTCAATTATCTGTGTTTTTACTTTTCCATTGTGCAGGAAGAATAAATTGCATAAGTAATGTCAATCCTCGTATGATCGACATCTTAAATACTACAATTTGGCAAAAAGGTGGATAGACAAATGTTTCATTATAAAAGCAGAACTTCCGACTCTTCACCAACTCCCAACTCTTCTAATCATCATCCATATCATAGTAGAATGTATACATGTAAGTTTAACGCATGTTGGATTGGTTGCTTGAGTTTAGTAAGTTTTAATGGTGAAATTCTTATTGTTGTGATTAAGGGCTGGGAATTGGTGCTAAAAACTCTAAACATCATTAATATTGAGTAGGAACACTATACGATCGATTAGATTAAGTTTAAGGGTGAATCTCTAGAATTTCTAAGTGAAACTTGTAGTTTCGTGTAGGAGGTATTGATACCGGTGGCCCGTGTATTGATACCCCTAAGAGGAATTTAGGCTTGAGGAGCAAGGGTATCGAACCATGGTTTGATACTGATACCTCTAGTGGCATTTCCGGTTCGATGCTAGTATCGAATCGGATAGCCCCTCCATGGTTGACCTTTAAGCTGGTCAAAGGGTATCGATGCTAGTACCAATACCCACGCTCTGATACCTCGTTGGGTAGGCATCGATGCAGGATATTTTGGTACCCCATCTAAGGGTATCGATACCCTTTTGTATTTTGGCCAAGTTTGAGTAGAGATTTGGGGCTTGATGATTTTAATAAATGCTTCTATTAATCTAAAAGTTGTGAAACGAATTATTGAACTAAGATTGATGCTATAACCTCGAAAGACTAATTCGAGATAATCTTAATATATCTTGTTATGCTAAGATCCTAGGTGGATCATTTGTGTGGTTTGAGTTCTTGTGTGTTGGAAATCCGGATATCCATAAATGTTGTAACACGTTGAAGGTCATCCGATGTAATATGCTGGGAATATTTTAAAGACTTTTATATCGAGTGTTGGGCGGCCTCACTCAAAGATGTTCGATATAACATTCCGAGCATGGGGTTGGTTTGGCGGCCTCCACCCTTTTTCGAATGTTGGTCGGCCTCGTTCGAAGATGTCCGATGTAACATTCCGGGCATAGGATTTGAGGGCGGCCTCAATCCTGAGTGTAGGATCCCGATGCTGTATGGACGCGGGCATCACTCTTGTATGTTGACTTGATATGATTTGTATATGCTATGTGCGATAATATACATTCATTTATTCCATGTGATAGGCAAGCATGCTAGATTATCATATCATGCACAAGATATATATGTCATGCTTTACTGCTTATAATATGCATGATGTTGGCCGAGTTCGGCGTACCGACTGAGCTTTCGTAGCTCAGCGTTCGAAATGTGTTTTCGTGCGTAGGTTAGGTGGAGCCGGTCCTGTGGAGCACCATCGAGGTTTGGATTTCAGTATCGACCGTGTTATCAGAGTACATTAATTAGATAGTGGGCTAGTACTATGTAAGACCCTATATGTATTTTTATAACTCTGTTTATTTTAATTTGGGTCGAATGTTTTAAATATGTCTGTAATATTTGGAGCTCTGGTTACTTTAAACTATTTTGGGCTTTTATTTTAATTTAAATGAATTTTATAGATTATACTCGGACTTGAAATTGGATTTACTTGTTAGACTTTGAAAGAAATATTGAAATACGGGTTTTGGGTCGGAGGCCCAATGAAACATCCGGATTGTGGTGTTACATTTTCGGTAAAAATTGGAAAATGAAGAATAAGAGATTTATAGTGGCTCAAGCTTCAGAACAAGCTCTACATCCACTATCTTAGCTCCCACTAAGGATTTGAAACCAATTCACTAAGAATTCAACATTTTTCTTGGTTTAAAGGATAACCGGTACAATTCGAATCAATTTTTCTATCCAATAATTGATTCACTCCCACAATAATTAAAAGAGAAAGAAAGGCAAATATGTAATCTCTCAAAGATGAAAGGTTGCCCCAATTACAAACAAACTCTCCCCAAACTCAATTACAAGAATTAAAATGAAATACAAGAGTTGGGAGTAAGGATTTGTAATGAAGTGCTTTGGAGTTGGATTTTGTATGCTTTGATGTTGCTCGAGGATCAATAGTTGTTAATGCTGCTTCAGTGTCTTTAATTTATACATTCTCATTGATTTCTAAGCGTTGTGGTTGTTGGAAATTGAAATAAAGACGTTAGGACCTCATCTTCCCATCATAAATGCACTTCTGTAGACATTGGTATTGATGCTTGGGGTACCTGTTTCGGAACAGGTCATAAAGAGAAATAGTCATTGTGCATTTAATATGGGTGTATCGAACCATAGTTCGATACCAATTACAATCTATGAAGGCTGGTATCTATACCTGTTCTGAAACATGCTAACTACCATTTAAAGCTTCAACTACCTCCAACGGTCGACTCATTTAAAGCTAAATAGTCGTTGAGATTTTTAGGGGTATCAATACTAGTATCAAAACAACCCTTTATAATTTTAAAATATTTTTAAATTAAGCCCTAGTTCGATACCTTGTTCGAAACAGATGTTGGCAGTAACGTTTTGATAAAAAAAGGTATCGATGCCGGTATTGATACTTGTTCTTGACTTAAGAACATTTTTTGAAAAACAAGAGGCGGTATCGATACCTGTTCTAGGGGTATCGATACTCTCGTGTAAAAACACTTAGAAAATTATCTTTAAAGTTCTTGGTTTGACTTGAAAACAAAAGTTTGACTAAGGGACTTAAAAACTTTATTACAAAATAGTTCTTTAACATAATTGTTATATCAAAATCAATTTTAGTTTTACACTCGGCTCACTATGTCATTTTTGATCCCATCCAATGAGATTCTTCTATTTAATGATATGTAGAAAGAAGTGAAGATTCACCTTTAAAAAAAGAAGGATGTGAAAATTCACTTTAGAATAAAATAAAATAAAAAATTATTATTAGATGAAACAGTATACAAAGTGACAAACCAGACTTATATAATAATTTTTATTGTTTTAAAAGTGCGTTAAATAAGAAAAAAAACTTTTTTTAATCATGATCCCAATACTTACGGCAGTTAAAATTTAACAAGATATTATAAACTAAAATGTTCTTTAACAAAGACAACTTAAAAAACACTCAATTTATTTTCAAAGTATTTTAGAGATTTATTATATATTTTTTTGGAAACACTAATGTGAGCTTTCATTGTAATCCTTCTTTATCTAGTGTTTTTAGACCTTGAGAGCTTAAAGTTTACAGAATTTTTCTTTTGAGATTTTTTTTGGTTTTCTTATTTGTATTACAATTTGGGAAAAGGGTTTATAAGAAAAAATAAATTAGTGGATTTGTAAAATCTTTAGGTAGTGGCTAAGATAACATAGGTAGATTTTAATAAAGGGTTGAACTTAAACCACCCTAAATCTCTTTGTAAATATTTATCTTTTTTCGATTACCTTCCACCAAATTTAATTTATCAATTTATCTCTCTGGATCTATATCGATTATTTTTTCGCTCAATAATTTTTTTCTTCATCATTAACCTACATGCTCATATGACAGTGTTATATAAACAAATATATTAACTTGAAAGAGTATTTTATCAATTAAATTTATTTATAAAAATATATAAAATATAAAATTGTTTTCTAATGACATGCTATCATATCATTTCAAGTTACTACCACGAAGCCATCCATTACTAATAATAGAGCTTTGTGCAAAATTTCCTCATCTATATAAGTTAAATCAAGTGATTTTTTACTTTTCGTGAAAGTTAAATCAAGTGATTGGAATCTATGGTTAATTGATATTGTACATCATTATTTAATTATTATATTTTTCGTTAACGATTGTGACCGAAATAAAATATTAAATGTTAAATTATTTCATAAAAATATAAATTAAAATAACATTTAATCAAACGTTAGGATTATTTTTTTTTCTAAGATTACGGGGTGAAGGGAAAAAAACCTCAAAAGCTATACACTTATTACACAATCGGAAAAAGACAGCAGATACATCATACATATGATCAAATCTAAGAATCTAAATCATGGTACTCAAATGTCATTTACTTACAGTATGACGATATCATCGCCACATCTAAGTGAGCAAGACCCTACCAGCCGAAATATTTGTCAACCCTACAGCAGAACAAATCCATGTTTCATTTTTTCTGTCCTGTCGGAATGGATTTTGAGAATATTGGAAATTTCATTCCAAACAATGCCTTGTGAGACTTCTTTTCTTTGGCATGGTTGTTAGCATCTTCGGGTGCGACATTGCTGGATTGAAAGCACTCTTGTTGTCGATCATCATGGTTGGTAACTCGAAGGAGTCGTAGCAATTCCAATGCACTGGCCTTCCCCTTTACGCTCCCGTTTACCGATACATCGAAAAGTGCAGCGAATATGTTACTCTCGTCCATTACTAAGTGACAGTACTCGACACATTGTGAGCACAAAGAAAGGAGAATATCGAGCGCGTGCTCTTGATCCTCGTGACTGCCAATCTCGAGTAATATCGCGACAGAAGCAATGCATCCAGGAGTTTGAGCAATAGAAGCTCTAGCCTCTTCGTTGCAGCACAAGTTTCGAAACACCACTATACAGTGGCTTGCAAGGGTGGTGTCTTGTAAGAATGGAACGAATTTAGGGATGCATTCCAAACGTACTAAATCGACACAAACATCGGTGCTCAAGGACAGATTGCGCATAATTTTAATGGCTTGTTCTTGGAAATCTGTGATATTCGAGCGGAGGATATTTAAAAAGGAAGGAATGGCACCAGATGCAGCAATCTTTGATCTACAACTTCTGTGGCAAGATAATACTTCCATGATGTTGAGAATCTCTTTAGTTACTTCGGAGTCAAGGAACTGTGACAAAAGACCATACGTATCTTCATTCAGGCATCTTGTGCCACTCCTGCAAGAAGTCATAAACCAGTGAAAAAGGTAAGCCTCTGTACACAAATAAGGGATAACGGATGCAACGAAACCGTATTTAGATGATCGAAAAGACATGCAATTCTTCTCTAAACACCCGATCTTTGTGACGTATAAGACTAATTGATAGTTAAGTCTTGCAGGACAAAGCAAGGGGGAACATATTACCTGAATTGGTTAAGAAATGTTGATAACAACTGAAATCCAGCTTTCAATGCTCTTATATCATGTAACTCATGACCACAGCTCAAAAATTTAATCAGAGGCTCAATGAAATTCTCGGATGGCGTAGAAAAACAAGCTAGACCGTCAGATTCCAAATGATTTTTCATATCTTCAACCATCTTATATTGTGATTCCCAATCAAGCTCAGCAAGGCCGGATAGAGACTCCAAATCCAGCTTACTTGCATTGCCAGAAGAATGATCTTGGCAAAGATCATCACTGTTCTGCACTGGTTCCAAACTTAAGCCATCTCTGTTCTTGTTACGCGATCCATCTGAAGTATAACTTGAATCTAAAGATCCAAGTGAGATATTGCTGATGTCCAATGGAAGGCGCAAATCATTTATATAACTGCCTAAACTAGCTATGGAAATGGAAGAAGTTTCCAACAAGTGAGCTACATCAGGCTGCATGCTTGGGTCCTGAATGGTGATCCCATACTTCTTGCACCAGTTTGATATCATATCCTTCATGGTCGCATTTTGAGTTAGTGACAGATGGGCCAGTTTCATTCCTGTTTTGGGGCATGTATCATTACCATCATCGAACCACTTCTGGATCCAAATCCTTTCAAACGTTTTTCCAGACGCAACGATAACAGGATCGTACATCAATCTTGAAGATATCGGGCATCTAAACTCCTCAGGAAGAGTAGCAATACTTAACTTATCAGTATGAGAATCATACCCCTTATTCTTCATACGAGATTCCACGTTATAGGCGTCGGCATGCATAAAATTAGTATTAGGGTCGTTACTTCCAAATGCACCTTCATTCAGATCAGTTGTGTTGTCTGTTTGCTCTTCAATAATATGGTTAGCATACTTCCTCAACAGATACAGAAGATATCTTAAGATCTTTTTCTTTTGCTGGTCGGACTCATTAACTTTTTCCAGCAAATTCTTAATAGATCTTTTCTCTATTAAGATGGCTGTTAAAGACGTAATATGAAGTCGTGATGCCGCTGTTTGAAGAGCTTTAATTTCGTCGTACTCCATCGAATCTGATGCAGCAGCTCCCCTCTGGAGCAGTTCTCTTACAACCTTCCCGGCCTCTTCTTCAAATTCATCAGGGATAAATTTTGCAGCACGTATATCATCAACAATTTGAGAGATCTGCAAATAACATTTCATTACCGATCCGAGGAAAGAACACAACATCAATACGATCGATTCGACTGTCGTGTTGCAACACATGAAGAAAAACAGCCTCTCTACTAAGCAGTGTGAAATATAAGATTAATAAGACATGTGATATGACAAACCTCAACTGCAAGCATAACTGGAACCATACTCTGAATTTGGCATAAGCCTTGTTCCAACAAGCTTTTTGATTTATGACATCTTGAAACTATGGCATCCGTCGTTATTGCCTGAAAATAATTGCAGAGAACGGCCAAGTCGCATACTCATAATCAGTCGTTTTAATCGAAATTGTGATGGACATTGCCCTCCATAAACAATAAGGCAATAACAACATATATAGGACTAAACCAAAGAAACACACCAGATAAAGTTTACTGGATTCACTGCAGTATTGAAGAAGCAACTTTGCTTTGTCAATTGCACTGTTCAACGAGCATAGTGCCTTTATTCCCGACGAGCATCTAGGCCGAGCAGCTTCGATTTTCGGAAAAATCTGCATAACTCTATCAACCAACTTCCCAAGTTCTGTGAACATCACATGATGCACCTACAATCATCAATGGCAACTTATTCAGTAAAACAGATGTCATCTAATTCAGTAACAATTAAACCCTACAAGCATAGCTGCAAAGAATGTATATTTTTCAAACAATTAGACGGTGGACCAAACATAATTACTTAAACCCAGAAATTGTTTGTACCTTAAATGAACCAGGATCCACTACTTGAGCTGCAGCAACCCCCATTCAAGAGATGGTATACCGAGTGAAGAAACTGAAGATAAGTCAAGTGGTGAAACAGATCAGAAGATGCAAACCAGTGCAGGTTTATCAAGTAGCAGCTACAAGCTTATCACAATGATATAATTCTCAAACATACCAGAGATCTATTCAGCCCTAAACATGAAAAGTTTGATTTTGAAGATAACCATGATAAACAGGAAAGGGGAACAAAATAGGGAGTCAAGGGGAAAGAGAAAACTCACCTAGTGATGTGGGGACCGGAGCAATGATCAAGAAATGGGTTCTTTTTTTACTGTATGGTACAGCACCAGATATAGAGAAAGTTGAACCACCAGATGCAAAGGAACTTTATTAAGCAAAATTAGCCACAACCATTTACTTTGGCCACCTACGTTCTACAGAGAAGAAACCATTGTAGGACTAGGAGTTTCAGAACCAAGAAAAAACTATTCTTTTTCAACTACAAAGGGATCAAACTTTAGCAGTTCTACCATAGATGAACAAGGTAAAAAGGAAGCAATTTCTTATCTAGCTTGTACCCTAAATCCCAAAGAACCTTACAAGGGAAGACAATTCCAGAAATGAAAAGTCCTGAGCTTCAGACCCCTCCTAGACAAGGCAACCAAGAAAAATACAAGAAGTCTATATACCAGGAATGTTAAATCAATTCAAGAATAAAAATTTTCAGAAAAAACCAAATGATTGTTAGAAATTGGAATATGCAATGGAGGAAGGCAAGGAAAAAACAAAAACACAATGGTCAAAGGACTGAGTTGCTCCAGTCTCTAGACCAGGTTCTTGAAGACAACGTTTACAAGTCAGCCACAAGGTGGCTAGGGAAGTGATGATTATGAACCGTTGGATGTTGGATCCTTGAATGAATCAACGGTGATGAATGTTGAAGGAGTAGTATCTCGTGATGAGGCAGGCCAAAGCTAAGCCGCCATTTCCATATGTGTTGGTCTACGCAGTCTCTCTTGAACGGCCTAAGGCAAACTTCAGCTCTCCTGATGTCAAAAGGCAACAGAATTATTAAGCCTTATTTCAGTTGCTAAACTTTATGCCATAACCAAACTTTATTTTCATTTTTAAAAATAAATAAACAAAAGCTTGAAAAAATTATTAGTCAATATCTAATGTAGTTTCAGAGGGATTAGGAAGAGCATTTTGAGTTCTATTAGATTATTTTTATTCAAAAGTCAACTTATTAAGCAGATAATGAATTAATAAATATCTATTTTTTAAAAAATTAAATGTCATAATTTTGATAAATTATAAGTTGATATATATGTTTTTAGATCAAAAATATCTTTTTAATTTGGTTTGAAAAATATTTTTCAAAAGTTCAAATTTTTAATTTTTTTAAATATTTTAAAATAAAATTATTTATTTATTCTCGTTTATGTCAATAATTTTTATTTTAAAAATATATTTTTATCTACTTAAAAACACTTTTTGACAATAATATCAAACATTCACATAAGCTAAACAATCTAAATATTTTTTAAAATTATTTTTTAAAAATATTTTTCTACAATATTTTAAAAATAATATCAAACTAACCCTAATATAAATTAATGTTAAAAAATCATTATTGATTTCAATTTAGAAGGAAAAGGATTTAAAGTTTTAGGGCTCTTCAATAGGGAAATATTTTTCCCAACAACCTGGATTCCTGTCTTTAGTTTATTTCAAATTAAAATTAATAATAAAATGTCAAGTGTCTTTTTTTTCTATTGGATGTCAATTATTAAAAATAAATTAAAAAAATATTTTTTATGTATCATATTTATCATGTTATCATAAAATTACATGCGAGATTATCGCGTTATCTCTCCGTACGACATTAGATTATCATGTCAACCTTAAATATAGATCGTTTGTTGATTAATAATTTAAATCTATTAGAAATAAATTTTAAATAAAAATAAAAAAAATATTAAAATTTTAATTGCTCAAAAAAACATTTAAAAAAAAGCTAAAATGATCGTAAGATAAAATATTAGGGACTAATTTTAACTTTATACTAAATAAGAAATAAGACATTTTGGCATTGAGGTGAAATAATAAGTGAAGATTCATTTTATTAGGGACTAATTTTAACTTTATACTAAATAAGTAGTTTACCATAAGGATGAAAAAATTATATCATGCGTAAGTTTTAATACGTTATTCATAGACCAACCATTAAAAAATATTTATTTTATTATTTTTTATGTAATATTTTTCTAAGTTTTTCACTCATATTTACTGTTAATTCATTTTAAAAACAATTTTTTAAGTGAAGATTCACTTGAGAAAAATATGATATGGAAAAATCGATGAGGTTGATGACTTTTAATGATTGATCCCATGGAAAAATCTCATCTTTAATTATTTATTTTAATATATTTTTTATTTTGGGTTGCCTTCTGTTTGAATTATTTTTGGTCGGTTGAAATCCATTCAGTCTGGGTGAACATCAATTCGAATACATCTGGTCCGATTGAAAATCAATTTGATTTTTTTCGATTAAAATTTAGTTTGATTTTAATTCGGTTAGATTTATTTCAAATTTCATATCAAATATAAGTTGTTGTGTTCAGGTCAATTTCAAATCTCAATTCGAATAAATTAATTTAAATCATAGATGAATTTATTAATTAAAATTATATTAATTAATCACAAATGTTACTATTCAAAAAATAATTTAAAAGATAAAAAACATTTTATGATTTTTTTTATTATTTTAGTATTCGCACGGGGCTTACTTGTTATCTAAGTAAATATCTTCGGATAAACTAATAATATTTTCTCTAAAAACATTAATCCTTTGTTATTTTCTGTTTATTAGAATTATATTAATTAATTATATCGAGTTGTCCGCCCTTTAAGACGAAAAATATTAGATAAATTTTATTTATTATGTTATTTATAATTCAACTAATCAGATTTATTTATTTTATTTTTTAAGGTGATTCATCATTTTTGTTCATATAATATAATTAATTAAAATATTTTTATATTTTTTATTTATGCATTTAAATCCGATGAAAGTATTAAAAAATTATTATCTCATACACCAATAGCAAAAACGTAAGTTTCTATAATGAGACTAACTTAGGGGTTTCAAGTTTTGTCTAAGTATTAAAAGTTTAGATCTTATTGTATTGAATTTCGAGTTTATGAATAAAAATTAAATATTGATACTTAGGATTTAAAATTTAATATTTAAAGGGTTAAAATTAATATTTTATTTTTAAATTTTAATATTGAATTAGATGAGAAATTATATTATGGGTCATTCTCATCAAGTCATCTATGGAACCAGCTAATCAAAAATATCTATTTAATTATCTTTTTCACTTATTAATTTTACCAATGAATCTTCACTAATATTTACTGTAACTTAAATTTAAAAACAGTTTTTAAAAGTGAAGTTTTACTTGATAAAAATAATAAGATAAAAAATAATTAAATAAATACGATTAATTGATTTTATAGATAATGTGACATAAATGACCCATAATATAATTTCTCAAATTAAATCAGTCTGTATAAAGAAAAAATCTTTAGACCAAATTTCCACAAACTACACTAACAATTATTAGAAAAGACTAGACTCTTATTCATTAACAAAACAATATTTTCTCAATGTGAAATGGTTAAGGAAAAGGGTTAGATTAAAACCCAACATATAAGATGGATAGAACAGAAAAGAAAAAAAAACACATGAAGCATGATTCTTAATTTAAACCCAATGTCAGAATCAGTGACGAAATTATATAAAGATAGAGAGACACAATTATCTTATTTCTGAAGATATTTTATTTTTATCTTTTTATTTAATTTTATTGAAAATAATTTATTTTTAAATATTTATATTTTTTTCTCGTAGTTTTAAATCTTTACTTCGTACATGGTTAAAAGTTTACATCTCGATAATAATAAAACATTAAACTTGTTCTTAATACAAAGAAAATTATTTTATGGACCGGTTTCACCACGTTATCTATAGTCTCTATCTACTAAAATATAGTCAACTAGTTTCTATTTTTCATGTCAACTTTTTTTTTTTAATTAATCTCCATCTAACCGCCCATTACTTATTTACATGGTAATAAAAAAAATAAAAATTTATTATTAAAAAATATATAAAAATATAAAAATTAATTTATATTCTAATAAATAAAATCATAAATAACATGATAAAATCGATCTATAAAATAATTTCTCCTAATACAGGGGAAATGTTTATTATAACCATTTAAAAAATGTTACAGTGGGCCATGGGCCCAGAATTAATGGGAACCAAATCTCCTATTTTCAACAAAATAATAAATATCATTTCAATCTAATGTCAGGGTCCACTCCACCTACCAATATATATTAAAATTAATATTGACCGTACTAATGATTAATATTTTAATAGATAATGATTTTTTATTACAAGTGTTATTTAAAAAATATATAAATAAGAATCAATTTTCGACCTAATAATTAAAGAATAAGATAAACTACCCTATCTTATAATTAAAATATTTTTTTTATTTATTACTGAATCCTAATTAATAACGACTAGGAACAGAATTAGGCCTGTTCAGGTAAAGTTGAAAATATGTTTAAAGTTAGGCACGCTTAAGTTCTAGAATTATCCAGAGACCCTGGCCGAATTGTGTTTTTATTATTTTTTCGATTTTTAAAGTTTCATCTTAATTAAGTCGAATTAATTCATATTTTATATTTAATTTTAATGGGTTAATATTTTCGCAGAGATTTTTACGTACACAATACTTAAAACTCAAGATTTATTTAAACGGAACTAAATTACTTATCATTTCAATTAAACTTTGTCACTACTTTATAAAAAACTGCGTGACAATTATATTTTATTCACGGCATTAAAATTTAATTTAATGTATCATATATTATTTAATTAAGTATCTAAATTTGATTTTAAAGTTTAATTTAATATTTAAAGTTTTTTTATCTAATTAAGTACATGAATTTGATTTTTTTTTTAGTTCAAATTGATGCATGAACTTTGTTTTTACTTTAATTAGTACTCACTAAATGACTCATTTAAACCAATTAGACCCATGAAACCAAATTTAAGTGCTAGTTTGGACCTAAAAGTCAAGTTTTATTTTAAGGGTAAAGTTTACGGATATTACTAAACTAACACAAAATATTTTGGGTGTTCAAGTGGTCGATTAAACCGAGTTAACTGATTAAACTGAATTAATTCAGTTAAACGGTCGGCCACCGAACTTTATTCAGTCAATGAGTGGTTAAAGTTTTTTTTGAAAGTCCGGTTAACGGTTAATTCGGTTTGAAATTGATTAATTAACCGAATTATTCAAAATTTTATATTTTATATTATATATATTTATTTTTAATCACTAAATTTTTAAAAATTATAAAATTGTCATTAAATTTTATCAAATTAGTATAATTAATAATTAAATTTATTAAAAAATAATCATTAAAATTTTTAATATTTATCAATTATTTATAATATACAATAAATCAGTGATCAATTTATAATAATTTGATAACTTTAATGGTTGTTTTATAACTTTAAAAGTTCAGTGGCTAAAAAGACTATTTTAACATAGTTGAGTGATCATTTGTGTAATTTACTCAAAATTTATTATAAATTTCAGTTAACCGAATTGACCAATCGAATTAACCGAAATTTATTCGGTTCGATTAATATATTTTGAAAAAAGTTCCATTTGATTAACGGTTAAAGATTTAAAAAGTTAGATTAATTCGATTTTTGGTAATTCGGTTCTGTCACCGACGAATTAACTGCTTGAACACCCCTAAAATATCTATTTGGATTTTGGTTATTAAATTTTTAAAATTTATAAAATGAACACTAAATTTTGGATTCTGCTATAAAATGACTAATAAGTGTTATATTTTGAAAAAAATTATAATCGACAATTAAGTTGAGTTTTATTATGATTTTAATAGTTGAATATTACTTGGTAATTAGGGTTTATGTTAATGAGTAAATATCTATATTAGGTAAGAGATCTTACTAAATAAAGTTTTTATGAGAGAGAATTACTTTCGAGAGATATAATCATTTTTAGGATATATACATTTAGAGTGATTATACTGTAGAGATAATTATTTTACGAACGTTGAAAAGATTATTTTGGATGCACCGAGTATTAAGATATATATCGAGTTTTGAGATACATAAGATATCATAAAAGTAACTTTTTATTTCCGGTAATGTTTCGAATGAGAGAAATTAATTTTATTATCAGAAACCATTCAAACAAAAAGAATTAAAGTTTTCTTAAAAAAAATTCTAGAAATTAAAAGGGTAAACTATAGCAAAGATCATTTAATTGTGGATATAATTATATTTGGATCACTTAATTATTAAAAGTTATATTTGTGTCACTCATTTATGTGTAAAGTTACATTTGGTTCACTGGTTATATTTAGATCGTTTAATTATGGGTGAGTTTATAATTTGGCCATCCTTCATATTTTAAAAAAAATATTGATTTAATTATTTTTTTCTTTCAAATCAATTGTGTATCCTCGTTAACATTTGCGTACTACATTTGAATCATTAAGTAATAATACACGAATTAATAAACTTTTTTTAAATATAAATGGTGACTCAAATGTAACCTTACATATAATTGAGTGATCCAAATAAAACCTTTAATTAATAGGGTGACCCAATTGTAACTTTAACCATAATGTTTGACCCAAACGTAACTTTTAATAGTTGAGAGACCCAAATACAATCCTAACCATAATCGAGTGATCTTTGTTGTAGTTTACCCAAATAAAAAATCTTTCATTTTTTTTTATTTGAAACATATCTGTAAACAAAATATCATAAAATCGGCTCAAGGAACTTTCAGTATACTTGAAATAGCCAACTATTTTCTAATAATTAAATACTTAAATAATTATTTTATAATAATTAAATAATTCAATAATCATTCTATAATAATTAAATAATTTAATGATCATTCTATAGCATTGGAAGTTCAATAATCTTTTTTTAACAACTAATACATTAGGCGAACATACACACTCAACCTATTTTAAAGTTATTAATGATATCTAATGACTCAATGTTTATTTATTTATTTATTAATAAAATTTTAAAATATAATTTTTATTTTATAATTTTTGAAAATTTAATATTTAATAAATTAATTTAAAATAATTAATTGAATATTTGTGAACTTACATTTAACTAATATTTTAATAAATCTTAAAAATTTCAAAATTTATTATAGTATTGTTTAACACTCGAAGTTAGGGGTGAGTAAAATTCGACTCGACTCAAAGCGAAAATATTCGATTTTTTTGACTTGACTCGAAATTGCATAGACTCGACTCGACTAGAAAAAAATTCAAATAAAGTTCGAGTTATAAAATGAAAATTCGAATAACTCAAAATTTTTATATTAAAGGATTAATTTTTTAATAATTTTTTAATATATATATATTTATATATAAAAATATAAAGAAATATTGCTACATATGAATATATATAGATATATACATATCTTATATGATTAGAGAAAGTCGTTTAAATTGAAATCAAATCATACTATAACATGATAAATAATTACAATTAAATATTTATAGGAACTCGAAAACTCGACTCAACTCGAACCGAAATTTTTTTAAATAAAGTTTGAGTTGTAAAATATAACTCGTCAACTCAAATAACTCGAAATTTTTTGACTCGACAAGATTCGATCGAATACTCACCCCTACTTGAAGTGTCCTTAGATCAATAATAGGTGAAATGCACAAGCTTACCCGACTCATAAACCTTAAAATAATAGCTAAAAAGTTGACAACAAATCAGTTCAAACATAAACTTTCCAGAGAAAGTTAAATAATAACATAAACTTAGAAGCTAAGCCAAAGGAAATGAAAAGCATTTCGCAAACAAGAACAGCCTTGAAAAACCCTAACCATATGCGACTATATGTTATCATCTAAGGATTTAAACAACGGTACATTAATGATATCGTCTAAAATCGTTATTATAAAAACAACGATCGAATAGAGGTAAATTAGCATAATAAAAATAATTATTTAACAATAAGGGTGCGTTTGATTCACGAAAAAGATGATTACCTTTGAAAATAAGATTACTGAAATATATCATTATCTGGTATATTACTAGGAATCTTATATTACTTTGTTTGGTTTGTTTGACAGGAATGTAAGTTGAGGTTGGAGGAATATAAGAGTAATCTTTACCAAATTGTCCCTATGATATATTATATTTCTAACCAATTAAAAACCTTTTATCGATAAATAGAAAATATTAAAATAAAAATTCATAGAATTTTTTTATTTAATATAATTTTAATATAATTAATATTAAAAATTTATATTTTTAAATAATTTTTATAAATATTATATTTATGAAGAAAATTAAAGTGCAAAGTTGAGTTTAAAAAATAATAAGTATTTTAGATTTTAACATAATTTCAATAAGGTTTACCTGTATAGGTAATATGGCTTGTAATTATAATTTTTTTTGTAACCCTTTATACCTACATAGGTATTCAGGCTTTAGAGTAAACTTATTTAAACCAATATATTTATATAGGTAAAATGTCTTGAGAGTGTGCAAATTGATTAAATTCTGAGAATTAATAATATTGTTGAATATTTAAATCTAATAAAATTTAGTATTATAAAAATTTAGTTAAAATATATTATCCATGTTCTTAATTGTATTTAAAGTTTTAAATCAAATAAATAAAAATAAATAAATTCTTAAAAAAATTACCGAAAGGATAAATTACAAAAACACCCAAAATATCAGAGACTAACATAACAAAACATAATTTAAATTATTTTTTATCTATTGATTTAATGCTTCAGGGAAATGTTGGACTGAAATTTTCTGATTTTATAAGGATAATTTTGTCCTAAAGGAAGGGAATTATTTAATATCACAGGAAAGTATGGGATTGAGATTCCCAGGAAAGAATGAAAAACACGGGACTGTAGGGAGTGATGAATTCCTTTATGGTGGGTATCCTCTAAATCCGAACAAATGATTAAAATGCTGGAAAAGTTTTTTACCCTCAAAAATTTTCTTTTCCCTGATCCAAACAACCCCTAACGGTATATCTAAAATCGTTATTACAAAAAATAACTATATGTATTATATACTGATTGTAATAATATTTATTATGTCTACAACTGCAATAAAACAACATAATCAAAAATGCGTTTGTATTAAAAAATTACATAGTGAACATTAAAGTTTAAATTGTATTACAAAATGGTCACGAACTACAATTAATCGAAATGATGTGGCAGTTTGAATAAAGTTGTTTAATAACACATTTAACCCTCTAGTTAAACAAAATCAATAAATTTTAAGTTATTATTTATCAATTATATCAATTTAATCATAAATCTTAAACACCAGAGATCTTAAACCTCAAACCTTAAATCCTTAAAACACTATATTTTAAACTCTTAATCTCTAAACCCTAAAAACTTATAACCCAAACCGTCGCGACCCAAACTTCAGATTATGATTTTATGATGGGTTCAAGGGTTGTTTCATGGTCTTCAAAGAAACAATCAACTTTAAATTAAATGTGCCAGTGACACCGTCTAGGATCAACTAAATAGGTCATTTTATCTCTCTTCCTAAGCAGTATACTAGTTCATATGTGGCTGAGATTATCGTGAAAGGGATTATCAAATTGCACGGGGTGCACACATCAATAGTAAGTGATCGTGGTAGCTTGTTCATGAGTCAGTTGTGGACTGAGCTTTATAAGTTACAAGGGACGGTGCGACGTATGAGTTCCACAAACCGATGAGCAAACTGAAGCGTTAAATCGATGCTTAGAGATGTATCCCAGGTGCCTTACGAGCTCGTATGTGATTATCTCGCCTCAAAAGAAATAAAAAGCATTAATCTTGCGTCGGAAAGAGAAAGAAAGGTTTTGATATATATAAAACAGTGATACTGCATATTCTATTAAACGCGTCTTTTAAGAAGAGAATAATAATCCTATAACATAATACTCAAGTTGATCGAGAACTGCAAAAGTGGAATGAACTACTTAAGAGCAGTAAAGAAGAATTTATGGCAAGCCAAGGTTAAAATGAAGAATTATTACGATTTTATTTTCATATTATATATAACGGTTATTTATTAATCCAAAATTAAAAATATTATTATTAATATTATTTACTATATGGTCATGATCCACCAACTCTAATCAATTATCTAGGAGGCATTGTATGTGATTATCTCGCCTCAAAAGAAATAAAGAGCATTAATCTCGCATCGGAAAGAGAAAGAAAGGTTTTGAGATATGTAAAACAATGATACTGTATATTCTATCATGTCTTTTAAGAAAGATATTAATCAATTTTTATATTTTGTTATGGTAGGCTTTAATTATTATGATCTTATTTTCATATTATATATAACGGTTATTTATTAATCTAAAATTAAAAATATTATTATTAATATTATTTACTATATTATTATTTTATTATTAATATATTATATTAGTGTTATTAAAATTATTATATTTATAACTATTATTAATAATATGCTTAAAAATCTAAAAGTTACATAGTTAGCCCAATAGGCCCGTATTAATAAGCCTTAATCTCCCTACATTATAACAAAACCCTACCACCATCTTATGTTCACACGCCTTCAAAGTTCAACCAGCAACCATCGGTTTAAGCTGCAATCATACGGTCCAGATCCGATGGCAAAAATGTCCGTTCCGGACTCAAATCGGTGTTCCTCGCCCGCCCCGTTCCGGTATATTTTTATATATTTTATTATATTTATAAAAATATATTATTATATATAAACATTTTTATAGGTTTTAAGTAATTTTAATACTTTGAAGTTTGTTTTTATAATAAAAAATATTAGATGTTGTTTAAATTTTAATATATTTGATTCTGTTAGTCGATGATTCAAGTTTTTTTTTTTAAATATTTAATCTAACATGTGAGTAATTTAAATTATATTTTATTAATTTTTTTATATAGATTTAAAGTTACCTAAAAACCATAATTTATGATTATGATAAAAGATTGATCAATTCTAACTTTTATCGTTGACAAGATTTTTTTTAATTTTCAGATCGGGTCGGGGTCAGGTTTAAAATAATAATATATCGAGGCGTGGTGGGATAGATAAATTAATATTTTAACCTGGGTCGGGTCGGGGTCGGGTTTATGTATCACTAAATCGGCTCGAGGTCGGGGCGGGTTTTTGTCATCCCTACAAATCCCATGACCATGCTGAAGCCCTTGCGTTGTTACCAGGGTAGATAATATCGGGTACTCATCTAATTTGATTAGAATTGGTTATGGTTTCAGTAACTATTGATATTTAAAAATTAGATCTAATTTTCGTTATATTAGATCTTAAATTTTAAAATTTAATCTTGTTATCAGTGGAAATCGATACTAATATTGGGTACACGATTAATTGATTTATTATTAAAAAATATGAGTAATAGGATATTTGTTTTATCATCAATAATATTATTAAAAAATAGTAATATGAGAAAAAAATTTAATCATCAATAATATTATTAAATAATAAATTTAAAATATTGTAGGCTTAAAAATAAAAATTTTAAAATGAGTCGTATTCGTAATGTTCATAAATAAACAAAAGAATATTATCTATTACAATCACAAAAACTAGTACTTTGTATTTGGTATTGGTCTCGGTCTTATTGAGTATCGATCGGGTACTGGATCTAGAAATCAACATTTAGTCTTGACCCCGATTGTGACCAGGACATAAATTTTAGATCCAGTCTCGATCTCACCGAAACCAATAAATCTAACCAAATCCGAAAACGAAATCAAGTAATTGGTTTTTTTCACCCCTAGATGCTATTGTTATGATTGTTGGATCGTGATGTCATCAGAGACCTAGATTGACTCTTGTGCGCGTCGTGCACACCTTGATTGTCCAACTCGCCCACGCGCTCAACTATTTAGATTTCTCTTAATAAAAAAAATATTATGGGTCATTCGTACCACATTATTTACGAGAATAATTAATTAAATATATTTATTTAATTATTTTTATCATTTCATCTTTTTTACCAAATAAATCTTCTTTTAGTAAAAACTATTTTTAAAATTAATTTACAATAAATATTAATAAAAAATCACTTATTAAAAACATAAAATAATAAAAATAATTAAATAAATACATTTAATTAATTTAATCTATAAATAACCGATAAAAATAACCCATAATATAATTTTTCTTCGATCTTTCAGCTTCCACGTCTCTCTCTGTTGGTCCCTCTCCATCGGGCCTCATATGCAGCCTACTAAGAAACAAAAATGTAGGGATAAATTGGTAATTTCAGAGACAACAATGAATCCAGCCAAAAATAATACATAAGAATCAATAGGGATAAATTGGTAATTTCAGAGATATTTAATTAATTTAATCTATTATTTTAGGTAATATCAAGCAGCTATATAAACGAAGCCTAAAACTAGTTGAAACCCAAATCCAAAATTTGGGGAATTTTCAAAAATCAACATAGAGAAAAAAAGTTTGAGGTATTTTTTTATCTCAAATATCGTTATATGCATCTATAAATTATAGATTTAAGATTTTATATTCGAATTATCACGATAATCGATCTTATTTCGATAATAAATACGTATTTTTTTCATCAAAGGTGAACCATAAAGAGAGAGTATGAACTTCGTCTCGAAATCGAAAGACCTCTTCGATTAGTTTTTGAAAGGGATTTTATTTTAAAATAAAAAAAAAGGAAAAGAAAAAAGATACGGTAGTTATAATATTTTTTGTTGAATTTTATACTCTCTTTTAATTAAAAAATAGTCTAATAACGTTTTAAATCTTTCCGTATCATGAGGTTTGCATCTCTGACCCTTCCGTTTCTTAAAATAACCTTCCTAGTCCTCTATAAATTTTCAAAATCTTGTCATTTATCTCTAATTCAGAGCTAATTGAAACTTTTAAATGATTTTATCTCCCTATGAGCCCCTCCGTGTTTTAAAAATCATCTTTAGGTCATTTTGTGTTATAAAACTAATCTCGCAGTCCCTGTAATTTTGTCCCCACTTTCTGATTTCGTCCTTAATCGTTTTGAATTTATTTTTCTGAAAGGGTTTATACCCTCTTTAGTCCCTGAAATTCTACTTTGATTTTAATTTGGTCCAAAATTCAGTGTTACAATCTTCCCTTTTAGCCTCTTTTGATTTTATTTTGTTTTAATTTGGTCATGCATGCATATTTATTATATTATGCTTTGATTAATTAGGATGTTTGTCTTAATGTTCTTATTCCTTTTACTCTTGTTTAAATATTAACATGCTTATTTTATTATATGCTTGATTTGCTTAATTTGTTTATATATTCTAATGTGGCTTGCTAGGTTAGTGTTTGGTAGATAGTGCTTTAGGATAAGTTTTAGATTATAAAAAAATTAATTTAAATTATGTCCTTGGCTTTTAGAGTGTAAATTTAGATTAATTATAATATTAAATTTATGTTTTAGGTTAGTAGAAGCCTTGGTTAGAATTAAGTTTTAATAAAAACATAATCGAATTGAGCAAGGTATTTATGATGCAGTTGTAAAAATCATGGGTTTTCGCCTAACAATGATGGCACAATGGCTGGGAATGGGCACGGAACACGAACCTGACAGGTTTCGATTCGATTCGACTCGGAATTAATAGTGTAATTTTTCTATATATTTTAGGGATATTTACAATATATTTTATACAATTAAGTCACTAACATTAATTTTTTTAGAATTAGGTCACTGAAATTTTATTTTATTTACAATTAGATGTCTAAATTTTATTTTTTTTATAATTAAGTCCCTAAAATTTAAATTTTTTTAATAATTCGGGTCGGGTCGGGTCGAGTCGGGTTAAAGCTTAAAAATCAGGTCGGATCGAATGCAGATGGACCGAAAATCCTACCCGTGCCCATCTCTAACAATGGCGTGTCCCATATATTTGGTTTCAACAAAGAAAAAAAAGTAAATTTATGGTGTGAAATCAGGACAAAAAATGATTTTGAATTCAAATAAAATTAAAAAATAAAAATATAAAATATTAAAAATTAAAAATATAAAATTTAAAGAATCTCGACGGAGGTAATATTTTCAAGTTTTGTAATCACAATATACATATATATTAAATTTTTTATAAAATAATAAAAAAACTATAAAATTCTAAAAGAATTTATCTTCTTCGACAGTGACTTTATATATATATATACATATATTAATATGTATATTATAATGATAAATAAAAAGCTTTAATAAAACAATAATTAAAATAAAAAATATTTTTAATAAAAATAAGTATAAAATTGAATAAATAATTTTAATATAAATAAATAATTTTATTATGAATTATAATTCAATTTAAAAATAAATTAGATTATTAAAGAGTTCAATTTTAAAATATATATTATAATAATAAATAATAGTATATAAAACTAAAATTGATTTTGATATAACAATTATGTTTAGGGACTATTTTGTAATAAATTTTTAAGTCCCTAAGTTAAATTTTATGATTCAAGTCAAACCAAGAACATTGAAATATTTTTTCTAAGTGTTTTTAGACGAGAGTATCGATACCACTAGAATAGGTATCGATACTGTCTTTCATTTTTCAAAAACTGTTCTTGAGACCAAGAACAAGTATCGATACCAGTTTCGATACTCCTCGGTACCAAGACCTCACTATCAATATTTGTTTCTAACCAGATATCGAATTAGAGTTTAATTTTTAAATATTTTAAAAATATGAGTATCGTTTATACCAGTATCGAAACATGATTCGATACACCTTATTAAATGCACAACGACTCTTTCTTTTTGTGGCCAGTTTCAAAACATGTAGCCCGTGTTTCGATACCAGTTGTTGCAGAGTGTATTTATGGTAGGAAGATGAGACTCTAACGTCTTTATTTCAATTTTCAACAACCACAACGGTTAAAAATCAATGAGAAGATATAAAATGAAGCATTTCAAGCAGCATTAACAACTATTGAACCTCAAGCAACATCTAAGCATACAAATCCAACTCTAAAACACTTTATTGCAAATTCTTTACTCTCAACTCTTGTATTTCATTTTAATTCCTTGTAATTGAGTTTAGGGAGAGTAATTCTGTAATTGGGGGCAATATTTATCTTTTGAGAGATATCTAAATTTGCCTTTTTTTCTTTTTATCCTTATGAGGTTGAACCAATTCTTAGGTATAGAAATTGATTCGAATTGTAACGATTATCCCTTAAACCGAGAAAAAGGTCGAATTCATTTAATGAATTGGTTTCAAAATCCTTAATGAGAGCTAAGGTAGTGGATGTAGAGCTTGTTTTTGAAGCTTGAACCACTATAAATCTTGTGTCTCAATTTTTCATCATTTTATCGAAAAATATTCCACCAAAATTTTTATAGTCACTTCACCCCCTCTGGGACAATTTAATCAATCGATCAACTCAACATAATATAATAATTTTATTCACGTTAAACAACGAAAAATTTAAAACAAATAGATAAATTACGTATTTAGTCATTGATTTATTTAAAAATTTTAAAATATCACTTTAACTTCTAAACTTTAAATTCACACTTTGAATTTCTAAAACTTTACAATCTTATCTTAATTTTTTCCTTAAATTTTAAAAATTAATTTTAAAATTTTAAAAAATTAAGGTTCCTAAAAAATAGAATCTCAAAATTAAGAATTTTAATTAAAGATTTTAAAATTAAGAATATTTTAGGCTGTTATAGTAAAGTTTCATTTAATAAAAAAGATAATATTAAAAATTAATAAAATTAATATATTTAATTAATTAATCTTGATATAAAAATAATTAATAATATAAAATATTATTTTTTAATTTTTTAACTAAATTTAATTTACGATAAATATTATCTCTTTTACGTTTCCTCCGATTGGATTTCATTTTTGGGATGGAAAATCCAAGTTTGCCGTGTAGAAATAACGCATAGAACATGGGGTAGTTCTAGGGAAAGCCCATTAATAAAAGCCTAAAAAAAGCCTTAACCGGTTTACCCGGTCACATTATATACACAATTTCTTACAAAAACTGTAAGAAAAACGGTACATACATAAATTAGCACAAAAATCGTAAGGATTTGTGTTTATACACAATTTCCTACAAGAATACACAATATAGTACGAAAACGGTAAGGATTTGTGTTTGTACACAATTTCTTACAAAGTATACACAACGGCTTACGAAAACCGTAAGAAAAAAGGTATGTACACAAATTCTTACCACTTCAAAACCATGAGCTCAAGGAGGCTTCCAAAGGTAAGGATTTGTGTATATACCCAATTTCCTACAAGAATACACAATATGGCACGAAAACGGTAAGGATTTGTGTTTGTACACAATTCCTTACAAAGTATACATAACGGCTTACGAAAACCGTAAGAAAAAAGGTATGTACACAAATTCTTACCACTTCAAAACCATGAGCTCAAGGAGGCTTCCAAAGGTAAGGATTTGTGTATATACCCAATTTCCTACAAGAATACACAATATGGCACGAAAACGGTAAGGATTTGTGTTTGTACAAAAATCCTTACAAAGTATACACAACGGCTTACGAAAACCATAAGAAAAAAGGTATGTACACAAATTCTTACCACTTCAAAACCATGAGCTCAAGGAGGCTTCCAAGGGTAAGGATTTGTGTACATACATAATTTCCTACAAGAATATACAATATGGCACGAAAACGGTAAGGATTTGTGTTTGTACACAAATCCTTACAAAGTATACAGAACGACTTACGAAAACTGTAAGAAAAAAAGTATGTACACAAATCCTTACCACTTCAAAACCATGAGCTCAAGGAGGCTTCCAAGGGTAAGGATTTGTGTATATACACAATTTCCTACAAGAATACACAATATGGCACGAAAACGGTAAGGATTTGTGTTTGTACAAAAATACTTACAAAGTATACACAACGGCTTACGAAAATCGTAGTAAATTGTGTATGTACACAAAACCTTACCTTTGGATGACTCCTTTAGCTCATGGTGAGAAGTTGTAAGGAATTGTGTACATACCTTTTTCCTTACGGTTTTTGTAAGTCATTGTGTATACTTTGTAAGGAATTGTGTACAATATTTATTCGTATATCTTTTATTCGAATATTTTTATTTGAATATTTTTATTCGAATATTTTTATTCGAATATTTATCATACGAATATTTTTATTTGTATGTTTTTTATTCGAATATTTTTATTCAAATATTTTTATTCGTATACTTTTTATTCGAATATTTTTATTCGAATATTTATTATATGAATATTTTTATTCAAATATTTTTTATACGAATATTTTTATTTGTATATTTTTTATTCGAATATTTTTATTCCAATATTTATTATATAAATATTTTTATTCGAATATTTATTATACGAATATTTTTATTCGAGTATTTTTATTCTAATATTTTTATTCGAATATTTATCATACGGATATTTTTATTTGTATATTTTTTATTCAAATATTTTTATTCAAGTATTTTTATTCGTATACTTTTTATTCGAATATTTTTATTCGAATATTTATTATATGAATATTTTTATTCGAATATTTATTATACGAATATTTTTATTTGTATATTTTTTATTCGAATATTTTTATTCTAATATTTATTATATGAATATTTTTATTTGAATATTTATTATACAAATATTTTTATTCGAATATTTATCATACGAATATTTTTTATTCGTTTATTTTTTATTCGAATATTTTTATTCGAGTATTTTTATTCAAATATTTATATATGAATATTTTTATTCGAATATCTTTTTATACGAATATTTTTATTCGTATGTATTTTATTCGAATCTTTTTATTTGAATATTTTTATATGAATATTTATTATATGAATATTTTTATTCGCATATTTATTATATGAATATTTTTATTCGTATATATATTTATTCAAATATTTATTGTATGGATATTTTTATTCGAATATTTATTATACAAATATTTTTATTCAAATATTTATTATACAAACATTTTTATTTAAATATTTATTTTATGAATATTTTTATTCGTATATTTTTATTCGAATATATAAAAATAAATTGAGTATCCATTGTTAAAAAAAAAAAAATTACATGGGAACCGGTTGTCAACCGGTTCCCCATTACCTTTAATGAAAGGCTTTTATTAGGCTTTTATTAAGGGGCTTTCCCTAGAACTGCCCATAGAACATGGGGTATTTGTTTTCCCTATGTTTTTTATTTGAATTTGAGTTACTTTCTTTTATGTTTTGTTATGTAATTAAAAAAAATATCTACTAACCACTTTAGCTGAATCAAAAAAAAATGTTTTGAACTAAAAATTGATTTTGAGACAGAAAAAATAATTAACTTTTAAAGTTAAAATTATTTTTCAATTTGATTTAAAAATATTTTTAAATGTTATATTTTTAATTTTTATCTTTTTTAAAATTATTTTTGATAAAAATATTCATTTATTATCGTTTATATTATCAGTCCTTTTATATTTTAAAAATATTTGAAATAGATATTTTATCTACTTAAAATTATTTTTTAGCAATAATATTAAATACTCATATTTGAATTAAAAAATCTAAAAATATATTTTAAAAATATTTTCATCATATTTTTTAAAAATGATATTAAATTAACCGTAGAGGCAGCAAACAGATCATTCAGTTTGGATTCGATTTGGTTCATTTTAGTTCAGGTCATTTTGCTTCTGAATATAATCGGTTTAAATTTGATTTGGATCAGTTCCGGTCTAGTTCAATTTTATTTTTATTTTGGGTCTACGTTGATTTCGGGTCGAATCGATTGATTTTTGGTATTGGTTCGTTTATTTTCGAGTCGATTGATTTCAGATCGAGTCAATATCGGATTAACAAGAGATCAATCAATTTTAGCCGGTGTTTTAGGTCGAGTTAGATTTTTACCCCATATATATTACTTTTTATAGTACGTATATTTGTTTTTTCGTAATTTATGCGACAATTTACTTCTTATCTAACTTTGTTTATTTTAATATATATTTTTATTTTGGATTACCTTCGATTCGAGTGAATCAGATTGAGTTCATTTGATTCGATTAAAAATCAGCTCAAATTCATTTTCAGTTAAACTAGAATATAGATCGATTTCAAATCACTTCAGTTCGTTTTAGGTTTTAGATCGAAATTAAATCATCATATTTAAGTAAATTCCGAATCTCAATTCAACTATATCAATTTAATTTTCAGATCTCGAGTCAAATTTATCGATTTTAATAAACCCTCTTTATGTTTATGGACTTTTTCTTTATTTTAATGAGGTGTCAAAACCATTTACCGATGAGGTTTTTTTCTCTTCTCAATCTAATAGAAATAGTCTCCTGTTTTACTTTATTTTTATGTTTATGACTTTTACTCCACTCACCAGGTTGTGAGCCGATATAACTGACTGCACAACATTGTCAATGTCAGTTGTCAACGATCAGTACTTAAAATAGATAGAGTATTTTACTTGATCCGATTAGATTTCGACTTAGTTTGATCGGGTAAGAATTTTTTATAAAAATTAGATTTAAGTTAGATTTTTAAAAAAAATATTTAGGTTAGATTATAATCGAGTTCAAAGTATTTATGTTTTGAATTAGATTCAGGTGGATCAACATTGGACTTGACCTGATCTGTGTCTATCTTTAGTTCAGAAAATCTAATTGATTATATTATAAATAATATAAAAAATCTAAATATATTTATATATACTATTTTTATAATACTATTTATTTTATAAAATAATTTAAATTAATCTCGAATGTAGTTTAACATATACAAAAAATTATGATAATATATTATATAATTTTATAATGGTTTAGTGATTAAGATTTAAAACAACTGCACGAAAAAAAATTATTTTTAATAAATAATTTTGTTAAGAATTAACAACAAAGTGATATAAAAGAGAAAAAAAAAAATTTAATATTAGATTAAATATTCTTAATGTAATTTATCCTTTCTTTTAATTAGTTATTTAATTGGTGTAGTGAGCTAATTAAATTTAAAATTCGAATTAGTCAAAATATCTATACCATTTAGTACTAATTTTAATTTTGTTTTTAAATTTGATTAACTTTTATCAAAACTAAAGAATTTTAATAATCATCCGGAACGTCGACGGTGAGTGGATTCGTGGTGTTGGGCGGCGCATTGGTCGTTGCTCGGTGATCTGCGCAGAATTGTGGGCTGCTTTTGATGGTTTAACATTAGCCTGGGAATTAGGGTACCGTAAGGTGGTGCTTGAACTTGACAGCACTACAGCCGTGGCTTTGATACAAGGGTTGTTGGTTGACTTCGCCCATCGCAATCTTGTTCTTCTGATTAGTGAGCTGATTGTACGTGCATGAGACGTTAGGATTGTGCATGCGGGAAGAGAAGCTAATGAAGTAGCAGATATGTTCGCTAAGATCATGCGAAATACTGAGGATTTAGTGTGAGTGTTCTTGGAATCACCTAATGCAGTTCGGATTTTACTTGATCGGGACAAGTCCATAGGTTTGGCTTGATGTTTTAGGGGTTAAGTTTTGTTTAAATTTGTTTAATGCCGTTACGAGTACTCTTTTCCTCCAATTAGGTTTAGGGAGGTTTTTAACGAGGTTCGTAGTTGCATTCCTTTTTACATCAAAAAAAAAAAAAATTTTAATACTTATTTAAAATTCAATAAAAAGATTAATAATATAATAATTATAGTATTAATAATGAACTTTTGTCTATTTTGGAAACCTGCCTGCAAGGGAATTAGACTTTGACATAATCTAAGCTCAGCAAGTGGGCAGTCTCCGTTGTATAGATTACGTTGCTGGTTTTGACAAATTCGTTTTTGTATTTAATAATAAATATAATTATTTATCTAAATTAAATACTTAATGTCAAATATTATTTTTTATTAAATAAAAATATTATATTTTTTATTACGATTTTAACTTATATAAAATAATATAAAATAAATATTTTGATTATTCGATAAATGAATAAATTTAAATATCAAATATTAGTTTGAAATGTGCTTATTTTTTAAATAATATAATAATAAATAAAAATCTAACCTAAAATAAAATTTAATATTTTTAAATAAAAAAATTATGAATTGATCAGTCAAATATTAGATACGTTTAAATTCAACTTGTTGGCGATGGATAGTATTTGACTTGCTGGAAAAATCAGAATAAATAAAAGAAAATATTAATAATAAAATAAAGAATTTGTCCTGGTCGTAGATGGTTGGCTTAATTTTCAAACTTTTATTATTATTATTATTGAGGAGAGAATGAATGTATAAACAGGGACGGATCTTGAAAATCAAGGTTGATGAGATTTATCTAAAACAAAATTTTAAATTTTTAAGAAAAAATTGATTATTTTTTTTAATTTTTAAAATTTTAATAATACATTTTTAAGTTTTAAGAGGGTAGAGGAGTTTTAGATAAATATTATTTTTTAAAGATATAAGACACGTTATTTTATATACGAGGATTATGATAAAAATTATTTAATTTATTTTTTTAATTTTTTGTTAATAAAATATAAATTTCAATTAAGATGTCACATGCATGTGATATCTTGAGCTAAATTACGAAATTTGAGTCACTAAATTATAATATAAGATAAAATATGCATATGGTTTAACCGCTGATTTGTCTGTTGTAACTTAAGTTAAATTTAAATTTATTAATAAAAAATAAAAAAACTTCACCTTTAAATCAATTTAGTTTTTATCATAGATCTTTAATTATAGACAAAATATCTTACATCTTTAAAATTTAGATTAATTTATAATATTTATCTAAAAGATCCTGAAATTGGTTTATCAAAATTTAGGTGACAGACATGACCCTACAGGCTCCCCAATGGTTCCTCCCCTGTGTATATAAGAGCGAATAGGAGTTGGGCAAGATCAGGCAAACAACAAAGGGATTGAGAAAATGAAGGTTGAGGTAGTGTCCAGAACAACCCTGAAACCCTCCATTCCTACCCCCCACCATCTCAGGAAATTCAATCTTTCTCTTTTAGGACAAGACGTTCTCGCCATTCATTATGGTTCAGTCATATTCTTCTATCCTTCGGACAATATCGGATCGGTCGGTTCGAATATTTCACAAAAATCTCAGTCCCTCAAAAACTCATTGTCCAAAATTCTGGCCCATTTCTACCCACTTGCTGGTCAGCTCATGGATGCCGTCACCATTGAGTGCAATGATGAAGGGGCTTGCTTTATAGAAGCTAAATCCATGTGCCAACTCAAGGACTTCCTTGCCAATCCAGACACTGAGTTGCTCAAGGAGTTGGTCCCATCGACTCGTCCCAACGCCATCCGTTCAACATTGGCTTGTATCTTGCTTGTTCAGCTCACCACTTTCGCATGTGGTGGGACGGCTGTTGCGATCTCCGTCTCGCAGAAAGTCGCGGACGCTTCCTCTTTTTGTACCTTCATCCAGAGCTGGACTGCCATGTGCGGCCGGGAATACGGCACGGTGGAGTTACCGAAACTGGTAGGTGCGTCGTTGTTACCACCTTTAGACATGATAACCGCATCTGTTCCACCCCCGCCCACGACTCAAAATTGCACGACTAAGAGGTTCATGTTTCATGGACCGCAAATAAAGAATCTCAAAGGTAGAGTTACCACTGCCATGGGGCAGCAGCAGCAGCACGTCAGGGACGCAGAAATCGTGTTGGGAATCATACTACGCTGCGCATCAGCTGCTTCACAATCGAAGTCGTCAGCTTTGCTAAACGTAGTGAATTTGCGTAAAAGAATGGATCCACCATTACCTAGAAACACCATGGGAAACTTGATTTTGAAATACGCCGTGATGTTCCATGAGAATGATGTGGAGCTCCATCAACTGGTTTCCAAGATGAAGACCGAGTTCACCAATGTCTGCCTCGACAAGGTGAAGGGCATTAAAAGTAAGAAAGGATATAAGCAAATCGGAGAGTCCCGACGACAGATTGCTCGGCTCTTGAATGGCAAATCCCGAGACATCAACACCTATACTTGTACCAACTTATGCGGGTATCCATTTCATGAAATGGATTTTGGGTGGGGGAAGCCAATATGGGTGACTAGTCCAAGTGATTTCAAGAACTCGATTGTGTTGCTAGATTCCAAATGGGGAGGGATAGAAGCTTGGGTCACCTTGGACCACCTTGAAATGGCCAAATTTGAGCGTGAAAAGGAGTTAGTTGCCGTTGCTTCCTTAAATCCCAGTGTCCTTATAAATTACAGCCGCATGTAATCGATCAATATTCACAACCGTGGATCGGTGGAAAATTATTATACCATTAGTTACGTTGTTACTAAGACACTACGATTAATAAAAAGAATATGAATTTATCTAATAATCCTTCCAATGTATTTAGCTTTCGGATTTAGAATTTTGAGATATGTTTATTTAATAATTTTTAATATATAAAATAAATCATCAACATAAAATATTTAGTGCATTGAGCATGGATATCCACTCGATCAAGATAACCAGTCACAATGGCTCTCCTACTGGCACTCCCGGCACACTCAGGGTGTCACGACTAACGATCATTACAGCAAAACAGATTTTTTACGGTGTTTTTTAGTCTTCTTGTGGCGTTTTTTAACGTCGTAAAACATTTTTCGACGCTAAAAACATCACAAAAAGTGTTGCTAAAATCACCGCCACAATAGTTTGTGTTTTTTAAAATATCATGATCTATAGTAGTGTTTAAGAACACAAACGCCACAAATAACAGTTCACTAGTGGCGTTTTTGTTTACTAACACCAAAAAAATATGTTCTCTAGTGACGTTTTTGTTTACAAACGCCACAAAAACATGTTCTTTAGTGCCATTCTTGTTTACAAACGTCACAAAAACATATTTTTTTAGTGGCGTTTTTGTCTACAAACGATGCTAATGGTCAAATCAATGGTGGCATTGATCCCTGAAAACACCATATCCTCCATGCAAGCCTTCCCTTTGGCACTCGGCCAAAAGAAAGTAAAGAAGATGGGATGATAACTTCTCACCACTCGCTTTCGAGGAGTGTGACGACGGGGTCACAGGATAGCAACATCTTGCCATATCCGTTGGCGAAGACTGATTTTTCAGTGAAAGTATTGGACTGTAAGGCAGCCACTTGCCCCTCTAATGGCACGTCCCATATCGTCTCACCACTACAGGACGCACCGAAACACTCTCGGGACACCTGACACACACATTACCAACAGTTTGCGCAATACGTGTGTGAGGTGTGATCCCGATAATTTCTTGGCATCTGGAGTGCTTATGATGGAAGCCTTCGGACCTGCTCCTACGAATGTTACTGAAGAAACAAGCAACAACAGAAATCCAAGGATGTTGGCATACTCCCTAGAAAGCTTACATATGACATAAGAAAATCTTCCAATCCCTTAGAATATTTGGGAAAATAGCACAAACTTTAGAAAGGTATACTCGCTACTTTAAGTGTTTTAAGAGAAACTTGAATACATCATGGTTAGTAGGTTCGGTGTTTAGGGTTTAAGGTTTAAGATTAGGATTTAATTAAAATTTAAAAATTTAAGGGTAAATTGTATTTTTAGGAGGCAATATTTAAGGTTTAGAATGTGAAAAATAAGGGATAGAATTTAAAATTTAATATTTTAAAAAAGTTTTAGAACTCATAGAAGAAAACATGATTAGAGGCAAAAGATTTCTACTCACGTTTTCTATCGCGTTTTCTATCACGTTGCATTTATCGCAGTTGTGAATATAATATTTAGATTTCAAGATTAAACTTATTATCATAAATTTTAACCTAGTTTAACCAAAGCAATATTCATTTAATTTTATTGAGTTCCAAAATAAGCTTAAACAAAATAAAGAGTTTAAACGGTTGTACAGGAGTTCCAAGTTTTAAACAAGTATTTAAAACATTTGACTTATTTGACATAAATCCAAAATGAGAATTACAATATAATAGATCCTATAAGTATATAACATAATACATCTAAAAATTATACTTTAATAAAAGTTAAGGGCTAAATTATAAAAATATGAAATTTACATAAGTTTAATTATTGTGTTAGTTATTTTTATTTATTACTGATATAAATTTGATCATTAATTTTGAAAAACAACTAATAAATTTACTTATATTTTTTTGGTATAAACTTTTGGTCACTCAATTGTTGGCTGCCGTTAAACATTGATGGCTGAGTGATTTGATAGGAGAAAAATAAATAAATTACTGTAAAAATATTTATATTTGTATTATGCATATTTTTTATGGACGAATTTAAAAATTAAATATTATGATAATTAGTGAAAATGTTTATTTTTAGTTTCACACTTAAATTTTTAAAAAACTATTTTCAAATCAAAATTTTTTCTATTTCAAATAATAAATACACACAATATTTGATTGAATTTAAATATTCAATTTAATTTTTTTAAATATTTAATTTAATTTAAATATTCAATTTAATTTAAATATTTAATTTAGATATTTAATTTAATTTAAATATTTTTTAAATATTTTATTTAAATATTATATTTGATTTAAATATTTAATTTAATTTAATTTTAATACTAGATTTAATTTAAAAGTTTAATTTAAATTAAATATTCAATTTAAATAAAATATTTTCTTTTTCAAATATAATTAAAAATATTAAATTAAAAGAATAAAAAGTATATAGTTTCATGATGTGACTAGAACAGGGACTAAATTGCAAAAAAAAATAGTTTTAGATACCTTTAAGCTTACATCGGCATCACACTGTTTGAAGTTTCCATTAACTGCCTGTAAAGCCAGAACTGCCCTCTACTATACGAGAAATATCCATATAATTGTAGGGCATTAAAAGCATTTCCCAGTGCAATATTGCTTAGAATTTTCTCAGCATGTTCTGGTTCACAAACTCAAGCCAGGTTCCCTATGTTGACTTATCTTCAATCAGTCAATCGATTTCTTAGATTCCCAGAATGGCATTCTTTGGAAAATCAATGGGAAAGTTTCACCAGCATAAACCCTGTGAATCTGTATGTTTTCCTGTTTTTCTGATCATTTTCTTCCCATATCAGCTGCTTTCTTCAGAATACACACTTCCAGACAAGTATTTCATCAACTGTGGATCAAATATGGACATACAGGTCTCCCGGACGATCTTTGTCGGAGACTCGAAATCCGGTTCCCTTTCATGTAGCAAAGGAAGGAGCTATGTCACAAACAACAGACAGGCATCAGAGACACAACCTCTATATCAAGCTGCAAGAGTTTTCAGGCACCAGTGTTCATATGAGTTTGAAATCTATACTGATGCCACTCACTTGGTGCGCCTTCATTTCTTTAACTCTGATGATGTCTCAGCTGCAGTTTTCAGTGTTTCAGCTTCTGGTTCTCTGCTCCTGCATAATTTCTCAGCCCAAAACCGCGGCGGCGGCTCTAGTACTCTTACAAAGGAATTCATTTTCAGCATTCCTACAGGCAAATTCTCAATCAACTTTGTACCACAGGGATCGTCTTTCGCTTTCGTGAATGCCATTGAGGTCTTCCCTGCTCCTCCAGATTTGATTCTTGATAATGCTATGCAGATTAGCCGGACCGGAAGCAGCAAAGGTTTCAAAGGCCTACTCTCTTATACTTTGCAGACGATTCATAGAATTAATGTTGGAGGCCCTACAATCACACCTGAAAATGATACTTTGTTAAGAACATGGCTTCTTGATGATAGGTATCTGAATAATCGAAACAATGCGAAGAATAGCGGATTTTTTGAAGTTAAGCTTAATTATGTATATCCTAGTGGCGATTTCATTGCACCAGAGCTAGTATACAAGACTTCCAGAGTGATCATATCAAATGATTCCTCCAAGATAACCTGGTCTTATGATGTGACCAGAAATGCTCGGCACTTGGTTCGGATTCATTTCTGCGATACTATTAGTAAATCAAGGAATAGCTTAAGCTTTTTTCTGTATATAAATAGCAACTTCAGCCTAGAAATAAATCCTTATAATGAATGGGAGACACTGGCAACTCCATTTTTCAAAGACTTTGTGCTTGATTCTGATGATTCAGGGTTCATAAACATCTCCATAGGACCTGATAGTAATTCCTCAGACATAAAAAATGCCTCTCTTAATGGCGTTGAGATAATGGAAATAATGAGGAAAACTGATTTGGTTCCTATGACATCTATGTCCAACCAAATGCCTCCGTTTGTTATTGTTGGTTCAGTCCTCGGAGGTCTAGTTCTTGTCTGCATCCTCGGAGGCCTGTTGTTTATTGGATTGAAACGTAGGAAGGCAAAACCTGTTGAAACTTCTGAATGGTCACCATTGCCTGAACTTAAAGGAAGTTCTCACGGTAATTTGAACACGCCTCGACTGTCAGCACTAAGCAGAGAGGGAACCATTAATGCTTCCCCGGTTCCTAACTTGAACCTGGGTTTAAGGATTCCATTTGTTGAGATTCAGCTGGCAACAAAAAACTTTGATAAGAAGTTGCATATTGGTAAGGGTGGATTTGGGAATGTGTATCGAGGGACTCTCAGGAATGGTATGAAAGTGGCAGTGAAACGAAGTCAACTAGGGTCAGGTCAAGGTTTGACGGAATTTCAGACCGAAATCATGGTTTTATCCAAAATCCGACACCGCCATCTTGTTTCCTTAATTGGATATTGTGACGAAAGGCTTGAGATGATACTGGTGTATGAGTTGATGGAAAAAGGAACTTTGAGGGATCACCTATATAACACAAAACTACCTTGCTTGTCTTGGAAGCAAAGGCTTGATATTTGCATTGGTGCAGCAAGAGGACTTCATTACCTCCACCAAGGTGCATCTGGAGGCATCATTCACCGGGATGTCAAGTCAACCAACATCCTGCTCGATGAGAACCTTGTAGCCAAAGTAGCTGACTTTGGTCTTTCGAAGTCAGGTCCTCCAGATCAAACCCATGTCAGCACAGCCATTAAAGGAACTTTGGGCTATCTTGATCCTGAGTACTTTAGCACACAACAACTGACTGAAAAATCCGATGTATATTCATTCGGTGTCGTTCTTCTTGAGGTGCTTTGCGCAAGGCCAGCTATCGATCCTAAACTTCCAAGAGAGCAAGTGAACCTAGCAGAATGGGGAATGCTTAGCAAGAATAAAGGATTTCTAGATCAGATTGTTGATCCTTCAATAAGGTCTCAGATCATCCCCAACTCATTAAGAAAATTTGCAGAGATAGCAGAGAAATGTTTGCAAGAAAATGCTTCTGATAGGCCTACCATGGGTGATTTGGTATGGGACTTGGAGTATGCTTTACAGCTTCAGCAAACTGCAGTTGTCCGAGATCCACACGAAGACAGCACAACAGATGCTTCCGGTATGTTATCGTCGCATGTCCTCCAACGTTTACCTTCCACAACTGTGGAATTTGTGAGAGATGATATGTCAATGGCAATGGCAAGGAAGAATGACTCTGACTCAGTCCCATCAGGAAGTGAAGTTTTCTCCCAATTGAGAATCAATGAAGCAAGATAAGTCATTCGTTTTACAAATCTCGGCTTCATATCTGGAATTAAATTCGGTGTTGCTTTCCTATACTAGATATCTCAATTACAGTGTTGGAACCATTTCCATGATAAATGAATTGCTTCTGCCTGGCATCCAAATATGCATAAAATGTTCAGAATCTTACAAGGCTGTTCAAGTTGTCTAGTAAACCATCAATCCAAAGGCTGACTTGTCTGTAACTTATAAATTTCTCTGAAATATAAAAGTTACATCCTTTGAAAGCCCTAACAATTTCTTTCAGACACATGCAATTATATGTTACATCTGCACTAATACCTGTACATGTTCAGCAACATACACTGCAAAATTTGCATATATAATATAATGCTTGAGACCAATGCTACGGTCCCGGGCAATTACAAAACCAGAAGGACAAAGCTAAACTTAAATCTGAAGGGGAGATTTGTACTAGTGACCAGGGCCTTTTCTGCTCGGTCCAGAATCTGTAGTTACCACCTGCTGCTTTGATAAAACCTGACCGCTGTTATATTCAGCAGAATTTGAAGTTGAACCTATGCTAACATTATTAACCTCAGGAACTGCTTCCCCGGTTGCAACTCCGGTCTTCTTTGTTAATTGAAGGGTTCTGTAAGAAGAAACAGAAGCTGCAGGAATAAGCATGGCCAACACCACCAGAACAAGACACAAGTAGTGTTTCATTGTTAGTGTTGTAATTCTTGTCCTATGGTCTGTTTGCCTTATTGTCGTAACCTTTGTATAATAAAAATTCCAAGGGCTTTCAAAATATTCTGTCAACAAAGAGTGGAGCTAAAAAGAATGGTTAAGCATCTCCATTGAATGAGGTACCTCATCTTTTATAACAAGGTGGCAAACGAAAGGATGGTCTATGGCCATTTCTGAGTGGTTCCATTAAGGGAAATGTTTGACTGGGTTTCCTAAACTCGAATTTAAGTGTTGGGTACGAATATTCGACCTTTTAGGGTATTTTTGTATCAGAGGATTGCACCCATAACATTTATACACAAGTCATATGGTATTATCGAAACTTTCTATGACGATTTAAAAATATTATATTTTTGAAAGAATATCAAAAGGTTGAAAACATCATCGATCATTTTAAACAATACATAATTTTTTTGGATAAATGTCACTTAATTGTTATTAAATCCATAGAGAAATTATAACTACATCGCAATCGAAAAATAAAATAATTGAATTAAACAATCGAAAGATTTTTACAACCCATAATAAAGAAAAATAAAAATTTCTATGGAAATAAGCATACCAATAAAATTCAGAAGCTTCCTGAATCTCTTTGTCTTTGTCCAAACGAGACGCATAACGAAGAAAGAAAGAAGTTGTAGACAATCCAAACTATCATGCTATCGCTACCCATGACTGATTTCATCGGCAAACGACCATCAACCGAGAGGGGATAAATCTTTTCAAGTGACCACCGACAAAAACATAAATAAAAAACTAGCATTGATTGAATCTCTGTGTGAATAACAATCGATCGTTAGGGTGTGCTGAAACATGCCACAAAGATAGCTGAATCAAATCACAGAACAAAAACAACATGTCATAAATACAGAAGAAAAACATGTCATAAGGACAAAAACAACGTATTATAAAAGCATAATGTTAGTAATTATTTAGAAACACATATTTAAAACATAATAAAAACACCAATTTGTTTTAATTCAAACATCAAGATTGTTAAAACACCTCACAAGGCCAAAGGTTAGTACCTTATTTAAAAACACATATTATCTCTTTTTTTTTAAAAAAAATAGATGTAGTAGTAGAAGAAGTGTTACTACTACTAATATTAATGATAGTGATAAAATATAAAAAAAATACTTCCATAATACGCTTTAATTTGTAATGAAATTATATAATACGCTTTAATTTGATATTATATCTTTAATTTGATCCACCAATATAAATCTTGAAGATTTATGGTACATTTTATTCCCATTAGAATATATAATGTATGGCACATAAAATCTACCTTGAAAACATACATTATCATCATTAAAAGTAATTTTTATGACTCTTTATTCAACTTGTTTCATGAAACATCCGATGATTGTTTATCCTTGATATACAATAAAAAAATAGTGATGGATTCAGAAAAATATTTTAGGATGGGCACATATGAAATTTTAAAATTTTACGGTGGACATAACTCATAATTTTTTTTAAAAGTTTAAGGATTAATTCATAAAATTTTAAAAAATTAAAGACAAATGTATAAATTTTAGAAAGTTCAGGATATGTCTGGACCTATCCCATACTTCAATCGGATCCGCCATTATAAAAAAATAAACTTTTTTACTAAAATTCAATAAATAAACCCCATTATTGGTAACACTAAAACAAGCAAACATAACCCACAATTCTCCCATTGATTTTATACTTAACAACCTTCACACCTTACTAGGGTGATACTCAATAGTGTTTTTCTAGTCTTTAAACGATTTAATACAATGTCTTTTGTCTCAAATTTAACCCCTTTAGAGTAAAAAAATATTTAAGACTATTGTAATATGTATAAATAATGTATTATCTTTTTATATAAGTAATGGTGGTAAATCTTCAATACAAACATAACTGAAATCAACGCTAAGTCATGCGTTAGATATTTGTGATGATACATTTTAATTGTATTGACATTGACATATAGTATCTTGTTAAAAATATCACTTCACAAAAACTCAAATCATAATATTATTAATTATATAATCTTTGATTTTTAAAAGTAAAATTTCTGTTCGAGAATTCGAATGTTAACAAACACAAAAAATTTCATAAAGAAGCATAGTTTGAATCAATAGTCATCAGAAAGTTAGAGTTTCATTTCAAAGCATAGAAAATCATGCAGTTACCAAAGATTTTGAGTCCACGAGATAATTTTTCTTTAAGAAAAAACTAAGTAGAGATCTAGATGATAGAATTATAGAGCTTTATTTCTATATAAAAATATTGATGAAAATGTTGATTGACAAAGATAACATGAGCATAAGTGAAGGTAAGAGTGAGGAGTTAAGAGAGTTGAAAAAATGTATAAATGAGATAGATAAAAACGATAATAAAATAATTTTAAGTGACGTTTTTTAATAAACGTAACTAAATTTTTATATGTAGTGATATTTATTTTGAACAAACGACTTGGTAGACTAACATATAGTGACATTTTTTAATAAGTGCCACTAAAAATAAGTATTTTAATGGTATTTATCGAACAAACTCCATGATAGATGTTAAATGGTTAAATTCCACATTAAATCTTTTATATCTTATTAAAATTTTATAAAGAATCAAATTAGAAGCATAGATCATCGAGCTACATGATAAAGTGGAGAACAAAGATACTTAGTCAATAACGATGTTTGGTGGAAGAAATGTCACTAAAGATAAGGTATTTAACGGCGTTTGGTGATGATTTTATAAAGAATCAAAATGCTATCAAATACAAAGTATTTAGTGATGATTTTTTTAAACAAAAATACATTTTATGACGTTTGGAGTAACAAACACCGCTATATAACATGATCTTTTGCGATGTTTTTTTTTTATATATTTATAAATACCATTAAAATTCATTTTTTTTACAGTGTGAATTAACTTAATTAATTTTTTTTAATTTTTAATTAAATTTTATTAAATTAACTCTTAATTAGTGTCATTTTATTTGATTGAATGATATTTTCTAAAAGTGGCAAGGTTAAATATATAATGCTTAAAAAATTATAGTTTAGCTTGTTAGACCAACCAAAAAAATATTTACATTAAAAAATATATTTTGATGGCTTTCAAATAGGTGTATTTTTTAATTAAGTAGATAATTATTATTTTTTTCAAGATAATTGATGGGATTTGAACGATTGTAATAATATAAATATGACCAATTAATGATCTTCGATTAAGCCTAATTTAAATATACCATAACTGAAAGTTACTTTTATACGATAATACACCAACTCAAATCTATAAACATTATTTATCAAAAATATATATATATATATAAACATTAAATAAGTAAATTAATAAAATTAACCCAAACCCAATAAGAAAATTGTAGTATTAATTTTATATTATAGTTATTTTTTAAATTTATTTTAATTTAATAATTTACTTTTAAATATTTTTATAATACTTTATTTTAATATAAATACATTATATTTATAAATACATTTTCATAAATATAGTTTTTATTGATTTATATAAAAAATATCATCATACATACAATTCAAACATTTCGGACTTTGAATCAAATTTAAGTCGGACCATATCAAATTCAGGTTTGGATCCGAACATTCTTGAACTAAGATTTCTTGAGTTTAAATTTTTTTGATTAAAATTTAGATTCATATCATTTAAGATCGAATTTTCTTGGAATTAGAATCGATTTAGACTCTCTCTTGGATTTTATATCTATTTCTTTCCTCTCAATTTTTGCATCTTTATTAAGATCAATCTGAACTGATCTGTATCGTATACTTTATTTTGGAGGATAAGTCTTTCAGTAATTTTTTATATACATAAGATATAAATCTTGATACATGCTTAAATAATACGAGGTTCGCTCCTTGTCTATTATTAATTATATCTATATTCCTTTTGTAAAACTAAATTTGATTTTGATATAACAATTAAATAGAAGGACTATTATTTGAAATAATTTTAAGTCCCTAAGTCAATATTTTTGATTTCAAGTCAAACAAAGATTTTAAAAGAAAATTCTAAGTGTTTTTGCACGACGGTATCGAACCATGGTTCGATACCCTTGGATTTTCAAAGCCATATTCTTATTTTCAAGAACAGGTATCGAACAACCATTCGAAACAAAGGAGCTCACTGTCAGCCTCTGTTTCGAAACACGTTCGATACCCCTGGATTTTCAAAGCCATATTTTTGTGTTCAAGAACATGTATCGATCCACCATTTGAAACAAAGGAGCTCACTGCCAGCCTCTGTTTCGAAGCATGGTTCGAAGCACTTCGTGCACTTTTTAAGTATTTTAAAATCTATCAAAAATAGACCCATGGTATCGAACCATAGTTCGATACCACCCTTAATCCCAACGGCTATTTTTGCATTAAATGTTTTGATCGTTGGTGGTAGTTAATTTTTTGATTGGTGGTTAGCCTGTTCCGAAGCATGGTTCGATACCAACCTTCACAGTTTCAAAAAGGTATCGAAGCATGGTTCGATACCCCTTGGTTTAATGCATAACGACTCTTTCTATTCTTGGTCTGTTTCGAAACAGGTAGTACGTGTTTCGATACCGCCTACTGCAGAGTGCATTTATGGAGGGAAATTGAAGTCTAAACGACCATATTTATGTTCCCAACAACCACAACGGATAGAAATCAATGAGATGGTATAAAATGAAGCAATTTCAACAGCATTAAGGACTATTGAACCTCAAGAAACATCCAAGCACACAAATCCAACTCAAAGCACTTCATTGTATATTTTAGCCTCCCAACTTGTGTATTTCACTTTGATCAGTTGTAATTTAAGTTTGGGGAGAGTTTGTTTATATTTGGGGCTATTATTTCTTGTGAGAGAATCCTTCTTAGCCAAACCAAATCTCTTGTAACACCTTGTGAGGTCTAAATCAATTTTGGGTAGAAAATTGATTTGTTTGTAAAGGTTATCCCTTGAACCTAGAAAAAGGTTGAATTCAATAGTGAATTGGTTTCAAAATCCTTAGTGGGAGCTAAGGTAGTGGATGTAGAGCTTGTTCGAAGCTTGAACCACTAAAAATCATTGTGTTCTTTATTTCTAAATTTATACCGAAAATCTCCTACCAAAATTTTTAATATCCAATTTACCCCCTCTTGGCCATTATTTAATATCGATCAACTCAACAATTGGTATCAGAGCTAGATATTTGAAGGGATTCACCTCCACCAAAGAATATCCAAGGGTTGTTGATCATCTCTACAACAAGAATCTAATGACCTCCACTTTCGGATCGTAGAACGAGTCTCACTCCATCACCAAGCCACCCTTCTTCAATGGGGACAACTATCCTTATGAAAGAATAGGATGAGGCTATTCATCAACTCCAATGATTATGTCCTTTGGGATATAATTGAAGATAGACCCTCTATCCCTATGAAGCAAGAAGGAGATCGGTAAGTGCCTAAGAAAAGGAACGAGATGACCGATGAAGAAAGAAGGAGAATGTCCATAAATGATAAGGCTCTTCACATTCTTTTTTGTGCTTTAGGCCCCGACATCTACTCCAAGATGTCTTCATGTACAAGTGCCAAAGAAGTTTGGGACTCCTTGGAGACAACTTATGAGGGCACCAACGATGTGAAGGAAACAAAGATTGATCTTCTCAATTTAAACTATGAAAATTTCAAGATGGAGCCGGATGAAAACATCACCAAAAATGTTCGATAGATATTCCGTGATTGTCAATGGTCTCAAGGGTTTCGGTGAGATTATTCCGGAAGAGAAACTCGTGAGGAAGCTTATCTACTCTCTTCCTGAGTCTTGGGATAGCAAAAGGACGGCTAGCATTGAAGCCAAGGACTTGAAGATTCTAAAGCTAGATGCTCTTGTGGGATCTCTTCTTACCCATGAGATCATGAAGAAAGGAAGAGAAGAAGAGAAAAAGAAAGAAGAGGTAAAGATAAAAAAGAGGGAAGTAGAGAAAAAAAAGCAAGGGATTGCTCTTAAAGCTTCATTGTCACAAGAAGAAGTGGACACTAGTGAAGAAGAAGAGCTAGAGGAATTGACCATGGTGGCCAAAAGATTCACAAGACTCATGAGGGCAAATAAGAATCGAAGATTCCAACGAAAGAGGGACTTCAAAGCAAAGAGCAAAGAATAAGAGAAATATCAAATTATTTGCTATGAATGCAAGAAGCCCAGTCACATTAGGACCGATTGCCCCTATACAAAAGGAAGGGTTTTGAGAAGAAGAAGAAACACAAAGCTCATGTTACCACTTGGAGTGATAAGGAGTCATCATCCGATGAGGATAATGAGGTGGCCAACTTGTGTCTCATGGCTCTTGATGAGCCTAAGGTAACCCTTGAACCATCTTGTAATGATTTATCTTATGATGAACTTTATGATGCTTATGATGAACTACAAGATGTGTATGATGAGTTTGTTTTAAAATTCAAAGAATCCATTTTGAAAAGCAAGAAAACCATTTCCGATTTAGAAATGAAAAATGATTCTTTGACTAAAACGATTTTGGATTTGGAAGAAAAGGTTGTTGATTTAAATGATGATTTAAAATTTTTTCAAAAAGAAAATGTTGATTTAAACAACCTTATTTCAAGCTTGAGTGAAAATCACCATAAGGTGGTAACTGAGCTTAAAGAACAAATTAAGGTGGTTGGGAGTTCAACTTTTGAAAAAGGAAGCTCTTCAAAAACAAACCATGTCAAAAGGAATTTTCAAAACCACAAACAAAAAGGTTTTCAAAGGCATTTTAGACATAGAAAAATTAGGAGTGTTTGGGTTCCTAAGGAACTCATTGTTTCTAATAATGTAAATGCCATTGCCTCTTAGATTCCTAAGAGAACCAATCTTTTAGGGACTAACTCTCATGGACCCAAAATGATTTGGGTACCGAAAGTGAAAAACTAAATTTTTGTTTGTAGGTTGAGCATTGCTTCAAGGTCAAAGCTTCAAGTCAAAATATGTGGTACCTTGATAGTGGATGCTCAAGGCATATGACTGGAGACAAGGGACGATTTAAGGAGTTAGAGCTCAAAAAGGGTGGAGTAGTGATATTTGGTGACAACTCCAAAGGCCAAATTGAGGGTATTGGCTCTATTGGTAATCACTCCTCTATTCTTATTGAAAATGTCTTACTTGTTAATGGTCTTAAGCATAATTTGTTAAGCATTAGTCAATTGTGTGATAAAGGTTTCTATGTTTCATTTGATAAAAATGGTTGCAAAATTATTGACATAGAATCCAATAGAACAATGCTCATAGGTCATCGCATAGGAAATATTTACATGGTGCATCTAGATGACATAAACTTATCTCATGCATGCTTAGTTGCTAGTGATGAAAATGATGCATGGTTATGGCATAAAAAACTTGGTCATGCTAGCATAAGTGTTTTAGAGAAACTTGTCTCCCAAAATCTAGTTAGAGGTTTACCTAAGATCAAATTTTCATTGGATAAAATTTGTGATGCATATGCTAAGGGTAAACAAAAGAGAGTTTCTTTTAAGTCAATTAATGATGTTTCAACTAGTAGAGTATTACAATTGATCCATATGGATCTTTTTGGACCTATTAGGACTATTAGCTTGGGTGGAAAATCATATGCTTTTGTTATTGTTGATGATTACTCTAGATATACTTGGGTTCTATTTTTAAGCTCTAAAGATGAAGTCTTAGAAAAATTCATCACATTTTCAAACATTTCTCAAAATGATCTTGATCAAAGAATTTCTCATATTAGAAGTGACCATGGAACCGAATTTCAAAATTTAGGTTTTGAAAATTTTTGTAATGAAAATGGTATTAGCCACAATTTTTCGGCTCCTCGCACTCCTCAAAAAAATGGGGTAGTTGAGAGGAAAAATAGAACTTTAGAGGAAATGGCTAGAACCATGCTTTGTGAAAATAATTTACCTAAGTACTTTTGGGCGGAAACCATAAACATTTCTTGTTACATCATAAATCGAGTAATGATTAGACATATTTTAAAGAAAATTCCTTACGAGATTTTAAAATCTAAAAAGCCTAACATTAGCTATTTTCACCCTTTTGTGTGCAAGTGTTTTGTTTTGAACAATGGAAAAGAGAATTTAGGTAAATTTGATGCAAAAAGTGATGAAGCTATTTTCCTTGGTTATTCTTTAAATTCTAAGGCTTATAGAGTTTTCAACGAAAGAACCTTAGTTGTAGAGGAATCTATACATGTGGTTTTCGATGATAACCTCCTTCCTAAGAAGGATTCTTGTGATGATGATGATGTAGGAATCATTGAAACCATTGATGATGGAAAAACATCAAAGGTGGATGAGATTCCAAGCAATGAGGAAGCACAAGATCCTCCAATAGAAGCTCTTGGAAATGTAAAACTTGAAGAAAAGGAAGTGAGCTACCCAAGGGAGTTCAACTATGTCAAAAGTGGTGAAATCTTGGGTAATCCATCCAAGGGGGTAACTACTCGTTCTTCTCTTAAATTAATGAATCATATTGCATTTATCTCATGCATAGAGCCTAAAAATATCAAAGAAGCCTTAGGTGATGATTATTGGATTATGGCTATGCAAGAAGAGTTAAATCAATTTGAGAGAAGTAATGTATGGACATTAGTTGATAGACCTAGTAATAAGTTTACTATACGAACTAAATGGGTCTTTAGAAATAAACTAGATGAGAGTGGTAACATTGTAAGAAACAAAGCTAGATTAGTAGCTCAAGGTTACACTCAAGAGGAGAGAATAGATTTCGATGAAACCTATACACCCGTAGCTAGAATGGAAGCCATTAGGATGCTACTTGCATTTCCATGTTATCATGATTTCAAGCTTTTTCAAATGGATGTCAAAAGTGCTTTCTTAAATGGTTTTATAAATGAAGAAGTGTATGTTGAACAATCACCGGGTTTTGAAGACTCAAAATTTCCAAACCATGTTTTTAAATTAACAAAAGTTTTATATTGTTTGAAACAAGCTCCTAGAGCTTGGTATGAAAGGTTTTCAAATTTTCTAATTGAAAAGGGTTTTGAAAAAGGGAAGGTGGATACTACACTTTTTATAAAAAGGTTTAAAAATGACATCTTAGTAGTTCAAATTTATGTTGATGATATTATTTTTGGATCTACTAATGAGTGTTATTGTCAAGAATTTTCTAAGCTAATGCAAGGTGAATTCGAGATGAGCATGATGGGAGAGCTCTCATTCTTTTTGGGACTCCAAATTAAGCAAAGGAAGGATGGCACCTTCATCAATCAAGCAAAATACATCAAGGATATGCTCAAAAAGTTTGGCTTGGAGAATGTGAAACCTCAAGCCACTCCAATGAGCTCATCTACTAAGCTTGACAAGGATGAAGAAGGTAAGTGTGTTGATTCTAAATTGTATAGATCAATGATAGGTTCTTTGCTTTACCTTACCGCAAGTAGACCGAATATTATGTTTAGTGTTTGCTTGTGTGCTAGGTTTCAAGCTAGTCCTAAAGAATCACATTTAGTTGCCATTAAGAGAATCTTTAGATACCTTAGAGACACTCTTTGTTTAGGTCTTTGGTATCCTAAAGTCTCATCCTTTGATCTTCATGCCTATTCGGATGCGGATTATGATGGTTGTAAGATCGATAGGAAAAATACTTCCGGAACTTGTCAATTTCTTGGTAGTATGCTCATATCTTGGTTCTCAAAGAAACAAAATAGTATAGCTCTCTCTACCACCGAAGCGACGTACGTATCCTTAGGGAGTTGTTGTACTCAAGTTTTATGGATGAAGCAACAACTCTTAGATTATGGCATTAAGGTAGACACCATACCTCTTAAGTGTGATAATACTAGTGTCATGTGTCTTACCAAAAACCCCATTCAACACTCTAGAACTAAGCACATAGAAGTTAGACACCACTTCATTAGAGATTATATGTCTAAAAATGATGTTGTTTTAGAGTTTGTTGACACCTTAAATCAATTAGCGGATATTTTTACGAAACCTTTGGATAAGGAGCATTTTTGGATCCTTAGGAGAGAGTTAGGTCTAACTAGCCTACCTTGACCTCTTAAGTGTTATTTTTATGCATTTTTGCTTGAATATTGATTGATATCATGCTTATGTTTTTCTTTGTATCTTGATGTCTCCATGCATTTTGCTAGGGGGAGTATGAACTTATTCATGCATTTTAATCATGTCATAACATCATATGCATGCTTTTAGGAGCTTTAAAAACTCATCTCTAGTACTTTTAGAAGCCTAAATGCAAAGTTTTCCTCGGTGGTATCGAACCCTGTTTCGATACCCGTTCATCATCTAATCTGGGAAGTGTCTAGGAAGAACAGGTATCGAACGATGCTTCGATACCTGGTTCGATACAGGCATCGAAACAAGCCTGTTTCGATACCTGGTTTGAAACACGCGGCGACAGTTTGGTTTAAAACACCCAAAACCTAATTTTAATCACACTAAAACACTTCCAAAATTAAATCTTTAAACCCTAGTCGGCCCTCTCTTTATAATCCCCTCAAATCCGCCTCTCTTAACACAAAATCTTCACGTTTTCTTTGAGGGATTTTAATCTACGCATCAAAGACTTCATCATATCAACAAACCATGCTTAACAATCACTTGATTCATCCTAATCTACACTCAAGGTATATTTTCGGAAAACCTTATTTTGGTTTGGATTTAGATTGTTAAAAATTAGATTTTGAACATATTTCAATTGTCTATTGTATGGGTTTTCATAATCCTACAATTTCTTTTAAAAATCCAAAGTTTTTTTCAATCGAATATAAATCCTTTTCGTATTTTTTTCGTTTGGTTTCCTAATTTTTTGATAAAATTTTCAAATACCTTGAATTGTTAGATTACTTCATAGGATTGAATTTGATTATATAGCATACATGTTTATCAAACTAATCAAATCGTTTTATGATATATCTAGACTATGGCACCAAAGAAACGTTCTCGTACCGAAGCTGGTTCTTCATCACACTCTACTCGTGTTGATGTCCAAGAAGTCCTTACACGATGCTTAGATACACCTCAATGGGCCAACCAATTCAACCTCTTTCGCCATATCCCTCTTAAACAAGAACGTAGGGTTGATGTCAATTTCATGAACTCCATCAAGTTTCCATTCCGATATTACAATCTTCTTGTTCAATGGAAGTTCTTGCAATTTCTTACCTACTCCGGTAAATTTTTTCCTACTCTCGTCCTAATTTTTTACACTAATGCCACATGTCTTCTTGATCCTATGGACGAAACCAAGGTTGTAGCCATTGAGTCTTTTCTTATGGGCAAACTCTTTCAAATCGATGTCTCAACCTTTGAGGAGGTTTTTGGCCTTGAGGATGAGGGTGAAACCGATGAGGAAGCTCTAGGCCAATTTACCGGAGCCGTATCTTCTCTTGACGTACATGACCGTTTTCTTCATCTTATCATCTCGTGGTGGATTCGTCCATTCAATGGTAAGTATTCCCGTATACGTCAAGTAGACAGTTTTTGGTTAAAGTGTTTTCGTAAACGTGTTAGACCAAATCTCGCCCAAATTGTCTTCTTCGAAATTGTTTAGCATGTTAAAAACCGAGCCACCCCTCTTGTCCAATATTTTCCTTATGCATGTATTTTAAGTTCCATTTTCTTGCATTTGCGAATTGATTGTTCTTTAGATCGGGTAAAGTCTTTGAAAGAACTCATTGGTGAGACTTATCTTCATCGTGCCCACTTTGTTTATTCCAGTAACGGTGAATGATCTCGTGGTGCTCCTCTTCCTCCTCCCATTGACCCCGAGCCTATTCATCAAGTTTCTCCGAGTGTTGACATGATGGCCTTCCTTACTACTCGGTTCAATAACTTGGATGCTTAGTTTGGTACCTTGAATGACAACTTTGGTTCTTTGAGTGCTCGCTTGGATTCTATGAATGGTCGTCTTGACTCTATGTCCACTCAATTCCAATCTAGTTTTGACTCTATTAATACTAGATTGACGGGACTAGAAACTCAAGGTCATGCCTTGCGTATCTCTATTGAAGCCCTTCGGTATACTCAAGAACTTAACGCGCAAGATGCCAATATTGAGGATGAAGATGACGAGGAAGACGAAGACGAAGAGGACGAAGACAAGGATGATGATGATGAGATGGGCGATTAGAGCCCCTCCTTTATGCTTTACTATTTTGGCTTTTTAGCACTAACTATATTTTCTTAAGCTTTTCTTGCATTCATAATTAGACCATATGCACCTATTATTATTATTTCCTTTTTATCTTGTTTACTTTGTTGGATTTGGATTTTTAATATTTAATGCTATGGATTATGTTTATTAATTTTCTCCTTAATGTCTTATGTTGCTTTATAGTTCATTGATTTTGATCTAACAAAAAGGGGGAGAATTTTTATGCTTTTAAGTTTAGGATAACCACCATATTTAATGTATTTAAAAATCGTGCATATATTAAGAGGGAGTCTTTAAAAGTTTTCAAAGTGTTTTTAAATCAAAAAAAATTTGACTTAAACTTAAAAATCTTTAAATGGTTTTGTTATATCAAAAAGGGGGAGATTGTAAAACTAAATTTGATTTTGATATAACAATTAAATAGAAAGACTACTATTTGAAATAATTTTAAGTCCCTAAGTCAATATTTTTGATTTCAAGTCAAACAAAGATTTTAAAAGAAAATTCTAAGTGTTTTTGCACGACGGTATCGAACCATGGTTCGATACTCCTGGATTTTCAAAGCCATGTTCTTATTTTCAAGAATAGGTATCGAACAACCATTCGAAACAAAGGAGCTCACTGTCAGCCTCTGTTTCGAAACACGTTCGATACCCCTGGATTTTCAAAGCCATATTTTTGTGTTCAAGAATATGTATCGGTCCACCATTCGAAACAAAGGAGCTCATTGCCAGCCTCTGTTTCGAAGCATGGTTCGAAGCACTTCGTGCATTTTTTAAGTATTTAAAAATCTATCAAAAATAGACCCCTGGTATCGAACTATGGTTCGATACCACCCTTAATCCCAACAACTATTTTTGCATTAAATGTTTTGACCGTTGGTGGTAGTTAATTTTTTGATTGGTGGTTAGCCTGTTCCAAAGCATGGTTCGATACCAACCTTCACAGTTTCAAAAAGGTATCGAAGCATGGTTCGATACCCCTTGGTTTAATGCATAACGGCTCTTTCTATTCTTGGTCTGTTTCGAAACAGGTAGTACGTGTTTCGATACCGCCTGTTGCAGAGTGCATTTATGGTGGGAAATTGAAGTCTAAACGGCCATATTTATGTTCCCAACAACCACAACGGATAGAAATCAATGAGATGGTATAAAATGAAGCAATTTCAACAGCATTAAGGACTATTGAACCTCAAGCAACATCCAAGCACACAAATCCAACTCAAAGCACTTCATTGCATATTTTAGCCTCCCAACTTGTGTATTTCACTTTGATCAGTTGTAATTTAAGTTTGGGGAGAGTTTGTTTATATTTGGGGCTATTATTTCTTGTGAGAGAATCCTTCTTAGCCAAACCAAATCTCTTGTAACACCTTGTGAGGTCTAAATCAATTTTGGGTAGAAAATTGATTTACTTGTAAAGGTTATCCCTTGAACCTAGAAAAAGGTTGAATTCAATAGTGAATTGGTTTCAAAATCCTTAGTGGGAGCTAAGGTAGTGGATGTAGAGCTTGTTCGAAGCTTGAACCACTATAAATCATTGTGTTCTTTATTTCTAAATTTATACCGAAAATCTCCTACCAAAATTTTTAATATCCAATTCACCCCCTCTTGGCCATTATTCAACGTCGATCAACTCAACACCTTTCAAATAAATAGTCTCATATTTTATTATACGAATTATTATCTCATTCACGGACAATAATTTTTTTTACACAAACGTCTTAATTTTAAGGTTTAGGGTTTACTTTAGAGCTTAGAGTTTAGGGGTTTTACGGTAGGAGTTTAGATTTTATGGTTCATGGTTAGGATTTAGAATTTAAGGTTAAAATTTAAAATTTAGGGTATAGAAGTTTTAGTGCAATATAATTAGGGATTTAAGATTTAACCTATAAACATTAAACATTAAACCCAAAATTCTATCAATAATTCTCAAGTTTAAAACTATTATACTTAAATCTCTAAACCCACAAACCCTAAACAAAATCTTTAAACCTTAAAACTAAAGCGCTTTTGTAAATAAAATTTGAGTTAAATACTGAGATGATTACTTATATATTCTAATATAGAGTTGTTCACTAATTTTTAAAATTGACCAATAAAATCAGTTACGTTTTCTGAGTATAAAGCTTCCGGTCACCCAATCATTTGTTGTTAAACGTTTAATAGTAAAAAAAAGGGATAAATTACTAGAATTATCACTTACATTTATCCAATATATATTTTTGGTCCCTAATTTTAAAAATTAAATATTATAGTTATTAATGAAAAGAATTATTTTAATTTCACCATTGATTTTTTAAAAAATTATTTTCAACCTTCAAACTTTGTTCTTCTCATTTTTACTCCTCATTTTCAATTTGGGGTTTGTGAAAATCTTTTTCTTTATTTTTTTTAAAAATCATTTTTTTTCGTATAAAATGAAGGAGAAGGAATAGCGTGGAAGAAATATAAATATTCCTTTTCATGTAAAATACAGGAGAAAAATAATATAAAAAATTATAAATATTAAATATTAGGCGATTTTTGTTTTTGTTCTATATAATATTGGATTTTTATGTTTAATTAATTTTAATCAAAATAATAAAATAGAATTTATTAAATATTAATTGAATATTCGTGTAATACATAATTCTATTGTAAGTATAATTTAAAATAGACTTAATAGTTAAATAAATTTCTAAATTATACTCATTGTTCACCTTTGATGTTTAAATTATTTTTATCTAATTTTATAAAAATATAAAAAATATCATTTTATTTTAAATTTGGAGTAATAAAAAGAATTTTAGAAACCTCAAACTAAAAAATAAATTAGTGAGTAGAAAATGAGAAGAGCAAAATTTTACGGTTAAATTTTTTTTTTTTTTAAAAAGTTTGAAATTAAAAATAAACCTTTTTAATATTAACTATAATGTTTAATTTTAAAATCAAAGACCAAACAATATACATGAGATAACTATAAATGATCATTGCAGTAGTTTATTTTATTTTTTCACTACCAGATCAACAAACCTTCAACGCTTAGCGACAATAAATTATAAAGTGATTAAAAATTTAAACCCAAAAATATAAATTACCTTACTAATTTGTCACGACCATTTTTAAAATCGATGTGTAAAAATAGTTTGACGATTGAATTTTAGAAAAAATCGAATTTTATTGCTTTTAATTACGAAAATCGGTTTTTTATTGAAAACATGTATTATTTTAATTTTAAAATGATTTGGAGTCGCCACCGGACACTTAGGTAAGTCAGACACTATAAAACAAATTAGATATTCTATTTAAATCATTTGAGTTCAAGAGTCGATTACACGTAAGACGACTCTTACGAGCGCCCGCGATCAGCACCTTACGAACGCCTGCGATCAACACCTTAAGATTGGATTCGAAGATTGAAGAAAAAGGGTTTGGAATAAGGGGGTTAATCGGGTTTGAAAATAAGATTTCTCGCTTGGAGCGCAACTTTATAATTTTTTAAGTGTGGCAATGACCATCGTCAATTAGGTCACTCAACTTTTAAAACCTACCCATTTGAGCCACTGTCGTTAAAATTTAACAAAAAAATTAACGGTGATGACGTGTTACCACCGGATTGGAGAGAAAGAAAGGAAGAAACAAAATGTTAAGTTTGTTATCATTAAGAAGATTTGAACCCATACCCCCACAATCTAAGCTCCCAACCAACAAGTGAACAACTGGGTCAAGATGCTTTTTGTGACATGACATGTTCACATGTATTATTAAATGATTAATTTATTAGTAAAAACCCACATTAAAGAAATAATAAAATTTTAAATCGATTAGTATTTAAATTAAAATATTAAATATTTAAATATTTTTATTTAATATATATTAAATATTTAAAATATTTAAATACTTGAATATTTAATATTTGAATTAAAATATTTAATAAAATATTTTTAAAATATTAATTTGAATATTTAAATATTTTAATAATATTAAATAAAAATATTTAAATATTTAATATTTGAATATTCAATATTTAAATTTTAAATATTTAATTATTTTAATTAATTTATTAAATATTTTATCATTTTAATTTAAATATTAATCAATTTAAAATTTTATAATTTCTTTAATGTAGGTTTTTGTTAACAAATTAATCATTTAATAATACATTTGAACATATTATAACACAAGAAATATCTTAGCCTAGTGATTCACTTGTTGGTTGGGTGCTTGGAATGTTGGGATTACCGTTAATGGTAATAGTCTAAATATTTTATTTCTTTCATTCTTTCTCATCAACCACCACCTCGGAGAGAAAAATATATTAAGTAATAACTAAAAATAAATTAATAATCAAATCCGGTGATGACACATGTCATCAATTGATTGATTGATTAATTTTATTTATTAGTTTAAAATTAAGATTAAATTAAAATAATAAATAAATTCGAGAGATTAAATATGTAATTATATATATATATATATATTTTTAATTGGCACGTCACTGACGTTATTTTTTTTTTGTTAAAATTTTAACGATAGTGACTCAAATAAGTAAGATTTCAAAGTTGAATGATCTGATTAACGAGTTCTTTAATCGAGTGATCAAAATAAGTATCCTCAATTAGATGGGTGATTACTGAGGTAGTTTACTCTTTAATCTAACGGTCAGAAAACATACGTTTAATCCTACACGGATTTTAATAGTCCGTTTTGTAGGCGTTAATTATTCATGTGAATGGTACTGTCTATTGGCAGACAGTGGATGCTACAATTATAGCATTCGATCTCCGTTCCGAACGGTTTCATCTCCTCGGTAGGGAAGGTGGAATGGCAGTTGGATCCATAGGAATAAGGAACGGAAAGCTTTGTAAGGCTCTTGTATTTGGCCAAACCTTAGTGGTGAGTACATTACCGGACTAGGCATCGAGTAGCGTTTATCGGAGGTGATGTAGTGTTGCTTTGCAGTGGGAGCACGTTTTATTGATATGACTTGAAGACAAAGGTCTGTCAAACTTTTGGAACAGTTGATTTTAAAGCCAAGGCAGGACTTGTGGGTTATGTGAATAGCCTTGTTGAGCTCTAGACTTTGGGATGTAAACAACGCCAGGAAAGTACTTCATCTTTTACCCTTTTCAATATTGCACAACTCTGCATTGATGTGATTAATGGCAAATTTCCTATATCAGAAATCAGTCTTACCCATCTCGTCGTCATGGCTCATTTTTGACATGTGCATTCGGTTTTGGTTTAATTCGATAAGCTATTTAGTAACCGTCGATTTTCGGTTCGGTTAATTTCGGTTTTTGATTTTTTTTTATATTAACGTTAATTTTTAAAAATTTATATTGACAAAATAGCTTTATTTTATGACTTTTAAACATTAAAAGGTCAAAATAAAATAAATAAAAAATTTAAATACATCTATAGTATTTTAAATAATAAAATATATATTTTTATTTTATAAAAATAATTAAAAATCAATTAAAATATCAAATTCGGTTTAATTTGGTTAACTACGGTTAACAACAATTTGTAAATTTATGAACCATAATATCTCAGTTTGGTTTTCGGTTTTGCGGTTTACCATGCTCAGCCCTAACTTGTGCAATGTACTTTTCAAGATAATCTCAAATATATTTCATAATTCGTATATTTGCATGGTTTTTGTATATAAATTCTTATGTTTTAGTACATTAATCTATAGGGTTGTCTCGAAAATTTTTGGATCCTGAATGAAAACTAAAAATGACCTTATATAGAGAATATATATCTTATTACGAATAGAATTTTTTTTTATCTCTTATTGGTGTTTTATTTATGTCCAATAATAAAAAATTAGGTTTAGAGTTTAAGGATAAAGTTTAAGATTAGAGCTTGAGGTGTTGGTGTAGAGTTTAAAATTAGGTTATGGTAAAATTAATGGTAAAATTTATTTCTTTTTCTTAAATAAATAAATCTAACAATAAAAATAATATTTTTAAAATTTTTAATTTTTATAATAAAAGTATATTAATGAATTGATTTTTATTATATAAAATATTACTCCTCGTAAAGAAATTGGAATTGCACTCTAAGGGTATTTGTCGAGGAATTGATTTTTATTCCCATGTTTAGTTTGTCTTTATTCCCACCAACTCGGAAAAGATATTACCAACAATAATATTTTTTGATCAATATTTTAAAAATATGATTCCTACTCTTTCTTTAGGTATTTTTCAATTTCCGTTACCCTAGACAAATTGAAATAATGAGTTTTCTTAATTTAGATCCTTTCTAATATATTTAAAAGACATAAATTTATTAAATAATTTTATTTTATATTAATTTAATATTAAAATAGTTTTATACATATTTAAAAATATTTTAATATTTAAATAAAAGAAAAAAATATAATGATAAAAATATTTAATAAAATATTTAAATAAAAATATTAGATTTGACATTGTTAGTTGCTTTTATATAAAACATTTCTTATTGATAAAAAATTAATTCAAGTTTAGGTTTCTTATTTTGATCCGAATTTCAAGTTTATGAAAATGAAACTAATATAATTCAGTTAAGTTTACTTGAATTTGGTTTCACATTTATTAAAACTCATTATAAAATTAACTTATTTTGGATTGAAAAAAATAGTTATGGATGCTTGTTAAAAAATTTGATCATTATTAATAAAATAATATTTATTTAACAAAAATATATAATGCTAGAACGAGTTTTTAACCGCAAATTATTTTCTAATGATTTATATAATTATTTTTTTTTGAAATGGTAAGGCTGAATATTTTATTAAAAGAATGAAAACATAGTGTTTCAACAAAATAAAACGAAAAATAAAAACAAAAAATGAAACACAACCCAATCAAACTTTCCACATGCAACCACAATATTGAGGCAATTATATAACATTGATAAAATCGAGTGTAGGAAAGTAAAATCATCTTAGGTGATCGGAATAATTAAAGATGATGCACCGATCATATGAGAAACTCAATCATCCTAAAAAGCTAATTCATTTTCGATCTCTTTGAAGAACATCTCCAATTTCTATCGGATCTTCTTCAATCCAAACTCGACAAGAATGAAAAGATCTTCCCAAATGAGCAAGAGCATTTGCCGATTGATTATGCTCTCGATGGGTGTGGATAAAGAAAATTGACTCAAAAACCTTTGCTCTCTCCCTAATGTTGTAGATAATCGGACTCACAGTTGGTCTATCAAGACTAAACTTTAAAATCTTATTGATAACCTGAAACGAATTACCCTCAACAATAATATTATTGAAACCTGTGTCTTTTGTGAGTCTCAAGACCTGATCACAAGCGAGTGCTTCAGTTACTTCAGGATCCAAAACATGTCTATGGTGTGTAGAGCTTTCTACCATAGCCAACCCATTATGATTACGGATGATAATCCCAAAAAAAAGGTCTCATTTGTTGAGTCAAAACTAACATTAAAATTAACCTTATAGAATTTCAATTCAGGTGGTCGCCAATTTTCTTTATGCAAATTAGATGGAGTTAGTTTTTTGTGCAAACCATCTAATTCACTCAAATATAACTTGATAAATTGAATGACGAATGACGTCTTTCTCAATTGAAGCAATGTCCTCATGAATGCTTTTATTTCTTGTAGACCCAATAACCCAAAGAGTAACACAAAAAATCCTCCTTTTACTAGCAGTTATACTATGAAAAAGATTTGCCACCCATTTAAGCCAATCATCCTGTACAGGTACATATTGAATATGAATTCCTAATTCATTGCAAATGTTGGAGATAAATGCACAATTTGAAATTAGGTGCGGGTTTGATTCATTTGCAGATCCACAAAATATGCAAACTAAACGTGTAAGAATCTTTCTCAAGATTAAGTTTTCAAACGTTGGAACATAATTACGAAGGATTCTCTACATACCTATCTGAATCTTTAAAGGTATGTCCAATACCCATATTGAGTTAAAAATTCATTGAACCAATCATTCACATAAATGTTTGGATCCCATGCATTATCATACTCGGAATTCAACAACCATCTATACCCACTACGAACGTAATAGATACTCGAGCGATCCTCTCTCCATAGACGAACATCCAATATGGGTCTATGAGGTAATGGAATACTCAAAATTTTTGTACCATAATTATCTGAAAAATAAAAACGGATGATAGCCTCATTCCATGAACAATTTGAATTGTCTATAAGATCACTCACCATAATAACATCCATGGCGAACAAATCCTCATCCACTCTTTCATAGCTACTGTCAGGTAACCAAGCCTCAAACCAAATGTTAACATTATGTACATTTCTTATCCTTCAACCCAATCCTTTTTCAAAAAGTCCACGAGCACTAAAAATACTCTTTCATATATACGAAGAATAAGATTCTAGAGAAGCTGTTAAGAAAGTTTTATTGTGAGAGTATCTAGCTTTGAGGACCCTTCCATGTAAGCAATCGGGTTTATTAAGAATATGTCATCCTTGCTTTGTTAGTATAGCAATATTGAATTTAGACAGATCACGAAAGCCTATCCCGCCTAACCTCTTAGGGTAACAAAGATTCTTCCAACTCGTCCAATGAATTCCTTTATTAGTTACACTATTTCCCCATCAAAATTTGCACATAATAGTTTCCATAGAATTACATAGAACTCTAGGTAACAAGAAACATTGCATGGTATGAATTGCAATAAGTTAAAGAACCGGTTTAATAAATTCTTCTTTGCCTCCCATAGATAGAAAATGATTGCACCATATATCTGTTATTTTCATCAACTTATTACAAAAATTATTGAAAGCCTCCTTTTTGTGTTTTTCAACCATAGTTGGTAAACTCAAATATTTCTCCATATTTGAAACCACACGAACCGAGAAAAGATTGTTAATTTGATTCTTGACACGTTGAGACACATTAGAGCTGAAGAAAATAGAAGACTTTGAAAAATTAACAAGCTGATCAGAAACTTGTTCCTAGCAGGATAAAAGATTATGAATGAGAGACGCTTCCTCAATAGTACAAGAATCAAAGAGAATACTATCGTTAACAAAGAGTAAATGAGTAATAGGTACTCCATATCTTTCCGCCTCTTCTTCTTTTAAATCATTTGCATTTTTGCCAAAGTTTAGTAGATTAGAAAATCTTTCTACACAAATTAAGAATAAATAAGGACTTAAAGGATTTTCTTGTCGAAGCCCACGAGTTGAAATAAAACGATCACCATTCAATCTATTGAGATGCACCAAATAAGAGACTGATGTAAAACACCGCAAGATAAAAGATACCAAATTTACTAAAACTCATCTTCAAAAACATTTGTTTCAAAAAATTCCAATTGATTCTGTCATAAGCTTTAATCATGTCAAGTTTTAACGCAAATGAACAACTTTATCAGATTTCTTAATCTTCATAGAATGCAAAAGCTCATATGCTATAAGGATATTATCAGATATCAATCTATTTAGAATGAAAACACTATGAGCTTGATCAATACATACATCCAGAATTTTGCAAAAACGATTGGCAATAACTTTAGCAAGAATTTTATAAAGTACAAAACAAAGAGTAATTGGCCAAAATTGATCCAGGCTTCTCGGATTTTCCACTTTTAGAACTAAAACAATACTCGTATTAAAATTATTAAAGGCTTGACCTCCATTTAACATAGAAATAATGAAGTCAGAAATCTCATATCCTATAAAGTGCCAACATTTTTGATAAAAAATAGTTGGGAAGTCATCCAATCCAGAAGCTTTAAGAGGAGCCATAACCTTCAGTGCATCATAAATTTTTTCTCGAGTATAAGCCTTCAGAAGTTCATTATTCATAGCCTCTGTAATAATAGGAGTGACTTTATCCAGAATAAAACTTGCATCCTAAACATTAGAACACGTAAAAACCTCCTAAAATAATTGGTAGCTAAATCTGAAATTTCTAAATCACCTGAAACCTCATTACCAAACACATTTAAAATATTATATGGGGACAGACTTCTCTCATCTTATTCCTGAGGCAATAATATCTCACGGTTTCTCCAAGCCACGAACATTTTAACTTAGTATTTTCATTGTGATCGACGGGTCTGCTGAGCAGGACCGACCGTTTGAAAAAGATCATCAACATTCGAATCCCCAATAGGAGAAAAACATGTTGATAAAATATGTGTACATGGATGTTTAAAACCTTCAACATCATCCATCTGAATATCTTCCCCAGCTGGAGACATTTGCACATCAGACCATTGCATAGCATTTTGATTTGGCACCAGAAGATCCCTTTGAATATGTCGTTGAAAGCTATCAGAGTGGAAAGCACGTGAATTATTTGCATTGATAGAGTTTTCCTTAAATGGAGGTGGGAATTGAGGAGTAAAACTTGAATTATTTCCTACATTAATGCTAAAATCCCCTTGATTGAGTGATCTGAATTCCATAGCTTCCCATAGCCAGATGCTAGTTGGTTGTGTCGCCCTCCTGGAAGGTTCTTGGAGAGAAATATCCCAACCATGAATGATATTACAAGAACCATTGGACACTCGTAATGGGCAGAAACTCTCGCCATGTCCTAATCGACCACAAATAAAACAAAAGATTGTTAGGCGCTCATACTCAAATCGAACATAGTGTTGCACACCATTTTCTAATTTAATCTTTTTTCGATGTTTCAATGGCTGAGTACGAACTCGAATGCCCATGATTCTCTGATGCACGCACTAAGGTCCTTACATTTGATGGGCTTACGTTACCACATGGCCCGATGATAAGAACAAAATCAAGGCAACTCAAAGACAAGATACATTCAGCAGTCCAAGATTTTGTAAACAAGGGTTTGCAAGCCTTCTTGATGAATCAAGCATTTAATGAAAAAAATCCTATGTCCTCAAGCTCTCAAGAACACATGGGTGACAAAAGCTACATTGATGGTCCAAGAAACCCAAATGCCTTAAAACATATTTGAGGCCCAAATAAATTATATATATTAAATAAATAAAATCTGGAATGATCAGCTTCATGTGCTGATTTTATGAATCTTTTTATTCAACTTTCCATATGTTTTAATTCATATTTTCCTAAATAATTGTTGATCCCTTCTAATTAGCTATCTATGTGCTGATTTTTAGGTATGAAATAGCTATTTCTTAGGGTGTTTTGCTGTCTCTTTTAGGCTATAAAAGGAGGCAACCTATTCTCTTATAAGACACACAATTTGAATATTTCTTTTGGAGAATAAATGTTATTGAGTACGTTTTTCCAAGTATTGTTGCTTGTGCCTTTGAAGCTTGTCTTCAACACGATTTCCTTCTAATTTTCATGGAAAAAGCCATCTTCACACTCCTGGTTGCCAAGATAATCAATTCTTGGAGGGTCGGTTAGAGCCTATCATGGAGTTTGCTTGATCAATTGCGATCAAGAGGGTTCTTAGGACATAAATCTATTCCACAATCCATCCTATTCACAGCAAGTCCATAATCCATTTTCAAATAAGTTTGCTATTTTTTATCATCTTCTTTACACCATTGTCCATTTACTCTAATATTTTTCTTTTGTTATTGCATTTTATCTTTATTCCGCTATCACATCCTATCATTCTCTTATATCCTAAAGAGGTTGCCGAAGTATCATAATTGATGAAAGAACCAATAAAATTGCCAAGCGATCGAGCAACAACAGTAGAGAGAAAACCACGAGGAACACCATGAATTAAGATCTAGAAATCCACATGAGTTAGAGGAACTAGCATGGGATCCTCACCAGGACCCAATCTATGAAGAATAAGAAGATGTGAGTTGAAATTCCAAGGCCCTCTTTTCGAAATACGATCTGCATCTACCTCATTGTATAATCGAAATAAGAAACGACCACCACTTAGATCCGAGATAGATATTCCTCCAATAGGATGTCAAACATTAGCCAGTGTTGTACGCATTGAATTGAAATTAATAAAACTGGTAGTAAGGAATATTCCCACAAAACAATGATCGTAAGAGATGTGGTTAGATTGAATAGATGAATCCAATTGAAGAAAGTCATCCTCGCTTTCAGAAATTGTCAACCGTGCTAGATCTGAAGATGCATTGGCCATAAGAACACAAAAGATGAAGAAAAGAAAGAACGTGCTAAGAAGTAGAGAGAAAAGCGTTCTAAGAAGCAGAAAGAAAAAATTATAAATACTAATATATATATTTATATAATGTATATATATTTATATAATAGTTTGTTAAATATTGTTTAAGATATTAATTAAATTTATAATGGGTAGTTCTGCTGAAAGCCCACTAATAAAAGCCTAAAAAAAGCCTTAACCGGTTTACCTGGTCACATTATATACACAATTTCTTACAAAAACTGTAAGAAAAACGGTACATACATAAATTAGCACAAAAATAGTAAGGATTTGTGTTTGTACATAATTTCCTACAAGAATACACAATATAGCACGAAAACGGTAAGGATTTGTATTTGTACACAATTCCTTACAAAGTATACACAACGGCTTACGAAAACCGTAAGAAAAAAGGTATGTACACAAATTCTTACCACTTCAAAACCATAAGCTCAAGGAGGCTTCCAAGAGTAAGGATTTTTGTATATACACAATTTCCTACAAGAATACACAATATAGCACAAAAACGGTAAGGATTTGTGTTTGTACACAAATGCTTACAAAGTATACACAACGGCTTACGAAAACCGTAAGAAAAAAGGTATGTACACAAATTCTTACCACTTCAAAACCATGAGCTCAAGGAGGCTTCCAAGGGTAAGGATTTGTGTATATACACAATTTCCTACAAGAATACACAATATAGCACAAAAACGGTAAGGATTTGTGTTTGTACACAATTCCTTACAAAGTATACACAACGGCTTACGAAAACCGTAAGAAAAAAGGTATGTACACAAATTCTTACCACTTCAAAACCATGAGCTCAAGGAGGCTTCCAAGGGTAAGGATTTGTGTATATACATAATTTCCTACAAGAATACACAATATAGCACGAAAACGGTAAGGATTTGTGCTTGTACACAATTCCTTACAAAGTATACACAACGGCTTACGAAAATCGTAAGAAAAAAGGTATGTACACAAATCCTTACCACTTCAAAACCATGAGCTCAAGGAGGCTTCCAAGGGTAAGGATTTGTTTACAGACACAATTTCCTACAAGAATACACAATATGGCACGAAAAATGTAAGGATTTGTGTTTGTACACAAATCCTTACAAAGTATACACAACGGCTTACGAAAACCGTAAGAAAAAAGGTATGTACACAAATCCTTACGACTTCAAAATCATGAGCTAAAGGAGGCATCCAAGGGTAAGGATTTGTGTACATACAAAATTTCCTACAAGAATACACAATATGGCACCAAAATGGTAAGGATTTATGTTTGTACACAATTCCTTACAAAGTATACACAACGGCTTACAAAAATCGTAATAAATTATGTATGTACACAAATCCTTACCTTTGAATGACTCCTTTAGCTCATGGTGAGAAGTTGTAAGGAATTGTGTACATACCTTTTTCCTCACGGTTTTTGTAAGCCATTGTGTATACTTTGTAAAGAATTATGTACAATATTTATTTGTATATTTTTTATTCGAATATTTTTATTCGAATATTTATTATATGAATATTTTTAGTCAAATATATTTTATTCGAATATTTTTATTTAAAAATTTTTATTCGAATATTTATTATACGAATATTTTTATTTGTATATTTTTTATTCGAATATTTTTATTCCAGTATTTTTATTCGAATATTTTTATTTTAATAGTTATTATACGAATATTTTGATTTGTATATTTTTTATTCAAATATTTTTATTCGTATATTTTTTATTCGAATATTTTTATTACAATATTTATTATATGAATATTTCTATTCGAATATTTATTATATGAATATTTTTATTCACATATATTTTATTCGAATATTTTTATTTAAAATTTTTTATTCGAGTATTTATTATACGAATATTTTTATTTGTATATTTTTATTCGAATATTTGTATTCCAATATTTATTATATGAATATTTTGATTCTAATATTTATTATACGGATATCTTTATTCAAATATTTTTTATTCGAATATTTTTATTCAAAAATTTTTATTCGAATATTTATTATACGAATATTTTTATTTGTATATTTTTTATTCGAATATTTTTATTCCAATATTTATTATATGAATATTTTTATTCGAATATTTATTATACGAGTATTTTTATTCGAATAGTTTTATTCAAATATTTTTATTCAAATATTTTTATTTGAATATTTATTATACGAATATTTTTATTTATATATTTTTTATTCGAATATTTTTATTCTAATATTTATTAAACGGATATTTTTATTCGAATATTTATTATACGAATATTTTTATTCTAATATTTATTATAAGAATACTTTTGTTTGAATATTTATTATACGAATATTTTTATTCGTATATTTTTTATTCGAATATTTTTATTCGAGTATTTTTATTCAAATATTTATTATATGAATATTTTTATTCAAATATCTTTTTATACGAATATTTTTATTCATATATATTTTATTCGAATCTTTTGATTTGAATATTTTATTCAAATATTTTTATTCAAATATTTATTATATGAATATTTGTATTCAAATATCTTTTTATACGAATATTTTTATTCATATATATTTTATTCGAATCTTTTGATTTGAATATTTTATTCAAATGTTTTTATTCGAATATTTATTATATGAATATTTATATTCGTATATATATTTATTCGAATATTTATTATACAAATATTTTTATTCGAATATTTATTATAAAAATATTTTTATTTGAATATTTATTTTATAAATATTTTTATTCGAATATTTATTTTATAAATATTTTTATTCGTATATTTTTATTCTAATATATAAAAATAAATTAGATAACCCTTATTTATAAAAATAAATAAATTGGAACCGGTTGTTAGCCGGTTCCCCATTGCCCTCTATTAGAGGGCTCTTTTTAGGCTTTTGTTAGCCGGCTCTTTCTAGCATTGCCCCATTTATAATATATTAAATATAATATTATTATAAAATTGAGTTGTTGTAACAAAAATAATTGTATGATTTTTAGTATAAATATTTTTAATTTGATATAATAAGTTTAAATAATTAAAAATAAAATATTCATAAAGATAATCTAATAAAATTTAACTTCAAGTAATCTTATATCCCATCAACCAAACATTGTTATCTTATATTCCTACCAAGTAAACCAAACAAAATAATATAATATTTTCATTAATATATCAAATGATGTTACATTCCAAAAAATTTATTCTCAAAGATAATTTTATATTTCATGAACCAAATGCACCCTAATATATTTCTATATTTTAGGCAAACTAGTATATTTATATAAATGCACGCAAACATTTACATGACCTCCATGAAACGGAAAAGTTGGACCAGAAAAAGGTCTCACTTTGTTTATCAACCAATAAAGAGAAGACACGTGGGTAAATGCAACCAATCGAATTGCACCTTACATTTAAGTCCTCAAGGACAAAATTGTAAGTTCACAGAATATTTATGGTGTATTGACCATTTAATCCTCCATTGTCCCCCTCCCTAAGCTCCTATAAAGAGCCGATAGCTTAAACGCAAAGCACTGGATCCGGATTGAAAAAGCCACCGTCAAGATTGGAAATGGCCGCCGATAATGACAGTTCCAATGTTGGATCTGGATTCGGATCCGGATCTCACACAGTGAATGGAAGCGATGAGCGGAAGATTGCGTTGATAACCGGCATCACCGGTCAAGACGGCTCCTACCTAACCGAATTCCTCCTCAACAAAGGATACGAAGTCCATGGCTTGATCCGCCGCTCCTCCAACTTCAATACGCAGCGTATCAACCACATCTACATTGATCCACACAACGCCCACAAGGCTCGCATGAAGCTCCATTACGCTGACCTCACCGACGCTTCTTCCCTTCGCCGCTGGCTCGACACTATCCGACCCGACGAGGTTTATAATCTGGCCGCTCAATCCCATGTGGCCGTCTCTTTTGAGATCCCAGATTATACGGCTGACGTTGTGGCTACCGGAGCTCTACGGATGTTGGAAGCCGTAAGATCCCATATCACTGCCACGGGTCGGACCCATATCAAGTATTACCAAGCTGGATCGTCTGAAATGTTCGGATCCACTCCGCCGCCGCAGTCTGAAAACACTCCGTTTCACCCCAGATCTCCATACGCAGCTTCCAAATGCGCTGCCCATTGGTACACCGTGAATTACAGGGAAGCCTACGGGATTTTCGCATGCAACGGGATTCTTTTCAATCACGAGTCTCCTAGGAGAGGTGAGAACTTCGTGACCCGGAAGATTACTCGGGCCGTGGGGAGGATCAAGATTGGGTTGCAAAACAAGTTGTTTTTGGGTAATCTCCAGGCTTCTAGGGATTGGGGTTTTGCTGGGGATTACGTGGAAGCTATGTGGATGATGTTGCAACAGGAGAAGGCAGACGATTACGTGGTGGCGACGGAGGAGTCGCATACGGTTGAGGAGTTTCTTGAAGTTGCGTTTGGTTATGTTGGATTGAATTGGAAAGATCATGTTGTGATCGACCAGAGGTATTTTCGTCCTGCTGAGGTGGATAACTTGCAAGGTGATTCCAGTAAGGCAAGGCGTGTTCTTGGTTGGCAACCCAGAGTTGGTTTTTCTCAGTTGGTGAAGATGATGGTGGATGAAGACATTGAGTTGGCTAAGAGGGAGAAAGTCTTGGTTGATGCTGGCTATATGGATGCCCAACAGCAGCCTTAACTTGTAGATTTTCTTCCTGGAACGGTATTTATTTCGACTTTTATGCCATTTAATTCCCACAAATTTATAATGTTCTTTTGGACATTAAGTTTTGCTTATGCCATGGTTAGCACTTGAGCGTTGGTTGTACAAGATCTGGAAAATGAGACTGCTTTGTTCCTGTTGTGATCTCGATTTGATGGCTATTTCAGCATGTGCCAGACCAATTCGTAAGTATTGGGGCATGGGGTAGTGTCCAAGAAAATTTAAATAATTATTTTGGTAATGACCACACTCCACATCATATAGGATAGACTTTTGTTGTTTAAGATTCATTGGTATATTAAAATTTTTATATTTTTTTATATATGTATCGAAATTTTTATATTTTCGAAAATTTTAATTTTTTTAAAAAATTCGGTAAATACTGAAATTTTTACACTTATAAAAAATTTGGTATATACTAAAAAATCGATATCGAATATAATACCCTTTTTGGTTTGATAGAGAAACAAATTGGAAGATGCTATCAGAAGGTTTTTATAATTTGGTACTTTGTTTAGTAATTTGGTAAGGTATTTGATTCAATATTAAACGGTATCTTATTAAGCTGTAAAAGATGAGTTAATTGAAGCTTTTATTGAATTTAAGGCTAATTTAAAATTTTTGTAGACTTTTGAGACTTAATCATAATTTCAATAATCTACATGTCTTTTTCTAAAATTTCTTTTGCCAACATAAAATTAGTCCTTATACTAAGTCACCTATAAGTTTCGTTTTATTTTAATATCGACTCTCCATTCAATTTTAATCTTTAATTTTTAGTGATTAAAGTGTAATTTTGCAAATTACAATCCAGATGCCTTGTGGGTGTCCTATGATTGTTTGCCAAACTTTGGACCAATAGAATGGTTCCTTTGCATGTAAAGAAATCATTTTTTTAATCCATAAAAACCATTGTTTTCTTTAATTTTATCATCAACAACTAAGTCATAATTTGTGACTATCCATGCTTGATTCACGTGAATTAGGCTAACTCGTAGGGTGACTCATCCCTCCACATGGGATAACAATGAGGATAGTCTCTTAGTTTTTTAAACTTTGTACTTTTATCCTTTAACTTTTAACTTTTATAATTTAGTCATCAAGCAACTTTTTATTCATTTCAATTAGGTCTAAAGGTCAAAATTAAACTCAATTAAAAACATACTACCTCCGTCCCATTTTATTTGTTCAATATTGACTTTTTTTGGTCAAATTTTTTAAACTTTGATTCATTATAACTTTAAATTTATTATTGATAAAAATATTGTAAAACTAAAATTGATTTTAATATAACAAATAAGTGTAAGGACCATTTTTTTAAATAACTTTTTAGTCCTTAAGTCAAAGGTTGATCTTTAAGTCAAAACCAAGAACTTTGAAATACTCTTACAAGCCATTTTTACACGAGGGTATCGATACCATGAGGACAGGTATCGATACACCTGAGATTTTTTTTAAGGCTTGTTCTTGAGATCAAGAATAGGTATCAAAACAAGGTTCGATACCAAAACTTTCTGTCAACCCATGTTTCGATACTGGTATCGAAACAGCTTGGGTAAATTTCAAATTATTTTTTAATTTTAAATATACGACTCCTGGTATCGATACAGGTATCGATACACCCTTAATCCCCAATGGCTATTTTCAAGCATTAAATGAGTCGACTGTTGGTGTTAGTTAAATTTTGATTGATGGTTAGCCTGTATCGAAACTAGCTTGATGACTGGACCATTAAAAATTTAACGATGATACATATATATATATATATATATATGAAATATAATTTTAAGTGACATGGCATGTAACCTATCAAATGCATATATATGAAATATAATTTTATTTCAATATAAAATATAAAATAATTAAAATTCAAATAAAATATTAAAAATTAATTAATTCTAAAATATAAGATTATTAAACATTCTTAACCCTAATTACGATAAAATTAAAATCTTATTCGAATTGTATTTATATTTTTTAAGATAGATTTTTATTCTATCGTAGTTAGGGTTAAGAATGTTTAATAATTTTTTATTTTAGAATTAATTAATTTTTAATATTTTATTTGAATTTTAATTGTTTTATATTTTATATTAGAATAAAATTATATTCCATATATATATATATGTATTTGATAGGTTACATTCCATGTCATTTAAAATTATATTCCATATATATATCATCGTTAAATATTTAACGGTCCAGTCATCAAGCTAGTTAAAAAATAAGATATTTGTCAAAACGATATAGATTAAGGGCTAAATTTAATCCAAAAAAAGAATAAGGGCCAAAACGATAAAAACAGTAAACGTTAAGGGTTAAAATTATCTTTATGCCTACAAAAATTAAATATGCTAAAATCTAAATTCGTTTATTTTGATTTTGATATTTTACAAAATCTCTAACCTCACTTATATATCATGATAATTTTCGTAAATAAATTTTTCCTATTTTTGAGATTTTAGTAAAATCATTAAATGGCAGGATAAATCCTAAAAATAAATTTATTTATTATCTTAGTTTTGAATGATAATTTTTACAAACCCGTTTGACTGTTTAATATTTGAATCATCTTGGATTGAAATTTTGTCTCTAAGATTGTTAGAAAAGTGTTAGTCCAAGACTAAAAATTCAAATATTGTAAACAAATAAAATAAACTTACATATTCACTACAAATAAATAAATTTAAATCAAATCGAAAAGGCCGATTGATCCATGAAAGGTTCGACTGGTCCAGACATTCATATTATCTATATGACGTGGGTACGCCACCAACCCGAATGGGTTCAATTCACATAGTGTAGAGCATGTATAGGAATAACATTATATTCCTATGGTCAAATAGTAGTAATAAACACGAATTATCTTATCTGAGTGGTTAAGAAAACAATTGTTATTTCTGGATATCACGGGTTCAAGCATTAATATTTATAATACAGTGATTAAAGAATCAATATTCAATAATCAAAAATATATTTTAAAATAGATATTACTTCAGATTGAATCAGTGATACAAATTTATCACTTGCGAACATTAATATTTTAGACCTCACCAATTGACAGTACAAAAACGTTAGAGATGTTATTTTTATATTAAATCTCCAACGTACCCACTTTTGAATGACAAATTAGAGAAAGCAAAGCCTAAAAGCATTCGCCTTGTCCATTGAGGTGGAGGTACAAATATTCTCTTCCATTATCTCCCCAACCTCTCCCTCTTTCTTCTGAATTGAGTTTCACTTAAAAGAATCGTATACGAGTATAATTTTATGAAAGGGTAGGTGTGGATGTAAAATGTTATATCCATCTTAGATAGTAGGCAAGTGATGAGTTTAAGATCTTACTCGCACTGTATCCACTCGTTCTATATCCATTCATCCTATGTCTACCCGTTCTATATCCGTTCACGCCATATCCGTCTATCATGTGAATTTTGAATCATTTTATATTTATAGACTTTGATTATGTCTTTTATTATAATGTTTTATGTACTAAGTGTAGAGACTTTTTTTTAAAAAAAAAATATTAAGTGTGGTGAAAAGGGGTGCTAATTTGAAAAGATGAAAAATTAGGGTTCTTGAAACGTTAGCCCTAAATTGGGAATCTAGGTTTTTTTTTAAAAAAGGACTTTTAGGTTAAAAAGGGAAATTTTGAAATTATGAATTTAAAAAAAGGTTTTTAAAAAAGGATAGAGTCGCCAACGGTCACTTTTGGTAGACCGAACACCGTAAAACTAGAGATTCGAGATGGTTTAGGTTCGAGAGTCGGTTACGGTTAGAAATGGGTTTAGCATTTAAAACCGCCCAAAATTGGTACCTTTATCAAAATAACTGCTTAATTAATTTTGGATTTTCCAGATTAAAATGACATTTAAATTAATATTTGTTTAAATATTCGAATTCAATTTTATTTTTACCGTGTCTTTATTCGAAGGCAACACATACACCGCCAACAATACGTTGGAAGACGGGTCCGTTACGACCGAATAAAGACGTAGTTATTAAGTTCATTAAATGATAAGGTGTGAACATAGCAAAAATAAAATGAGTGTTACAATATACAAAATACAAGATATATGTACATGAAAGATAATAAGCAACAAGGCAAGTATATATAAAAAAATATGGAAACGAAACACAAACCCAATACTCGAAAGGAATCGAATGATCACCACCACCGCGATTGGTACTAGTCAAATTCACTCCCCAGATGTTTGGATTTGAGCCGAACGGTTTCCTTGGGTTGAATCGAAGTTTTCCCATAACAAAGACAAACCGAGTCATGGATCTGGATTTGGTACGGGTACCGCGGATAAACAGTCCAACCACGAAAGAAGGATTGATTATCCCTCTCGTTCGTTTCATTCCTCGACAACAAAAACAAAGTTATCCTCTTTCTCACAATCCTTAAACGTTGTATCTTATCCATCACCCTCATCGTCGCTCCGGTGGTTGTTTTTGAGAAGTAAAACCATCAAGTGTAAACCCTCACTGCCTTTTTTTCTTCACGGTTCTCATTTCAAAAGGGTTAGCTTAGATCTTCATGAAATCGACATGGGTTTTCGAGCTTTCTCACCGCCGATCTAGACGACAAGCCGTTAGATCATCGTGATTCCAAAGTATGTGGTTCGTCGTACCGTGAGCTACTTTTCCACCGTTGGGATTTGCCGTCAAAGGCTCCGATCGCCGGCGACTATCTTGGTCGAATGTAAAGACCCTCCCTTTTTTTTATTTGCTTCTCTTTAGATGCTTGTTGGTTAAGTTTCGAATAGGAATAGAGAAGAAAACTCTTTTTTGCCCTGCCTTCAAACCGAAAGAAGATGAAAATAGAGTTCAAAATTTCTGTAACTATTTGTTGATATTAGGGTTTCTTTGCTAAGAAGTAGAACAAACTATGCTTTTTTGTGTGTATGTTTATGCTGGTGAAAAAAATGAGTACGTGAAGAGGAAGAAAAACTCCGAAAATTTTTTGTTCTTCATTTCTGGTAGGAGAAAAAAGCTCTCCCTTTTACAATGGTTGAACCGATTCTTATAACCCAATTACATTGAAAATAAAAAGGGAAAATAAAATTACAATATGTTCTTTTGTCTTCATTCTCTGCCATTCCCTGTTATTGCCTCTGAAATTTGTTGCATTTCTGTCAATTCTGAATTTTGATTGTTTTGTTTTCATATGAAGCTGGACAGGGGACCATTTTCATATGAAGCACCTGGAGTGCAACATGGGTTCGAGCGCAGGGTGCGGGAAAGAGGCACCTGGAGGTGCTGGTGGAGGTCCTTAAGGTTCTGCAAGTCTGTAGCAGTAGAGAAATAACAAAATTGGCATTTTGTAATTTTTTAATTAATTTATAATATTTTTGAATTTTTTAATATTGTAAACAGGCTTTTATTCCTTAAAAAAATGGGCTTTATTTAATTGTTTAATATATAATAAAAAAATAATTAATAGTAATATTAATATAAGTCTAAATATAATAATAGGATGATTATTTAATTATAATATGGTAGTATTTTTGAATTTGGATTTTAACTTTAATCAAAGAGAAACTAAAGGAAGACATAGAAATACTATTACGACAATAATAGAAAAGTTACAAACTTAATATAATTAATATTTTTGTATTTTTTCAAATAATATCATATATTAACTATATATTACTAGTTATAATATTTTTGTTTTTTTTTCATAAAGATAATAATAGTAATATTTTTGAATTTTTGGTTTAATATTAATTGAGAAAATAATCACAACCCATTATTTAGAATAAAGACAAAACAAATATAAAAAAAGGATTTGCCTGGATAAAATTAGTGATTACACTAAGATATTTGTTTGTTTTTAAAATATACTTTAAATCTTAAGCTTGTAAACTTTGAACTCAATTAATTTAGTTTGACAATATGATAGTTTATAATCGAGCTTGAATTAATCAAGTTGTAAAGTTATAACATGGGCGGATAACTAGAATTTATAAAAGTGTGAATATATTTTAGTTAAGTTAGTTATATATAATTAGTTAGTAATAGTTAAGTAAAATTTATATTGTTAAGTTAGCTAACATTAATTAGTTAGTTAGATGTAGTTATATTTATATTGGTTTAAACATATTACGTATACACTTCAATAGTTAATAATGCAAGCAAAGTTTTACTAGTCTTTACGAAAGTCTACGATTTATTTTTATATAATTTGATATTAATGGTTGTTTATGCACAAGTACAAGCGGATACAATTTAGTAGGTATAAAGATGGACTTAAAAATATAGTCACGTGGATAAACATGAATTTAAAATTTATACTCATCATAAATGATGGTAGGTAATGGATAAAAAAATAGATTAATATAAATACAGGGAAAGAGATATTCACATCCGACCATCCATTTGTCATTCTTAATTTCAGTGCTTCTAATACTACTATTTGGGTAGAAATTGTTTGTTTCTTTCTAATGTCTTCATTCGTGTTTCCGCTTTAAATTAGATGATTTAAGCTGTAGGGTTTATGATTTATGGTTTAAGGTTAGGGGTTGTGGTTAAGTTTAGGAAATTAGGTGTATGGTGTTTAGGGGTAGGATTTATGGTTTAGGGTATAAAAATAAGGATTAATGTTTAAAATTTAATTATTTAAAAATTTTCAACTAAAGATATGAAAGAATACATGATAAAAGATAAAAGAGGATTTTTACTCGTAGTATTTAAGTGTCACTTCATAGTGTTGATGCTTAGGCTTTTGTTTTTAAACCCATATCATATTTATCACCCTACCCGACCACAACAAAGCAAGAATAAGCTAAAATCATCATCATTATCATCATCTTCACCACCACTCTCCATTGACCCCAAAGTATGGAAGAGGTATGGAAAGACATTCATCTTGCTTCTCTCCGGGATAACTCTTCTGGAAAAGGCTCTCTGTAAACCCAAATCCTCAGGCTCAATATTGTAGCGACTCTTTTAAATTTAAAAATTAATAAGTTTAATAAAAAATTTAATGAAAGAAGTGTAGGAAAAAAGGTGATAAAAAATAGGGTCACTAGTGGAAACTTCAAAAATTAGGAAGTAGGTCTTGGAATTGGATTTTGAAATTAGGGGTTTGAAATTAGGAAATTTGGGGATTGGGATAAAAATCGGAATTAGGGATTTGAAATTTTGAAAAGAGAAAATTTTAAATTAAAGTTTAAAAATTTAAAAAATGATTTAAAAATAAAAAGGAAGTTTTGAAATTAAGGTTTATATAAAAAAAGTGTTTGGAAAATAATTTAAAAATTTATTAAAAAAAGATTTTTTTTAAAAAAAATGTTGGAGTCACCACCGGAAAATTTGGTAGGCCGGATACCGTAAAAACCAGAGATTCGTAAAGATTTGGGTTCGAGAGTCGGTTACGGTTTAAAAACGGGTTTAGGGTTTAAACCCTCCCAAAAATTGGCACCTTTAAAATGATCGCTTAATTAATTTTGGAAGTTTTATTTTAAAGTGGCATTAAATTGAGATTTGTTTAAATTTCGGATTTATTTCAATTTTACCATGTCTTTATTCGAAGGAAACGCATACACCGCCGATACTACGTCTGAGGGCGGACCCGTTACGAGCGAATAAAGACGTAATTAAAGGATTCATTAATTATTGTGAAGAGATGTGAGATGGATAACATATATAAAAGCATATACAAAAATAAACTTAAAACATAACTAAACAAATATATACAAAAAGTAAATACGACAAATAAAATAATGCATAATTAAAAACATGGCCAAAAACAAAATACGTGTTACACTACAACATAAATGATAAACACATGACCATAAAATAAAAACTATGTAACAAAATATAAATGAAAGACATAAAATAAATGCATGGCAAATAACTAAAGGCATGTGCAAATAAAAGATGCAACATAATTAGAAGCATAAATAATAAAATTGCATGAAACAACATTTACATGAAACATAGAGATAATGAACAAAATAAATAAACACACTAATAATATAAAAAAACAATATGAGTAAATATAAAATAAATAAATAAAATAAAAGAAAGATAAAAGAAATTAAAATAAAAAAGAAAAGAAATAGAAAGCCACTGTAAATGACCTAATTAAAAAGAGAAATAAAATCTGGAGGACTCGAAGAGTGATTTAACCAAGGGGAAGGGTTTGAAAAATAAACCTCCAGCCACGAAAGGACCTAAAATGAATAAAATCATTTCAAAAATGATGATTAGAACAAAATAAGGACGAAATCGAAAGAAGACAAAAGTTTCAGAGACCTCAGGTGTGGTTTTAAAAACACTGAAGGATTTAAATGGTCATAGGGCCATTTTCTTTTTATTAGTTGATTATAAAACACAACTTAAAACCGAGCCCTCTCCTTTTGTCTCATTTTCTTCTAAATCGAGCCACCAAAGTCCCTCTTTTCTCTGGAAACATTCAACCTAAATGAAGAACAAGGGATGAACATTCATCCTTGTTCATGTTAAAAACCCAGAAACAGGCGACCTTAGAAAACCGCGGTGGCTGGCGAGTTTGAAACCCCTAAAAAACTTCTCTTTTTCTTGCTTTCGAAAATGAAAAACAAAGATCCTTTAGATCTACCGAAACCATAGATTAAATCTCTTCCTTTTAAGAAAACAAAATCGAAAAAAAGACTCCTTTTCGAGAGAACCAAGAACCCGATAGCCCCATTTTCCTTATATCAGCTCACCACGAGTAACCTTCCAAGGAAGAACGAAGGGATTGTTGCCAGGAAGAAGGGGACACCGACGTTCAAAAAGGCGCGACTCAAAACGATGAAGGTAAAGCGAATCAAAACGCTAACTTTCTCTTCTATTCCGGTATATGCAAGAAGAAAAGTGAGAGGTTATTTACCTCTGGAAATGGTTTCCGATTTGTATTGATAATGGGTGGGAAAAGGATCCCTTAAAATGGTTGTTTGATTCGATTTTATAGCCAGATCATTACAATGAAAAGAGAAGAGGAAAATCCTAATTTTTTTGCTCCCCCTCTGAAGCTCCCCTTAATGCCTCTGATATTTGTTGTTCTTTAGCTCTGTGATGTACGAATTTCTTTAATGCTCGCATGGCCTCTGAAATCTCTCTGAAATTACTGAGAATATTGGCGTTTGGTCTCTGATTACTTGTATACTCTGACATATTTCTTTGTTTTCTGCATGTACGAGGCCATCGGAGAACGAGGGGGACCACCGGACGACGGCTGTGATCGAGGAGACGAGCAGACTGGGCAGTCGAAAGGACGAGTCGATCACTGAAGGGTCGGGCGCGTGTGTGCTACGCGCCCGTAAAGGGTACCCAATCGGCGCGCGTGAGCGCGTGGTAGATCCAGCTGGCTCTCTTCCTTCAATTTCGACCGTTGGATCATAGATTGGATCCAACTATCCACGATCAGCTGCGCAGAAGAGGTAGAGGTGTTAAGGTTTTCCATGTATTAGATTAGGGTTAGATGGGTTTAACCGGTTTGGGCTCAAGGTGTGGGCTATATAATTATTTATTTCCGGGCTTAATTACTGTATTGGACTTGTAAATGGACTTTAAAATTAAATAAATACTTGGGTTCTTATTTTATCATGTGGGTTTATTTATATGTTTTATTTATTTATAATATTAATAATAATATAAAATACTAAATAAAATAAAATAATAATAATAATATAATAATAACAAAAGATAATAATAATAATAATAATAATAATAATAATAATAATAATAATAATATAACATAATATAATAATAAAGATAATGACGAAATAATAAATAAATATAATAATAGAGAACTAAAAGAGGAAACCGAATTCAAAATAAAAAGATAATAGTATAATTTTTTTAATGATTTTTTCATTTAAATATATAATAATAAGGTAATAAACATACATTCAAAATATTAAATGAAGGAAAAGAATTAGCATCTAATATTTTTTATTTTTAGTATAACAATATTTTTGGGTTTTCAAATTAAAAACACATTTATGATAGGAAAGTGATATTTTCGATTTTTTGGTTTAATAACTATAAGCTCGTTATTAAAATTAAAATTAAAAACCTAAATTTGAACCCCGGATAAAATTAGTGATTACAAACATTTTATGGTACAGAATTTTCTCTCCAGACCTTTTAGGAAAGACCCACTGATTGGTGATTTAAATTATTACTTTTTAATTGCTAATTATCTTATTTTCATGAATTTATCACTGTTAATTTGAGCGAATTTTGTATGTTTTATGTGCAGTGACCTGTTTCTATAATTGGTGATTAAAAAAGACAATTTTTGAATTTTCTAGAAGATTCTGGACATAGTCCAGTCAGCGAGATTTGAGAGAATTCTGGAGACGGTTCAGCAACAAGATTTGAGAAGATTTTTAGGATAAGATATTTTGTTTTTAAATTTTAAACTCAAGAATTATCTTTTTATCTTTTATTTTATTTTTGAATTAGTTTATTATTTTTAGGTTATTAGTAGCCTATAAATACCCTCTATGGGTAAGGCTTTAGATCATCCATCACTTTGTCTTTGAATTCTTGTCTTGCTTCTTTATTCTATAAAATTTCTTTTCATTTCTTTATTTTTAGTCTTTTTAATATTTTGCAAAAATATGCTAAGTATGATAATTGATATCATGCTTAGCTAATTTCTTTTAAGCCGAGAGCTAACAATGAATCAATTCAAAGTGTGAGAATTGAATAGTACTTAATTCCATTCGAGAAACATTCTGATTTTTCTGTTTTATTAGTTTGGCAATCGGTCTTACTTACAAAATTAAAACATTTTTCAAACCAAAATGAGCTCGTTGGCCTGGATGTTGTTTTAATATACAGTGGGAGGAAGGATTTGACTGTGGCAATTTTGACTTCCTGTGAACACACTTAGCGGCGGTCCGTTAAGGAAAAATGAGATTGGATTCGATTCTCAATGAGACAACATAATCCGAGTCGGGCCTTTCCAGTATTTAATCTGATTGTTTTAACGGAAATAGCTGTGGTTAAACCACTCAAGAATCATCTTTCAAAGATAGGCTTGGGAAGATTGGTTACAAGAGAGAAAGGCAAGTTATAATGGGTTGGTCCTTGTAGACTGTAACCGACATGAATCCCGAAGTAAAAATCATTTTCAATGATCGACAGAATTGAAACAAAGTTAGCTCGAGGCGATTTCTTCATTGTCATTTTCAACTATTATTTCTTTCTCTCAATTTTTATTTTTATATTTTATTTGTTATTTTATTTTATTTATTTTTCATCGCAATCTCATCAAACCCCCCTTTTTTAATTAATTATTTGCAGCCTCCTGGACTGAAATCAATACAGAATTACATCAGAAGTTCCAAATTCTCTATGGATCGACCCTCTTTACTATACTATCTTTTATTTATTTAATTTAAAGAGTAATATTTTATTTTGACTTGAAAAACGACGCTTGTCAAAATTGGCGCCGTTGCCGGGAAATTTTCGGCAAATTACTGATTAAATTTTGTTTTTATGACTAGGAGCAAACCGAGAAATCTTGTTGAACTTGACCCGGAAATCGAAGGAAGGGCTCGTAGAACTCACGGCCAAACACTTCGAAAGAAGAAACAACAACGAGAGCAAGACAAGCAATCAAATTTGGAATCCAATTCTGAATCATTATCTCAAACTCAATCTTATAGAGATTCAAATCCAGACGTCCATCCGACTTCATCAAACGCAATTCTTGAACCAAGACTGATGGCCAACCAAACGATTAGAGAATTAAATGCAGCCCCCGGGATACAACAACCACTTTGCATTACCTTTCCTAATGGCAAAACCCCGTTTCAACTTAAGACAGGATTAATCCATCTCCTTCCTACCTATAACGGCTTGCCTAATAAAAGCCCACATAAACATCTCACAGAATTTCATATGGTGTGCAGTAGTATGAAGCCTCAAGGAGTTTCCGAGGATCAAATCAAACTGAGAGCATTTCCTTTTTCTTTAGCCGGAACGGCTAAGGAGTGGCTATTTTATTTACCGCCTAATTCAATTACTACTTGGGCTGAACTATCACGTATTTTCCTTGACAGGTTTTTCCCAGTGGCAAAAGCAAGTGAGTTAAGGCGATGTATTTTGGGAATTCAACAAAAAGAATACAAAACTCTTTATGATTACTAGGAGAGATTTAAAAAATTGTGCGCCAGTTGTCCGCAACATGGTCTTTCTGAGCAAACACTCCTTCAATACCTTTATGAAGGAATGCTTCCAGTTGATAGAAAAATGGTTGATGCCGCTAGTGGCGGCGCTCTCATTAACATGACAACCACGGCGGCAAGAACATTAATTTTCACTATGGCGCCAAACTCACAACAATTTGGCTCAAGTAAACCCAGTCGACGGGTTCACGAGGTAAGTGATGTTTCAATTGAAAATAAACTCGACAAATTAACTGACATAGTTAATTGGCTTGTTTCAAGAAAAATTGGAATAGCGAAAGCTTGTGGAATTTGCACAATGACAGATCATCCGACAGACTACTGTCCATTGTTACAAGATGTATCCGAAGCAAATATTAATGCTGTAGGAAATTTTCCGGGACCTCCTCAAAGAGCATATAACCCGTATGGTAATACTTTTAATCCAGGATAGAGAAATCATCCAAACCTAAGATACGGTAACAATCAGAATTATCAAGCGAGGCCACCTCCTTTCCCAACTCAAGCCCCACAGAAATCTTCTCTTGAGTCAATTGTTGAAAAGTTAGCCACATCCCAAGAGAAGTTCCAATCTCAAACCCAACGAGAAATTCAAGAACTTGAAAAGCAATTAACATAATTAGCTCAGACAGTAGGCCGCCTAGAATCGCAGGGTCGGTTGTCTTCACAAACCGAATCAAATTCGAGAGAAAATGTGAGTTAAATTACTTTGCGAAGTGGCACCATCATCTCACCAGATCAACCGAACAAGTCCGCAAAATAGACCGACGAACAAAAAGAGGATGCACCACCAAAGGACTCAGAAAAAGAATCTTCACCCTCAAATGATTCTGCTAAAGTTGTTTCTCCCTCGTCTTTTCCTTCTACTTACGACACTTTGCCTCCTTTTCCTTCTAGGCTTGTGAAGCATGACAAGAAAGCAGAAGAGAAGGAAATTCTTGACGTCTTCAGAAAGGTGGAGATAAATATTCCTCTTCTCGATGTAATTCGAAAAATACCAAAGTATGCAAAGTTTCTCAAAGACCTCTGTACAAACCGACGATGATTGACTGGTCATGAAAAAGTAAACCTGGGCGAGAATATATCGGTAATTTTTCAAAGGAAGTTACCTCCCAAATATAAAGATCAAGTTATGTTTGTCATACCGTGCAAAATTGGTAATGTTGGAATTAAGCGTGCAATGTGCGACTTAGGCGCATCCATCAATGTAATGCCCCTTTTCGTCTACAAAAAAATATCCAATGAAACTTTAAAAGAGACAAAGGTTACAGTTCAACTCGCTGATCGATCAATTATCTACCCTGAAGGAGTTCTAGAAAATGTTTTGGTAAAGGTAAACGATTTAATATTTCCTACCGATTTTTATGTGATTGACATGGAAAATGGTCGCAGTAATACTGGATCCGAAATACTTCTTGGTTGACCCTTCCTAAGTATAGCACAAATGAAAATTGATGTCTGAAGCGGCATCTTAACTATGGAGTTTGACGGGGAAGTTGTTAAATTCGATGTATACACAAAGCTATGAAATACCCAGATAGTGTGGCGAGTTTAAATTTCGTAGACATTATTGATCCCTTGGCTAATGAATTTTTGGAATCTAATTTAATTCTTGATGTTGGCAGAGAAGTGGAAATACAAGAGTTACATGATGATAAGGAGCTTGAAGAAATTTTTTCCTTTAATTTTTCTACATCTAATTTTTGTTTAACACCTTCGAAAACTAAAATTCTTCCTTCGATATTGTAGGCACCTCGCCTCGAACTAAAGCAGCTACCGTCTCACCTTAAATATGCCTTTTTAGGAGAAAAGGATGCCTTGTCGGTCATAATCTCAAGTGAGCTGTCAACGGTGGAGGAAAAGGAGTTGGTTGCTGTTTTACGCATGTATAGGGAAGCAATCGGTTGGACCATTGCTGATATTAAAGGTTTAAAACCATCCACATGCATGCAAAAAATTAAGATGGAGGAAGGCGTAAAACCAACAAGGGAAGGACAAAGACGGTTGAACCCGTCAATGATGAAGGTTGTAAAAGAAGAAATCCAAAAGCTCCTTGACGCTGACATTATTTACCCAATCTCTGATAGTAATTGGGTAAGTCCAGTTCATGTTGTCCCAAAGAAGACTGGAGTAACAGTAGTTCAGAATACGGAAGGCGAAATGGTACCGATAAGAGTACAGAATGGATAGAGAGTTTGTATTGATTCTAGGAAGCTTAATTCCTTAACCCGAAAAGACCACTTTCCATTACCTTTTATTGATCAAATGATAGAAAGATTAGCTGGAAAGTCTCACTATTGTTGCCTTGATGGATTTTCAGGATTTTTCCAGATTCCAGTGGCACCCGAGGACCAGGAAAAGACGATTTTTACTTGCCCTTTCGGAACATTCGCCTACTGTAGAATGCCCTTCGGATTGTGTAACGCTCTTGCAACATTTCAAAGGTGCATGATAAGTATATTTTCTGATCACATTGAAAAAGGTATCGAAGTGTTTATGGACGATTTCACCGTATACGATAACTCTTTTAATGAATGCCTTTCCAACCTTTCTTATGTTCTTAAACGATGCATTGAGTTTAAATTAGTACTTAACTATGAGAAGTGCCATTTCATGGTAAGCAAAGGTTTGGTTCTTGGGCATATCGTTTCATCTAAAGGAATTACCGTTGATAAGGCAAAAACTGACGTAATTCGTTTACTACCATACCCCACTTCGGTGAGAGAAATTCGATCTTTTCTTGGCCATGCAGGTTTCTACAGGCGATTCATAAAGGATTTTTCCAAAGTAGCACAACCATTGTGTAGGCTCCTCCAAAAAGATGTTGCCTTTGATTTTGATCAAGCTTGTAAAAATTCTTTCGACACATTAAAAGAAAAGCTAATTTCCGCACCAATTGTGCAACCACCAGATTGGAGTCTTCCTTTAAAAATAATGTGCGATGCTTCAGATCTGAGCGTTGGAGCTATTCTTGGCCAACGGAACGGGAAGGAACCGCACGTTATCGCTTATGCGTCAAAAACACTTGACCCGACTCAACGCAATTATTCCACTATAGAAAAAAGAATTGTTTGTTGTTATTTTTGCATTAGAGAAATTTCGCTCTTATTTACTTGGAACTAAAATTTATGTTTTTTCTGATCATGCAGCATTAAGGCACTTGATGAACAAGAAAGAAGCGAAACCAAGGTTGATCCGCTGGATCCTATTGCTCCAGGAATTTAATCTCGAAATTAAAGACAAAAAGGGGAGCGAAAACTTGGTTGCTGACCATTTAAAGTCGATTGCCGATCACTACAATTGAACCACCTATTCGTGAGCAATTTCCCGAAGAAAGCTTAATGGTAGCACAAGTCTCTCATCCTTGGTTCACCGATATAGCGAATTTCCTAACCACAGGTAAATTGCCAGTTGATTTGCCAAAATCCGCGATTAAGAAGATAAAAAGGGAATCTTGCTATTATATTTGGGATGATCCTTACTTGTGGAAGCACTGTTCGGACTTAATTATTAGACGTTGTGTCAGTGAAAGCGAGGTACAATCGATACTTACTTTTTGTCACTCATATTCATGTGGTGGCCACTTTGGACCTAAATGAACCGCTCATAAAATTCTTGAATGTGGTTTCTTTTGGCCTAATTTATTTCGTGACACTTATATTTTTTATAAAACATGTGACAGATGCCAACGAGTAGGCAATTTAAGCCGGAAAAGTGAAATGCCGCTCAACCCAATTCACATTTGTGAAATATGTGATGTTTGGGGATTAGACTATATGGGGCCATTTACTTCTTCTTTTGGGAATTTATATATTATCCTTGCAGTCGATTATGTCTCTAAATGGCTAGAGGCAAAAGCTACCCGAAATAATGATGCTAAGACAACGACTAATTTTCTCCGTGATACTATTTTTTCCAGGTTTGGCACTCCGAGAGCAATTATATGTGATAGAGGAACACATTTTGTCAATCGATTCATAAATGCATTAATGAAAAAATACGGTGTGACTAAACGAATATCTACCTCCTACCATCCACAAATAAATGGGCAAGCGGAGGTGTCGAATCGAGAGATTAAAACAATCCTTGAAAAAATAGTTAAACCAAATCGGAAGGATTGGAGTTTGAAGTTAGTCGATGCTTTGTGGGCATATCGTACGGCATATAAAGGACCTATAGGAATGTCTCCATATTGACTTGTATTTGGCAAACCATGCCACTTACCGATTGAGTTGGAACACAAGGCATATTGGGCTGTGAAAGAATGTAACATGGAGATGGATGCAGTCGGTGAAGCGAGAAAATTGAACATCCAAGAGCTTGAGGAAATTCGTAAAAATGCATATGATAACGCACAAATTTTTAAATAAAGAACCAAAGCGTTTCATGATCAAAGAATTTCGTTTAAGTCTTTTTCCATTGGGCAAAAAGTATTATTATTTAATTCAAAATTGAAAATTTTTGCAGGAAAGCTTAAATCGAAGTGGCTTGGACCATTGACGGTTACCAACGTTTTTCCTCATGGAGCCATAGAAGTTGAAGATAATTCTGGTGCTCGCTTCAAAGTAAATGGTCAGAGACTAAAACCTTTCTACGAAAGTACTCCGATCGGTTTAATTGAAACGCTAAATTTGGAAGAAGCAAAATTCTAGAGGAAGGTCGTCGAGCTTAAACGACGTTAAACAAAGCGCTTTTGGGAGGCAACCCATTTAATTATTTATTTATTTATTTTCATTATTTAATTTTTTCCCTTTTTATTTCTTTATTTATTTTTAATAAATTACACGGTTTAATTTGCTTCTAAACTTCTCAGATTCGCAAGCGTGTTCAATACTGTCGGAGAAACAAAACCACTTCACTGATCAGCACATTTAAAGGTGCACTTTAGCGAAACCCAAGATGAGCAAGAGTGCACGGTAGCAAAATCCTTGATAGACCAGTCATATCCTTTTTACTTACAACCTAGCCGTGGTCGTGGCCACGGACGTTGGTGATCATGGGGAGTATTCTTTACCCTTCTTCTTTTATACTTTAAATTCCATTTTGTATTGGGACAATACAATTAAGTGAGGGGGGGTAAAGATTGAATCAAATTCCATCTTACTTGTTTTATAATTTGCTTGATTGGATGACTTGATTGAATTGGTTGAATGCTTAGTTAATTTCTTTCCTTTTCATCAAATATCTTAAGTATGCTATGAATATCTAAGCTCTTTTAATTATTTTGGATTTAGAACACTCTTGATAGTTGAATTGCATGAGTAGGAATTTAATTTAACTTCTTTGTAACATGCCTTGATTTTGTCTATTGAACTTTCGCCTAGTTTGATTAATGTAACACACTTTGGTAAGGTATTGAGCCTTGAGCATGTTTCATCTATTTTTTATGCTCGTTTTCCTTGTTTGAGTGTGTCGAATTAAATATTGGAAATCTAAAACTTGTGGCATGAATACATTTTGAGGCTACACATAAAATATGATGTTTTGATATGATTTGGGCATAGGATTTACCCCATTTTTACCCAAGAAAAAACCTACCCTTTTAATTTTCCATTAGTGAACCAATTTTGAGCCTATATCCTTTTTTTTGTTTCACCTCAACTTTAGCCTTTAAGCTTTTTTTTTTTATCATTCTCTTTTCTTACCCTTTTTCAGGACAAAGAATTGAAGCGTAGTAATGTCTTGTTCCACGAAAAAATGAAAGAAAGAAGAAGGAAAAATGAAAAAAAAAATGAAAAAAAAGGGGAGGAAAATGCGAAAAAGAAAAAACAAAGAGAAAAAAAAGAAGAATAAAAAAGAAAACGAAAAAAGAAAGTAGAAAAAAACAAGAAAAAAAAGAGTTTGCTCGATTTTGGTTTTATTTTTTGATGTAAATGTTCTTATTTATTTCATGCATCTTATTTGATCGTGGATGTTGGTTATGAATTCTTTGTCTTGATTACAAGCCTCATTTTAAGCCTTTTTCCCTACCTTTACCTCCCGTTACACCTTTTTGAAAGACCCATTGATCTTGCATCTTATTTCTTCTAAGTAGTGGAGAACTGATTATGTCACAAGCTTATGGAAATCCTTGTTTGATTGCGACTTTAAGTGAAACTTTGCACCCGAAACATATTTGAGCGATTTGAGTGAAACCTTGTGAGGAATTGAGCTAGGTTGAATTTTTGATTGATGAAGGATAGGAAGTTACAAGGATGTTTGATTTATTTTTACTTATGTTTATTCTCCTTGATCGATGTTTTGGTTCAATTAGTTATTGAGAGCATTGATTTTCATAAATTGTTTAAGCATGAGATGAATTGGAGGATTGCAAACTAGGTGTTTGATTCATTTGATTAAGGCATACTTGAGGGCAAGTATGAGATAAGTGTGGGGGAATTTGATTGGTGATTTAAATTGTTACTTTTTAATTGTTAATTATCTTATTTTCATGAACTTATCACTGCTAATTTGAGCGAATTTTGTATGTTTTATGTGCAGTGGCCTGTTTCTATAATTGGTGATTAAAAAAGACAATTTTTGCATTTTCTAGAAGATTCTGGAGATAGTCTAGTCAGCGAGATTTGAGAGAATTCTGGAGACGGTTCAGCAACAAGATTTGAGAAGATTTTTAGAATAAGATATTTTGTTTTTAAATTTTAAACTCAAGAATTATTTTTTTATCTTTTATTTTATTTTTGAATTAGTTTATTATTTTTAGGTTATTAGTAGCCTATAAATACCCTCTATGAGTAAGGCTTTAGATCATCCATCACTTTGTCTTTGAATTCTTGTCTTGCTTCTTTATTCTATAAAATTTCTTTTCATTTCTTTATTTTTAATCTTTTTAATATTTTGCAAAAATATGCTAAGTATGATAATTGATATCATGCTTAGCTAATTTCTTTTAAGCTGAGAGCTAACAATGAATCAATTCAAAGCGTGAGAATTGAATAGTACTTAATTCCCTTTGGAAAACATTCTTATTTTTCTGTTTTATTAGTTTGGCAATCGGCCTTACTTACAAAATTAAAACATTTTTCAAACCAAAAAGAGCTCGTTGGTCTGGATGTTGTTTTAATATACAGTGGGAGGAAGGATTTGCCTGCGGCAATTTTGACTTCCTGTGAACACACTTAGCGGCGGTCCGCTAAGGAAAAATGAGATCGGATTCGATTCTCAACGAGACAACATAATCCGAGTCGGGCCTTTCCAGTATTTAATCTGATTGTTTTAACGGCAATAGCTGTGGTTAAACTACTCAAGAATTATCTTTCAAAGATAGGCTTGGGAAGATTAGTTACAAGAGAGAAAGACAAGTTATAATGGGTTGGTCCTTGTAAACTGTAACCGATATGATAAAAATTATTTTCAATGATCGATAGAATTAAAACAAAGTTAGCTCGAGACGATTTCTTCATTGTCATTTTCAACTATTATTTTTTTCTCTTTATGGCTATGATTCCACTGATAAACCCCTTTATGGGATCCAAGACCCCGATAGCGCATCTGGGGATCTGCGGCACAAGCGTATGATCAAGAACCGAGAATCTGCAGCTCGATCAAGAGCTAGGAAACAGGTAAGCAGCTTGTTTCCACGGTTATTGAAATCGTTAAAAAAATAATATTTTTTCCTTGCAGGCTTATACTAATGAACTGGAGATTGAAATTGCCCATCTTGTGGCAGAGAATGCCAGACTGAAGAGACAGCAAGAACAGGTAAGGTGATATTATTTGAACCCCATAAATCTAGTAACATTCAAACAATAAACAAACATGCATGGAATTTACAACTTGGCAGCTGATTTGGGCCATGCAATTTGCAAGTTATGCGCAGGTGTTGCCGGGAACCCATTTTGAGGAACCAAGGTCAGCGGAGTGGGGACTGAGGGGTAAAATAAAACCTGGAACCCATTTCCCTAAATTTAGCAGCTAGTACTTTGTATGTTTTCCTTTGATTTTGCAAATTTCCTAACTTGTTGGTTCTAAGGCAAAAGGCATTAATATGTAATGTACAATTATGTATCCAATTGGAATGGGAAAATTGGAAACATGATGTGACAACTCCTAGTTGTTTGTATCTAGGCATCACTTAACATCTACGTAGCTTTGTTAATTAAAAATTATATCATCGGTCTTGTTTATCATATCAGTTATGATTTCATTCAATCATAATTATTTTTTTATTATTTTTTATGTTATTTTTTATTAACCAATAAATCTCTACTCATTTTTAAGTTAGAAAATTTTTTAAGTTATTTAAGAAATATATTTTTTGGACTTTAGATTAATAGCATGGATGATTAGTAATGAAATAAAAGGTTTTTATTGATTATAGACCATAAATGACATGATGAGTCGAGCCCATGATGTAATCTCTCTTTTGTCAAGAGTTAATGTATTAAAGATATTTAATTTTAAAATTAAAATTTAATTAGTAATACATATTTAAGTGCAGACAAATCAATATTAAAATTTATAAAATGTATATATGGACGCGTTTCAACTCGTATGTTATATTTAGATCTTAAACTCAAAGTCATTATAAAATTTTATTTTTAAAGTTTAAATCATAACGCGTCTAATAAAAACATAAGTCCATTCTTTTAAAAATAGATAAAAATCCAAAATATTTTAAAATAGTATAAGTGAAGCTCTAAAATATAATAATAAAAATATTCAATTTAAACATTAAAAAATGAGAGTTACAATTAAACATAGGTTCTACAAAGTATATATAGCTCATTACATCTAATAATTAAACTCAATAAACGCAGTCGATGCAAAAATCTTGTCTTGATGGTGCACCTTCAAAGACCCACGATAACTTACCTACAAACAAAAATAACGATTTCGAACATTAAATTAACAAAGTTCAGTACATACGCAAACACTCAACCATGCTTCACGAAACGGTGTCATGAATAAAGTAATGCAATATAAAACGATGTCATGAAGATAATAATGACACTTTCATATTCGTCTAAACACATAACAATATGGATATATAGACTCAAACAACATACATATACATCAACAACCACACAACATCACATAAATAATACCAACAATAATGAAAGACGTCAACATTCAAATAGCATCGAAATACTATCCTCGAGTAAGGCTTGCGTCCATATAACATCGAAGACCTATACTCATAAAAATGAGGTTCGCGTCTACATAATACTGGAATTTTCTATCGGTACTCAGAATCATTCATTAAGCATTATTGAATAAGGTTCGCGTCCACATAATGTTGGAAATAATCGTCGAAATCAGAGTCGAAAAGGAACTCGAATGATGCTCTCAAACTTTCTCAAGTAAGACAGAAATAAATGTGAATGTGATGAGAAAAACTGAGAGATCAGCTTCTTATTTATAGGTTGAAAGCAGGGGTAAATCTGTCCGAGAATCGGATAAAATCTGATTTAAATAACAGATTATATCCAATCAAATCTCTAATAATAGCAGATAATATCCATTTAAAATCTCGAATAATATCTATTTAAAATTAGATTTAATAACAGATAATATCAAATCAAATATCTGATATTTATTAAATCTAATCGGTTACATATTTAAAATTCAAAATGAATTTTAACTTAACCGAACTGCTTCCATGTCTCCTATAAATAAGGATTGTGGGATTCAAGCATTATACTCACACATAGCATCGAGATCCTCTATTCAAAATTCTAAAGTGGTGCAGCCTATATATTAGGTATCCAAATCCCACCACAAAAAAATTTGACTCAACTATCTATACATTTTATCAGCATACAACGAAGACCCTAATTACCACACAACATCAATTGATCTATCATGGATCTTTATAGGTTACTATCTAAAATAATTCACCCAATAATTATTAAATTATCACTTATTAGTCATTTACTTCACATACGGAATAATAATCTCAATTTCTTAATTTTAATATTACCTCGTATCAAAGAACCCAAAACATAAACTAAAATTTATCGAACAAATTGCCTAATCATTATCGAAACTCCTACGTCCCTCTAGCATAGTGGTACTCCCCAAGAGTACCTATACAAATCCTTGTCTCTCGTCTAGACAAATTAATTCACCTCATTTAGAAACCACATTGCAGAATGTCTCTTCCGACCAAGCATGAAGAGGGAGACCATGTACTGATAACCACTCTCCGAGATGAAAATCCCAATGACTCAGACCATGCCTCAACCCTCTCAAACCATCATGAGAATTTTTGCCCGACCACCGCATGAGAGAAAGAACCTCCAATCCAGCCTCCCTCATTTTCCTACCAAATGGTCCGATCGCTCTATTTCCTTTACATAAAGATCGAGTACTTGAATATAATTTTTTGTCTATGAATAGATATATATCCAAAAAATATTAAAAAGATTTCATATAAATCAAAATATATCTAAAACTACAATATAAATGCTACAAATATCATTATCTTTAGATCTTCGAATATTAGTCAATGTCTCTTTAAATAATATAGAAATAATAATTATGCACGAAACAAGTCAAAATTGTGTTTGGCTAAGACTATTGGAGTTCAAATTATTTATCTATTTATCGTTTCTCTATTTATGTCCTCACTTTAAAATAGTGGGTTTAGAGTTTAGAGTTTAGGAGTAGATATATTTTTAGAGTATATGGTTTAGGTCTTATGATTTAAAAATTAGGGTCAGGGTTTAGAATTTAATTTTTTACTATTTTTTGATGTGGAACATAGGAGGATACATGTTTAAGGGGCGAAGAATTTTTGTTCAGACCATTGACCGAACATATCCAAAGATATGTGCTTTACTTTTACAAGATACATACTATCTTGTGTGAAGATAATATAAACTTTATATCTCAATACATTGTCTACTTCAAAATTTTTAAGATTTTATTCAAGATTTGATTATGAAGATTCAATTAACATAATGTGATCTTTATACGAAGAGAAGTAAATAATCATTGCAATTTTTTTTAACCAATATTTTGTCATGTTGGTTTTCTTAATAAAATTTTTAATGAAGTAACATATTATGTGTATTTTTTTTTATTATTTTTTTCGTTAATTTTTTATCTTAATAATTTTTAATAAGCTACGCAATTTTTATAGACATTCAAGAAAAATGTTAAGAATATTTATTTACGTGAATATCTATCATGATAAGAACTTTATCTAAGAGCTTGATTTACTTTATTATTAAAAATTGTATCTTTATTAATTGAAGTTTCATATATTATGTATTTATTATGTTTATAAATAGAGAACATGAAAAAGAAACATTATATATACTTCAATATTGAGAATAAATATAGAGCTCCTTTCTCTTGTCTCTTTGTTCTTATTGTTTTTTCTTTGATTTATTTATAATAGTAATTAGGGTGCTTATCGAGTGAGTCGATCGTAAGTTAGATAGTATTCGATTTGGGCTCATTAAAAAAATTTGTTGCTCGACTCATTCCTCGTTAAAATTATAATCGACTCTTCTTGTTAAAAAATATTGTTCAACTCGACTCGTTACTCATTAAGTTTGATTTTATTTCTCGTTAAGCTCACTAAAAAATTATTTAAATTAAAAATAAATTATAATAATATTTTATGAAACTTAATGTTAACATAAATTAACAAGTTTAGCCAAAAAAATTTAAAAGAGTGTATAAAACACTTTTAAAATTTAAATTCAAAACTAACAATCCACAAATACATCAAACTACCATATAAAAACTAAAGTAATAATCTATAAATTAATAATTAGTATTGAGATTTATTTTTTAAATAAAATAGTTTTAAAATAATTACTAAAAATATTTTAAAATTAACGAGTTGCTCATGAACTTATCGAGTCGAGTTAGACTTTACTTAATTCAACTTTTTAAGGTTTCGAGTTGAGTTTAATTTCAAATTAAATCAACTTAAATCGCACATTTATCGAATTTTAACTGAGTCGATTTCAAACAACTCATAAGCTTCTCAAATCGTTAAACATCTAACAGTAATATTCTTATAATATATTTGAAATACCAACCTAATATAAACAATACTTATTTTTATATAAAATATTTGAAATTTTTAATCATTAAGTCCAACCAATTGACTTTCTATTTGAATTGAGTACCATAAATGTTGATTCTGAGAACCACAGTCTAATTTAATTTATTTCTTTCAAAACATCAAGATTCAAACTTTTAATTTTATGGGTCTTTTAAATAATTTATTTTCCCTTAATAAAATTTATTAAAATTTATGGAAATTACGTAAGTATTCACATTTTAAGAAATTAATAATTTTCAATGATTTTTATTATAATAAAAATAACATTGAGATACTATTATAAATTTATGAATTCATTCTTTTTATTTTATAATACTTTTTGCCCCAAATTGAAGTAGGCACGTTAAAAGTGTAAATTAAAAATGAATATTTTATATAAAAAATCATTTTGAAAATTGAATTATCAAATTATTATAGGCGAGTTGATAATAGGCTTAGGTGTAAAAAAAATTACGGTTACGTTTTATTATTTAAATAAAGATATTATATTTTTATATCAAGAGTTAAACTAATATAAAATAAGATAATATGATTAATCGTCCTTAATCAGTAGATCAATTAATAGATTTTAATTTTGATTTTTTTTATTTTAATAGAAGGGTATTATATTCTCATACGAGATTCAAACTCATAGGGTTGAGTATTCAATCGAGTTGATTCAAGTAAAAAAAATTATGAATCGTTATAGTTGATGAGTTTTATTTTACGATATAAACTTTATTTGAATTTTTTTCAATTCTAGTTCAGTTTAAAAAATTTGAGTCAAGTTTTTGAGTTTTTATAAAAATTTAATTATAAAAATTTATCATATTATAATACGATTTAATTCTAATTTAAACGACTTTCTCTAATCATATAAGATATGTATATATATTTCTTTATATTTTTTTCATGTGACAATATTTCTTTAGATTTTTATATATCAATATATATCACAAAAAATTGAGAGACTCATCTCAAATTTAAAAAAATCCTTTAATAACTAAAAAAGTGTTATTAGAAATATTCGAATTTCTATTTTACATTCTAACTTTATTTAAAAAAATTCAAGTCAAATTGAGTTTATGAAATTTCGAGTTAGTTATATTTACCTCGAGTCAAGTTAAGTTATTCGCTTTTTTGAAGTTGATTTTTACTCACCCCTACAAACTCGTACAAGATAAAAACAATATAATCATCTTTAACCACAAGATCGTGTCTTAATTTTGCTAATGTCTTTTATTAAAACTTACAATAGATAATTATAGGGATAACTACATATTTAGTACGTCATCGATTTCCACGTTTCTATTTTAGTACTCTACCTATTATTTTAATAAAAATATATCTAAGGTTACTTTTTATTAATAATTTTGTACCTCGTCGTTTAAACTTAACGGTAATAATAACGTAGATTTTTTTAAAGACACGTATTTTTTCCTCCAGTCAGCTTTCTACGTAGTTGAAAACCCTAAATGAATTGGAAGTTTGAGTTGTTGTCCCTCCACACTCTTCCTTCTCGAGCTGGAAGCTTGAGCTGCTGCAAACTCTTCCAAATCAAAGCTTTCCCTTTATAATTTAGACCACTTCTCAGAGATTGCTCGATTTATGCTTCAACGAGTAAAGAGTCGTTTTAATTGATATATTTTCATCTATCTCTTCTGTTCAATGTCTAACACTGGTGTAACTCTCTTCGAGTCTTCATAGGTTTTCTTAACAAATCAATATTGTTCTAGCAAGCTTTTCAGATATAAGTTTAAGATGTTTCTCCCTGACAACTGAACATCGAGCCGATTATCGCTCGGTTCGTACTTTTCTTTAGGAAGCTGATGCCAGTGTGTCACGGCTGAAATCATATATGTTCGGCCTTCGATTGTCACGCTCTTCCCACACTGTAAATTCTGATGTAGAGGAAATAAGCAATTATCAGAACTAATAAAGATGGAACATAAGTATCACAACAGTGACCCGACGTTATAAAGGTTTTTTAGTTCATGTCTCGACTCTTTACTCGTCCAAGCAATCCTGAGAAGAAACAACAGATCCCTAACTATGTTCTTGGCTCCTCAAGTTCCATCAGCACTGCGTTAAAGCAATCAAGGCAATGCACCTTCCAATAATATAAACCCTCTGTATTTATCCCTACAGATTGGCTCCCAAGCTTGCTTGTTGTATTTAAAGGATACGAGATCTCGATTAAAAAGGGAAAGCTTTGATTTGGAAGAGTATGCAGCAGCTCAAGCTTCCGGTTCGAAAAAGAGTGCGGAGGCGAAGCAGCTCAAGCTTTCAATTCATTTAGGGTTTTCACCCTCTTAATTATTATTTTATTAAATTATCTCGAGTATAAATCATCTACTTCTTTTGCATGCCTCCATTCGTGCTTCTGTTTTAAATTAGAAGTTTAGGGTGTAGAGTTTAGGATTTAAGGTTAGCGTTTGTGGTTAGGGTCTAAAGAAATAAGGGTATGGTGTATTTTTTAAAAGTGTAGGATTTAGGGTTTAGGATATCTAAAATAAGGGTTAGGGTTTAAAATTTAATTTTAAAAAACAATAAGAAGCATAATAAAGAGTCAGATGATTTTTGCTCAATTAGCCCACGTGAAAAGCTGATTGGAAGAGAAAATAAGTCTTTAAAAGAAAGAAGAAAAAAATCCACGTCACTGTCACAGTTAAGTTTATATGACAAGGTACTAAAATATTAATAAAAGATAACGTTAGGTATAATTTTATTAAAAAAATAAATGATGTACTAAAATAGGAATATGAAAATAAGTGTGATACTAAATATATAGTTATCCCATAATTTTATAATTCCCAAATTCGTTGGCACAGGTTGACAAATAACAAGTGACATCAATTTCAGAACTTTAAAGATTATTATAAATAAAAATCTATTTTTTACCATACATATTTATATATATATATATATCCTTCTTAATGTTATAATAATAGATTATGCTAATTAAATTAAGACTCAGTCAAAAAAATAAGTTGACTTTTTAATTGAAAACGGAAGGAAATAAATTATTTTGAAATAACATTTTTCAGATGATTATCATTTTAAACAATGATATTGGTCCATTGGCATAACCATAGGCATATAATGCCTTTATAATAGTACGAAAAAAGAAGAAGAATCTTAAGTGAGGGAGAAGAGTGAACAAAGCAAGGAGAGAGGAGAAGCAGAACAGTTTAGAAGAAGACAAGACAATTTCCATTCAGTCCTTCGATCAATAGCAGAAAGAAGGCCTAACCAACAAGTGTTAGTTGCAACGGTAAGGCACATTGCTCTCTCAAGGAGATTACTTGAGCTCGAGCTTTGGAGAAGACATTGTTGGGAGGAAAAGTCACGAATTCCGAACATGAACAAACATAGAATGGACATGTAATTTAAAAAAAAAATAGTTGAAAGAAGCATAAATAAAACAATATGTTACACATTTCTTCTTCTATTCTTACACCAACAATTTGTAAGCAAAGCAATTACCATCTTGTCAAGAACCATTAATCAGATTTATTCCGAAGATTCAAACCTGAACAGCCTTACAAATGATGAAATGTAACCGACTGAATCTAACATGAACCATTTCTTGTCCTTGAGAAACCTCTGACTAAATTCTTTTGCAGTTTACAGAGAAATATTTTCAAGATAAGCTTCAATACATAAAGACAACTCTAAAAGATCACCCCAAAGAATCTCAACGCATGAATTTGTAAGGATGGTTTCCAGAAGAGCTGGCCGTTGGAGTTCATTTTGTTTTGTTTTTGAATTTTCTGTTAATCCTGTTTATATTAATGATGCGTTGCGTTTTGGCTTTAAGCTTATGAAGTGAAACGTTGTCGTTTTGCTGAGTAGGGTTTTAAGAGTCGTCCTCTTCATTGTTTTGGAGTATTCCAGATTTGAATGAAGTCTCTTTCCTCTCTCATTTCTGCTCTCGATCTCATCCGTTTCTTCCTATCTTTGCTCTTATAAAAAATTCTTTGATTCGTTATATTACAGAGGTATCAGAGTCACCGATTCTCGGACCATGGTGAAGACACGCAGTCAATCGGCATTGTTGGCGATGGGAGCTCAACCACCCAACCCAGAACCTGGAAATACTTCAACTGTTCCAGAATGGCAGTCGGTTACAGATAAGCTACAAGAGGATATGCAACGCTTGGAAAACTCGCTGAATAGTCGCTTCCATGATATGCAGACGATGATGCTGGCTAATCTCCATAGGATGTTCGAGATAGCCATGGCTAAGAAGATCGATGCGGGAGAGTTATTATCCCAACACATCGGGATATTGGGAACACCTCAACCTGCGAGGCTAGACCAACCAGCTCGACCCAATCTGATACTGAATGAAGAAGCCAAATCTGGTGGACAAGATTCTCCTGTAATAGCGGTGGTGGATGTGGGTTCAGATTCACAAAGTGGTGGAGGGAATCCAACTCAGAGCTTTGGCCAGAATTTTGCTTACAAGTTATTATGCCCCAAGTTCAATGGTTAGGATTCAGAGGGTGGATAGCGAAACTGGAGCAGTGCTTCGAAGCTGAAAGGGTGCCGAAAAATGCCAAGGTATGTTTGGTAATGATGAACTTAGAAGGAAAAGCTTTGGAATGGCATCAGTTTATTGCGAAGAATTTAGGGAATTTGCATCAGGCTTGTTGGGAGGATTATTTGAGTAGAATGAAGGATAGATTTGCACCGAAAGGGTTTACTGATCCCTTTGCGGAACTAGTGGCTTTGAGACAGGAAACTAGTGTTGAGCAATTTTATGATGATTTTATCCATCTGCTGAATCAAGTTCAACTTCCGGAGGAGTATGTGTTAAGTATGTTCAAAGAGCATTTGAGGATTGAGATCAGTCCAATGGTTAAGTTATTGCAACCCAAATCACTATTGGATGCATATCACTTAGCGAAACATGTGGAGACCATGGTATTCAACAACCAAAAAAGACCACCTATATCTCAGATAAGGGGAACTCCTTCTTTGAATGTTTCTGTGCCTCCAAGATTTGGAAGTAACATTGCTAGAGGACGAGTAGGTACAACTTTATCTGGAGGACCTACATCGGCAAGTGTGGCTGGATCTAGTTTGGTCAGTCCTAGCAATCGAAAAGGAGGAATTCAGGTTGGTCAAAAGGGAAGTGGGAAAACCTTGTCTGCAAGTGAGATAGAAGAAAGGAGGAAAAAGGGTTTGTGTTTTTGGTGTGCTGCCAAATACACTCCGGGACACAGATGTGCCAGAACACAACTGTATCAAATCATGGTGGAGGGATTAGAGGAGGAAAATGAAAATGAGATCTTTTTGGACTGTGAAGAAACAATTGATAATTCTCAAGGAGGAGGAATACAAGGAGAAGGACCGACTTTATCACTAAATGCTATGTGGGGAGCTACGAATTATGAAACTATGAAGTTGAAAGTGGAGTTAGAAGGAAGAGTTTTTGTGGCTTTGATAGATTCTGGAAGTTCACATAACTTCCTCAGTCTTACTGTAATCAAGAGGTTGAATTTGGGGGTGAATAAAAGACAACAAGTAAAAGTGATAGTGGCTGATGGGAATTCGATGGTAACCATGGGGAACTGTAAAGATGTGCAGTGGATGACTCAAGGGTTAAAGTTTCAAACTGATTTTTATGTGCTACCTATGAAGAATTGTGATCTGGTTTTAGGAGTGTAATGGTTGTCTCAATTAGGCACCATTAGTTGGAATTTTGCTGAATTCAGAATGGAATTCAGGCATCAAGGTTAAGAAGTAAGGTTGCAGGGATTACAGCAAGGGTGTTTACAATGGATAGACAGTAAGGCATGTACCAAATTGATGAGAGGAATTCATGGCCCTTATACAACAACATTATAGATGATAAATTCTCAATTGGAAGTGAAAAAGGAGGAGCAGACCCCTGCTGAGATTTCAGAACTGTTTCAGCAGTTTTAAGAAGTTTTAGATGAGCCTCAAGGACTGTCACCAGAACAAGGTCATACTCATAGGATTAAACTTAAGGATGAAGGGGTTATTGTGAAGGTCAAACCTTATAGGCATCCAGCATACCAGAAAGATGAGATTGAAAAATTGGTGGCTGAGATGCTAAAGACAAGAGTAATCAGAGACAGCAGCAGTTCCTTCTCTTCTCCAATTGTCATGGTCAAGAAGAAGGATGAGGGTGGCGCATGTGTGTTGACTATAGAAGGCTTAATCAGATAACCATTAAAGATAGCTTCCCTATACCAGTCATTGAAGAGCTATTGGATGAGTTAGGAACAACTTCCTTTTTCTCTAATTTGGATTTGAGGTCTGGGTACCACCAAATTCGAATGAGGGAAGAAGATTTATAGAAGACAACATTCCGAACCCACGAAGGACATTACGAGTTCTTAGTGATGCCCTTCGGACTCACTAATGCTCTAGCGACCTTCCAAGGTCTTATGAACAAGGTATTCAAGCAACATTTAAGGAGATTTGTATTAGTCTTCTTCGACGATATATTGGTTTATTCAGTGGACTGGGAATCTCACTTGCAACATCTCAAAATAGTGCTGGAAATTTTGAGGAGCCATCAATTGTTTGCAAAGAAGTCGAAATGTTGTTTTGGAGCAGTGAGGGTTGACTACTTGGGGTATGTGATATCCAAAGTAAAAATCTCGATGGACCAAGCAAAGGTGGAATGTATAATGCAATGGTCAGCACCAACAACTATCAAGGAACTCAGGGGATTTCTTAGCTTATCTGGTTATTATAGAAGGTTTGTTCAAGGGTATGGTTGTTTGGCCAAACTTTTGACAGATTTATTGAAGAAAGGGGCATGGAAATGGGGTGAGGAAGAGGAAGCAGTGTTCTTGAGATTAAAACAAGCTATCAGCTCAGCACCAGTATTGGCCCTCCCAAATTTTGAGCTTACCTTTGTAGTAGAAACCGATGCTTCAGAGCAAGGTGTGTGGGAGCAGTTTTGGTACAACAAGGCAAACCATTGGCCTTTTTCAGCAAGGGGTTGGGAGTGAAATACAAGGGATTGTCAGTCTACGAAAAAGAGATGTTAGCTGTTCTCATGGCAGTTAAGAAGTGGAGTGCTTATTTGATTGGAAGGCACTTTATAATTAAGACCGACCATCAGAGTTTGCGTTTCCTAGCTGAGAACCAAGCTGTTACTCCCTTTCAACAAAAATGGGTAGTCAAAATGATGGGTTATGATTACGAAATTCAATATCAAAAGGGTGCTAATAATATTGTTGCAGATGTATTATCAAGGAATCCTGAGCATGGCAACTTGCTGACTTTGCAAGTGAGTTTTGTGAACACTGATATTTTTAGAAGAGTAAGAGAATCATGGTACAAGGATGACAAGTTAACAAAGATAATCAGGGAGTTAGAAGGGGTAGCACCAAGCACCATAAATATAGCTGGACTGGAGGTATTCTGCAGAGAAAAGACAAGGTGGTGGTTGGTAATGATTTGGAATTGAAGAAAGAATTAATGAATTTTTCCCATGGTAGTGTAGTCGGAGGACACTCGGGAGTTAATGCTACTGTGAAAAGAATTACTGTTGTGTTCTATTGGAAAGGATTGAGGAGGGACATTAAGAATTTGGTTAGGGAGGGTATTGTCTGCCAAAGAAACAAAAGTGAACTGCACCACTCAAAAGGTTTGTTACAACCTCTCCCTATACCCGAAACAATTTGGTCTTCAATTAGCCTAGACTTTATTGAGGGTTACCTAATTCAAGGAAGAAAGAATGTATTTTGGTGGTGGTGGATAGGTTAACAAAATATAGTCATTTCATTCCCTTAGCTCATTCATACACAGCGAGGGATGTAGCTCAACTGTTTTTGGAGCACATTTTCAAGTTACATGGCCTCCCTAAGGACATAGTATGTGCCAGAGATAGAGTCTTTATGAGTATCTTCTGGAGGGAATTGTTAGGAAAGCTTGGAGTATCAACGCTTCAACAGCTTATCATCCCCAATCTGATGGACAAACCGAGAGGGTCAATCAATGTTTGGAGACGTATTTGCGATGCATGACAGGGGAGAGACCCAAGGAATGGAAAGAGTGGTTGCACTTAGCCGAATAGTGGTATAACACCCATTTCACACGGCCATACAAACTACTCCTTATCAAGCTTTGTATGGCCAACCTCCACCAGTGCACATACCTTATTTGGCAGGGGAATCATTGGTAGCAGCTGTGGATAGGAGCCTTCAACACCGAGAGGCTGCAATTAAAATGTTGAAGTTTCACCTAAAAAGGGCACAGGATCGCATGAAGATACATGCAGATAAAGGAAGGACTGAAAGTGAAATGCAAGTTGGGGACTGGATGTTTTTGAAGTTGCAGCCATATAGGTAGCAAACAGTATCCACTAGAAACTGTCAAAAGTTGGCACCAAAATGGTTTGGCCCTTTCTTAATCATTGCTCGAGTGGGGAAGGTTGCTTATAAATTAAAATTGCCTGAGGATTCACGAGTTCATCCGGTCTTCCATGTGTCCCAACTCAAGAAAAGAATTAGAACAGAGTTGGTGCAATCTGAGTTGCCTGTTATAGACCCGAATGGATGCATCAGTAAGGAGCCCGTAAGGATTTTGGACAGAAGAGTGGGGAAGAGAGGGAATAAGGCAGTCACGAAAGTTTTAGTGGAATGGTCCAATTCTTTCCCAAAGGATGCGACATGGGAAGTCCTTCATGTGCTGAAACAACAATTTTCACACTTCAATCCTTCAGGACAAGGATTTGTTTAAGGAGGGAGCATTGTAAGGATGGTTTCCAGAAGAGCTGGCCGTTGGAGTTTATTTTGTGTTGTTTTTGAATTTTCTGTTAATCCTGTTTATATTAATGATGCGTTGCGTTTTGGCTTTAAGCTTATGAAGTGAAACGTTGCCGTTTTGCTGAGTAGGGTTTTAAGAGTCGTCCTCTTCATTGTTTTGGAGTATTTCAGATTTGAATGAAGTCTCTTTCTTCTCTCATTTCTGCTCTCGATCTCATCCGTTTCTTCCTATCTTTGCTCTTATAAAAAAATTCTTTGATTCGTTATATTACAGAATTTAGCAACTCAATTCTCATGAACAGACAAAATACCTGTATGCTCATTCTTGTTGCTATGAGAAACACCAATAACAATTTTAAAATCCCAAGAACAGTTGTCCATACTAAAATGCAATGCAAGTGTTGGTTCTAAATCTATAAAGATAAATAGCAAGGCAAAAGGATCTTAACTTCCTTTCTTATTCCTTATTTGTTGCAGCTGAACCCTGAGCAGCATTATCATCTTTCATTGTATCATCAGCATCAAATATCTTCCCGTCTGTGGGCACCAAACATGGGATCCCATCCTTTATCTGATAAAAGTAAAACCACATGTAAATATAAGCTCCAAACCCAAGTATACATCTTATAGCAAAAACCCAGAAATTGTAAAGGGTTTTGCTTTCGTAAAAAAGTAGAATTGAGAGGTAAATGGTGAGACACCCAATTCCCAATGAAATTCAAACAGTGGAAATTAGAAAAGGGGGGAAATTGAAATATAACTCACAGGAAAAGAGACACCGATAGAATCACTGATCAAAGTTGATTCCTTAGAAAGCCTGACGCAACAACAATCAACAGACGAAAGAAACAAAATCAGCAAGCAGAATCATCGTGAAAGGAAAGGGAAACCAAAGGAGCGGGAACCTTAGAGTTTGTTTGGAGAGTGGACAAACGAGAATCTCTGAAAGAGTTTTGCTAATTCCGGCTCCTGCTTCTTGTAGAAGCCAGTTGGTTAATCTCACCATTTTTTTCCCTTCAATTTCTAAACCCTTCTAAGTCTGAGCTGAATACACCTCCAATTAGGTTTTGGGTTCTCGGGGACGTGGGTGGGGAGGAGGTTGCTTTGGGGCTGCTTGTAATTGGGTTCGTGTGTGATACGAGGGAAGATGCTAAGGAAAGGAATTCTAGGATCAGAGACGGGTACGGGTAGGGTAGGGTAGGGTAGGGTTGGGCCGGATCGAATTTTTATTCACTCATACATGATTTGAACCTTCATATTCTTTATTCATTATTCGATTAGGGCTTATGGTAGAAAAAATTGATCCGATTTAATTCTATTTTTAAACTTTAAAATTTGATCCGATTTAACCTGATTTTTAAATATCAAAATTTAATCTAACTTGATTTGATCCGATCTAAAGCATTAATTTTTTTAAAAAAATTTAGGGATTCAATTGTAAAAATTAGAGATCTAATTTTAAAAAATAAATTTCTAATGACCTAATTATAAAAAATTAACTTTAATAACTTAATTGTATAAGATATGTATAAAGAGTGATCATTACTGTAAATATCCCTAACAATATATATGAAAAAATAAACTATTAATCTCGGGTTAGATTTTTTTCACCTTAAATACAAACCCAACCCAAAATCTCTCTTTAAAAAACCCGATCTGATAGGATCGGAACTCGTTGAATTTGGATTGCGTGCACATCCTTATTTAGAATACGGTTAAAGTACAATTTTGTTAAAATAATTTAAATAAAATTAAAAATTTTATTATTTAAATAAAACATTTATGTAAATGTTATTTTTAAATAAAAATTTGTGTAAGATTATCTTATTCCAACCTAAAATCATCAACGAATCTTCACACAATATGGTGTACGATTAACCTTTATGTGCTTTTGGAATAAAATCTTTTACAAATCAACACAATGCTATCCAATTTTCTTTTTATTAAAGGAATGTTTTGTGATATAGACAATGATTTTTTTTATTTCAACTGATACCAATATAACTCTTTAAGTATTGATATCGATAATTGTTTAAGTATATTTATTGTGAAAAACCATTCCTAACGATTATAATTAAGTTTTCAATAATTGAAACAGTTAAAAATTATTGAGAGAGTATATAAACAAGTCTCCAAAGCTTTTACAACAATAAGACAATTATTTCGAACCATTCAATCATATTCTAAAGTCTATTGAGTTTTATATTCAAATTTTTTATACGACACTTGAAAGAACTTTCATTTTATATTTGTGTTTCCAGTGTTCGAACATTTTTGTGAGCTTCATTTGAGCAAACAATTTTCTAGTAAGAGATTTTCGAGTTTGTATTTTGTACTTTTTTTTTGGAAAATGATTCGATTTTGGGTATAAATCTCGGAAATTATAGTAACTAGGGTATCATTGAATCAGTTATGAACACCCTTATTCTAAATAATCTTACAAATTTTTTATCTTTTGCATTTAGTTTCTACCAATTTTTTATTTACCAATTCATCTCACTTGGTCGATTGATTCACTCAACCGTAATCATATTCAATTCATATTTAGATTATTCTGCTTTAATTTTTAATAACACACGTGTTTCATATGCTTGTATTTTTTACGAATTTAATCCCGACCAGAAACTATAAAAAGAGTATTTATCCTTCTCCCTTTATTTATCTATCATTTTTCTAATAATTAATGCAAATATTTTATTTTTCCACTTACAAAGACTTGGATAATTGACAAAGGGGAAGAAATAAAAAATTGATACCTTTGGTCTCTTCTTCCCTATTGCCACATGGAACATTATAAGCTAACTTCCCTTGACATTTTTAGGCAGGCCTACCAATTTTTTTTAAACCCCAATTGTGCCTAAAACAGAATAAACTGATAACAGGAAGTAGTTGGGAATATAACACAAAACAGAAAACAACTTAAAAATACTAAAATACAGAAATAAGGATGGTCTAAATGATAAGGAATTTAATTTTATTTAAGTAAATCTTTGAGGTGTTATGTATATAAAAAATTATTAAAAAATCATTTATTAGAATAAAATATTTGATATAAATTAATTTGAATTAATTAAAATAAAATCCTAAAAAACACAAGACGAATGAAAAATATAGGAATGAAGTTGAAGACAATGTTGTCTTCTAGAAACAATCACCATTGGTCATTAAGTTATTTTCACCTTTTTATTTTAGTTATTAAACTATTACTTTGTATAAAATCGTCACTAATGTTATATTTTTTTTATTATGGTCACTAATATTTTTTTTGGTCATTAATCTATTGCTTCTTACTTTTCTGGGTCATTAAATTATTTTTGCTTTCTTATTTTTTTTCGTAAGTTTTTTAATGATGAATGATTAAAATAAGAAAAAAAACTTAACATTAGTGGTTATTTTATCAAAAATAATAATTTAACGATCAAAATAAAAAAAAACTAAAATAATTTAGTGAGCAAAGATAATGTTTACCCTATTATTAATAAGTTGAATAATTTAACTATAATTTTTGCAAATGCTCACTTCAAATTCGTAAAAATTACAATATGACTATATCAAACACTTTCGAGGTTGACCTTACAAAACGTTATATCCACTTACAATAATATCCGTCTTAAAATTTTGAAAATTTATATGTTCATTTTTAAATATATTTTTAGATCGACCACTGTTCATTAGTATCATAATTAGATCGACAAAATATAATTTACATCAGTAATGGATGAAATATATAATATTTTTTCTATTTTTTAAATTTACATGTAAAATTTATCAAAAAAAGACAGAAATTAAAAAGAAAAGAAGAAAAAAGAAACGCTGATGACTTCAACTTCCAACTCGGTGTCATGATGGAGTGAGTCAACGCATTCACCACTCACCAGCACTGATCGGTCTCCCAACTCCTCCCCGTATTACCTGAAAATCTAGAAGACGAAGTCAACGGCCGTTGGCGTCTCCTGGACCAGATTAACTCACTATCATATTCGGTTCGTTTGTCGGGGTCCGACAAGGTAATGTAGGCCGCATGGATCTTCATGAACTCGTCGGCCGATGAGTTTTTCCGATTGATTGCTGCCACGTCGGGATGACATACCCTCGCCAATCTGCGGTAGGCCACCTTGATTTCCTGGTTCGAAGCACCGAAAGAAATCCCTAGCACTTCGTACAAGGACGTGCAGGCTGCCATTCCTGGACAGTTAAGGTAACTGTTCGCCGTCGAAGCTTTCTGTTGGTTTGAAGTAAAAGTGGTGGCAGCAGCTGCGGCGGAGAGAGAAGGACGGAATCTGACACCAGAAGTTGATGGAGGAGAAATTGAATAAACGTAGAGAGAGGTAGAGATAGTAAGGGAAGAGAGCATGGTAGGAGATTTTGAGTTATGGAATCTCTTTGGTTCGAGAAGCCATTGAAGAGGAAAGGGGAATATATAGGGAGAAGAAAGGTAACCGAAGGTTTTATTTCGGTTTATTTTTTAAAAAATACAATGAAATAGAAATCTTTGTCCTTATTTTAATCTTTATTTATGTTTTATTTTAAAAATAAATTTAGGAAATTATATATATATGATATATTTTTAGAGGTTAAGGGTTTAATATTTAAAATTTAATGTTAAAGTATTAAATATAAATTTTAGTATTAGAATATAGTCGTCATGTCATTCATAAGATTAATCAATCAAATATATTAATTTCATTAATTTTTTATCTTATTTTTATCAAGTGAATCTTCACTTGATAAAAATTAATTTTAAATTTAATTTATCGTAAATATCCGTCGTAAATGAATTATTTATCAAATTTTACCCAAATACTCGGTGTAAGATTTTTTTTTAAAAAAAATCTGATTCTTTTATATCTGATGAACAACTCGAGTATTTCAAATTCGTATATTTTTTTCGAAAACCACTATAACTAATGGTATAATAATAAAACGAGTATTATTGGAATTCCTTTTTCTCCCTTCCCTTGGTGTGTTTGTGTTATTGATTTTTCTCCGTACAAATGAAATGTGATATTTTCTTTGGGTTTAAAGTTTTATTAGTTGTTGAAAAAATAAATGCGGGATCTCACATTCTATCCAAAGATAGGGTACTATTTATGCATTCTATCGTATCGATAAGAATCGTTTTTAAGATTTTTGTGATCTTAAAATATATTTTAATATAGACATTTAACAATAAATATTAAAAATAAATTTTTAAAATGAATTCTTAATATCAAGTATTAAAAAATGGGGTTTTAATAATAAATTTTATTTTAAAAAATATATCTCTAATAATAAGTATAAAAAATTAAACTCATAATAACAAATATTAGAAAAATTATTTTTAAGACTAGATCTCTAAGAACAAATATCAAGAAAAAAAATTGGGCCTCTAACAACAAGAATTAAAAAAGCTCTCTAATAATACATATTAGGAAAAATAAATTTTTTGATAGGAAGAAAAAATAAATTTTAAGAGTATACATAGTAATAAATATTAAAAAAATTAAACTTCTAATAAAAAATATTGAGAGAAACTAAACCCTTAATAAAAATATTAAAATATAAATTTTAATAGTAGACTCCAAATAACAAAAATAAATATGCTTATTAAAAAAGTTTAGTTACTCAAATTGTTTTTTTGACAATATTGGTAGTAAACACCTGAGTAACAAGTGGCGAATCTAAAAAAAGTTATAAGTTATATTAATATAAAAATATAAATTTATCTAATATTATTCGTATATATTGTATTTATATCTTCTTTTAAATTATATTTTTCTAAATATAAAGTAGATGCTTTATAGTTTTTTATTATATTTTTTAATGAATAAAATATATACTATACCAAAAAGGGTTTTAATTTTAATCTCAATTTTAATTTTATTTATTTATATTTTATCAGCATTATATGTCAGGGTAGAACCCCAACTACGGTTGTGGATTTTTTAATATTATTACCACAAAAAATAATCGCGTTAAACTCAAATACTATCAGTAAAATTTATTGAACAACAAGAAAATACAGTAAAAGAAAGAAGAAAAGAATAAAAAAGAAACTTGTAAACAGAGAAAGAAAGGATATCGGTTTTTCACAAATTTCATGCTCTCTTCTTATTTTCTTACTGCCCTTTAGTAGTCAATTATTATAACTAACCACCTAATCAGTTTTGGGATTCTTTTCACGCATTTCATCCTTGTCACTTGTTGTTGACTTGGCAGTGATTGTATTGTGTTGTATTAACTTGGGCTGCTCATGATCATGACAATACTCTCCTCTTGAAGATGAACCTTGTCCTCAAGGTTCGAATAGTATGTTGAGCCAATTCTCATCCATGATTGTGTTTATCATATTGCACTCATATTGTTGCATCGTGTTCATTGTCTCAACTTCCTTTTCATTCATAACATCAATCTTATTTGTGTTCATTGTTTCCAACTCGAGAGACAATGGAATAGCATCCAAAAATAACTTGTGAACTTTTTCATCTCTTTCACCACTAAAACTTGCATTCTACATCGTGACGTCATAAATGACAACTTCATTGATCTTGAAAATCTCTTTCTATTGAAAAAAAATCATGCAATAATTGTGGCACTTTAAGAGCCTTAGTCGTGGATTGTAAACTTCATGTTGTCTTTTCACCTCTCTTAAAAGGTTTTCTTCCACTACCAGGCTCACAATAAGGATAGATGCATCCTCTAACAGATAAACAAAATCTTGAAGAACATAATGAGAAGCACTGCCATGAATATATAGACTCCAAATTTAAAAAATTAAATTTGTATCAAACCCACCAAATTTAAAAGCATTTCCACAAATATCTAAACTCCAAGTTTGAGAAATTAGACCTGTGACGAATTCAACAACTTTGAAAGTAATTGAAAGTGCTAATAAAACCTTTACATTGAGCTTTCGTGAAATTATTTCGAAGTATTGACAGTTCTTGTCAAAATCTGATTTCTTGATAGTGCCTTTTGATTTGGTGCATGCCAATGATAATTCATGTGTAAATAAAGAGGTTGGAGCAATCATCGGAAGGAAGAAACGAATCTAAGTAATTTTCTTGATCATATAACATCGATAATGATGAGTCTTCATAGAAATTTAACTTGATAATTCTAGTTAGATAGTCTCTATTAACTTCTTTGTTGATCTTTGTTGAAGGAATTCGAACAATGTTGTATATGAAAGGCCACAAGTAAACAATTCCAATAACATTAGAAAATGAATCATGAGTCATTCCATATATATGACCAATGTGAGGAGCTCCCAAAGAATTGACTTTCTCCAGATAGATCGCTAGAACTACAGTATCTCTCAACCCCAATTTTCATAGAACCAGAACACATAAATCCTAATCACACAAGGCAAGCATCCCACTTTTCTTATAGTGAGTTCAAATATATGCACCCAATATACACTTCATCCAATTTCTTCCTCAGCTGATCTGTATCGCCTTGTCCAAGCATAAGTATAGATTTTTCCCCCGAGTTTAAAAAGAATGATCTTTTTTTTTCAAGGATTTACACTCGATCATGTTGTCAAAACTCAACCCCAAAATAAATGGTTCTAAGATCATTTTACGTACAGAAATCAGTAAGTATAACAATGACATCGGAAAAATATTTCACCAACTCATTCATATTTATAATCTTTTCTCCATAACCAAAAGTCGAAATATGGAAGGGTCATTTACCTGAACTACTTCTTTCTCATTAAACTCTTTCCTCAGCCATCTATCTAAACAATATGTGGAGTCCAAATTACTTATAAAGTATGTCGATATTGTTCCATGACCACCCACAATAGCAAACTCTATCACTTCCGTGATTTCTTTATATTTCTAAGGTTCAACCATTGATTTATGGGTAGTCACCAAGAAGAAAATTCTCTCATCAAATCGACCTTCCATTATTGTTTTATCCTTTTGAGAATTAAATTCTTCTCTAACTAGAACCTATTCATCATCAAATTCCTTATCGCAATTCTCAGCGTCAATTTTTGGGTGAGTTGATGTTGGTATATCTTAGACGAAAGTCCCAACTTTAACGATATAACCATTAATTAGTGTGCTATATCCTGAAGTGTTTGTTGGGTACTCTAATTCACCTGTTGTTGTTCTTCGAAGTGTGTTTGCAGAGAAACGAGTAGTTTCTCATAGCATGCTCAGGTAACCTGATTTGCTTTAATTGCTTCAGTGTGATTCATCGTAACTCATAGATCTTTCAATGAAAACACTAATGTTATGACCACAAGAAATAATCGTGTTGAACTCAAATACTATTGGTAAAATTCATTGATGTAACACCCCAAAAATTATTCATAATTTTAAAACCCTAATTTTGAAATCCCTAATTAAAAATCCTAATTTTTATATTCCTAATTTCTGAAATCCTAATATTTTTTGAGGTTTTGAATTAATTTTCTAAATTTAAAGGAATTTTTTTGAGATAAGATTATAAAGTTTAGAAAGTTTTAAATGTGAATTTAAAGATTAAAAGTTAAAATGATGTTTTAAAATTCGATGACTTTTGAATAACTAATTTCTTTTAAATTGAATTCTATTTTTACTAAGATTAATTATTATTATTATTTTATTAAATTTTTTTATGGTTTAATAGAATTTTAATCCAAGTTAGATCCAATTATTTTTCTCTATATATACATATTTTGGTCTAAGAGAAATTCATACATTATTTTCTTCCATCAAGATTCTCTAAAGCCTATGTTTTTATTCTTTAACTTAGTTCGAGTTCAAGACCACATTATTCGGTAATTTGAGTCGCTTTGACTAAGGTTTGTTCTCTTACTGGTGCTATATGTGTTTTTCCGAAAAATATATTTTTCTGTGACATGCTTATTTTTTTGTGTTTTGAAAAATACTCGTGTTTTGCTAGCATGTCTAATTTTTGTACTGTGACTTTGATTGTGCACTTGTGTTATCGTGCATACATGTCATTATGATTCGAAAAATATTAAAATTTTCAGATTTGGGATTTTGCATTTTTGTGAGTAATTATGATTTTGATATCATATGAATTTGTGTTTTCGGATAAATTGAGATTTCAGATAAAGTGATTTCGGATTGAATTATGATTGTTTTCGGATTTTAAAATCATGTTACATCATATTATGTGCATAGGATGGATTTGTGTACGGAGGAAGTCGTGGTAGCTTTCCGGAAGCCTAAGACCACTCTCGGATTTTGGTGACGTTGTAGGTGAGGGTTCTGGGGAACTCCTACACTCGGATTGGTGACGTTGTAGTTGGGATTTGTGTTGTGCCTATGATATCATCTATACATCATGATTTGCTTTTTTTTCCAATACTCTACTCTTGAGAAAAATATTTATGTGAACCGAATTTTAGTTTTTGAAATATTACTCTTGAAAAATAATTTTATAAACAGTGTTTTATTTTTTTATCTGCACTTTAGAGATACACTAAGCTCTTTAGCTTACCCCTTAGTTTTCTCTTACAAATCTTTAAACTTTAGGCGATGCGGTATTTGCAAGATCTTAGATTTTATTCGGTTATTTTATTGAACAAGACAACTATTTTTAGATACTTAGGTTATTATTTATTATTTTGAAAACTTTCATGTATTTGGAATATTTATGTTATTACTATGGTTTTATATTAAAGTATAGTATAATTTTTAAAATTGGTTTTTTTTATGGTAAAATTTTCAAACATGACTTCCTAGATTCGATCTATTTCTTTTGGGTCGGGTTGAGGGGGTTACAATTGAAGAGCTTGAAAATATAGTAAAAGAAAAAAAAAGAAAATAGAAAAGAGACTTAGAAAAAGAGAAAGAGAGAATATCGGTTTTCACAATTTTCATGCCCTCTTTCTATTTTCTTACTGCCCTTTAATAGTCAATTATTATAACTAACCATCTAATCAGTTTTGGGATTCTCCTTTTCACGCATTTCATCTTTGCCACTTGTTGCTAAATTGGTAGTAGTTGTACTGTGTTGTATTATCCTAGGTTGATCATGATCATAACAAAATATTTAATTAATTAATAGTAAAAAAAATATGTTTTGAACAATCAAGACACTCAAATAAAATTTTATAGTAAACAAGTCACATGTTTTTGTTTGATATATAGGATGTTTAGATATTTTATTTAAAAATATGAACTTTAAAGTTTATTTTAGAATCTAGATAAAAAAAACTACAATACAAGTAAAAACGTCACATATAAATGATGATTATGAAGGAAGACGCCACATACAGGTGGTGTTTTCCATTTGTAAAATATTTTTTAAAAATTTGTGAGGATAACACCGTATGCATATGACGTTCTGCTATGTGCACTGTAGAAATTGACCTAAAATCTAATAAAATATAGGTGAAAATTCTCTATATTCTAAAATCTCACTCTATATTCTAAAATTTAATTTTGGATTCGATTATCCCAAAATTTTCCCCAAATCACCCTCTCATTAAAATAATACAATAGCTTATATAATAAAAATTTCAGTCACTAAAACTTCTGTATTCCATTAATTCCGTTGTAAATCAAATTCATCAGTAAACTTAATCCTTTATAGTTAAAATTTTTGACAATACACTGTCTTAACACACCTTTCGTCCACTTAGCTCACTACATACTATTATCCATATGTTCAATAATCAACGGATTTTATAGCTCGACGAAAACAATCACTTTACTATTGGACAATTCATATATAAATAGAATAGATCGACTCTGGCCTTAATGCCTCGTACTAGTAAACATAATTATTTCACTAACATAGTTTTATGAATAAGTTTATTGAACTATTTTGAAATTAGGACTAAAATTAATAAAATATATAAGTCATAATAATTGAAGTTTTTTATTATACCAAGCTCTTGATTCAATTTCAATAAGTTATTGACTTGGTTGTCATAAAATCTTAATTGACATGTTTGTTTCTAAACCTATAATTAAATGGTAGAATTATTATTTTTTAAAAAATGACATATTTTTTTAAACTTATATCTGAGTGACTTAATATTACTTTTAGAGATTGAGTGATATTTTTTACTAAACTTATAACTTAATGATTTATGGTATAATTTATCGAACATTTATTATTAATTAAAAGATATAGAAAATATTTAGTCAACTATTAATAAATAAAATAATGGAGTTAAAAAGATATTATAACATTGTAATACTTTTACAGCTATGTCCCATTTTCCTTTGCCTCTCTTTAATCCTTTTCAAGCAAAGTTACCGACAAATCAATTTGCACTTCAATTTGGTCCCACCATTTGGCAACTGCCCCACTTGCCCCTATCGTCCAAAAAACATGTAATAGAGACAATATATATTTATGAAAGAACAGACAAAAATCTCAACTTAATTGTAATGAAGGGTCTTCATATGGTCAATTTAATTAATAATTATTTGAAATAGTATTATTAAATTTTTAAAAAAATTAACTATTAACCATTTATTTAAAAAAATTAATTATTCAAACCAAAAATCCTTTGTTCTTGATTTTGTGAAATATTCAACTCAAAATTTTAGATGGGCCAAACATTACTAATGATTTACTAAATGACACAATTTTTATCATTGTTATTATTATTTCATTTGAATTTTAAACTCCTCTAAACGTCTAATTAAATCAATTAATTGTCTTATATAAAAAAACTAAAATAATTAAGTGAACAACTACCGTTATAATTTACGTCTTTTATATAACATCATGATTATAATTCGGTCTAATAAAAGATCTAAAACATCATATTTAATCATTTAAATGATCGATTTAAAATTTTTATTTTCAAAACCTTTAAATTTAATTAACATTTAAAATCATGATTATAAATTAATAAAAGTGAAAGTTGCTAAGTATTTATATTACTTATAAATCAAAGTTATGTATGTTAAACACCGTATTTCAAAATAATAATATATTGGAGTTTTTTTTATGTGATGTAATCTTAATTTATCCAATATTGTTGATCATTCTACTTTCATCTTTGATCATGAAGATGAAAGACAAGAGGATTTTTACTAATTTTCTTTATGATTACCTTAAATTTATGTTGCTATTTTTCTTAAATACGTATGTTAGCATCATTTTAATTAATCATATCAGACCATACTTAACATTATTCACTATGTATTTGGATATTATAGTGCTTTTCCATTCATCATACCTTGTACTTTTTATGTAACACAACGATTTTGATCCGGATTTAAAGTATCATATTCAGTTCACCTAAATCTAACCCATTAAAATTTCTTTAAAATATGTGTTTCAAAATCTCTAAAATATCATATTTTATAATTCCATGTAGATCAAAATGAAATAAAAAAGTTTATAAAATAGGAGCTTCGTTTCAAAATACACCATTTGACCCAAGATAAAATCCAATATAAAGATACAAACTCGATTTGTGGTAAGGTCCTATGAATACAAAAGTCCAAACTAGAATATCAAGTATTGTACACTTTTAAGCTCCGACGCTGGAAAGTCCTCCACGATATACTCCTCCAAAGCTGCATGTAACTTATGCATGAAAACACCATAATTCCGCATGTTGAGCTAACAAAGCTTAGTGGGTATATCTCTACTCAACTATGAATGGTGCAATTTATAAGTAAATGCATACAATAGATTATGATGAACGAGAATGATTGGCGCCAATGGGAGTTCGGAACAAGCGCAATATGAGCGACCGCACATGGTCCCTTGAAAAAGAGGATCCCAAAATTTTGATAAACTATATTCATTAGATGACATTAATCTCGAAATTCATTATAAAATTTTAAAATTACGCGTAAAAAAGATCAACTATAATTGTTTCATAAATGTGGCAATTGCTTATAGAATCTTATTGATTATTCTTATTATTATTGCTTCTGTAGAAAGAAGCTTTTCAAAATTAAAGTTGTTGAAGTCATACCTACGAACAATTATATCGTAAGATATACTAAATAGACTTGCTTTGATAGCAATCAAAAGTGATCTTTTGGAGAAAATTGATATTGAAAGTGTTGTAGACGATTTTACTTCAAAACATACAACAATTGATATTTTTATGTGAAAATATTTGGTTTCTAAATGTTTCTAAGTTAAATTTTTGTTGCTCAATAGGATAATCTAATAATATCTTTTGTAATATAATATTCTTTTTTTAAAAAAATTATATCTCTTATCGATTAAAAATTAAGGCTTATATTTTAATAAATCATTTAGGGTCCCCAAAATCTTTGAACCGACCCTCATCGGCGCTACCATAATTTCCTAAACTCATGTTATTATGCATGCCAAGATCTTAGCAAGGTTACAAGATATTCTTAATCAATCATTTCAAAAGCATACCATAGATGAGTGTGTCCGGAATCACAAAGCCTTGGACCTCACACTCTCTCATACCTTGGGCGTTTCCGGAGTTATTGAGCATCAAACCTCACACCCTCGCATACCTTGATTGTGTCTCGAGTCACCGAACATCGTATGCATAAGTAAGGCTATTAACACATGATCATATATCAATACAAGTCGTTTCAAAGCATAATCAATACAAGTAACCATCACATGATCATATATCAATACAAGTCGTTTCAAAGCATTTAGTTCACATTTCTTTCTAAGTCATATGCATAGTCAAAATCCTCATTTCTCAGTTTAATGTTCATTTTAGGTTTAAAGGGACCCAGTAAGGCTATTAACACAAATATTGACCCTCCAAACTCAAATGCTAAAACTTGAACAAATTGGTCTACACATATTGGTACACCTATATGGGGTATCGATACGATCCTAATTGGTATCGATACTCTTCTATCGAGTATCGATACCCAAAACACATTTGAACCAATTAACTTTTTTCTCATGCTCGTAACGATACACCTATTTAGAGTATCGGAACCTAATATTGGTAGGAGGTCCACCCTTACCGATACTCAACATCAATAGAAAAGTGGTACCGATATGAGTCTTTGTATCAGTACCCATAAACAATTTTAGAATTCCTCAATATGCAAGGTTACCGATACACGGGGTGGCTGTATCGGTATGCCCTCCCTGAAACCCCCATTTCCCCTCTCATGGGTATCAGTATGAGTACCTCCCATATCGGTACTCAAACCCAAATTTTCAAGTTTAGATCTCGAAACACACCTCTTTGCCTTCTTAAACTCTCTCAAACTCACCCAAAACCCTCCTACAAGATATCTAAGGCATATCCAACATATTTCAATCAATTTGAACAAATCATAAGCTCAAATTCAAATTTCACCATTGTTAACTATAAGTTATTGTAATCACTCATTTTTTACTAGTATTGTAGTAATATTATCATATAAAAAAAGTAAAAAGGGAAAGGTAGGATTTTGAACAAATCTCACATTGATAAGAAACCCCACTTCTCTCTCACCAAATGCCTATAAAAGGGGCATGAGCTACATGGTTAAAGGGAACCAATGGGGTGAGGAAAAATATCCCTATGACCCTAGTTTGAGAGCTTAACTCTCTCTGAATTTTTGGGTGTTTTAATCAAGGTCTTATTTTGGATTCGATCTAGTTTAATATTTTGAAGATGTTAAGGTAGATTTGAGTGGGGGTCTGTCAGGGTTCACCGTTCGAATTCCATGTTTGGTATATTTTCTTTCTTTTATTTTATTTAGGTTGTATTTTGTATGAATTTAATGAAGTATTGTTTATTTAGTTGGTATGTTCTAATTTATGTTTTATTTTTGTTTTAAATTTATATTTCTAGATTAGTATTAATTATGTATCAGATTAATATTTTATGTTTTAAATTTATATTTTAGATTAATTTTAATTTATGTTTTAGAATTAGTTTTATTTTTTTGTTAGATTAACATGTATACATGTATTTATGTTTTTGTAATCACTAATTTTATCCGGGGTGCTAAACCCGGATTTAATTTTGGTTTTATTTGAATATTGGGCTTGTAATTATTAATCAAAAAATATTGTATGTATTACATTCTTTAAATTTTGTAAATATCTATATATTTGTTATTTTCTTTATAAACTTAAAAAAAAAATTCAAAGCTTTGGCGTTTAAAATAAGTAGTATTGTTTTTTTTTTTAATTTCCTTTCGTTTTCATTCTATTTATTTTATTACATAAAGTTGTTTCATAACAATAATAATTATGTTTTTTATTAATTATTATTATCATATGTACATATAACATATTTATATAAATAAATAAACTTTATCCTTAATATAAACCCAAATGTTTTATTATTTTTCAGTCCATAATACATACATGAAACCCAATTAAATAAACAAAGCCTGATTTAAATTTATATTATAAGCCCAACTTTAATTTAATTACAAAGCCCGTAACCCTAGCCCAAGTCGGATATAACCTAAAACCCTAATCCTATCTTTTCTCCAACGCAGCCCACTCTTATCCGTTGGATCCAAATTGGATCCAACGGTCCGAATCAAAGATGGAGAAGCTTCCAGGAGATCAGCACGCGCCCACGCGTGCCTCTTCGCGGTCTTCACGTGCGCGTGGCGCCCACGCGCCCGCCTCTTCAGTTCCAGGAGACCTGTTCGACCGCCCTCGCCGATCGTCGATCATCGTCCGACTGAGCCCCCAGTGGTCCCCTCGTCACCAACCGATTCATGCAATTAGACAAAAACAAAGATGATGGTCAGAATCGTACAGGATAATCGACCTAAACCACTGAAATTTCAGAATGTCAGAACTAATATATGCCAAATCTCAGAGGAAATAACGACGAATATCAGGAGAATTACAACCAACACATTTCAGAATCGCATACCAACAATGCCAGCACGCACATGAATCCAAAGAATCGACATCAACAAATAGGAATTTTAGGAGCATTTTCTTTTTCCTTTGGCTTGTAATATCACGGTTATTTAAACCGAAACAAGAGATGTAAACGGGGGTTCCCCAACAACCTTTTTTGAATCAATAGAAACTGGCCTATTTCAGAGGTAATAAACCTTTTCGTTTGGCATAGAAGAAATAGGGGAATCGGAATAAAAAAGGGAGCAACGAGTTTATTACCTTGGTTTCTCTTTCGGCCACCCACTGCACCTCGTGATCCTTGGGTCGTTGTCGGTGAGCCGAGATGAGAAGGAGGATCCTCCTTGCTTCTTCGTCTTTTTCCATAACCAAAAAGGGATTTCTGTTATCATCGTTTCAGAAGGACTTCAAAGCTCTCGAGTTTTTTAGGTTGTTTTGGTTTTAAAATAAGAGGAAACAAGTTTATTTTTGGGATTGGTTCTCGAAAAGGAGTCTTTTAAGTGTATTTTGGCTTCGTCGGGGGCCGGAATCTGGCAATGACGTCGGGTTCTGGGAATGGAGATGAACAAGTTGATTGTTCATTCTCTTTTCTGGAGAAAAAGATGAATATGTTCGGTTTGATCTTTTAGAAATGAGAGAAAGAGTTTGTTTTTTTATTATTTGTGTTTTATACTGAAAATTAAAATGGAAATGAGGTATTTACCTTTATAAACCACTCCGTGTCCATCTAATCAACTCCCTAGTCCTCCAAGCTTTATTTCGCTTTACAATCTAGTCACCTATTTGGAGTTAATCCTCGTTTTAATTTGGTTTTATCACGAACAGGTCCTTCCGCCTTTGGAGCCCTTTTTTAGAGCACTTCCCCTTGGTCTAATTGCTTTCAGAGTCCGTAGTTCTTTGTTTTGTTTTATAATTGAGTCCTTCACAGTGTTGCCTTTTTTTAAATTTGTTTGATTGTATATTTATTTTGACTTCCTTTTTTATTTCATCTATGCTTTTTTATTATCTATTTGTACATCTTATAATACTATCCATTTATTCATTTTTAGTTGCATATTTATTTTATTTAGTTATGTTTTTTATTATGTATTTATTTTCATTCGTTCCATACATCTCATGTTTGTTGCATTTTATTCTTTATGTTCTTACGTCATTATGCCATGCTTTTATTTATTCATTTATTTGCTTTTATCATGATTTGAACTATGTATTTCATTTTTGGTACATATATGCTTTTTATTTTTTTCCATACATATTTGGTCACGTTTTTTATTCATATATGCTTGTACTTTTTTATTTCAAGTCTTTAAATTTGTATTTTATTCATGTATATATTATTTGCTCTATCTTTTTGTCCAACTCACATTTCATACTTATCAATTAATGAACTTAATTTCAAATATCTTTGTTCGGTCGTAACGGGCCCGTGTTCCAACGTAGTGGTCACGGTGTATACGTTGTCTTCGAATAAAGCCACGGTAAAAATAAAATCTAATTCGAATATTCAAACAAGTTCTGATTTAAATGCCACTTTAAAACTTAGAATTTCCAAAAATTAATTTAAGCGGTTATTTTAAAGGTGCCAATTTTGGGCGGTTTAAAAATCCTAAACCCGTTTTTAAACCGTAACCGACTCTCGAACTCGTTATTTTGAATCTCTAGTTTTTACGGTGTCCGGCCTACCAAAGTGGCCGGTGGCGACTCTAACCCATTTTTAACCTTTTTAAATCCCCAAATTCGTTCCAAATCCCTAACTTTTTTAAACCCTAATTTTAAAATTCTTTTTTATTTCAACCCTAATTTTCAAATTTCACCTTTTCAATTTAATCCCTAAATTTTCCAATTCACCTTTAATTTAGGTCTTTTCAAACCCTAATTTTCAAAATGCCCAACTTTTAATCTAAATTCCTAAGTTCCTAAATTTTAGGTCTAAATTCCCCTTTCTAATTTAAATCTAATTTTCAATTTCTAAGACCTAATTTTCGAAAACCAAACCCTAATTTTCTAATTTTGAGGGCAATTTCAAAACTCCCAATTTTTAATTTCTCAAATTAGTGACCTTTTCCTAAAACCTATTATTTTTATAATTTTAAAAGGGTCACTACAGTTTTAAATCACATTGTATTTAATTTATTTGTCATGTATAAGATTTCATACCGACTTAGTTTATGTGTTAATCCAAACCTCTAAATTCGGTCATAAGCGAGGCCAACTCCAATGTAGTTGTGGTGGTTCGGATGCTTACCTTTGGATTTAGGTGCTCTAAAATAAATTTGCACGTCCAATTAAAAATTAATTTGATCACCACTTTAGCCCAAAAAATTTAATATTAATAAAACGGTAATTATCAATGTGCCAATTTTGGGCGGTATAGAGGTACTAATTCTTACCCATTCATAATCGACTCTCGAACCCTATTTTTTAAAATCTTTGGTTTTACAGTGTTCGGTCTACCTAAACCGCCGGTAGCAACTTTCTTTTTCAAAAAATTATTTTTAAATTGAAAACCCCAAAGAAGACATTCTTTTCCAAACGATGCGAAAATATGTTTTCCAACATAAAAATTAATTTTCAGCGACACACTAGTTTTTTTTTAACATCGCTACAACTATCAATCCAAGTTCTAACATGCACAAACCAATCTATCATGCTATTATTATGAATTCTATGAACTCATAGGATTAAAAGTATACTAAACTTACCTTAGAGCAATAATAGGATCTCCTAATACCTTACTCAACCCTTCTTTTTGCCTTGCTCCTTGGAGGGTTCTCCCACTTTTTTCACTATAAGGAAGATAGTGAAACGTGTTATATAATTGCTGAGGATACAAGAGATTATCAACACTATTTTTAAACCAAAATCCAGCCCTCAAACTTCAATCCCGTACTCAACCTCAAAACCAATGGCGGATCTACATGTGAAGAAGGGTCCCACCCTCAACTTTTTAAAGTTCATACATTTAGCTTTGTATTTTTAATTTTTTTATGAATTAGTCCTTACTGATAAGTGCTCAATTCACTATCACTTTTTACACCTTTCATGGATAATAATCACTTAATCTGCATCTACTTGAACTAATGCATGTACTTAATGTGAGATATTTAGATATTATGCTTTTGTGACTTATAAAGATGATATTTATAGAAAAGACAAGCTTTACTATACTTTTGTACATTTATAGGAATATCTAATGTCGCAGCAGCAATTGAGGCCGAGGTAGAACCTGAGGCCGCTGCAGAACCTGAAGGAGATGTTGTAGGCGAGTTGAAGAGAAAAATGAGGTGGACGTTTCTGGACAAGCAGCACAAGGATCGGAGCTGGAAAGCGAGTAGAAAGCCCAAGTCAAAGGCCACGCGGGAAAAGAATCCTAGTGGGAATAAACTTGGAAATAAAACAAATATTTTTGTTTATATACTTGACTTGTGTTTTACTCCAAGTTGTATTCCTACTTAGGAAAGGTTTGCCCTAAGCCAAGACTATATAAACCATAGTCGTACAAGGAGAAGGGCATCATCGACATAGGAGACTAAAGAGCCGGATTTATCTTAGATTTTAGAGTTTTCTTTACTTTTTATTATGTTCTAATTTTCTTTAGGCTTAGGTGAAAGTTTTAGAGTATTAGTGAGAGAAGATTGAGCTTTGTTTCTTGTTTCAATATAATAAAATATCAAGGTTTGCTTATTCTTTGCCATTCTTTGTTCTTGCATTCAAACTCAGGAGAGAAGTTCCTGAGTAATCTATTTATCTAATATCGGGAGAGTTAGATTCACGAAAGGAATAAGTACGGTATTTTTCTATTCGGAAAATACTAACTCGGCCTAGGGATAGGTTAGAGTTTCAGCGGCTAAAAAAAGTGTGGGATTGGTTGGTGATGATAATTGATTCAAGCTGGGAGGTATCATCAAGGACTGGTCATCAACAGTACTTTGACTTAGGGATAAGCGGAGTCATCAAAGGACATGTTGCCGAATCTTGATAAAATCCACCCAAGAGCAAGGGATTGTCGCGGTGGATGACACTTATCGTTGTCGAGGCAGTAAAACTGCAGTGCTGCCGAGGCAGCGTTATGTGATTGCATTATGCAGAAACAGGTCAATTGAATCCACTATAGAACACAACTGGATCCTGACCACCTCTCTAATTTGATTATTCTCTTATTATTTACTTTTCTTTATTCAAAGTATTTAGTTTATTCCAATCCAATTAATCTGTGTTTTTACTTTATTTCTTTTACAGAGCAAGAAGACGAAAGAAGGCATATTAAGTAGACCAATCCATGTGGAGACAATACACGATAATACTTATCACTTTATTACTTGCAACGTGTACACTTACACTATTTGCGTACTTTTTACACGCAACACTTACATTTTTAATATTTTTATGATTTGTGCTCACCCTGGAATTTTAAGATTTATATCCATTTTAAAAATATTTTGACTTGTGCCCACCCTCATAAATATTTATAAATCTGCCACTGCTCAAAACTTACCATAAACTTCTTCACTCTCCAACCTTGATGATTCTTACATTCCTAGATAGATCCTTTGATGTTGGTAAAACTTCCCTTCAAAAAAATGAGATTCTTCTTCTAAGACTCAAAGTTTTCACCTTTGTCTTCAAAACCATAAAAAGAAGGAAAGAAACAGAGACGATGGAAAAGGTGATCTCATTCACTTGGGGAAAAAGAATTTTGCAGAGAAACTTTCTCTACCTCTTTCCATAAACCAATTATCACTCAAAGTACCCAAACACCCCATGCTCACTTCCTCAACTCAACCCACAAGAAAAGGTAGGCCCAAATTAAACCCAAAAGGTCCAAATATGAGGTTCCATCTTCGATTTAAACCTGACTCTCGATTCAGTAGAATCTGATTCATTACCTTTCATACTAAAAGTATTCATGCATATATAGTTTATATTAACCACATCTAAGTTTGACACCAATCCAACATAAGTTTTTGTCAAGTTACTTAAATAATTAATATATATATATATATATATATATATTAAACTTCATATGAGATTAATTTAATTTATTTTTATTAAGATTTTCAAATTCAAACAGTAAAAAATCTAATTTTCAAATTTTATTTACTGGTATTTAATTTTATCTCTTATTTTTTTTAAAATTCTAACTTCTTTATCTTAAAATTTTACAAACAAACCCTTTTTATAATTTATATTCTCCTAATATAATAACAAAATTAGTCTTGAATATTTCATTATTTACAATTTCATTATTATTCTTTTTATAATGTCAATCTTATTATTTCAAAAAATTTAAATGAATCCTTTTGTGATTTTGAATTGGCCTCCACGTCAACAATCTTTTGCACAACCCTCTTTATTTTAATTCTAAAATCTAAATTCATAACCTTGAATTTTAAATATTAAATTCTAAACTTAAACTCAAATCCTAAAATAGATTAAATTGTGTTTTAAATTATTTTAAAAGTGTTTACGATTATAGTTTTTTTAAATATAAGATTTACATTAAAAATTAATTTTAATTTATATTTATTATTTGTGAACATAATCAATTATGTGTTTATGACCATTTATGAGAACATGTTTTTTTAATGTTCATGAATATAAATTAAAAAATAATTTTAATTTATATTTATATCTATCATGTTAACGAATATTAAGTAACATATTCTTTAATATTTAAGGAACTAACAAAAAATATAGTTTTGAACAAATGAATACAAACATAATTTTAATATTTTTATCGAACATGTTATCATAAAATTATTACAAGACTATTAAAAAGTACTAAATAAAATAAACATTAAATAATGGATATGCATTATTGCAATAAACAAAAATTACATAGTCTTAACGCAATTCTTCGAACGAAAACAATAAACTTATTCACTTACTATAGACAGCAGCAATAATTATCTCAAAACTTAAAATAAATTTAATATCTTTAATAATTCCAAATATTAAAAACACAAACTTTTATAATATTAAACGATAGTTTTAAAAATATTGAAACATTGAAAACTAAAAAAAAAATAAGCAAATTTAATTAACTGTACCTTGATATTAGAATATAATTTGATTCGTCATTATTTTTTAAAATTGTTAAATATCACAAAATTTAAAAAATAATCTTCTACTGATAAATGAAGAAAGATCGTGGGTAGGGCTGATAATGAGCCTGACCGGTTCGTGATTTATTTGGGCTCGATTCGATCAAAGCTAGATTTGAATGAGTACGACTCGGTTCAAGATCTTTACAAGTTGAGTCGAGTCAATTCAAACTCAACTCGAACAGCTCGTGAACAGTCTCAAAATAATTATATATACATATATACTAAAAGTAACTTTTTTAGTAAAAAAAATAATAAAATAAATAAGGAAAAATCCACTAAAAAATAAATGAGATATTATGTGTTTGTACTGTAAGAATATTTCATGGTTATTTGGATTAATTTACTTTTTTGATAGTTTTTTTCTTTCTCAACATTAAATTTTATTTTAGTGTCGTTTATGAAAGTTTTTTTATCGAAGCCCCATCTTTTATTAAAAAATATTTTAAAATTATTCATTATGAGCCGAGCAAGCCTGAGTCAAGCCTTATAATATTGTTTTCGAACCGAGTTTGAGCCGAAAATTCCAAACTCATCGAGCCTCTAGCTTCAGTCTAAATTGAACCTGGCCAAGCGCTCAACTCGTTATCACCCCTAATTGTGGGTTAAAGTTTTTAAAGAAAACAAAACTTTGGGAAAGAGATGAGCCAGTGTCGTTAGATTGCGAAGTTAGGATAAGGTTGATAATAAACATGACTGACTCATAAGCTACCCGGGCTTGACTCAACCAAAGCTCAATTCAAGTAAACTCGACTCAGAGGATTCTAAGAAGCTGAACCAATCTGACTCAAACTCGACTCAAAAAACTCGTAAACATGCTTAAAATAATTATATTTATACTAAAAGTAATTTGTTTTATAAAATAATAATAAAATAAATCAGGAAAAGTCTCTAAAAATAAATTAAGCATAAAAATATTTCTTCATTATTTGGATTAATATATTTTTAGACTCTTTATCTTTATCTTTATCGATTTTTTTCGGTGTTGATTATAAAAGTTTTTTTAATAAAGTCTCCTCTTTAATATATATATATATATAATAAAATTGTTCATTTGAATTCGAGCCCAACAAGCTTTGAATATGAGCTGAGCCCTATAATATTATTTTGAATCGAACTTAAAGCTAAAATTTCAAGCTCGCAAAGCATCAAACCTGAGCCTAATATAATTATTTTCAAGCCAAACCTGGCTCATTATCACCCCTAATTTGGGACGAGGACTTTAATTTTTTTTATTAAATGTTTTATTTTATAAAATAAAACATTACAGAAAAGATGTCTGATGATGATATCCTCACCAAATGCATTGCAGAAGTTGATCCATCCGTGATGAACTACCCTTCAGCATCCTCAATACATGTAATATACTTAACAGCTTATGAAGACCTTTGTAATAAGACTTATTGACTAGCATGGAAGAGGCAGAAATGGATACAATAATTTACAAAAGGGGATGTAGGCCATTGAGGAGCAGGTCAAGAGGGCAGGGTACATCTGCATATCCTCCCAAGATCACCGTCTGAATTGACTGGGATGAAAGATCACCATTACTAGAGTGAGCAAAACTCGACTCGACTTGAAAAAATTGTTTTTTTTTTTCAATTTTGAGTTATTCGAGTCGAATCGAATAACTCGAAAAAACTTCGATTTCGAGTCGAGTTCAATTTTCCAAAGTTCGAGTTACTCGAAAAATCGAATAACTTAAAAATTTTCAGGCTTTAATACACATTTAGTTCTGTAGTTTTATTTTCAATTTTATTTCAGTGATATATTCTTTTTTATTATTTTTAAATTTTAATTTTTTTTTCTTTATAATTAGGTCACTTTCTATATTTATTTTTTTATTTTATTTAATAGAATTTTTATTTTTTATATTATATAAATTATATTAATTATTTTATATATTTTTTAATTTATGCATTTATATTATTGTATTTAATTTATTATAATTTTATCTCGTTTTAGCCTTTCTAAATAAGAAAAAAGTTTTTAACGAAACTCGTAATTTAATAAAATGACATATTCATACCTAAGGTATTTGATAATAATAACAGTAATAATAATTCAAAATCTTATTTATACATATAAAAAATAATATGAAAAATATGTATGTAGATATAATATGAAAAATATGTATGTAGATATAAAGAGAGACGTTTAAATTAGAATCAAAATGTACTATAATATTATAAATAGTACAATTAAATTTATACATAAACTCGAAAAATCAAATCGAACTCGCTAAAACCGACTTGAATCAAAAAATTGCAAAAAGAGTTCAAGTTGTAAAATATGCTGACTCAACTCAAATAACTCGAAATTTTTTGACTAGACTCGACTCGCTCGAACGCTCACCCCTAACCATCACTTAGGCCGAGATTTCGTAGAAGCCCATCTGAAGTAACCGCAATTTGCTTCAGGGTTCGAAGAAGGACCCTATATAACAAGCCAAAACAACAACTTCAATTATCTCATATAACTTCCTACTTTCCTACCACAAACTGCACGGGAAGAGCAGAGAGGTTAATGATTTGATGAGAAACACATACCTCAGCTCGAGCACACACATAGAATCTATGACCAAAATTAGGACCTGGTTTCTTCACTACTCGGGAAGCACAGGGTTCTTTATGGCCCTTGCAAAGAGGAATGCTGTTCTGCATGAGTTGTTGGATCCTTTGCCACTCCAGTAAGGCGTCGTTGTTCTTCTGTTTCTCCAAATTACGACTTCCATCTCGTGTTTCTTGATCCTGTGAGGATGCACTCCCATTTGTGTCATCTTTCTTTGGACTACATCGACAATCTAGTTCCTCTTGACCCTGAGAGGATGAAATCCCATTTGTTTCATTCTGTATTGTACTGCATCTACAATCATCCACCATAGGTGCTTCCTGGGACTGATTGTTAGAGTTCAGGACAACAGCCTGGCTAGTTGAAATATCAATAGCAGAATTGCCAATGCCATTATCTAGGTTTGGATTTTTCTGGAAAAATGATGTCAATGAGAGCTGTTGGCTTTTTTTTGCTTTTTTCCTGGTTTCTTTGTTAGGCAATGAACTGACAAACTCCTTATGGAATGCAATTGTAGTGTTACAAGCAGCCTCCTCAGTGAGATCTTCAGAACGACCAACAACATTTTGGATACGATTTTCGGAGTCTTGGTATGAAGAACAGCAGGATATATCGGTTCCAGGAGGAATATCACTATTAGCCATAGACCTTTTGACACCATTATTGCAACCTCCCGAGATGATACTTTCATCAGAGAATGAACCTGATACTACATGGGATTTGACTTGCTTAGCAGCTTGTCTTTTCTTTAAAACTGACACTGTCCAAGAAAAAAGGGAGAAAAATCTTCGAAAATTTACAATGGTACATAAATAATTCTGTAAAGATGGATATAGTGAGTTTTAAAAAATAAAATCCAAAAATGGGGATAAATCTAGTACCAAGAGTTTGCTGCAGACCATGAACCATTGGCAAATATCGAGAAGCTAAGGATGGAGTTCTATGTTCTGAGACATCAGGGATATCCACTAAGCATGTATAAACAGGTGCATGGTCCGAACCTTCCAACTTAGTGTTCCACCCTCCATTCCACCTACGTGAGGCAAAAAAGACAAAATCATGCAAACAGAATGACCATACTGCAGTTAGTTGTCAGATTTGATTTAGAATAACATGATACTTCAGTGACCACAACAATCAAAACGTAGATCTTTGGTCCTTAAGATTATCACCAAATAATCTGAAAAGAGAAACTTTCAAATTTGAATTGTGTAGAAAATATGATGTTAATTATCTTGTCATACTCAATCCTACATGGTTAGATCTAATCTTTACTTTGGTGTATTTCCAGGTTTCCACCGTTTGTATTCTGTCAAGATGTTGCACTCTTTTACATGGCAAGTTAACAAATTATGTCCCTCCACATCATGCTCCCCATGTAAGCAAGGCCCAGCACAGAGAATATGATCAATTCTTGTCCCATAATTGAATTGTTCAGCGCCAGTATTTGATGGCCAGCATGTAAAAGCATCTCTTCTGCAAAGAAGATAAAGATGAAAAAACAAGTACATAATCCGAACCATAAGACAATAAATCCCTTCATATAAGAACTCTTCAAAGACGGAACAAATGCTTAATGCTGTAATAGGTATGTTGACCAACTAAATGAATTTAATGTCACAAGGAGAAAGTTTAAACCTGTTTGGATTTTTTTCCCTGAAAACATCAAAGAAACGACCTCCCGATTCCACTAGCATGGATCTAAACCATTTTCTAAACCTAAAATGAATTTCAGCTGAATTAGTTATACTTAAATGGAAAACCGTATTTATCCCATAATAAATACAATCTATATGTTAGAAGCCTACTCATTCTTCTCAAAATCTGGCCCTGCATCACAACGATCAATAGCACAAGGAGCAATGTTAAGGTCACCAACAACAAGAATCCTCCTTCCTCGTCGCAACAAAGACTCCCATGTTTTCTACATCAAAGACAAACAGTTTTAATCCCCATTGCACCGATTTCACATCTTACAATTTTTAATTCTTAGGTAAACAAATTTCAGTACCTCTAACATCTTGAAAAAGTTAAGCTTAAATTTTATTCTTTCAGCATCAACATCCACTGCTCGGGGTCCATACAAGTTGAAAAGAACTAAGGAATATATTAAGCAAAGATTAAGATAAGCCGGTCATCTTAAAAAGAAGTAATACGATTGACAATATAATGTTAAACTAACCAAAATGCCCATGGTCAGTGATAATGCACCGTCCTTCACCATCAACTTTGAGAAGTTCCTCTCTTGAAAACTCCTCAAGCCCTTCAGCTACTGAAACTGCTTCGTCTTTTCTAGAACAACCTAGGAGGCCCGTTAATCCTTCCTCTGCCGCAATCGGCAATGCCACTTCTACACTCGAGATTGCCGACTCTACACGGCAAAATGTAGCTACACCTGCAAAAAAGAAAATTAAAACAGTGAACTTTTCTTCTTTTTTTCCTTTTCCATAGAGGCATATAATCAAACAGATTACCGGAGTACCCAGTTCGGCCTTTATCGGAGGTACGAGTGCATGAAAAGAAGGATTCGTAGCCATCGGCTATTGCCAAATCCGCCGTTAATTCTTGTCTTCTCAATTTCGTCTCCTGGTTCAACCCAAAGTAGGAAATTAGGAAGAAGGGCAAATCAAGAGAGTCAATAAATATTGACTAAAAGAAGGGGAAATTTGGACCTGGAAGCAGATTATATCAGCATCAAAGGAATTGAGTAATTTTGGGAGAGAACCGAACTGTGCGATTCTTTGCCTCAGTCCGTTTACGTTGTATGTTACGATCTTCATTTCTTCGCCAACTTTTTTCCTTCCAATTTTCTTTTATTTTCCCTTTTCTTTCTTTTCTGGTTTTCCCCAATTGAATTTCTCTCGCTTTAGAGAGTTTCTTGGGCCTCGGACGTGGTTTTCTAGAGAGGCCTCTTTTAAGAACAAAGTTCAAAAGGTCATATTGGATTAATTCCAACTTATATCCTTATACAATAGCAAAAATTTTAAATAAGTCCTAAATTTGAAATTCTTTTAACTTGGTTGTTCTTTTAATTGTCTGATTGAGAGTTAAAGTACTAATATCGTGTACTAACGATCAACTCGGTTTAACGAGATAAGATGTTAGATCTCTCAAATATGGTTAAAATTTTTTAATCTTGGCATTATAGATAAAAAAACTAAATTAAATTAATCGCCTCATAATAATTTTTTATGAAATTCGATCTAAATTGATCGATAAATAACTCAAAAATCATTAAACAAAACAAATATCAATATTGCGCCGTTCAAACCATTCTATTACACCCTAATCGTTAACTTAAGAATTAAACTATAGGTTATATTTGATGAGAGCATATTTAAAAAATGTATATCAAATTTTAAATTTATTACCCTTTCTAGTGAAAAAAAATGCACTAATACCTGGAAGCTCTATTGAGGCCCTAAAATGGTAAAATTAATTTTAAATCGCATTTAACACTTATAAAACCATAAATTGGTGTAATGATAAAATTGTATCTAAATTTATAGGTGTTTAAAATTTTAGTTAATCGAATTAACCAATCAAATTAAAGTATCTTTTGATTAATCGATCGATTAATTTTAGGTTTGATCAGTTAACAGTTTTTTAAAAATTTTAATTATCGGTTATTTTAATTCAAAATTGATTAATCAACCAAATTAATCAAATTAATCAAAATTTTTATATATTATACTTTATATATTTATTTTTGGTCACTAAACTTTTAAAAATTATAAAATAATCATTAAACTTTATCAAGTTAGAACAAAATAATCATTAAATTTATTAAATCATTAAATTTTTTGATATTTATCAATATTTTATAACATACTATGAATCAATGATCATTTTATAATAAGTCGATAAGTTTAATGGTTGTTTTATAATTTTTGAAAGTTTAGAGGCTAAAATGATATTTTTAGCATAGTTTAGTGATCTAAACCAATGAGTTTCGACTTAATCCGATTAGATTGAATTTTTTGATAGAAAATTCAGGTTCAAATTGGGTTTTTTCAAGAGTGATTTTGGGTCGGGTCAGGATCGAGTTTAAGGTGAAAAAATTCGACCAGACCCAAGATCAATAGTGTAATTTTTTCATATATTTTTTAGGAATATTTATAATAATGACCACTCCTTATATATATTTTATACAATTAGGTGACTAAAATTAATTTTTTTTACAATTAAGTCCCTAATTTTTTAAAAAAATTAAGAACTCGAATCAGGTGACACCTCCCTTAACCTGAGTCGAGTTGGGTGGAGGGTATCAATGTTTGGGTTGAGTGGACCAAAAATTCGACCCGACCCAACCTGTACCGTCTCTAATTTTCGGTTAATTAAATTAACCAATTTTTTCGTTTCGATTAACATTTAATAAAAAAAAGTTCAATTAATAAAAATTTAAAATTCAGTTCATTCGATTAACCAAATCGATCGTTTGAATAATACCCCTACCCTAAATTCCCTCAAAAAATCATAACATTTCCCCATCCTAATTTGTTTTGTAAAACAATTCATAATCTCAGTTATCTCATTCAGAACCCAAAACACCCGCTGGCATCTAAACCTTTCATAGTCCCAGTTTTGAAGCCTCATTAATAGTCCCTGGTTTGTGATTTGGTTATGTAAATGAGTAATCGATTTTCCACTTTATGAGATAGCCTCAATATATGAGGATCAATTTGCTCAACTTAAATGGATGTAGGAGATTTGTTGGTACAAGTAGAATCATTAGACCTTATCTTCCTGTTCCTTTAGGTATCGTTGCCAATCCATGCTCAACCTTGATGCTACGTCTTGATAAGTGCTTAAAATAGTTAATATTTTATGTTTAATTACTCTTTAGTTTGATGAATATGTTATTTATCTTATTGTTTTTTGTGTCTTTTTGTGCAAGACTCTGAATCTGAAAAATGCACTTACTAGTTTCTGAAGTTTTTGTAAAACTAAATTTGATTTTGATATAACAATTAAATAGAAGGACTATTCTTTGAAATAATTTGAAGTCCCTAAGTCAATATTTTTGATTTCAAGTCAAACAAAGATTTTAAAAGAAAATTCTAAGTGTTTTTGCACGATGGTATCGAACCATGGTTCGATACCCCTGGATTTTCAAAGTCATGTTCTTGTGTTCAAGAATATGTATTGAACCACAATTCGAAACAAGGAGCTCACTGCCAGCCTCTGTTTCGAAGCATGGTTCGAAGCATTTCGTGCATTTTTTTAGTATTTTAAAATCAATTAAAAATTGACCCCTGGTATCGAACTATGGTTCGGTACCACCCTTAATCCCAACGGCTATTTTTGCATTAAATGTTTTGACCGTTGGTGGCAGTTAATTTTTTGATTGGTGGTTAGCCTATTCTGAAGCATGGTTCGATACCAACCTTCACAGTTTCAAAAAGGTATCGAAGCATGGTTCGATACCCCTTGGTTTAATGCACAACGGCTCTTTCTATTCTTGGTCTGTTTCGAAACAGGTTGTACGTGTTTCGATACCGCCTGCTGCAGAGTGCATTTATGGTGGGAAGATGAAGTCTAAACGGTCATATTTATGTTCCCAACAACCACAACGGATAGAAATCAATGAGATGGTATAAAATGAAGTAATTTCAACAGCATTAAGGACTATTTGAACCTCAAGCAACATCCAAGCACACAAATCCAACTTAAAGTACTTCATTGCATATTTTAGCCTCTCAACTTGTGTATTTCACTTTGATCAGTTGTAATTTAAGTTTGGGGAGAGTTTATTTGTATTTGGGGCTATTATTTCTTGTGAGAAAATTCTTCTTAGCCAAACCAAATCTCTTGTAACACCTTGTGAGGTCTAAATCAATTTTGGGTAGAAAATTGATTTGCTTGTAAAGGTTATCCCTTGAACCTAGAAAAAGGTTGAATTCAATATTGAATTGGTTTTAAAATCCTTAGTGGGAGCTAAGGTAGTGGATGTAGAGCTTGTTTGAAGCTTGAACCACTATAAATCATTGTGTTCCTTATTTCTCAAATTATACCGAAAATCTCCTACCAAATTTTTAATATCCAATTCACCCCTCTCTTGGCCATTATTCAACATCGATCAACTCAATAATTGGTATCAGAGCTAGATCTTTGAAGGGATTCACCTCCACCAAAGAAGATTTAAAGGTTGTTGATCATCTCTATAACAAGAATCTAATGGCCTCCACTTTCGGTTTGTGGAACGAGTCTCACTCCATCACCAAGCCACCCTTCTTCAATGGGGACAACTATCCTTATTGGAAGAATAGGATAAGGCTATTCATCAACTCCAATGATTATGTCCTTTGGGATATAATCGAGGATGGACCCTCCATCCCTATGAAGCAAGAAGGAGATTGGCAAGTGCCTAAGAAAATGAACGAGATGACCGATAAAGAAAGAAGGAGAATATCCATAAATGATAAAGCTCTTCACATTCTCTTTTATGCTTTAAGCCCCAACATCTACTCCAAGATGTCTTCATGTAAAAGTACCAAAGAAGTTTGGGAATCCTTGGAGACAACTTATGAGGCACCAACGATGTGAAGGAAACAAAGATTGGTCTTCTCAATTTAAACTATGAAAATTTCAAGATGGAGCCGGATGAAGACATCACCAAAATTTTCGATAGATTTTCCGTGATTGTCAATGGTCTCAAGGGTTTTGGCGAGATTATTCCGGAAGAGAAGCTCGTGAGGAAACTTATCTACTCTCTTCCCGAGTCTTGGGATAGCAAAAGGACGGCTATCATTGAAGCCAAGGACTTGAAGACTCTAAAGCTAGATGCTCTTGTGGGATCTCTTCTTACCCATGAGATCATGAAGAAAGGAAGAGAAGAAGAGAAAAAGAAAGAAGAGGTAAAGATAGAAAAGAGGGAAGTAGAGAAAAAGAAGCAAGAGATTGCTCTTAAAGCTTCATTGTCACAAGAAGAAGTGGACACTAATGAAGAAGAAGAGCTAGAGGAATTGGCCATGGTGGCCAAAAGATTCACAAGGCTCATGAGGAAAAATAGGAATCGAAGATTCCAACGAAAGAGGGACTTCAAAGCAAAAAGCAAAGAAGAGGAGAAAGATCAAATTATTTGCTATGAATGCAAGAAGCCCGGTCACATTAGGACCGATTGCCCTCTATACAAAAGGAAGGGTTTTGAGAAGAAGAAGAAACAAAAAGCTCATGTTGCCACTTGGAGTGATGAGGAGTCATCATCCGATGAGGACAATGAGGTGGCCAACTTGTGTCTCATGGCTCTTGATGAGTCTAAGGTAACCCTTAAACCATCTTGTAATGATTTATCTTATAATGAACTTTATGATGCTTATGATGAACTACAAGATGTGTATGATGAGTTGGTTTTAAAATTCAAAGAATCCATTTTGAAAAGCAAGAAAACCATTTCCGATTTAGAAATAAAAAATGATTCTTTGACTAAAACGATTTTGGATTTGGAAGAAAAGGTTGTTGGTTTAAATGATGATTTAAAATTTTTTCAAAAAGAAAATGTTGATTTAAACAACCTTATTTCAAGCTTGAGTGAAAATCACCACAAGGTGGTGAATGAGCTTAAAGAACAAATTAAGGTGGTTGGGAGTTCAACCTTTGAAAAAGGAAGCTCTTTAAAACCCAACCATGTCAAAAGGAATTTTCAAAACCACAAACAAAAAGATTTTCAAAGGCATTTTAGACATAGAAAAATTATGAGTGTTTGGGTTCCTAAGGAACTCATTGTTTCTAATAATTTAAATGCCATTGCCTCTTGGATTCCTAAGGGAACCAAGCTTTTAGGGACTAACTTTTATGGACCCAAAATGATTTGGGTACCAAAAGTGAAAAACTAAACTTTTGTTTGTAGGTTGAGCATTGCTTCAAGGCCAAAGCTTCAAGTCAAAATATGTGGTATCTTGATATTGGATGCTCAAAGCATATGACCGGAGACAAGGGACGATTTAAGGAGTTAGAGCTCAAAAATGGTGGAGTAATGACATTTGGTGACAACTCCAAAGGTCAAATTGAGGGTATTGGCTCTATTGGTAATCACTCCTTTATTCTTATTGAAAATGTCTTACTTGTTAATGGTCTTAAGCATAATTTGTTGAGCATTAGTCAATTGTATGATAAAGGTTTCTATGTTTCATTTGATAAAAGTTGTTGCAAAATTATTGACATAGAATCCAATAGAACAATGCTCATAGGTCATCGCATAGGAAATATCTACATGGTGCATCTAGATGACATAAACTTATCTCATGCATGCTTAGTTGCTAGTGATAAAAATGATGCATGGTTATGGCATAGGAAACTTGATCATGCTAGCATAAGTGTTTTAGAGAAACTTGCCTCCCAAAATCTAGTTAGAGGTTTACCTAAGCTCAAATTTTCATTGGATAAAATTTGTGATGCATGTGCTAAGGGTAAACAAAAGAGAGTTTCTTTTAAGTTCATTAATGATGTTTCAACTAGTAGAGTATTACAATTGATCCATATGGATCTTTTTAGACCTATTAGGACTACTAGCTTGGGTGGAAAATCATATGCTTTTGTTATTGTTGATGATTACTCTAGATATACTTGGGTTCTATTTTTAAGCTCTAAAGATGAAGCCTTAGAAAAATTTATCACATTTTCAAATATTTCTCAAAATGATCTTGATCAAAGAATTTATCATATTACAAGTGATCATGGAACCGAATTTCAAAATTTAGATTTTGAAAATTTTTGTAATGAAAATGGTATTAGCCACAATTTTACGGCTCCTCGCACTCCTCAACAAAATGGGGTAGTTGAGAGGAAAAATAGAACTTTAGAGGAAATGGCTAGAACCATGCTTTGTGAAAACAATTTACCTAAGTACTTTTGGGCGGAAGCCACAAACACTTCTTGTTACATCATAAATCGAGTAATGATTAGGCCTATTTTAAAAAAAAACTCCTTACGAGATTTTAAAATCTAAAAAGCCTAACATTAGCTATTTTCACCCTTTTGGGTGCAAGTGTTTTGTTTTGAAAAATGCAAAAGACAATTTAGGTAAATTTGATGCAAAAAGTGATGAAGCTATTTTCCTTGGTTACTCTTTAAATTCTAAGGCTTATAGAGTTTTCAACAAAAGAACCTTAGTTGTAGAGGAATCTATACATGTGGTTTCGATGATAACCTCCTTCTTAGGAAGGATTCTTGTGATGATGATGATGTAGGAATCATTGAAACCATTGGTGATGGAAAAACATCAAAGGTGGATGGGATTCCAAGCAATGAGGAAGCACAAGATCCTCCAATAGAAGCTCTAGGAAATGTAAAACTTGAAGAAAGGGAAGTGAGCTACCCAAAGGAGTTCAACTATGTCAAAAGTGGTGAAATCTTGGGTGATCCATCCAAGGGGGTAACTACTTGTTCTTCTCTTAGATTAATGAATCATATTGCATTTATCTCATGTATAGAGCCTAAAAATATCAAAAAAGCCTTAGGTGATGATTATTGGATTTTGGCTATGCAAGAAGAGTTAAATCAATTTGAGAGAAGTAATGTATGGACATTAGTTGATAGGCCTAGTAATAAGTCTACTATAGGAACTAAATGGGTTTTTAGAAACAAACTAGATGAGAGTGATAACATTGTTAGAAATAAAGCTAGATTAGTAGCTCAAGGTTACACTCAAGAGGAGGGAATAGATTTCGATGAAACCTATGCACCCGTAGCTAGAATGAAAGCCATTAGGATGCTACTTGCATTTGCATGTTATCATGATTTCAAGCTTTTTCAAATGGATGTCAAAAGTGCTTTCTTAAATGGTTTTATAAATGAAGAAGTGTATGTTGAACAACCACCGGGTTTTGAAGACTTAAAATTTCCAAACCATATTTTTAAATTAACAAAAGCTTTATATGGTTTGAAACAAGCTCCTAGAGCTTTGTATGAAAGGCTTTCAAACTTTCTAATTGAAAAAGGTTTTGAAAAAAGGAAGGTGAATACTACACTTTTTATAAAAAGGTTTAAAAATGACATCTTAGTAGTTCAAATTTATGTTGATGATATTATTTTTGGATCTACTAATGAGTGCTATTGTCAAGAATTTTCTAAGATAATGCAAGGTGAATTCGAGATGAGCATGATGGGGGAGCTCTCATTCTTTTTGGGACTCCAAATTAAGCAAAGGAAGGATGAAACCTTCATCAATCAAGCAAAATACATCAAGGATATGCTCAAAAAGTTTAGCTTGGAGAATGTGAAACCTCAAGCCACTCCAATGAGCTCATCTACTAAGCTTGACAAGGATGAAGGAGGTAAGTGTGTTGATTCTAAATTGTATAGATCCATGATAGGTTCTTTGCTTTACCTTAACGCAAGTAGACCGGATATTATGTTTAGTGTTTACTTGTGTGCTAGGTTTCAAGCTAGTCCTAGAGAATCACATCTAGTTGCCATTAAGAGAATCTTTAGATACCTTAGAGACACCCCTTGTTTAGGTCTTTGGTATCCTAAAGTCTCATCCTTTGATCTTTATGCCTATTCGGATGCGGATTATGGTGGTTGTAAGATCGATAGGAAAAGTACTTCCGGAACTTGTCAATTCCTAGGTAGTATGCTCATATCTTGGTTCTCAAAGAAACAAAATAGTGTAGCTCTCTCTACCACCGAAGCGGAGTACATATCCTTAGGGAGTTGTTGTGCTCAAGTTTTATGGATGAAGCAACAACTCTTAGATTATGGTATTAAGGTAGACACCATACATCTTAAGTGTGATAATACTAGTGTCATATGTCTTACCAAAACCCCCATTCAACACTCTAGAACTAAGCACATAGAAATTAGACACCACTTCATTAGAGATCATGTGTCTAAAAATGATGTTGTTTTAGAGTTTGTTGACACCTTAAACCAATTAGCGGACATCTTTACGAAACCTTTGGATAAGGAGCGTTTTTGGACCCTTAAGAGAGAGTTAGGTCTAACTAGACTACCTTGACCTCTTAAGTGTTATTTTTTTATGCATTTTTGCTTGAATATTGATTGACATCATGCTTATGTTTTTCTTTGTATCTTGATGTCTCCATGCATTTTGCTAGGGGGAGTATGAACTTATTCATGCATTTTAATCATGTCATAACATCATATGCATGCTTTTAGGAGCTTTAGAAACTCATCTCTAGTACTTTTAGAAGCCTAAATGCAAAGCTTTCCTCGGTGGTATCGAACCATGTTTCGATACCCGTTCATCATCTCATCTGGGAAGTGTCTGGGAAGAACAGGTATCGAACGATGCTTCGATACCTGGTTCGATATTGGCATCGAAACAAGCCTGTTTCGATACCTGGTTCGAAACACGCGGCGACAGTTTGGTTTAAAACACCCAAAACCTAATTCTAATCACATTACAACACTTCCAAACTTAAAACATCAAACCCTAGCTGACCCTCTCTTTATAATCCCCTCAAATCCGCCTCTTTTAACACATAATCTTCACGTTTTCTTTGAGGGATTTTAATCTACGCATCAAAGACTACATCATATCAACAAATGGTGCTTAACAATCACTTGATTCATCTTAATCTACACTCAAGATATATTTTCGAAAAACCTTATTTTCGTTTGGATTTAGATTCTTAAAAATTAGATTTTGAATATATTTCAATTGTCTATTGTATGGGTTTTAATAATCCTACAAATTTTTTTTAAAATCCGATTTTTTTTCAATCGAATATAAATCATTTTCGTTTTTTTTTTGGTTTTTTAATTTTTGATAAAATTTTCGAATACCTTGAATTGTTAAATTACTTCATAGGATTGAATTTAATTAAATAGCATACATGTTTTATTAAACTAATCAAATAGTTTTGTGAAATATCTAGATTATGGCACCGAAGAAACATTCTCGTACCGAGGCTGGTTCTTCATCATGTTCTACTCATGTTGATGTCCAAGAAGTCTTTACACGATGCTTAGATACACCTCAACGGGTCAACCAATTCAACCTCTTTCGCCATATCCCTCTTAAACAAGAACGTAGGGTCGATGTCTAATTCATGAAATCCATCAAGTTCCAATTTAAATATTACAATCTTCTTGTTCAATGGAAGTTCTTGCATTTTCTTACCCACTCCGATAAATATTTTCCTACTCTCGTCCTAATTTTTTACACTAATGTCTCATGTCTTGTTGATCCTATGGACGAAACCAAGGTTGTAGCCATCGAGTCTTTTCTTATGGGAAAACTCTTTTAAATCGATGTCTCGACCCTTGAGGAGACTTTTGGCCTTGAGGATGAGGGTGAAACCGATGAGGAAGCTCTAGGCCAATTTACCGGAGCCACATCTTCTCTTGACGTACATGATCGTTTTCTTCATCTTATCATCTCATGGTGGATTCGTCCATCCAATGGTAAGTATTCCCGTATACGTCTAGTAGACAGTTTTTGGTTAAAATGTTTTCGTCAACGTGTTAGACCAAATCTCGCCCAAATTATCTTCTCCGAAATTGTTTGGCATGTTAAAAACCGAGCAACCCCTCTTGTCCAATCTTTTCCTTATGCATGTATTCTAAGTTCCATATTCTTGCATTTGCGAATTGATTGTTCTTTAGACCGGGTAAGTTCTTTGAAAGAACTCATTGGTGAGACTTCTCTTCACCATGCCCATTTTATTTATTCTGGTAACGGTGAATGGTCTCGTGGTGCTCCTCCTCCTTCTCCTCACATTGATCCCGAGCCTATTCATCAAGTTGCTCCGAATGTTGACATGATGGCTTTCCTTACCACTCGGTTCAATAACTTGGATGCTCAGCTTGAATCCATTAACACTCAATTTGGTACTTTGAATAACAACTTTGGTTCATTGTGTTCTCGCATGGATTCTATGGATGGTCGTCTTGACTCTATGTCCACTCAATTTCAATCTAGTTTTGACTCTATGAATACTAGATTGACGGGACTAGAGACTCAAGGTCATGCCTTGCGCATCTCTATCGAAGCCCTTCGATATACTCAAGAACTTAACGAGCAAGATGCCAATGTTGAGGATGAAGATGACGAGGAAGACGAAGACGAAGAGGATGAAGACAAGGGTGATGATGATGATGAGATGGGTGATTAGTGCCCTTCCTTATGCTTTGCTATTTGGCTTTTAGGACTAGCTATGTTTTCTTAAGTTTTTGTTGCATTCATAATTAGACCATATGGACCTATTATTATTTTCTTTTTAATTTTTTTTACTTTGTTGGATTTGGATTTTTAATATTTAATGCTATGGATTGTGTTTATGAATTTTTTCTCCTTAATGTCTTATGTTTCTTTATAGTTCATTGATTTTGATCTAACAAAGAGGGGGAGATTTTTTTATGCTTTTAAGTTTAGGATAACTACCATATTTAATGTATTTAAAAATCGTGCACATAATAAGAGGGAGTCTTTAAAAGTTTTCAAAGTGTTTTTAAATCCAAAAAAATTTGACTTAAACTTAAAAATCTTTAAATGGTTTTGTTATATCAAAAAGGGGGAGATTGTAAAACTAAATTTGATTTTGATATAACAATTAAATAGAAGGACTATTCTTTGAAATAATTTGAAGTCCTTAAGTCAATATTTTTGATTTCAAGTCAAACAAAGATTTTAAAAGAAAATTCTAAGTGTTTTTACACGATGATATTGAACCATGGTTCGATACCCCTGGATTTTCAAAGCCATGTTCTTGTGTTCAAGAACATGTATCGAACAACTATTCGAAACAAGGAGCTCACTGCCAGCCTCTGTTTCAAAGCATGGTTCGAAGCATTTCGTGCATTTTTTTAGTATTTTAAAATCAATTAAAAATTGACCCCTGGTATCGAACTATGGTTCGGTACCACTCTTAATCCCAACGGCTATTTTTGCATTAAATGTTTTGACCGTTGGTGGCAGTTAATTTTTTGATTGGTGGTTAGTCTGTTCCGAAGCATGGTTCGATACCAACCTTCACAGTTTCAAAAAGGTATCGAAGCATGGTTCGATACCCCTTGGTTTAATGCACAATGGCTCTTTCTATTCTTGGTCTGTTTTGAAACAGGTTGTACGTGTTTCGATACCGCCTACTGCAGAGTGCATTTATGGTGGGAATATGAAGTCTAAACGGCCATATTTATGTTCCCAACAACCACAACGGATAGAAATCAATGAGATGGTATAAAATGAAGTAATTTCAACAGCATTAAGGACTATTTGAACCTCAAGCAACATCCAAGCACACAAATCCAACTCAAAGTACTTCATTGCATATTTTAGCCTCCCAACTTGTGTATTTCACTTTGATCAGTTGTAATTTAAGTTTGGGGAGAGTTTATTTGTATTTGGGGCTATTATTTCTTGTGAGAGAATTCTTCTTAGCCAAACCAAATCTCTTGTAACACCTTGTGAGGTCTAAATCAATTTTGGGTAGAAAATTGATTTGCTTGTAAAGGTTATCCCTTGAACCTAGAAAAAGGTTGAATCCAATATTAAATTGGTTTCAAAATCCTTAGTGGGAGCTAAAGTAGTGGATGTAGAGCTTGTTCGAAGCTTGAATCACTATAAATCATTGTGTTCCTTATTTCTCAAATTATACCGAAAATCTCTTACCAAATTTTTAATATCCAATTCAAACCCTCTTGGCCATTATTCAACATCGATCAACTCAATAGTTTTTTATTTTTATTTTTTGGATCGAGTCTGAATTTGTGGGCACGACTTTAGGCATGAAAATCTGACGTAACATTCGGTCAGCAGCTTCTAGAAAATGACGTTAACAAGTGCGTGATAGCTTATCCGTGTTCCATGTAGCTTATCAACCGCATTTTGAATTTTAAACTAGGACTTGAATTTAAATATTTTTAGGATTATCTTATATTTATCTCTTTATTTTAGGTTTGTAGAAGGCTATAAATACCCACTTGGATAAGCCTAGAACTCATATATCTTAATTCCTCTTTTAATTCGAAAATCCTTGGGTTTCTTTCATCTTTTGTTTAAAGTTTTATTTATTTATTTTGATAAGTACTTAAAATAGTTAATATTTTATGCTTAACTACTCCTTGATTTGATGAATATGTTACTGATCTTATTGTTTTTCGTGTCTTTTTGTGCAGGACTCTGAATCTGGAAAATGCACCTAAATGACTGGTTTCTAAAGTTTTTTTTTTTATTTTTTGGATCGAGTTTGGATTTGTGGACACAACTTTGGACATGAAAAACTGACATAACATTCGGTCAGCAGCTTCTAGAAGATGACACCAGTAAGCGCGTGATAGCTTATCCGTGTTTCAGATAGCTTATCAACCGTATTTTAAATTTTAAACTAGGATTTGATTTTAAATATTTTTAGTATTAGTTTATATTTATCTCTTTATTTTAGGGTTTGTAGAAGGTTATACTCATATATCTTAATTCCTCTTTTAATTCGAAAATACTTGGGTTTCTTTCGTCTCTTGCTTAAAGTTCTCTTTCTTTATTGTTTTTAGTTTTTATTTTTTACTTTATTTTATTTTTATGTCGAGCATAATTCTTCATATAATTATGTGCGGCTAAATTTTCATTAGCCAAGGGCTTTCGATCCAAACGTGAGGATTGAAAAGCATACAAATAACTTCGTCTTTTTTATTTCTTTAAGTTTTCTTTTAAACTTATTTCTATACAAATTGATTTCAAAACTAAATATTGACTTTGGTCAAGATGTTGATTTAATCAATTTTGTGGGAGGAAAGATCGGCTATTAAAGCAATTCGACTTATTGAGAACACATTAGCAAATTGATTGCTAAAAAGAAAACTAAAATTAGATCAATTATTATTGAAATAACATAATCCAAGTTGGTTTTGAGATTTAAATATTTTTATCTACAAACATAAAGTTGGTGGATTAATCCATGAAACCAATATCGAAGATAGCACTTGGGTATTCGGTTTGAAAGATTTGCTTCAGAAGTGAAAAATCTTTTCCGATGCTCCGTTATGACCGAGTTAAAGCGAAAGCCTAAGGCTAGTTTTTATTATATTTAAATCACTTTCTTTATTTTATTTCATCTTCAATTACTTAAGTTCCATTTTATTCAAACAAACCCCCTTTTACTCAAAACAACATTCAATCTTCTTGGATCACCAATCAAACAAGTCGTAATCACAAAGTTTCTAATCCCTGTGAGATCGATCCTTACTTCTACAATGCGTGTCACATCCTCCTATGGAACAACCATCATCTCAACCTGCGTCATCTTCATTCACAAGGGAAAAGTCATGGAGATCCAAACATACTTCAACTGATACGAACAAGGAGAAATATACGTTACCTGGAGAGATTGAGCCAAATCAATGCAGTTATGGAGCTTTGACTGTTTCAATGTTAATATTCTCATTGTTCTGATAAGACCAGGGTATATAACCTCGACAGAGGCGAACAAGATACAGTTAACACGAGCAAATTCAGATGCACCGTGTCTCCATGGATTTGATTACTGAGTCATTATGTTACAGATTTGGGGGTACAAACAGGAACTGCCCAACTACAGAAATATACACAGAATGACCATATACCTGAAGCTATCTTGCTAACATAGACAACATCAACTCATATTCTCAAACACCCTCTCGGCATTGAATTCATTGGAACAGAGGCCATTCAACAAAGCTCGAGTTAATAAGGTTCTCTTGAATGCTGATGGAGACAAGTAGACCGACACATGCCCCGGCACAAATACCAGCAAACAAGAAATCTGGAAAATCTCTGCAGTCTCCTTGCTCACCTTTTTTGGTCTCTCCCCTGATCAACCCTAAAAATTCTATTGTAACCTATAACTTCTGAGTATTCCGCTGATCAGATGAACTAGGTACATTCCGTGAACTAATGCTTGCAGTTCGTAGAAGTCGGCGAAATTCTGAAAGGCTTATTTTTCCATCTTTATCGATGTCAGCCTCCTCAAGCAAAGGGTTGATGGAACCTCTTAAGCCTGTGTGCTGCAAAACAAGAGCACAATATGAATAAGAAAACACAATATTAACATTCAGTCATAAAATAAAAACAATACCAACCATTCTAAGTTCCTCTGGAGTTATATACCCATCTCTATCGACATCAAATTTCTCAAAAGCAGCTTGTGACCGCTGCTGCCATTTATCACAATCATGTTCTTCCATTTGATTCACACGTAGAGCTGCCGCAACGAACTCGGTGAAATCAACAAGCCCGTCTGTGTTGCTATCAATCTGAAATCAGAGGGAGTAAACAATTCGACAACAATCAAAACCACTAAAAGGAAAAGTAATTACAAAAGAATGACTTCCAGATGAATAACAAGAAACCTGTACGCACCGCTTGAAGAATCTCAAGGACACCTGATTCCTTCAGCTTCCAAGGAAGATCTTTAGCGAGAGCCTGCACCGCAACCATATTAATTAGGACGAAAACAAAGAAGCTTGGTGAAACCAAATAGAGGATATGTCTAATAGACAGTTTTACCTGTCTCATCTCTTCAAGACTAATAGAACCATTCTTATCCACATCAATTGCATCAAATTGATCCCGAAGATCAGCTATCTCCTCTTCATTAAGTGTACTGGCCAATGCCTACACGATATAATAATTATATTTAACAAGACAGACAACGGAGATAACAATATCCTATTATCCCATAAATAATCCGCCAATATTTCAAGAGGAAAAAAACTATGTTACCCTCAGAGCAAACTGCTTGAACCGACTATACTTCACAAATTGCCGCAGGTTGTTTAGGACAGATATATCAACAGGAATCTCAGATGCACTTCCTCCTTCTCTAACCCATGGGTGTGCTGGAGACGTTGAAAACAATCAGATATTCTATAAACAATTGAAGGATGAAATGACATCGCGATAAGAAGATTTACTTTATCTGCTAATAGCAAACTTGCCATGTAACATCCATTTCCTTAGAGCTTAAAAAAACGAAAGAAAAATGAAGAGATGCAAACACATACATAGGGCCTGAGCAGCTGTCAGTCTGGCATGAGGATCCTTCACCAATAACTTCTTCACAAAGTCTTTAGCACTAATGCTAATTGTTGGCCATGGTTTACGACAAAAATCAGGCTTGTTCTTCAGAACCTGAGTTATTGGCACATGCACACGACTTCTATTAGTATATCTTTGAAATATATACATTGCAATGTATTTCATAGGAAGAAACATAAATATTCAGGGAACACAAGACAGCTAAAGTAACTTGTAAGACAAACAAATGTTCCAGAATTTCCCCTCATGGATATATGCACAACAAGAGCATAAAGGATTATAAAGTGCATCAATTTATTGGAATGTCCATGGTGCAGAAACAAGCATAACACGGATGTCATCTTTTCTACTTCGGGTAATAATAAATAAAACCAATATAAAGCAATGAAAAAGATAAATCGAAATGTACCACACCTCCTTAAATATACCGTCCTCAGTCTTATCCCAAAAGGGCCGCTTCCCACAAAGCAAAATGTAGGTAATTACACCAATACTCCAGACATCTGATTCAGGTCCTGACCTTCTTTTCAATACTTCAGGCGCAACATAGTAGGCACTGCCAACAATATCACGAAACCTCTTCCCTGCGTTAGTCAGTCGAAGTTAAGGATTGCATGACTTGGATATATGCAGCAATGTAGCATGAGTATAACCTAGGATGCACGGACATGGCACACAGGTACAACGCAACATGGACACAACATTATGGCAAATTTTGAAGAAAGTTATGGAAATGAAGCAGCAAGATACGAGAATAACATTTATAATAAATTTTATTGCTAAAAGGTTCTAAACACAAATATAATTGATATAAAACATTTTATATTACATAAATAAATTATTAAGACAGTTAAATTACCTTGCAAATATATTTCTAAATAGGCTGCAATAATATATTGGACGCAAAATATGTTAAGACCAGATTTTTTATTTTTCCATATCCAACACCAACCATATTGGACATATTCTAGCAAGTCCATTCCAAATACAGATGCAAAATCAATATGCAGCGGATGTGGTGTGTCCATGGCAGTGCTTCATAGATGATAACATTAATAATGTAAAGAGAAAGCAAACCTAATGAAAAGAGTTCGAAAACTCAAATTACACAATAGATGGATCCTGGTGTTTTTTTTTCTAACGTAGATATTTCATGAGCAATGACAAGATCTCTACATGAATCAAATGCCACTCACCGGGTATGATAAAGTCTGACAAACCAAAATCTGTAGCCTTAAGAAGTGAGTCCTCTTTGGTTGACTTAAATAGGAAATTCTACAGGCAAGAAAATATAGAGAGAACTATAAGCAAGTGCCGTGACTATGTAAAGAAGAACAGGTAAACCATGTTAATATAGTTCAATATACCTCAGGTTTCATGTCACGATGCACCAAGCCATGCAAATGACACTCAGCAGCAACTTTGAGCATCTGCCGTACAACTACTGCTGCGTCTTTTTCACTATAACGACTACCTTTTCTGATTGAAAATGGAAAGAATGCATTACCACTGGTTGTGAAACAATGAAAACATCCATAGAAGCAGGGTAGTAATTACTACATTAGGACCATAAGTACAGTAACAGTGTTCAAAGATTAATTAAGCACCCTTACTTGGCCAATATGCGGTCCAGCAATTCTCCACCTTCACACAACCTAGCATCAGACAGAGCAAAATAACAATATAGTCAAGATATAGAAGGATTGATACAAAAGCATATAGCAAGGCCAAAAATGTTTGGCCAGCTAAAAAATTACCCATCTTTTTACAAAACTAAACATCAGAAGAAAAGACAGTATTTATATAACTTACTCCATAACAATGTAAACATAGGAATCATCCTCAAATGCATTATAAAACTGAACCACATTCTCATGCCCTTTCAAGGCTTCCAATATCTTAACCTCTTGCTTGACATCCTCAACAGCAGCCGGAAGAACCATCTATATCGCACCACAAAAGAAAAGCACAAGAGGAATTAAACTTATCGGGTTTAGAATAGTTAACCGAATTCAAATACCCCATCTTCCATTCAGTATTCTACTCTGCTTCTATTGAACCGAATGTCAGTTAGAATCGCGAAAATTTATTAGATTGCAGGTTGCAGATTCACATTGAAGCTCAATTATAATGATGGTCAAAACTTGCCATCACAAACTTGCTATTACAAGATTGCCATGCCAATATCTTAAAACTGCAATAAGATTGTCAAGCCGAAGAATAATGGATGCAAAATCCTCATAGCTCAACGATATTATGGAAGATCCCCCACCTAATTTTATCAATCTTAAGACGATGCTGCTTATAATTGACCATTCAGAAGGGGGAAAAAGGAACGAACCCTACACATGGGATTACAAATCACACAAGTGAAACGCTCCAACAGCCATGTTTCATGCTCAAGACAAAGCAAATTAACGCCAATAAGGAATCGGAAGTACTATCCAAAAAGTCCCACCTTGAATATGATAAGCAACAGATTCCAAAAAAGAGAACTGAATCAAAATGATCCCAAGAACCCATTTTTTTAGTCTCCCAAGAACCCAGAAGCACAAACAAGCAAAGGATGAAAAAAATATATAAAATATACCTTATTTTTCTCAATTTTCTTAACAGCAACACGATCTCCATTTACTTTGTCTGTGGCAACATAGGTGTAACCAAATTGTCCATGTCCCAACAACTTCCCAATGGTGTATCGGTGATCAAAATCTTTATTGTACCCAAAATCCGTGCGCTTTCCGCATGGAATGATCCCACTTTGTTTCCTGGAGCTTGGTTTCCCTTTGACCTTTAAAGGCTGAGAACTTCTCACCTGCTGCTGCTGACCCTGTTGATTATTTGTCTTTCGACACTCTTTCTTCACATTGATGTTTGCAGATGATTGGTGTCGTTTGCGGTGGCGGGCGGTGGCATTGCTGCTGGAGCCAATGACTTTGGTGGCGGAGAGACAGGTTCCCATGATACTAATAAAGAAGATACTAAACGAATGAGTTTTAGAGATAGAATCCCATAGGAAAAAAGAAGAAGAAATGAAATAAATAGCAAAGGCATAAATGATTGAGCCCCAAAGACAAAGATAATGGCAATGAGACAGGGAACAAGGTAGGAAGACGGTAAGAAGGAGAGGGGATGATGGTATTCCTGCTGCCTGCGCTGCTGAGGTCAAAAGTCAAAAGGAAAGTGTGTTTTTTTAGTTTGAATTTATTTTAATTTTATGACCAAAACAAGACATTATAAATATTTGGGGTAAACCAAATAAACAGTCACTAAACAATTAGAATACTTTCATTTTAGTCACCAAACTTTTAAGATATAAAATACAAACAATTGAGATCGTAATTCGCTATTATTATATAACCCGAAAAAATTATCTTAATCTGATTATCTAAAATGATTCATTTGATCCGATATATAATAAAAATTTGGACATAATAACTCAAATTTAATCTAAAATATAAAATAAATCAAACCGAAGTTAACTCAAATTTTAACGGGATTAATAAGAACTCAAACTAAAAGTTACCAAAATCGAAAGCAACTAAAATTTAGTTTATCTAAATCTAATATGAATTGAACATCAACCTGGTTTTAACTCAGAATTACTAAAGATTAGTTTTGGTAAAGAATTTATTAGAAGATTATTAAACAGTCAGTTGTACTTCCTTAACTGAACGTGAAGTGTCAATTAAACTTGTTTCTCTCCATAGATTAAACGAAGGATGGTTAAACAACTCAATTCTGTTAGCCTACATAGTTCAAGAAATTTCATCTCTTCTTCTAAGCTTTACTTTCAGTATGGTATTAGAGGCCGAAAGATCCAATAATTGTTGATTCCCTTGTGCATCCTTGGTTGTTTCTTCCTTCTAGTGTTCTTTGAATCACACAAACTTTCTCCTATGACGACAACATGTAAGGGATTGAATCTAACTTGAGAAAGAGAATAAAAATTGAGATGTAAAAGAGACAAAATTTAGGAAAGAAGAGAAGAAAAATTCATTCATAAATCTTTCAATAAAGCTCTCTGTTACACCTTTCTTCTTTTAACTTGAAATGAAACGCAATATATCTTTTAACAGACTTAGGATAACTGGCATAACAAACTAAAACAAACAAAAGACATTAATAACAAATAATAAAATAAACAACCAACGATTAAATTATTTGAATGCCTGACAAAACTCCCTCCTTGAGAAAATCTATCCTCAAAGATTAAAGGATGGAAATTGTTGCTGAAGTTTGTACAAAATTTCCCAAGTTGCATCTTCGGTGAAAGAGTTGGTCCATTCTACCAGAACCTCAGTTACGACCTTGTTGTCTCGCTTGACCATCCTCCTCTTCAAAATAGCTTTCGGTTCTTTGACTATAGTCCCATTAGCACCAACCACTGGTAAATTCTGTTGAACTTGTGCACTGTCAACATGCTTCTTGAGTTGGGAAATATGGAATACCAGATGCACCCGAGAATTAGAAGGTAATTCTAACTTGTAAGCCACTTTCCCTACCCTTTCAATCACCTTGTAAGGACCAAACTATTTTGGTGCTAATTTCTGACACCTTCTTGCATGTACTGATTGTTGTCGGTATGATTGAAGTTTTAAATACACCAAATCTCAAACTTGATATTCACAATCAGTCCTCCATTTGTCAGCCTGCTGTTTCATTCGATCTTGAACTCTCTTAAAATAAAACTTAAGTATTTTAATGGTTGCCTCCCTATGCTACAATGTTCTGTCCATAACAGCTACTAAAGAATCCCAGCAAGATAAAACATATGGATAAGAGGATCTTGCCCATATAACACCTTATAGGGAGTAGTATTTATGAAAGAATGGTGAGATCGATAATCATTTGCTTGATGAATCGATCATGGTTCCTCCAAAAATAATCCAGGCAAAATTGAAACTCTAATCCTCAATCATGATTACAAGCAGTTCTTTAAGCAAGATAGTTCTCCTGTGTCTTGGCTCTTGTCTACCATCAATCCTAGTATCTTACCTCAATTGGTTGGGGCTGAATCGACTACCGCGATTTAGAATACGTGGGTGCGGCTCAACCCCAAGCTCTCTGCCATGAAAGTTACATATACATTGCATTTTGAAGAATAATCTTGCACATTGAACAAATTGCTATGATCTTAAATGGACTTACACCTAAATATGATCCTTTTATGCATGTGATTACGACGATCCGTGAACCTTGTTCATTAGATGTAGTCGTATCAATTCTCAAAGATACGAAAATCAAGCTCAATGATCCAATGAGACAAACTATGAGAATTAATGTGACTCGGATAACAGAGGTTACAATTCTAAGGTGTACAAATCTTAATCCCAATTAGTACAACATGATTCTGGTGGTCGTTTTCGTTTCATATCACGTCATTAATGCCAACTATGTGGTAAATTAGGTCATTTTATAGATCATTGTCGGTAGGGGTGTTTATTATCGGATATTAGATCGTATCGAATTCGATTATTTAGATATTTGGGTTTTTGGATCAATGATATAATGATCCATATATGATCCGGAAAAAAATGGATATCCGCATATTCAGATAATAAACAACAAATTACTAAATATAATAAGATTCACAATTATAAAAGTTTTAATTTTTAAAATTTTTAAATATAACAATCACTAAATTGTTAAATAAAACAAGATTAATATTAAAAAAATTTTGAATTTTTAGATTTTCGGATAATCTAAAACTTAAAATATTGTGATTTGTATTCGATCCAAAAATAAAACTCGGATTGGATATCCGATCTAAAAATAAAACTCGGATCAGATATTCAAATTTTCGAATTGGATCAATGGATACTCAGATTGGATCGATCGTATCGGATATTTTTGAACAGCCCTAATTGTTGGTATCGATTGGATTAGTCCTTCAAAGGGACTTCTTCCTCTTTCCTTGGTGAAAGTAATGATTCTCATGCCAACATTTTTCACATTGAGTCTGATGTGGCTAATTTCAGTTGCAACCTGTGTGTGAATCCTCCGGTAGATCATGTTGAAGAATCATTCACTAATGTTCAAGTGACTTGAATTCGTTATTTGTCCCATTCTTTACAGTTGATAAGAAGTGGTACCTAGATTTTGTGGCCACACATCATGTTATTGTAGATAAGCATAATGACCATCACGGAAATAGCTGAATCCGACCTGAAAATCCTATTAAAACTTGTTCGAGTCAAAACCTGGTTTGATTTGGGTGTAATGATCCGAATTTGATCTGTATCTAACTGTTGTTGATCCGAATCCGAGTTGAATTTGTTACTGTAGTAACTGAACTCGAACTGTATCCGACCGAAAATGACCTAAACACGATTTCAACCTGTTACTGTGGATCCAAAACCTGACATACATACGACTGAAACGAACCTGAACCTGAGTCTGACCTGATAGATAACTGATATTACCCACTGAATTGACCCAAGATCGGATTTCACCTGATCTGTTTTGAACCCGACCTGATAAATGACCCAACTTGTTTTGAACCCCACCTGTTACTAACATGAACTAATATCAACAAGACTTAATATTTACATGGCATATAATTAGTATATCTATAATTTGTAAATTTAAAATATTAGTAAATATAATTAGGCTTAAAAAATAGAATTAGAGATAAGAATTAATTTAGGGATTAATATTTAAATTTAGTATTACATATTTAATTAAATTAATTTATTTAGTATTTTATTTAATTTTAATGTATTTAATTATAATTATAATTATAATTTTAAATTAATACTTTATTAAAAATTTAATTTTAAATTAATATTTAATTAATTTAAATTAACTTATTAAACTTAAGATTAATTAAGCTAAATTAAAATATAAAAATATAAATTATAAATATAATTAAAATAATTCTAAAATAAATTGTAGATTTTTATTAAATTAATCTAAATTATGACACAATTAAATTAAATTTAAATAATTAATATGAAAAAAGAAAAAAAAACAATTAGTAGAAAAGAGTGAAAAGAAAAAAAAATTGGAGAGAAATAAACCACTCATTTTTTAAGTTTGAGATTAATTTACTTTAGTGTAAAAATTTTGGAGGGATATAAGTTACCCAAAATTTTGGAGTGAATTAGAAATAAGTTTTGATTATTATATAAAAGAGGGGGGAAACAAAATTTTGGAGGGAACTAATATATAGTAAATTTTGGATTATTATTATTATTATTAATACAACATATAATCAAATAATAAACTTTGATTAAATATAATCAATTAAAAATATAAAAAGAGAGAGATTAAATTTAGATATTCATTTGACACTACTCTAAGTCGGGTAAAATTTTTTATATATATAGGTCGTGTCTAAAAATCGTATCTCGTACCACTCTACACCTTATTAATGTATACATCTAATATATATATATATATATATATATATATATATATATAAGTATACATATATTATCTAATATATATGGATATACATATAATAATAAGTATACTTATGCATACATACTTATATATAAATATACATACAATATATATTATATACATATATTAAAGTACACACACACATTTTTATATGTAATGTTATACATTTCATATTTTCATATATAGTATACATTTCATATTTTCATATATAGTATACATTTCATATTTCCGCATATAGTATCATTCTATTAAACTATATTCTATATATAGTATAAATTTTTATATTTTCATTTTTGAAATATATTAAACTATGTATTAAAGTACATTAAAATTAATTTTTTATCGAATTTAAAAATTATTAATTTATAATTTTTGCAATTTAGTCGTTACAACTTTATTTTTATTTTAAATTGACTATTATTTATTTTTCTAATTTAGTATAGTGTTTTTAATAAAATGATATTTTATTTTATTAATTTTTATCCTTTTTAATTTAAAACTTTATTCTTTCTAGTCCAATGTTTATTCCTTATTAATTTTTGTAGTTTAGCCTAATTTTTAAGATATGAATCATTTGATGTTCTTTTAGTTAGTATAGTGCGTAATATTTATTTTTAATGGGATTAATGCTAGTTAAAGACGTTAGATATGAAATAATTAATTCGAAATGAATGATTAACCATTCAACCTAAAGTCTATCAATTATTTATTTAAATACTTATTTGTACCAAACTCAAACTTAATAATTTTAATTAATATAAATTTAAAACTCGAATTAATTCAACCTGAAATAAAATCGGCCTGAAATAAACTCGACCTGAAATGCAACCGAACTGAAATGAACCCTGCCTGAAATCTACCCGAACTAAAATGACCCTGTCAATTATCTGATTTGGACCCGAACCGTTTGAACCCGACTTGAAATGAACTCTACCTGAAATGGACCCGACCTGAAATAAACCCGTACCCGACCCGAATCAAATTAAAACATCAAATCAACCTAAAATGACTTGTATTCGATTTTACTCAACTTAAAACCCATCCAAATAAACATCCCTATTCCCAAGGATACTCAGGTAACAGTTGCGTGATATTAGATTATGGTTCTTCTGTTTTATTTCTCACATAGGACAAGCGTAAATTCCCTCAGGAATTAGACCTTTAAATCTTGCACACTTGCTTCATGTTCCTAAGATTACAAAGAACCTTATGTCTATTTTTAAGTTTACAAAAGATAATTTAATCTTTGTAGAATTTTATAATGATAAATGTCTTGGGAAGGATAAGGTTACGAGCAGAGTGTTGTTAAAAGAAAGCAAGAAAATGGTCTCCACAGTTTTAATATTGCATCTACTATTACTACGTCCTCTACATGCCTTTTTGCTTCAAAACAAAAAGAAATCAAAAGTAGAACACCTTAAAAATCGGTTTAGTTAGAATTAGGTTTCAATGATTAAAAATTTATATCGAAATAATCTAATTAATATATTGACTCAACTTTTGTACTCAATTATTGTGTAATGAACTTCGGTTGAACTTGAACTTAATTAATAATTTTGAACCTTTTTGAAATATTTGAAAGTCATTTAGTGAATAATTTGTTAAAATTGATAGTATGGGGGTAAAAGTATAAATTTTAAAGGCTTAAGGGTTCATTAAGCCCTTAAACTTTTGTAAAAAAATTAATTAAGCCCTTAAACTTTTTTTGCACTCAATAAAACCCTCAAACTCACTAAAAAAATTAATTAAGCTCTTAAACTGTTGTAAGAAATCAATTAAGCCCTTAAATTTTTTTGCATCCAATTAAACTCTCAAACTCAAGAAAAAAATCAATTTGACCCTTTGATCAATTATGACCGTTAACTTTAACGTTTTTTTTAAATTTAACACTTGTCGCGACAAGATAATACCACTTATCATTTTTAAGAAATTTTAAAATTTTAAAAATATATAAAAAAATCTAAAAAATTTATAAAAAATCTTGCAAAATTTTAAATTATTTTAAATTATAAAAATATTTTTTTATAATTTTAAAATAATATTTAATATTTAATATTTTTTAATATTTTTTAAAAATATTATTTATCATTTTAAATTAAATTTCGAAATTAATTTTCATATTTTAAAAATATTTTTCATGATTTTTATATAATTTTAAAAATTCCTAGAAACGAAAAAATAGTATTATTTTGTTATAACACGTGTTAAAATTTTTTTTAAAAAGTTAAAGTTAACGGTTAACATTGGTAAAAGGGTCAAATTGATTTTTTTTCTTGAGTTTGAGGGTTTAATTGGGTGTTAAAAAAGTTTAAGGGCTGAATTGATTTTTTTTTGAGTTTAAGGGTTTAATTGAGTATAAAAAAAAATAAGGGCTTAATTGATTTTTTTATAAGAATTTAAGGGCTTAATTGATTTTTTATAAGAATTTAAGGGCTTATTAGACCATTAAACCAATTTTAAAAGTTAAAAATTATCCTCGTGATTATACCATTTTAAGGTGCTCCTTACCTAGCAACTTCACATAGATTCATGAGAAAAAAAAATGGTGTTGATTTTAAATCAAAGTATAATTATTTAACGTAGTATATGTGTTTCAAGTAAAATAGGGGCAATGCCGTTTCTCTTATGAACCAGTTTAAATTTATGAAATTCATCTATTGACCCTGATATTTGGGTGGGTGCAAATTGTTTACCTCTTAATTATGTCTTTATTGATATTTTCATTTGAATTAGAGGATTTAGGCTATTAAAATTCAATGTTAAGGGTTGAGGTTAGAGTTTAGAAAATTAGGAGTAAGGTGTATTTTTTTAGAGTTTAAGGTTTAAGATATAAAAAATAAAAGTCTGGATTTAAAATTTAATATTTTAAAATTTTTTAATAGGAGGCATGGAAGGAGACATGTTAAGGAAGTAGAAAATTTTGTAAAAAACATAAATTTTAAACATTAACTCTTATTTTCTATATTCTAAGGGAGTTGAAAACAGAATTGAAGATCCTAGATAAAAATGAACAATACTGTCAACAAAGATCTAGGGTGAGTTGGCTAAAGGAGGACGACAAGAATACTGCTTTCTTCTATGCTAGGGCTAATAGAAAAAAAAAAGAATCATATAAAGCGGCATTCAAGATGAGAATGGGTTATGAAACAAGGGAGTAGACCAGGTGTTTGAAGTGGCAAAACAATTCTATGCTAATCTTTTTTATTCTAATGGAAACACTATCTCATCTCAAATCTTGGATGTTGTTGAGGCATGTATAACACTTGAGATGAACTTCAAACTTTATGCTGATTTTGCGGTAGAGGAAGTAAAGCTTGTTTTTCTTCAAATACACCCAACAAAGCCCATGGAATAAATGGCACGCCAGCTTCTTTTTTTTCTTTCCTTTTGGTCTTTACTTGGCTCTGATTTTATTAATCTTTATTTAAATTTATTAGTTGGCGTTATTGATATGTCTGAGGTCAATAAAATTGTTTTAGTTTTAATCCTAAAGTAGAGAACCCTATCTTTATTAAGCATTTTAGACCTATTAGTTTATGCACTATATAGTTTATAAAACTTGTTCTAAAGTTCTTGTGAATAAATTGAAATCTATCATGCCTGTTTGTATATCTAAGAATCAAAGTATCTTTGTTCCTGGGAGATTAATCTCTGATAAATATTATGGTTGCCCATGAATTATTACATTTCCTTAAAAATTCTAAAAATGATCCAAATAAAGGTGTTGCTATTAAACTTGATATGAAGAAAGCATATGATAGGTAGAATGACATTTTCTGGTTGAAGTTATGAGGAAAATAGATTTTGAACAAAGTTGGATTGATTTGGTCATGAGCTGTGTCACCACTGTTACTTATTATTTTCGTATAAATGGTCGTGTTTTTGAGTTCTTTAAACCTGGAAGGGGTTTAAGACAAGGATACCCTTTATCATCTTTCTTGTTTTTGTTCTGCACTCAAGGCCTATCAGCTTTACTTCTGAAATAACAGGCTTGAAGAAGCATAACAGGAGTCAAAGCTAGTAGGAGTGGCCCAAAAATTAATCACTTACTTTATGTTGATGACTGCTTGTTATTTATAAAGAATTCGACTGATGAGGCCAGACATCTTAGGAATTTCTTACTTGAATATGAGAGAGCATCGAGACAAAAGGTTAATGTTGATAAATCCTACATTTATTTCAGTAATGAAATGTCTCAAACTTGTAAACAAGCGATTATGGATATTCTAAATATGAGGGAAGAAAAAGATATGGGTGTGTATTTGGGGTTACCTTTGCTTATTGGAAAGAATAAGATAGAAGCTTTGGGATTTTTAAAACAAAGAGTAAATAAGAGAGTCATGAGGTGGACAAACAATTTGCTTTCTTATGGTAGCCGTGAAATTTTTCTGAAAGTTGTTGCTCAAGCTTTACCTTCGTTTGCTATGTTGTGTTTTATTTTACCTAATTGAATCATTGATCCAATTGTTACAACTATGAGGAATTTTTGGTGGTCAGGGTAGGTAGAGGAACGAGGCTGGACACATGTTGCTTGAAAAAATTATGTAGACCAAAATAGGAAGGTGGTCTTATTTTTCGAGATCTTAAATTGTTCAACATTGCCTTATTGGGTATGCAAGTGTGTAGATTGATTATGAATAAAGATTCTTTGAGTTTTAAAGTTCTTTCAGCAAAATATTTCCCTAATGTTATGGTTTTAGATGCAAAATTAGGTGATAAACCTTCTTTCATATGGAAATATACAGCTAAAGAATATCTTAAGGATGGTTTTCATTGGAGAATAGGGAATGACAATAAAACTGATTTCTTTAATGACATATGAGGAGGAGCCAAAGCTGTGAATATTACTGGTACTTCTATGCAAGCTGTTAATCCCATCAAATACAAGAAATTTATGATACTAGGGAGAAATGAATGGGATGAAAGAAAAGTTAGAGAGGTGCTTACAAGAGAAGATGCAACAGTAATTTTAAAATGTCCTATTGTTGAGTCCACTGCAGATGTTTTGGTATGGTCGAATCACCCTTCAAAAGTTTATATAACCAGATCAGCACACAAATGATTGTTAGATCAGAATAGCTCTGAAAGTGACAATTTAAAAATATGAAAAGCAATAGCAGAATCACACACCCTCCCAAAGATGAAAATTTATGGATGAAAACTTGTTTATGAAGTTGTTCCTACTGCAGAGAAACTAACACAGTTTGATTTTGGTTCTAATATTTGTTCACTCTGTAATTCTGAAGAAGAAACTTTGATGCATGCTATGCGAGACTGCTATATTGTTCAAGAATTTTTTGCCTTATGTAATTTTGCTTCTTTACTTCCTCTAGGTCCTTTTGATAGCTGTAAACTATAGCTAGAAGCTACTTTGAATACTTTAGATAAAAAATAATTTGTTTTTCTTCTTATTTTGTTATGGAATATTTGGCATAAGAGAAATCATTGGGTTCATCATGGTGTTCTACTCACGGCCAAAATGGTGGTGAATTACTCACAAATTCTTATTACAAATTTCTTGCATGCAACTGAGCTGACTACTCCTGTAGTTCCTTATAGCAGATCCATACGGTAGTTCAAGCCTCATGGATAAACAATAAAAATCAATGTGGATGCATCTTTCATACCACATAATGGTAAGGTTACTACTGGCATAATTGCAGGGATAGCGATGGATTAATGATTGATAGTGTAATCACTAATTTTATCCGGGGTAAATCCGTTTTTATTTTTGTCTTAAATAATGGGCTTTAATTAATTTTAGTGTTAATGACAAAAAATCAAAAAAATTAGAAAGTGTAATATTGATTTTTTTAATTTTGTTTTATTATAAAAACATGATGAAAATTCAAAAACATTATACTAATATACTTGTTAATTAGTATCTATTTTCTTTTCCTTTGACTTTGTACATATATATATATATATAACTATATATGGTATTTTCTTTTAATAAATCTAAAAATATTATGTTACTATTTTTATATATATTTATTTATTATTATCTAGTTGTCATTTTGTTATTAAAATATTATTTAACATTCGGTTATTTTGTTTTTATTATTATTGCTCTCATTATTATATATGTTATCTAAAATTAAAAAAAAACCCAAAAAATATATTAGGTTATGACCACTAATTTTAATATTATGCCATAAAAATAAAATTATTGTAAGTTTTTCCTATTTTATGATCTTTCCTTTTTGTTTACTATTATTAAGAGTATTAATTTAAAAAGTACAAAAATATTATAGTTTTTCACCTTTTGATTTCAGTTTTATTACCACTTATTTACTATTATTTGTTACTATTACTACACTTTACATAAAAAAAATCCAAAATATTAATTTTGTATATTATTTACTCTTTTAAATCTCTTTTATTATTCTATTTATTGTCATCGTAAACATTATATTATTATAATTACATATTTAGATTTGAAAGTCCGAAAGATATTATAATATTTCATCTCATGTTATTTCTAATTTCGGTTTCCAATATTATTATTATTATTATTATTACATAAATAAATAAAAACCATGATATAATAAAATTAGCCCATTTATATTAAAAAAGAATAATAATAACAGTCCATTAGGATCTAAAATCCAATAAAATACATTAGCCCAATTCTAATTAATTACAGACCCAGAAATTAACTAAAGCCCAAAACCTATCTAACAACAGAAATCTTAATTCCATGTTTTCTTCTGCAGCCGCCAAACCCTAACCATTAGATCTGGACAAGATCTAACGGTCCAAATCGAAATCGGGTGAACCTTTCAGATCCTCATTGCTGACTATTCGACTTCCAGTCAACCTTTCAGCTTCCGATCGCCGGTCGTTCATCGCCGGTGGTCCCCTCGCTCGTCCGATAGCCACATATGCACAAGAAAACAACCTTGTCAGATTTCGTACCAAGGATTAACACATCAAAAATCTGAATTTGCAGAGGGCGTTCATCCACCATTATCAGAGGTTTCCAGACGAAACAAGACAAAACCAATAGCAGTAGAACAACAAAATCAGAGGCGTTACAACAAAACCAGAAAGGAAATCAGTCGAACAAAAACAAAAACCATAGCAATCAATAGGATTTTTATTTTTGGTTATCCTCTGTAAATCGGCTATAAATGCCGAAACAAACGACATGTGAAGGCTTCTTCTTCACCCCCCATTTCAGGAATACAAAAGTAAGAATACTAGAATCTTTTTTCTTCGTTTTTATTTTGAAAAATTTTGGGATTAAAGGTTACCTTTGTTTTCTTCTTTTTGAGTCCATCGCTTCGTTTCCCTTTCTCCGATGAAAAGTCTAACACCTCCGGGCTGTCGTGGTGAGCCGAGAAGGAAGGGAGATCCTTTCTGTTCTCTTCTAACTAAAAGGGGAGTGGTGGATCAATGTTTTGATTCGGACTCTGGTTTTAAGAAGGAGAAACAATGTTTGTTTTATTTCTTTTTTTGTCTCAAAAAGTAGTTTTTTGTTTGCCGACCACCACCCACGGTGGCCGGAAGCTAGAATATGCGATGGTTTCTAGGATCTTTGGTCGGTTTCTGGTAAGAGACGGATGAACACTTTATATGTGTTCATCCAATTTCCAGATTACAGAGAAGAAGATGGATTTGTTTTTATTTTCGGATGAATATAATGAGAAAGGGAGTTTAATTCCTTTTCTGATTATGTTTTATACAAAGGGCCTTATAAAAATGGGGTATTTGCTTCATTTAAATCCCTCTGTGTCTCCCATTTTACAATTCAGGTCCTTATAACTTTATTTCTTCTTCTGATTCGGTCACTAATCCGGTATAATCGTTTAAAAAAATTGGTTTATTTTCATTTGGATCCCTCCGTGTCTTGTTTTAATCTTTTAAGTCCTTCCGTTTTATTAAATGATTTTTTTGACCCCTATAATTTTTGTTCAACTTATAAAATGGTCCTAATTTTATTTTAAATCTTTTTTCCTGAATTTCAACCCCAAATCTGATTTTTAATCCATTATTAATCATCATTTCAAAATCCGATTTTCTCTTCCTCTAATTTGACCCTTTAATTTCAGTTTCTTTTTTACTGTTTCTCGTAGTATTTAAGTACCTTTAAATTCCTTTTTATTTTAGGTCTTTCGAATCTTTCTTTGTTCATTTTAATTTCGTCATATTTCTTTGTGACTTTTCGTTATACTTCACATTAATTATCTCCTTTCCTTTTTTAAAATTAATTTTAAATTCCTTAAAAATCGTGAATCTTATCTGCTTTGGAAAGCATTTACTTTCTTATTCTATTAACCGACCTTAAATGTTGTTTCTTTTATATAAAAATTCCTATTTATTTGATGTCAGCTTTTTATCTTTTTTAACTTTTTAATTGATAATAAATGTCTTCAATTCTCTTTTATTGTTTTTATTTATTGATTGTCAACTGTCTTTCCTTCTTTATATTACTTGATTATGTATCATATGATATAATTATTAGTTACAACACATGTCTTTTTTTTTTATTTTTATTGTAGCATATTGTTTCTGTGTAGTATCCCATGTTATATATTATATTATATGTATATATATACATATGTTTCTGTTTCTTTTATATTTTGTTTTAATTTGTTCCATGTGTATATTTATTTATTTAATTGCTTTTATATTATGTGTGTTATTCTTTTATTTATTATATGTTTTATTTATTTATTTATTTGTTATTTCATCTTGTTTCATTTATGTATTTTACCTATTTGCTTATTCATTTTATTTATTTATTTATTTCTATCTTTTATTTTATTTAATTCAATTCTCAACCGGCTTTACGGTAACCCGCAACGGGGAATGATCCGTATTATTTATAGCCTGTTTCATCTAACATCTAACATTTAATTTCCTGTATTTATCTTTCTTGCAATTTATTTTATCGCATTTAATTTTCGTATTTAAATTATGCAATTTAAATTCTTGCTTTATTCTTTTTTTTGTAATTCATATTGTTGTATTTATTATTGTGCGAATCGAAATCACAACCGACTCTTTAATTAATGAATTAATTAATTACGTCTTTATTCGGTCGTAACGGGCTCGTGTTTCGACGTATTGGTCGCGGTGTATGCGTTGCCTTCGAATAAAGACACGGTAAAAGTAAAATTGAATTCGAATACTTTAAACAAATCGTAATTTAAATTGCCACTTCAAATCGTAAAAATCCGAAATTAATTAAGTTGTAAAAGGTGCCAATTTTGGGCGATTTTAAAACTTAAACCTGTTTTTAACCGTAACCGACTCTCGAACCCAAATCATTTCGAATCTCTGGTTTTTACGGTGTCCGGCCTACCAAAGTGGCCGGTGGCGACTCCAACCCTTTTTTTAAAAAGAAAAAACTAATTTCAAAATTTCCCTTTTCAATCTAAATTTTTTTTTTTTAATCTCAAATCCCTAATTTTAACTTTCCAATTCCTATTTTTTAAAAAAGAACCCTAGATTTCAAATTTCTTTCAGCATTTCAAAATTCCTAATTTTTGTACACAATTTAAAAACCTAATTTTTAATTTTAATTATCAAATCCTAATTTTCTAAAATTTCCCAAAATTTTATTTCAAATCTAAATCCCTAAATTCTACTTTTCAAACCCTAACTTCAATTCCACTAGTGACCCTTTTCCCCTTTTTTACTACACCTATTATTATTTTAAGAAATTTAGGGTCGCTACAGATATTTGGACATATAAACTATGTGATGTAAATACAGTTGAATCTGCAGAAGCTTCAGCGTTTGCTGCTGGAATCAAAATGACACTTGAAAATGTTTGGGAACCAATTCAAGTGGAAGGTGATTCTATGACTATTGTAAATAAGTTAAAGGCTTATACTTTTGACCTCTTGATTTCTGCTTGTTATCTTCAAGAAGCTCATCTTATAGTGCATTCTTGTCCTTTTATTATTATTGCACATGTTAATAGAGAAGTAAATAAAGTTGCTCATACTCTTGCACATTGGGCACTTGAGCTGGATGACCTGTTTTATTTCTCATTTGATATTCTTGCTTGTATTGAACTGATTGTTTTAGATGATGCTATTTATGGATTATTATTATTTTAAAAAATATATATATTCTAAACCTTAAACCCTAAACTTACACTTAAAAAATACATCCTACCCCTAGTTCCTTAAACACTAACCATAACACTTAACCTTGAATTTTAATACCCTAAACCCTAAATCAGTTAATTTAAAATGAAGATATGGAAGAAGGTATGAGAAAGTGTCAGGCGATTTTCACCTCACTAGTAATGAATCTAATTTCCTATTCTCTTATGCATTTCTATCATTTAAAATTAACAACATCATTAACTTAAATACAACTCTTTTTTATGTATAACCTCCATAATTAAAGACAATGAATTAGTGAGTATTCCTTAAATAAAGTAGAAAGTATTCAATTTAAACAATAATGAGAAGCAAACATCCCAAAATATTGAATAGCAACAAAAATTTATACAAATAAATAATATCTACCAGAGATAAAGGCTATAATCCAAGTTAACAAAATAGAATGTGATGTGTTATCTTATTTCAGTTGAGCCTGAAAATTGAAATATTATCCTAATAAGTCTAATGTCCCTGTGAACTACTCTTACATATACAATCATGATTAAAAAGAGAATTGATTAGACAAAATAAGTTAGAAGGCCAAGACCATTGATACGTGCTAGATATGCACAATTTTAGTGCAAGTGAACACATCGTCAAGTAATAAAGTGATAAGTATCAAGTATCGTCTCCTCAAGGATTGGTATACTTAATATGCTTCCTTTGATCTTCTTGCTCTGTAAAAGAAAATAAAAACACAAGTGAATTGGGGTTATGATTGAACTAAATACTAATAACTAAATAAAGGTAGAAAAATAAGATAAGGAAGGTGGCTAGGGTCTAGTTGTGCTATATAGTGGAATTGGTCAACTTGTTCTTGTCCAATGCAATTATACAACAATACCTCGGCAGTACTATATATCATTGCCTCGATAGTGATGTATCTCGTCTGCCGCGACAATCTTTTGCTTTTGGGCAGACTTTACCAAAGTTCGGCAAAGTGTGCTTTGATGATTCTGCTTATCTCTAAGTCGAAATACTGTTGATGACTAGTCCTTGATGATACCTCTCAGCGTGAATCAATTATAATCACCAACCAATCCTACACTTTTCTTAGCCGCTGAAACTTTTAGCTTATCTCTAGGCCGAGTTAGTGTTTCCCGATTGAAACACCGTACTTATCCCTTTCGTGAATCTAACTCTCTCGATATTAGATAAATGAATTACTCACAAACTTCTCTCTCGAGCTTGAATGCAAGAACAAAGAATGGCAAAGAATAAGAAAACTTCAATATTTTATTGTGTTAGGAACAAGAAAAAAAGTTTGACTTCCTCACACTAATACTTTACAACCTTCACCTAAGCCTAAACAAAATTAGAACATAATGTAGAAAAGAAAACCTAAATCTAATTCTATATTCTAAGCTATGAATCTAATGTGTGTCATACCCTTGGATGGCTATGCCTTATATAGGCTTGGCCTAGGGCAAACCTTTCCTAAATAGAATACCACTTGGAGTAGGGAACAAGTTATGTACGTAGGTTAAATATTTTCAAGTTTATTTCTTCTAGAAGGCTTTCCCGTGTGGCCTTGTCTTTGGGCTTTCCTTGTGATATCCAGCTCCGATCCTTGGGCTTCTTGTCCAATAACTTTCTCCTCATTTTTATTTTCAGCTTGCCCACCATATTGCTACTTGCCCTCTGCTGCCTCGGCATCAGGTCCTACCTCTGCCCAGTTTGCTGCATCGGCAATACTTTTTCCTATACAGACATAAAAATGCAATAAAGTATGCATTTTCTATAAATATTATCTTTAATAGCATAATCCCTAAATATATCATATTAAGTATATACATTGATCTAAGTATTTATAGAATTGATGATAAATACCCATAAAAAGTGTAGAAAGTGATAGTGAGTTGAGCACTTATCACATCTCCAAACTCGAACTATTGTTTGTCCTCAAGCAATGTAAACCATCAATTTGTTAAAATCTATTCTCTCTTGGTTTTATGTTTCCATCTATTCTCCCCACCATAACTATGTCTATTCTTTATACTTAACCTTTCGGTTACCTAAGAGTGTACCTAGAAGACAAACTATAAGATTTTAGTGTGTAAACAAGTTTGATTAAGGGCCTTCTTAGATAAACTCTAAGTTTAGGACAAATAGACTTGAATTTAATGTACTCTTCTTAAAACAACAATTTTTTGAGCCAATTTCGGGCACCTTAAGGATTGTGTTTTCTCCTACTTATTTTTCTTATATTCTTTCGATCATACTAGAGCCCATTTCGGACACCTTTAGCATGAAGAAAAGTATTTCCTAGAGCCTGTTATAGGCACCTCTAGTCACTTTTCCAAAGATCTATGTCTTTATCACCTAAGTTTATTAAAAGAATTCTTATAGCCAAACAAGTCCCAAAAGTTTTTTTAAGTTCAACCTTATAGTAAGCTTCTAAGTTTTTCTCCTTAAGTATCCTAGAATTAAGTTGTCAAAACAGAACCTAACTATGGTAAGGAGAAATATTTCTATTGCCCTAAAAGAATAAACTAAAACAATATTGATGATGGACAATGCAAGAGTATGGGCAACAATTTCAAGTAAAGTGGTGGACATAAGAAAATTTTTTATCACTAAAAACTCCCTTTTCATGGTAAGGCCACGGTAGTGGATTGCCTCGATAGTGGTTCTACACCCCCAAACTCAAAACAAGCATTGTCCTTAGTGCTTAAATTAGGGGAAATCAGTAGGAAACAAAATAAGAAAATAAGTAGAAATATAAAATCAACAAAAAGATAGAAATTTAGAAGGATTCCGAAGAGCTGCTGGTAACTATATTTTTTCTAGGTCTCCCTGCCGACTCTTTCATTCTAGATCCTTTTACTGGTGATTGTTGTGTTTTTACTTGTCGTGGTGGCTGAACTCGACTGGGTGGTGTCCTTTGCAAAGGAGCGTTGACTTCCTCCCCTTCTTCGTCTTCGTCGATTTCTTCAGTGAGCATTATATTTATCCCTCCTATTTCGGCATCTGTTGCTTCTTCCTTGGCATGCTGGGTGGTAGGTAGTGGACGAAATTTGATGTACGTAAGCATCAATTTCTGCTCACAGGCTGCCCATAGATCTTGGTGGGGAGCTGAAGACTACCCTTCTCTTTGAAGGTCTTCTGCTGGCAGATGATGCCGCGACAGAATATGCTATCCTAGATGGGCCAACAACGTGAAACTGTTGTTGTGGTCCAGTAGGGAAGAATGGTCTCGGCCCTCTTAGGGCTGGGGTCGTTTCGTTGCAAGGTGCTGCTGTGACGAATATGTTAGAAAAAAAGTTCAGAAACTGTACCCCTTTGGTTTGGGAAGTTGTTGTTCATCATCTGGGCTAAGGTAGTGTTGAAGTCCCTCTGGTACTCTATGTATCGTTGTTGTCGAAGGTCCATGGCTTCCATTTTCTAGAGGATCTCCTGGTAGGTGTCTACTGCGACAGCAGTGTGGGCAGCACCAGGTGTGTCTGCCGTGTATTGGGCCCTGACAGAAGTCTCGGCATTGTATGGCTGTGGTCTTGCCATGACAGGTTCTACCTGAGTGATTTGTATCACTTCGTGGCAAAAGTATTTTGTCCATCCTTTCTTCTGAGTTGTGATTTCATCATTCTCTTCTATTGGTACACCTGTAGCAATACACAAACCCATGATCAAACATGGAAAATTTAAGGTTCCTATTTCTTTCTTTCTTACCGCACTCGTATATTTCACGTAGAATGATTTCTCCAACGTTGATGCTTCTTTTGTTGATAATGGATTGGATTAGAACGAATCTTCTTCGATCTACCGTGCTACTGTGTGATGTGGGTATGAGGCGTCGCTTGACAAATGTTGTCCATATCTTTTCCTTGGGCTTGAGATTCTGCCGAGCCATCGTACCTCTATGGGCTCCGGTCTCCCAATTCGTGCCTTCGTAACAGACTTCATCCTTGATCAATTCGTAATCTTGATTCGTTACTTCCTCCATGAATTCTGAGTGAATATCTCGATCAGAAGTTAGGCCGTAGAACTGGTTGATTGTCTCGGCATCAAGGCGGACTGACCTACCCCGACAGTGGACATAGAGTGAGTCTTTGCTTTGCTAATGTGCATAGAATTCTCGCACAATCATGATATTGGCTTGTTCGGGTTGCAGGCAAAAGATTTGCCATTTTTGATACTTGATTCTGTCAAACAAGTAATTCTTAATACCAAAATTCTCCTCATCACTGTGTTGGAACCCTTGTTCTTCCCACAATTGCCTAGAGATGAAGGACATGTTGAAGCGTTCTTCAACGACGGTAGGGGTGAATCGGATGTAAGTTGTTATAGATGAGCAGTTGAGATTTTCTTGAAGATTTTTGGAGAGAGTCTTGGAATGTTTCTGAGAAAAATAAGAAAGCTTTGAGATTGTACAGAGTATAGCAAGAAAGAGTAAGTAATTCTAAAGAAACAAAAATGCAATAGTGAATAATTCAAAATGAAGAGAGTACTTATATAGGCTCTATAGTGTGACCGTTTTAATCCACTAGTCGTTTTGTAGCCATTTAACTTTTACTGCCGTTTGCATTTACTGCCGCGGCGGGAATCTCGATAGATAATCGTTACACTGTTTCTACCCGTTGGGACTACTGTGGCTTCTAACACTATTTACTGTCTCGGCAGACTTCCTACTGTGAACTACTTCTCCCTTATTCTTTTTATTGTCCTAATATAAAAATAAAAAAAATAAAAAGATAAGAGAATAAAAACATAAATCCTAAACTAAAACTAATCATAATATAATAAATAAAAATAGAAAGGAAGAGATTATGTTACTGGTGGAGTGCATGTAAATGCATCTCCCAATCTGATTATCTCTTGTTGGCCATTAGCTTTAAGTTCATCCCTTTTGATTCTGATCTTCACTGCACCCTGTTTGGCTGGACAATATGTTGTACTGTTAGTTTCCTTCACCTTTACCTTACTTTTCCTGCCAAAAATTCTACCATATCAGATATCTAATTTTCTGCCGAGCATGCTGCCCTGGCAGTGACTGTTGCAGCAGGATTCCTTTGTGTCTGTATCTGTAGTGTGAAGGATTTTGCATTCTTCTGCATCATCATGTCTTTTCAGATTGTGGAAGACATTGAGTTTAACTTGTTGGTCATTGACCCTTATAGTTAACCCTTATAGTTAACTCTCATTTTTCCACATCTATGAGTGTACTTCTAGTGGCAAGGAAAGGTCTCCCAAGGATGATCGGTGCATTCTCATCTGCTTCACAATCAAGGAAAAGAAAGTCGGTAGGAAAAATAAACATGTCTACCTTTACCAGTATTTCCTCGATTTTTCCTTCTGGTTTGCACATATGATCGATCCGCAATTTGAAGCATCACAATAGTAGGCTTTGATCTTCCAATTCTAAGCTTTTGGAAGACAGACTTGGGCATTAGACTGATGCTTGCTCCAAGATCGCATAGGGCCTTACCTTCATAGTGATTACCAATTGCACAAGGTATTATAAAGCATCCAGGATCCTTCAATTTTGGTGGCATGCGGTTGTGTAGCATTGTCATACATCATTCTGTAGCACCTACTATTTCAAACTCACCTAGCCTTTTTCTTTTAGACACAATATCTTTCAAGAATTTAGCATAATTAGGCATTTGTTCAATTGCCTCCACAAAACTAAGTTAATGTGAACTTGCTTTAGGATGTCTAGAAATTTTTTGAATTGATGGTCCTGTTTTTGCTTTTTTAACCTTTGTGGGAGGTGGTGGTGGTCTCATTTCTTCTAGGGTCTCATTAGTTTGGAATTTAATACCTGGAACCACTTTGTTTATCACTTTCTCGGTAGCTTGCTGAGGTGCTACCGAGCTCTCTACTGGGGCAGTGTTCTCATGATCAGTTTGTTCAACCTCCAAGTCCTCCTTGTCTGATTCCTCTTGTATTGCGGAACTATTTGATGTCTCTTTAATTTTTAGGTCACTTCTTGTAGTGATTTCTTTGCATTGTTCATGGCCCATTCCCTTAGCAACTTTAGTATTACTAGGTAGTCCTTCTTGTGGTCTAGTATTTTATTTTTGAGCAAACTGACCAACTTAAGTTTCCAGTGATTTAATTGCTGCCTCTTGATTTTTCAGTCTCATCTCATTTCTATTCATGAAGTCATCAGTTCTCTACATGAAACTGTTGTTCTCAGCCATATATGATTCTGTTTTCATTATGAAGGCCTTAAGAGTGTTTTGTAATGAGTTCATTGGTTGTTTATGATGTATCTGCTACCGCGACAATGAATATTTTACCTACGGCGGCGGCGGCGACAGTGAATGCTGATAATTTGAGGCTTGGTTAGTGGGGTTCAAGGCATTATTAGGATTGCTCAATGAAAAATTTGGGTGCCTTTTCCATGCCGGATTATATATGTTGGACATCATATTATTATTCCGGTTGTAGTTTCCCACATAAAAACCAGATTCCTCATCTTGCATATACTCAAAAGAATTGATCATTTTAACCTTATGAGTATTTTGTTGCAATTGCATATTCTGTACCATCTTGGTTAGAGAGGCAAATTGTGCTTCCACCGATTTGGTAGTTTCTAGTTCATTCATTGTGGCTTGGCGTCTCACTCCTCCTCGCCTAAAAGTAGGGAATTGAAAATCGTTCCTTGCGAGTTTGTTTAGAATCTCAATAGCTTCTTCTTGAGATTTGTCAAGGAGTGTTCCGTTTGCCGAGGCATCTAACATCATCCTTGTCAGGGAATTAGTGACATTGTAGAACATGGTTACTTGTGTCCATAATGGAAATCCTGACAATGAGCAATTGTTCAGTAACTCTCTATAGCGCTCCCATGTCTCGTACATAGGTTCGTCATGAGCCTGTCGAAAAAAAGTAATTTCATTACGGATTCGATTATATAAGTTGGTAGGATTAAAACGCGTAATGAATTCTCGGCAGAGTTCACTCCAAGATTCTATAGATCCTACCGGAATACTATTTAACCAGGTATTGGCCCTATCCCTCAGTGAATAAGGAAAAAGTTTTAATATTAAAATATCTTCATGGACTCCTTGAATTTTGAATGAGTTGCACACTTTCATGAAAGACTTGAGATGTTTCCTGGAATCTTCAGTTGCAGACCCACTAAATTGTCCAATAGTGTTAAGCATATTGAACATCACAAGTTTTAGTTCAAAGTGGGTTGCTTCTATCTCTGGTGTAACAACTCCAGGGTTCAATCCATTCAAATCTTCCACCAAAAAATCTCTAACAGTTAGTTGCCATGGCATTGGTTGTTGTGGAAGGCCTCCATTACCGGCAGGTAAGTTTTGATTTCCTTGATTTACTGTCATGGCTCCTTGGATCTGTCTCCTCGACACTTGATAGGTACGTTCGATTTCTAGATCAATCTCGTACAATGGATTGCTTGTGTTGACCCTGGTCATGAACCAAAAATTAACCAAGTAAAATAAAAATAAATAACTAAAAAAACAAGTAAATAAAAAAATAAAATTTAGTTGTCAATCCCCAGCAACAACGTCAAAAACTTGATGCGTGCTAGATATGCACAATTTTAGTGCAAAGTAATAAAGTGATAAGTATCAAGTATTGTAACACCTGAAAATTTAAAAAAAAAATAAAAGAGTGAAAGTGTAGTTGTGGGGTGTTGAACCCACAACTTTATGGTTTTTAGCCTAAATGCCCAACCAACTGAGCTACCAAGCTCTTATGTTTTAAACTCCCCCTCCCTTCTCTTAACTTGTACCTATATTAGTTCTGATAAATAATAATATTAGTTCGAATAATTTGGTTATCCCATATTGGAACCCTTTTAGATCTAAAATAACCTCCTGGCCATTCGAATATATCTCTCAATTGCCCCCACCTCCGGTCACCGTTGATATCTCCCACCGCTATGTCGTGCCTTGCATCGCCACCGTCACCGTGTCCACCGTCGCCTCCCGAACAAAACCCCTCACCCGACGCGCGCAACCGCCTCCGTCTCCGCCATGAATCGAAGCTTGAAGCTTCGCCGGAGTCTAGGGTTTCAACCCATTCAAATCTGGAGATTTGGCCTTCGTTCGATGTTGTTCCAGCGCGTCGGCTTCTCTTCCGTTTCCACCGTGCTGAGGCGAGTAGAACGCCTCCGTTTTCGCCTCCGTTGACCAGACCTGACCCGTTGACCAGACCTGAACCGAACCGGTCAGACCTGACCCGTTGACCAGACCTGACCCGTTTCTAACCCGAACCGAACCGGTCAGACTCGAACCGTTGACCAGACCTGACCCGTTGACCAGACCAGACCAGACCCGTTGATCGACCCGACTCGTTGACTAATGACGTCAGAATTGACTACTCACGTGGCAAATAACGTGGCTGCTGACGTCAGTGTTGACTGCTGACATGGCAGCTGACACCAGCGTTGACTTTGCTGACGTCAGCGTTGACTTTGACCCAAAAGTCAAAATTTTCAAAACCCTTTATTTTATGTTTTTCGACGTCCTGAGTCGATCCGTGAAGTTCGTTTTTCGAAATTCAATCATGAAAGCCTCCAAATTGGACTTTAAAGACTTGAGTTAAATTTTCTTCTAAGTTATGTTAAGTTCAGAGTTTTAATCTGGGTCTAATATCGATACCTGTTTATTTGTAGGATCTCATAGTCCTCCCGATCAAATACCGACCCAGCCCGATTCCTCCCGATTCGACCTGACTCGTGATCCGATCGTGACCCGTATGTATTCTCAACTCTAGTGAATAAATCCAGTATCTAGATTCCTGTATTGATGTAAAATTTTATCGTGTACCTATAGGGTCCAGTACTGCTGCAGAGCGAGGCTCAGCCGCCCAGTAGACCACCTGTTTGATTCTTCCCTTTATGGTGTGTTTCCTTATGTGCTATATGATTGTATATTATTGTTTTCCCGTTTTAACAAACCAAGCATGTGCACATGACTATTTTTCGGATTTTACCTAGACATATATGTTGAACCTGATCATATTTTGTTTTACTGTATGCTTGATATATTTCGTATGATATATCCTAGTTTAGCACTACATGATATCTGATTAGTTACTGTCACTACCATCATTATACCTGCTATTACTGCATGCCTGTCACTTTAGGTTTAGGATGATGTGTAGTGTCTGTTATTCGGTTCAACCTTGATCCAGCTGGTAATTCCGTCCTGTTTACGGTTCCTAGCTACGGTTAGGGTAATTCTATCCTGATATCGGTTCCCGTGCTACAACCGGGGTAATTCCGCCTGTTACCTAAGGTGATTCCTTAGGCCGGTACCTTTGCCTTATCGGGCTTAGGTTAATGCCTGTATTAGATACTGTTTTGGGGAACCATATCCTGGAGATCGGTAGGAGGGTAGTATATCATGTCATGCATTTCATGCTCTGTTTTCTGATGTCATTATATATATTTGTTATACCTATGATTTATATGCACTGTTGGGACACACTGGGCTTCATAGCTCATACCCGTTTTCTTCTCTTTTTAGATAATCATAGATAGGCATCCCGGATTTGGCACTCGGAGGATCTATACCTTCCAGATTATCTATTGATGTAATATTTATATTTTCCGGGTTTCAGTTAGGGTGACATGTGCCTTTATTTTGCTACTGATATGCTTATATTTTGTTACTGATTGGTTTTAACTTATCATGTTTCATTATTGTGATATGGGTTGTTTTATGAACAATTTTTTAAACGCATATTACCTTTGAGATTAACGGTTTATTATGATCATATGAATTATGATCGAATTTATGATTTTGATAGAATTGTCATTCTTACAGGTTATCTTGATTTCATTTGAATCTTGTATTTGCTTTATATATTCATTTTGAAAAAAAAAATGTGACTACTTTTGGTCGGGCTTTCCGCATAGGCCGGTCTAGGGGGTTACAAGTATCGTCTCCTCAGGGATTGATATACTTAATATTCTTCCTTTGATCTTCTTGCTCTGTAAAAGAAAATAAAAACAAAAGTGAATTGGGGTTGTGATTGAACTAAATACTAATAACTAAATAAAGATAAAAAATAAGATAAGGAAGATGACTAGGATCCAATTGTGATGTATAGTGGAATTGGTCTACTTGTTCTTATCCAATGCAATTTTACAACACTGCCTAGACAGTACTACAGATCACTGCCTCGACAGTGATATCTCTCGTCTACCGCGACAATCTCTTGCTTTTGGGCAAACTTTACCAAAGTTCGGCAAAGTATCCTTTAATGATTCCGCTTATCTCTAAGTTGAAATACTGTTGATTACCAGTCTTTGATGAAACCTCTCAGCGTAAATCAATTATAATCACCAACCAATCCCACACTTCTCTTAGCCGCTGAAACTCTTAACCTATCTCTAGACCGAGTTAGTGTTTCCCGATTGAAACACCGTACTTATCTCTTTCGTGAATCTAACTCTCTCGATATTAGATAAATGGATTACTCACAAACTTCTCTCTCGAGTTTGAATGCAAGAACAAGGAATGGTAAAGAATAAGCAAACTTTGATATTTTATTGCATTAGGAACAAGCAACAAAGTTTGAATTTCTCACACTAATACTTTACAACCTTCACCTAAGCCTAAACAAAATTAGAACATAATGTAGAAAAGAAAACCTAAATCTAATTCTATATTCTAAGTTATGAATCTAATGTGTGTCATACCCTTGGACTGCTATGCCTTATATAGGCTTGGCCTAGGGTAAACCTTTCCTAAACAGAATACCACTTTGAGTAGGAAAAAAGTTATGTACATAGGTTAAATATTTCCAAGTTTATTTCTTCTAGAAGGCTTTCCCGCGTGGCCTTGTCTTTGGGCTTTCCTTGTGCTATCCAACTCCGATCCTTGGGCTTCTTGTCTAGCAACTTTCTCCTCATTTTTCTTCTCAACTTGCCCACCATATTGTTACTTGCTTTCTACTGCCTCGACATCAGGTCCTACCTCGGCCCCAGTTTGCTGCCTCGGCAATACTTTTTCCTAATCAAACATAAAAATGCAGTAAAGTATATCTTTTCTATAAATATTATTTTTAATAGCATAATCCCTAAATATATCACATTAAGTATATGCATTGGTCCAAGTAGATGTAGAGTTGATGATAAATGCCCATGAAAAGTGTAGAAAGTGATAGTGAGTTGAACACTTATCAATCATGTATAAAAATAACTTGGTAGCTCATAGAAATATAGTAGCCAATCAATGAAACCCAAGTTTCTTTTTGCTTGTGTTTGGACAGATTCCCAAAGTTTCTGGGGCAGAAGGCAAGAAAAGCACACATAATTTGAAGTCATATGAAACTATTACTTCTAGATGGTCTAAGGCAAAGAAGACTTGAATTTTGAACCTGGTGGAAAGATCTGGCTACTGGCTAGCACTAGTTTGTGCCTAAACACGGACAAAGCACAGTTATAAAACCCCAACAATATCATAACCAAGGAAAAATGGTTGGTGCCGAGGGAATGTGATAGGAGAAGATAATGTAACGGACTATTTTTATTAGTTGTTGGTGTGAATAAATAATTAGTTTAATTTAAAGTGTTAGTTAATTAGTTATTAATGAAACAGTGAATTTTAGAGTATCCTTATGTACTATCGTTTTGGGAGTATAGACTAAGGTTATATACTCGTGTTTTCCCTTCGGTTGAATATGTTTGAAATCAATGATATGGTTTTTTCTCTAGGTTACAGAGAGAAATATTTTCCAAGTCTCTCTCTACTCTTCACTTCTCTTCTCTTTTTAATTCTTGTCCGAATCTAAGTGTTACAAAGGTATCAGAGCCACGTCGATCTTGCAATGGATAAAGGTTTTCATTTATTTTTGTCCAAGTGCCGTGAGGATTTACAATCTCTACTCGACAGTTTTTCAGTAATCAAACCCTTTTGGTTACAATTCATTATGCTTTATGGCTTATTACCCAGATGTGTTGCATTAGGTTTTCGCACCATATGAGTATGTGGGTGATGGCGGCTATGGAGTCCTTATTAAATTCTACTTTTATCAGATTGTAATATTTAAGATATCGATCTCCCGAAGACTGATTCGATTCTACTACTTCTTATAACTGCATTTAAGAAATTAAAAACACAAATAATTGAATTGGTTTGATTGCATTAACTAAACTATACTAAATTATAGAAAGATAAAAATGAGAATAACGAGGTTAGATTGAATGCTTTGTAGAGGAGAATCTAGTTATATTGTTAATCCATTTATTAATGAAATGGGTTGAACTTCCGCATCGGCGGATCGCACAAAGGGTCGCCGTAGCTGCCTAGGCGTGGTTGTGCTTTATAGATAATTCAACTTTCCATAGTTCAACAGAGCAGCCTTATATGTTCCTTCCTTATCCCTAAGCGAAGGAAACTTTTGAAATCCCCGTATCTTGATGATACCTCCCGGCGTTAATCAAGGGTAGATCATAACCTCACATGCGTCTTGTTAGTCACTGAAATCCGACCCGGATTAGTCAATACCCGTGAGCAAAGACCGTATTCTCTCGTTTCATGAGCCTAACTCTCCCGATATTATACAAATGAATATTTCTTCATATACTTATCATCTAGAGCTCATATGCAAAGAAAGTTAAGTACCAAAAAGAATAAACTATGAAATAAGTTTTGCATTAATAAATATCAATAATAATGTAACCTTCCTCTCCATCTACTCCACAACAATCTAAACCTCCAAGAGAGTTTAGAACATATTGTGGTCGGCGGCTAAGGATGTGTTATGTGTGTAAACCGACTTCTTCTCCCTTAAACCTAAACCTAATAAATGTCTTATATAGGCTAAGTCCTAAGTTGATCTTTCTATGAAAAAAAAAGAGTTCTAAACAAAAAAAATTTAATTCCTAATTAAACTATATTAAATAAATCTTATTTCCTAAAATATCTCGTCCCGCGGTTTGGCTTGGGCTCGACTTCCTAACTAAGTTGTCTTCTTTCTTTTACTCTTTGCTTTCGGTATCTTTCCTTTTTCCTGTTGAGCATCACTTGTCTTTTTTTTTGCTACCGCGTCAGTCTTTAGAATATTGTCGTGACGGATGCTTCATATGCAATTCAACATTTATTTTCTTCTTTGGCTCTTTCTATGATCTAGTTTCCTTTCTAAGAAAGAAAATTATCAAATATATCTGTTTTATGTCAGTTAATGGATAAATTTATAAAAATAGTATTCGGATGCTTAGATATGGAAAATAATCAAAAATATCTATTATTGCATTTAATTTTGTCTTTATTAGGAATAAATGAGTGGAGAAATGATGTGAAAATTGAGGAATTTTTTGCAATCATCACACCCCCAAAATCAAACTATTGCTTGTCCTACTTGCCGCGGCAGAATTTCTTCTTAACTCAGCCTCTTCTTGGTTTTAAGAATTCCTCGGAACTGGACTATGAGTCTTGGTGTGTGTGCGTGCGTAACTGTGTCAAAGCTGATTTTTTTAAAGTTCTAATCCTTTTTCTAGCTCAAGACTTTCGACTAAGATTTTTTAATTCTTTTTATTTCTTTCTCCCTGAATTTGATGTATAATTATATATTGCTATATAGTTATACTTGTTTGAGCCATTCATGGGCACCTCAAGTATTTTAGCATATTCTCACTAGAGCCAGTGATAGACACCTCTAGTAAGTGGGAGAATTCTAAGTCCTAGAGACAGTTATAGGCACCTCTATGGACTAACTAGAGCCGGTGATAGACACATCTAGGTTAAAATCTAAGCTTAAATCCTTATTGCTTTTCAAGGAAAAGAACTTTTAAAATCAACTAAGACTAGCAGTGTTTTAAGATATTTTAGGCTCATAGTCTAGATATAAGTACTAATCCTAGCAAATCCTTCGGAATTCAAGTCTGGTGAATGGTGCAGACTACGGCGACGACTGGAGAATATATCACTGCCGATGCAGTTTCAATAAAATTCAATAGACTTAAAATTTTTTTGCAGTAATACTTAAGTAACTGCGATAATATTTAAAACATTAATGAGATATTTCGATTAGTTTTATACATTGCATTTACATCTTACAAAATAGGAAAATGCTTCCTTAAACTCAAGGGATATAGTGTCATCAATGCATGTTCATGGATATAACCGAAAATAAAAGAAAAGAAGAAAAAAATAAAAAAGAAAAAGATAAAATAACGAAAACTTCCACCCGTAAAGATGTGGAGGATCCAAATGAATCCTCAAAATCACTATCGATTATCAGCTTTCAACGAGTGTTCGGTGTCTGTTGGGTAGTTGGTTTCGATAGTTGTTGGGCTATTGCCTTTGGCGGGCTCACCATTGAATTTTTGGTAGATCGGTGTGGCTGGACTCTGATGGGAGTTGGGTCTCGTGGCTGCTCCTTTTCTGGATCCAAGTCAATTGGGGATGAAGTGGCTGTCTTTCTCTTCTGCCCTCCTTGTGCTGAAACCATAATTCATCGGCAGCTCTGAGTTGGCTTATCAAATCTTCTTTCGAATCACTCCAAGTGAAATTTCTTGATTGCTCTGGTGTCACTCCTCTATTGGTGGAGTCCATTTGGAGGAAATCAGCTACTGAGTCTGCTGAGAGTGGTTCGGTTGTAACTGTAGCTGCTGCGGTGGTAGAAGAGACTGGGACAGTAGCTGAGATAGTTGGTGTAGTAGGGGGAAGCTGATGCGTAAAGAGATCGACTGTGATGTCTAGAGTTGTGCATGTATGGAGTTCTTCTCGGATGGTGGTTATGATAGCATTGTTGAACTCCTTGACATATCTCATGAAGGTCAGTTGCCTTTTCTCCATCCTCTGCAGGATCTCTAGGAGTCCTGTTGGTGTTTGTTCCACTAGGTCTACTGGTTGGGCTGCCTCGGCGGGTTCTACTTCGGTCGAGGGTGGAATGAAAGCTTGTGAAATTACTTCTTCCACTTGTATTCTTCTCATGTAGATTTTTCGTGTTCAACCCACACATCTTGGTGTGTAGGTGTATAGGGGCATGTTTGGGACTCTTTCTAAATTTCTCAAAGCGGTAATTAAAAAAGGGAAGATAAGGATACCTTTTTTCTTGGTGGCGCATTCAAAGATCTGCTCGCTGATAATGATGCCGATGTCGATCCTTTGGTTGTGGATGAGCGTCAATCATGGTCTGTCCACTGACTGGTTATGATAGGTTGGTAGTAGATTCCTTTTAGTGAAGGCATTCTAGAGTTTAGCTTCTGGGCGGAAATCACGGCGGCTGACAGATCCGCAGTGCTTCCTCGTATTCTATTTAACTTCAGGTACGCAGAGTTCGGTTTTCATTGCTTCATAATCATCTACCGTCAAGACGATGCCAAACTCAGCATGTTCGTCTTTTTCGAAGTCAAGGCCTAAATAAGCATTGATGATGACGTCGGCCACTGAAATTGCACTTCCTCTAAGGAAGGCATATGGGTTCTTCGCCACTGGTCGGTAGGCGTAAAATTCCCGTACCCATTCGATATTTGTTGGATCTGTTTGCCTGGCGAACTGCTGCCATATCTGAAAAGTTATTTTTGATAAGATGAAGGCTTCTAAACCTAGATCCTCTTCTTCTGTATAATGGAAGCCTTGCTCCTCCCAGGTCTGTCTATTTTTGAAATTTCGTTCATATTCATGCTCCACTGCCGGTGTGGAGAACCTTTTGAACTTTGCTGTTGCGACAAGGTTTTGTGGTAGAGTTTTCATATTTTGTGAAGAATGAAGAAGAACTTTGGCAGAGTGATTTTAATAGAGAGGATGTGTGGAAAAGATGAGGCTTTCTTCTCTTATTTATAGACGAAGGCGGCCAACCGTTGGAAACGGTAACAGCGGCATCATTATTCTTGGCGTACACGCTACGCCTTTCCAGCTGGCCTACACTGGCGAAAGAAACAATACAACTTCGACTTGGGCGACAAGTTTTCTGTCGAGATATTATTTTCTTGAATCGGGCCGCGATTTTGGACTTGTTCATCTTTATTTCTTTATTGGACATAATAAAAGATGTGAGAAATTAAAATTTAAAACTAAATTGTGAGAGTTAAAATCTAAATCCTAAAACTAAAATTAATTTTCTAATTCCGAAATCATAAAAACTAAATTATGGGCTAAGAAATTAAAAAATTATGTTACTGCAGAAGTGTAATAAATTACATCTTCAACAGCAACCATCTTCCCCTTTTTGTCTGAAGGAGAAGCTGATGTTCCAGTTGATGTCTCTTCATCTGGTGGTTTCTTTCGAATGTATTGTTGTTCAAGGGGCGTGCTGTCTCGGTAGAGGTTGCCTTGGCAGATATTGTTCAGGCAATCTGCTTCTGGATTGAAGTTGAATTCAGTTTTAACTTTAATTCTTTTTCATTCATCTGGTTCATCCTGATGCCTTAGGTTTTTAAATACATTAATCTTTACTTGTTGATCATTGACCCTTATGATCAATTTTCCTTTCTCACAGTCGATCAATGTTTTTCTTGTGGCTAGGAATGACCTTCCTAATATGATCGGAGCGTGCTCATCTGCTTCATAATCAAGAATTAGAAGTCAGTAGGAAAAATAAATTTATCCATCATTACCATAATATCTTCAATTTTTCCTTCTGGTTGTACGTAAGAGCGGTCTGCCAGCTCCAGCATAACAATTTTTGGTTTTGCTTTCTCGATGCCTAGCTTTTGAAATACTGACTTAGGCATGAGATTTATGTTGGAGCCTAAGTCGCTTAGTGCCTTGCCCACGTATTGATCACCGATAGCACATGATATGGTGAAGCTACCAAGATCTTTTCTTTTGGTGGTGGCCTTGTTATGTAGCATTGCCACACATCCTTTCGTTACGGCAACTGTTTCAAATTCTCCAATTTTTATCCTTTTGGATATAATGTATTTAAGAAATTTGGCGTAGTTGGGCATTTGCTTAATGGCCACCACTAAAGATATGTTTATGTGTATCTGTTTAAGTATATCAAAGAATTTTTTAAACTATTACTCGTGCTTTTGTTGTTTTAACCTTTGTGGAAAAGGTGGTGGTAGTCGCAGATCTTCGATCTTTTCAGCGCACTGAAATCTTATATGTGGTGCGGTTATGGCATATTCTACTACGGTAGTGTTTTCGGTAGTATTTGTTTGTTCCTTTTCCTTAGATGTATCATTAGTAGCTTCTTCAAGGACTACTGTTTCAGGGGTCTTACCTACTGTTTGAGCAGGTATTTTAGGGTCTTTTAGCTATAATCCACTTCTGGTTGACATGGCTTTACATTTTTCATGAGGACCAATTCTAGCGACTTCAGTATTGCTCGGGAGACCTCCTATGGGTCTGCTTTTCATTTATTGTGCCATTCGTCCTACTGTGGTTTCCAGAGCCTTAAGAGCAGCTTCGTTATTCTGCATTCTCATTTCTGTTATGTCCATGAAAGTGTCAGCTCTTTGGATGAATTTGCTTGTATTTGCAATGTATGCGCCAGTATGGGCCATGAATGTTTGCAATGTATTCTCCAAAGTCTATACGTTTGTTGTTTGCTTTGAAGGCGGTGCCTGTTGCGGCATCTGCTGTTGAGCAAATCTGTTATTTTACTGGAATCCAGTAGCTTGCATTGGTTGACGTTGCGTGTTAAGTGCATTATTAGGATTGCTCCATGAGAGATTTGGGTGCTTCCTCCATGATGAATTAAAATTGTTAGACATATTGTTTTTATTAAAATTTCCAACATAGAAGAAAGATTCTGGATTATGTGGGCATGCGTTCGACTCATGATTGTCACCAAATGTTTCGTATAGAATGGTGACTGCTTTTACTTCTCGAACGTGACTTGGCTTTTGCAGATCCTTTACCATATTCGTCAAGGAGGACAGTTGGCTAGAATGGAATTCGAAGAATCTAAATTTGTCATACCTTGTTTATTTATACCTCTTTTGGTGGTTGGGTTTTGATAATCGTTCTTCGCTAACCTATCCAGAATTTCTATACTCTCATTGGGTGGGCGGTCTAAGAGGGTGCCATTGGCGGAAGCATCAAGTATCATTCTCGTATGGGTGTTCACTGCATTGTAGAAGATAGATACCTGGGTCTATTCAGGCAGACCATGCATGAGACATTTTCTGTATAATTATATGTATCTTTCTCATGCCTCATACATTGATTCGTCTTCATCTTGCATAAAGGATGTTATATCGTTTCTGAGCTTGTCAGTCATATTGGTGTAACTGAATCTGGCAAGAAAGCTTCGGCATAGTTCTGTCCAAGAATTCAACGATCCCGGCTGGAGGTTATTTAACCATGCTTTTGCCCTATCCCTCAGTGAATATGGAAATAATTTCAGCTTAAGGATGTCGGCTGAGACTCCCGGCAGCTTAAACGAATTACAAATTTCCAAAAAGGACTTTAGATGTTGTCGAGCATTTTCATTGGCCGAACCCCAAACTGGATTAGGGTGTTGATCATGTTGAACATGACCGATTTTAGTTCAAAGTGCTCTGCCTCTATATTAGGCATCACAACAACAGGAGTTAACCCATCTAAATCTTCCTCTAAATAGTCTAGAACAGTTCGAGCGCGTTCTTATCTTGGAATATTCACTGGATCAATTACTGCGAAGGCACCACAGTTGTTTGCCGTAGCTGCGTTCATACCCGCGTTGTTTTGTTGGCCAGGATCTACGTTCATTCCTAGGCGTGCCCTTCATTTTAGATGTCGTGTTGTTTTTTCGATCTTAGGGTCTGATCAATAGTAGGGTTGGACCTGATCATGCACAAAACAACCCACGAAAGTTAAACTAAAACTAAAATTAAATAAATAACCTAATATAATAAAAAGGTACAGAAATAATTGGTAGTAAAATTGAGCATCGTTCCCCGGCAACGACGCCAAATCTGATGGAGGCTATAGAGTCTTTATTAAATTCCTCCTTTTTCAGATTGTAATATTTAAGATATCTATCCCACGAAAATTGAGTCGATTCTACTACTTTTTATAACTACACTTAAGAAATTAAAAACACAAATAATTGGATTAGTTTGATTGCATTAACTAAACTATACTAAATTATAGAAAGATAATAATGATAAGAACGAGGTTAGATTGAATGTTTTGTAGAGGAGAATATAGCTATATTGTTAATCCATTTATTAATGCAATGGGTTGAACTCTGATAAGTGCCCAAAAGTCCTCATATTTTATATCATTTTCCCACTCGATTATTACTAATAAAGACAAAATTAGAGGCGATAATGGATATTTCTGCGTATTTTCTATATTTCACCATCCGAATACGGATTTCATGAATTTATCTATTATTGGCATAAAACAGATGCATTTGATGGTTTTCTTTCTTAGACAGAAAACTACATCACCGGAATTGCCAAACAAGAAGATGGATGTTGAAAGCTGAAGTTGAAATGCAAAAAAGCACCCGCCTCGATAGCATTCTGATGCATCGGCAACAAACTATGACCGAGGCAGGACCAGATACCGAGGCAGCAGAGGACAAAGAGCAACATGGCTGGAAAACTGAGGAGAAAAATGAGGAAAACGTTGTTGGACAAGAAGCCCAAGGATTGGAGCTGAATAACTTGAAGAAAGCCTAAAGACAAGGCCGCGCGAAAAGCCTTCTAGAAAAATTAAACTTGAAAATATTTTACCTATGTACATAACTTGTTCCCTACTCCAAGTTGTATTCTACTTAAGAAAGGTTTGCCTTAGGCCAAACCTATATAAGGCATAACCGTCCAAGGGAAGAATGAAGCCGAATTGAGAGAGTTCACCCTTGGAATCATTGTTGTTCTAAGCTTTTTTAGGGTTTAGGTGAAGGTTGTTGAGTATTAGTGAGAAGAGATTATATCTTGTTTCTTGTTTTCAATGCAATAAAATATCAAAGTTTGCTTACTCTTTGTCATTCTTTGTTCTTGCATTCAAGCTCGGGAGAGAAGTTTGTGAGTAATTTATTTATCTAGACTCGGGAGAGTTAGATTCACGAAAGGAGTAAGTATAATATTTGACTTGATTGGAAAATACTAACTCGGCCTAGGGATAGGTTGGAGTTTCAGCGGCTAAAAGAAGTGTGGGATTGGTTGTTGATTATAATTGATTAACGCCGGGAGGTATCATCAAGGACTAGTCATCATCAGTGTTTCGACTTAGGGATAAGCGAAACCATCAAAGGATACTTTGCCGAACTTTTGGTAAATCTGCCCAAGAGCAAGGGATTGTCGTGGCAAACAAACACTATCGCTGCCGAGACAGTAATTTGTAGTGCTGCCGAGATAGTGCAGTGCAATTGTATTGGACAAAAACAGATCAATCAAATCCACTATACAACACAGCTGGATCTTGCCCTCTTTCTCAATTTGATCTCAGTCTATTTAGCTTTCTTTAATTACTTTATCTAGTTTAATCAAAACTCAATTATTTGTTTCTTTATTTTATTTTCTTTACAGAGCAAGAAGACAAAAGAAGACATTAAGTACACCAATCCCTGTGGAGACGATATCCGATGATACTCATCACTTTATTACTTGCGACGTGTTCACTTGCACTAAATTGTGCATATCTAACACGCAACAACTACCGCCTCGGCGAATCGCACAAAGGGTCGCCGCAGCTGCCTAGACGGGGTTATGCTTTGTCGACAATTCAACTTTCCATAGTTCGACAGAGCAGCCTTATATGTTCCTTCCTTATCCCTAAGCGAAGGAAACTGTTGAAATCCCCGTGTCTTGATGATACCTCTCGGCGTTAATCAAGGGTAGATCACAACCTCACATGCGTCTTGTTAGTCGCTGAAATCCAACCCGAATTAGTCAATGCCCGTGAGCAAATATCGTATTTTCTCGTTTCATGAGCCTAACTCTACCGATATTATACAAATGTATATTTTTTTCACATACTTATTATCTCAAGTTCATATGCAAAGAAAGTTAAGTACCAGAAAGAATAAACTATGAAATAAGTTTTGCATTAATAAATATCAATAACAATATAACCTTCCTCTCCATCTACTCCATAACAATCTAAACCTCTAAGAGAGTTTAGAACATTTTGGGCCGGCGGCTAAGGAAGTGTTATGTGTGTAAACCGACTTCTTCTCCCTTAAATCTAAACCTAATAAATATCTTATATAGGCTAAGTTCTAAGTTGATATTTTCATGCAAGTAAAGAGTTCTAAACAGAAAAGAAATCTAATTCCTAATTAAACTATATTAAATAAATCTTATTTCCTAAAATGTCTCGTCCCGCAGTTTGGTTTAGGCTCGACTTCCTAACTGAGTTGTCTTCTTTCTTTTACTCTTTGTCTTTTCCCTCTTCCTGTTGAGCATCACTTGTCGTCTTTTATGCTACTGCTGTAGTCTTCAGAATACTGCCGTGGCGGATGCTTTATCTGCAATTCAACATCTATTTTCTTCTTTGGCTATTTCTGTGATCTAGTTTCCTATCTAAGAAAGAAAATTATCTTTTATGTCAATTAATGGATAAATTCATAAAAATAGTATTCAGATGTTGAGATATGAAAAATAATCAGAAATATCTATTATTGCATTTAATTTTGTCTTTATTAGCAATAAACGAGTGGAGAAATTATGTGAAAATTGATGATTTTAGGCATTCATCAATGGGAAAGATTAATCCAGTTAAAGATTCAATTGGTGTTTAGTTCTTAGTCCAATTTCAAGGTTATGGAGCGATTGTGGCTGAAAATTCTCTCAAGAATCATAATATTTACAATGGGTGTTGTCAGCTTGATATGTAAATCTGTAATAACACAATGGTGCCAGATGTTGCTAGGAAGAATCAAGACTGTTTGGTGGAAGCCACGAAATTAGAAGAACTGTCGATGATTACAAATGTTAAGTCGAAACAAGATTCAACATTGAATGTCACCAATGATATCAAAGTGTTCGATGATTTGTCTGTATCAATGAAAGGAGATTCAAACGTTACTATCTTCAGAGAGTCGACTATGCAACCAAAAAACATTATGGACTTTATTGATTCGGATGAACAAATTCAGGTACCTGTTTATATTGAACCTATTAATAGAATTCTAACTAAACTGAGTTAATAAATTTAAAATGGTCTCAATCATCGAAGGGTATAATGGCTTCCGAGTTGGTTCGAAGAACTTAAAATGGTTCAACATCCCATTTTACCGATATCAATATCTATAGTTAATAAATTTAGTGCTTCTAGGTTGGATATTGAGATGTCAACCATGTTGAAAGAACAACGAGTTAACGTTTTCTCCTTAATGAAACCAAGACTGTTATTTCAATATGAACAAGAATTAGATACGTTCCTCGAGTTTCTCATTTGGAGGTTTTTAATTTGGATAGGTAAGACAAGTTCTAGAATTGTACTTAGGAATTTGAGGTATAAAGATCATCGTGTCATATGATTAAAAGAAAAAGTAAGAACAGGTTTGGAAGAGCATGGGTTAATTGTTGCTCAGAAGATGTGGTATTGCATTGTTGTTGGTGGTGATCAGTAGAATTAGACAAGTTTACAATCATTCTTTGTTTTCCTCAGATGGGGTGATGCTGAGCTGCAAAACACTGGTATTTCTAGGTCATCAATTCCTTTGTCTTACAAGTTCAAAAAGTTGTCATCAACTTTAGTCAAAGTGACGGCTTTAGGCTCCAACAGGGACAAAAAAATGGTGTTTTATTTGAGAACAACAACCCGTTGACAAACATAAAAGAAGATGACAATTCTTTTATTGTTGACACTATTGCCGACGAGGACACTAAGCTTTCCTATGATGGTGCCGCCACCTATGATCAACTTGTAACCCCTTGGTCTTTATCTGTCGCCAATGGGTATACGTTGTTGCGAGATCCTCACCACACCAAGCGATTTCCCTTCAATGTGAAAAAATATGGTCTTCTTTCCCCAATTGTTATTTTACAAGACCTTCATGTCAAGGAAATGATGTATAGTATCCGCAAGTATCAAGTTCCTCTGCAGAAGTACATGGACATGATGGATTTGTAGGAATTAAATGAACGGTTGTTCTATAAACTTCTCAACAACAATTTCCAAGAATTAAATAAAGATTTCTATATAGGCCTTAGGCAAAGGAGAGTTACTGGGAAGGAATATGCAAAACTTATGGACGAATTCATGAATACATTCAAGCAAACCTATGGAGAGAAAGTTTTCAATTAGTTTAAATATTTTACAAACTACAATGCATTTGATTTGCTTTCTAAACATAGCAAAACTCATTTGGTTTTCAGTGATGATATTCAAGGAACAACGTCCCTGATCCTTGTAGGACTTGTTGCTGCATTAAATGTTGGTGGTGAAACCTTAACCAATCATAGATTTTTATTCCTTAGTGCTGGAAAGGTTGACACCGGCATAGCAGAACTTATAGTTCTTGAAATTTCAAAATAGACGAATAGGCCAATTAAAGAGGCTCGCCAAAAGATTTTGCTTGTCGACTTCAAGAGTTTGATTGTTAAATCTCGTATCAACTCACTTCAGCATTTTAAAAAATCGTGGGCTCATGATCATGAACAGATAAAGAATCTTATTGATGTTTTTAATGGAATCAAACCAACGATGTTGATTAGAACAACAGGAGTATGAAGGATATTTATTAAAGTGATCGAGGCTATGGCTGCCTTGAATGAAAGACCTATTATATTTTGTTATACGACAAAAGAAGCTTGTACATGGAGCCAGGGTCAAACCATATTTTTCAGTGAAAGCCCCCTTCATACTGCAATATACAAGGGTGCAGATACATATGTGTTTCATTCTGCTGTAACAATGGTTTACAAGTCAATGAGATATCCAACAAGTGGAGAGGTAGCATAACTTTTTTGCACGGGTATTGTGGTTTCATTGATGCAAAATATTACTCCAAATTGTTCTTATGAAGTTGGAGTGAGACAGTTGATTCTTATGAAAGAAAGGGAATTAGTTTCATTTATGTTGGCTCACACTTCATCTCTTATCAATGTTAAGAGAGCATGGGACATATTTGGTCCAATCACTGAAAAAAAAAAAGATCAAATTTAAATCCTTGAGGAAAAGGATTCTATCGAGCAGGAAGTATTATCATGGACTCTTTTTATTAGCGATTGGTGTGAATAAATAATTAGTTTAATTTGAAGTGTTAGTTAATTAGTTATTAATGAAACGATGAGTTTTGGGTATTATTATGTATTATCGTTTTGGGAGTGTAGTCTAGGGTTATATACTCGTGTTTTCTCTTTGGCTGAATATCTTTGAAATCAATGATATGGTTTTTCTCTGGGTTGTAGGGAGAAATATTTTCTAAGTTTCCCTCTACTCTACTCTTCACTTATCTTCTCTTTTTAATTCTTGTCTGAATCTAAGTGTTACAGATAACAAGGATAAGGTGGTGGCTAAGTCATCATCGAGAGGGAGGATCGGGAAGGTGGATCGCAGAAGGACTAAGAAATCGAAATAAGCCTGGAAAGGGTTGTTGGAGCAAATAAGTTTTGATAATCCTTCCGTTTTCACGGCTTTGATAGACAACCTAAGTAAGAGAGTTTATAGGAAGGGTCATTGGGAGTTATGTAGCCACTATGGCATGGTGAGGAAGGTGTATGTCCCCAGTGTTAACCAAAGAGCTAAGTACAAAGTTTCAATATTTGCTTTTCTATGAGAGACCTAGCTGGTATCATTAAAAAGCTAGACAACATCAAGATTGATGGAGAACGAACATGGTGGTTAATAGAGATAAATTCCTAAGAACGGGGGAGAGGTGAAAACAACTAAATTCCTGAAGAAGAAACTAAAAGCGGAAAGAGATTCGGTGTGGCTAAAATATTCATCAGAGCTTTTCCCCAATGGATGTCCTTAGGTCACTGGTAGTTAATTCACCAGGAAGACCATTTTCTATCAAAATTATCGTGGGAGAAGCTGGGAAAGAACCCTACCAAACCTCGTTGTCAGTTGAGGTTGAGAGATTTGTAGATGAACGGTAAGAAATGATACTACAAGTAGATTAGGCAAGTAATCTAACTCTAAATGTAAAATTCCTTGTACCAAGTGAGTATAAATCCCTGTCCAACACCACCAGAAGCAGAGGTTATGCAAGCAACAAGAGCAGAAGAAAAACCAGCTGAGGATGGACACCCGAAACAAGTTAGAGAAAAATTAGAAGAAGATAGCCTGCAAAATTAGACACCTGTTGTCCACCAAAAGATGGATAAAAGACTGAAAAATTCATAGGAAAGAAGGGCATTGAGGAAAAGTTTATGGGTGAAAAATTCATTTGTTGCTGGCCAGCAGAAGAGAAACCAAGAGGTGCCTACTGTGGACAGTTCCACACATAGCCAATTGTATGATTAAAGGCTTAAGCACCACTATTGAAACCTGAAGTACCACTGTTCTGAACCTGAATAGTACTGTTATTCGAGTTATAGCCTTGATAATCATGATCAAATCTATTCTAACACTTGATTGTAGTGTGCCTCATTCGACCACACACCTGACACTGAGGCCGGTTTGATCTATACCTACCACCACGATCACGACCTCTATAATTGTTACCCCTGTTCGAATAACTTCGTGGATCCAAGGAAGGTTGAAAAGAAGATTGAAAAGTGCTATCCTGAAAATTCTAAGTCCCAGCACCAATTATTTCTCCTTGGGGAACAATCAAGTTGGCATGAACTGGAGACTATCTTGCTGGAACAACTGCTGACGAGCCTCACAGCCTAGCAACATTTCGGTAAGTTTTTTCAGAGTCAAACACTCTTTAGAAGCTACAACAATGACAGATTCAAACTCAACCGACAAACCTGCAAGAACAACACTCACTTGTTCTTGTTCAGATACAATAGTTCCTGAATAATTCAGTGTCACATATCAATTTTATCTTAGCTAGATATTCAGTAATAAAAATATTTGTTTTTCTTTGTGTATGTAAAGCATGCCTAAGAGAAGAGGTTTTGGCAGTGAAAATGGCCCCAAATATTTTAATGATCGTGTTCCAAATAGCACGAGTGATATTGTAACCAGTGAGATGTGGCAACAGATAGTGCTAACTGTGGGCAGTAACCAAGATGCGAGCAATTTGTCTTGCCTATGATAAAAAGTAAACTCTGGATTGGGAACAACCTCACCTGATGCAGACATCAAATGTTGTGCTGAAGGAGAAGTGTCATCAGAAATGTAATGAAGCAAGCCATAACCATTAATTATCAAATTCACTTGATGTTTCCAAAGAAGATAAGTAGTGTCAATCAACTTAACCACATCATGTTTAGGGATTTGTTGACCCAAAGTGATATTCGAAGACAAGAAAGAGGAATTAGGACCAGAAGCGGGACTTAGATTCGTAAATTCTCCTTGAGTCATTTTATCGAACAGGTTCTAGGCAAAAACACAATCTAAACCAGAAACACTAAAACGAACACTCGAAAAGCTCTGTTAAACTAAAAAATTCAGAAAAACACAGTCCAATGTCGAAAAGATATCTCACCGATCACTAGCTTACTCTGTTTCCAATGAATCACTACGAGTAAACATACTCATGACCAAAACAGATAACCTTGATTTAGCGACCTTTAGACTGAAGCAAGAACCACTGAAAACAATCTTATCAGTCCCGAAAAGATTAAAAAAGAGAACCGAAATCCTTTCAGTAGATTGACTTAGTAGACTGAGAACAGTGAATCAATATCAAGTGTCAATGGTGAAAACGAAGAAACAATCGAAGGGCAAGAGACGAAAGCAGAAAACTTGAAAACCTTGCGGAAACCAAGCAATCCAAGCTCGACAAGAATGCATCAGAGAGGACAACACCAAGAGTACGCTCCGACGACTGATACCATGTTACAATCTTTTCAGAAGAGAAATGAAGAAAGAGAGGCGTTACTCTCTAGATTTTATTGATTTAACCGTAGAGGATCAGATATTTATACAAAAGGTGCCTTTGAAGGTTAGGTTTTGCGGGACTAACAAACTCTTAACCACCACTCTACCTAACTAACAACCAGAGGTGAATGACACAGCACAATAACCTTTTCTGTATTCATCACAGATATACACATTATTAACACTCCTATATTCAACACTTAATAATTAACCTGTCAAAAAATAATTACAAAAACTTAACGAATACATTAGTGATATTATATATATATAACAAGAAAATGAGATTAAAAAATGTGAATCATACTTGTAACTTTGAAAGATACTTGAAGAGGAGAAATTATATCATGGGTCAATCCTACCACGTCATCCATGGGACCAACCAATAGAAATTATATATCTCATTATTTTTAAATTTTTTAAGTGAAGATTCATTTGAAAAAAAAAATTATGACATAGAAAAATTGATGAAGTGGACAGTTTTTATTGGTTGGTCCCATGGACAGATGGTGAGACTAACCCATGATATATTTTTTCCAACAAGAGGGAGCCTGACAAATTACATTGAGAAAGCTGCAACGAAGAGCAAGACAAAGCTTCAACATTATGGAGAAAATATAGAAACATATGGTAACAAAATCACAAGCTCGTGTGAACTCAACCTTAGGAGACAATAAGAGCATGAACTTGAGCGTTAATTCCTAGAGAAATGCAGATGTGTCTGAAAATCCAGTAGCAACATGGGGGAAATATAGTTGTAAAAATTGAAATGGGCCGTCAAAGTCTGAAATAATATCAGTAGTTCCAAGTTAAATAAATAGAATCTTCCTGAATGAGGGAGAAAGAAACATGAAAATCACTTTGTCATGAATTGCTTACTTGCTCATCAACAACTTGAGCTGATAAATATTCTCCACATTGATTAATATCCTGTAAGAGAGAAACTCGAATGGCTCGGTTATTGGAAGCGAAAAGTTTTACAATTGTAGACAGTACTCGGCAGGTCAAGGTGTCGAGGCTAATCAAGTTAGGTAAGATTACTAATCAAGTACACAGAAATGGAGTTCTAGTGAGAAATGAAGCTGCAGTGGAGTTATACTGAATGGTTGAGACCTAAGTTAGTTGAACTCTGCAACTTCATCATTTGCAGTGGAGTTTTTTTTGGAAAGACGATAAAAATAGTTTTAAAATTTTGAAGGTCAAATTAAAAAATAAAAATAAAATAATAGTTTAAAGACTATTTAAGTAATTTATCTTTTTTAATGTGTTAGATCAGTTTTCCGTTAAAGTTTAATAACAATAAACGTCTAGTGACTAAAAGTTTATAAATAAAAAACGTAATGATTTTATCGGTCGTTTTTTTTTTAATTAGTGACTAAATTCGTACTGGGAGAAATAAAAACGACTATTTCAATAGTTTCACCCTAAGGTTAAAAAAATTATATCATAAGTCATTATCACCGTGACGTCATTTATGAACCAATTAATCAAATGTATTTATTTAATTAATTTTTTTCATCTCATTCTTTTATAAGTGAATTTTCATTAATATTTACGGTAAATTAAGTTTAAAATTATTTTTTTTAAATGAAGAATTTGTAAAAAAAATAAGATAAAAAAATAATTAAATAAATATATTTGATTAATCGATTTATAGATACACAACAGAAATGAGACTGTTATAGTTTCTTACGAAGTTCGCACCTTAGGGCTTAGGCCCCACCTAAAAGGATGTCTCCACCAAGAAAGAAGCCATGTCATAATGAAAGGGTAGAGTGGAACGAATCAAAGAAATGCATCCAACCGCCCATAATTGTTATCCTCCATTAACAAAATTCAAGTGAAGTGGACGCGAAGCAACTAAACCCGATAGTAATTAGTAATCATAACTTCCCATTATCTGCCTCTAATTATCATCCAACTCCATTACTAACGACTTTCCTTTCTCTCTCACTTTCACCAGTCACTCTGTATTAAACGAGATCTTTGTCACCTGTAAATTCATTCAACTCCCACAAAATCTGGATGCTATGGGATTGGGAACGGAAGACAGCAGTGGCATTGTTGTCGTTGGACGGGCGGAGATCGATACCGGAGCACCCTTTCGATCTGTTAAAGAGGCTGTGTCGACATTTGGAGAAAAAATCCTGGCTGGTGAAATTTATGCCAACAGGTTCAAACAGGTTTGTCTCATATTAGAATTTAGATTATATTATTCAAACTCGAAGTTGAGTATCGAATGTAGCTAATATTCGAAGGATAACATTTCGTATTCATATCCGAATATGTTCTATTTTAGATGAAAGCTCAAGTAGGAGAAAATGGGAATGATGAATCCAAGCTTGCAGCCTTAACAGCCCAGCTAGAAGAAATAAAGCAAAGATTGCACAAGGCACAAGAGGAAGCCAACTTGATGCAGGGTAACATAGAAGCACTGAGAGAAGAGCTTGAACAAAAGAAAAAGGAACTGCAACAGTTGAAGGCGAGAGAGTTTCAGAAGCAACGGTTCGGAGACGAAGACGAAGAGCCAGAGGAATTTCAAAATAAGAGATACGTGAAATTTGCTAGCTCTCCATTGTTAACACAAGTAATCGTCAAGAAAGATGAAATGCAGAATAAATCAGACAGGGCTAAGAAAGTTAGAAGGAAGACATTAATCTCCATTATTGGATGTCTATTTCCCAAGAAGAAAGTGAGTGAAGAAGATGATCATCAGTCCCTAAGAGCAAACCAGGTCCAGAAGCACTATTAGCAGAGAGATCATGCAAAAATTTTGTTGGGGTTTCCACCAAAAGATTGGAGCTTTGTGTAATAATTAAAACACATAATCATTAAGACTAGAAGAACGATTTCATGTCTTATTGGAAGTTGTTAAAAACAAAGGAGCCTTTGAAAGTAGGCAAGTCGGCTGAGTAATGAACGTTTGCACATGCATGCATGTGAAATTACAGGTTTCCAGTTAAGACAATGTTGGCTAACATGCTTTGTTAACTCCCTTTTTCGCTTATGAAAAAAGAATTAACAAAGTAAAAATACAAGCGGAAATCTTGGAGAATCTACAATATGTATAAATAAGAAGTAATATGTATTTGTTTACTTTTGTCTCCATTGCTACATAACAAAAAGCCATGCATATAAAATAATGTCAGGTGCATTACTCATTAGATTCTTCTATAAAGGGTCTGCATTATCGAAGGCAAAGGAGGACCAGATAATATGGAGAAGAAAACCAGAGGCTGCCCCAAGGTAATGAAGAGCAGTGCTTTTTGTATGCTGGGGTTCAAAGGAAACAACAAGAGCAAACGTTTAGCTCCAACAACCCTGCTGGAACGGTTCCGAGAAGCAGTTTTCCGCCTGATAATGATATCTGCTATCAGCAAGACCTCACATCATCATCATCATAGTAGCACATCGAACGCCCCACGGAAATATTACCAGGTTGATGCTCACCACAGCGAAGCTGTTGCAGATTGTATCGAATTCTTCAAGAAAAAGTCCTCCAAGGAGGAGAACAGGGACCCCATAGCTTGCAGTTCAGACATGGATGCCACCAGTGAAAAAGTCAAGCCGGTTCCGGTTACATGATATAAGCATCTTCATGAATTTAAACGTGAGTTTTTATTATATTAAGCTTCTGGTTTTAGTTTGAAGATTCGGTTAATAAATAATTTGATGCGTGAGAATGTCCCCCAGAATCAGATGTTGGATTCTGTTTTCTTCCCTTCCTTTTCTGTCAGCTTCATCCTTTAATTTCAGCATTGATAAAACACAAAGGTTCCCAGGGAAGGGGAGGAGAATTTAATCCCAATGGATTACGAACTCACAATTAGGGTGCTTGAGCAGCTCGTGAGCAATTCGAACTCGACTCGATCAAAACTCGATAATACTCGATTCGGATTAGTTTGACTCAAACTCGAACTCAAACTCGACTCGATACCTTAACGATTTGAATCGAGCAAAGTCTAACTCGACTTGATAAATTCGTGAGTAGCTCGTTAATTTTTTAAACTATTTTTTAATAATTACTTTAAAATAAATTCATTCAAAAAATAAATCTAAATAATAAATTATTAATGTATGAATTGTTATTTTAATTTTAATATGTTAGTTTGTTGTATTTATGATTTTAAAAATGTTTTATACACTCTTTTAATATTTTTGGTTAAATTTATTAATTTATGTTAATATTAAGCCTCATATGATATTGTTAAATTTAACCTTTAATTAAAAATAAGGTAATTTTTTTAATGAGCTTAATGAGCAACAAGTCGAGTTGAGCAACAAAAATTTTTAACGAGCACGAGTCGAGCAATGCCCAACTCGTAACCGACTCGCTCGATAAGCACCCATAAGCACAATCTGAGAAAAAAAAGTAAGGTAAATTACACGGATAGCCACAATATTATGAGGTTGGTATCAAAATAGCCACAATACTTTTAAAAGAATCAAATCCACCGGTCAACTATTATTTCGGTATTAAAATAGCCACCAACCGTTAAAAAGTAAACGGACTGATGATGTGGCCGTTAAAATTAAAATAGAATAATTACACATTTACTCTCAGTTATTCATATATTTTTGTAATTTAGTTCTAATTTTATTATAAGAAAATAATTACATGTGTCAATTAAAGAGGAAAACAAAATTCACAAAGGGTGCTACAATAGGAGATAATAAGCATTAAATCGTAAACCCTAAACCTAAATTTAATTTAAAATTTTTAAACCCTAAAACTTAAACCATAATTTTATATATGATAAATTAAAATATTTAAATTATAATAAAAATTTATTTTATAAACCCTAAACTCTAAAGTCATTTATAATCTTAAATTTTATTTAAAATTTTATTTAAAAAATACTAAACTCTAAATCTTAAATCCTAAACCCTAAAAATTAAGCCCTAATTTTATACGTGATAAATTTAAATATTTAAATTACAATAAAAATTTATTTAAAAAAAAACAGTAAAGTCATTTAAAATTTTAAATTATATTTAAAAATTTATCTAAAAATATAAATCATAAATCTTAAACTCTATACCTTAAATCACAAACCCTAAACCCTAACCCTTAAACTCTAAAACATAAATCACAAACCCTAAACTTAAACTCTAAACCTTAAATCACAAACACTATACCATAAACCCTAAACCCTAAATCTTAAACCTTTAAATTTTAAATTAAATTTATGATTTTGTGTGAATAATTCTTAAACCTTAAAATTTTAAATTAAATTTAGGGTATAGGGTTTAATATTTTTAAATAAATTTTAAATATAATTTAAATTTTTAAATTATTTTAGAGTTTAGGGGTTGTTAAATAAATTCTTATTATAATCTAAATATTTTAATTTATTATATATAATAATTTAATTGATATTTTAATTAAATTAAAAATTAAATTTACATTTTTGTGTGAATAAATATAGAAAATATATATGTTGAACGGATTCATGACAAAAAAATTGGTTTGACGCAGTGGTTTGGTCCTGAATTGCAGTGGTTGGGGAGAGAGAAACTTTGTATTGATCAGGGTATTTTTTTAAGGTACATGATGAAAAAAAAAATGTTTTGTACGAGATAATCGATCATGAATTCTCCGGAATCTATCAAGTTTTTGTGTGGTCGGTTGAAACTGGCTGTCAAAATTAACCTTAAAACTTATAAAATATTGTTAATTAACTAGAAAGTTGGCATGCAACACAAATCCAACATGAAACAAACTTAATATATTATTTTATAACTAAATTAAGACATTACATAAATATAAATAAAAAATAATTAAAACACAATATAACTAAACAAACGAAAACATTATCTTGCTATTTTGTTTCCGAATAAGTTTTTAAGTAATGGTTAGGGGTATAAACGAACTGAGCTTGAATGGATAAGGGTATATTCCGGTTCGTTTATTTATTTTTGAAGGTGTTCAAACTCTGTTCGTGTTCGTTTAAATTTTTAATGGTATGTTCGAGCACGGTTTGTTTATTTTTTGTCGTGTTAGGGCTCGGTTCGTTTAACGTTCACGAACGTGTTCGTTTAATGTTCACAAACATGTTCGTTTATATGTTCGATAATTTGTTCGTGAACATGTTCGTTAAGCGTTCCCGAATGAGTTCATTTATGTATATTCATCAACTTGTCTATTTAGCTTTCACGAACATGTTCGTTTAATGTTCATGAACATGTTTGTTTAGCATTCACGAATTTATCCGTTTAACGTTCGTGAACATGCTCGTTTATATACTTTGAATTTAGGGTTGTTAAAGAACATAAACGAGTATATAAATGAACATAAACAAGCCTATAAATGAGCTTATAAACGAACATAAACGAGTTTGTTCGTAAACATAAACGAGCCGAACGCACTTACGTTCGTGTTCGTTCATTTATTAATCGAACATAAAATATATGTTCATACTCGTTTATTTAACTTAATAAACGAACATTATACGAATATTTCACGAACAGCTCGTCGAACACCCTATTCATTTATACCCCTAGTAATGGTTCTAGACATATAAAAAATATCTTATTTTTCTACTAGAGTTGTTCCCCTTTAGGATTAGAATTATGATTAGTTTATATATATTTTTATGTGTAATTGTATTGTAATACCCTAAACATAGCCTAGAAGTTAAGGACTAAATAAATTAAATTAGAGCTTAATAAAATTTAAAATTTAGTGACTAAATTAAATGAATTTGAAAATTAGAGGCCAAATTGAAAAATGACCAAAAAGTGAAAACTCAAGAAAGGAGAGATTGCATGTAAGTTTTTAAGTAATTGGTGGCCTTGGACATATGGCAAGACACCATATGGCCGGGCCCCCCTTGTCCCCTAATTAAAAGTTTTGTTTGAATTAAAAAAAAATAAGAAAAAGGGGTAAATAATAAAATATGAGATAGTGGGAGAGAGAAAGTTCTAATTGTCATCCTCTTCACCCATTTCTTCCCTCTTGGCCGGCCATGGGAGAGAGTTTGAGAGAAAAAGTTTGCTTGCCTTGCATGTGAGATTTTAAGTGAGATTTTGAAGGTTTGAAGCAAGATTCTTGATTAGGGAGGTCAAACAAGCAAGGTAAGGTATTTTTCTTCTTCTAAGCTTAGTTAAAAATGAAGTTGAAGGTTGTTAGCTTGAATTCCATGGCTGAAAATTTAATATAGTGTTCATAGTTAGTTTATTTTTAAGTTAGAAGTTGAATACATGTTGCTGGAAAATTTATGTTGTTACATTTGTTAAGTTTTTGAGCTTAAGGACTAAGTTGCATGGGTTTGGAAATTATAGGGACTGATTTATGGTTAAATTTAGGGAGGGTTTTGATGTTAGGATGATTAAAATATTCATATGTGGATTGATTTGGGGTGAAAAGAAGCATGAGAAACTTGTTGCTAGGAAATTAAGTGATAAATGTGATTTTGGACTGTTTTGCAAGAATTGAGAAATTGGTGGACTTATTTGTTTTGGTTGAATCTGGAAATTTAATATTTAATTCATAGGATAATGATTTAAGAGTGAGGAAATTAAATTGTAGGTGATTTGGTTGAAAAGATGAAGGAAAGGAAGTGTTAGAATTGGTAAAGTGCTTTGGACTAGCTTATAGGTGATATTTTAGTAGCTTCATGGATTGAGCTGAAAACTCTATTCAAATGCCAAAATAAAAATGTTTGTATAGGTAAAATGTGCTTGAAATTGAGTCTACTAAAGTTTACAAGTGTTGGATGAGTTGAATTGGTGATTAGGTCGATGAATCTTGAGCTAGAATTGATGTAGGTGAAATCTATCCAGAATAGGCCCTATTCTGGACAGTAACTTCAAAAAATTCCCTAAAATAATGTACAAGGAATTTAGGTCTGGAATTGAGCTGTCTAGAACTTGGATGAGTCTAGTTTAATTAGAAAAAAACCTCACCTCGTTTGCCCTTGTAAATTAGGAGATATAAGAGAAACAAAAAGATTAGTCCAGATTGTCCCGAAACAGCACTGTCTTGTCTTTAAATTGAAAACTGGTATTCATGGGTTCGTAGGAAAAATTCAAGCTTTATATGGTTCAAAAGAGGGTTCCGTTAGCTTTCCAACGAGGTAAAGTGGACAATTTTTGGACATGTGGATCAAAAGATAAAATTAGTTTAGTGAGCATTGTACAATCTGTCCAGGAATGTAACCTTACTGTTTTGGTTGTTTTGGAGTTGTTAATTATGAAATATGTAGTTCGAATGTATTTTGATGATGTGTCAGTGCTTTTGTGTGTTTTAGAGGCTTCTAAAGAATTGGATAGTGAGGAAGAGCTGAGGCAAGAGCTTGCCAAAAGAAGGAGCAAGGGGCCAACCATCCATAATCCCTAGGAGTTTCGCTTGGATTGTTTGTGAGTGTGACTTTCTTTGGGGTTGGGACTAGGTCCTAACCCAATTCTGATTTTTGTTCTTTATGATTAAACCGGTATAAAACATGACTTAATACAAACTTGGCTAATCTTTAAGGGAAGAGTGAAATGCTATAAAAACTTGCTTGTTGCCATGTTATTTGTTAGCATGTTGATTGAATATGAATTGCTCGTTAAGTATTTGTTTTGGTTTGTTCATACCCATGCATTGCATATGCCGAGGTATGAAAGGCATGCTTAAGCTTGGGATGCAAGGTACGTGTACATGCATTTGTTCCATGCAATTAAAGTTCTGATTTTGCTTGTGCTTAGCATGTTTAATGTAATGCATATGAAATGACATGAAATGAATTCTTATGAGCCTAGGCACAATGGCCTAGAGGCTTGGTCTATGAGGACCGTGTTATTGAAATGATATTGAATATTAGATTGATATGCTTAAATTGGTAATCGACAACCTTGATAGCTAGTTAGTTAGATAGGAAGGCATGCCTTAGAATCTAGAGCTCATTGTATCAGGTAGGACTTCGGTCCGGGGCAATTGGCCCTTATTGGCGACAGACGGAGGGTACGTTTTTGGTCATTGGCGACAGTAGGAGGGTTTGACCAGCACTATAGGTGCATATTGTGGCGACAGTTGGTTGGAGATTCGATTATCTTCTAGCTAAATACCAAGGTGGTTGTAATGATTTAATTAACTTGAATTTAAATTGCACTATAATTGTTAGTTAAAATGCAAGCATGGTTACTTGTTATGAAAATGCACTTGTTATTGGCATATTACTCATTGGATTGTTACATGTATCTGGATTGTCATATATTGAACATTGGATTGTTACATGTATATGGATTGTCATATAGTAAATATTAAGTTGATACGTGTAATCGGATTGTCACATGTTGAACCTTGGATTGAATTGTTATACATTGAATTTGGTAAATGTGTACTTGAACTTGGTATGTTATGGTATATGTGAACTTAACTTGGCATATGATACATGTTTGGATTGTCTTGGATTATTTTGATTTCTTTTTTTTGTTACCTCACTAAGTACCTTATGTACTTACCCCCGGTCCCTTCGCTCTTCCCAAACATTTCAGGTCGATCGATTAATAGCTCGGTCCCGGATTTCCGTCGTTCGGATCAGCAGCAGCACAAGCCATGTATGTTTTTTTTTTTTTTTGAAATCTCCTAGTGGTGGCTAGTCTTGTTTTGTTAGACCATGCATTTTGATTTCTTTAGACGGATGTATATAGTGAATTATTTTGGTAGCTTGGGACTTAAATTTGTATAACTTAAGAATGATGACATACTTGATACGTTTAATATGCATGTATATTTTGTAATGGATTGCATGTCATGGAATGAATGGAACGAACTATTGATATTGATATATGGAATGGATAAATGAATTATAGAACTATTGAATGAACAATAGGTTTCGGGAATGTTTAGTAGTGAATATAAGTTGTTAAGTGATTTTTTTTAGGCCTAGTAATAGGAAAAGTTTTAATTTACCCCTAAAATCGGTACTTTCAGGTTAAGTTAAGTTGGTAAACCATTGTTCGGGCCGGGTTATCGGAGTGCTCAAGGACCGGTGATGCCCCTTTCGTACCGGCCCGGGGTGGGGGTGTCACATGTATCGTGCAATGATGTTGAAAACTTTTAGTTTTAATAAACGACCTAAATTTAGGATTTAAAGATAAACATTTAACATTTAAAAGTTGGAGAATATAGTTAAAATTTAGAAGATACGTACGGTCAGAATCTAAGATTTATAAGTTAAATTCTAAATTTTTAGCATATTACCTTAAAATCTAACTGCTAACTTTTAACCCTAAATTCTAATCATAAATACTAAAATTTTTATCATAATATATAAATTCAAAACTCATAAACATAAATCTCTCGACTCTAAACTTTAAATTACTATTTAAATATTAAAATTAAAATGATTATAAAAAGATGCTTAAAATATTTCCTCTTTTTATTGACACTAATTACATTTCTTTGCCTCCATGTTTAATCCAGTAAAAATATTCTATTAATTCTACTATTGCTTTTATATTATGTATAGATTATTAGATTAATAAAATAGAGACAGTAATAGGGTTGATGTGAGGATGGCCGGTGGGTCACTGAAATGCCTCGTAATTCATAAATCACTTTCTAACTGAATTCAACGGTTAAAAAATTTTAAAAAATAAATAATTAAAATGAGTCTTCGAAGAAAAGCTTTTGTCTAACACTAAAAACTGCTAGGTTTCAAAATCCCCGCATATTTTTAATTTACTTCGCTAGTCACTCTACATTCCCATCGATGACTATTTAAGAAGTAAAAAAATTGAAGACCTCAAATTAGAGTTTACTTACTTATTTGAATTTCAATTTTGTTCTCTTGAGTGCCTTTGAAGTTTAATTTTTATAGTAAAAATTAAGATTTATTTAGTTGTTTGTCTTAAAGATTCGAATAAAATCATACAGGTTAACTAGTTCAAAAGTCTATTCTTATAATAATTACAAATTAATATTTATACACAATAAATATTATTACCTTATATTTTCCATCATTTTTTTACTAATATTAGTTTTTTATTTATTTTAATATTTCGAAATCCAAAAAATAATCAATTAAATTATCTTTTGTATTTATTGTGTTTGTTAATCAAATAAATTATATTTTTCTCTTGTTCACGACATAATTTATATTAGGATATATATTTATACTAGGACATGTATTCAATGAATATATTAACAAGGGGTACCTATTTGCATGTCTATCCTTCAAAATGAAGGTCTAATTTTTTTAAAGTATTTATATCAATGGCTCTTATATTATAAATACAATTAAGTTAAAAGATACAAGAAAAATAACAAGAAATTCTTATTAAAGTTATTCATTAATCTTATTAGATTTATTAATTGATTTCTTATCAAAAACAATTCTAAACAAATCTTACCTATTAAGTTTAAAACAATTTTTTTATTCGATTTTAATTTAGAACGTTTAATTAACCAATCAATCATCCGGAACATGTTTAGATATAAAAGTTTTTTTCAAGATTTTTTGTGAATTTTTTTAAAACAAATAGACAAATGAAGTAATTTTTTTGTAAGAACGAAAGACAGATGAAGTAGAGTTTTATTTTATTTTTGTGAACGATTTTTTTCAATAGTTAAACAAAGACATCAAAATTGGGAGAAGTGTGCATAATAACACGAACTTAATTCACTTAAACTCGATTTATTCGGCGTTAGCACTCCCGAACAATACTAACAAGCCTTTCTCACACACAACTTGATGACTAAGCAAAGAAAGACAAGAGAAGACAAAAAAATTTATAAGAAAGCTTTTGTATTAAACTTAAAAGTATGTTTACAAGAATGCTTCTAACTCTTGAGTGAGTTGCAAAATAAAGGGGTGACCTTATTCATAGGTTCTCACCTCTCGAATAGATGGCTATGATCTATTTGATCGGACGGCTATTATGGTGTCTCTCAAAATATCTACAAGAACCTACATGATTCTAGAGATCTCTACTAATATCTATACATATATATCTAAAATGTTCTAGAGAATTCTAGGGTCTTCCAGAGTAGTCCTGAGCTTTTCCGAGCCTTTTTGGTCCTTCTAGATTGGTCTAGACTTGGATAGAACGTCCAGGACCTTTCTAGAATGTTGTGGCATGTGCTTGGTTGTCCTAGTCTCTTATTGTGCCTTTCTTGGTGTTAACTTGCTTCAAAATATCCCAAAAAATATTAAAACCTCGTCTTGGACTTGTGAAAAAATAAATGGGCGATAACAATAAGCTAAAGCCTCTCAAGTAAATAGAGATATTCAATTAAGCGGTAACGTTTCGATTAGTGATTAAGTAGGCTCAGAGTGGATCGGGGTAGGGGTGGGCTTGTTGACCACGCATAGACCGTACAAGGAGGATACGGTTTAGTTTACCTGCACGTGGGAAATTCGTGTGTAACCATCTTTGTTTTTTAACTGTAATTTTTGGATAGGACTTTTCGTGATGGCATGACCAAATCAAGGCTTGCTAAAGAGTCTATTTTAATTGTTTAGAACAATATAAAAAATGAGAATAATATCAAACGTAAATACTTATGACGAATTAAAAAATAAACATTAAAATTCAAAAGATGCCTAAGTAAGAAAAACAAAACCTATAACTAGAAAATATTCGATAAAAACATTTCATTAATCACTTAATTTATTTACATATATAGACTTGGTGTATAGACAAACAAACACAAAAAAATTAAAATTTAAAATATTATTGATTTCTTGTAAAAATTATCACAAAAACTGACATCATATCGTAAAACACAAAAAAAAAAATAAAAAAAATTATACGCAACCAAATTTAAATAATTGATGGACAATAATTTTTATTTTTATTAAATAATACTTTTTAAAATAAATATCAACATTCAAACTTGTAAAAAGGGTAAAATAGATGAATATCCACGACCATTGAATCAATTAGTAAAATTTTAAACATCGACAATTTGACTGTTAGTATATTCAGATATTTAACATACAAATAAAATTTGGTCCTTGGGCAAGAGATCCTAAGGACCCAGGTTCAAGTCCCCTTAACAGCATGCTTTGTGAATTTTGTTTTCGTCTTCAATCAGGTGGTGACATATGTGACCACTTGATTAGAGGATAAAAATAAATATAATAAATCAAATATATATATATATATATATCCCTCTAATTAGGTGGTGACTCTAATTAAATAATTATATTATTGTATTATAATAAAACTAGGATTAAATTATGAAAATGTATAAATAATAAGGAGTAAATGTGTAATTATTTTATTTTAATTTTAACGGTCACGTCAATATTTTGTTTAGTTTTTAATTGTCAGTGGCTATTTTAATATCAAATTAATAATTTATCGGTGTATTTAATTTTTTTAAAGTATTATAGTCATTTCGATACCAACCCAATAGTATTGTGGTTATCCTAAAATTTACCCAAAAAAGTAAGGTATGGGCTTTAATCACTTGTTGTAGAAATTATTGATAATATTTTAAAAAATTTTAAAAATATTGATAATATTTAATTGATAATATTTAATAACAAATTGTAAAATAATGACTAGAGAGTATTTAATCTCAAATAATTGAATTGGTTTATTTAACAAATGTCAAGCACATTGTATTACACAATTACAAACCTCGTGTCGTGAACATCATGAGAGCCTAACGTAAGATATGGTGCGGTGTGATTAGGTACAAAATCAATAAAAAATGTTATAAGATACGAAATTTAAAACTAAATTATTATATTTTTTATAATATTTTAAATTGATATTTAACATTAGAATTTAGATTTAAATATTAATATTTATCGTCTCTGATAATATTTTAAGTTTTGATAAATATCGAAACTAGTTTTAGATATATTTGGTTAAAATTTACTATATCTTTTGGTTAACTGAAAATAAGATATCTGATATGGGTGAAAATCGTTTACCTCTTTATCATGTCTTCATCCGTGCTTTCGCTTCAAATTAGAGGTTTTAGGGGTTAGGGATTAAGGTTTAAGGTTAGGGTTGTAGTTAGGGTTTAGGAATTAGGGGTAAGATATATTTTTTAGGGTGTAAGGGTTAGGGTTTAGGATATAAAAATAAGGGATAATGTTCAAAATTCAATTTTTAGCAATTTTTAACAGGAGACATGATAAAGAGGTAGATGATTTTTACCCATTTGATATAGCTCCAACCACCCATTTTATTGGGTGGAAATCATCTACCTCTTTTCTATGCCTCCTTCCATGCATCGGTTTTAAATTAGAGGGTTTAGTGTTTAAAGTTTAAGGTTCAAGATTAGGGGTTGTGGTTAGGTTTAGGGAATTCGAGATAGGGTGCGTGTTTTAAAGTGTAGGTTTTAGGATATAAGATATAAAAAATAAGGGTTAGGGTTAAAAATTCAAATTTAAAAAAAATTCAAAGGAGACATAAGCTGATGCACCATAAAGAGACAAATGATTTTTACCCAATAAACCGTCTTAATCTGAAAAGAAATCAGATCATAAATAGAGTAAACTTTATCAGTGATCACTTAATTAATTAGGAATATTTATTTTGGTCATGGAATTATTGAATTCACTAATCATGTCACTAAACTTATTATGCTAAATTGAGTTATTTTGACCACTGTCATTAAAATCCTAACGGAAAGAGTGACATATTACTTAACTAAATTTATAAATTTACACATCTAGTGTTTATATTTTATTTATTATTTATTAAATTTATTTTTATTTAATATATTTTTCTCTTCGATCAGGTGACGAAGTGGAATAGATCTAGTAAATTTGAACCCACACAATACACATAATAGAGAAATACTTTAACCATTAAACCAATATCACTTTTGCAATATGAGGTACTAACATAGGTTATAAAAGAATTACTTTATTGGTGGAAAGTAAAGAGTATAAAAGAAAATTAATAAGATTTAAAGTCGATTAATATTTAAATTAAAATATTTAATATTTAATTAAAAATATTTAAGTATTCTAATCAAAATATTCAAGTATTTAATATTTGAATTAAAATATTAATTTTTGAATCAAAATATTTAATAAGTTTGATTGAATATTTTGATTCAAATATTAAATAAACAAATATTTTGATTAGAATATTCAAATTCAAATATTTCTATTAAATAATAAATATTTGTATATTTTGTTTGAATATTTTGATTCAAATATTAAATAAACGAATATTCTGATTCAAATATTCAATGTTCAAATATTTTGATTCTAATATCAAATATTTATATTTTTTATTTTGAATATTTTTCATTTGAATATTAAATATTTATATATTTTATTTTGAATATTTTGATTCAAATATTAAATATTTGAATCAAAATATTTTGATTCAAAAATTTGATGAATAATAAACATCAGATCAATGAATCGATTAATTTAGACTTCAAATCCCATTAATTCCTTTATGCTTTATAGTTTTCACTAACAAAATAATCTTTTAATAAAATACGTTTGTATCATATATTATAAAATTGATGTTTGCTTTATGGATAAAGTATTGTTTTTTTCATTTTTAATGGTATAAGTTCAAATCCCCACAGAAATATTTCATTTTAATTTTATTTTTCTTCATATTTTAAACTTCAAAATATATAGGACACATGTACTCATATGATTGAATGATTAATTTTATTTAATTTAATTAAAAATAAATTTAATTTAATAAATAAATAATATAGACTAAATATATAATTTTAAATTTTTTTGTTAACTGACATATCATCCTTGTGTCATCCTTCCGTTAGAATTTTAACGATAGTAAAAAAAATAAATCAATTTAATAAGTGTGTGGCTTGATTGACAAGTTTCATAGTTTGATGGTTAAAATAAGTATTCAAATTAGTTAGATGACTAAAATAAGTATTCAAATTAGCTACTTGAATTGGACCTGTTACTTTTGTAACTGAATCAAACCGAGAATAACCAAAACCCGAATTGAACCTGTTATTGTGGACCAAAAATCAGACCTACACCCGACTTAAACGAACCTAAACCCTAGTTTAATTTGGTAGATAATAGATAGTAGCCGATTGAATCGACTCGAGACCTGATTGTATCTGACATGTGTAAACCTTAAATTTAACCTAATTTCTTAGATTAAAACTTAAGTTTCACGTTAAAGAAACTTGTGACACAAGTTAAGTTTTCCACAATGAAATTGTTGAAATCTGATAAATTAATTAAATCGAGGATAATTGAAATACTGAATAAAACATAAAACATATTTTAAAAGTTCAACCAAAATTGTAAACAACAATTCCAAAATCTGAATAAATTTTCAAAGTCCGTTATAGAAAATATTAAATGAAATTAAAATAAGTTTGAAACATTGTAAACGTATGGATCAACAGAAATTCAGATTCCATAGTCCTCTAAATACCGAAGCCTAAGACCGAGCATCTGAAATAGAAACTGTGAGGGTGTAAGCTAGGGAGCCTAGTGTGTCTCTAGTGTGCAGATAAACATGATCTCAATACAGAATAATGTATCAGATAATAGAACAGACATGTGATGTAATGAATGAATAATATGTACCCATCAACGGACACCATCAGAAGAGTAGGTTCCCCTGAACTATTCTAACTCTATCACACCATCAGAAGTGGAATCTAGACTCGTAGATGAAGCTAAACAGAAGTAGAAACTCGAACCGAAGGTGGAGCCACTGATCAGAAGTGATACTCACCAAGAGGTGATATCACTGAACTTCCCCGTACATACAATCCAACCAGATGTAGTGTCATGGACAGATAACAGAGTCGGAATGTGTCTTAAAACTAACAGGAGGAATGCATGATATATTCAGAATTAGATATGCATCTAAATGACAGAGCAGAACATTATGATATATTTTCAGAGAATTAAAAAAATGATGCAATCAACATGCTTATTCAGAATAACAAAATCTGCACAAAATGGTAAACAGAAAACAGCGGGAGAGACACACCTGAAGCAAATAGCTCAACATCAAGAATTACGTTTATTGAACTCAACTTTAGCACTAAGAAGACCGGGTGTAGAACCTACGAGTAAAAAAACCATAAGACACACTACTATACCACTAAACAAGGAAGTACACTAAATAGAAATAAACCGAAACTCACGTGTGTGTCCCAATCTCTGAGGAGCATGAGGTCGTCCAGGAGAAGAACGAGGAACTCGGGGTCTGAATCCATGTCAACTGAGACAAACGGTAAACCAATTTCAAATTCCGATAAAGACAACTTCTGATAAAGCAAACAAACTAAAAAGCCTTAAAAACGACACTTTAGATTCGAATTTCGAAAAACATAATGTCTCATCGAACTCAGGAAGTCGAAAAACATAAAGTGGGACCGGGTCAGAAAAAGTCAACGCTAACGTCAGAACTGGTCAATACTGACATCAGCAGGTAAACGCGGATGTCAGCAGATAACATTAACAGTGACATCAATAGATGACGTCAGTAGTGACGTCAGCAGAGTTCGGGTCAAGATGGTCGTTTTGGTCATGACTCGGGTCGGTCGGGTTCTAACTTTCTCGAGAAAATCTAGAAATTCCAGATTTTTCCCAGAAAATCTGGTTTCATTTCTAGATTCGATTCTCATCTGATTTTTCCCTATTTTTATACTCTGATTCGAATTTCTTAAACCAAATTTGATTCAAACCTTTCCTTCAACAAAAAATTCAAATAAAATCGAAAGAAAACCCTCCTCCTAAACCGATTAAACTAGAGCAATTCCCACACTTTTGAAACCTTTTCTTAAAATAACTTTAATATCTCAAAAAGAATCAATCCAACATACTTAGACAACAACACTCAACGAAAATTCAACTTAAACAGAATCATTCCAATAACAACACAAGAACCAAACAAAATGAAAAAGGAGAAGATCAGAGACTCACTTAATAACAGCAACCAGAAAAACAGAGGAAAACAGAATGGGAAAGAAAGAATGCTCAGTTTGAAAGGATATACGGTAGGTGATCAAGTCAAAATAAAAACCGAGGTAAAGGATAAATTAAAGGAGAAATTAAATCTCCCACAATATAACCGAAGCAAGAAGAAAGGAAACTAAAATCTAAAAAAGGATAAGGGTAAAATTACCCATCAAGGGCCTAAAGTTATCTAATCTTTCAAATGAACCTTATACTTCCAAAAATTACAAATTAGACACTAAAAAATCTCTAAATTCTAGGGTTTAGAATTAGGGATTTTATAGGAAATTAGGGTTTAAAGATTACGGAAAAATTTTGGGTGTTACATGTTCTTAACCAAACCTGATAATTGATTCAATTTATTTTGAACCCAAAATATATCTTTATTTGACTATTGTTGATACAAACTCAAGTTTGACCTATTAATGTTGTAATTGAACCTGATCTACATTCGAACGAGAATGACCCAAACCCTAATTGAGCATGTTATTGTGGACCCGAAACCAATCCTGCACTTAATTGAAATGAACCTGAGTATGAACTGACAGATAACAGATAGTACATGACTGAACCAACAGATAATTAACCTGGCGTGTTTTGAACCCGACCTATTATTGACCTAAAATAATATTAACATGATATGATATTTATCTAAAATGTAATTCAGAATGTCTAAGATTTTATGATTTTCAAAAGTTGATAAGGAAACTGAAATTAAGCTTAGAAAATTAAAATTGAGTATATAATTAGAGAATTAATTTAAGGATTAATATTTAAATTTAGTATTATAAATTTAATTGGCTTAGGGAATTGGGATTATACTTTACTTATTACTTTAGTTGAATTAGGAAATTAAAATTGGGTTTATACTAAGGAATATTTATGTAACCCCTTAGACCCGGTCTAGACATAACCTGACTCAAACGAGCTACACAGGAATATCGAGGTTAATCTAGAGACTCACCTCGATAAAAGAACCTAAAAGTTTTTTTATCTTATCTAGATGCTTTATTTTGATCCTACATGTTCATGCAAAGATTGAATTCAATTGAAGCAGAAAGAGATAAGAAACAAGTCCTAATTTAACCAAACAAGTTATAAGGACATGATTGTAAATTTTTAGAAATTTATGGACTAATCGTGAGATTAAAGTTATCAATCCTTAATTAAGTCCATTACATTCTTAAATCTTAAATTTCAACTTAAAAATAACATTGCAAGTCATTTATATAACTAAGGGGAATTAAGAACATAACATAACATAACATACTTACTAGATACAATTCAACCTAGATAATAAAAGCATAACACCAACTTTCATTGACATACTCACATCAACCATATATTATAATCACACATGGTAGATTCATGAGTAAAACCTCAAAATAGCTTCATTATAATCAAAGTATACCAAAAACGTAAATTCAAGTCACAAATCTAACACCAACAATGATAATCATCAAATATTTATACGCATAGAACTATTACAAGTCTCATCAACATAACAATATTCTTAAAATGCCATCTCATCCCCATTGCTCTCTTACTACTATTAATATTATAAAAACATGCTTGAGCTTTCAATTGGCGGTTACCTAGATCATTGCTTCTCTTTGCTACCTCCACACTATGTACTCTGCATTGTAAGGTAAATGAAAGGGTATGAATAACCTTAGTGAGTGAATAAAAACAAATATAAAAACTCCTTGCAATGCAGCCCATAATATATCAAAATCAATTTTAAAACCAAGTCATGCTCTAAGTAAGAAAATATCCATGGCTATCAACGCCACTGTTGAAAAATCAACAAGTGTACCATAGCTTATAATCCATAAAACCTTTTTGAATACCATGTTTATTAAGCACAAACCAAGTTTTACATGCTACTCTGAGCAAAGCTTACATAAAACCTTCTTGCAAAATTCAAAAACTCATGCAACTCACGTTGCAAACTAATAAATAAAAACACTTGTTTTTCAACCATATTGATATTAGTGATCCGATTAGTGTATCGCTAATCATTGGGATAAACTGACTCTATCTCGGTCCCTTAAACGAGGTTACATGGAGGTCTAGTTCCCACATTCCAAAACTCACCTTAGTGTTCGGGTTAGTTAGCAAACTTGAATGCGGTAAAGTCCCTCATACCGTGCAACATTAGCTCCCCTTAATGCATCACTAAGGAATTTCATACGTATGTATTTTATATATTTAGTGCACTACCATCCTATTCATCGATCAACTTATTCCTCTTAGCCATCACATAATAACCAATACAAAACAAAACCATTGCTCAATTTTTAATTAAAAAACAATGAATTAACCACATACATCCCACGAACACATGCATCAAATGCATAAATCGGTAAAACCCACTTTTGTCATGTTTTAAAAAAATAGGGGATATCATATGCATATAAAACCTTTGTAAAAATAGTCTCATGAGCATTGAAAACACATGCATATGCACATATGCACAAGTATAACACGAGCAAGACTAATCATAGCAAAAACAAGGCACAATATGGGAACCTTTAAGAAAACAATACTTAAAACTTACTTCCGAGTATAGAGAGGTTTTCACACCCTACCTAAACCCCCAAAACATTGAAAACATATTTAAAACACTGTTGAAGAAGCTCACTCTTATAATCCACTCACCGATTTACCGAAACTTTCTCGACAAGTCACTTGAAACGTGATTCGACTTTCTAATCTCCTTCAAATTTGTTCATATACCTCTTGAACTAATTCAAGTATCAAAACCAAAGGGTTTAGTTCATTAAATACACACCCAAACATCCCTCAAGTCGGACCAATATCAAACAGCCTCAGAAAACACCATAAAACTTAACCGAAACTCATCGAAAACCTCTCCAAATATCACCTTAAACTTAGGTCAGGGATTAGATACTTAATTCATCTTAATTAAATTCAAGATTTATTTATTTAGGCATAAAAAATAGATACGTAAAACCCTTGAACAAAAATCAAGAAAATAATGAAATTTTTATCAAGAAAATCGATTTTATTGATTCAAAACTTTAAAAATTGTTGCAATCAGACGAGAACTTAAAAATTTCATCAAAGAATTTTAATTTTCATAGGTTTGAATGATCATCACCTCCAAAATTGATCCAAACTCCTTCCAAGTTTAAAAACAAAAAAAACTGTAGAAAAACGAAGAGATTTTAAAGAAGAAAATTATGGCAAATTAAACCAATGAATTTTTGTTAAAAAGAATGAATATTTACCTTGAAAATATGATGAATATGATTCCTTTGTAAGAAGAAACCAAAATTTAAAGAATGGTTATTTTTAAAAAGTGAATTTTTCGGTTTTGGATAAAAATTAAGGAATTTGGTAGGTTAAAATAAGAGATTAAAGGTTGTTTATATAGAATATTGGAAGGCTTATATCAACTAGTATTAGGATTATATCAAATTACCTTAAAGATTTAAAGTTTTGGCTTAATTTATAAAATTTTTCTGAAGTTTTCAATTTTTACAAAATAGTCACTAATTTTACAATCTTAGGGATTCAAGGGTCAATTTTCGAAATTGAGTTGACCTAAGTCAAATATATGTTAATTATAAATTTTAGAATATTTTTCCATAATTTATTTTGATTTAAAACTAATTTTTAATTATTTAATCTCAAACTAGGCTAAACCAACAATTTTGGTTCACTAGATCTCTAAACCGACCTCTAAACTTCTAGACCCAAATTTGGGGTGTTACAATTTAAATTATTTTAGGGATTAATATTTATTATTTTTCCATAATTTATTTTGATTTAAAATTGCCATGTCATCCTTGTATCATCCATTCGTTAGAATTTTAACGACAACAACTAAAATAAATCAATTTAATAAGTGTGTGGCTTGATTGACAAGTTTGATGAATAAAATAAGTATTCAAACTATTTAAATAGCTAAAATAATTATTCAAATTAGCCACTTGAATTGGACCTATTACTGTTGTAACTGAATCTAACCGAGAACGACCCAAACCCAAATTGAACATGTTATTATGGACCAAAGATCATATCTACACCTGACTTAAATGAACCTAAACCCTAGTTTTTTGTGGCCGATAATAGATAATACTCTACTGAATCGACTCGAGACCTGATTGTATTCGACATATTTTTAACCTGATCTGATAATTAACTTAACTTGTTTTGAACCCAGAATTGATTTGTATTTGAATATTGTTGACACAAACCGAACTTGACCTATTAATGTTGTATTTGAACATGACCTACATCCGACCGAGAATGACCCAAACTCGAATTGAGCATGTTATTGTGAACCCGAAATTAGACATGTACTCAACTGAAACGAACCTAAACCCGAGTCTGACCTAGCAGATAATAAATAGTACCCTACTTAATCAACCTGAGACCCAATTTTATGTGACATGTTTTGAATCCGATTTGATAATTGACCCGATTTTTTTTGAACCCGAGCTATTATTGACTTAAACTAATATTAATATGATATAATATTTATCTAACATGCAATTTAGGATGTCTAAGATTTGATGATTTTAAGATGTTGATAAGGAAATTGATGTCACGGCTCGAGTTTCAAAACATGGATTCGGGTTAATCTTAGGTTATGGACCACGCGTTTGGGCCTTAGGGGTCTTGTTGGGCTTAAAGGCTTGTAGTTGGTTTTGGGTTTGGATGGTAGCTCAAGGGTATTTTGATAATTGGATTTTTAGGAGAAAAGAAGGGGGGAAAGGATTTCTCTGCATATGTAGAGAGGTGATATCATCATCATCTTTAATGTCTCTACCTCTTCTCCTCTCGTTTTATCTCCTAAATCCATCACCAAAGACTGAGATTTTAAGGTTTTCTTGTGGGAATCACATTTTTTTTGTGTGAGAGAAGTGTATGTGGCTTGGGAAGATTTATCTTGTAAGGAAAGTTTTGTTTCAAATTGTGGTAGTTGAGGTTTTAAAGGGGTTTTGTGGGATGAAAAAGAATGGCACTTTTGGGAAGGCTTTAGTGTGGTTAAAGGGTTATTTTAGCTTTCTTAAAATATTCAAATAAAACAGTAATCTCTTGGTCATCTTCTCTTGTAGTGAGGGAACAAGGAGGACCTTCTTCAAGGTTGGGAGAGAAATTCTACGGGTTTCTTTGAAGTTTTTTAGCTCATTTTGGAAGGTTGGTAAACTTCAAAATCCTTGCATTCATGTGCATCATCATTATTTTGACATGCTTGATTGGTTTGTGATGATTTGGTTAGGGTTAGAGCCTTTGCATGCTTTAATGGTGGATTGGATTATGATTGATGATATTGGGTACAATTGGTTAGAAACTCACCTAAACTAATTCAACAATGTGTAGGAACGTTTTGGAATCGAATGATTCGATTTAGATTGATATTCTTATGCATTTTATGGTCTAGACCTGCATTTTCGTACATGCGTATCGATACCCTTGGTCGGGGTACCGATACCACAAAGAGAAAACAAATTCTAGAATGGTTTTGATGTAACACCCCAAAATTGGGCCAAAAATTTTTGTTGAAGGTTTAGAGGTCCACTGGATTAGTTTTATCGATTTACCCTAGTTGGCGATTAAATACTTAAAATTAGTTTTAAATCAAAATATATTATGGAAAAATATTCTAAAATTCATAATTAACTTATATTTTACTTAGGTAAATTAAAATTTAAAAATTGAAACTTTAACCCATAAGATTTTGAAATTATTAACTATTTTGTAAAAATTGAAAAGTTGAGGACAATTTTATAAACTATACCAAAACTTTAAATCTTTAAGGTAATTTGATATAATCTTAATCCAAGTTGATCTAAACCATCAAAGAGCCTATATAAAAACCTTAATCCTTTTTTTTAACATAAGTAATCAAAATTCTCTAATTTTGTTTCAAAACCCGAAAATTCACTTTTTAAAAATGTCCTTTCTTTAAATTTCGGTATCTTCTTCTCCAAGGCAGCCTCTTCATCATATTTTAAAGGTAAATATCCATTCTTTTTAATAAAATTTCGTTGTTTTTTTTCTATATTTTTCTTCTTCAAATTCCATTCGTTTTTCTTCGGTTTTACTTGAAAAACTCTATTTTGTCTTAAGCTTTAAACCTTCCTCCAAGATTTAGGTTTCTTCCTTCCCAAATCTTATTATCCATCATCTTTTCAAAGGTAAAAACTAATTTTTTCAATAAAATTTTTTTATATTTTTCTTCATCAAAATCTCTTCATTTTTCTACAGGTTTTCTAGTTTTTAAACATTGGAAGGGGTGGGATAAATTTTGGAGGTGAGAATACTTTTAAAAATCTGAAACCTAAAGTTCTTTTTTGAAATTCCTAAGTTCTTGGCTGATTGAAACAATCTTTTTTGAAATTCATTATTTTCTTGATTTTCGTTCAAGGATTTTACATGGCTATTTTTATGCTTAAATACATGACTCTTAAAATTTTTAGATATAATTAAGATGTCTTTTAAGTATCTAATCCCGGACATAAGATTTAGGTGGTGTTTGGAGAGGTTTTCGGTGAGATTTAGTTAGATTTTATGGTGTTTTTAGGGGCTGACATGTATTGGTCCTACTTGAGGGATGTTTGGGTGTGTTATAATGTACTAAACCCTATGGTTTTGATACTTTAATTAGGTCAAGAGGTTGAGGAAAAAGTTTGAGGGAGATCGAAAAGTCGAATCGTGTTTTTAGGTGACTTGTCGAGCAAGTTTTGGTAAATTGGTGAGTAGACTATGAGAGCTGTCAATTTGGCATTTTTTAAAATGTGTTTTCAAATATTTGAGTGTAGGGAAGGCTTGAGAAACCTACCTATACTCGGGAAGTAAGTTTAAAGTATTGATTTCTTAAAGGTTCCTTTATTATGCCTTGTATTTACAACGTTAATTGTCATGCTCTTATTGTATTGTGCATATGTGATTAGGGGTGAGTATTCGATCGAATCGGTTCGAGTCGAATTGATTCAAAAAAATTCGAGTTATTCGAGTTGACGAGTCATATTTTACAACTCAAACTTTATTTGAAATTTTTTCGGTTGGAGTCGAGTTTAAGAAATTCGAGTCAAGTCGAATCGAGTCGAATTTTTGAGTTCCTATAAATATTTAATTATAATTATTTATCGTGTTAAAATATGATTTGATTCTAATTTAAACGACTTTCTCCAATCATATAATATATGCATATATATATTTTTCATATGTAGCAATATTTCTTTATATTTTTATATATCAATATTTATATATCATAAAAAAATTGAGAGATTCATCACAAACTTAAAAAAATAATCCTTTAATCATTAAAATTTTCAAGTTATTCGAGTTATTCGAATTTCTATTTTACAACTCAAACTTTATTTGAATTTTTTCGAGTCGAGTCAAGTTTATAAAATTTCGAATCGAGTCAAAACGAGATGAGTATTTTCGCCTCGAATCAAGTCGAATTATTAAGTTTTTTCGAGTCGAGTCGAGTTTTGCTCACCCTTATATGTGATTATGCATGCTTTTTAATCCTCATGAGACTATTTTTACAAAAAATTTTATATGTATATGATGCTCCCATGGTTTTTTTGAAAACATGAGAAAAGTAGTTTTTATCGGTTTATGCATTTAATGCATATATTGGTTTGATGCATGAATTTATTTCATTGTTTTTAACTCGAAACTTGAGAATTGATTTTGTTTTTAGTATTGGTATTAAAGATGATGAAACGTGGATAAGTTGATCGATCAATAGGATGTGAGTTCACAATAATTAAAATTCATATGTGCGTAAATTCCTTAGTGATGCATTAGAGGTGATGCCTAATGTTGTGTGGTATAACAGTTACCTTATCACATTCGGGAATGGTGAACTATCCCAGACACTAAGGTGGACCGATATGGTCATCGTGGATTGTATTAGTCAATCACGGACATGCTTGGCGGTATAAGCCATATGGGAGTTTTCTGTTTTTCCTAATATTTAGTGGTAATCTAAACGGTTCACTAATACCAATACAATGTTATAAGCAATTGGACGATACCTTTCAACGAGTTTTGCATGTGTATTTCATAATTGAAAAGTGTTTTAATGAAGCTTTGCTATGGGCATGTAAGTCTTGTATTATGCTTGGAAAGTATCTATTTTCAAATGTTAATTAAAAAGGTTTTGTGTCTCTTGAGCCATGGTATACTTGTAGTTTTTCAAATAGTGGCATTGACGGTCATGGACATTGTTTTTACTTAGAGCATGACTTGTTTTTATTTAAATTGATTTTGGTATAGTATGGACTGCATTGAAAGGTTTTTCTAAATATATTTTTATTCACTCACTAAGCTTATGCTTACCCTCTCAATTACCTTGCAATGCGGAGTATTTAATGTGGAGGTAGCAAAGAGAAGCAAAGATTCGGATAACCAAGTGACTAAGTATGTCTTTATAACATTAGTAGTAGTAAGAGAGCAATGAGGATGGGTTACCATGTTAAGAATATTGTTATATTGATGAGACTTGTAGTATTCGTAAGCTTATATATGTTTGATATTTATCTATGTTGCTATTAACTTTATGACTTTGACTTGAATTGCCCATTGATATTCCTTTAGTTAAAAAATAGTTATTTTGAAGTTTGATTCTTGATATCCTTATGTGTGAATTTGAGTATTGTTGATAATGAAGACTATCTATGAGTTGAATTTATGATATCGTTATTTAGGTTAGATTGCATTAGCTAATATGCAATGATATATGCTAAAAGTGTTTTTAGGTGAATTTGCATATAGAGAATGTCTTGTAAATCTTGTTTTAAGATGAAACTTGAGATACGAGCATGTAATGAACTTAATTAAAGGTTGGTAACTTTAATTTCATAATTAGTCCATAAATTTTTGGAAAACTATATTTTGGTCCTTAAAACATGTTTGTACATTTTAGAACTCGTTCCTTATTTGTTTCCGCTGCAATTGGATATAATCTATGCATGAACATGTAGGATCAAAATAAAGCATCTAGATAAGATAAAGTGAAAAATCTTTAGGGTAGTTGATCGGGGCGAGTCTCTAGATTAGCCTCGATATTCACTGTGTAACTCGTTCGAGTCAGGTTTTGTCTAGACCGAGTCGAGAGGGTTACATTTGAGTCGATGATGTGGTTATAAAATGAATGATTCTCTTACAAGTATACATGATGAGTGCCCCAAAGTCCTCATTTTTACATCATTTTCCCTCTCAACTATTGTTAATAAGAACAAATTTAAAGGCGATAATGGATATTTCTGTTTATTTTCCATATTTTAGCATTCGTACATTGATTTAATGAATTTATTTATTATTTGGCATAAAACAGATGTATATGATGAATTTATTTCTAAGATAGAAATTATATCGTATAACGAGCTAAAAGATAGATACTGAATTGCAGAATAGCACCCGCCATGGCAACTTTTGGAGGCTGCGACAGTAGCATAAAGACAACAATTGATGCTTGACAAAGAGAGAAAAAGTTGTCAAAAGCAACGAATATAAAGCGAGAGAAAGAAGAAGCAGTTTAAGGAGTCAAAGCCCTAGTCAAAGTCAAACGCGGGAAAGAAGAATAAAGTTTATTAGTTAATTAAGAGTTGTAATTCCTTTCTTTTAAGAACTCTTTCCTTGCATGGAAAACTTTAACCTAGGGCTTAGACTATATAAACCCCCTTAGGTCTAGGTTTAGGGAGAGTCGGTTTACACACACATCATATCTTTAGCCGCCGACCACATTATGTTTTAACTTCTTCGGAGGTTTAGGTTGATTGTGGAGTAGTTAGAGAAGAAGTTTGTATTGTTCTTGATATTTTTTAATGCAAAACTTACTTCATTGTTTATTCTCTCTTAGCATTCAACTTTCTTTGCATGTGAGCTCGAGATGATAAGTATGTGAAGGAAAATCTATTTGTCTAATATTGGGAGAGTTAGGCTCACGAAACAAAAGAATACGGTCTTTTCTCAAGGGCATTGACTAATCCGGTTAAGAGATTAACTGCCCAAAATTTCAGCGACTAACAAAACACATGTGTTTGGTTGTTATTCGCCCTTGATTCACGCCGGGAAGTATCATCAAGACGTGGATTTCAATAGTTCTCGTCGCTTAGGGATAAGGAAAAAAGACATACAAGGATGCTCTGTCGAACTATAAAAAGTTGAATTATCGACAAGGCATAACCTCGCCTAGGCAGCTGCGGCGATCCTTTTTGCGATCCGCCGAGGCGGCAGTTCAACCCTTTGCATTAATAAGTGGATAAATAATACAACTGGATTCTCCTCTACAAAGCACCCAACCTAACCTCATCCTTCTTATAATTATCTTCCCGTTAATTAGTTATATTAGTTAATTTAGTTAATCCAAATCCAACAATATATTTGTGTTTCTATTCTTTCTTAGTGCAGTCTTAAGAAGTAGTGAAGTCGACACAGTTCATGTGAGTTCGACAACCTAAAGTATTACAATCTAAAAAATATGAAAATAGACAGGACTTCCAAGCCTCCATCAATACACATCGAACAAGTAATAAAACGAATGAGTGAGATCGTTCCCACGAGGATTGGGTAGAAAACTTCAAAAATAATTAAAACACGTAAAAAACAATAAAGTCTTTTGTATGGAAATATGCTAAAGCAATTTCGTAACTGTCACTAAAATGTTGCATCAAAATAAAATTGAGATAAGAGTAACAAGATAAAGTTGCACGAGCACAACACAAAGGAATATTCAAGAAAAAGACTGGCTAAGCTTATTATGGAAAGATAATTACTTTTATCCTGAATGTCTACTGTTTCCCTAGTTTAAAAACATATTCGATAGAGTTTGCTAAAAATGTCTCATTATCCCTAGTCAAAGGCCTAACACTAAAAAATACTAAGGCGTTATCTCCCGGTATCAACCCTAACACCTCTAATGTTGATAAAGTTCTACCCTTTTTAGTCGTTAAAACTCTACCTTATCCCTAAGGTGAGTTAGGGTTCTGTTTCCCAACAGTAACCTCATTGTTCGCGGTGGTCTAAGCTTCGCCTATCCTTAGGTCTAAGCTACCGGAACCCCTTAGCTATGACAATCTCCTGAGAGCTCTTACAAACTAAGGTTGAAAATAAAGATGCAAGCTTTCATGAATAAAACATATACAAAAAGCAGAAGACAATAAGGACATTCATTAAAAACTATAAGCATCCATAACAAGGCCTAAGTCATACTAAAATTAGTTTATAATTAATATTTAATTAAAATTTATAAATTTCTAAAATTTAAATATATATATTAAATATTATATATTTATTTATTTTTAGTCATTTAACTTTAAAAAATTATAAAATATTCATTAAAAAATTTATAGTATAAAATGGTTACTACTTTTTATTAAATTAGTATAAAATAAAAGTTTAATGAATAAAAAATTATTTTAGCAGAATTTAGTGTATTATTATGTAATTTAACCAAAATTTATAATAAATTTTTGTTAATTCGGCTAATTATTTGAAATAATTTCGATTTGTTTAAAGGTAATTTTGTTCAATTAACAGTTAAGATTTTAAAATTTCCTGTTAATCCGGTTTTGATTAGAGCTTAGGGAATTAGTTTAGGGATTAAAGGTTGATATAATTTTTATTGGTCTTATAAAATTAAAATTGGGCTTAGAGAATTAGTTTAGGGATTAAGGAACAATGGTTAAGAAATTAGAGTTGTGCTTGAATTTAGGAGTTAATTTAGGGAATAATATTTAAATTTAGTATTATATATTTAATTTATTTAATATTTAATATAATTATTTTATACTTAATTTTAATTATGATCTTAAATTAATGTTTAATTAAAATTTATAGTATTTTTAAATTTAAATTAATATTTAACTTAATAATCAAACTATTATAATTTTAATTAAACTAGTATTTAATTATAATATATCATTAAAATTATTAATATTTAATTTATTTAAATTTATAATTTAAATTGAACTTAGAAAATTAGGATAGTAATTTAATTGGACTTAATAATTAGAATTAGTCAGAATTAATTTAGGGATTAAAGATTGGAAATAAAGAATTGAGTTTAGGGAATTTTTAATAAGGCTTAGGAAATTAGAATTGATGTTGCGTTTAAAAATTTAATTTAGAGATTAAGGGTTAAGATTATTTTTAATTGTGCTTATGGAGTTAATTTAGGGATTAGGGAATTGGGTCTTGAAAATTAGTTTTGGGATTATGGGTTGGGATTAGAGAATTGGAATTAGAAAATTAGAATTCGGCTTAGGGAATTAACATTGATCATAGACTTAGGGATTTAGTTTGGGGATTAACATTGAAATTTGAAATTATATATTTAATTTAGTTGTTGTGTAATTAATTTATTTATAATTTTAAATTATATTTAATTAAAATTATATTTTTTTAAATTTAATTTAATAATTAAAATATTTTAATTTTTATTAAATTGATATTTAATTATAATATATTTATTTAAATTTATTAATGTTTAAATAATAAATTAAAATTACACTTAGGAAATTGGGATTTTACATTAATTATTACTTTAATTAGTCTTAGTCTCTTATAGAATTGAAATTAGGATTAAAGAATTAATTTAGTGATTAAGGGTCGGATTAGAAAATTGAGTTTAGGAAATTTTTAATTTGGTTAAGGAAATTAGAATTAGGCTTTAGTTTAGGGAATCAATTTATTGATTTGGGGTTGATATAATTTTTAATTAGGTTCAAAGAATTAGAATTGAATTTAAGAAATTAAAATCGGGCTTGGGCTTATGGAATTTTATTAACAAATTGAGCTTAGAGAATTAATTTAGAGATCAGGGCCGAGAGAATTGGGTTTAGGGGCTTAGAGAATTGGGTTTAGGAAATTAAAATTGAGCAAAGGGAATTAAAATTAGGGTTAAGGTAGGGATGTTTATTGTCCGATATTAGATAGGATTTGATTCTTTTTTATATTCGGATTTTTGGATCGATGATATAGTGATCCATATCCGATCCGGAAAAAAGTGAATATCCGATAATATAATTTGATTAAACTATTTTTTGAATTTGAAGGTTGTTTTTATGAAAATTTTAGAATTTAGAATATAATAAACAACAAATTATTAAATACAATAAGATTCACATTTGTAAAAGTTTCAATTTTTAAATTTTTAATCCAACAAGCACTAAATTTTTGAATATAACAAGATTAATATTAATAAAAAAATTGAAATTTGGATTTTCGGATTTTAAGATAATCCGAAACTTGAAATATTGTGATCTGTATCTGATCCAAAAAACTTAAAATCAGATTGGATATCCGGTGTAAAAAAATCAGATCGAATATCTTAATTTTCGGATCGGAACGAATTTACCAGAATAAATATTTTTAAACACTCCTTGGTTAAGGAATTAGTTTAATGATTAATATTTAAATTCTATATTATATATTTAATATTTAATTTAATTACTATATAATAAATTTTAATTATAATTTTAAATTAATATTTAATTAAAAGCTATAAATTTTTATAATTTAAATTATCGTTTAATTTAAAATTCAAACTATTATAATTTAATTAAATCAATATTTAATTATTAATATTTAATTTATTTAGATTATAAATTTGTATTGTACTTAGAAAATTAGGAATGTACCTTAATTATTCTTTTAAATTGGTTTAAGGGATTGTTATAAGGTTTAAAAAATTAGTTTAGGGAAATAAAACTTAAAGAACTTTTAATTGGGTTGGAGAATTAGAAACAGTTTAGAGATTAGCGTTTAATTAATTTTTAGTTGGACTTAAAAAATTGAAATTACTATATGATTAGGGGTTAGATTAAAGAATTAGGCTCAAGGAACTGAAATTTAGATTGGGTTCATGGAATTAGTTTAGTTATTAGGGGTTTTGATTAGGAAACTGAGTTTGTACATTAATTATTATTTAGTAGTGAAGAGTGCTTATAACTTGTCGATGTTATAATATGATTATAATTTGGCATAAAGATAATTTTAACTCTTAACATTTATAATTTGTATCGTTTTAGCCCTTATTCTTTTTTGGGATAAATTTAGCCCTTAACTTATATATTTTTGACAGATAACTTATTTTTTAACTATCATGATAACTGGACCGTTAAAAATTAAACAATGATGACATATCATATGCATATGATAATATATTTTAAATAACATGTCATCTAAACTACCAAATACATATATATATAATATATAATTTTATTCCAATATAAAATATAAAACAATTAAAATTTAAGTAAAATATTAAAAAAATAATTAATTCTAAAATAAAATACTACTAAACATTCTCAACCCTAAGATGGAATCAAAGTCCTATCTTAAAAAAAATGAATACAGTTCGAAATTAATTAATTTTTTAAGTTAGAATTTTGATTTTATCGTAGGGTTGAGAATGTTTAGTAGTATTGTATTTTAGAATTAATTATTTTTTAATATTTTATTTAAATTTTAATTATTTTATATTTTATATTAGAATAAAATTATATTTCATATATATATATATGTATTTGGTAATTTAGATGTCATGTTATTTAAAATATATTATCATATGCATATAATACGTTATCATTGTTAGATTTTTAACAGTCCAATTATCATGATAGTTAAAAAAAAGCTTTTTGTTAAAAAGATATAGGTTAAGGGCTAAATTTATCCAAAAAAAAAAGAACTAAAATGATAAAAATTATAAACGTTAAGTATCAAAATTATCTTTAATGTCTTATATTTTTATTATTATTGTGTCTAATTTTCTTTTAGTTTAAATTGACCCATGTTGATTTTCTTTTTGTTATTTAGTTAAATGTTTTAGTTTTAATTTAATAGTTTTATCTATTATAGTCCCTAAAACTTTATTTTATTCCAACTTGACTCTATTTTTTTTAATTTAATCAAATATTTTAAATATAAATATATAATAATATTTTTATTCATATTGATCTTTAATATTTTATTTTTAACTGAAATTGACTCTTATTAAATTTTATTTTCTTAATTTACTCCAATATTATTTATCACCGACATGAAATTACATTAACCTGAAATTGAACTCAAATTAAAATGCACCTAAACTGTATTTTACTCGAACAAAATTAATCCGTTAATTAACTGATTCATTACCTCATACCTGTAATTGGACCGACCAGTATCGAGTTACAGTGTGGCTGAATCACGAGAATACTTGGTGTACAACGAAACATGTTTTGGGTGGGTCCACACAGGAGATAAATTACATGCTTATTCCCTAATTCTTATCCATAAAAAAACATTTCTGTATTTTTCAAAATAATATCTCATTTTCGAGTTTTTATATTATATTAATAAAAAGATATAAAGTAAAAGAATATCAATTTTAAGTTATTTTGATCTTTATCATTTTAGGTACAATTAAGTTTCTAATATTTATTTGGATTAAAATTATTTTTTTTACGGATGAAAATTATCAATCAACTTACGATAAATGACTTAAAATGATATGATAAATCTATACGATAATGTGTATTGAATAATATTATCATATAAATAAATATATGATTTGAAAAATATTATATCAATCAAAAATAATTTTATAAAATTATATAAATTATAAAATATTTTTTATTGATTTGTTTCTAATTGTTTATCACCATTTTTTAATAATTTTTATCTATAAAGAGAACATTTTGACCTAAAATGAAATGTTAAGAATTAAATAACTCTAAAAAAATAGGAACTAAAATAATTATTTAGTCAAACATTAGGATATTCTTTTGACTTTATGCCTAATAAAAAGTATGTATTTAAAAAAAAATAGACATAACTATAAAATAAATTAAATGATCTAATTATATTTTCTTTTGTAATAATTGTTTATATTATTTTTGACTAAAATAGATACTTAAAATTTTATATTTGACTGGAAAAAATAAAAATTTATTTTATAATAAATTAAGATATTTACTTTAGAAAGAAAAAATAGAACTAAAAAATTATTTTAACCAAAAGCTTACTTTACGAAAAGACATAACTTAAAAAAATATTTTATTTCCATACACTTTAAATTAAAAAAAAAAACTTAATCCCTTATAATGTCTTTGATTTTTAAAAAAATAATAAAACCACTATTAAATAATTGATTTTGTTATTATTAGATGAAACTATGATTGACATAATAAGTCAGACTCATGATATAATTTCTCCCTAACAGCGATTTTCCTTCAATTGTAATTGATTTTGTAGATGTAAATAATCCTACATATTTTGTATGCAATTGTGGTCTGTGGGTTTTAATGCATTCATTCTCCGAGGCTTGAGGAGGGAGAACTATGAAGTAAGGGTATTTTAATTTAGTGTCGCATTATGTATTCGATACGTTTTAGTATCGAAGATATATTAAATACGGTTCGGACATTTAACAATATTTCATGTCCTTATTTGTTTTTTTATTCTTCTATTCTCCTGCATTTTTTTTTATTTCTTTCGACTTTCTCTTACTCACATGATTCAATTATAAGTATATATGTGATGTCATGCTAACATAATTTTATTTATAATTTTTTATATTTTTTAAAAAATAAAATATATTCTATATTTATCGTATTCATAAATTTTAATTTTAAAAATTATCATTTTTTTTCTCTATTTTTTTACCAGTACCAATATCCGCATTAAGCCCCTTTACCTTTTCATCTGTATGTGATTTAATAATTTTTAAATTATAATTAAATTGATTAAATATATAAACATAAAAAATTAAATATTTCATTCTAAAAAACTAAAGTTTAATAGTTATTATGTATCTTTATCCACCATTTGTATACTTTATCCTTTATATAAAGTAAAATTTATGCATAAAAAATATCCTATATAAAATTTTAATTAATAAAATAAAAGGTAGAGATTAAAAAAACTTGAAACCAACAATGGGAGTGAAACAGAGAGCCCGAGGGTACACATGCCTCTGAAAATTGCGATAAGAACGCCAGCCATGGCCCATGTGTGTGGGAAACTGGAAATGGGAGAGTTACGCCTCACCTCCAGGCTCCAACACCCGCAGAATACTTTAATACGACACACACATCACAAGACGCCAACGCCATTCCCCACCAAGACCATCTCTTTCTCCATTGGGTGGCGTTGAGCTGTTTCACTGCTGCCTTTGTCTGTTTTTATTTGCAGAATCTCCCAGCATCACATAGGCTACACGAGCTATACTAAGAAGCAATGAGAATGACCATACAGATACAACTGTTGTTTATCTTCCATCCACTGATGTAAATGATTCGGCAAATCCGTAAGGCCGCGTGGGAATGCTGGTTTGAGTGTTGTCTAAGCTTGGGAGAAGTGAAGAAGATGAAGACTCCAAATTGCTTCTGCCTTCATAAGCTTGCCATTTCTTTAGTGCTTGTGGCAGTGACATGTCCAGATCGATGCCATATATGTCTTCGTTACAATGATCGGTTGGTTTCCAAAGCTCTACTAGAGAAGAGAGCACATTTACAGCATGACCCATGTCAGGCCTTTGATACGGTTCCCTTGCACAGCAATGACCAGCCAACTCGGCAACGGTGCTGATACTGGTGAGAGTTTCATCATCGAGGTCGAGTGTGGGGTCGATGGCTTTGCGGAAAGAATCCTTGTTGATGTGCATTCTCTTGAACCATGTAACTAGGTGCATGCTTTCCTCCGGTTGGCTCTCATCAAGTGCTCTTCTACCAGTGATCAGCTCCATCAGTATCACCCCAAAGCTAAACACATCAACTTTAGTAGTAACTCGTCCAGTAACTGCAATTGGTAATTAAAATATCAAACAAATTTTGCAAAACTGGGGTCATAGACTCTATCAGGAGATGGCTATGTGCTTAAAGTGTCAAGTGACATTGAAATCAAATATTTGCATACTTTTATCATGCATAACTTGTTTGCATTTAGCTTTATGAAGAAGAAACTATATGAAAATAAAGGGCAAAGACAATAAACAAAACATACCTGCATATTCTGGTGCTAAGTATCCAAAGGTTCCAGCAATTCTAGTTTCAATGGAGCCTTTCCCCTCAGGGGCCAGACGCACAAGACCAAAATCTGCAACCTTAGCCCTCATATCGTCTCCGAGTAGAATGTTCGAAGGCTTTAAGTCTCGATGTATAAAACTTTGATGGGCTAAACCATGAAGATATTCAACACCCCTTGCCACATCTAAGGCAATGGTCAACCTCCTTGTCCATTCAAGTGGTTTTAATCCTTCTTCTGCCCAGTTAAAGATATGTCTACTTAGAGTACCTTGGGGCATGTACTCATACACAAGAAGCTTTTCATTTCCATCAAGACAATATCCAAGAAGAGCAACGAGATGCCGGTGTCGGACCTTTGTCAATACAGCAATCTCAGACATGAATTCAGCCGAACCCTTCCCACTAATAACCCCAGATTCCATTCTCTTCACAGCAATCTTTGTACCATCATGCAACTCACCTTTATAAACTACCCCAAACCCCCCTTGTCCCAATATGTTTTCTTCATTGAAATTGTTGGTCACATTTCTTAGAACTTGGATAGAGATCACCATGTTACCTGCCTCGACCATTTGTACATCGCCGCCATGCTCACTGTTCGGAATCGTATGAGTTTCACTGATTGCACCAACGCTAACACTCGAACCAGCAACCGTGATTTTAACACTTTCGTTATCCGAACCAGAATGGCGAGGGTGAATCACCATTGCATTTGGGCTTTGCACTCTGCTGAACCGTTTCTGTTTTTTCTTGTAAAGACAGATAACCAACAAACCAAGCAAGCCAATAACTACCAGACCCCCAAATATAGAAACTATGATTATTCCAATGAAAGCTGAAGATTTCTTGCCACCATTTCCAGAATTTCCCCCACTTTTAGATCCTGAGCCAGAACGGGGATTGCTAGATTCAGAACCAGAAGTAGAATTACTTTTCTCCTTGCCAATGTCAGGATTATCATTTGTGTGCAAAATGATATTGCTCTTGAAAGTGGGAACTTTCCCATAGAGTTGATTGTTGGAAACATCCAGTTCTTTAAGTGCAACCAGTGTAGTAAGCTCCTCAGGAATGTGACCAGTGAGATTATTGTCAGCAAGAATCAGCCTCTGCAAAGACTTAAGTGACGCAAAATCAGGAGATATGGTACCCGTAAGGCCCATCTTCTCAAGATTAATAATAGTTATGTTGGCATTACTGCATGTAATCCCAAGCCAATCACTGCAAGGATCATTCCCTTTCCAATTATCAGCAAGCCTTTGTGGATAATCCATGGACTTGGCAACGTTAAGCAACAAAGTCACCCTTGGATCACAGCCACCAGCGCTTGGTAAGCAAAATCTATTGGAATCCTTAACCATATCCACAGTAACCGAATCCTTAAACACGGGCACTGGTCCTTGAAGTAAATTATTTGTCAAACTCACAGTTTTTAGTGACTCAAGTTTGGTAAGAGAAACAGGAACTGGGCCAGTAAACGAGTTGTCCCTCAAACTCAGAGTCTGCAAGCCTTTCAACCGAGACAAATCTGGTATAGGACCAGAGAATGAGTTGGAATGCAACCAAACCTCCTCTAAGAGTGTCATGTTCTGGATTACTGCAATGGAACCAGTAAGTCTACTGTTACTTTTCTGACCATTAACCCACAAAGAATGGACTGATAGCCCAGAAAAGCTTAAGGGCAGCTCTCCTTCCAGACTATTGAAGGCCAAATGCAAAATGCTTAGACTTGGAAACGCATCAGATCCGAAGATGTCTGGTATCTTCCCAGTAAGGTTAGCAGAGTTGGCCGAGAAGTTCTGCAAAGCTGAAGCATTTTGCAAGCTTTGAGGGATTTCCCAGGCAGAAAAAGGGTTGTTATCAATCTCCAAGGATCGAAGAGAAGATAAACCGGAAAAGAAATCAGCGGGGAATGAAGTGAAGAGATTGTTACTCAGCATAACCACTAGAAGTGAGCTTAACCCGCTTAAGCTCGGGACAGGACCCGAAATGTTGTTCCATTGCAACTCTAGATGCTCAAGTTCAGAGAGGTTCTGAAGATCGGAAGGAAGTGTACCTTGCAGGTTCTGGTGACCGATTTGGATCCGAGTGACGCGCTTGTCATCTGAGCAGACAACGTGGTTCCATTTGCATGGATCAGGGCCAGACCATCCGAGAGATTCAGGTGGACTGAGGGCCTTCTTAAGGGCTAGCATGACAGCAACATCATCACTTACAGCTTCCTGGGATTTAACCGATACGAAAGAAGAGAAGCCAAGAATAAAAGCAAGAAGCTTGAAGAAAAAAACAAGTCTGGGGATGTAGTTCATGTTGAGAGAGATTAAAACTGCAAAGCTTTAGTTTTTATTTTCCGGGAAAATGATGCAGGAAAGAATTCCAACTTTGTTTAAAAGTCATTAAGCAAACATAGTATAGGAGGACTGAAGTAGAACTGAGAAACTGAAAGACCCAAAAGGCAAAAGCAGCTGCAAAGGAGGAAGAAGAAGAAATGAAAATAGAGAAATATGATAAGGAAGCAAAGGCAGAGGCAGGTTGGGGAATTGAAGAGGAAATAGAATTTAGAAAGGAAAAGAACAAAGAAAGGAGTTGCAGTGTAGTGCACATGGGAGGTGGGGACCCGTAGGTTCTGGCCAGGATTGACATGGGAATCTATAAATTAGCTAAGCAAAGGCTGTCGCAAAGAGAATATTAGAAAGCAGGGTGACCAAGACAACGTTATTAGAAGAAATAACAACACTGAACATAAACCGTAACACATACATACATATTAACAAAGAAATTCGGTTCTCTATCACCATATATATAATGTGTTGTACTTGGAAGAGCTTTCTCTTTTGTTTTCTCTCCGTGTTAAATTTGACTGCATTTGACTTTAAGATGAATATCGATTGAATTCAACCAAATTAATTCCATGTGACGAGCTCTCAAGTTGGGGTTGGCGAATCTTGGAATTGTAGACGGTTTCGGGTTCCACCACATGCCAATAGGAGGATGGCCAGTGGCTAATGCAATCGCCAAATTAGATATAGACATTTGCCTTGCTTTCCCCGCACCTACCAAACGGTATTTTTTTTAAGGATAAACTACATAAATACTTCATAAACTTTTACGATTTTTGCATTTTTTTTTACCACCAAATATTTTAGTTATAAACTTTTTGTTTGCTATATTATCGATAAATTATATAAATAGTCATTAAAGTTTTAAAATATTTTTATTTTGATGACCGAACTTCTAAAACTTACAATTCAATTATTAAATTTTTAATTTGGTTTCGTTATGTTAATTGTTGTTAACTATCATAAAGAATTGATAATTGACACATTAAAATCAACTTCTTCCATGAAAATCACATTGCATATTGACGTGAGGACAATGGTTCCTTGGAATGAATTTAGATTCAAAAAGAAACTAAGGTTGTGATTATCATGTAGGTTCTACGATAATCATATGCATGTGATATCTTAGTCTTCATAAAATTAATTGTCATAACACATTTACCTTTCATTAAACTCAATACCAAGATATACAAAACTTATATGAAATAATTATACCAGTCCAAGACCCAAATAACCCTAATATTCTAAAAACCCTAGCATAAACTTTACTCCTTAACGCAGCAACTGCTATAGCTCCTCCTATTGCTGCAACCTCCTCTACGTGGCTTCCATGTGCCCTACGCACATTGGACCGACCACGGCCCAGTCGCCTCTTCATCGCCCACTGCCTTTAAATCTGCAGAAAACAACAAAGAAATCATAAGATTGGTAATATAATATGTATATTTTTTAGGTATAAAACCTAGTAAAAAAATCAATGGTGGAATGAAAAAAATATTCAAAACACAAAAAAACAATAGCCAAGCACTAAACACTTTCAAATAACAACCACGAAAATACCGTAAGTAATCAGATCGGAAAGGAAAAAAGAGAACGAAAAGGAAAAATAGTGAATTGATTTATCTTTTTCTCAAATCTACGCTTGTACGTCCCTCCTTTTAAAAATTCAAGGCCATATTGGTACTCTCCGCACCCAAGAGCATAAAAAAGGTGCTTCTTTTCTTCGTTTCTGTCACTGATGCGGTGGTCGGCGATCTTGTACAACGACGGACAAGGTGACCGACGGTGGGGGATCTTTGATCGGTAGAAGAGAGTTGAGAGTATGTAAACCTTTGGAATTTTGGTCTGAAAGAAATAGAGAGGAATAGTGAAATTTTGGGTGTAAAAATATTATTTATATAAGATCCAATACGACGTCGTTTTGAAAAATCAAAATCCTAACCAAAACAACATCGTTTTAGCGATGGAGCCCCTAAACTGACTCGAGATCAGCCCCGAACCCGTTCTCTACTCGGAGAAAGGATAAAATCACGTCCGTGGTCCCTGAAGTCTAGTATCCTTACTGTTGAATTTGCTTCTACATATTATTATCAATATTTTATTTGTTTATTGTTATTCCTTTTATTATGTATATTATTATTCATATTATTATATTATATTATATTTTTATTTATTATTATATTTTAACTTTAAAATAAATATGAGATCGCATATTTAAATTAACATCGAGTTTATATTTTCTGTCAAATAAAACTCTTTGTTAGATCGTGCTTCTTCGTCGGTGTAGCAACTAGATCAGATATCAGAATTTTCTGTCAGATCGTGCTTCTTCGTCATTTTAGCATCTAGATCAGATATCAGAATTCTCCATCAGATTGTCCTTTTTTGCTAGTGTTACAGCTAGATTAGATATTAGAACTCTCTGCCAGATCGTGTTTCTTCATCATTGTTGCAGCTAGATCAGATATCATAACTCTTCGTCAGATCGTGCTTCTTTGTCAGTGCTGCAACTAGATTAGATATCATAATTATTCGTCAGATCGTACTTCTTCTTCAATGTTGCACAGCTAGATTAGACATTAGAACTCTTTGTTTGATTGTGCTTCTTCGTCAGTGTAGCAGCTAGATTAAGTATTATAACTCTCCGTCATATTGTGCTTCTTCGTTAGTGTTGCAGTTAGATCAAATATCATAACTCTCTGTCAGATCATGCTTCTTTGTTAGTATAACAACTAGATCATATATCAGAACTCTTCATCAGATCGTGCTTCTTCATCAGTGTAATAGCTAAATCAGATATCAAAACTCTCCATTAGAACATACTTTTTCGTTTGTGTTGCAGCTAGATCAGATATCAAAACTCTTCGTCATATCATGTTTCTTCATTAGTATAACAGTTAGATCATATATCAAAACTCTCCATCATATTGTATTTCTTCGTCAGTGTTATAGCTAGATCAAATATCAGTACTCTCCGTTAGATCGTACTTCTTTGTTAGCGTAACAGCTAGATCAGATATTAAAACTCTCTGTCAGATCTTGCTTCTTTGTTAGTATTGCAGATAAATTAGATATCAAAAATCTTCGTCAAATCATTCTTCTTTGTTAGTGTTGCAGCTAGATCAGATATCAAAACTCTTCGTCAAATCATACTTCTTCGTTAGTGTTGCAGCTAGATCAGATATCTAAAATCTTCGTCAGATCGTGTTTCTTCGTTAGTGTAGTAGCTAGATCATATATCAAAACTCTTCGTTAGATCGTGCTTTTTCGTTAGTGTTGAAGTTAGATTAGACATCGAAACTCTCCGTCAGGTCATACTTCTTCGTTAGTGTTGCAGCTAGATCGAGAATCAGAACTCTCTTTCGTCTCAGTTATACTGATCAAAATTACCTTTTTCTATAGATTAAGTCGCATTACTAGTTTTACTTATTAAGTTTTCTTTCTAAAATATCTTAGTAAATACATCATTTCAGAAAAAGAAAAAGTTAACCAAGCTGAAAATACAGGTAAAACTGAAGCTGATGCCGACATGCCCCATTGAAGAATATAAATGATGAAAGTATCAAGAGAAATGAAGATGACTAAGCCTAATATGTTCCTGTATAAATAAGAAAAATGGGAGGAAAAATGAAACAATGGGCAATTCAAATATCCATGGAAATCCATTCTTGCGAATGGTTAAGGAATTAAATCCTTGCTACTAACTGATTATACCCAGAGTAATGATACAATTAGCTCAAAGTAAATGACTACCGATAATGGCAAGTTAAATTCGTTAATTCCTGTGCATTTAGGAAAAATACATTGATAAGGACCATTCAAACTTCATTTGAAATCTATTTTCACGAATGATCAATGAATAAAGAAAATTCAATCTCATAATTGATACCAACTGATTGTAATCAGAAAAATAGCACAACTATTTTATAGCAAACGACTATCGATAAAGGCGAGTCAAATCCGTTAAACCCTATATATTTGAAAAAAATGTATTAATAAGGACCATTCAAATGTCCATTGAAATATATTCTCGCGAATGGTCAAGGGATTAAATCCTTGGTACAAACTGATTGTACCCAGAGAAATGGTACAACTAGCTGGAGCAAACGGTTATCGGTAAATGCAAGTCAAATCCGTTAATCCTTGTGCATTTGAGAAAAATGCAACTAGACCAAGATCATTGCTTCTTTGTCAACATTACAGTGAAATCAAATGTCAGAACTCATCTACTCACCAATGTTGTAGTCGAATCCAATATCAAAATCCTCAGATTTACAGATCTTGCCTCTCCATAAGGATTGTTGTTGGGTTAGATACCATAGCCTTTTTTATTCAATTTTGTCTTATCATTAATGTTACAAAAATATTAATATTTTCGAACTTTGCCAATTCACCAGCGTTGCAGCTAAGTCATATTTTCTCTAGAGGTGGTAGCATCATCAATATCGTTGCAGAACAAACATCTCTTGTCTTCTATAACCGGTCATTCAGTTCGAGCCTCCTCAACAGATCCTCTATTTTGAAGATTTTATTGAGAAGGACGGTTGAGTAAATCAAGTCAAGCTCTAGAAAAAAAACGTTGGCCAAATAAGAACCCCCAAACCATTTCAGATGAAATGAAGTATTCTTTATCTTTACTCCATTGTTGTTACACAACAATATATAAAGAGAGACAACTGTCATAACCCATTTCTCCTTCATTAAACCTAATACCAAGATATACAAAACTCATGAAATAATTATATCAGCCCAAGACCCAAATAACCCTAATATTCTAAAAAAACTAGCATAAACTTTACCCCTTAACACATAAACTGTGGTCGCTCTTCCCATTGTTGTAGCCTCCTCCACGTGGCTGCCACATACCTTACGCACATTGGATCAACCACGGCCCAATCACTTTTCCATCATCCACCGCATTCAGATCTGCAAAAAACAATATAGAAATCATAAGATTAGTAATATAATATGTATATTTTTAGGTATAAAACCCAATAAAAAATCAATGTAAAGAAAGGGATTTTTGGAATAAAAAAAAATTCAAAACACAAAAAAAAGTAGCCAAGCACTAAACACTTTCAAATAACAACCACGAAAATACCACAAGTAATCAAAATCGAAAAGAAAAAAAGAGAATGAAAAAGAAAAAAATGAATTGAATTATCTTTTTCTCAGATCTACGCTTGTACGTCCCTCCTTTTAAAAATTCAAGGCCATATTCGTACTCCCCGCACCTAAGAGCATTGGAAAGGTGTTTCTTTTCTTCATTTTTGTCACCGACACGGTGGCTGATGACCATGTACGACGACGAACAAGGTGGCCAACGGTGGTGAATCTTTGACCGAATGAGGAGAGCTGAGAGCATATAAACCTCTGGAATTTTGGTCTGAAAGATATAGAGAGAAAGAGTGAAATTTTGGGTGTAAAATTATTATTTATATAAGATGCAATACAAGACAACGCCGTTTTGAGAAATCAAAATCTCAACCAAAACGACATCGTTTCAGCAATAGAGCCACGGAACCAACTCGAGTCCAGCCTTGAACCATTGCTCTACCTGGAGAAAGGAGAAAATCACTCTCGTAATCCCTGAAGTCCAGTATCCTTACTGTTTAGCTTTCCAGTTTCATTTTCGTTACATTGTGGTCATTAATTTCGTTAAATTTAGTTTATAACTTTTATTTTATTACATTTTCACCACTATTTTGCTTTTACTATTATTAGTAGTAAAATTCTTATAATTATTTTACATAATAAAATATTAATTATTACTTATGTTTTTATATTACATATTATTATTATTATTTTATTTTTTATTCCTTTTATTACGTATATTATTATTATTCATATTATTATTACTCCCTCTGTCCCATAAATATTGTCTCTTATCGACTTTTTTTGGGTCAAAATTTTCAACTTTGACTTTTGATTTAAAATTTATTATTGATAAAAATATGAAAATATATTTTAAAAACTTCTAATCGAGTAGATTTTAAATATATAATTTATAAAATTTAATTATTTAAAATATTTAATATAATTATAGTCAAAGTTTAAAAAATTTGACTTTCAAAAGGTCAATAAGGGACATTATTTGTGGGACGGAGGAAGTAATATTATTATATTATGTTTTTACTATATATTATTATTTTTATTATTTATTATTATATTTTAACTTTAAAATTGTAGAACTAATGTTTTGATATAATAATTGAAAAATAGTTTTGGACTAATTTGAAAAGATTTCAAAAATGGTTCTTATGTCCAAACTACTTGAAAATATATTTAAGATGTTTTTGAGTGACTTTAAATATGTTTTAAATGATTTAAAGAAACTAAATAAGTGTTTTTAACCAAGGTGTTTCGATACACCCTTAAGGTGTTTCGATACCTGTTCATCAATGTCAGGTTTTGAAAGGCAAAATCACAGTGGTATTGATACTGGTATCGATACCTTTTTACCACTGTGATGTTTGGTTTCGAATCTTGTTTCGATACCCCTAACGGTCATAAAACGATTTTATGAAAATCCCCAACGGCTAGGAGCGGTATCGATACTGGTATCGATAATTGTTCATAAATGCAGACCAACGATTATTTCCCAAAGTAGGTGTTTCAATACCGGTCTGAGATATTTCGATACCGCCTGCACCAGAAGAGGAAATAAGCCTTGAAATCAGCTCCAAACGGCCCCAAAACATCTCCAACGGTCATAAAACGATTTTATGAAAATCCCCAACGGCTAGGAGCGGTATCGATACTGGTATCGATAATTGTTCATAAATGCAGACCAACGATTATTTCCCAAAGTAGGTGTTTCGATACCGGTCTGAGATGTTTCGATACCGCCTGCACCAAAAGAGGAAATAAGCCTTGAAATCAGTTCCAAACGGCCCCAAAACATCTCCAACGGTCATAAATAGCTAGAAGCTCATTTGGGATGATAAAAGCAAGCCTCAAGCATCAAGAGAAGACCAATGCTTCAATTGTAACAACATTATGATCAATAAATTGTCTTAGTGCTTAAATTTCAATGTTTGGGTAAACAAACACTTTTGAGCTCAATTGTCAATGTATGCTCAAGTGTATTAGGATTGGGTGAGTGCTTAGATTGCAAACACTAACCTTATTAGAAGGATTAACAAGTTTGCTAAGTTTTCTCTTTGTGAGTAAATTTCCCAAAGTTTGAGTGTGAAATTTGGATGCTAGATTCGGGTTTGAGTCTAGGATTATAAGGTTATCCCTTTGGCCTCAAAATGTTGAATTCTTAGTGAATTGTGGAAATCCTTAGTAGGAAGCTAAGGTAGTGGATGTAGGCGTGGTCAAACCACTATAAATTCTTGTGTTCATTGTTTATATCTTTGCTTCCACATCAAACCACCCATATTGTCACTTCTCCACCACTTGGCATATTTAATCGGTTATTCATCGAGCACCTCCAAGCCCAACAAAAATAAATATGGGATCACATATATTGAAATCAACACTGAGTTTATATTCTCTATCATATAAAATAGGGTTAATTACCGCAAAAGTCACCTTTGTTTGCCCCAGTACAAGTTTGGTCACCGATTTTGAAAATCAACCAATAAGGTCACTTATATTTTTGAGCCGTAAACGTTTGGTCACTTCGACGTTAAATACTATTAATGGTTGATGGAAAAATGAATTGACACAACAAAAAATGAATAAATTACCTAAATAGTCCCTAAATAATTATTTTACTTTTATTTTATTTTTGATTTAACACTCAAAATTTTAAAATCATGTATTTTCACAATCTTTCCCAAATAAATCTCCATTTCCTTTCTCATAATCAAATAATTTAATGGTGTTTGGTCCTGTAATTTTGGACTCGTCTTCTTCATCACTGGTTTTGATCCTCTTGACTCATCTTCTGCAACTACCTGGAAAAATAATCCAAAGAGAAACTCCAGTTTAATCGTACTTTATAATAATTATATGCGATAAGTGGAGCAATATATCCTTTAAGTTTTGTAACTTTTCAACTTTTTTTTCTTGAAGCTTTCTCTTCCAACCGCTGAACCCATTTTCTCTGATTTGATCATCTCCACAGAACCGCCGCCGTGTAAATCACAATCTAACCCAGAGATTTTTCATTTTCTTTTGAGTTTTAAGTTAAAGAAAGATTGAAAGTCTTGTTCTTTTTCACCTAGTTGATCTGTAAGGGGGCTTTATTATTTGTAAAAGAACCCCTTTTTAATCCAATTAATCATTCGATTTTAAAGTTTTTTAGTATATTCGTCAATGAATGTTGTCCATCAGGATGGAAAGGATGTTAATGGACATAAAAACAACAACTTGAGTGTCATGGATTCTGCAGAAGCTAAAGGTCATACTGATGGAGAAGATTACAGTGAGTCAAATGCTCTATTGGTACCCAAAAGAGGTGGGATGTCAAGAAAATCTAAAAGTAACAGTATCATCCGGCTATCCAAGTATATCGTGATACTACTAATTGTAGATTAGAGAATGCAGATTGAATTGTTGATGGCTTGGCTTTCTGTTCTTGATTCTTGAATTTAAAACATCAAGAACTTTGCTTTAAGTAGAATTTTATTTGGGAAAGGAAATGAAATTTTGAGTGTTCTTGGTTTTTCTGTAATTAGATTAGAGAAAGGAAATAGAGATTTATTTGGGAAAGATGGTGAAATTATATAATTTTAAAATTTTGGATATTAAATTAAAAATAAAATAAAAGTAAAATAATTATTTAAGGATTATTTAGGTAATTTATTATTTTTTATTGTGCTAAATCATTTTTTCGTCAACCATTAAGGATATTTAACATCGAAGTGACCAAAAGTTTACAGTCCGAAAACGTAAGTAACCTTATTGATTGATTTTCAAAATCAGTGATCAAATTTGTACTGGGGGCAAACAAAGATGACTTTTGTAATAATTAACTCTATAAAATATTTCATAACTGACAAGTGTCAATTTTGGGCGTCGCGGGGGTACGTTCCCTTCCCCATATATAACAAACCCCCGAACTTGACTCTAATTGCATAGACCTAAATTTAGTATTCCAATCGCGCCACAAAAAGATTAGTGGTGGCTCCTCAGATAATTTTGGGTGATTACATTAATATTATTTTAGATGAAAGTTTCACTGTTGTTAAGTCGTGAAGATTTGAACCTCAATTTGGAGAATGGTAAAATATATAAATTATCAATCAACTTTGCTCTGTGATTTATTTTAGTCACTAAACTTTAAAAAGTTAATTTATTCATAGAATTTTACTTTTTTTTTATCTATTTTGATTACTATAAATTATTCTATTAATATTTTGATATGATTGGTATATTTTATTATTGGATTAACTACTGAAATAATCATTTTTATTTTTCTCAGTATAAATTTGGTCACTGATTTTGAAAACGACTGATAAAGTCACTTACGATTTCAATCTGTAAGCTTTTGGTCACTGTACATTTGTTGCCGTTAAACATTGACAAAAAACTGATTTGATACAATAAAAATAGATAAATTATCTAAATAACCCCTAAATTATTATCTATTTTTATTTTATCCTTAATTTAACCCTTAAAATTTAAATTTTTTATCTTTTTCACAATCTTGTCTCCCTACTATTTTAATTCCTATCAGATTCAAAATTATCCCTTCAAGTGTTTTCCTATCAAATGCAAATTTGTTTTACTGTCATCATTCATAATTTGTTAACTTCCATAGTTTATTGATGCTTATCGTTAGGGGTAAGTATTCGATCGAGTCGAGTCGAGTCGAGTAAAAAATTTCGAGTTATTCGAGTTGACGAGTCACATTATACAACTCAAACTTTATTTGAAATTTTTTTGTTTGAGTCGAGTTTAAGAAATTCGAGTCGAATCGAGTTGAGTTTCGAGTTCCTATAAATATTTAATTATAATTATTTATCATGTTATAGTATGATTTAATTCCAATTTAGACGACTTTCTCTAATCATATAAGATATACATGTATATTTTTTTTCATATGTAGCAATATTTCTTTATATTTTTATATATCAATGTATATATATCATATAAAATTGAGAGACTCATCTTAAACTTAAAAATTATTCCTTTAATTACTAAAAAATTCGAGTTATTCGAGTTTTCATTTTATAACTCAAACTTTATTTGAAATTTTTTCGAGTCGAGTTGAGTCTATGAAATTTCGAGTCGAGTCAAAACGAGTCGAGTATTTTTGCCTCGAGTCGAGTCGAGTTTTGCTCACCTCCACTTACTGTCATCATTCAGAATTATCAAATATAAATACGTGAACTTTAAAAAGTTTTAGGTGGGTTTGAGTTCACCCTATCTATATATGTATCTGTTATTGCTTATGAGGATGAATACAAAATTTAATATAAATGGTGTAAACTATCAATAAAGTATATTAAAAATGTAGGGATGCAAAATTATAAAAGTTTAGGGTACAAAATTAAATTATCAATAAAAAATATAAATAAAATATATAAAATATAAGGGAACTTAAAACTTTTAAAGGGTGTGACCGCACCCCTCTAACACCCTTAGGTCCATCCCCGAGGCTCGTGGTGTAACACCCCAAATTTATTTTCAATTTAAAATTTTTTAATTATTGAAATTTTAAATTTAAAACCCTAAAAATAATTGGGAATTTTATTTTAAACCCTAATTTGATAAAGGGTATAAATTAATTTTAGTGATTTTTCTGTTTAATTGGTTAAATTTTGAGGCTAGTTTGTAAACACTAAAAGTACAAGGACTAACGTTACATTTTACCCATTAATTTTAGAGTATAAATTCCTTTGTTCTGCCCTACCTCTCGGGCACCTCTCTGCGTGAATTTCAACTTTCAGCCGCACACCTTTTTCACTCAGATCTCATATGTTTTAACCCACAAATTCTCTTTCATTCTTTTTCGATTGGATTTCAATCATGCCATTCGTCTTGGAATTATTCTTTTCGGTTTCAACCCTTATGATCGGTGGATGCTAGTAAATATATTTTATCGGATTTAAAGTTTTAAGGTAGTATTATTTTGCGATTTTGAGAGTGTTCAAATTACGATTCTAATTCGAATATTTAATTTTTTAGACGATGTTGATACGGTAAATGAGATCATACCACCACTTCCATCTCCTGCTCAGAATACTCTAGAAAATCTTCCATGAGATACACGTGAGTTTTATTAGTTTATGTTTCCTTGTGGTTAAGTTTTAGGATTTTATTATTAATTTTAGAATATTCGTTGGATCTAATCCTGTTAGAGCTAGAGACAATTCGGATCAAGGAAAATATCACCGTCAATGTTAGAGCTACGATCTTTAGAGGTGCGTTCTCTTATTTGGTGTTATATGTGTTCTTTAGAAATTATAGATATATATATTTTCTGTGTTATACTGAAAATTGTGTTTTGAAAAATATTATGGTTTGATAGCATGTTTGATTTCGGTATTGTGATTCTGATTGTACATCGTGTTACCATGCATACAAGACATTGTGATTTGAGAAAAATATAGAACTTTCGAATTTTTGAATTTCATACTTTTGTGAATATGATGATTCAGATATATTATAATTACGAATATTGTGATATCGGATTTTGTCAGAATTATTTTTGAATCTTCAAATCATGACACATTAGCATGTGTGCATGGGGTGAAATTTGTGTATGAAGAAAGTTGTGGCAGTACCATTTTCAGATTTTTGGTGACGATGTAGGTGAGGGTTCTGGGGAACTCCTCCGTTCGGACTGATGACGATGTAGTTGGGATTTGTGCATTACACATGACATCATTACATGCATCATGACTCGCATTTATTTGATATGTTATTTTTGAAAACTATTTACAAGAAAATATTATTTTTACTTATTTATTTATTTATTTATTTTGATATGTTGCACCTTAGAAACACTGAGTTTCATAGCTCACACCCTTATAGTTTTTCTTTCAGATATTCAGATTTTTTAAGCGACTTGTACACGGAGCATCTAATATTTTTATTCAAACATTATTATCCGTAGGAACTTTATTATAGGTTTTCAGATTATTTTTATTTTATGATTTGAAATACGTATGTAATCGGACTTTGAGACATTATATTTTGGGTTTTGTTTTCACATGCATTGTCGAATTTTAATATGTGTTTTATACAAAAATCAAAAAATGATTTAATGTTTTTGTTTTATGAATAATTATGGTATTTTTGTAATTAATTTAATTTTGAACCTAAAATTTATTACTTGATGAAAAAATTTTCATTGATTACTTTTTAAATTCGATACTTTACTCTAAGTCGAGTTTAGGGGATTACATGTGGGATACCGAATTTACTGAAGGCAAAATTTATGAAATTAACTCGATTAAGTTTAATACAGAAATTTACTACAGGAGGTATGCAGCATTACAACACATGCAGTCATTTACATTTTAATTTTTCTTAAACTGAAACATTAAGCAATATGAGGTAAAGTTTTTCTAGTTAAAGAGTTGTTTTGCCAAAGTTAATAATTAGTATATTAATTTATTTTGTAGGGGAAAGGTCCGAGAACCGATCCAGAAAAGTGGCAGTAGTTATTCAAAACACTGCAAGTATGGTTTCTCAAGAAACATATCTTCTAAGAGTCTTAGAAGACTTGATACCACTGATTTAGTCATTGTGTATATGCTTTAGTTCCAGTTCTACAATACTATTGCTTTAGAAGAATTGATGTAAAACTGATTACTAATGGATTTTTTAGAGATAAGTTTTATGATGTTATTATGATGGATTATCTATAAATTTTTAAATGAGTAAATTGATTGAAATTTTATTTATAAGGAGAGGGGTTAGTGTTTGGGCTTAAGAATTTTTTTTAGGAAAAATGGCTTTTTTGAGGAAGATTGTTAAAAGATAAAATTTTAAGGGTCAAACTAAAGATGAAATAAAAGTTTATGAATCATCTAAATGATTTATCATTTTTTGATAGTGTTAGATCAATTTTTCGTTAAAATTTAACGGCAACAAACATCTTAGTAACCAATAGTTTACAGATTGTAAACATAACTAATTTTATCGGCTATTTTTTAAAATCAATGATCAAATCTATACCAAAAAAATAAAAGCGATTATTTCAGTATTTAACCCTAAATTTTGTTTTGTGATCTTACATTACGAATTATATATAAATTTTAAAGTACGCCCTCTAACATATACTCCTAGAGTGTTGAAACAACTCTGTGACTTCTGTTTCTTTTGGAAGACACTTAAGGATGTTCAAATTTGAGTACCTGAGCATTCAGGTAATCAAAATATCAACATTCAAATTGACGGATAATATTATGGTCGGTATCTCATCCCAGATTTTATAGGTATTTGTTACTCGAATATTTTAAAGTTGTAAATACCAACAAATCGGATACTTAAGTACTTGAATATAAAAAATATTTTATTAGTTCAATATGAAAAAATAAATCTATTAAATACAAAAATATAAAAAATAAGATTTTTTATTAGTTTAATATAAATATGTTTATTTATTGAATATAAAAATATTAAATTCAAATATATCCAAGTAGACCCAAGATAGACTCTAGAAATGGAGAGATTATTAGGTGATCCTTGTTCACAACGTTATTCATAGTCCAAACAATCAGAATCGTTCATCTTTAAACAATTATCTAATAACCACCCACCCACTAATTACATGTAAAAAAGGTGATCATTCAACTAAAAAAATTAAGATGAACGATTTTGATTACTTTGGACCACAGATGATGTGATAAGTAGGGTTCACCTAATAATTTTTTCTAGAAATGGTTGGCCAGGTATCCAACACAGAAAAAATTCTGGATAAATACATAACCGAGTAATCAGGTCGAGTCAATCGGGTATTTTTTAACACTGTATATATTTTTCCTGGGTATGGGTTAAAATTTGTAACTGCCAAAGCATGTTAAAAAGGGGTATATGTTTAGTAAAAGGTGAATACAACATTCAGATACTGTTTTGCATCATTGGCAGAGGCAGAGCTCGAAAAATAGTAATTCAAAGACAAACTCCCGCAAGCCATACGATGTATATAGGTTGAATAAAACACAGACACCAGTACTGTTCAAACTACTATCTTGTATTTCACTTATTATTTCACAGAAGATTCGTCATCCACTGCAACAACAAAACCAGGGAAACTTCGGCTCACACTAAAACCTCTCATATGTCTTCGGGGCCATTAATGTCCTAGGAAACAACAACATAACTGATTAGTTGGAAAAACAAAACATGGGATAAAATACTCGACCACATTGGCATGTTCATGCGAGTTCAACCAAAAATTTAAGATTTGGCAGAAACAGGATAAACCAGCTAAATCCATATTTTTATTATTAAGTTTAAAATTTTCCTTAATTTTAAAATTATTTTAGAACTTTTTGTTAATTATTATTAATGTGATTTTCAAAACAGTTGAACCATCTACTCTAATTCAAGTGGTTGGGATATCCATCCATTAAACAAAACCAACCATCATGACAAAAACAATCGGGGATGACCGTTCCCCGACAGATCTTGATTCGATCCGACCCATTCAAGGCGGGTTTTTTATTATTAAAATTGAGTTTCAATAGGGAAAGAGTCATAATTTAGAATTGAGAGACAAAACATAAATATTTAAAAGTAGAGACAAATTTATAAATAAACCCAAATTAAAAAAAGAAAACCTTAAGCAGGAGGATAAAGGTAAAAAAATTCTTCGAAGTTGGGACGATTGCCCCTCCCCACCTGCATTTAGTATCACCACTGGGTTTCAGTGCAGACGGGTGTATGTTCAAAATTTTTGAGGTAGAATTTAGGATTCAAAATATCCAATCCTAACTCAAAATATTTTTATATATTTATTATATTTTTACATATTATATTAATATATTTTTTAATTTTTTCAAGATCATATCGTTTTTTTATTAAAATAACAGGTTCATGTCGAAATCGAGATATGGTTTTATTAGGTCAAGTCGGATCGGATATATTAAAAATGGAGGGACAGGTTGAGATATGATAGATTACTTTTCCGCCCCGCCTCCTTAACGAGTAAGGACAATAAAGATGAGATTGTATTCGTGCATGCATGCAAAATGTTTTTACCTTGTTCTCGATTACAGCTCCATCAGGGATCTCCAACTGTACCCCGGGTTTTGCAGCAATGCTCACTTTCCCCTGAAACAACATATACAATCCATTACAACCTAACATTTAAAAATATGAACCACATGCTTTCCTTCTCCATGTTTTCTCTATAGCTTTAAAATATAACACAAACATGGAACTACAGCTGTTAAATGTAAAGGGGAAGAAATACCTTGAGAACAATGCCAGCACCAAACCAAACATCACCAGTCACCTTAAGGTGATCAAGCTCAATGATGCTTGGGATCGACTTGAATCGACTTAAGAAGTTACCAACCTGTTAAGAAAATGAAATACAATACATATAAATAGGTTAAGTTTTTAAGTACGTTTCGTAGCAAGATTGACACAAGTACTCACCTTCTTGAATTCAGGCCCCAATTCTACGGATGGGTTTGTAGGATTTGCTCTAGCTTCATTCCGGATTACAAATCCATCAACTAAGGTGTAAAGGTCAGACTGCAAAAGAAAATAAAAAAGATGGGTTGAGGAAGCTTCATACACATATTATCATCCAGTATTGATTGGGATGTCAGCGGAAGAAGCAAATAACCTGAACAAGAAGCAAATCTGAAGTTGCCTTCACTGGAAGGAATCGCGATCGAGGTACGTTGATACCAATAGCATTATCAAAAAACTTGTTCACATAGGGGATAAAACACAGTTAGACCGATTTTTTTTTTTTACATTTTAATATATCATATCCATAATTGGTACATTTTATACCTTAATTGCTGCACCAGCTGCAGTTTCCAGTTGAAGAACTTTGATTCCATTGACCTCCTGCAACCAATTTTATTATTTGGAATCAGATATCTGCCAAAGACAACGTCTGAACGTCGTTCAAAAAAAAGGACGAATCACAAATATCGATATAATTACAGATCTATATTTATTTATGTTTTAATACATTAACAATGTACAAATCCATTCGCTACTAGTGAACCAAAAAAATGCCAGCTTTTAAAAAATCTATAATTATATTTATTTGTTACTCCATGATTTTTGATTTATTGCTGCATATGATTCATTGAAAGTATCAGTTTATCAAATACAAACTGTTTATTCACTTGGATAAATAAATTGTTCACTTACAATTTAAAAGGTTAGTGGTGAGAAAGTTTTGCGACTCATTTTACTTGTTTGGGAGAAAATGTTTGCAACTTCATTTTACAGTTCTTATGAACTGTAACAAAAGGGTTTTCCTAAAGAAAAGAATACAAACCTTTGGGTTTGGAATGATCTCCATTTTGAGTGCATCAGCTTCCACGAGCCTCTTGACTGCACTCAGGTTCAGCCACCTGTAACTTAAATCATTAGTGCTAAGCCAACAAAACAGATATAACATGTTAAGGCAGTTTGACTTACAAATTATTAGTGTTGAAAATTTTAAACTTTTCTATAGACTTGAACTCGTTGACCTGTTACACAGAGAGAATCATGTAAGTCTCACACATAAAGCTACTGCATGTTATCTTCGTTAGTGTTTCAGTGTACGACAGTGAATGCAGAACAACCCATCTAAAATGAAAAAACTTGAGAGAATCCGAAAATCTCAATAAAAATTCTTTATTTTTCTTTCCATTTCCCTCCCTTTTTAAGTTTCAACCTCTCTTTTCTTCGCATACCAGCAACCAAAGATACCACAATCTATAAGTAACAACACAATCCACAAAAATAGAGACCATTATCAAGCAACAATGGTTAACACAGCTTCTCACAAAAATGGACATACTGAACCAACAGCCCAAACTAAGCTCCACAATATTAATTAAATCTTAATTTTCACTATAATAGAAATTGGTATTAACCTGTGTTATTTAATGTCATTTACCGTTTTCTAGTTGTTTAGTCCTTGGTAGTTTCAAGTTGTGAACTTCTAGTCCTTGGTAGTTTAATTGCCTTTTGACTTTGAGCTATGGTCACAGAATCTAATATTAAAACTACATGATCCTTGTTTACTTAACATAATTGAAAAGAAAATTGAGGTGGAAGAACAAATAGGGAAGGGTAGATGGAGAGACAGATAACTTACATGTTCATCAGGGACTTGAGCAATTTCAAGGAGCTGAATTACACAAAAAATAAAAGGGTGTTAATATGTCTAATTTCATTCTTTCCTCTTCCATTCAAATGTTGAAGGGAAAATTTTGTTGTATACTAGAAGGAAATATTTCTTTCTTTCTCAGTTAATGATTCACCATTAAGAATGAAAAAGCTTAATATCATGATATGTTTCAAAAAAAAAGGTTAATATAATGATCCTACCAAAATTAGATTTGAGACAATCGGCTAAAAAAAACTTGAGCAAGAAATTCTACAGAATTAACTGCAATAAGCCTCTTTGCTTCAGAAATTATCTCAGGTTTCTCAGTATTCGATAATTATAAGGAGATTCCAGTAGAACTAGTACTTTAATGTAACAGTGAATGGCAATAAGAATAATTTTGTTTTTGTATGATTGGAAATTCTTGTAAAAAATTTAGTAAATTATTATGAGATTGTTACTGCATTTGGTTTATCAAGTCATAGTTGAAAAAACATGTGAAAGAGAATTAATTACATACGAAAACCTAACTGTGGTTGAAACAGAGCTCATCTTAAGAACCTCAGACAAGCTTCAGTTTACAAAAAGGAGAGAGGATTGGATGATACGAATTCTAAAAGCAAATAAGAGAACATTTCATACCTGAACTTTTCCTTCGTAAGAGATGAGTGTTCCACCCTTGACATCAGCTAAGGTTTTGGGTGTAACCTACATAGATAAAAGTAATATAGAAAAAACACGGATCTAGGAGAACTATACAACACAGCTTACAATTTGCTTTTTTACCTCCATACAATATTCATTCTTGTTTTGGATCAAATGGTTTAAGATTTCTAGATCAAGCAGTTAAGGACTAAAACTGCCAAAAAACTGTGTATTATGTGACTAATAACCAGAAAGTAGAGTTCACTGGAAACCAGAACAAGGATACTCAAGTCAACAATAGCACCCAAGTTGTCTGAGTTGGCAACAAACACATACTCCTTTCCCTGTAATGAATGATGAAACACGAATAAATTACAAAAAAGAAAGAAACCTTTATACATATAAAATGTCTGAAATATAAAATAAATCAAAAACCATGCCAAATTGCAGATACAACCTGTGATAAGAAAGCATCAAGCTTGCCACTGTTCATTAGAGATGCGAACACATCACCGTGACCAGGAGGATACCTTCAGAAAAAGTTGTTTGGGTAAGGAGATTACCACCAATAAGGAAATCAGAAATATAATAAAAATCTCCATTAATACTTCTCAAACATAATCACTTCATGAGACGAAATGTAGTAACTAAAAATCTCTATCACTGTGTGAACTATCCAAGTGAGTAAGAAGATAGTACATTATAGAAACTATAGATACAACTTTAGATGAATTAGTCCTATGACTTAAACAACCACTAAATTCATAAAGAATCCAGTAAAAATATTAGCATACAAGGGAAGCTTTCATCATTCAACAAAATCTTATACTTCATATAAAAAATTGAACCTCTTCTTCTGTCCTCTGAAAAACTTAAACTATAAGAGTAACATACATCATTTAACATAATATTCAAATAATCTTATAGCTCATTTTTAAAACAACAATAGCAATTAACACTTGCTTGAATTATTATTGCCACATATATTCCACTACTTTCTTGAATCAAAACTAAAAAACATTTATGATACATCCATCCCTTTGGGTATCACTTCAAAGCTTCAAAATATTACAATGATCAAAAGCAACTCATCAATTGAATTCAAATTAAGCAATGAAGTCCAAAAATAATAACTTTCTATGGTGATTCACAGCAGACACTGAAGGCAAATAAATGAGACCAGCAGATGAAAGTGAAGAATTTCAAGTCATTGAACTTACAATTCATCTTTAGCTACAAGTTACCATATATACGTGCCAGGCTGGCTCGCACATTCATGGTAATGGTCTGACTAAGAAACTTAAAGTGAAAAGAATTAAATAAATAAAAACTTTTACCATCCTTCCTTGCCATGCTGGCCTTTGCTTGGTAATGGAGTAAAATCTTCAACAACCAAACGAGGATATTGGCTCTATGTAAATCCAAGAAGGGGAGATGTCAGATAAAACAGAACAGAATTAAAAGATATATTTCTCATGTTGTTGAGTATGAATTAGATCTGCGGAAGCTGGAATTAGAAATCACCAACCTGATTAAAAGTATGAATCACAATGTTTGAATTTGAGTACTTGTCAACAATCTGCATTGAACAAGAGTTTTATGAAATTAAATCCAATCCAATATTTAATAAACATGAAAATAAACATCGACCAACGTCCAAGTAAATATGTAAATTCACTAATGGGAACCTTCAAGGTTTCATCATGGGTGTTGAATGAATTCATCAGAACCAACGGAACATTGCAACCGTATTTTGAATTAAGATTCTGAGCAAAATACAAATAAAAAATAAAATTAAAACTGTTAGTTTGATCTGATTATACAAAAGGGGGGGGGGGGGGGGGGAGAAAAGAAGTCACCAACTTATGACCTCAATCTGAATAACAATCAGGTCAAGAAATGTCAAGCCATTGCGAACTTCAATGACGGATCTGCGATTTGTTTTTTGAAAAGAAAAAGAGCAGTTAAATAGATCAATTGGCGTAGAATGAATATAGGTATATAAATAGAGAGAGAGTGAAATAGGAGGATTAATAAGCATACTTAGGTCCAGTACATCCCATAGTGGTTCCTAGACCTCCATTAAGCTTTAAGACGACAAGCTTGTCCAAAAGCTTCTTGGTTTCAGCAGGATCTGCAGTTAGATTTAGTGAGAAATGGATGAAATCCAAACGATTCTTGCTAAATGAGATGAAGATAATTACCATCGGGAGAGGGAGACAAGATGTCGTACGGAACAACCACTTCATCAGTCGGAGTTTGGATCTTACTCCATTCTATGTGCTGCGCTTCTCCACTTCAATCAAATCATATAAATCTTCAACATCAGGATCTGAATCTAACAGAAAGAGAGAAAAATCAAGTACAAGAGAAATGATTTGAAAAATAGTACCTGAGATAGCGGGAGACGAGGTTGATGAATCCGTTCTTCTCATTTTCACTGAAAACACAAACCAGAAACCGCAGACTTGTTTGGTATTACCTTCTTTTACTTCATTAATCAGTCTAATACGACACAGTCAATACCGAAAGAAAAGAAACGGAACCTGATTTCTGAAAGAGAAGCGACGGCAGATTTGAGGCTTTCTAGCTTTTCCATTGGAAACAACAAAGCTGCTATATCAACAATATTAGGATGGATCTAAGAATAGAAGAAAACTGGAAGACAAAGGAGAAATCACTCTGAATTCATAAGAGAGAAAGAAAAGATCTTACAAATCAGCTGCTGTGTGGCGTGGTTTTGTTTGTCAGCTCCAAAACAGATCATATAAGCTCGTTCAACCAAATAAAAATAAGGGTAAACTACAGATATGGCCACCGAACTATTTAGTATATCTATTTTAACCATATAATTATAAAATCCATCAATAAAACCACTAAACTTTTAAATTAATCTCTTTTAACTATCGTCGCGACAAAAAATAATATAATAGTTAATAAAGATTTATAAAATTATATATTTACTCACTATTATTTATTTATTATATTAATTTAATTATGATTTTAATAATAAAGCGAAAAAGTAAAAGTATGGAATGAAGCAATGCATTTTTTTATATATTCTATTATTTTTTTATTTTATAACATTATTCAATTTGTTTTTTTAAAAATATATTCCACGTATGCAAAGCGAGTCGAAAGTATGACCCACCCTCGTTGTATTTAAGACAAGGCTTGACGGCATATTAAAAACAATCAAAACCCGGATTTTACGATTTGTTCGATTGGGGTTCTAGAAAAAGGAAAACTATGGACGATGGAGGAGCCCACAGCAAGAGCCGAAGTGACGATAAAGAGGAGAAGAACTAACGGGTGGAGCGCATCTCTGCGAAAAGGCGACACCTCGCCCGGGCATCTTCCATTGCTTTTTATCTCTTCTTTAGAATATGCCATCCATATGTTTCGTATTAACAAAAATATAAAAATTATATTAGGTACCATCAAATTATTAATGTTAATACATTTATGTTATTAAATTAGTTCAGTCGTAACATTAAATTTTTGTTTCATATTTAATTGTCATTGAATCGTTAATTCAATAGCGACGTGATAATGAAGATAACTATTGGTGATGTTATTTTAATGTGGCTATTGACCTCTCAAATGATATCATTTTACACATTGACTTGTAAGGGTGTATTGATTTTATCATTAAATTTTAAAATAATTAGATTTTTTTAATGAATATATCGATCATTAATATCGGTTAATCACCGCTCATAACCGATCATTTTAAAGTTTAGTAGTAAAATTTATATACTTTTAAAAGTATAGTAGCTAAAACAACGTCGTTTTGAATATTAATAACCACATCAAAACTATATCGTTTTGATTACGTCAATAACTATCATCCATGTCATTACGTTATTATTAAGTTAATGACTCGATGGCATAATTAAAATTAAAATTAAAGTTTAATGTTACGGTTAAATAAATTGAATGTTCAATGATATAAACAAGTCAATGCTAATAGTTTAATGATAACCGATGCAGTTTACTCAAAAATCAAATTATAATATTTAATTCAAAATTATGATACACAATGTAAGATGAAGAAAATTATTATATTATCACGTTTGATTTATTTTTTTAATTCTTATGTTTATCTTCTTGATAAATCCTAGTTTTACACAGAGAGGAAGGGAAAAGGGTACCGTAGGGAGAAGAAAAAGGGTGCTTTAAATGAGTATATAAGTATATAACTTATGACTTAAAAAAATACGAGAAAATAAATATGATCAATTTAACTAATCGACTAAATTAATAAAAGATATTTTACTAAATTGTCTTAGAATAATTTTTTAAAATAAAATTAACCCGTTTAATATTTTAATACATTAAATTTTATAAAGTAAAACTATTTTTTAAATATACAAATTTATAAAAAAAAATTGAAAAACATCTAGTCTCTACTTTTTTTTTGTTTAACCAAATTCAATATAAAAAAAACTTCATCACCACTTTGAATTTTTTTTTTTTATTTTGAACCAAAAACAAACTAAAATTTGATTCCCCTTATTCTAGTCTAAAACATAAAACTATTTTAGTCCACCTATGTATTTAGGTATTTCATACACATAAAATCAAATATGTTAACATTAAATTATTAATATATTTGTCTCTTATTCATGTTTTTTTAATATTAATTAACAAATAAAGTAAGTATATCATAGATTTGATTATATCAATCAATACACTTTCTTTATAGAGTTTTAAGTAATAAGTTATTGGGAAAATTATATATTTAGTACCTCAATTATGCATTTGTTAATATTTTAATATTCCAACTACTATTTTTTTATAAAATGATACTTATCATTATGTTTTTATTCTATTTTGATACCTCTGATGTTTAAAATTAATGGTAGCTTGGGTTAATAATAAAGAAAGTATTTTTTTAATTTTAGATTAAAATTGTAAATTCTTCGTTTCCTTTCATCTAGTTAAACACTTTTTAAGGTTTTGAGTTTAAAAAATATGACAGGGACAATTAAAATTTTAGGATTTGGGGATTAATAGAGGCGAATGCAAGGTCTATTAGAATATTTAAACTCCATGATCAGGATACTGATGAGAATATGAGGGGTGTGAAATAGATAAGACAAAATAGAATTAAAGCTTTAAAAATCTCTCTCGGCAAGAATATACAAGTATTTTATCATCTTTATTTAATCGTTGGGATGCCAAAATAGAACAAAAATATAATATTAATTACTATTTTACCAAAATAATAGTCGAAGATACCAATGAACTGAGTTTTGGGCTTTTAAATTTAGGCTATGAGAAAACTCAAATAGGCTTAGCATGGGTTTGGGCTTTGGCCCTGGCCTATTGTTAAAGTAGAGTTTTTACTCATTTTAAAAGTGGATTGTACTTTCTTGCTTCTATTGGTGGAAAAAATTATATTATGAACTCATTCATCTAATAATTTTTAAGGTGAATCATTATCTTTTTCCTACTTGTAATAAGTAAGTTATGAACCTGTCTTAGCTAGGTACTCAAAAGCCATTTTTTGGTTTACTGTTAAGAAAAATAAAAATTAAAGTTTTTTGTTTTCAACAAAAATTAGTTAAAAATGATTTTTTAAAAACTTGTATTTTGAAACATGAGAGTTTTCCCGGCTAATTAGTTAAAAATCAAAGATTTAAAAATTTGATTTTGAGAGTCGATTACAAGTGGGTAAGGATTAGCACCCCACACCGTCTAAAATTAATACCTAAAGGATTCATATTTTAATTATTAAGAAAAATAAATTTGGATATAAGTTTAAAATTAATTCTTAAAATGCATGAGTGCATGAGTATGTGATTCGAACAACCTAACTCTCTACCCACGATGTCAAAGAAAATGACACCCGAAAATTCAAAACGATACTCTCACTAGGATATCGGGACCTCAAATACTAAATTAAATTAATGCAATTAATTAAATATGATAATTAATTATGCATGATGAAATATTAATATAAATAAATAGTAACACAAATAAAATAAAGTAACCACACACATATATACATATATAACAAAAGAAAATCATATATTATATGACATAAAACAATATATTATAATATATATTAATAATATACAATTTAGGAAAAATAATAATAAAAATATAATGTGAATGTATATATACGAAAAACACATAATATAAGATATATGTACACGAATGGATATTTAATTTAATATAATATATGATTATTTTATGTGTACATGTATATATAATAATATGTATAAATTCTATGAAAATAAATATTCATGATAACATATTAATAAAAGATTAAAATATATATCGAACAAATAAAACAATTACGAACAAAACAACAATCAACATAATATACAAAAATAAAAAATCTTAACTATATTATACGCATGCATAAGAACAAAAAAATTACGAATAACACTTATATTGAATAAATAACAAGCATCTAAATAGAAATATATAAGATGAAGGATTAAAATTGAATGAAAAGAAAGGACGGGTGCCAAAAGGTAATTAAACCTTAAAGAAATTTAGCTTGATTTTGAAAGAGTAGGATTCAATTAAAAACTGTAAGTAGATTAAGGGACCTGCAATTCTCCCTTTTTAAAAATAATTAAACGTAATATGAGGTGTAATTAAAAACCGTTTGAAACATTGGGGACCAAGTTAATAATTTAACCATGAAAAGGGCCTGAGAAGCAAAATAAGGTGAAAAGACCTATTAGATAATTTTAGTAGTAAATTATAAAATTTGAAAAATATTCAATGGTCGTGGACTTAATTTAAAGACAAAAGGGTAGAGAAGCAAAGGGTTTAGGGCGGAAGGATTAAAAAATAATTATTTTAATATTAAAATTTAAAAATTATAAAAGGATCCTATCAAATCTAATTTTGACCCTTTGTTGTTTTTTATTTTTAACATATAAAAAATCTTTATTTCTTATTAAATTCTCTCGATTGAACCCCGTTCCTTTGAATATTTATCTCATCTAAAGAAATTTACCTAAAATTCATCCATTATTTTTAAAAATCACCCTTTTTGCTTTTTAAAAATCATCATTTAAACTTTTTTTATATTAATCGAAACTCGTTTTGAATAGACGAAGTTCTCTTTTATTGGCGCGCAATTATTTGGTTCTAAAAACCAAATATTTATTATTAATCAAGAAAGAAGACTAAAAGATCGAGATATTTTTCTACAACGCTCAAAATTTAGAAATTATAACAGTTGAGAAAGGAAGTTAAATTTGTTAGCTGTTATCTTTTCTTTTAGTATACGATATGTTTTGGAGGTAATCCTTATCGTAATACAAAACACGATCGTTTTGAACATAGGCACTGGTTATATGCTAGTTGATGTAAAGGGGTTAGATTATCAATTGAATGAAACGATTTTTATCTTTTTCTCTTTTATTTTGTTTCTTTCTAATTTTTTTATATTTTCTTTTTATTTTTGATGTATTTATATAATTTTATTTTGGTGTGTTACAATAGTATCAGAGCGGAAAGGATAGTGAAAACTCAAACAACATCGACGATGATGGAACCAGTGGAAATTTCAGAGTGTACGCAAGAAACGATGGGATTTCAATCAAATTTTAATAAATTGGAAAGCACTATTGATCACAAGTTTAATAAGTTTCAAGTTAAAATGATGACAACTATTAAGCAATTGTTAGAAAGAGCTTTAAGAAAGACAATTATTTTTACTGTTGAGCAGTCGCAAGAGTTATTCGAGTCAATATCAATTGAAAGTTACGAATCGATGGTGGTAAACCAACCAAAAGAAATCACAATACATATGAAGACAATTAAAAAATTGAGAGAAGCTTTTGTGGTTACATTGTTGGTCGATGGTGTATCTGAAGACAAGATATTTAATAAAATATCTATTATAATGTTGCAGTAAAAATTCTCTAAAATATAAAAATATAACTGGGAGTTTCAAATATACAACTAATTGTTAATTGAATTTCTCTGATTATCATTGATAACCACAAGAAGATACAATCCCACAACAGTTACAAAAATTGAATATACATAGGTCTCAGTTTACTTCTTTTAGGCCAATAAAAAGGAACTACAAAATGGTAAGACACAGGTTAAATTATTTTGTTGAAGATAAATATTATATATGAAAATCAATTTTAGAAGTCATTATTAGAGAAAAATATTAATGTTGATCATTATAACAGGGATGATACGTTTAGATAAATTGGAAATATATCAAGTGAGTTTTATCTTATTGCTGGAAGAGTACCAAAAAATAATTTTATGTATTTGAATTGTTAAGTATTATGAAGAAAATATTAATAAGACTCCATTTGGTGATCTAAGAATTGTTGAATATGTTATGACAATGAGAACTTTTTTCTCTTTGATTCATGTAAAGAATCACAAGTTAATGCTTTCAATCTTCACTCTTGTCTCTATATTGAAAGAGTAAAGTTTTTTTCAATTCTTTTCTTCTACTATTACCTTTTTATCTATAAAATCATTTATCAAGGTCTTTAGGGGATTTGGAGAAACAAAATTGATGTGGAGAAACTTTTATTTTGTTTGATAAATGGTTACTATATTCTATAAGAAATTTGTTTTTGCAGTATGGTTGGATTATGAAAAGCAAGGAAAAAAATTTATGGTTGACTTGTTAGCAACTTGCTATAAATGTGTACAAGAATTTAGACCAGTTAATGTTGTTTCTCAGCTTTAAGCCGAGGGAAACCATTCTTATCAGGAATGATTAAAAGCACAAATGTACTTGTTAACATTTCATGTTTTGAGTTAATTAACCAAAATTTTCATGAGACCAATCGACATTGTTCTCTCGATGTCTTGCCTATTGTGATAGGGGAGACTTCATTTTCAATGAGAGAAAAATGCAGCTAAAACACAAATAAAAAATGTACACCACAATTAATTTTTTTAGCTCTAACATCTTTATTATTGTATACGTCTTTTTATCTCATCAAATTTTAATACTCAATACTTAATACTTTATGCTTGAGCATACATATAGACATGAATGATTGATTATTTATAAATATTTTAATCCATTAAAAAGGTGATCACGTGTTTTCAGTAGTTTCTGTCATGTTGTTCTTGTAATACATTAACAGAAAATACTTTAAAATTATTGCTACCTGTCGAACTAAAGTATCTGAAAATATCCAAAATCATGACACCACATTAATGTGTGAGAAATGGGTTATGGTGGCTGGAGATGCAAAGAATGGTGGTGGTTTATGTGTGATTGGTGTTTAAAAATTTGTTGTTTGAAGAAGATGGAGATAATATTTTTCAAAAAAAAATGTGTTTCTATGTATTTTAATATTATTCTTCACTCTCAAATCCATACAGATATATGTTGATATAGAGTTCTAATATAACTAAAACTATACTTTTATCTTTAATTTAAATAATATTTATTTCTAGTTTAAATAAGACTTCTAATAAATTTAAACTACTAACTGAGAATAAATTCTAATTATATGTTAAATAAAAACTTTAGAATTTTTCGTTAACTTAGACTTCTCCTCAAGCTGTAGCACTTTTTTGATAAAATTCACAAGATAAAAGGGTAAACAAACATTTTGAACATTAGGGTAACAAAAAGTAGTGAAGTAACATTTGTTTGCATGCACATGAAAGGCTTTCCAAATATGTTTTTTTGAATTATCATTCATAAATTCTCAATTTAGAAGAAAATATAAGCAACACTTCACTATCCCAGTCAATATATTTATATGGGTACAAATCTATAAAAATTTCATAAGGCATTCACTTTAATGGATGAAAACTTATGTTTCTTACTTCAACCACTTATTTTGACATAAAAAATGAGATTGTTGTTGAGTGTTGTACATAAAAAAATTGAACTTGTAAAACACATTGTATAAACACAAAGAGTTGCCAAATCATCTTCATAGATTATTTCTTTGCTAGTACAAAATAAAATAAATTGTATTAAAATTAATAAACATATTAATGAAAACAACTCACTATTAATCATGATAATAAAAGTAATATACTAGAAAGGTGAAATATATTTCAAGAAAAGCATCATTTTGATCATTATAAAAATTTTATTTTTTTCATTAACAATTAATTGAGACATATACCAAATATCTTACTTCATATCACAAAATTATCTATGGTTCAGTGACAAACACATGCCACTCTCACCATGAATACCCAAGTTTCATTCTGCCTAAGGTCTTTTTTCTTTTGTTTTGATTTTTCTTTTTCTCAATTAGTCGACTTGTCTCGTTACTTGATTAAGGTTGAATAATTAATATATTTTATTAAATTAAAATTAAAATTAAATTAATATAATTTATAAATATCATGAAATAAATGTATAATTATACAAAAGTTTTTTTAATTGTCACATTTAAGGGTGAGTGTTCGATCGAGTCAAGTCGAGCTAAGTCAAAAAATTGAGTTATTCGAGTTGACAAGTCTAATTTTATCATTCAAACTTTCATTGAATTTTTTTTTGAATCGAGTCGAGTCGAGTTTCGAGTTCTTTTAAAGATTTAATTATAATTATTTATTATGTTATAGTACTATTTGGTTGTAATTTAAATAACTTTCACTAATCATATAAGCAATGGATATATATATTTCTTCATGTATAGAAATATTTCTTTATATTTTTATATATCAATATATATATTATAAAAATTTGAGAGACTTGTCTCAAACTTAAAAATAAATCTTCTAATTATTAAAAATTTTTGAGTTATTCGAATTTCTGTTTTATAACTCAAACATTATTTGAAATTTTTTTTGAGTTATTTGAGTTTATGAAATTTTGAGTCGAGTCGAGTTATTCGATTTTTTCGAGTCAAGTCGAGTTTTGCTTACCCCTAGTCACATCACTTATACGTTAAGTTTTAATGATTGGTGGTAATATTAAAATTATTTTAATATTTATATGGTGTATTTGTCAAAATTAAAGTATAGTAATCAAACCGATATTAACTATATAATTGAGTGTTCATTGTGTAGTTTACCCTAGTTTTTAAATGGGTTGAATTAATATCGATTTAAATGTTGTCTATTTTACAAGATTTACAAAGTATTTTTTAAAACTATTATGTGTAAAAGGAATTAAAATAATGAATTATAGGATTATTGATTCGTTTATTAAATTTTATATTGGGTAATTTTTAAATAATATTATTTATGGGATTATTTATCCTAATTTCTAAAAGGATTTATAAGATTACTTATCTTAATTTGTGAATGGTTTCTTACTAGTTTACACCTTGCACTAAAGTTCTTTGGTGAAACAAAAGTTTATAAAGATAAATATTTAAGTATAGATTGAATCCATATTCGATTGGTGATACAAACTGTTATAATGTTTGAAGGATTTATACATAAAGGTTTATGAAGTAATTACATGTACAATTGCGTGAGTAAATTCATGAATGTTGCTAGAACTAGTTTAAGTATAATATAAATCAAACCAAACAGTGATCCTTATATATATAAAACCTTATGAATCCCTATATTATGGAAGGGTACTTCAATAGCGTTTTACTTTAATTTTAACTATAGAGATGATTCATAGGTGAATTCATACACATCATCGGGGCGGCCCCTACCATTGAGACGATGGTGTGCATGAGTCTTTCTTGTAATCCCGAACACTTTATTTTATAATAATACTTTTATTTTTCCTACGAAGAAAGTCGAGGTCGACTTGGTGCATTCGCTATGCCCTATGATATCGGTTGTGGCTTAAAGACTAGTGTAGTGGATGAGAATTGACTCATGTGGCCTTGATGCTGCGCTTCCGTGATAAATCCTTAGTGAAGGATATGTGTTGAAGGTTGACTTGTCTTGGATGTGTTCCTTTTCAAGTGTCGCATGGCTTAGCCACCTAGGGGTGTGAGGGCTAAGGCCCGCCACCCAGGGGTATCGACTCAATTTAAAGGATTAACTTTACAGTGCAAAAGTGGTACATGTGTTTGCATTACTTCATACCATTGATGTGAGAAATGATTGGGATATCACTTGGAAAATTCATACAATATGATTTTGATAATAAAATGAGAAATGAAAAATGATCACTTATATGTCAACATAATGTTTGTTGTATCATATGATGGATTGTTTTGTATAATAGAATTTATACATGTGAATATTCTCTAAGATTTACATATGATAATTATGTATGAGAAAGCTTAGACTAAAGAAATTGCATATGGATTATATTATTGAATCCATGATACATATTACGTACGGTTTAATATGTTGTTTTAGAAATGTAAGTGCATAGTTCTAAAAGTATGATAATGGTTGAAATGATGTTTATTTATTGATTTTAAAGTGATTTATAAAAAAAATAATGAGTGATGGTTTGAAAACTAATTTTAAAATGCATTGATGATGTTTTGTTTTAGAGCACTCCCTACTAAGCCTATATACTTATATTTATTTTTCTATCAATGTAGAGAATTAATCATTGGAAGCAACAAATAAGCAATAAGGAGATTTAAGACTCAATACTCAAAAATATGATTCTAATGAACTTTTAGTAATAAAGGCAATATGGTTTTATGATGTTGAAGGGATGTATTTTGAAGACTAAATTTTTACAAGTTTGTTTTGATGATTTGGTTTTGTAATTGGTCTTTCTTAATAGTTTTAGACTTAGTTCAATATTTTGGTATATGGAGTAGGATGCTTTCTTATAGTTGATATAGAGCTTTGATTTATGTTCGTTTAAATTGCCTTGTATATTTAAATATTATTGGAAAACATGCTTGTGTTGTTAGTAGAGGTTAGGCGAGTGTTTAGGCATGTCTAAATAGAGGCAAAATATCATATGTTGGACCGAAAGATGATTATAGGTCTTCATATAAAGATATGTGTCTTTGAAAATTAGTACACAGGGTTTTATGAAACCTCAAATGTATGAAAATTAGCTTAAGGTATCAATATATGGGGATTGAATACCGACACATCATCTTATATTTTGAAACTCGTATCGATATACATTTTGGTTACTAGAATCTGATTTTGGTGAACATAAATGGAAGATCTGTGACAACAGGAAAAAAAAGAACAATATAGTTTTGAAAAGTTGAACCCACGACCTTTCACTTGTAAGGCCAATACCTAGTCATTTGATTTAGGCAACTTTTAAGGATGTATTTGCCCTTATTTTATATTAACTTATATCGAAATAAAAATAAGAATAAAAAATAATCAGATAATTTTAAAATTGTATCCCTCGTATGTGACCTTTCACCTACTCGAGGAAGAGTCTGGAAACCCCCCTCTTTGCCCTAATCTTCAACCTTCCCTCACCTCGATCACCTTCGATCTTTGTCACCACCCGTACATGCCAACACTGCCTAAACCGTCGAGCTCGTCATCGTATCCCGAGAAAATCCCCACCATTTCCCCTTCACCCGTCACCGGAATTGCCTGAAATCGAAGGGTGAAGCTTCGAGCATCCTATGAACAAATCCATTCGGAATTTTGTAAATCCTAACCACAGTAGATGTTCGTTCGTTAAACTAGTGCCAACATCGACCTCCCTATGCTTCGACGAACCTATGTCCACCGTTCGAGTCTCTGATTTGCACCGACTGAAGCCTCACCGGAAACCTACATTTTGGGGCAAGTTTGGTAAGATTTCTAACCTTCTTCGTGTTTTACTTGGATTTTGGTTGACATAATATGTTGCTTTGATTGGAATCTGTGTAATTTTGGCGTCTAATGTGTTTTCCAGTTGTTTTAGGGCCGCGTGTGGCCTCTATGCGCTGCTAGGGCGATTTTCGGCCGCCCTAGATTGATGCTCTGAAACTAACCGGTTCAAACCGGTTTAAACTCGTTCTGAATCAATCCTAAACCGAATCAAAACAAATCGAGACGAACTGAACGAGTTAACCCGGACCAAACTAAAGTAAACTAGACCCGTTGACCAATGACGTTAACTACTGACATCAGTGTTGACCTTGATCGATGATTTCGTGTTGATCTGTCTGCTGACATCATCATGACATTAGCATTAACTTTGATTGTTGACGTCAGCGTTGACTTTGACCAAAAAGTCAAAATTTTCAAAAACTCATAGTTTATGTTTTTCAATGTCTTGAGTCCATCTGTGAAACCTATTTTGCAAAACTCGAACCTAAAACCCTCCAAATTAGACTATAAATTTTAGAGTTAAACTTTTTAATATGCAAAAGTAAAGTTCAATGTTCAAAATAAAGGGCTAATATCAATGTTTAATAGATTGTAGGATCTCATAGTCTTCCCGATCTTGTAACGACCTAGCCTAACTCCTCTCGTTTAGATCAAAAAGTAGTAAATTAAACTTATTTTTTATATTCGGGGTCCAGTAATACAATAGAGCGTGACTCGAAAGCCTAGTAAACCGCCTGACTGATTCTGCCTTTTTGAGGTGTGTTCCTTGTGTGCAATATGGTTGTTTATTAATGTTTTATTTTTGTTTTAATAAACTAATTATGTGCACACGACTATTTCCCTAGAATTTCATACATATTATGTTTTTGGACTTTAAGCATGATTATACGAAGTTTTGATATATGCTTGATATATCATGTATGTTCTTGTTCTGATATATATATATGCGTGTATGTGTGACAGCCTGATTAATACTTGCTACTCATATTATTATTTTCCTTACTACTGCATAATTCTTTCATTGAAGTATTTGTGTAACACCTGAATTTAAAAAAAAAAAGAAAAGGGGAAAAGTGTGGTTGTAGGGTTTCGAGCCTACAACCTTCAGCCTTCTAAAGCTATGACCTAACCATCTAAGCTAATTAGCTCTTGAGTGTTAATATCCCACTTCTAGCTTTTAATTTATCCCTGTTTCGGATATTAATAATAATAATAATAGTTTCGAATAAATCTGTTGGTTCATGTTAGAACTATTTTAGATCAAAATATCCCATCTGTTCGAAACATATAAACCCTTCACCTTCCCCGCCTCCGGCCACCGCTAATCTCCCCCACTGCCGCGCCGTGTCGTGCACCGCCACCACCGGAGTGCTTGCCGTCGCACCCTCAGCCGAAACCCTTACCCGATGCACGCGTTCGCCGTCGTCTCCGCCGTGAATCGAAGCTAGAAGCTTCGTCGGGGGTTTAGGGTTAAACCCTTCGCGTTTTACTTGTTTCCAGCCATCATCGATGTTCCTCCGGTGCGTCGACTGCCTCACCGTGATCAGCGTGGGAAGGCGACCAAAACCCCTCCCAAATCGCCTCCCTCCGACGCTGTTCAAGCCACCGTCAGAGACTTTTCCCGATTCGTCAAACCGGTAAGTTTTGGCCTGTTTCAGAGGGGTAACGCTTTGTTGTGGTTGAAAATCTGTGTTTGGAAGTAATTGAAGGCTTTTTCCAAGTTCAGAGGACTGTATCTGGACGTTTTAGGCCGCGCGTGGGCTCCACGCGCCGTCACGGGCGATTTCCGGCCAACATGGACGGTTGCCGGGAGCCAGCCGGTCTAAACCGGTCAACCCGAATCAAACCGAACCGGTCTAACCCGAACCGAACTGAACCGGTCCAACCTGAACCGAACCGAACCGGTCTAACCCGAATCGAACTAAACCGGTCTAACCCGTTGACCCGACTCGTTGACCGACCCGACCCGTTGACCAACCCGTTGACCCGACCCGTTAATCGATCCGACTCGTTGACCAGTGACGTCAGTGTTGACTGCTGACGTGGCTGCTGACGTAAGCGTTGACTGCTGACGTGGCAACTAACGTCAACGTTGACTGCTGACGTGGCAGCTGACATCAGTGTTGACTTTGCTGACGTTAGCGTTGACTTTGATCAAAAAGTCAAAATTTTCAGCTGTTGACGTGGCAACTAACGTCAACGTTGACTGCTGAGGTGGCAGCTAACGTGGCAGCTGACATGGCAGCTGACGTCAGCGTTGACTTTGCTGACCTCGGTGTTGACTTTGACCAAAAAGTTAAAATTTTCAAAACCCCTTATTTTATGTTTTTCGACGTCCTGAGTCCATCCGTGAAGTCCGTTTTTCGAATTTCGATCCCGAAAGCCTCCAAATTGGACTTTAAAGTCTTGTGTCAAACTTTTCTTCTAAGTTAAGTTAAGTTTAGAGTTTTAATCTGGGTCTAATATCGATACCTGTTTACTTGTAGGATCTCATAGTCCTCCCGATCGAGTATCGACCCAGCCCGGTTCCTCCTGATTTGACCCGACCCGTGATCCGATCGTGACTCGTATGTATTTCTCCCTCTAGTGAATAAATCCTGTATCTAGATTCTCGTATTGATATAAAATTTGATCGTGTACCTATAGGGTCCAGTACTGCTGTAGAGCGAGGCTCAACCGCCCAGTAGACCACCTGTGTGCTTCTACTCTTTTGAGGTGTGTTTCCTTACGTGCTATATGTTGTATATTAATGTTTACCGTTTTTACAAACCAAGCATGTGTACATGATTATTTTCCGGATTTTACCTAGACACATATGTTGAACCTGACCATATTCTGTTTATGGTATGCCTGATATATTTTGTATGACATGTCCTGATTTAGCATTTCACGATATCTGAGTAATTACTGTCACTGCCATCATTATACCTGTTATTATTGCATGCCTGTCACTTTGGGTTTGGGATGATGTGTAGTTCCTGTTATTCGGTTTAGCCTTGATCCAGTTGGTAATTCCGTCCTGTTTACGGTTCCTAGCTACGGTTAGGGTAATTCCGTCCTGATATCGGTTCCCGTACTACAGCCGGGGTAATTTTGCCCGTTACCTAAGGTGATTCCTTAGGCCGGTACCTTCGCCCCATCGGGCTTAGGTTAATGCCTGTATTAGATACTGTTCTGGGGAACCGTATTTTGGAGATCGGTTGGAGGGTAGTATATCATGCCATGCATCTCATGCATTGTTTTCTGATATCATTATATATTCGTTGTACCTGTGATTTTTATGCACTGTGTAACACACTAGGCTCCATAGCTCATACATGTTTTCTTCCCCTTTCAGATAATCGTAGATAGGCATCCCGGATTTGGCACTCGGAGGATCTACACCTCCTAGATTATCTTTTGATGTAATACTTATATATCTCCCGGGTCTTTAGTTATAGTGACATGTGCCTTTATTTCGCTACTATTATGCCTATATTTTGTTACTGAATGGTTTTAACTCATTATGTTTGATTACTGTGATATGGATCGTTTTATGAGCAATGTTTTGAATGCATGTTACTTTTGAGAGATTAACGTTTTATTATGATCATATGGATTATGGTCGAAAATATGATTTGATGGAACTGTTATTCTTACAGGTTTTCTTGATTTTGGGTTGAATCTTGTATTTGCTTTATATATATTCGTTTTGAAAAAAAAATATGACTACTTTAGGTCGGACTCTTCGCATAGGCCGGTCTAGGGGGGTTACATTTAGTTAGTATCAGAGCTTTTGGTTTTAAGATTCTCGGACTATGATGGGTCCTAAATAAAACGTTTTCTGTTAAACCGTTTTTAATTAATATCTGAAAGGCCATGTCACCTATATCTTTTTGTATTATGTATGATTCTCCAGTGTCAATTCTAATCTCATAAGCTCTATTCTTTTAGATTACCTGAGACTCATGAGTGTCCGTAGAGCTCGCTGGACCACCCGAGGGCGTGGTCGTGCGACTAGCTTCGCCGATCCTATAGAGGAGCCTATCAGCGGCCCTCCGCCCATTACTCCTGTAGACCCGCCTGTTCCTGCTAGTACCATTGTACCGCCTGGCCCATATCTTCCTACGGGCATAGGTATGTCTACCCCGGTCAGAGGGGTACCTGTACCGAGCACCGAGCCTGCTACCAAAGTGACAGATGAGACTCTTAGTAGACAGTTGCTTCAGCTGATACAGGGAGCTGTCAGAGCTTCAGGTGCTATGCCAGATACTCCTATCTCTCAGATCCTGATCGCCAATAGAGTGAAGACTTTTTCTGGATCCTTGACAGGTGCACCTTCTGAGGCTGAGTCATGGTTGTATGATACCGAGAGACGCATGGACCAGCTGGGTTTGGAGCCAGCTAAGAGATATTTAAGAGCTGTGTCTATGCTCGATGGTAGTACCCACGTCTGGTGGGAGTCTGTGGTTAGCAGTGTATCGCCTGATGTGTTGACTTGGAACTTTTTCAAGGAACGGTTCAGGAACCGTTTCCTAGGGGAGCGTTATCTGAGAGAGAGGCGTCAGGTCTTCAAGGACTTGATTCAGGGTACCATGACAGTGGCCGAGTATGAGTTACAGTTCCTGGATCTGATGAGGTATGGTGCTGGGTTAGTGGCTATAGAGAAGGATAGGTGCGACAAGTTTCTTGAGGGTTTCCGTATCGGTATCAGAGACTGAGTAGCCATGTACCATGATACAGTATTTGAGGATCTTGTGAACCATGCAAAGACAGATAAGGACTTGGAGAAGCTTTCTGATAGTCAGATTATCAGGGATCAGGATCGTGATAGGGGCAGAGATAGGGATCGGAGGAAGGACCGTAACCGATCTGGGGGACACGGCATGGTGAGTCCTATAGTCGCCATGATAAGAGGGCTCGATCTGCACCGAGTCAGAGAGATGGTTCTTACCATCGGCCTGCGGCACCTCAGGACTCTGCCGTCAGCCGAGGTGGTTCTTCTGGGTTTCCGACTGTATCAACTTGTGACTTTTGTGGCAACCTGCATAAGGGCGAGTGTAGGAAGAAGACTAGAGCATGTTTTCGATGTGGTTCTTCCGAGCACTTTTTGAGAGACTGCCATCATCCACCTTCTGCTGGTCGACCATCGACCTATACCCCTATGCATACTCAAACACCATCCCGATCTCAGACATCTGTTCAGACACCTGCTACGGGGCGTTTTCAGGGTAGAGCATCTGGGTCTGTTGCTAGATCCAATACCCGGGGCCGAGGCCACCAGAGTGGTGGACCACCTATTTTTGAGGCTCGTCAGCCAACGCTAGTTTATGCTACCAAATGTCGTGATGACCAGGATGAGCCAGATGTTATCGCAGGTACTTTTACCATCCTTTCTGTCCCGTACTTTGCCTTGCTTGACAATGGTTCCACCCACTCCTACATATCAAAGTCAGTATCTAGTGATCTTTCAATCTCTGTTGAGGACACCGAGAGTGTTGTTACCGTTATGATCCCCGTGGGACAATCTTTATCTGTGAATAAGGTGTTTCGGAGATGTCCCCTCGTTGCGGAAGGGGAAGTGTTTCTTGCGGATCTTATGGAACTTCCTTTACAAGAGTTCGATCTCATCCTGGGGATGGATTGGTTATCTGAGCATCGTGTTAGTCTAGACTGCGAGGCCAAAAGGGCCACGTTAAGGACTCGGGATGGACGATCCGTAGTTTTGGTTGGTGAACGTCGAGGCTATCTGACCAATGTTGTATCAGTTTTGACTGCTGACAAGATGATCCGTAAGGGATACAAGACCTTTATTGCCTGTTTCCTTAACACAAAGGGGTCTCTATCTAAGATCGAGGAGATTCGCACTGTTAGCGAGTTTCCTGAGGAGCTACCGGGTCTCCCTCCAGACAAGGAGGTTGAGTTCGAGATTGAGACTTATCCTGGATCAACACCAGTTTCTATGGCCTCGTACCGTATGGCTCCGAAAGAGTTGAAGGAGTTGAAAGTTCAGTTACAGGAACTGCTTGACCGAGGGTTTATCCGACCTAGCTCTTCCCCTTGGGGAGCTCCAGTACTCTTTGTTAAAAAGAAGGATGGTTCCCTTCGGTTGTGCATCGACTACCGGAAGCTGAATAAGCTAACGGTGAAAAACAAGTACCCTTTACCCAGGATTGATGACTTGTTTGACCAGTTTCGGGGAGCTACAGTCTTCTAGAAGATTGATCTTCGATCTGGGTACTATCAATTGAAGGTTAAGGGCTCGGATGTTGCTAAGACTGCTATCCGCACCAGGTACGGGCATTACGAGTTTCTAGTGATGCCTTTCGGGTTGACTAATGCTCCTTCTGCCTTCATGGACCTGATGAACCGAGTCTTCCGACCCTATCTGGACCAGTTTGTTGTAGTGTTCATTGATGATATCCTGGTTTACTCTCGCTCTAAGGACGAGCATGTTGGGCATCTGAGAGTAGTGCTGCAGACTCTTAGAGAGCATCGGTTATATGCCAAGCTAAGTAAGTGTGAGTTTTGGCTTAGTGAGGTGGCTTTTCTGGTACATGTTGTTTCAGCTAAGGGTATCCAGGTGGATCCGAGTAAAATTGATGCAATCACCAGTTGGAAGCCTCCTAGAAACGTGTCTGAGATCCGTAGTTTTCTGGGCTTAGCTGGGTATTACCGATGCTTTGTCGAGGGTTTTTCCATCATCGCTGCCCCTTTGACAAAGCTTTTGAGGAAAGATGTTCCTTTTGTGTGGTCTGAGGCCCAGCAATCTAGTTTTGACCAGTTGAAATTAGCTTTGACCCAAGCTCCAATTTTAGCACAACCTGAGTCAGGAAAGGACTTCACAGTTTACAGTGATGCCTCGCATTCTGGATTTGGATGTGTTTTGATGCAGGATGGCAAGGTGATCGCTTATGCATCACGCCAGTTGAGACCACATGAGTGTAACTACCCCACCCATGATCTTGAGCTTGCTGCAGTGGTTTTTGCTCTAAAGATCTGGAGACACTATCTCTATAGAGAGAAGTGTTATATCTTTACCGATCATAAGAGCCTGAAGTACCTCCTTACTCAGAAGGAGCTTAACTTGAGACAGCGTCGTTGGTTGGAGCTTCTTAAGGATTATGACTGCGAGATTGAGTATCATCCGGGGAAAGCTAACGTTGTGGCTGATGCTTTGAGTCGTAAGACCATATCAGACCTGAGATCCCTGTTTGCCAGGATGAGTGTATATGATGACGGTAGCCTACTGGATAAGTTACAGGTCAAAACGACCTTGGCCAAGCAAATCAAGGACAAGCAGCGGTTAGATAACTCCTTACTTCCTGTTATGCAGCAAGTTGAGGAAGGATCCACCTCTGTTTATTCTTTTGATCAGGATGGAGTCCTTTGTTTTAACGGTCGATATTGTGTACCCAACGATTTTGAGTTGAGACAGACCATTCTCAGAGAGGCTCATAGTAGTCCTTATGCTATGCATCCCGGAAGAGATAAGATGTATCAGAACCTGAAACAGAGATACCGTTGGGTAGGTATGAAAAAGGATATCTCAGACTATGTATCCAGATGCTTGACATGTCAACTGGTGAAAGCGGAACATCAACATCCTTTTGGTCTCTTGCAACCTATCAAGATTCCAGAATAGAAATGGGAGCGAATCACGATGAATTTTGTTACTGGTTTGCCTCTGACCCCGTCTAAGAAAGATTCTGTATGGGTTGTGGTTGATAGACTTACAAAGTCAGCTCACTTTATTCCTATTCGGGTCACTTATTCTCTAGAAAAGCCGGCTAGACTGTATATTTTTGAGATTGTCAGATTACATGGGGTGCCCTTGTCTATCATTTCTGTCCGAGATCCGAGGTTTACTTCCCGTTTCTGGACAGCTTTACAGTCTGCTTTGGGTACCCGTCTGAATTTCAGCACATCCTTTCATCCTCAGACAGATGGTCAGTCTAAGAGAGTAATACAGATCCTAGAGGATATGTTACGGGGTTATGTCTTAGACTTCCGAGGCAGTTGGGAAGATTTCTTGCCCCTAGCAGAGTTTGCTTATAATAACAGTTATCAGGCTAGCATCCGTATGGCAACTTACGAGGCTTTGTATGGTCGTAGGTGTCGTACCCCCATCTGTTGGACAGAGTTATATGATCGGAAGACTCTAGGTCCTGAGTTGATCCAGGAAACTGAGGAGACTGTCAGATTGATCCGAGATCGCTTGAAAGAAGCTTTTGATAGACAGAAATCGTATGCTGATCGGAGGAGGAAGGACATCGAGTTTGAGGTTGGTGATCAGGTATTCTTGAAGGTCTCTCCATGGAAGAAAGTTCTGAGATTTGGACGTAAGGGCAAGTTGAGCCCGAGATATATTGGACCATACCGTATTCTGAAAAGAATCGGGCCTGTTGCTTATCAGCTAGAGTTACCTCCCCAGCTTAGCCGTATTCATGATGTGTTTCATGTATCCATGTTGAGACAGTACCATCCGGATCCGAGTCATATCATTCAGGTTCAGGATGTTGAGTTACGACCGGACTTGTCTTATGAGGAGGAACCTGTTCAGATCTTAGAGTTTGATGAGAGAGTTCTGAGGAGGAGATGTATCCCTATGGTTAAAGTACAGTGAAGAAACCGTAACCCTTCTGATGCCACTTGGGAGATCGAGGAGTCTATGAGGGAGAAGTTACCGCATCTGTTCAGTTCAGGTAAATTTCGAGGACGAAATTTCTTTTTAGAGGGGGAGATTTGTAACACCTGAATTTAAAAAAAAAACAAAGAAAGAAAAGGGGAAAAATGTGGTTGTGGGGTTTTGAACCCACAACCTTAAGCCTTCTAAACCTATGACCCAACCATCTGAGCTAATTAGCTCTTGAGTGTTAATATCCCACTTCTAGCTTTTAATTCATCCCTGTTTCGGATATTAATAATAATAATAATAGTTTCGAATAAATCTGTTGGTTCATGTTAGAACCATTTTAGATCAAAATATCCCATCTGTTCGAAACATATAAACCCCTCACCTTCCCCGCCTCCGGCTACCGCTAATCTCCCCCACCGCCGCGCCGTGTCGTGCACCGCCACCACCAAAGTGCTCGCCGTCGCACCCTCAGCCAAAACCCTCACCCGACGCGCACGTTTGCCGTCGTTTCCGCCGCGAATTGAAGCTAGAAGCTTCGCCGGGGGTTTAGGGTTAAACCCTTCGCGTTTTACTTATTTCCGGCCGCCGTCGACGTTCCTCTGGTGCGTCGACTGCCTCACCGTGATCAGCGTGGGAAGGCGACCAAAACCCCTCCCAGATCGCCTCCTTCCGACGCCGTTCAAGCCATCGTCGAAGACTTTTCCCGATTCGTCAAACCGGTAAGTTTTGGACTGTTTCAGAGGGGTTAACGCTTTGTTGTGGTTGAAAATCTGTGTTTGGAGGTAATTGGAGGCTTTTTTTGAGTTTAGAGGACTGTTTCCGGCCGTTTTAGGCCGCGTGTGGGCTCCACGCGCCGTCACGGGTGATTTCCGACCACCATGGACGACTGCCGGGAGCTAGATGGTCTAAATCGGTCAACCCGAATCAAACCGAACCGGTCCAACCCGTTGACCGACCTGACCCGTTGACCGACCCGACCCGTTGACCAGTGAAATCAGCGTTGACTGCTGACGTGGCTGCTGACGTCAGTGTTGACTGCTGACGTGGCAACTGACGTCAACGTTGACTGCTGACGTGGTAGCTGACGTCAGCGTTGATTGATGACGTGGCAGGTGACATCAGTGTTGACTTTGCTGACGTTAGCGTTGACTTTGATCAAAAAGTCAAAATTTTCAAAAAACCCTATCTTATGTTTTTCGACGTCCTGAGTCCATCCGTGAATTCCGTTTTTTGAATTTCGATCCCGAAAGCCTCCAAATTGGACTTTAAAGTCTTGTGTCAAACTTTTCTTCTAAGTTAAGTTAAGTTCAGAGTTTTAATCTGGGTCTAATATCGATACCTGTTTAATTGTAGGATCTCATAGTCCTCCCGATCGAGTACCGACCCAGCTCGGTTCCTCCAGATTCGACCCGACCCGTGATCCGATCGTGACTAGTATGTATTTCTCCCTCTAGTGAATAAATCCTGTATCTAGATTCTCGTATTGATATAAAATTTAATCGTGTACCTATAGGGTCCAGTACTGCTGTAGAGCGAGGCTCAGTCGCCTAGTAGACCACCTGTGTGCTTCTACTCTTTTGAGGTGTGTTTCCTTATGTGCTATATGTTGTAAATTAATGTTTACCGTTTTTACAAACCAAGCATGTGTACATGATTATTTTCCGGATTTTACCTAGACACATATGTTGAACCTGACCATATTCTGTTTACGGTATGCCTGATATATTTTGTATGACATGTCCTGATTTAGCATTTCACGATATCTGAGTAATTACTGTCACTGCCATCATTATACATGTTATTATTGCATGCTTGCACTTTGGGTTTGGGATGATGTGTAGTGCCTGTTATTCGGTTCAACCTTGATCCAGTTGGTAATTTCGTCCTGTTTACGGTTCCTAGCTATGGTTAGGGTAATTCCGTCCTGATATCGGTTCCCATGCTACAGTCGGGGTAATTCCGCCTGTTACCTAAGATGATTCCTTAGGCCGATACCTTCGCCCCATCGGGCTTAGGTTAATGCTTGTATTAGACACTGTTCTGGGGAACCGTATCCTGGAGATCGGTTGGAGGATAGTATATCATGCCATGCATCTCATGTATTGTTTTCTGATATCATTATATATTTGTTGTACCTGTGATTTTTATGCACTGTGGAACACACTGGGCTCCATAGCTCATACATGTTTTCTTCCCCTTTCAGATAATCGTAGATAGGCATCCCGGATTTGGCACTCGGAGGATCTACACCTCCAGATTATCTTTTGATGTAATGCTTATATATCTCCCGAGTCTTTAGTTATGGTGACATGTGCCTTTATTTTGCTACTATTATGCCTATATTTTGTTACTGAATGGTTTTAACTCATTATGTTTGATTACTGTGATATGAATCGTTTTATGAGCAATGTTTTGAACGCATGTTACTTTTGAAAGATTAACGTTTTATTATGATCATATGGATTATGGTCGAAAATATGATTTGATGGAACTGTCATTCTTACAGGTTTTCTTGATTTTGGGTTGAATCTTGTATTTGCTTTATATATATTCGTTTTGGAAAAAAAATATGACTACTTTAGGTCGGACTCTTCGCATAGGCCGGTCTAGGGGGTTACAATTTGAGATATATTGGGAAGTTCCTGAGGTTTAATCCTGATTCGACTGGTAATTTTGTTTGTTTACAGTTGCTAGCTTCGGTTAAGGTGATTCCACCTGTTATCGATTCTTGTACTTTGGCTAGGATAATTCCTTTTGTAACCTAATGTAATCCCTTATGATGGTATATTAGCCATATCGGGCCTAGGTTAATGCATGTATTAGATATTATTCTGGAAATTATATCTAGAAGTTTAGTTGGAGAGTAGCATGTCACATATATATGTGACCCTTTTTTTGATATAAAGTTTATATGAATATTTCTTTATTTTTATTATGCACGGTTTGAACACACTAGGCTCCATAGCTTTTACCCGAATCTTTTTCTTTTTAGTTATTTGTTGATAGATAAACATGGACTTGGCATTTGAAAAGATCTACTCATTTCTCGGTTATATTTTGATGTAATGTTTAATTCTTCCGATTTGCATTTAGGTGACATGTGCCTATATGTCGTTAAATGTTGATTTAAATATACTTTATTTTATGGATGAAAATATTATGATGTATTTTATTATAGAAGATAATTAAGTTTGAACTTTTATCAATAAATGTTATCTTGTTTATGTAAAAAAATATGACTACTTTAAATCGGGATTTCTGCATAGGCTAGTCTAGGGGGTTACATTTGGTCGGTACAAGATCAAGCCATATCGATGTGGTCTTACCAACATAACATATCGATATGAGGCACGTGTATAGGTACGTCTGACAATTTACATTGTTAACTCGTATCGGTACAAGCATGTTCGTATGAGTACAACCTATTGTAGATGCTATGTTTTCTTGTTGAAAGTTTGGAAATGATGTTGTTTGGTCTTTGTTTTCATGTATGTAATTATATAAGTTAAATGGTTGCGCTAAGTTGAGAAATAGGGAAGAATATTTTATTTGATCCAATCGGGTTCTGACCCGATCCAGCCCAATCGGGTCAGATTTTTTGATGAAAAAAATTGGATTCAGATATGGTGATTATTGAGGGGAAAGTCGAGTCAAGTTTAAGGTGTAAAATATCTTACCCAAGACTAAATATGTAATTTTCTCATAAATTGTTTTTGAATATTTATAATAATACTCCTCTCTCTATATTTTTTATGATTAGGTCCTTAAAATTAAATTTTTATTTATAATTTAATCTTTAAAATTATAATTTTTATAATTCTCTTAAATTATTTTTCATAACTATATCCCTAAAAATATTTTTTTCTATAGGTTAGGTCGGGGTCAATTTTAGGGTATTTATTTTTTGATCGAGTGATATCATATTTTTAAAAGAAAATATTTTTATCAAATCGGAGTCAGATTTAAAATATTTATGTTCGAATCGGGTTCAGGTGTGCCAAAATTCCACCCAAACTGTGCCATCTTTATTGAGAAATCACATATAAGCATGAAATAAGAATAATCAATGATTGGTAACTTTAAATCGGATTGTGACCATTGATTTTATGAACATGGCATGTATGGACTTGTTTTCGAATCAAATTGTTGTGATGCCTGATGCATTGTGTATAAGCGCAATTTGAGTGCAAGTGTACACGTCGTCAAGTAATAAAATGATAAGTATAGCTTGTATCGTCTCCACAGGGATTGGTATACTTAATATGTCTTCCCTAGTTCCTTTGCTCCTAAAAAGAAAGTAAAAACAAAAATAAGTTGATTTGTTTAACTAAATAAATAAATAACAAAACATAAAATAAAAGGTTGAAGACGATATAGAGAAAGTGGGTAGGATCTAGCTGCATCAATTAGTGGATTCAATTGATCTTCTTCTTGTCCAATGCAATTACACAATACTGCTTCGACAGTACTGCAGATACAGTCTCGGCAGTATTGGTGTTCTCTGTCGCGGCAATCTCTTGCTCTTGGGCAGAGGTATCAAAGTTCAGCAAAGTGTCCGTAAGTGACTCCGCTCATCTCTGAGTCAAAGTGCTGTTGATGACCAGTCCTTGACGATACCTCTCAGCGTAAATCAACGATAACCACCAATCAATCCAACACTTCTTTTAGTTGTTGAAACTCTTAAACTATCTCTAGGCCGAGTTAGTGTCTACAACACCGTACTTATCCCTTTTGTGAATTTACATCTCTCGATGCTACATAAATAGATTACTTGTAAACTTTCCTCTCGAGCTTGAATGCAAGAACAAAGAATGACAATAGGATAAGCAAACTTTGATTTTATTATTGCATAAGAACAAAGATACAAAAATCAATCTCCTCTCACTAATATCGACAACCTTTACCTATCCCTAAGAAATTTAGAACATATTATCGTTTAGGTACAATTCTTAGGGAGAAGGGTTTTCTCAAAAAATTGGCTCTCTTAAATAATGTGGCCGGTTAGGGTATAAATAGTCTTAACCTAGGGTAAATCTTTCCTAAATAGACTTCAACTTGGAGTAGGGAACAAGTCTTCTTCAAGGAATCTGATATTTCCAAGTTTGCCGCCTTCTAGAAGGGTTTTCCCGTTTGGTCTTTGACTTGGGCTTTTAGCGCGCTAGCCTGTTCCAATTTGTGCGCTGCATCTTCCAGAATGTTCTCTATATTTTTATCTTTCATTGCGCCTCCATTGTTGGTGCTGCCACACTGGATTCTACCGCGACCTTGTCTTCTGCCTCGGCCTCAACATTTCTTCTCTGCCGCTTCTGCTCTAGATATTCCTGCATGTACAGAATATGTAATAATATCTGTATTCTCTATAAATATTAACTTTGTAAGTAATGATAGTGGAATATTCAGTATTTGCGCAAAGAGTTCATAATTCGGTTCAAGTTGGTGCATAATAGATGCATAAAGTACCATGAGAAGGGTAGTAAATAACTGCCTTTTAGGCACTCATCAATGCCTTATGTCGTTGCATGTTCACCGTATAATTTTAACAAATACGTCTAGACAAGATAAAAAAAATCATGTTATAGTTTAGTCTTTTTAATTTTTCTTGACAAACCAAACATAACATTTTTAGTGGTTTTGACTAGACCGAGCTAAGGGGGTTACATAACGTTTAACGACAAGAAACATTCAAATGATCATAAGTTTACACAATGACAATGTAAGAGACAATAATGTTCATTTTTTGAAATCGATGATTAAAAGTGTACAATTATTAAATGTAAATGACCATTCTAAAGTTTATCCTATTTTTTTATCATGTTATATTATCTTTTCAGTAATATTTAATGACAAGAAATGTTCGAGTGACCATAAGTTTACACAACAAAAAACATAAAAGATCATAACATTCATTTTTTAAAATTAATAATAAAAAATATACATTTACTAAACGTAAATAACCATTTAAGTAGTTTATCCTTAATATAAAATTAGAATCCTAACGTTGGAAGGTACGCTAAAGAAAAATTCTAGAGTAATTGTCATATTCTAATATGTAGCGTAAATTATATACACGGTTATACACTATTAATTATTTTTAATAACTTTTAAAAGCATGAGACCTAAAGAGTGTTTATTTTTTAAAAATAAAATTATATTTTATTGTGAATAAAGTAAAGAATAAGAACAAAGTAGGAGAACAAAGATGAGAGACAAAAAAGAGAGATTTGTATTATATTCTCAAAGTAGGATTGTGTACAAAGCTTTGGCCAAAAGTCTATATTTATAGGCATAAGTTGGAAACCCTAACTCCAATGGGTATTAAACCCTAATAATAAAGTCCATTAAAGTTTAACTTAATATATGGATATCCACCATTAATAAAGATATTCATAACACTCCCTCTTGGATATCCATGAAGATAATGTGCCTCGTTAAAATCTTTCTAAGATAAAAATCCTATGGGAAAAAATCTTAGTGAAGGAAAAATAGTACACACATCTTTAATACGCATAACATGTTGCCTCATTAAAAACTTTACCAGGAAAACCCATTGGGACAAAACCTCGGTTAAGGGAAAATGAGTGCAACGCGTATTTACTCCCCTCATGAAAATATCACATAAGATCTTTGAATCTTCATAATTCAGTATTGAATATAATCTTTAAATGTTGAGGTAGATTATGTACTAGTTGGTAAATCATTCAAATTATTTCTTGAAAAGAATCGCGGATACTATTCTTATGAAGATCATAAGGGACGAAACTTGAAAAAAATATGTTTCATTTTATCATATTTGATATATCCACTTTGAGATATAAATTTTGTATTATCTCTACACAAGATAGCTTGTATCTTATCTTGTGAAAGTAATTCACATATCTTCAGGATATGTTTAGCCAAACACATATTTCGGTTTTGCCTCATGCATAATAATTATTTAAAAGTAATGATCTCATAGCACTTTAAAAATATTTCTGGACCAGCTAAGATAAGATGCTTCTAGATCAAATAATGTATATACTGTGCTTTTAGACCAAGAATATCATTACCCTTTTCTTGAGGCAAAAAGAATATTTGTTTACATTAAGAGACGTAACAACTATAAGGTTGATCAATGAATATGCGTTACGCATGTAAAGTCTCTTTCAACATTTTTCTATATGTCGATTGATGCACAAGGATTTAAGATTTGAGGAGATCTCTTCACGAGTCTCAAAGATATTGAAATCATCGACATAAACAACAATAAAAATTCAGAGTTAAACCTCTTAATAAAAATGCTCGGGGAAAGTAACCAATTCATATAACATTATGCTAATAAGTATTCAATGAGACGAGTATATCAAATACGCCTAAATTGTTTCAAACCATAAAAGATATATTCAATATGATTGAATAATATTCTCAAGAGCTTGAATTAATTGCTTATGACAATTTAAATCTTTCCGGAAGTTTCATGTAAATATTACTATCAAGAGGCCCATTCAAATAGTATGTAACATCCATTAGGCAGAAACTGAGTAATTTTATTTAATGTCAGACTAATCAAAATCTAAAAGTAGTTGCATCCACCACCGAGGAATATATTTTCCTCATAATCAATTTTGTGTCTTTGTGAGAATCCTTGTGCAACCAAATGAGCTTATATCTCATAATTTCCGATTTTAATTTATCTTTCTCACAAATACTCATTTATATCCACGAGCTTTACACAATTCAATGTATGGTCTATATGCCCAAATACTTCTCTTTTCAAAAGAGATTTTAGTTTAGCCTCAATTACCTCTTTCTTATTGAACAATCATTTCTTTGTTTACATTGCCCAATTGACAATGATTTATGATCTACATCATCAACTAAAATCTCTAGTGCTATATTGCATGCAAATATATTAACAATGTCGATTTAATTTCAGTTCCATTTATTACCAGACATGACATAATCTATTGTGATCTCTTTATTATCAGGTACCTGATTCAATCAATATCTCTATTGGAGACCTTTTAATCTCTTCTTGATATTTCATAATTCAATAATTCCTCGATCAGACCATCATAAAATATAACTCCTTTTTTTATCGAGGATTTTTTATCTTTGGAACTTACTTGTCTACTACGCTTCAAGAGTAAGTTAGACTCATTAGCAACTAGAGTTTGTCCTTTCAGGACATCAAATTTAATTGGAGCATTCATAGCTGGTATACGTGACTGAGTCACTCTTTTAAGGTCAGCAAAATCATCTGGCAATTGATTTGATAAATGAATTATCCTTTGAACTTATAGTTCACATTGTTGAATTTGTAGATAAAAAAATAATAATTCATTCGAACTTATTTCCTTTTTCAGCTATTTCATTTTCTTCCCCTATTGTCAGGTAAACTGACTCATTAAAATGATAGTCAGTAAATCGATCTGTAAATAAATTCTCTTATTAGAAGATCAAGATATTTAAATCTGATATATATTCCCAACAAAACTTATCGTTGTGCGTTGTGGTGGAGTAATTAGAACATATGTCGCACACTAAAAAAATCTTAGATGAGAAATATTTGGTTTCTAACCAAAAATCATTTATAACGGGGAGAACTTATAATCATTTGTTGGCTTGATGCGAATTGGTGATACTACATGTAAAATGATATCTCATCAACATTATCAAAATTGTTTGTCTTTATAAGATAATCTAGAAAATATGCTCATAATTTTATCAACTGAGCAAGTAGCCTCGCAAACACTAAGTTGTGAGTTAATAACAAAGATACATATAACCATCTAATCGATGCATCAATTAAAATCGTAAAATGTTTAGATGGACTGTAAGAAAGGTGTATGGGCCCATATATATCACATTGTATCCGTTCCAGAAAATTAATAAATTTACACTCTATATTAATTGTTGATGATTGAATAATCAAGTTGCTTTCATAAGAAGTATCATATGAAAATTACCTTAAAGAAAATATTAGTTCTTCAATAAGTGACTACATAAAAGTATCAATAAATTTTTGCATCATAATTGAACCGGGATGGCTTAACCGGTCATGCCAAATAAAGTTATCAGTAAATATCTGGTTTACAATAGCATTAACTTCAATTTGTACTAATTCTTTTGTAGTACAATATGAATGACAATGCATGTAATTTTGCAAAAATTTTCTTATTGCCTTGAGTTATACTCGTAATATTGAGATAGTCAATATCCACTTGACTAATATTCTCAATATATTTTTACAAATATATTTAAAACTCAATAAGTCTCTTTGCGACTTTGACGAGTATAATGCACTGTAAATATGGAATATAATTCCATTTGGCAATAAAATATTTGCTCAGTTGGAGCCTTATGTGATATTGACACTTTCGGATATAGTGTTCACATTATTTCCTTGAATTTAAAATGGGAAAATATGCATAATCATGCACCTTTTAATATGTGTTTTATTTCATTCACTTCGGGGAGTGATAATATTATTCAAATAATAAATTAACATAAAATATAAATAAATAATATGTAAAATAAATTAACAATAAATTAAATGATAAATAAAAATAAATTAACATAAAATAAAATAAATAAAAGATCAAATTATTCCTTTTAAAGGTTATAATATAAATAAAATAAATGCCGAATTATTCTCTTGAAAGATTATGAGAAAATTAACAATATTCAATTGAATTGGATCAACAACGTCATAATTATTTTCGCCATAAAAAAAATCTGTTTATATTTTCTTTCATTTATCATTCATGATTATGGATAAAATCCATAATATTTTGGCGTTTGACAAGTACGAGACCAATGGTTTGTACCATTGCATTGATAACATAAAGATTTTGATATGATCTCTATCATTCTTGTCATCTTTATAATTTCATTTCTGGTGGATATAAGCATTCACAAAAGAATCATCTTATCCATGTTTATTTTATGACCTCAATCATAACCACAATCATTAATGTGGCTTTTATTCATTCCGCTATAAAATATCACATTCACTTCAGGGAATAGAGCGGAGACTAACAGGTATTTAGAACATTTTCTTGATATTGTGTCTGTAAGACAACATTAATGTGTGAAAAGTGGAGTATGTTTTTCTAACATATCCTCATCAGTGATATTCTGACGCATAATTGAGTTTTATTCACTAACCATATAGTGAATTATCAAGTTTGCGTTCACTTCAAGGAATGAAACAAATTCAATAATCGCATGGAATAGACATAATGTTTGCATTCACTTCAAAGAATGACATAAATCCAATAATCGCATGAAATAAATATCATGCTTGCATTCATTTCAGGGAATGACATAAATCCAATAATTGCATGGAATAATCATCATGCATGCATTCACTTTAGGGAATGTCTACCATAAAAATTCTTGGATCAAGACGATTTTCGTAATTTGAACTTGAGAGAATTCTATAGTCAAGTTTTTCGACATAAAAATAATATTACTTTCAAGCAAATAAAGATTTCATAACATTTATACTATTAAATAGTAATTGATTAACCAATATATATACAATACATACAAGGAACAAAAATTTAATCCTTATACGCGGCGTTGTTAAACCAGTCCACAAGGTCCTTTAAAAAGAACCTCATTTGAAACTAGTAGCCTCGCAGAATAGGATGTCTAACCAATATACTCGGATTAAATCAACATAACAAAGAACATATAAATTAATTAAAGGTTTAATATTTATTCCAATATCATGTAATACTTAGAATATGATTAAAAACATAAACTTTCATCGTAATAACAAAATAAACAAATATTGATTATAAATAAAGACAAAAAATCTAAAATTAAATAACTAAAAATATACCAAAATTTTCACTATATGGTAGATTTAGTTACCAATATCTTGTTAAAATCTTCTTCGGAAATTGTTGATAAGAACCACGGTATTTGAGCCACTTCATCGCTTTGTTGGTTAGAGTCTTGTGCTGATAACGTGTTCGAATAAAGTAAAAAATAAGAACAAAGTAGGAGAACAAAGATGAGAGACAAAAGGGAGAGATTTGTATTATATTCTCAAAGTAAGATTGTGTACAAAGCTTTGGCCAAAAGTCTATATTTATAGGCATAAGTTGAAAACCCTAATTCCAATAGGTATTAAACCTAATAATAAAGCCCATTAAAGTTTAACTTAATATATGGATATCCATCATGAATAAAGATATTCATAATATATTTTTTATTTTTTTATTTTTATATTAATATTGTTTAAGAATTTTTTTATTTATAAAAATATGATATCGTTAAAATTATTTCTAGCAATATTGTTATTTAGTGTGCAAATCAGAAAACGAAGGAAAACAATTAGTCTTTAAACAATGTTTTACCTTGTATTATTAAAATATTGGGCATTGTTCAAAGATGGCTTGCTTTCACTCCGTCTTCAAACAATGTTTTATTTTAAAAATATATATAGTGCATGGGGAGTATTCAAAGACGAGTTATTTTATCATATATATTTTCAAGATAAATAACTATTTGAAGACGGGGTGAAAGCAACTCGTCTTTGAATAATGCCTAATATTTTAATAATATAAGGTAAAAACATTATTCAAATATTGATTGTTTTTTCCCGTTTTCTGTACAATAAATCACAATATTGTTGGAAATAATTTTAAGGGTGTCATATTAAAAAAAATATCAAAAAAATATTATTGTAAAATCTCCCTTTTATTTATTTATTTTTTTCAAAATAATTTAGTTAAAGTTAAAGTAATAAATATTGTTTTAGTAAAATATTATAATTTTATATTAAAAAGTTCAAAAAATAAAAAAATGTTTTAATATATTTTGTTTTTAAAATAAAATAATCATCTCTATAAATTTAAAATTATTAAAATAATTACTAATATATATAAATAAATATAAATATTGATACATATTCGTATACGTCAAACTTGGTTTCCTTGGATATATAAATTATTTAGAGTATTTATTTGAGAAAATATATTTTTTGAAGTTTATTTTAAAATTTAGGTCAAAAGCAATGCAGCTAAAGAACATAACCTCAACATGACGACTTACAAGTGACGTTCTCTATTTTTTTAATTTTTTTAATTAAATTTTAAAAAACACATTACCTACACATAATATTCTTTTATCTATATTATAAAAATTAATCTAAAATTTAAAATATAAATTAAAATCATTTATATCTTAAAATATAAAATTAAATAAAATTAAATTAATCTCAAAATTTCTCTACGGAGCTCATCCATATTATAATGTATATGGATTTATATATAAGGTTAATTACTGCAGAAGTCAGGTTTGTTTGCCTTCAGTACAAATTTAGTCACTGATTTTGAAAATCTATCAATATAGTCACGTACGTTTTCGGGCTGTAAACTTATGGTAACTAAGACATTTGTTGCCGTTAAACTTTAACGGGAAGCTGATCTGTCATAATAAAAAAATGATAAACTACTTATATAGTCCCTAAATTATTCTTTTATTTTTGTTTCATTTTTAATTTAACCCTCAAATTTTTAAAATTTTATATTTTCATCATCTTCTCAAACAAACCCCTTTCTCTAAATATTGTCTTCTTAATAAAATTTTTTACTACTTTCTCGTCTTATCCTCGGTTTATCTACACAAAATTTTCAATAATATATGAAACTTGCTCACCGTATTCGAATGCGCTTTCTGCATATGAAAAATATTCGGTTCTCCACCGAAATGCAAGCTAGCATTTTTCAACAGTTTTATTCTGAAAACAATGAATATGTATCTATTTAATGTCATGAATGCTGCAGCTAAATCTCAATAAGTGATTGATATAGCGAAATCATACCGTCATTGGAACTTCTTCTATACAAATTTGAAACGCCAAGTCAGTAGTATACCGATCGCTGCCTACGAGGCAAGTCATGGAAGGAAAACCAACACGAACTATTGTCTTACTTAATTTCTTGATGGCAGTCAAATTGGATTTTTTGTCGATGCATTGAGATCGACATGATGCATCTCATAGATGGCATGAGGAACACCAGAGGGAAAGTAATGCCGAATACTTGAGTGTCGATAAGAATAGGTTTTGGTAAAGAAACCTGTGAAACAGAGATCGACTGTAGCCATGTATATATTAGATAAACAATTTATAGCTATTAATTTTGTCCATACATGCCATTTTGCAAATGATTGTTGTGTCTCTTTGTATGTATTTAAATGAACAAGGAAATCACTTGCTACGTATGTAGATACAGCTGTAATTAAATGGAACAAACCTCTTGTACGGCTTCGAGTATCTTTTATTTTGACTCTTCCGTAATTAGATGATTGATACCCATTCGAGTATGTGTTGATACATATTGGCTTCGGATATTGACATTTGCATTCGAATCTGAGTATCTACCGGCAAGTATTACCGGATGCAAACTTGAAATCCTTGTCAATTTTCATCGGTTTACCTTTGCACGAGTCAAAGGGGGTGGGGAAACCAGCAAGAAAAAATAACTAACAATGACAGGTAAAAGAATAACAATCACAAAAATGAAACTATGACAACCAATAACTTAGATATAGAGATTTAATGTCAAATAAAAGTCAGAACTAAAACAAAGCTAATAAAAAACAATCACAGAATTTTTTTATTATTTCTTCGTCTTATCCTTAGTTTATCTCTACAAATAATTTAAAGAAAGGGTTTTATTTGAGAAGATAGTAAAAATATAAAATTTTAAAATTTTGAGAATTAAATTAAAGATAAAACAAAAGTAAAAGAATAATTTAGGGACTATGTAAGTAATTTATCATTTTTTTATTATGACAAATCAGTTTTTCTTTAAAGTTTAATGACAACAAACGTCTCAGAGACCATAAGTTTACGGTCCGAAGACGTATATAACCGTATTGGTTGATTTTTAAAATTAATGACTAAATTTATATTAGAGACAAACAAACGTGATTTTTGCCGTAATTAACCCTTATATATTGAAGCTTATTATTATGACTTAAATTTTGTCAATGAACAGTATCATTACTATCCAATCACTTCATTTATTTATGTATTTAAAACCTTTTTTGGCGTATTAAATTATAACACAAATAAAGAGAGAAAGAAACAGGAGACATTTTCCTTTCTCTTTCATCCGCAAGTCCAAAAATCTCATTCTTTCAAAGAAGACTGGGAGAGAAAGAGAGAGGGATCCAATGAACAAAATCAAGCTTTAATTGCGAGTTGGGTGATTTCCTCTCTCGTTTCATCTCTTAAGCACTAAGCATCCGTAGACATTTATCTTTTTCTATTTTCGTTTCCGTCCCCTGTACTGTATATAAGCTTCTTCTTAGTTCTCTGATTCCTGCACTTGTAGATCACCATAACCTCTGTGGAGATTTCATTGACAGAAATTGGAAAAGGAATGGAATTTCATGAATACCCATCTCGTTTATCTAGGTCTTCACCTTCTTTGTTTGGAGATTTCTTTGAAAAGCTTAAAGATTTGTGCAGTTTTGCCCTTTCTGCCATTGTTGGGAACGTTTTCTCTGCGATCTTAACCTTCTTCTTTGCATTAGGTTTGTTTCTCTTTTCTGCTCCATTGTTTCTATGAATGCTTATTTGATCCTTCGTTGTAGATCTAATTTTTATAACTTTGTTTTCTTTCAAAGCCATTTGATTCATGATCTGTTCATCGCCCTTGATGTTGAATTTACAGTAAATTGAATTTGTTCTTAGTCCCGTTTACTCTCATTTTACTTTCTCATATTGCTGCTTTGCTACAAGTATTACTGTATGGATACGGGATAAATCTAATTATGTTGCTGTTCTAATTTTGTTGTCTTGTAATACTATGAAAGTATTTTGCGTGCAGACAAAGCAGTTTTTGGATTGATTTGTTCTTACATTGATTTCCTCAGTAGGCCTAGAATTAATGACAATGTTGTGTGGTTTATTAGAATTAGTGCTTAAGGCTGAGATTAACCTTTATGTACCCCTAATATTGGTGAAGAGATTGACATTTTTTGTGTGCAGTGGGCACCCTGTTAGGGGCCTTGACTGGGGCTTTAATAGGACAAGAGACGGAGAGTGGTTTTGTTCGAGGTGCTGCTGTTGGAGCTATTTCTGGAGCAGTTTCTTCTATAGAAGTTTTTGAATCCTCTCTTGTTCTTTGGCAGTCGGATGAATCTGGGATCGGATGTTTACTTTATTTGGTAAGCAATTTTGTTTTGTTATCCTGATTGTACTGGTTTGATTTGTTTGCTGGTTTCTCTGTCTATGAAAACGGGTATTTAAAAGAAAAGTTGATATTAAATTTCTTCCCTGCATCTTGTGCAGATTGATGTCATTGCAAGCCTTCTAAGCGGCAGACTTGTTCGGGAACGAATTGGTCCTGCGATGCTGAGTGCGGTCCAAAGTCAGGTAATATGCAAAGGATAGTAGTGGTTTGTTTGCCAGAGACTGATGGTTCCATCAAACGGCAATTTGCTTATGATACTCAGTTTCTGTCAGCAGATGGGAGCTGTGAAACAGCTTTTGAGGAAGTCCAGAACATCTTCGACACCGGAGGTGTTAAAGGGTTGGCTGGAGATTTGGTAGAAAAAATCCCAAAGATCATAATCACTAAAAATAACATTGTTGATGCTTCTGGGGAGAAAGTTTCCTGCACAGTTTGCCTTCAGGTCCAAGTCCAACTTATATTATCTCTATATTTTCGATTGTAAAACTTATAACCTAGAGGAAGCTTATCTTATTGATGTTTCAAGTTTTCTTTTACCTCTTATGCAGGATTTTCAGCTTGGAGAAACCGTTCGGAGCTTGCCTCAATGCCGTCACATGTTCCACCTTCCTTGCATAGATAAGTGGCTTCTTAGTCATGCTTCTTGTCCTTTATGCAGAAGGGATCTGTAATGATATTTTTGTAAATTATACAATTAGCTGAGTTCTTTATGTTTTTATTATACTGCTGTTGCCTGCCTGGGCTTCTTGTATTTATTCATCAAATAATGTTTGCCTATTCTGTCTACGTATATTATATATCGCTGAATCGAACACTGTATTCGATTAGCTCTTTGTACAAACCTTTTATATTTACACTTTTCAAACATCTAATTACCTATCTTTTTATTGAATCTCGATTCCTTACGTAAACTCTTGTAAACACAGTCCGGGCACAGGTATTTCGTTTGTCATCCGGTTTTGGAAATTGTATCAAATCTTGATTCTGGATATAGAAATGCTTTTAGATGATTAGATCCAAATGTGCTCTAATCATCTTTTGGTTTCTGCTTGGCAAAGAATCAGAGCAAGAAGTGTTTTATTGTCCTTATAAGTTCATTAGACGGTAACGGACCGTGTAGGGATCAATATTATTAGACCCAGACCTTAACAAGATATCAACCATGGAAGGCTAGATGGTGTATAAACTCTGAAACTATTTTTGAGATGTAATTATCAAATTGCAGGGTCTTTTAATTATACCCTAACCTTGTTGTATGTTAGACTAGCCAAAGTAGTTGATCACTTTCAAGAATGAACCGGAAAATCCCATTATCTCAGACATTGCAACCAGATACAGCTTGACTGGAAAATTTCTTTCTCCATCCTGAAGCAAACGCTACTAATAAGCATGTTTGCAACAAGCAGTAGCTAAAAGCTCTTCTTCTAATGCAAAATGACACAATTATTTACCAACTAATCCCACAATTCATGTAATATAATTGCCAGTTTTTACAAGTAGTTGCAACAAGCATTAACTTAAGAATGAACCCAAACTCTATCTTCATTACAGTAGAAATATCCTTATGTTTGTCAAAGATTTCTATCACTGTTTCAAGGAGGAAAAAAGCTTTTATGTCCTTTCAAAACTCCAACATGCCAAAACCTTTCAAGTCAGATCCAATGGCGCAAAAGAACCATCACTGGCAGTGCCATGGAATATCCAGAAGCAATTAGCATAACAGATGATTTATTTTTAATTACATCAGATTAATCTCTTATTAAGATTTAACTATAATAAATAATTAAATGATAAAAATATATTTTAAAATATAAATAATCTTATCAATTATTTTTTAAAAGCGGTGATCAACTCTATAGCAAACAGAAATCACTATTACTATAGTTAACCCTTTGCCCAAACTCTACTCTAACCTCTCCATCATATAAATTTGTTGACTTCTTTCTTAGATTTTCATTCCAAAAACCCAAAATCACAGACAGCCAAGAAAGATCCAATTTTTTTGTGTTTAGAAAGCTTAAATGGTTGTTTGCCAAGCTTCAAAGATCGATCTTCCATCTCCCTTTTCCTCACCTTCCAAAGCTCCAACATCTCTCCTATTTGAACCCCATTCCTTTTCCATTGCACTTTTACACTCCGATTCTTCTCTTACACTCTTTCCTGCCGTTTCCTTCCCTTTCTCTTCCAATCAAAAGTCTCTTACTATTCCTTCTCCTTCATCTTCCTCCACTTTTCTTCTCCAAAAATCCAAAAAAAATCCTAACCCCAGAGTCCTTTTCATCGTTGCAGGCCCTTATAAAGGTGGTTCCAAGGTTCTCCTTAGGTTTTTTCTTTATAGGAATGATGGCAGCAAGGCTTTTGAGAAGGCTAAAGTTGTTTCCAAGCAAAAGGGTATTGAGTTTGATGATAAAGTTGGGGTTCTGATTGATATCAGTCACGGTTTGAAACTTATGATTTCTGGGTCTGTTAATTTTTTCGCAATTTATTCGGTTTTGAGCTCGAAAGTTCTGATCTTTGGGGTTAAATTGGTGGATAATATTGATGGAAAAGATAATGGGGTCGCTTTTAAGCTCATGAAATTTGCTGTGATTGATTGTTTGAAGCCTGTTTTTTCAATCGGTATTTCATTTGAGTGGTTGGTTTTAGGGGAGGAAAAAGGGGTTAAAGTTTGGAATTTAAGAGAACTGGTGAAAGGGAAAAAGGTCAAGAAAGTGAAGAATTATGGTCTTTCAAATGGAGCTATTGGAGATAGCAATGGTGGATCTAGTTGTTCAGAGATTGTTTCTAATGACTATTTGAATGGGAAGATTGAAAAGTCTACTGTTTCAGGTAAGTTCTATGTGTTTGAGCTTTACGTTTCTTTCTTATTAATTTGTTTTCTGAAAGCTATAATGGATTTATTCTATGATTGTTGGAAATTTTACTAGCAAAAATGCTCAAGTGATTCAGAATAGTGACACCCTTTTATATAGAGAGAGGATAGCATCAAGTTTTACTCTTAAAACTTAAGTTTTACACTAATTTAGATGAGTGAAATGAATGAAGGAGATTACAGACATACATGCATACACATTATGGTGTGTCGCTTCACGTGCACATGAGGCGATATAAGTCTTCTAGCACGTAACATGACTGACAACCCCGTACCTGGGTTTTTAATGCATATGATGTTAAGTTCTTTAGAAGAAGGAACTTTGCTACTACTTAGATCAATGCTTCGTGTTATGGCATCAGAGATAATTTACAGGTGAAAAAGTAGGGTATGGACTCTGGAGAGTGCTTGGTGTAATAAATACATGCTAATATTGAAGTTTATTTTGGTTGAATTTAAGTATTCAAATACCGTTGAAAATAATTAAAATCTGCAGATGTCAACACTATGGAACCAATTTTAGAATTCTAGCTTGAGCCTTATCAGACAAAAAATAGATATTGATTAATTAATTTGGGCTTTAATGAGACCTTATAAAATTTAGTAATAAGGTATATTTATTTATGAATCTTCTGGTGATTAAATTTGGCTAAATATGACATTGTTACTTCTCTTAATTCGCTTTACTTGGATATCTTCTGCATAGGCCCTCATACTACATTCCCTGAAATATGTTTAATTTATTATCTTCCCTAGCAATTTGCTTTAGTATCTATTTAACCAAGCAGTTGGTGACTGTTGTGATCAAGATGCTGGCATTTAGTTTAAATCATACTGATGTGTCGAGATGGTCAATTAGTTATATCATTAAGTATAAGTATGCTCGAGTAAGAGCTCTCTTATATGTTCCAGTTTTGTTTGATTGAAGTCACTAGTAGGAGTGATAACGTGATAACTACACTGTTCACTGTATTTAGAGTAGCTAGGTTCCTAAGGAGATCAATATATGTTACTTCCACAATCTAAGTACTTAGCTGGTATTTTGTTCCTTTTGTATATGTCTTTTTAAAATACTGAGAGTGTTGACCTCAAGGTTGGTCCCCTTTTATTTTTTATTGGCTTGTTGATTTGCAGCGAAGTCGAGGTCTGGTGAACACAGACAACAATCTGCTGAACCGAGTGCATGCTTTGTGCCTTTTGAGCAGGAGGTTAAGGGCTTGACATCTATGAAAGTGCCATCTTTGTCCTTGAAGGCAATTTCGATTCTACCATTGTCCTCGGAGAGGTTTTTGATCTTGAATTCTGCTGGAGATTTGTTTGTCTTGCATGTAATAGACACAGCTGTTGGATCAAACTACATGAGGCAATTGCCACATGTCATGAAAGTGCATAAAATGGCTGTTTTTCCCGATATTTCCTTGAGTAAGCTTCTCTACTTTGTTCTTTAGTTTTAAGTCATCATTTGTTAGAAATGCTTGCATGATTAATGGCCAGCAAAGGCACATGACTCAGAAATATTGCCAGCAGAAGATTATGGATACATAGGAAACATGTAGTGGAGCTTTGCCCTTGTGCTTTGTTAATGGGTTCTCTTGTGACTTGTGAGCAAAGAATGAGGAAAAAGAATCTTGCAGGGAACAAGATCAGGATTGAAACATTGAAGTCAAATGTTATGATAAACACCCTGTATTAATTAAAATATAAAAAAAATGGCTTAGTAAGCAAAAGTTATGTGAAAATTTGTTAACGTTAAATTATGAAATTTGAGCTTTATAGGGAGAATGTTTTATGGTTCATCTTTCTATTACTTCCATGCCCTTAAACGATACTTATCATTTTGTAGGAACACAAACTGTTTGGATATCAGATGGGCATCATTCCATGTACATGGTGGACATTAGCCCTGCTGTTAACGAAACTGATAAAATAGAGAGTGAGGAATCCACTAATATGAATCTTGAGTTTTATAATATGTTCATCAATCACTTTTCTCCTGTTATATATATAATTGATATTTTCCAATGTGCCCCTTCTATGGTGTTATATAATCTCCAAACATTTAGGACTTAGGAGAGACTATTTACCTTTTTTCTTGTTTTATTTGCTAGTTGTTCAAGCAATTTTTACTAGCGAAAAGATCCAGGATATGATACCCATGGCTGCAAACAGTATTTTGGTCCTTGGACAAGGTAATCCCTGGTTTCTTTCTTTCAAAGGTATTCCATCGTATGTTACCCAGACTTGGGTGTGTAGTGTCATTAGTTTTTTTTTTTTTAAATCATTTATTTAGAGGATCTTTGGGAGTTATATTCTCATACCCGCCAACTATAGAGTAATTGTATGTGTGAGTGCATCTGAGCTTTTCATAGATACATTTATGCTTATGTGTATATACCCACCCTTTGTCCTCCTTTTCCACTTTGATTCGAGTTTCGCATGGTCTTATACTTTGTGCCTTGCAACAGTTGGTTTATGATTTCCATAGTTCTTGACTTCACCTACCTTTACTGAACAGGAAGCTTGTACACATATGCGATTTCCTGAAGTGGTTTGACAACCTTATCTTTTTGTGCCGTGAGTATTTTGCTTTCTTTGGTACAAGATAATCTTGGATCCCCTCTTACTGATTTCATGTCATTGAATTCTTTTTATTGGTCATTCGTGTTCCAGGTTGAATTTCGGTGATTATGTACCCTTGATTTGTTCCCGAACCTGTTTATTTTTTTTGTGTGTGAAATGTTTACCAACCTTCTAATACATTGATTCTTAGATTGTCATTCCCTGAATTTCAGTTGTCTATATTGCACCTGGAGAACAAAGGAGTCTAAAGTTAAGATATGCAGTTGTCTCGTGTGTCTAAACCCTAATGGTGCATAAGACTTTGAGGACATTGACGTCTTGAAGGTATGTATAATAACATGACGTTTAGTTTATCAAAATAAATATTGGGTAATTTAGCATGTGAAATTATATGGACAGCCAGATTTATGATTGTGTTTCTACTTGGTATTTACAGTATGTTTGGGTGGAAAAAAAAACTGTTTTAGGGTTTATGGCTACAGTTGAAATCTATGTTTCTTCGACTCTCGTTTTTCCTTGAAGTTCTTGCTTTCAAAGTAGTGTCCCATGCATATTCCGACTAGGGTAATATGACCCTTCTATTATATAGAAAAACTTTTAAAAACTTGGACAAACCTATCCCGGACACATCTATATTGGATACACACTTGAGCTATAGGTTGAAAATTGGAACTATGGTTGGGGTTCAGGTACCAATTAGGTTTGAACTGGTCGAGTTTTATCCTATTAGGTGCGGTGGCTGAACTGAAAGAAAGATTTCTATAAACTCTTAACTCTTAAGTAGCGAGAGGCTTAAGGCATGCATAGTGAATCGAGGGATTTGGTTGCGATGGCTTATGGTTGAAAGTCACAAATGCAATTTATGTTTTTCGTTACGACTTACGATTCCCATGGTTTGCTTCTGGTTACTGAACTGTTTTTTTTTATCAAGCTATAAGTTACGTTTCTATAACATACAGAATAGTCATGGGACAAATCAGATGCTTGTGGGTGGAGATTCGGATCCTGAGATATTCAACAATCCATAGCTAAAATCTAATGCACACACCATTTTCATGAGCCGCAAATTTGATTCGTAACTGAAGCTTTGGTCGATTTCCGGCATGCAATTAATTACTGCAACTTGTGTTTTTTACCGGTGGACAAACTGAGGTGACCGATGCTAGTTAGTGTGTATGATCTTGTGTGAGAACTCCATTGTCGTAGAACTTTTCTAAAGGCTCGTCACAGTGTCAACTTCTGAGCATTAGACTTTGAAGGGGATGATTTGTTAATTTATGTTTTGACGTCGTGATCATGTTACTTTATATTTATGACTCTTGACAAGTTAATCATTTTGTTTGACGTCATCCATGGTCCAAGCAATCAGGACCGTTGATATTTAAATAACCACCTAATAACTACACACCCACTAAGTACATGTAGGAAAGAGGTGATGATTCACTTGAAAAAAATTAAGATCAACGGTCCTGATTAATTGGGACCATGGATGACGTGGTGAACAGGGTTCACCTAATAATTTTTCGGTAGACGGGGACATCAATTCCTTGTTTTTCTTTACTTGCTTATCTCCATTTTTGCATTTTGCCTTTTTTAATCTTTATAAGAATAAGTATGCCTTTATGATTTGTTTTCATTTACTTTTATGATTTATTTTTATCTATTTCTATGGTACAAGTATTTTTCTGTTTTTATAGTACGTCTTTGTTCTTTTTTGTCGGTCGTTTTTCTGCGTTGAATTTGATATCGTCTTAATTGATTTAGATTGTGTTGATTTTTTGTTTTAGACCCTCTGATAGGATTTGGACATTACGATTTACGTTTGTGGATAACTTTCTCATAATGCTCGATTTTGATTTACGATCGTTGCTGGTATTTTTGTAGTTTAATCCTCTTTTGTGATTTATTTACTTATACAGATATGCTCATACTGTCTTTTGTGTAAGTCTTTGGTTTGGTTTTGTTGATACCTAAAATAAACAAATACAAACAAAGAGAGGTGGCGAGGAAAATACTCAACTTAGGGTGGCTTTATATGTTGAACACTACACAAAATGATTGTAGCGCAAACGAGAGCTTATTTGAAGGGAAGGATAATTGGAATGAGGCGAAGAGTCGGCTAAGGTGTTGCGACCTTCTATGGGAGAATCACAAACTTGAGTGGGAAGCTTAGAAGGAGAATTATAAGAGATGTATTTTTTTTCTTCTAGTTTTTATCCTTTCATCGATAAGAGTAAGACCTATTTAGGAGAGATTATATCATAAATCTTTTTTATTACGTTATCTGTGATTTATGCAATCATGTTAGTTCATCTTTGAATAATTGTATGATAATTATTCACTCATTAATTATATATAAAAAAAGTGATGATTCATCTTAAAAAATATAAAATAAATAAATCTGATTAATTGAGATCACAAATTATTTGATAAAAAAGTTCATGATATAATTTCGGCTTAATAATCAAATATATGTTCAAACTATACTTATAACTTATTTTTGATGTCTAAACTATTTTTAGCTAATAATAATAGGTGCTTAAAATTTTCTTGTTACAATTTTAAGTGTTTAAAGTTTAACTCTCGTTATGTTATAATAGTTAAGTATTTAATAATTTACACGTGACATTAATTATATTATTTAAATATTTATTTTAAAATTTAAATATTAAATAAAATAAATAATAAAAATAAAATAATATCTTTGTACATTCATGATCTATTTTGAAGCAACTTTCACATTAGTAATTTATAACAAGTTGTCTGATACACACAATAAAATTATAATAATTGACTTCACACAAAAAAATTAACAAAAAATAAATGTTTTTACGTCTATAGTACTATTTAAACAAACTCTTATAAAAACAACTTAAATCCAAATATTGTTGTTTAAGTAGTAAAAATATATAAGTAACTTTATTGTCTAAACAAACTCTTACAAACAAAAAGTTTAAATTTAAATATTATTGTTTAAGTAGTAAAAATATACAAGAAAGTAACCTTGTACATTAACTACAACAACAAAAATATGAATTCTAAAAAATAACAGTTGATTAATTTTTTAAGGTTTTTATGTATTTGAGTTTGGAGGTCTCCTTACGATCAACTTTATAGCTCTCACTGCAAGACGTTTATTGACAATAATACATTGCTGAGAAGGTAATGCATGAAACTCAGAAGAAATAATATGTTGTTAAGATGATGCAATTGGTTGAAAAATTATATTTTGAAACTGTAAAAGAAATATACCATTGATGAAAAAATAGTAAAATCACCGATTATTATAATAATTTATTAATTAATAAACAAAAGCTTAAATTGTATATGAATGCCTTGCACAATTTTAATGTCCTATTTGACGTTATTTGCGTTATAAGTGCAGGCTTTGCTTGACTAATAGTTGAAAGTTGAGTAATATTAACATTGATGAAAAAGATTTATTTTGCGGCGATTGAGCAGATTTTGTTTGAATATTTTCAGTCTTAACCTATCAATTACAAATAAATATTAGTTCATAGGAGACATATATACCATATAAATTTATTTAAAAATAATTAAACTTACATTGTTTTGTTTTTTGTTGTACATGTTCTTATGTTATGTCCATTAAGACCACATAATCTACAGGTCATCTTTATACCTCGTTTTATCCATTTATTTTTACTTTGTACTTCACCTTCTGCTCTTTTTTTTTTTTTATACTTTGGTCTTTCTGATAATTTTTTTTCAATGGTGGATCAAGGCTGCTTATTTTAGTGTCTTTCTAAAATTTCTCACTTGAGATGGTGGGCATGAAAGCATTATGGAAGTCACTATATACATGTTTACTGTATGAAACAAGTACATAATCTTTCAGTCTTTCCTCTTGATATAATATGACATAACAACATGAGGACAAAATAATACCTATTAGATTCCACACCCTACAAGTGCAACTTCAGCCCTTAATATCAACTACAAATATATCTTGATGACACATGATCTCATATCCTTCATCCCCGTTTCAAATTATATGGCAAAAAACACTAGTAATTTTATGCACTTCAAGTTTTTTTCTAATTCGAGGGCACAATTCACCTTTTCAATTAATTGATGTTTTCTTGTGTTCAACTAGCCTGCCCATAACATAATGTCTAATGTCCTCAAGCATTGAGATAGTGGACTTAAATCTAGCCCCTAAAATAAAAAGGTTAAATGTCTCAAAATGATTATTGTTTATGACATCACATTTAGATCTAGCAAAAAAGAAGGATTTGAACCAATGTTGTAGGGCTTTTCCCATAATATCATCGAATGCTTTATTCTTCAACTTGAATATCCTTGAAGTATATTGATCAAATTGAGGCTGAGTTGTTGCCTTACAACATGACCAGAACAATACTTAAAGATCATCCCTTTTATGTGATTTTTTCAATTGGCATACATATGTCTAGCACAAAATTTGTGTTATACTTTCGGTAAGCATAGTTAGACTCTTCAATCAATCTCTTCTGCATATCACTAATCAAAGTAAACTTAGAGTCATTTTCTAAATTATAATCTCTTTGAATATATCTTAAAAATCATGCTCAAGTTTTTTTATTTTCACCTCAACTACTGCCTAAACTATAGAAAAAATCTGATTGTTGTCATCTCTACCCATAATCGAGAGAATTTCACCTTTAAATAAAACTTTTTAAATAACAATCATCTAATGAAATGACAGGATTACAAAACCTTTTAAATCCTTCCTTAAGAGCACTAACACATACATATAATCTCCTAAATTTTAGTCTAGCAATATCAATAGGCCTCTCAACCATAAGATCAAAAGTTCCATTTAGATCAGTACTCCTCAAAGCAAATACATAATCAAACAACCTATTAAACTAATGAACAACATTTTTTCTTATCTTTTTAAAGCCCATTTCCTAGCTTTCAAACAAGTGTGTTTGTGTAATTCTACTTTTAACTCCTCTCTAGAAAGCTTTTTTATATCGAGTACCTTCAAATTTGGTAGAATCTTAATTTTAGGAAGAAAGTGTTTTTTCACTAACTTAAAATTTGCTCTTTTATTCTTATAAATGACAGAGCATTGATGTTGAGTCACTAATATTTTAATCTTAAAACAATCGTCGGATTTATCTCAAGATGCATGTATCACAAATGGACACTTATTTGCCTTACAAACAATTCTAATTTTTTTCTTTTCTATTTGAAACGTACTTGAAATCAAAATTATGAACTATTGTATAAGCACAAAGGGCATCCTTCAACTGTTGTTGAGATCAGATATTACCAACTGAAATCTGGCTTCAATAGCTAAAACATCAAAAATATCTAATCATTTTTCTGACAAACACTATCACCATTTGAATCTGTCTCGTAACTACCAATATCAATAGAGTCTAGGTATTCAATATCCTACCCACTACCCAAACTTTTTAAATCTTCTTCTTCTAAATCTTCTTCAATTAGTTCAGTGAAAAATTTTACGATCTCCAATACAACATCAAGTTCTAACTCTTCTACACCGATTGTTTTATTTTTATCTTATTGCTCACTGCAATGTGTTTGTACTTGAGCGAAAATAATTCATCATCATCATCATTATCAGACAAATTTAATACAAAACCAAAAATCAATAAACTCACTGATTCACTAATATTATCTTCATCTACCCAATCTGATTCACTAATATCCTCATCGATATCATTGTTATTTTCACCTACATTTCATCAGCATCTTCATCAATCCTATTATGCTCACTGATTTCACCATGCTCCAAAGTCATTTTTTAAAATAAATCACCAAAAAAATAGATAAACATTATACACAATTAAAAAGAATAAAACAATAATTATAACATCTACAATACATATTAACTAGTACAAATTTAATACAAAACCAAAAATCAATAAGCTTACGGTAAATAAATATGAATACTAATCTAACTTTTATAAAATCATAATATACTTCACATTTAATGTAAAATCAATAAGCTACACTAATGTTTTAATTTTTTTTAATTTTAACAAACAAATCTAACAAACAACAATATATTTTATAATTTTTAACTTTTCATTCACTTATTATTTCATATAATCATATAAACATATATTTACCTCACTTTTTTCGTTTTGATGAATGATTCTAAAAAAAATGCTTTCACTTGAATGTTTGAATTTTACAAAATCAATCAAAACTAATATATTAGATAATGATTTAAGTTATAAATAAAAAAACTTGTAAATAACATAAGCATAGCATTTAAGCTTTACCTTTTGAATTTGTTGGTTTGACGCTTCTTCTTCTACCACGATTAGAAATCTTCACAAGATTTTGAGATTTACGGTGATTATGGGTTTGTTCGAAAACAAATCAAAACAAGAATATAGGTTAAAGGATAAAAATCATAACTTTTCACACCTTAAATCATAATCTCATGGGATAAAAATCAAGATTTTCTTTAAAAATATCGAGTGTAAAAAGTTTTAAGAAAAGTTACTAAATTTATGATATACCTCTTAAATTGTTTAATATTTTATTTTTATTATTTATTTTATTTAATATTTAAAATTTAAAATAAATATTTAAATAATGTAATTAATGCCATGTGTAAATTATTAAATGGTTAACGGTTATAAGAAAACAACAGTTAAAGTTTGGGCAATTAAAATTATAACAAAAATTTACTTCATAATTTATGGTTTATATTGACTAGAATATTGAAAAAGTTATTAGTAAACATCAACTAGATATTTAAGAATATAATTTTTTATAATTTATACTTTCTCTCGAGTTGAGGAGTATACATTATAAAGTCCTAATTTAGATGTAAATTTATCAAAAATATTTTTTATAGTGTTTTGATAAGCACGTCAACTAGTTGATCTTTTATAAGAATAAAATATAGTTTAACCATCCATTCATTGATTTTTTAATAATAAAATATTAATAATTTTTATATATTATATTTTGCGATAGTTGATCGATTTTTTATATATAAATCTTCAACTAACTTTATAAAATTTAGGTTTAATTCACTTTTCTCGCTAAATTATAGTATTTATTTTTTAATTTATCTCATAGATTATTTTTGACATATTTTATCCTTTATTCTTTATATCGTTTATCAAATTATCCCTTACATTATACTATTTTTTTAAATTACTCTCTAAACAGGGATAATTTTGGTTCAATTTCATAAAGTTTGAGGGATACAATGGGTAAAAAAATTTAAGAGACAAATTGAAAAATAAATATAATTTAAGGGAAAAAATGTATTAAACTTAAATTTATTTATAATATTAAAATAAATAAATATATTTAGTATCACTGCTACGACAAAAATGACTTTTAGTGACGATTTAATTGTAATGGTAAGGATTTTCGTAAAAAAAAAGTATTTATGACATAAATTACGGCAAATAACTCATTGGTCACTGTTTTAATAATAATTGTAATAATTGTTAATTACATCATAAATAAAACATCAATATTAATATTTTATTATAATCAAATTAATTTGTGATTATTATTTCTGTAGATAATAATAATATTTTCGGATTGACATTAACTTTTAAAGAAAAAATACTGTACATTTGAAGGAATCATTATTGTTATTCATAATTGTGACGACACAAGTTTAACATTATTAAATTTAATTTTAATTGCGATATTCTTAACATTTGTATATCAAATTTTTATTGTTTCATTAAAACTCAACAAAAACTTATAAAATAAAAAAAACATAAATAAAATTATAAAAATATATTAATCTATATAAACTTAATTAAGATTTTAATATATATATCTATATTAAATCTAAGAATTTTAAATATTTTTAATCGGATTTATATATAAATTGAATTTATATCAGATATAGATTAGAATTAAATTCAGATCGAATCACAATAATATACATATCCGATCTACCTCTTATTTGGAATAAGACCTTTTCTAGCATTCACATTTGAACTTTTTTTATTGAATATAAATTAAATTCCTTTTCCGAATCGAATTAAATTTGAATCAGATTTAAATTATATTATCGTCCCTAATTCATTAAGTCCAATTTAGTATATAGCCATTGATTAACTATAATCAATTTAGAACATTTGTTTTTTCTTACTCAAACAGGAGAAATTCAATTATGGGTAAGTCTCACCATGTCATCTGTGAGACCAAGGTGACAACGAGCCGAGCCCGAGCCCGAGCCAGGCCAGGCTTGGCTCGGCTCGAAAACAGACATATCTGGACTCGGCTCGGCTCGAAAATAATATTATTGTGCTCGGCTCGGGCTCAAAGCTCGTCAGGCTTGGCTCAGGCTCGGCTCGGTTTGGCTCGAAATAGACAATTTTCTATATTATTTTTATTATTTATTTATTTATAGTTTATTTTTTTATTTTTTTATTTTTAGTTTTGTAAATTTATTTTAGTTGATAATATTCAATTAATTTAATTTAATGGATTTACTCTTAATTATTTTATTATTTTTCTTTGTTAAACAAATTATTTTTAATGTATATATAAATATATATATTTATATATAATTATTCCGAGCCTGTTCACGAGCTTTTTGAGCCGAGCTTGGGTAAGCTCGGCTTGGCTCGTTTAAATTCCAAACTGAATCCGAGCCTGAGTCGAGCTCACTGGAGCCGAGCTTTGGCCGAGCCGAGTAGCTCGCGAGCCGGCCAGGCTCATTATCACCCCTAAGACCAACTATTAAAAACATCCATATCATAATTTTTTCATGTCTTGTATTTTTAAAGTGAATCTTTACTCATATTTATTGTTGATTCATTTTAAAAATATTTTTTTAAAGTGAAAATTCACTTTAAAAAAGTAATGATATGGATGATTTTTAGTAGTTAGTCCTACGGATAATGTGGTAAGACTTACGTATGATATAATTTCTCCTTAAACAGATGGATCAAAAGGAGAGAACAAATTATTCCTTAAAATAAGCCTCTAACAATCTCTCCACATACATCTCATATGTTCACCCTTTCCAAAATATATTTTAGCAACATTAGGAGAGAACAAATTAGTCATCAATTATAACTGACAAAAACTTCAACATTTTTATTCCTTAAAATCTAATGTTATTATAAAATTATTCGGTAAGTTAATATATACACATGATACAAAATTTACTAACACCGTAAAAAACAAAACCAGTGAGGGATACCTCATGAAGCTGATGCATCGGAGGAATTCGAAATAAGTCGAACTTCATATAGATCATTCTCTCCCTTCCCTGAGCCATATACCTCATAAGCTTTCATAAAAAAAATATAATATATAAACTTAAATGATTTTACACAAATTTATATATGATGGGAAGAATCTATCAATCTGATATATATACTTCAACCAAAATAATTTATAAAAAACTTTCAACCGATATGTATCGATAAATATAATATTCTCGATCGATTGAAATATATTTATGCTTGTGTGTGGATTAGGGAAGTGAGAACTCACCAACTTCGGCTGAGATGCCTGGTCCAAAGAAAGAAGCAAATTTTGCCTACAAAGCCAACAATTTAGTCAAAGATCAGAAAGCTGTAGCTAGAAAAAAAAAACAAAAAACTGCTGACTTGTTTGGTAGCCAAGAAAATATAAACTGTTAAAATTGTACTTTCCAAGGATGCTTACTAAGTTAATCTGGCCCTGGTATGAATATCAGATTCATGTGTTCAACAAAGAGATGATTTTTTTTAGTCAAAACACTTATTTGGAGATTTACATCTCTATTCCCTTCTCCTTCTCCAAATATATTTTAAACATAACCATCGAACACGAATACTTTAAGAAAAAATGAAACACTGAAAAGCATAGCTTGCTAGTTTACCTGTCTCTTTTCAAAATCCGACAACTCCAAAGCTTTAGCCTCAAACACCAGGACTAAACAATATTTACCGTCTTCTGTGATCTAAGATATAGTAACAAATATAAGAGAAAAGAATCAAACATCACTTTAGAAATGGAAAGATGCTAAAACTATGTTACCCGAATTTGGGTACAAATGTTGGATATTTCAGAGTCGAACACGGTTATGTTCAATTTTATTTTCTAAATTTTTCATATATATGGAGTGTTCCTGGAGAGTCATATCCCCATACTCGTATACGAACGCTGACACTACAAGCAAAATGAAGTGTTACAGGCAACAAAGTGCCAAATAATTCCTGGGAAAGCACATTTAATATTGTGTATGCCATAGGAAAAAAGAGACTAGGGAATTATACACTAATAACATTTTCCATTTATGAATTATGATTGGAAATCAAAAAATTCCATGCTAGAGAATATATCTAAGTTCAAAAACCTTACTTCTTCCCGAATCATTTGAAGAATAGGTGCACTTCTCCTAGGAATTCCTCCACCCTGAGTTGATAAAGAAAAAGAACTGACATGATTATGAAAAACTTAAATTTAGATATAAGAAAATTGACAACAGATAGCAAAGAGGCAATAAATTAGATGCAATTTCCCCTTATATGTAGGGTTCAAACATAATTCGATCCAAACAATCTGATTCGTTTATATGATGATCAGGTCCGAAAATTCATATATGTGAGCTATTTTTTGATTTTCATATATTTCGAGCCGGATATCTGAGAAAAAAATTGATAATCGGATCAAATAGTGGTCATGATATTTAGAGTTTTGGGTTATCCAAAAATCTGAAGAAAAAATAAAGCGATTTTTTGCTATATTTGGATTAATTGTTATTTTAGTCCTTAATTTTTTAAATTGTAGTCTAATTTAACATGATTACTTACTATTTTGACCCTTTCAAGTTATAATTTTATTCAATTTGATCCCTTAGCATGTTTACTTTTATTTTCCCCTAATTTATCATCTATTTGTTACATAGTATATTTATTATATTTTATTTTATTATTTTTATAAAATACTACTATTATTTGCTACAATAATTAGTATATTGTTATTATTTTAATTGTCATTATTATGTAAAATATTTTCTTCTATTGTATTATATATATTACATTGTTTAAAAAGGCACATGTAAAGCACGCCTAAGATCTAAGGCGAGGTGAGGGTGAAGCGCTTAACTGGGTCTAGACGAACCAATTTCAATGAAGAACATAAAGAGTCGGAGTGACATAAGATGTACCAAACCAAACTGGAAAATCCGCTTCAAAGCCTCATCCAAATGTTGTTCATCCCCGTAACGGTATCTTATAACATCATTCCTTACCTGATGAAAGCTAAAGAAAGGTCATTTTTTTGATGTGATCCACAAAATTAAAAAGAGTATAGGAAGCACGGATGACATCCAGTGATATTGACAACTTCAAGTTTGAAGTTGAAGAGCATTAATTTCACCTAATTTAGCCATTGGATGTCTAAACTAACTCAGATTCATTTATGCTGGTCAAACATGGGTTTTGTTGAAGAATCTCTAACAATTTGTAAATGATTTGGCATTGCCAGAGTTCGAAAGTACCTGCTTAAGGATAGGAGTCGCGCAGGTTTCCCTTAAAACTTGAGCATCTGAATAGGTCAAGCAGGGCACCGGTTTGAGCTCTGCATACTGTAATACAACCAACAACCAGAACTTATGAAACTAACTGCTTAATACCATATATCCGTTATGAACAATTTCATTGTTTTCACATATATATTTGTAGGGTCATTGGAATATCAAAACACTATCATATCCTGCAGTTTCAAACATGTCTTTCTTCAAAAATATGAATAGCAGAAACAACATAGAAGTTTGTCTTAATTGACAATAAATCTGTTTAGACTACTACGATTTATAATCTGAACATGCCATTAGGATGGTCTAATTAACAAGTAAATGGTGAGAATGTTTACTCCAGCTTTACCAAATTAAGCCAGGATGAAATTTAAAACATGTTTGAATGTAAGATCTTCAGGTATCAAGTAACAAGGTTGTGGAAATCCTAATCTGAGTCTAATATATAAACAGGAAATATAAGACAAAAAGATTTCCGATATCCATTTCAATCTGACTCCAAAAAACCTTTACCTTGAGGGCCATTCCGATTATTGCAAGAGGGAAGCCGTACGTCAGCATTATTGCAGACCATTCAGATCCTGGGAGAATGTTAAAATATGCCCCAAAACCATACCTGTATATTTCAACAACGAGGGATAAACCACAATACACTAAAGAGAAATAGGGAAATGCCAGCAGGTAGGAGAACTAACGAGAGGAGCGAAATGCCAACACCGAGTCCGATAACACCAAATGAAAGCTGCAAATCAACAATTATCAAACATATTCATTGTCAAAGTAAGATTTATTGCCCTGATCAATCATCAGTGGCATATTATCATTTGATGAAGATATTCAACTGAAACGAAACCATAAATCCTGACTCATTGTATTGCTTTCAGCAGCTTGGTGGTATATTCAAGTTTTTTCACAATTGCTACTCGTGTATGAAGTGTTCCATCTTATATATACCAACTAACTAGTTTAAATCAGAATCAAGGATGTGAATTTCTCAAGAGATGCTAACCAGGAAAAAAGAAAGATGATTTCATGGTAGGGCTACCAATTTGTATAAATCTTGAACATCTAAGTTTGGTAAGAAAAAAACGTGTTGAATGCCATCGAAAAACATTTACTAAACCCCGGTGACCTTCCAAACGAGCAGCTTGACCAACCGACCAAATGTAATTACTCTCATTTCTCGTGTTTGTTGAACTCAATAAAGTACATATAAAATTTAGCCACCACAACTAAAATAAATACTTGAATTTTATTAAGATGTCTAGTATTGATTTTTTAAAAATCAAAATTTTAAAACTTTGACAATAATTATTTTAAATATTTTAATTTATTAAATTTTAAAAAATATATTTTTAAACTATTTGATTAAACATATTTCTATATTTTTATCAATAATGGAACTGAAGAAATACTAAACAACATGTAATGGTTCAACAACCCCCATTTCTTACAATCAAAACTCTTGTTCCAAATAAAAAATACAAAATTTTCATGTCTCAATACCAAACCTATATTTCAGCTAAGCAATCAAATTCAACCGTTAAAAAAATCAAACTATCCGATTTTAATAGTTTTCACACACACAAAAAAGAATAATAATAGATTAATTACCTTAGAAAATGCGAACCCATCGTCGCTGACTATGGCTTTTGTAGCAGAAGGCTGAGAAGTTGAATCGACCGCTTTTGTTATGAAAGTAAGCTTAAGATTATGGGGGCGGGGAACTGATACCGAGGGATGGTACTGATGGTTTGATCGAGGCGGCAGAGATAAAACCCAACGGCGTTGATTAAGGTAGTGATGATGGGAATGGATGATTATAGCCGCCGTCGACGGTTGTGATATTGCTTTCATTGTTTTCTTTTGTAATTTCCCGGATTTCCTTTTGAATTTACTTGAATCTTCTTCTTCTTCTTTTCCTTTGTTTTTTCCAGTGTAATTATCTTTTGGTTTGCAACTTGAAAGAAATGAGAGGCTGTCATTCTTTACTCTCTCGGCTTTATGTTTCAACCGCCTAATAACATATGACTCTACATGTCACCATGTTTTCTCTAATATTTTTCTTTTAAGTTGACATTTTAATATTAATATTCTTTATAATTTGGGTAAACTACTTGTTTCTTGTGATGGAGTATATTTTCCAACATAATAATAGAAATAGAGCGTGTATATTCAGGACGAAACTATATGGATTGGACAACTTAAAGAATATTTTTTAAACTTTTTTAATTTAAATTCTTTTAAAGGTTTATTATTTCGTTGAAAACTGTTTTTAGAAAATAAATTTTAAAAAATAATTCATTTTTTAAAAAATAAATTACAGAAATTATTTTTAAGTGTTTGAATGAAACTTTAAAATTTATTTTTAATAGAATAAACTATAAAGTGTACGAGCTCTCTAGCTCAAGCTCAAGTGGTTAAAGAAAGATTATTGTTTTTAAAGATCACAGGTTTGAGCACCAACGATGTTAAAAGAGTAATTGAGTTTTAGTATACATCGATGAAACTTACCTGGTGAAAACGTGAGAATTGACGATGACATGATCAGAGAATATTCATAAGAAAAAGAAAATCAGTGGGACGAGAGAGAGTGAGATGATATGATGAAAAATAATTTTGGTTATAAGATTCGAAGAAAGGGAGAAGACGAAAGGAAAATGACTTACCCCAAATTTTTGATGTCATTTTACATAGAATTTTTGCTTATTTTTCTTTGACCGTAATTAAGACTGTATTGACTAAGTTTATCTTTTTCTTACCAAACACGGTGAAGAACGAAAAACAAATTCCGGAAATTCAAATCCGTGAAACAAACAGATCCTAAATTTTTATATTTATAAATTTACTTTACTACTTTTAAATATTTATATTTTACCTGGAAAATTCTGCAGGATATTGCAGATTAAAAAAAGAATTCCCTATATATTGTTGATTGTAAAATATTTCCACAAATATTGTTAAAAGCACAGTAAAATCAAAGACTACCACAACAGGTTCCGTCTTTAATTTTCAAAGTTCAAAGGCGACCCATTTGGCTCCGACTTGCTACAATAAAATAAACTATTTGAAGACGGATCCTTTAGGATCCGACTTTGACTCTTTATTTATTCTCTTCCACGCACGGTCAGAGAATGGCAGATGCCCTGTTGATGGACGGGGTAGAAAAAAAAAGCTGGGGGTGATAGAACTCGAGATGAAAATTAATAGGGATGGTAAGGTAATGGGATGGAAACGTGTTGTAAGAAGTTTGGGTTCAGAAAATTATTTGTTTATATTATTATGATTATTATATTTATTTTGATGTTTTATAAAGGGATAGTGATGAAAGTTGAGGAGATATTTTTTTCTGAGTGTTGAAAGTGAAGGTTGAAGTGGAGAGAAAATCAAAATTTCTACTGAAGTTTTGAAAATATTGGTAAGTTCTTCGTTATTTTTTTTGTTGCATTTTAGATTTGATATTTTATTCGTTATATTTTTTATTTGTTAGTTTTTTGTAAGATTATTATTTGTTTTGTCAATATTTTTTATTCTTTTACTGTATTTTCTTATATTCGAATTTATATTTATTTATTTAAAATTAATATTTATTAGTTTCTATTTAAATTTATTTTTATGGATATGTTGAATTTTATTGTATTTAGTTTTGAAATTGTATAAATTTATTTCGAATATGCAGATAAAATGAGCGAAGATAGATTTTTGACGATCGTGTATTACAATGGTCAAATGGTGAAAAATGAATCTGGAATTTTGTTTGAATCTGAAGACACTACTAAACTGAGATTTCCGAAAGATATCTCGCTTCGACAGTTGAAGGAAAAAATATCAAAGAAAATTAGAGCAAGAGTTCATAATTTGCGTTATCGGTGGTTAACTTGTGAAAATCCAGTTAGATATATTGCAATTAATCTTGAAGATGATGACGATGTTAGCATGATGATTGCAGAGCACGATTCTATGGAGATTCGGTATATTGAATTATTTGTTGAGGTCCATGATGTTTCGAACCCATCGAGTAATATCATTGGAGAATCCTCTCGAGTGGACTACGGTAATGATATTGATCTTCCCGGAGGAAGTTTTGTCGCAATGTTGTCTAGTGGGATATCGACTGAATTAAATCCTATCGATGCTTCAAGATACGGTTTATCAACAGCACCAAGTAGTGATCCGATTGATGATGTTGATGTAGAAAACCTAAGAGGTCGTTGGGGTGAAACGCTTGCTGATTCTAGTGAAGATGAATATATCGATGATCCTGATTTATTTCCTGATGATGTTGGTGAAGCACCTAATTTTCGTGTTGGCGACTTTTGTCCTACCGGAGTCGACCTGACATTCTATGAACCTCCGGCTCATATGGTTGCATTAGATTTTGATTCAATGAGAGCTCTTCAATTTCCCGATATACCGTTGTTAACTTCGAGTCAATATGGTCAATTATCGATTGGTCTTCAATTTGATGAAAAGGACGAAGCGACTTTGGTAGTGAAAGAGTACAGTATAAGAAACCATGTTGATTATGTTGTTGTAGAATCAAGTCAGAGGACTTTATTTGTCAAATGCGTAAAATATGGTCAGGAATGCAATTGGAAGATCCGATTGACGAAACTAAAGCGTACTAATCGTTGAGAGGTCACGAAATACAATGGGGATCATACATGTTTGCGAACGTCCATCGATCAAGATCACCGAAAATTAGACTCAACTGTAATAAGCCATCACGTGAGGAATCTGGTAGAAACGAATCCAAGAATTCCCGTTTCAACGATTCAGGCAACTATTGCACAATTGTTTGAGTATCAGATAAAATACAAAAAAGCATGGCGTGCAAGGGATAAGGCCATGGAATTTGTTTACGGTGACTATGATAAATCGTACAACGAGTTACCGGCCTTACTACTAGCAATGACTCATTTCGTCCTAGGAACGATAGTGAGATATCAAACGAAGGATGTATATGACCAACAAGGCCAAGTTATTCCGGGCTATAAATTTCTACATCGACTTTTTTGGTCATTCAAACCTTGCATCGAAGGTTTTCCTTATTGCAAACGTATGATCCAAGTTGATGGTACGTGGTTGTATGGTCGATACTCTCATATATTATTGATTGCTGTTGCGCAAGATGGTGAGAACAATGTATTTCCGATTGCATTCGCAATTGTCGAACATGAAACTGCTGAAGCATGGAATTTCTTTTTAACCAATCTTCGTGAGCATGTCGTTCAAGAAGATGGGGTTTGTATTATATCCGATCGAGGAACTGGCATCAAAGCAGCTATGAATCAAGCAGAAAGTCGTTGGACACCTCCACACGCATATCCTGCATACTGTGTTCGACATATTGGGAAGAACAGTTTCGAGGCTTTCAAAAATCCTTATCTTCGCAGTGAAATTTTAAGCATGGGTAAGAATCTTTAATTAATGTTCGTGTATTATTATTTGTTCTTATATACTAAGATTATTATTTATTTTCCTTATAGGCTATATACTGACCCAACCAGAATTTGAGAGAAAAATGGAAAATTTACAGAAGTATGGCCAACGTGTTTGGAATTGGACAAACAGTATTGAAAGGAAAAGATGGGCTCAATGTTACGATGAAGGTGGTAGACGATATGGGCAGATGACAACCAACCTTGTTGAGTGTATTAATGGAGTACTCAAAGGATCTCGTCACCTTCCAATAGCCAGTCTAGTGAAAGAGACATACTATCGATTGGGTAAAGTTTGGACTGTTAAAGGAAAAGAGATTGAGGCCTTAATAAATAGGGGTTAAAGATGGGCAACAGATCTGGTAAAGAAAATGCAAGATAATGTGGCGAGTGGAACGTCAATGAAGGTTCATAGCTTTGATCGACTGAATCAAACATTTGATGTGGTTGGTCCTCCACGATTCAATCATCAACAGCACTCTAATGTATTTCGTGTTGATTTCAGACGCAGGTGGTGTGATTGTGGAGCGTTTCAGGCCTGGCGATATCCTTGTCCACATGCGGTTGCAGTGTGTATGTATGTAGGTGTTGACCCTTATACATATGTTGATGAATGCTTCAATCTCCATAGGATGATTAATATTTACCGAGATGACTTTCCTACAATTGCAAATTCAAATTATTGGCCATCGGTGGAGCATGAAAAATGGATACCAGATCCTACCATTCGACGTACTCCAAAAGGTAGACCGAAATCGACACGTATTTATACTAGTATGGATCTACATCATAAGGAGAAAGGTCAACGAAAAAGATGCACAATATATAGAGCTGAAGGACATTCGAGAGGAAACTGTCCTAATGAGCCTAGATTTAATCCTATTCAGCAGTGAATATTTGATCTTTGCATTTCGTCTTTGAATATGTATTAAATATTTGATCTTTGAATTCCATCTTTGAATATGTATTGAATATTTGATATTTTATCTTTAAATTAAATATTTAAATATTGATGCATGGTAGTATTGGAAGTAAAAAAATGCTGAAAGTAAAAAATTAAGCATAACAGTACGAATTTAAATAAAAATACAATACAAAATCTCTATCATTTCTTGCGTAATTTTTGACCATGACGAGGCGTGGTTGACAAATAAGTTTGTGGTGGTCGTCGAATACGCTGTGGCCTCTGTGGCGCTTCCTCTTCATCAGCTTCTTCTTCTGCCTCTTCATTAACAGCGGTATAGGCAGGCGGTGTCATGAACATAGAACTTGCTGCTCCTCCCATTATATCTGGTGAATGCAACAAATTTTGCATTTCATGAAAATCATGAATATCATTATAAACGAAAGTGGGAGACTATAAGGGTAGAAATTCAGGTCTATATAAACCGGCTTCATCAAAACCCAAATAACCTGAAGAGCTATGACCCACTTCTTGATGATATTCTGGTTGTACTTCTGGTTGCTCCTCTAGATGCGTAGATATAGAAGTCGGTTCTTTTTCCCACACAACAATAGGAATTACCTCATGCTCCCATGTTGTTGGCCAACCTTCGGGGTTACGACTGCATAGATTTGTATTTGAAGATGAACCAACAGTTGTCCTCGAGTATTTGCCTTTCCCACCATATTTTTTCTTATATCTTCGACATTCTTCTCGTCCTTCGGGAGTTGTTAAGTATGGCTTCCTATTAGAATGATACCAAATAATGTACTCTGAACTCTTAAAATCATAATCATCAGCTTCTAGTGGAAGTCGCTCCGGCAAAGATAGAGCTCTATTATGCCATAGAGAAATAAATTCAATATGTACGGCTTTCCAATCTGTATCTGGTCTACCACGTCCATCAAGCGCATGAAGATAATAATGATCACGTGGAATATGCGGAATAGGCTGGTGGAAGCCAAATTGTCTCATCACTCTATCTCCAAATTAAAATTCTACGATAGAAAAATGGATCAATGGTGCAACAGCACACCATAAAGCTGAATTATTCGTGAGATAATCAGGTACAAAAATTTGGTCATCATCGTACGCTTGCCAAATGAACTGATAAATGAAAGTTTTCAATTAGTATCATACTATATTATGAATACAATAAGAAAAAAATATTTAAAGAATTAAAATATAAATTCAGTACCTGATCTTGACAATATGAATCTATAAGAGATCTAAATACTCTAACATTATTGTGCGCCAATCCAGTTTCGTGATTTTTCTCGCACCATCTGTATACAAATAAAAAATTAGCATGAATTTGCAATATTACGTTCAAAAAAAATATGTACAGCTTATCATAAATTATTCACCTTGCACAGAGAGGAAACTGAATATGTGATCGGGTCACTGGTGTGAAGAATAGAAGTCGCTGCCAAACCCATGCTTGTAATAACAATAGACATCCACCAATACCACCTAACTTTTTACCCTTTTCGAGTATAGCGCCCTTGCATAACTCACGATACAAGCACGCTAATATGGCGGACCCCTAACTATATTCTGAACCAGATTCCCAGGGTGTGTTCAAAAATTTCAAATATCGAACGCTAACCAAATTTCCAGATTTATCTGGAATTAAAATTCCACCAATCATCTGTAGAATATAAGCTCGACTCACCTGATAAATATGTTCAACCGTACTGTACTCATTCAAACCAAATTCCTTCTTTAACCAACTCAGCTTGACACGAGAACCTTTAACATTATTTCCATATGGAACTTTTCCAAGATACATTTCACAGATCTCGGCTGTTGAACCATGCATAAGCTCAATCAACGGTTTTCCGTTGACAGGGACCCCAATAAGGTACACAACATCCTGTAGAGTGATTATGCATTCTCTACAGGGAATATGAAACGTATGTGTCTCGGGTCTCCATCGCTCGATTAGAGCGGTAATCAATCTCGGAATAAGCTTATAACCTCGAAGAAATGTCGCATAATAAAATCCAGCAGTACGCAACCAATCCAAAATCCGATCATCTAACGGAGTTCTACCATTGATCGGTGGTGTTTAAATGTTTCCTCCGTATCCTATAATTAAACCCAAAGTATTACAAAATATAAATAAACTGATAAAATATAAATTAAAAGATTTTATCATATCATCAACAGAGAGACTCGTAATATGTCGATCTTCTAAATACAAAAGAGGAGTCTGCTCAGCCATCTGCTAAATAATTAATTTTGTTAATAAAAAAATTCAAAAAATTTAATACTAATCAATCAATAATCATACTAATACTTCGATTCCATAAAAATAAAGAAATACAAAAATTTTCTATAAAAATATTATTATTTTCGGTAATAAATTTTCCCTAATAAATTAATACTTCGATTTCAAAAAATTTAATACTAATCAATCAATAATCATACTAATAAATTAATACACTACCTACCTTTTTTCTCCCCTGATTTCCAATAAATAAACGGGGACAATTCTGCTGAAAATGGAAAATTTAAATAGAATTTTTCCTATTTCCCTAATAATATATTTATAATAAAGTTTCCTAATATTTTCTAACATATTAATTAATAAATAAACTAATAAAGTAAACTAATAAATTTTCCCTTATAAACAATTCTCAATTTCTCGACGACGGGGTAATGCTGAAAAATAAATAGAATTTTCCCTAAAATCTATAAATATTATTAAACTTACAATTTGGTTTATTCGAATGCTTCTTCTTTTTCTTCAAATTATTAAACAACCCAAACCTATTATAAATAAATATTCAAAAAATATAATTAATAATTAAAAAATTCTTTACTTCAAACTATTAATTAACTCAAATCTATCAACAATATATAACAATATAACAATAATATCCTAATACATTCATATATAAAAAACAAAATAAACAAATAACATTAAATCTATAAATCTATATTAAAAATATTCAATAACAACAAAAAAAAAAATTAATAATTAAAAAATTTCTTACCTTCAAATTCTTTTTTTTCTTTCTTCTTCAACCTCTTGCTCTTATTCTTTCAAATTTTATCAGCTCCACAACACACACAATTTTTTTATCCTTCTACTCTATTTATCAACATATAAAACAATCCCAACCACACATCTCATACCACTTCAATTATTTTACACCTAACTTTTTAACCATTCAACACTCACTCCTATAATTTACAGGTTCAGACGCTATTATATTCACGGGTCTGCCCTGCACTGCTGATTCCCCTGGACTGCTGACTTCCCTGCACTCTACCGCTCTGCTTGTGCTGACTGTGTTAACTGTGCACTGGTTGAATTGGAGAAAACCGACTTCATCGAAACAATTTATTTTACTGTAGCAAGTCGGAGCCAAAAGGGTAAACTTTATCAAAGACGGAGCCTGCTGTGGTGGTCTTTGATTTTACTATGTTTTTAACAATATTTGTGGAAATATTTTACAATCAACAATATATGGGGAATTCTTTTTTCAGTCTGCAATATCCTGCAGAATTTCCCCATTTTACCTCCTTCAACTCTAAATCTTGGTTTTGTTTCCCATAATCCATTTTCTCTTCGGGAAATTCCCTTCAACTATTCATGTAAGTAATAAAGTGAATATGCGTAAAATACATGTTGGATTGTCGAATCTTACAAAACTAAAATATTTTATAATAGTTTATAATCAATAGAAGGTTATGAATGGTCAAAAATTAATGTATATTTGAAATATAAAGATAATTTTAAAATAAAACTGAAGTGAGGGAACCATGGTACTAACGGGTGCAACCAATAAGTTGTGATCAAATTTTTTATTGAACTTAACATAGTACTTGTCGGATTGTTGATGTTTTTACTATGGTATGACAAATCTGAAGGTATATGTTTTTTTAGACTTCGCATGAAATACACTAGGAGCCCAATGTGTCTTTTAACTTAACTTGTTGGTACATCGGCCCATGGTCGGAACTTAGGGTTAAAGGTACCGATTTTCGTCAATTTTTGTTTTTATGTATTAAATAGAGATAAAATTAAAATATATAATATTTTTAAAGAAATCGTTTTTGGTCCCCGCTAATCAAGAAAAATTTTAAAATATATATTTTGACCCGCTCTATAATAAATCTTTAATTCAACCCCTGCACCAGCCATTTAAGGTTTTGGTACGCTCATCACTAGTTAAACCTTATTATATCACTCGACTTGAATCAAGCGGTGTAGAATTTAGATTTTGTGAAAAAAATTACTTCATATCATATATCTGAGAAATAAGTTTACATGTATCCTTTATATACATAATGACTAGGCACAAACTTCCTAACTGAAAAACTAACTAATATAACAACTATCTAACTGATTACATGTATATTCAACACTTCCTTTAAGTTGGGATTAAAAAATATTTTTAATCCTTAACTTGTCCAATAAGTGTTGATGATGCTGAACACTTAATGCCTTAGTTAGAATATATGCTTGTTGTTTACTCGATGGGATATGCTCAATTTTAACTAAGCCTTATTGTGTCTTCTCCCGTACAAAATGACAGTCGATCTTTATATGCTTAGCTCTTTTATGAAATACTGAATTTGTAACAATTTGTAAGGTTGTTTTGTTGTCACAAAACAGCTTATTGGTTTTATATCAAAAACTCTCATTTCTTACAGCAAACTAGTCAACCATATAATTTTTAGTATTACAACAGCTAGCTCTTGTACTCGGTCTTTGCAAAAGACTTTGCATTAATATTTTGTTTTTGACTTCCAAGAAATCAAAGAAACACCAAGTTTAATACAATATCCATTAATTGATTTTATTAATATAGGAAATGATATCCAATTTGAGTCACAATAAATTATAAATTGTTTATTAGTTTATGTTTTGAACAACCCTTGACCTAGATCCTTCTTTGCATCTTTGACAACTTTTATGCAGTTTTAAAATAAGATATTTTAGGTTGTTGCATAAATTAACTATGATATTGTACAACATACATAATATCCGATCTTGTATATGTTAAATATATGAATCATCTTATCAACCGTTGATATATTGTTGCATCCTCCAATTCAGGATCATTAACACCAATTTACTATCCTTTATCATACTCTATAGTGGTCAACTTTACATTATACTTAATGGGAGTTAAGGCTGGTATTACTCATTCTAAGCCTGAATCTTCAATTAACTCCATAACATATTTTTTTAATTCAATAATATATTTTTTTATTTTAAGACTTTAAACCCAAAAAGAATTTAAATCTCTCAAGTCTTTTATTTTAAAATTTTGACTCAGTATGCCCTTCAATTTTGTAATCAGACTACTACTATTACCAGTAATGTGCAAATCGTTCATACAAATCAACATTATTATAATATGATCATCATGTCTTTTTGTGAAAATAGAATAGTCTGATTTGCTTTGTTGATAACACAAGCTAACAAAGCTTTAGTTAACTTCAAGTTCCATTTCCTTAAAGCATGCTTTAAATCATATATTGACTTTTGTAATCTACGTATCTGATTTTTTTTTCCGACTGTAAAAATCAGGTTTCAACTACATGTACACCTATTCAAATAAGTCACCTTAAAGAAATGCATTGTATATATCTATTTGATAGAGAGATCAATTAAAGACAGTGACAACAACTATAAGTGTTCGTACATTAATTAACTTAGTCACAGCGAAAAAAGTCTCAAAATAATCAATGTCATCTTTTTGATTATATCATTTGGCTACTAAGCATGTTTTATACCTTTCAACAATATCAAAAGTTGATTTTAAAAACCCATTTAAATCAATGAGAGTCTTTCCTAGAGATAAAGGAACCATAGATCATGAATGTTTATTTTAAAAGCTTGAATTTTCTCTCTCATTGCATTTACCCATTGTTTTTGCTTCATTATATGTTCTATGTTCAACAAGAGAGAAAGTATGAAAAGAAAATATTTGAGTAAAAAGAGATAAATGAGTATAAGACATATTATGAGAAATATGATACAAACTTAAAGGATTAGATTTTCAAATGGATACAAAATCTTTTAATCAGTTTGGAGGATGAGATATTCTAGAAGAATGTTTAGGAGAAAGAGAAAGAACATGTAGAACTGAAAGAATACGAGTATGCTGACCAGAATCAGAAGCATTCTGATTAGGCTAAATAAAAGAAGGACTCGCAGAGTTTTGATTAGTATGATCAATATGACCAGAAGAAAGACCAACATCAGGATTGTGATTAGGATCTAAGGATTGCTCATCAGTAGGATCAAAATGATTAGTATGATCAGTATGATCAGTATTAGGATGATCATGTTGATTAGATGAACCAACATCAAAATGAGGAGGAAAACCTGTTGAGACTGAAGGAACAGTACCAGAGGAAATACACAAAAAATCATTATCAAATAAGGGAGAACAAGGAAAGAAATTAGAAGAGGATTATTGAGAAAATTTAAAAAAAAAGATTCATGAAAAATTACATCTCGATTAACAAAGAAAATTTAGAAACTAAATTAAAAAGAATATAACCTTTTTGAACAGAAGAAAATCTTATGGAAACAATGTTAACAGGTATTCTCTGAGCGTATGTTAATAGGTCTAATTTTTCTCCTTGAGATTCCATCATCGCGCTCTAGTTTTCATCTGATTTTTTGGTGTTCTTCTTGAATCTGGGTGATATTTTCTTTTCTTATTTGTTACGGCTTCTTCTTCTGATACTGTGATTACTGTAAATAACAAAGAAAAGAGAATAAATCCTGTGAAAGAAGAGATTCAATGAAATTATCTTTAGAGAAAAAGGGGTAGGGACAAAGAGAAGAGCCAAATTCCCAATCAGCCAAATCGATACCCTAACCAGGCTTAACCTTACCTCTATAAAAAAGACAAAACGACAACGTTTAACAAATAGACAAAATGAAAAACTTCAAATAAAACAAATAAAACCATAAAATGACCACGTATCCATCCCAACCATATTCAGCTTGCAACAATACTCCCCTCTTGGAAAAGATCCTTGTCCTCAAGGATTGAAATGAGGATAGTCTATCTTGAGCTTGTGGAAGAGTTCCCAGGTTGTATCTTCAGGGAATGAATTGCTCCACTCCACGAGTACTTCGGTGAAGGCTCTATTGTCCTTCTTAACCATTCTTCTGTCCATTATTCTCACCGATTCCTTGAGCAAGGTACCATCTGCCCCCACCACTGGCAGATCCTTTTGAGTTGGAACAACCCCAACATGCTTTTTGAGCTGGGAAACATGGAATATAGGATGGACCTTCGACCCTACAGGTAGCTGCAGTTTATAAGCCACCTTACCTATTTTCTCAATCACTGGATACGGCCCGAACCATTTTGGAGCAAGCTTCTGGTTCTTCTGAAACTGCACTGATTGCTGTCTATATGATTGCAGCTTCAAATAAACCAAGTCTACCAATTGAAATTCCCTATCACTTCTCCTCTTATCCGCCTATTTTTTCATTCGATCTTGAGCCCTCTTCAAATAGAATTTAAGCATCTTAACTGCTGCTTCTCGGGCCTGCAAGCTTCGATCTACTGATGCTACTATTGAATCTCTAGCAAAATATGGAAGATGCACAGCTGGTTCCTGTCCATAGAGAGCTTGGTAGGGAGTAAGGTTAATAGCCGAGTGATGTGAAGAATTATACCACCATTCCGCCATTGACAACCACGAACTCCATTCTTTAGGGGACTCCCCACACATACATCTTAAATAGGTTTCCAAGCACCTATGTACCACCTTTGTTTGACCATCCGTCTCGGGATGGTATGCAGTGGAAGGGGTGATAGTCACCTTGAGCTTGAAAAATAATTCTTTCCAGAAAGTGCTCATGAAGATCTGATCTCGATTGCATACTATCACTTCAGGAAGACCATGTAGCTTAAACACATTATCCATAAATGCTTGAGCCACAGTCAAGCCAGTAAAAGGGTGAGACAAAGCCACAAAATGAACATATTTTGTTAGCCTATCTACCACTACAAATATTGTATCCTTACCCTTGGAATTAGGCAGCCCATCTACAAAATCCATACTAATGGATGACCATGCTTGTTTCGGAATTGGTAAGGGTTGCAAAAGACCAGGTTTCGATTGGTTTTCGAACTTGTTCTGCTGACACACCACAGACTTTCGAATCAGCCTTCTCACAACTTTCTTCATACCCTTCCAATATAAACATGTTGCCATCCTCTTGCTTGTGACCTCAGCTCTAGAATGTCCCCCAAAAGGACTATGATGAAAAAATTCAATCAATTGAGTCCTCAAATCTACATCCTCTCCCACGACCAACTTCCCCCTTCATTTCAACAAGTTGCCATCCCATGAATACTTGGGATGAGAAGCTAGATCTTGTGACAATCTCTGGATCAGTTTCTGTATTTTTTCATCCTTCTCCCAAGATTGGCAAATCTACTACACCAACTGGGTACTAAAACTGTTGATGACTCCCAATTCTCCTTAGACAAATTGAGGGTCTCTCGATAAGGCATTAGCTACAGTGTTGCTGGAGCCTTGTCTATAACTCACCTCATAGTCGAAACCCAACATTTTTGCAACCCAAGCTTGCTGAGCTAGATTGGTAGCTTGGTTGCTAGCTAGGAACTTCAAACTCTGGTGGTCCGTACGAATTTTGAAATGCCTTCCAATCAAATAAGGTGTTCATCTCTTGACTACTATAAGGACTGTTGACTTCTCGTACATGGAGAGTTGCTGGTGTTTTACCCCCAATCCCTTGCTAAAATATGCAATAGGCCGACCTTTTTGGAGTAATACTGCTCCTACTCCATAATAGGAGGCATCCGTGTCCAAAACAAATAGTTTGGTGAAGTCAAGTAAAGCAAGAACAAGGGCTATTGTCATAGCTCCCTTGAGTTGGTTAATGGCTGCTTCAGCTTCTTCATTCCACGACCAACCATCTTTTTTCAACAGGTTGGTGAGAGGATTCACAATCCCTCTATACCCCTTGATGAATCGTCTGTAGTAACCAGAAAATCCAAAAAATCCCCTTAGCTCCTTGACATTAGAGGGAGTCTTCCATTTCAAAATAGCCTGAACCTTATCTGGATTCATTGAGATACATCCACCAGCAATGGTATACCCCAAATAATCCATCTCAGTGACCCTAAAAGTACACTTACTTTCCTTCGCAAACAATTGGTTGACTCATAAAACTTCTAGCACTTTTCCCAAATGCTTCAAATGATCTTCTCATGTCCTTGAATAAACAACTATATCATCGAAAAAAACTAGCACTGTGTTCCACAAAACTTCTTAAAAATGGAGTTCATAAGTCCTTGAAAGGTGGTCGGAGCATTCGTTAGCCCAAATGGCATAACGAGAAACTCGTAATGTCTTTCATGAGTTTTGAAGGCTGTCTTGGGAACATCTACCTCCCACATACGGATCTGATGGTACCCCGAACGTAAATCCAGCTTAGAAAAATACCTCGCTTCCCCCAACTCATCCAGAAGTTCCTCAATAATGGGAATGAAAAATTTGTCTTTTATAGTCAACTGGTTGAGTTGCCTATAATCGACACAAAATCTCCAAGATCCGTCTTTCTTTTTTACCATCACAATTGGATATGCGAAAGGGCTTGCACTGTCTCTAATGATCCCAACTTGAAGCATTTCTTGCACGATCATCTCAATTTTATTTTTCTGGACAGTTGGGTACCTATAAGGTCTTATCTTCCCCACTGCATTCTCATTTTCGAGAAAGATCCTGTGTTCATGTCCCCTAATGGGAGGAAGACCTCTCGGTTCTTAAAAACAACAGTAAATTCCTTCAGCAAGCCTTGTAAGCCGTCTGATGAGGTTCGAATGTACAACTGAACTTCCAATTATGATTTCAAAGCACATAGGGAAGCTCCTGGAATCACTCGAGACCCTTTTAAAACTTTAGCTCTTTTAGCCTCTTCCAAAATTTGAGTAAGTCCTGGTAACAGTCCCTTCCATCTGACCACAATACCTTCATATTCAAATTGCATTAATAACTTTGAAAAGTCCCACTGTATCGGTCCTAAGGAAGTGAGCCACTGCACCCCTAAAAGCATATCACATCCCTTCAAAGGCAACACCAAAAAATCAGTGGAAAAATCTTATCCTTGTGCCTCCCATGTAACCCCCCTACACCATCCTTGAGTCTGCAAGGTTCCCCCATCAGCTATGGTGACCTGTATCTGATGTTGTTGTTCAACCCCCAGTCGACAAGCCTTCATCACTCCTAAACTTAGAAAATTATGGGTGCTGCCTAAATCAACCAGGGCGACCCATTGTTGCTTACAAATCCAGACTTCTATCTTCATTGTATTAAAACCCCATGCCCCCCACATTGCCTACAACGATAGGATAGGAATTTCTTGTCCTCCCTAAACAACTTCAGGCTCTAATTTCTCCTCACAATCAACGAATTCTTCTGCCTCTCCGTCCCCATCCTGACCCTCCATCAACAACTGATAAAGTTGGGACCTGGTACATTTGTGGCCAGGTGAATACTTGGCAGGACACCAATAACACAACCCTTCCCTACGTTTCTCCTCCATTTCAGCAGCGGACAACTTCCCAAGACCATTGCTCGCAGGGAGAATTCCTTTCTTAGGATAAAGAATTCTACTTATAGCACTCGATGACTGTCTCGAGTATGAAGGTGGGGTACTACTAGCTGCAAGAGTCTTGGTTGGAGCATATGACGTTTCTCCCCGAGTCAGACTAGATGGTTGACTAGAAGGAAAAGACAGAGTGGGAGACTGAGTACGTACCACACTCCCATAAGTCCTTCTGGGAACAGGAAGCAACAACTGTTTAAAATGTAAAGCTAAACGAATGGCTTCCATTAATTGGTTCGGTTGGAATACTCAGACAGATTGACCAATGTCCCATTTTAATTTTTTCAGAAATATACTTAAAGCATATTCTTTGGACAATTGGAGTTGGTTCAGGAGACTTACAAATTCAGCATAAAAGTGCTCGACGGATGTCGTCTGTTGCAAGCCTACCAGTTCACCCATTGGATCTTCCAAACCTTCAGGGAAGAATCTGTTCCTCATGGAGACGAGACAGGAATCCCAAACTAGTTTTTCAAGTCCTCCTGCTTTCCTCGCCACAAAGTAATGCCACTGTAACGCATCACCCTCTAAATGGAGCATCACCAACTTAACTCGTGAAGAATCATGGATTGCCTTAGCTGCAAAGTACTGCTCCAGTTTGGACCACCAATCACGGAAATTAGACCCATCAAAAATGAGACATTGGAGATGAGGACCTTTAGAAGAAGCCTCTCCAATGCAATCGACCATCTCCTGATTCGCGACTTCCTCCATCGAAGCCTCCAAATCAATGACTTCGAGCTCCTGACCAAAAGCTGGAGCATTACCCAAAACTCTAGTCGAAGGCTCAGCAGCTGGAGCCTTACCCAAAACATCCGACGAAGAGGTTTTCTTTCCCAATAAGGTCTCCAAAAGAACACGCAGATCCTTGATTTCAGAGTGGATTTCGCTAACCTTATTTCAGATATCTTGAACCTTGTCAGCCACAACCTTGTCGATTTGATCCTCAAGTCGTTTCTCTATTTCCTTCAAATCCCACTAAAAACGGCTTGCTTCTTGCTAAGCACGCGTTTGAACGCCATCCACCATTGTCGGGATCGAGGCCTCTGATACCTTTGATATTTTGATTACTGTAAATAACAAAGAAAAGAGAATAAATCCTGTGGAAGAAGAGATTCAATGGAATTATCTTCAGAGAAAAAGGGGTAGGGACAAAGAGAAGAGCCAAATTCCCAATCAGCCAAATCGATACCCTAACCAGGCTCAACCCTACCTCTATAACAAAGACAAAATGACAACGTTTAACAAATAGATAAAACGAAAAACTTCAAATAAAATAAATAAAACCATAAAACGACCACGTATCCATCCCAACCATATTCAGCTTGCAACATCTTCTATAAAGACTACTGATTTGAGGCAAATTGTTTACGGTGACGAAACTGTACACTTTGGACTTTTTTTTCTTTAATGGTGAAGGGGATAACCCAACTATTGAGTCGCCATTATCAGTATTTGAAGAAGGAATCTTGGATTGGAAATATGCATTTGTTGAACAATTTATTGGTGGAGCCCCAAATTTTTCATCACTATAAAGGATTATTGATCAAATGTGGGTCAAAATTCTACGATTAAGGTTAGTATTGCGGGATCAAATCTTTATATTTTTACTTTTAATAGTTTGACTACTATAGATTCGATTCTTGATACTGGACCATGGCATATTCATAATAAACCATTATTTCTTTGAAAATGGGAGCCTCGGTAGAGGCTTGATTTTGATTTACGTCGAATTCCTGTCTGGTTTTAGTTATATAATTTACCATTGGAGTTGTTTAATAGAAGGTGACTGGGCTACATAGCTAGTGCTATAGGAGTTCCTCTTTACATGGATTCTATTACTGCATCTAAAGAGAGACTTGAATTCGCTAAATTTTATATTGAGATGGAAGCAGGAAAACATGTACCTAAAGCTGTGAATGTAATTATGCGTAATAAATCTCTGGTCTCTGTACGAGTTGGGGTACCTTTGAAGCCTCCTTGTTGTTCTCACTGTCATTCTTCTAGTCATTCTGATAAAAATTGTTTTGCTAAGCCTATGAGGAAAATTAATCAAGTTTGGAGAGAAAAAGATACTAATTTTGTTCTTGCGCATGTTGTTGAGCCTGTTAAACTTGTTGAGCCTGTTGAACCTGTGAAGCCTATGGAACCTGTTACGCAACAAATTTCTAGTCTTGAAGTTTAGGGAATTGATTCAAGACCACTTTCATTAGACCCAAAAGATGCTAAAGATTTTTTTCTTTGCAAGAGTCTGTTAAAAATATTAAACGAGGTAAGGGCGAAAAGCTAGAGGATTCGTTAAATACTTGTTTAAAAAATGTTGGGCGTTAACCTCGAGCTGATTCACAGGGGGTTGCATCCCTCCTCCAGGAGATGTGTGAAAAAAAGAAAGAATATTTAGAAAAATCAAACACATGTGAGGAAGATCCTGGTGGTGGTAAAAAAATCCCTATTACTTCTTCATGATAATTTATTTCTGGAATGTAAAAGCGTTTATTAAGCCTCTCAAACATCTAGGGTGATGTCTAGACTAGCTAGCTTACACGTAGAGGGAGTTTTCTTGTTAGAGACGTGATTACATTCTAATAATGTCATTGATATTATGTCTCAATTAGTTCAAGATTGACATGTTTTCCATGCTTATGATGTTATTTTCAATGGTCGAATTTGGGTGCTTTGGAGGATTAATTTGGGTCTCTTTATTATCCAAACTGTTGATCAGTCTGTGTCATTAAGTGGACAGTTTTATGGGTGTGATGTGGTTATTACAAAAGTTTATGAAAGTAGTGATGGCTACAGGCGTAGAGACTTGTGGGCACAACTTAGAGAAATTAGAAATTTTATTGGTGATAGGCCTTGGTTGATTGAAGAAGGCTTCAATATCTTTGCTACTGCTACTAAGAGCTCTGATATCGATGCAAAAGGGCATTATGTTATGAAGATATGAAGGATCTTTGTGAGTGTATGAAAGAGTTAAGCATCTTTGATCATTCTTATTCTAGCCCGCTATTTCTACCTAGTCTAATAACCAAGAGAAGTTGTTTTTAGCTAAAAAATTGGACAAGGTATTAATTAATCAAACTTGGTTTCAGTGTTGTCCTGGCTTTTTTGTTGAATTTATTACTAAGGGTGATTATGATCATTATCCAGGAATGGTCTAGTTTACTAAAGACACTCAAATTCATCGACCTAAGCCTTTTTAATTTTTTTTAAATTTTTGAACCTTGTATTCAAATTATCAAGATATAGTTAGGGAGGTTTGATAGGTTTTTGTTCCTGTTTTAGGTAATCCTATGAGAAGACTTTTATAGAAATTAAAAAACCTTAAGTTCAAGCTACGGGACTTTAACAAAATCCAATTTCTATAACATTTCTGGTCAAGTGGTAAGGAAAAGAGTTCAGCTTGAGGATATTCATTTAAGGAATTTGAGGGATGCTAGTTTGAGGAAATTGAGTGAAGAGAAGGACGTTTCTGTTGAACTTCTAAAGCTGGAATAAGCTAAACTCCTCTTTTACAAGCAAAAGGCTAAGGTGCAGTGGTTTTCTAAAGGTGATGCTGGTGCAAAATTCTTTCATTCAACTACGTCTGTTAAGAAGAAGAAAAATATTATACGAGTTCTTTTTGATGACGAGGGAAAAGAATTGGAGAGTTTTGAGGATATGTCTAATAAAATGGTGAGATTCTATCAAAATCTACTTGGGACACCTGATTCTAATATTACGGGATGCTCTGGTGCTTTGCTGAAGGATATGCTAAATGTTTCGCTCCCTAAGGGTGCTACTAGGGAGCTATGTAAAGAGGTGACATCTCAACAGGTTTAAAAGGCTTTATTTTATCAAGAAAAGGATAAGAGCTCTATTAACACTCTAAAAAACGTAGATTTTATACCAATTTACTTTATTTTCTCTTTTAATTTTAAAGATGTCACTTTGAAGGATATTTTGTTGGTGTTGTTGTGTAGATTGCCAGGGCAAAGTCGAAAGAATGGAAGAAATGCTATAACAATTTTAGTGCTGGATCAGACTAGAAGATGCTATAGCATTGTGGGCAGATAAAACAGAACTGCAGAGATGACAAACCTGTAACCCATTGTCCTTACGCGTGAATTCCAGGCCAGCCGCGCCTCCCCTGCAATTCCCTGCATTTTGTTATAATTCTCTATAGAAAATTTCAGAGAATATTCCTTGCATCTTTAGGCCTTGAAACCCTAGAAGCCTCTTATATATACAAGGCCAAATCCTCCTCTACAAGTGTAGCAAGATTACCAAAAAGAAGCCACAAAGAAAATAAAAAAGAGTGAACTTTAAGGAGAACAACAAGGAAGAAGAAAGAAGAAAGTCGACCACTTTCCTTCATCTTCAATCTCAAGTCGAGCCATCATTATTGGAGAGCTTCAAGCAAAGGATTTGTAAGACTTCGGGAGAAGCGGCAAGCTAGGAAAGCCTTACGGTACAAACGTTTGGGACTTCTTTCCTCTTCACTTTGTTTTACCTCTTTTCTAAGTTATTGAAAATGTATTTCAAAGAACGCAAGTTGAATAATTTGCTAAACCTAGCCATGAACTAAAGTAGTATGGCTTAGGTTTGTTATGGATGATTTTTATTTTATTTGAATGAATGTGTTTACTATTTCTGGTTTTATATAAGTGTTTTTTTCATGAAAGCTAACTGTTGAGTTGATCAAATGATGAAATTGGACAAGAGGGGGGTGAATTGGCTATTTAAAAATTTGGGAAAGTTTTTTGGTAAAAAATGAAAAATAAAGAACAAGTGATTTATAGTGGTTCAAGCTTCGAAACAAGCTCCACATCCACTACATTAGCTCCCACTAAGGATTTTGAAACAAATTCACTAAATGAATTCAACCTTTTCTAGGTTCAAGGGATAACCTTTACAAGCAAGTCAATTTTCTACCTAAAATTGACTTGATCCTCACAAAGAAATACAAAGGATAAGAGTGGGCTAAAAAGAAATCTCTCACAAGATAAATGTGCCACAATTACAGAATAACTCTCCCCAAAATCAATTACAATGAATCAAAATGAAAAATGAGAGTTAGGAGTCAAGATATGCATTAAGGTGCTTTGGAGTTGGATTTGTGTGCTTGGATGTTGCTTGAGGATCAATAGTTGTTAATGCTACTTCAGAAGCTTCAATTTATACCTTCTTATTGATTTCTAACCATTGTGGTTGTTGGAACTTGAAATGAATACGTTAGATCTTCATCTTACCACAATAAATGCACTTCTACAGACACTCATATCGATGCTCGGGGTACCTGTTTCGAAACTAGCCACAAAGATAAAGAGTCGTTGTGCATTTAATAGGGGTGTATCGAACTATGGTTCGATACCAATTACAATCTGTGAAGGTTGGTATCGATACCTATTCCAAAACATGTTAACCACCATTTAAAGCTTCAACTACCTCCAACGGTCGACTTATTTAAAGCTGAAATAGCCGTTGGGATTTTGGGGGGTATCGATACTGGTATCGAAAAAACCCTTTATAATTTTAAAATATTTAAAAATTAAGCCCTGGTTCGATACCTAGTTCGAAACAGATGTTGGCAGTAACGTTTTGATGGAAAAAAGTATCGATGCTGGTATTGATACTCGTTCTTTTACTCAAGAATCTTTTCTAAAAAACAAAAGGCGGTATCAATACTTGTTCTAGGGGTATCGATACTCTAGTGTAAAAACATTTAGAAATTTATTTTTAAAGTTCTTGGTTTGACTTGAAAACAAAAGTTTGACTTAGGGACTTAAAAATTTATTACAAAATAATCCTTTATCATAATTGTTATATCAAAATCAATTTTGGTTTTACACTAACACCTTTATCTTTAAACCTTGGTTTGTAAGAGCTCTCGAGAGATTTTCGTAGCTAAGGGGTTCGGGAAGCTTAGGTCTAGGGATAGACAAAGCTAGACAAACATGAATAATGGGGTTACTGTCAGAGCAGAATCCTAACTATAGGGATAGACAAAGCTAGACCAACATGAACAATGAAGTTACAGTGGGAGCATAATCCTAACTCACCTTAGGGATAAGGGAGTGTTTCAACGACTAAAAAGGGTAGAACTTTATCAACATTAGAAGTGTTAGGATTGAGACCCGAAGGTAATGTCTTAGCATTTTCGAGTGTTATGCCTTCTGACTAGGGATAGTAGAGACATTTTTAGTAAACTCTGTCGAGCACTCCTTAAACTAGTAGAACAGTAAACCTTTTAGGAAAACAATGAGATCTTAGCCATAGAAAGCCTAGCTTGTCTTAAGCTTGAATTTCTTCTCCGTGTTGTGTTTGTGCAACTTTATTTATTATTCCGTTCTAAGTTTTATTTTGCTACTGATGAGTGCCTAAAAGTCCTCAATTTTCATATTATTTCTCCACTCATTTATTGCTAATAAAGACAGAATTAAATAAAATAATAGATATTTCTGATTATTTTCCATATCTCACCATCCGAATACTATTCTTATGAAATTATCCATTATTTGACATAAAACAAATATGTTTGATAGTTTTCTTTCTTAGACAAGAAACTAGATCCAGAAAGAGCCAAAAAAGGAAATAGATGCTAAATTACAAATTAAGCATCCGCCACGGTAGCGTTCTGAAGACTATCGCGGCAGCATAGAAAGACGACAAGTGATGCTCAACAGGAAGAGGAAAGATATCGAAAGACAAAGAATAAAAGAAAGAAGAAAAACTCAATTAGGAAGTCGAGCCCAAGCCAAACCACGGGAAGAGATATTTTAGGAATTAATTTTTATTTAATATAATTTAATAAGGAATTAGATTTCTCTTCTATTTAGAACTCTTTCCTTGCACCGAAAGATCAACTTAGGACTTGGCCTATATAAGGCACTCATTAGGTTTAAGTTTCGAAAAGAAGAAGTCGGTTTATACACATAACTTATCCTTAGACGCCGACCATAATATGTTCTAAACTCCCTTGGAGGTTTAGATTGTTGTGGAGTAGATGAAGAGGAAGGTTACATTGTTATTGATATTTATAATGCAAATCTTATTCATAGTTTATTCTTTTTGGGTACTTAACTTTCTTTTCATATGAGCTCGAGATGATAAGTATGTGAAAAAATATCCATTTTTCTAATATCGGGAGAGTTAGGCTCTTGAAACGAGAGAATACAGTCTTTGCTCACGGGCATTGAATAATCCGAGTCGGATTTTAGTGACTAACAAGACACATGTGATGTTATGATCTACCCTTGATTAACTCTGGGAGGTATCATAAAGACACGGAGATTTCAACAGTTTTCTTCGCTTAGGGATAAGGAAGAAACATATAAGGCTGCTCTGTCGAACTATGAAAAGTTGAATTATCGATAAGGCATAACCCCGCCTAGGCACTGTTGCGACCCTTTATGCTATCCGTCGAGGCGACAGTTTAACTCATTGCATTAATAAGTTGATTAACAATATAACTGGATTCTCCTCTACAAAGCATTCAATCTAACCTCATTCTTCTTAATATTATCTTTCTATAATTTAATATAATTTAGTTAATACAATTAAACCAATCCAATTATTTGTGTTTTTAATTTTTTAAGTGCAGTTATAAGAAGTAGTAGAATCGACTTAGTCCTCGTGGGACTGACATCTTAAATACTACAATCTGATAAATGTGGAATTTAATAAGGACTCCATAGCCTTCATCAGCTACCATATTTTTGTGACAAACTTTATTTTGCTATCGCATTTTGGTGACATTTGCAGAAATTGTTTTAACATATGTTTATACAAAGGATTTTCTTATCTTTTATGTATGTTAACTATTTTTGAAATAACTTACTCAATCCTTGTGGGAACGATCTCAATCACATACTTTATTACTTGTTCGATGTGTATACTTGCACGAGGATCAATTACATTTTAAGCACACACCGACACTCAACAAGCTCTAGTCCTATGGGTATACATCTTGGTTTTTTAAGTTTTTTGGGGACATTGTGAAAGCTGACTTTATTGATGTTGTCCAATTCTTTTTTCAAACTTCTATATTATTGGTTGGGTTTAATGCAACAATAATCATCTTAGTACCAAAGATCACAAACTCTTGTAGAGAAAAGGATTTTAGACCTATCTCTTGTTGTAGTGTCTTTTATAAGACAATCACTAAAATTATTATTAATCGACTTACTGTATTTTTTCAAAGGTTATATTGCCCAAACAATTTGCTTTCACTAAAGGAAGGAGCATTGTAGATAATACTTTCCTTGGTCAAGAGCTTGTTCTTGGATAATCTAGAAGCACTTTGTCTCCTAGATATGGCTTAAAAGTTGACTTTCAGAAAGCTTTTGATTCTATCAGTTGAAATTTTCTACTACAGGTTTTGGTGGCTATGGGATTTCATTTACTGTTTGTACACTAGATAAAAGTTTGTATTACTACGCCATGGTTCCCAGTCTGTTTCAATAGGATCTTATTGGGTTTTTTTTTCAGGGACAAAAAAGTGTAAGACGGGACGATCCATTCTCTCCTTATCTTTTTGTCATTGTTATGAATGTATTCTCCACTCTAGTTAATATGGCTGCTGAGAACAAAATTTTTACCTACCATCCTAAGTGTAAGAAAATCAAGCTAACCCACTTAAGCTTTGCTGATGATCTACTTATTTTCTATAAGGTCACCACTGATTCTATCATGGGTGTCTTGGCTGTATTGGATTAGTTTTATGGTATGTCAAGATTAAGTTCTCAAATGAGTGATATACACTTATATGAGATACAAAATCTTACAGGTTTTAAAATTAAAAGACTTCCAGTGAGGTACCTGGGTGTTCCTTTAGTACCGAGAAACCTAAGGGGAAAAGATTGTCAAGTATTATTTGTGAAGGTTAAGGATAAGCTCAATCTCTGAGTTCATAGGAGGCTTAGTTATGGGGATAGATTGCAACTCATACGTGATGTACTATTTACATTACAAATTATTGGTGCAGACAACTGGTACTACACAAGTTGTAGTGCATAAAGTTGAACATTTGTGTATGAGATTTTTTTGGAAAGGCCATTACGATCCTGCTCAAGAGTCCCGTGTTAGCTGAGATCAAATTTGTAGGCTGAGATCTAAAGGAGGCTTAGGTTTGAAGAGATTGGATAGTTGGATTAAAGCTTGTCTCCTATATTTGATTCAAACTATCCTTACTGGTGAAGGCTCTCTTTGGGTTGCTTGGCTTCAAGCCTACGTCTTTAAAATAGAGAGCTTTTTGGCAGTCAAATATAAGTTATATTTTAGCTGGGTGGTAAGGAAGTTGTTGAAGCTTAGAGAAGCTAAAAAAGTCTTTGAGGGCCAAAATTTGAGCGATGTTAGTATTGCTTGGGTTTGAGACCAGGTGCAAGACAAAGAAACTAAAGTTAGCTGGTAGAAACTGGTTTGACTTTCCTCTCATACTTCAAAGCATGCTTTGGTGACTTGGATGGCAATCCTTAATAGGTTGCCTACCCGCGATAGATTGATCCATATAGGTATAACTATTGAGGCCTCTTATTTGCTCTATGATTCAGGAGTAGAAAATAGGAATCATATGTTCTTTGAATGCGCTTTTTCTACTAGTATTTGGATGGCTTTACTTCAGTTTTGTAATTTTAGTAGACCAACTATGTAATGGGATGACGAGCTACAATAGACTGTTACTATGCTGAGAGGTAAATCCGTAATTGTTTATATCTTAAAGCTGGCTTGGAGTGCTTTCTTGCATTGTATTTAGGAGGAAAGAAATCAAAGGCACCATGGAAGGGGTTGCCAAACTCCTAAAGCTATTGTTGATAGAATCAAAGATATTGTTAGCACTAAACTATACACGAAATGTATTGGAAAGGGTGACAAATCTAACGTTCAATTATGCGCTAATTGGGGTATACATGTCTAGTTATTATGTAAGTGTCAACACATGTAATTGATTTCTGGTTGTGCAATAGAATTAACAATTATAAAAAAAAAGTCTCATAAAAACAGATGAAATGGCTTTTTGGAAAAACTTATCATAACCTTCATGTACTGTGGCATAACAAAGACATCTAAACATTCTAAGGTATGAATAATTAGGTTTATGCTTGTAAAGCATTTCAAAGAGAGAAAACCAGTTAAGCACAGGAGAGGATATTCTATTAATCAAATAATATGTTGTTTTAACATATTTACCCTATAATTTTAATAAAACATTGGACTGAAAATATAAGACCTACCTCAAGCAAATATTGGTTTTTTCTTTCAGTTATTTAATTTTTCTGAGGATTAGAGACACTACTTTGATGGATTATACCTTAAGTTATTCTAATATCGTCATCAACAATGGTTAAAATTTTTTTTATATAATTCTCATAAGTTTAGATGAAGAAGCTCAAAAGGAAATGATAATCTAGAGTTGCTTAAAGAAAAAAGCAATCTTGATTGTTTAACTAAAGGACAGACAATGCAATGTGACACTTGAGTAGAATGTACAATATTTGATAAAGTAAGTCGAGCTATTTTAGAATAAGCTAGATGATTCAAATAAGCATGCAAGAATCATTCTTATTAATAGAAGAAGCCATACAAATAGCATCAACATTACAAGAAAATGGTAAAGAACCAGAAGATTAATTATAAAAAATAAAGGTGAAATAAACTGGTAAAATTTGTTACCATTTTATCAATCCATTGAATTCTTTCATTGGAAAGATTCTGAAAAAAATAAAAATCAAGATAAAATAGAACAACACAATTAAGTGAAGTAGTTAGTTTAATATTAGATAAAAGATTGTGTGTAAAGGTAAAAACAAAAAGAACATTGTGCACAAAACAACCAGAAAATAAAGAAATTGAGCCAATATTGATAATTTGTGCACTTTTACCATCAGAAAGGTGGACATTTCTATTAGAGGATTTGCAAGAGATATGATTAATCAAACTATAAAAATAAAGTATACATGATCTGTGGCACCTGTGTCAAGAATTCAAGAAATAGTCGGCGTAACATCTGAATTATTGGAATCGGTGGAGTGCATCATACTTGAATGTGCCAAAGTATCAATGGTGGGAGCAAATTCTATAGAGGCCTTGTGAAGTAGGTCCAATCCAAGATTTGTTGATACTGTGTCTGTGTAAAGACTGTTGGAGTCACAGATAAAGAAGACACCGATAAAAAAGCAACATTTTAATCTTAAATTATATCTTAATCCTATAATTCAATTTTTGGAACCAAACTCATAAATTCAAATTATTTTTCATACAAAGATTTAGTGGATTTAATTTAGTTGAAAATAATTCAAATTCGAATAATTTCTATAATTAAATGTAATATAAATGATTTCTAATACATTCAAAATTTTACTTGATAGTTGATGATGTTTATATTTTTTATTTTTTATATATTAAAATATTAATATTTTACTTAAAATATAATATAGTATATCTTTATTTAATTAAAACAAAAACTATTTGATATTGTTGGTAATAATTTTTCAGTTTTACTGTGATTGTCTCGTTCTATTTTAAATTTACAAATAAATTTCATATATTTAAATAATTTCATGCCAACGGGATCAAAAATTAGAGAGACACCATTAAGCTAAGTTTATTGAGATTCCTTTTAGAGAATCATAGAATATATTTGATTCATAGAGGAAAAGGCTTCATTAATAAAATCTGACTTTTAATAGCAAAGTAAGTTTCATTTAAATCCATCAAAAATTGAAATAGTTTTTGTTGAAGAAAAAATCCAAATTACTACACAAAACCTCACAATCGCAAGTAGAAAAAGACGCAAACACATTATATTCATTCCAAAATAATTTCAGCCGATTGGAATAAGAAGACACAAAAATATCACCTTGAGTAAAAGTAGTAATCTTACGATGTAGAAAGAAAATTTGATCTTTGTCAAATCTTTTACGGAGATCCTTCGAGAAGAGCGCCGAACTCGAAGCAAAAATAATTCTAGCAAACAATTCTTTGAAAACCGAATTGATTATCCAGGATAGGACAAGAGCATTACACATTGTTAAAATTAAAATATATTCAATAAGAATATAAACCCAAGATCTATACATGTCAAATCATCAAGAACAATAAAATAAATAAACTTAATGCGAAAGTCTACCTGAATTAATCGATGGATATTTTCCAGAGGGTTTGATCTTCCAAGAAGTTAGGTTATCTCTTGCCACACAACTCTTAGACGGGGAAAAGAGATATGCAAGTTGACCTAATTTTTGGGGACTATAACCCCTTTATATAGTTGATTTAATAACCAACAAGTAGTTGATTTAATAACCAACTATTAAGTATTTATAATTTTGCCCCTAATCAAATTATAAATACACCTTATGGTATCTACACTTTTTATTCTATGATAATTTAATACCTATAACACATGTAACATAATTGGTCACTTAATTACGTGTTAAATTTTATAATAGCAATATACATTATACATATGTGCTCACTATTATTGAATTTTAATCCAACAATATCCCACTTGAGCAACATATGTTTCTTGACAAATGTATAACCTTATGAGCTCAAAAATTTGCTATCATATAATAGGTATTCTAAAACAATCTCATCCATCAATTATATCAATATAGGATCAAAACGGTCTTCATCATATCAATCATGACTGGACCCATCAATGGTCACGTATAAAAACATAATCAAATAACATAGATCAATCATGGATGCGTAGCATGGAAATTACATGTAAATGTTAATCGAACATGCCTATTTCCAATCGGTCCTCTTAAACTTTAGTAAGATCAAACATTACTGAATTCAGAGCGTGAATAAGCAAAAATAACTTTATTTATGTAGAAATTAATCTTAAACTAAAGTAACCGAAATTGTGTCTAAAACGAATGAACATTTATCAAAATTACAAACTCCTACTAAAACTGAATATACTTAAATAATATTACACCCATATGAGCAGTATGCTCATGAAAGACCTAGAGTGATAGTTTCTCAATAAGTGCGCAATTATGGATTTTATACCAACATGCTCTATAGACACACAAACACTCTGGATTTTCTTTAACAAATAGAATAAAATTTTAAAGTGTTCTTATTGTTTATAAAATAAATGATGCATATTTATTATCACAAAATAACTGAAGTGGTCTTTCTATTCAATCTATAATTAGCAGCTCATGTGACAGAGTCTTTTACATCAATATTCTAGTAGAATTGAAGCCTATAAACTTGATGATCTCTAACTTACCAGAACTTCGATATGTGAGTATATAATTTTTGTTCTATAAAATCATTTCATAACTCTATTTGCTATTATCCATCATATTAGATTTACTTAAATATCTGTCTAACATTCTAATAATATACGCAATATCCAAATGCATACATACTTAAGCATAAATGAGATTTTCCATAGCTTATAGAATCCTTTGTATTTTATAAATTTCAAGGTTATTTGTAGGGCACAAAAAAATTGTCTTCTTTAGTAATATGAGTGTCACTTGGTTTACTCCCACTAAACTTGTAATACATCTAATTTCCAACTAAATTTATCTTAAAACCGAATGAGATAATCAATATAAAATTTATAATTTCATTAATGAGAGTTAAACTTAAGCTCAAAGATAGATTTTTTTAATTTACGTTCATTAATTTTGTATCATTAGACACAAATCAATGATTGTACCATATAATTAATTTATTCAATGTTGTCATTGAAAAATACAAGCTTGACATCCATTTTATGTAGCTCAAGATTAAAAGCAACAAGTATATCCTTTAGATACAACATGCCTTATACTTGTCCACACTATCATTTACATCCCTTTTGGTTTAAAATATTAATTTACAATCAATTGGTTTGTACCTTAAGGTAATGCGACAAGTTCCTAAACTTTATTGCGTTGTATAAAATTATACTATTTTTTTAATGACATCTATTCACTTTTGAGAGTTAAAACTTTTATAGTTTGATAAAAATAATTGATCATGTTATTTTCTATCATTGCTTTATTATACTTATTTTCTTGATGAAATACTAAGTAATAATCCTTAATAGTATTTCTCTTTTCTCTCATGGATATCTTAAAAGACACTTTTTGAGGTTGTTGAGTTTGTTCTTCTAAAAAATAATTACCTTATCTTGAATGAGAGTTGTTAAAGATTGCTTTGCTGATGTACTTGATTCACTTCTTGATTAATAATAGGTGTGAAAACCTAAACATCGTCAAAAGTGATAGAAGAAATTAAATTAATAGTCAATTCCTCCTTAATAACAATGTATCTAACCTTATTCCCCTCCCAAACTCAACATCCTAAAAAATGTTATAAATCTCTCATTAAAATAATCTTAATTATGGGATCATAAACTTTACCGCCCATGGATCACTCAAAATAGCCTAAGTAGTTGTTTACTTTTGAAGTCTAATATCTTTACATGTATCCTAACTTATACAAAAGAATCAACATTTTATAACTTATTGTTATTCCTTTTGAGTAGGACCCTTAGCAATTTTATTCTAATATATATATTTATTATTGCCCTTATTCTTAGAGACACTAACCAAAGAGCACTAATTGATTGAGTATTTTTATAATTATAATGCTTCAACTTTTCTTCCTCTTTAACACAATGAGAAATAATCTCATTTGAAGTTTATTTCTCCTTTAATAATTGTAATTAATTTTGAATTAGTTAAATTGTATAGGAAGCTATACTAAAATTATAAGAACAAATAATTGTTATAAAGTTTGATCTTATGTGCCTTAAATTTTGAAGCAATATAATATACTCTCTCACATTTCCTTGATCTTTATACTTTATAGACATCAAGTAAACCAAAAGCGATGTCATATTTATCTTTAAAAAATTAGTAAAATATTTCTTTAGATTTGTGCTCTTAAAAGTTTCTAAAATATTATACTTTATGATCATTAGACTTATGCAACTTGAATAAATTCACCTCTCAAAATTCTATTTATGAATGCTTACCGCCGTGAGAGGTGCAAGTTGTTATTCACCTAGTGCAAGTTCTATGTTCATATCACTAAATATTATATATAAGTGTTTTTTCTATTGCTTGAAATTAATTTCACTAAAGATAAGTGTAGAATGTATTCAACATATATTATAACAAAGATAAATTACCTAAAGATAGAACAAAAATTACTTAATGCAAGTTCTATGTTCATACCACTATTATTGAATTTTAATCCAACACACATATCCCACTAGGAACGAAGAGAGACTTTGAAGCTATCTCGTTTGTATTCACCATCAACAAACCCTAATTTGTTATCGGCCAAGAAGGTAAGTCGTATAGATCGGCTCCAAACACTGTAGATGTCAATACCAGTACGCTGGTGTGAAACAAGAAGCGATCTCGGTGTGTCAGAAGGGTGAAGGAAGAGAACATGATTGAAATCAACAGTGGACTTTGTTGGTGGCATGACTTTGATCGGAAGAACATTGAATCGAGAGAGAAAAACGGTTTAAAAATAACAAGAAAAAACTCAAATGGGTCAAAGAAAGAAAAATGAGAAAAGGCTCAATGAATTAAAAACCCAAGCGACTGATACCATGTAGAATTTAGACTTTGTGAAAAAAAAATACTATATATCATGTATTTGAGAAATAAATTTACATGTATCTTTTATATACACAACGGCTAAGCACAAAATTTCTAATAGAAAAACCAACTAATATAACAACTATCTAACTAATTACAGGTATATTCAACGAGCGATAACTTTTGTTACTAATCGTGCTTAATCATCTTATTTCACCATTCGAATGTTAAAATATACTCGAGAAAACATACATAGACATATATATTAAGAACAAAGTTTAGATCAACAAAGATAAAAGAAATAATATTTCAAAAAAAATACCGTAATTCTTTGATCATATATAATCTACGACAAGAAATATATCCTATTATGAGTACATGAACTCAAACTAGCGAACCTCATAGTATTCGATGTTGTAACTCGTCGATCTAGGGATTTTTCAGCCACCCTATTGCTTCCTTCTACATTAGGACTTTCGAGTTCTTTAAGCTTTCAAGGAAAATGCCATTTTCTCAAGAAAATTCTCTAGAAAAGAACTCCAAATAGACCTATTTTCTTAGAAAACTGAGAGCCTCTTTATATTGGCAGAAGAGGAAGAATCAACATGCCAATAGGAAGGCACTAGTGTTAGCTCTCTTTTGTGGTTCGTCCTAACAAATGCTTCTGTATTGATGTGGTGGGTAGTCTATGGCTTCATATATTGTCTAGTACCTCCTACTTAGGATTTTTCTTACTGTAGTGCTTAGATGTTAGAGAGAAAATACCTTGGACTTGGTTTATATAAAGGTCTTCGTAATCTATTTTTATTTCTAACAATCAAAGACTATAATTGTATTTTTACTCAGCTCGGTCAAATAAAATTATGTCTTATATCTATTTTCATATAATGCCTTAAACGGTGTCATCTAAACATTAGAGTAAAAGATATTATTATATATGAGATCCATTGATTGGCCTAATAATCAAAGATATTCATATTGCCTCATCTTGTATGAATTCGAATCTTGATATGATAAAAAAACGTAATCATTTGAATAATTATCATTTGAATAAAAAAACGTAATCATTCTATTCAATAAAAATATTATTATATACAAACTCTATTAAATGAAGTTGTTCTTTCTGACCACTCTTACTAATAATGATAAATATAAGAGCATGTCCTCTAAAATTTGAATAATTATCTCTAATCAACGAGAGATTATATCATGAACAATGTTCATCATGTCATTTGTGGTCTATGCAATCAGATCCGTTCATCTTTAAGTAACTACCTGATAACTACCCACTCATCTATTAGAAGTAGGAAATAGGTGATGATTCACCTTAAAAAAATATAAGATGGATAGATATACTTAGTTAAAACCACGAATGACGTAGTAAAAAAGATTCATGATATAATTTTTTTTAATCGACCGTCATTCTACGTGAGAAAAATTTTACTAACTTCAATAGAATACTCAATGCCTCATAAAGTTTATTTTAAAATCATAAAGTAAAACAAGTATCTTTATCTTAGTCTTCTCAATTCTCACCCTGCTAAATTAAACTCATCCCGACCACCGATTTCTCATCTAATACATGAGCTCTCTTGACCCATTGTACTAAAACATGCATTAGATCTCTTTTCTTAAGAGATCTAGGTTAAATCATTTTCATTTGTAATATATACATTTCTCATTATCTTATTACATAGTATTAATTTATTGAATATATAAATTAATAAAATTATAATATTATAAATATTAGATTAAATTATAAAATTCAAAAATAAATAGGGTCAATTTATGACATTATATTACACAATTACTTTTTATATATAAATGTATATACATAAAATATCTTAAATATAGATTCTTAATATATTTTATTATTTTTTAGGCATAAAGATAATTTTAACCCTTAACGTTTATGATTATTATCATTTTGGCCCTTATCCCTTTTTAGGATAAATTTAGCTCTTAACTTATATCTTTTTGACAAATATCTTATTTTTTAACTAGCATAATGATTAAATAGTTAAAAAAATTAATGATAATGATATGTCATATATATGTAGAATGATATTTAAGATTTGAGAATGCTTAGTATATAACAACCAACCCGGATGTCACATTGGGCCTCCGGCCCAAAACCCGTATTTCAAAATTTCCTTTAAAAGTCCAATAATAAAATCACATAGAGTCCAAAACCAATTCCAATAAGTCCACTTAAATTAAAACAAACCCAAAATAATTTAAAGTAAATTGGAGCTCCAAAATTATTACAGACCATTTAAAACATTCGACCGAATTTAAAATAACAGAGTTACAAAACATATAGGGTCCAACATAATACTATTCCCACTACATCAAATAAATATACTCTGACAATTTAGTCGATGCTGAAAGTCCAAACCTTGATGGTGCTCCACGAAACCCGCTTCGCCTAACCTACACACGAAAACAGATTTCGAATGCTGAGCCACACAAGCTCAGTGGATACGCTAAACTCGGCCAATATCATACATATCAAAGCAGTAAAGCATGGGATATAGATCACATGCATGGTATGATGGTCTAGCATGCTTGCCTATCTCATGGCATAAATGAATGTATACTATCGCACACAACATATACAATCACACAAGTCAACACAAAAGAGTGAGGCCCGCGTCCACACAGCATCGGGATCCTACACTCAGGATTGAGGTCGCCCTCAAATCCTATGCCCGGAATGTTACATTGGACATCTTCGAGCGATGCCGCCCAATGTTTGGAAAAGGGTGAAGGCCGCCCAACCAACCCCATGCTCAGAATGTTACATCGAATATCTTCGAGTGAGGCCGCCCAACACTCGGAATAAAAGTCTTCAATCATCACCCGACATGTTACATCAGATGGCCTTCAACATGTTGCAACACTTATGGATATCCGGATTTCCAACTCACAAGAACTCAAACCACACAAACGATTCACCTAGGATCTTATCACAACAAGATATATTAATCCTTATCATACTTAAATCTTTCGGGGTTATGATTATCAATCTTAGTTCGATGATTCATTCTATAGCTTTTAGATTAGAGTATTTATTTATTAAGATCATCGAGCCCCTAATTTCTACTCAACTAACCCAAAATACACAAGGGTATCGATACCCTTAGGTAGGGTATCGAAACACCCTGTATCGATACGCACCCAAAGAGGGTATCGAAACATAAGGGTATCGATACCAGTATCGATACCACTTGACCAAAGTCAAAGTCAACAAAAAGAGAAAAGACTGTTTCGATACATGTATCGATACTAAAAGTTTCTGGAAACCCTTGGTATCGTAACAAGGTTCGATACCCCTGAACAACAAGCCAAAATACACTCACTGGTATCGATACCGGTGGCCCGAGTATCGATAACCCTGCACGAAATGCAGGTTTGCACTTAGAAATTCTAGATTTTTTTCCCCAAACCTCACCTAAACGATTCCAAAATTCTCCTACTCATTTTTAAGTATATTTAGGATGTTTTAACATTAATATCCAACCAGTTAACACATAAACTCGGATTTCACCATTAACACATGTCAAGCTCAAACCAAGCACACACATACACCAAACTATATGAATGCTTCTACCATGATATACAAAATAATTAGAAGAGTTGGGAGTACTAACATTTAGCAAGCACAGCACAAAAACGAGCTCCTCCTTCCCCCTCAAGACTTCTTCTTTCCTAAGCTTGAAGATGGGTCCTCCACTTGTTTCTCTATAAGAGGAAGATACTAAATCGTTAGCCACTATTTAGAGAGATTCTTGGAACTGAAAAGACTCAAGAAACTGAGATTTAAGCCCTTAAAACGTCATTCTCGTTCTCCTTTAAACCCCAAACTCACAACCTCCATCCTCACCAAAAACTACCATCTTTACCTCATTTTAAAGATCCCAAACACCTCTACAACTTATCCTTCTAGCACAAAACGAGAAACCACAGCAATCCAGCAAAGTTTACACATTTTCTATATCTTTTTCCTTGCTCAAAGAAGATGGTGAAGGGAATAGAAGAGAAAAGAAGGGTGAGATCATCCTCTGCAAAAAAAATAACCATCCCCTTCCCCCTCTTCCATCCCAAAAGATATTTACCGAAATGCCCCCGTCTAAAAACTCTTAAGGCCCAAACCATTCTAAGTCCAACAAGCCTAAGGCCCAAACCATACAAACCCGAGCCCCAAAACTGAAGCCCGAACCTACGGGTTAACCCGACACTCGAAAATAAAACCGGGTCGTTATAACTCTCTCCTCCTAAAAGAAAATTTTATTCTCGAAATTTACCTGTCAGGAAGAGATGAGGATACTGAGCTCTCATGCCCTTCTCCGCTTCCCACGTGGCCTCTTCGATTCCATGATTCCTCCAAAAAACCTTTACCAAGGGTATACACTTGTTCCTAAGCTCTTTGACTCCTTTATCCACGATTCTGATGGGTCTTTCCTCATAAGTCAAATCCATATTGACTTTGATTTCCTCAAGCTGAACCACATGTGAGGGGTCAGAACGGTAACGTCTCAACATAGACACGTGGAACACATCGTTTATACGTACCAACTCTGGAGGCAAAGCTAGCCGATAAGCTACTGGTCCAACCCTCTGAAGCACTTCATACGGTCTGATATACCTTGGGCTCAACTTTCCCTTGCGACCAAATCGGATGATACCCTTCCACAGAGATACCTTGAGAAAAACCTTCTCACCAAGCTCATACTCGATGTGCTTACGCTTCTTATCCGCATAAGCCTTTTGTCTGTCAAAAGCCGTTTGTAACCTTTCCTTGATGATCTGAACTTTCTCCTCAGTTTCCTTAACAAGTTCCGATCCCACTATCTTTCTCTCATTGAGCTCTTTCCAGCACAAAGGTGTCCTACACCTACGCCCGTACAAGTCCTCAAAAGGAGTCATCCTGATGCTCGATTGATAATTGTTGTTGTAAGCAAACTCTACCAACGGTAACTGCTCCTCTCGACTACGAGCAAAGTCTACCGCACAACACCGAAGCATATCCTCCAAGATCTGGATAACTCTCTCAGACTGTCCGTCAGTTTGAGGATGAAAAGCTGTACTAAAGTGCAACTTGGTGTCTAGAGCCTCGTGGATAAACCTCAACAACCTCGCTGTTAATCTCGGATCCCTATCCGATATGATCGATGAAGGTACACCATGTAACCTCACAATCTCCTTGATGTACAACTGAGCCAACTTTTCCAAACTGAAGTCCATCCTTACGGGTAAGAAATGAGCTGACTTGGTGAACTGATCAACTATGACCCATATAGCATCATGTTTCCTCAATGTCATCGGTAACCCGGTGACAAAGTCCATGGTCACACGATCCCACTTCCACTGTTAAATCTGGATAGGCTGAAGCAAACCTGAAGGAAATTAATGTTCCGCTTTCACTTGCTGACATGCCAAACACCTTGCCATAAACTCTGACACATCTCTCTTCATGCACGGCCACAAAAAGAAAGGACGAAGATCCTGATACATCTTGTTACTACCCGGATGAATAGAAAATAGACTCTGGTGAGTTTCCCTCAAGATACAATCCCTCAAATCCTCCAAGGCGGGAACACACAACCGACCCTGAAAGTACAAGAAACCATCATCTCGTATTTCAAAGTCTGACGACTCACCCCTCTGAACAACCTCTAATTGAGCTACCAACTCCTCGTCTAACAGTTGTGCTCTCTTTATCTCCTGAACAAGCGTGGACTCCATACGCAACTCAGCCAAAAAATCTCCATCATCGGTCATCCTCAACCGAGCAAACAAAGCTCTCAAGTCTAACATGGACTTCCTACTCAAAGCATCGGCGACTACGTTCGCCTTGCCGTGATAATACTCTATGACACAGTCATAGTCCTTCAACAAATTTATCCACCGCCGCTGTCTCAGATTCAACTCTTTCTGGGTAAGCATATACTTCAAACTCTTGTGGTCGGTGTAGATGTAGCATTTCTCCCCATAGAGATAAGGCCTCCATATCTTCAAAGCGAAGATAACTGCTGCAAGCTCAAGATCATATGTAGGATAATTCCTCTCATGGGGTTTCAACTGCCTCGAGGCGTAAGCAACCACCTTACCTTCTTGCATGAACACACAACTTAACCCATTCAAGAAAGCATCACTAAACACCACATAGTCTTTTCCCGGTTCTGGTTGCATCAAGACCGATGCCTCTTTCAGATAAGCTTTCAACTGCTCAAAACTCTGTTTTCTTCTCTCGTTCCACATAAACAGAACTCCTTTCTGAAGCAACTTGGTCAAAGGTGTTGCTATGATCGAAAAACCCTTGACAAACCTCTTATAGTATCCGGCAAGTCCAAAAAAGCTAAGGACTTCCGATACATTCCTTGGTGGTTTCCATTCCACCACAGCTTGTATCTTCTGTGGATCTACTCGGATTCCATCCGCTGCAACTATGTGGCCAAGAAACGCCACCTCAGACAACCAAAACTCACACTTACTGAACTTGGCGTACAAACGCCTATCCCTCAACACCTGAAGAACCACCCTTAGGTGATAATCATGCTCTTCCTCTGAGTGTGAATACACCAAGATGTCATCGATAAACACAACCACAAACTGATCTAGGTACGGCTGAAAGATCCGGTTCATCAAGTCCATAAAAGCTGCGGGTGCATTCGTGAGCCCAAACGGCATCACTAGAAACTTATAGTGTCCGTACCGCGTTCTAAAAGCGGTCTTCTGGACATCCTCATCCACCATCTTTAACTGATAGTACCCTGACCTCAGGTCTATCTTAGAAAATACACGGACACCCCTCAACTGATCAAAGAGATCATCGATCCTAGGCAAAGGATAACGATTCTCGATCGTAACCTTATTTAACTGACGGTATTCGATGCATATCCTCATCGAACCATCCTTCTTCTTAACAAACAAAATAGGTGCTCCCTACGGTGACACACTCGGCCTGATAAAACCTCTCTCAAGCAATTCCTGGATTTATTGTTTTACCTCTCTCATCTCTGTCGGTGCCATACGGTAAGGTGCTATGGACATCGGTGCCGTACCAGGCAACACCTCTATCTGGAACTCTAACTCACGATCGGGATGTAAACCAGGTAACTCATCTGGGAAAATGTCGGGATACTCGCAGACTATCCTTAAGTTCTCTAAAGTTGGACTGCCAATACTCACATCCACCACGTGAACTAGAAAAGCCACACAACCTTGCTGGATCAACCTCTGAGCTGTCAACGCTAACACCATATTTGGTAAACACGGGTTTCTTTCACCCCCACAACAAGCTTAGAACCATCTGCCACTTTGAGCTTCAAACTCTTAGTTCTACACCCCAAACATGCATCGTGTTCGAACAACCAATCCATCCCTAGGATTGTGTCGAACTCCTAAAACGGCAAGACCATAAGATTGGACGGGAAGATAGATCTCTGCACTTCGATCAGACACCTCCGATACACCTTATCCACCAACACATCCAACCCTAAAGAGCTTGTCACACGGACCCCTATCTCAAGATTCTCCGCTGGTAACCCCCACTACTGAGATATCCCACTACGGATATACGAGTGTGTAAACCTCTAGTCCACAAGAGCAAATATAGGTACATAAAACAAACTGAACGTACTTGAGATCACATCTATGGCTACGCAGTCCTCCTGTGCCCTCACTGCATACTGTCTCGTTGGTGTTCTAGCAGTGGACTGAATGGTGCCTCCTGATGCATGGCTAACTCCGCCACGCGAAAACCCGCGACCCCTCTGAGCCTGAAACACAGTCCTCTAATCCTAACCCGGTGGTGACGTCACAACCTCAAGGCAATCCCTAATAAGGTGATCCTGGGACCCACACTAAAAACAAGCTCTGGCATTGCCCCAACATTTTTCTCGATGGCTCCGGCCACAATGCCTGTAGGTCTGAACACTGACACTGACACTCCTCTATAAACTCTCTGGACCCCTAGTAGAAGAAGGCACAGACTGCCTCCTACGTCCCGCAGACTCTGACCTCTGATCTGACCTCGAACTCTGATTCGACACTCCTCTATTCTGGTTCCAACGGTTCATACTCCTACTAGATTGGGACTGAGAGTTACCCGCACGACTCTGACTGGCTCCACCAGAGACTCCTTGGCCAATAGACGGCCCATAGGACAAACCCTGAACCTGCTCCAATGATTTAACACTAACAGCTAACTCTGAAAACACTGTGGGTGGTCTAGCAGTGAGATAAGTCTGGATCTCCTTCCTCAGCCCTCTTAAGAACCTCTTGCATCTCATCTTCTCGGTAGCAACAAGCTCCGGGGCATACCGGCTCAACTGAAGGAACTCATACTCATAAGCGAAGACCGAATAGCTACCCTGAACCAAATGAGTAAACCGCTCCTTTAGGGTGTCGATGTTAGTCTTGCCCACATACTTGCTCTCAAACTCCTCGAGAAAGTCCTCCCACTTAGGACGATGGGGATACCAACCCTGCTCAATAGTCTCCCACCACTCTCTCGCGTTGTCCTTTAGAAGCAACAACACACACGATAGCTTATCCTCTAATCTCAGTCTCATCTGCCTCAGGATCCATCTCGTATCATGCAACCATTGGTCCACCAGTACGGGGTTACCCTGTCCTGTACCAAAGAAGTTGACAGCTCCTTGTCTCCGCACCCTCTCAACCGGTGCCTCACGAGGCGTATAAGACGGCCTCAATATAGCTCTCACTATCCTGCGCAGAGTACGGTTCAACTGAGCAAAGTAGTTGGCCCCTTGACCAACTGCATCATCCGATGGCACCCCCTCATCGGGTTCATACTTATAGTCGGAGTCTCCTCCTCGAGAACCCCGACTTTCTTCTTGATCTCTCACGCGTCTAGGCATGCTTAGCAACCTCTGCATAACAACCACAAACAGGATCACACCATCGAAATTTCTACTTTAAGAGATGTACTATATTGACTCGTGGGCAAGTACTAGTCTAACACCTATATAACACACTAGACTCCCCCGAGGACTCCTAGAACCGACTCAACCTGGGCTCTGATACCACTAAATGTAACACCCAACGCGGATGTCACATTGGGCCTCTGGCCCAAAACCCGTATTTCAAAATTTCCTTTAAAAGTTCAATAATAAAATCACATAGAGTCCAAAACCAATTCCAATAAGTCCACTTAAATTAAAACAAACCCAAAATAATTTAAAGTAAATCGAAGCTCCAAAATTATTACAGACCATTTAAAATATTCGACCCAATTTAAAATAACAGAGTTACAAAACATATAGGGTCTAACATAATATTATACCCACTACATCAAATAAATGAACTCTGAAAACTTAGTCGATGCTGAAAATCCAAACCTTGATGGTGCTCCACGAAACCCGCTTCGCCTAACCTACGCATGAAAACAGATTTTGAACGCTGAGCCACACAAGCTCAGTGGATACGCCAAACTCGGCCAACATCATGTATATCAAAGCAGTAAAGCATGGCATATAGATCACATGCATGGTATGATGGTCTGGCATGCTTGCCTATCTCATGGCATAAATGAATGTATACTATCGTATACAACATATATAATCACACAAGTCAACACACAAGAGTGAGGCCCGCGTCCACACAGCATCGGGATCCTACACTCAGGATTGAGGCCGCCCTCAAATCCTATACTCGGAATGTTACATCGGACATCTTCGAATGAGGCCGCCCAATATTCGGAAAAGGGTAGAGGCCGCCCAACCAACCCCATGCTCGAAATGTTACATCGAACATCTTCGAGTGAGGTCGTCCAACACTCGAAATAAAAGTCTTCAATCATCACCCGACATGTTACATCGGATGGCCTTCAACGTGTTGCAACACTTATGGATATCCGGATTTCCAACTCACAGGGACTCAAACCACACAAACGATCCACCTAGGATCTTATCATAACAAGATATATTAATCCTTATCATACTTAAGTCTTTCGGGGTTATGATTATCAATCTTAGTTCGATGATTCATTCTATAGCTTTTAGATTAAAGTATTTATTTATTAAGATCACCAATCCCCTAATTTCTACTCAACTAACCCAAAATACACAGGGGTATCGATACCCTTAGGTAGGGTATCGAAACACCCTGTATCGATACCCACCCAAAGAGGGTATCGAAACACAAGGGTATCGATACCAGTATCGATACCACTTGACCAAAGTCAAAGTCAACAAAAAGGGAAAAGACTATTTCGATACACGTATCGATACTAAAAATTTCTGGAAACCCTCGGTATCGAAACAAGGTTCGATACCCCTGAACAACAAGGCAAAATACACTCACTGGTATCAATACCGATGGCCCGAGTATCGATACCCCCTGCACGAAATGTAGGTTTGTACTTAGAAATTCTAGATTTTTTTCCCCAAAACTCACCTAAACGATTCCAAAGTTCTCTTACTCATTTTTAAGTGTATTTAGGATGTTTTAACGTCAATATCCAACCATTTAACACATAAACTCGGATTTCACCATTAACACATGTCAAGCTCAAACCAAGCACACACATACACCAAACTATATGAATGCTTCTACCATGATATGCAAAATAATTAGAAGAGTTGGGAGTACCAACCTTTAGAAAACACAGCACAAAAACGAGCTCTTCCTTCCCCCTCAAGACTTCTTCTTTCCTAAGCTTGAAGATGGGTCCTCCACTTGTTTCTCTACAAGAGGAAGACACTAAACCGTTAGCCACTATTTGGAGAGATTCTTGGAACTAAAAGACTCAAGAAACTGAGATTTAAGCCCTTAAAACCTCATTCCTGTTCTCCTCTAAACCCCAAACTCACAACCCTTCATCCTCACCAAAAACTACCATCCTTACCTCTTTTTAAAGATCCGAAACACCTCTACAACTTACCCTTCTAGCACAAAACGAGAAACCACAGCAATCCAGCAAAGTTTACACCTTTCCCATATCTTTTTCCTTGCTCAAAGAAGATGGTGAAAGGAGTAGAAGAGAAAAGAAGGGTGAGATCATCCTCTGCAGAAAAAATAACCATCCCCTTCCCCCTCTTCCATCCCAAAAGACATTTTTCGAAATGCCCCCGTCTAAAAACTCTTAAGGCCCAAACCATTCTAAGTCCAACAAGCCTAAGGCCCAACAAGGCCCAAACCACACAAACCCGAGCCCTAAAACTGAAGCCCGAACCCACGGGTTAACCTGACATTCGAAAATGAAACTGGGTCGTTACATAGTAGCCTTTTATTTTATATTTAATTAATTTTTAATATTTTATTTGAATTTTAATTATTTTATATTTTATGTTAGAATAAAATTATATTTTACATGTATGTATTTTTCATTATCGTAAAAAATTTAACGATATTGATATATTATATATATATGTAGAATGAGGCTAGATGTCATGTTATTTAAATCATATTATCACATATATATGACATGTCAATATCGTTAAATTTTTAACTGTCTAATAATTATGTTAATTAAAAAAATAAGTTATTTGTCAAAAAGGCATAATTTAAGGCTGGTTAAATTTATCCAAAAAAGAATAAGACCAAAATAATAAATATTATAAACGTTAAGGGTTAAAATTATTTTTATGCCTATTTTTTAATATAAAATTAATATTTTTTGCCTTTTTTGTTATCTAAAGTTCTGTTTTGATTAATTAATATTGATATGTGTTGCATATTTAATTTAGTGAGTGTGTTTCTCAATAAAGATTTTTTGTATACATAAAATCTTAAATTCGAGGAATATTTAAGCGATACCCAGTTATATAACCCCTTGAATCAACCCAATGATAAAATTTTAAAAAATATTATTATTTTGTAAGTGCTTAAACAACCAGCCATATATGCGAGAGATTATTAGGTGAACTTTGTTCACCACGTCATCCATGGTCCAAGCAATCAAGACCGTTGATCTTTAAATAACCACCTATTAACTACCCACCCACTAAGTCCATGTAGGAAAGAGGTGATGATTCACTTAAAAAAAATTAAAATCAACGGTCATGATTAATTGAGATCATGGATGACGTGATAAACAGAATTCACCTAATAATTTTTCCATATATGCCAACTCCAAATCCAATTCATAGATATTGTTTTTCTTATTTCCTTCTTAAACAATGTACATAATGGGGTTTGTCTTCTAACTATAAATTCCTATCATGCCTTGATGATCATTAAACTCATCAAATACTACTTTTTTTCTCATCATTCCTTTCACTTCCTCTCTCTCTACTTCACACAGATTGTATAGTTTTGATTATATAAACTTGTAAAATTCTTGATTTGCAGAGGTCACTGCCATGGCAGCTGCGGTGGTGTGCTTGACGACCCTTTCCATTCTTTTCTTTTCTTTAGTGTTCAAACTTGTGCTGGACACAATCCGATGTTATATTTTGATTCCCAGACGCATCAAGAGCATCATGGAGAAACAAGGAGTTCGTGGCCCCGAACCCCAGGGAGTAACTGGAAACATAACCGAGATGTCCAGTCTAACCTCCCGGTCCACCGTAAACGACATGGACTCCATCCACCACGACATCGTCGGCCGCCTTCTGCCACATTACCTCAAGTGGTCTAACTCATATGGTAATGACATGCATATTTGTAAAGAAATCTACCGTCTATGTTGACAGTTTGTGTTTCCTTTTATGTCTGGGAAAACCAGATATGGTAATTCTGAGACAGATGGACTTTGTGTTTGTTTCCAGGGAAAAGATTTATATACTGGCATGGGATAGAGCCAAGGATGTGCTTGACAGAGACTGAATTGATCAAAGAACTGATGACAAAACACCACCTTGTGACAGGCAAATCATGGCTGCAACAGCAAGGCTCAAAGCATTTTACAGGTCGAGGCTTGTTAATGGCAAACGGCCAAGACTGGTACCACCAACGACATATTGCTGCTCCATCATTCATGGGAGATAAGCTTAAGGTAATTTGATATACCTCTTTTACCTTCAATTTATCTTCGTACTACTCCGGTTCGGGTCAATCGAAGCCGCACACCTACGGGGTATCTTATGCTTTCTGATATTCTGGTATTGAAATTCAACAGAGTTATTCAACACACATGGTGGAATGCACTAAAAGTATGCTACAATCACTGGAAAATGCAGTGAAATCGGGCCAAAAGGAGTTCGATATCGGCGAACACATGACTAGACTCACAGCTGATATAATTGCGAGAACCGAATTCGATACCAGCTTTGAGAAAGGCAAGCAAATATTCCATCTTTTAACCTCTCTGCAACACCTTTGTGCTCAAGCCAGCAGGCACCTTTGCTTTCCAGGAAGCCGGTGAGTACCTTTTTCAAGTTATATTAGGTGCGTTGGTTGGACTCCAGATAAAACCAAAACTGTGAAATTTGTTATCAACTTTGTACAGGTTTTATCCAACCAAATATAACAGAGAAATCAAGTCACTGAAGAAGGAGGTTGACAGATTACTAATGGAGATTATACAAAGCCGAAAAGATTGTTTCGAGGTCGGTCGAAGCAGGTCGTATGGGAATGATCTATTGGGCATTTTGCTTAATGAGATGGAGAGGAAGAGACCTGAGGGAGACAAGTTTAAGCTAGATTTACAGCTGATAATGGATGAATGCAAGACTTTCTTCTTTGCCGGCCATGAAACAACGGCTCTTTTACTCACTTGGACTGTCATGTTACTAGCCACTAACCCTCATTGGCAACAAAAGGTTCGAGCTGAGGTCAAGCAGGTCTGCCATGGTGGAGTCCCCTCTGTTGATCTACTCTCCAAACTAACTCTGGTAAGCAATGTTTGCTGTAATTCTTTGGTTCGCTTCAATTATTTATATTCAAAATTTTTGTCCAACACATTCAGATGTGAAGAATACTAGGAATCATGTTTCGTAACTATAATCACTAATTTTAATAAGCTTCACCTATACCAATTCCTATTTGACTCGCCCATCTACTTAAGAAATCATAACCCCCAAGCATGCACATTTGAATATATATATAAGAATATAAAAACCATAGAATATTATAGGTTGTCCCCATAGGATAAAGCAATTTAAAAAGGATCCAGCAAAGATATAACATAAAATTTGCTATTCTCCACCAGGACCTTTGCTATATATATATATATATATTCTACTTATCACCTTGCTTCATTAGTTCATGGCTCTCCACTTCAACAATTTGTACCTTCAACATTGTTTTCATTGCCATAAAGAAAGGACAAGTAAACCTTCCCAATTATTATACTTTTAGGTTTTAGCTGCTTTGCTGGACTAATTATAATTAATAGAATTATTTATCAGCACCAAAAAGAATTGTCTCAAAGGATTAGGGCTTAAATAATCCAAGAAAACTGAATATTCAAATTAAATCGTAGTGTTAAGTTTGGTTTGATTGTCTATGATATTTAGTTCGATGATAAAATTAAAAATCAATTTAATTTATAGTGTTCGATTTGATTATATAATATATTTAAAAAAGAAAAACAATTTGATACATAGGGTTGTGTAAACATTATTTTATACAAGTCTTTTAATTTTAGGGTTTAGGGGTTTAGATTGAGATTTAGGGTTTAGGGTGTATGATTTAAAATTTAAGATTTAAGGTGTTAAGATTAGAGATTTAGGGTTTAGATTCTATAGTTTAAGTATAAAAGGTTGTGTTTTCTTATATAGCTTGTATATTAAAATATAGCTCATTTGAAAACAGAATGCCACACTTTAATACAATTATTTTCTGATATCGAACCAAACCAAACCTATCACCATCCTAAAAAAAATTGGTATGGATTTTTCTTTAATGTTTAGTTTTATTCGATTGTGATATTTAGTTCGAGTTTAGTTAAATTTTTAAAATCTCAAAACTTTACCTATTAATCGTGTTTTTATTAAAAACTAAACCGAATCGAACTATTTTGATTTCGCAGCTACAAATGGTTATAAATGAATCCTTAAGATTATATCCACCAGCAACAGTGCTACCTCGTATGGCTTTCAAAGACATAAAGCTAGGCGATCTGTTTATCCCCAAGGGACTATCCATATGGATACCGGTGCTGGCGATCCATCACAGTGAAGAATTATGGGGAAAAGATGTAAATGAATTCAATCCGGAGAGGTTTAATTCGAGACCCTTCACGGCCGGTCGACATTTCATACCTTTCGCTGCCGGACCTCGGAATTGTATCGGCCAATCTTTCGCTATGATGGAAGCGAAGATCATCTTAGCAATGTTGGTTTCCCGGTTTAGCTTCACGATTTCGGAACATTATCGACATGCTCCGGTCGTTGTCATGACCATAAAACCTAAATATGGAGTTCAAGTGTATTTGAAGCCATTGGAGGATCCTTGAAAATGGAAGTATGATGATTTTGAAGTGGAAATCTTCAGAGTTGGCAGAAACCGGTTTCATATTTTACGTGCGGATGATTAGGGGTGTTTAAATGGATAATTCAGTTGATAGTTGAACCGAATTATCAAAAATCGAATTAATCAAACTTTTTAAATCTTTAACAGTTAAACAAACTGAATTCTTTTCGAAATACATTAACTGAACTGAACAAATTTTGGTTAATTCGCCCGGTTAATTCGGTTAATCGAAATTTGTTATAAAATTTTGGATAAATTACACAAATGATCACTCAACAATGTTAAAATAGTGTTTTTAGTCACTAAACTTTCAAAAATTATAAAACAACTATTAAACTTATCTAATTATTATAAATTGATCATTTTATTATTGTATATTAAAAATTATAATGAATATTTTTTAATAATTTAATAAGTTTAATAATTATTTTATATTAATTTGATAAAATTTAATGACCGGTTTATAATTTTTAAAAGTTTAGTGACTAAAAACAAATATACATAACATATAAAATATAAAACTTCAGTTAATTTGATTAATTAAACTATTTCGAACCGAATTAACTGCTAATAAAATTTTTAAAAAATTAGTCACTAACCGACATAACAAAATTCGGTGACCGACCGTTTAATCGAATTAATTTGATTTGGTCGATTAATTTAATTTAATTAATCGTTTGAACATCCCTACCGATGACATGCATATTCATATATTATAGATGAGTATAAGGTTGTCACACAAGGATATATATTTTTTAAATATTGTTTTTATTGAGGCAACAATATCTGATATGTTGATAATATATGAGTATATATAATTAGCAAATTAAAAATAAAATTTTAATACATTTTTTTTTAATTTTGCAGTTTATTTTTTTTAATTTTGTTCTTCGGTTTGTATTTTCAAGAAAGTGGAGAGTTAGATGAAATTCAACTTTGAACTTCAATTTATTGTTGTGTCTTAAATATTCAAATATTAAGCACTGATTGATAATATATGCTTTTTCCTTTAAATTTTTGTATTTTTATGAGATTTTTTTAAAAATATATAATAAATGTGTTATAAATTAATTAAAATGATAATTTTATCCTTAAAAAATTAAAAAAAATATTTTTTAAAAACTAAAAAGAAAGTAAAAAATAAAATATACTTAGCAAAAGTTGTTGAGATATTTATTTTGTAATAGCCTCGACCTAGATGTCACACTTGCTTCCGACCTAAAATCTGTGTTATAAAATTTTGTTTCAAAAACCTATTAAACAAATCCAAAATCCAAAACAAAATCATGCACACCAAATCGATATAAAGTCAAGGTATTCTAAAAGTGTATAATAAAGCTCTAAATAATACAAATCGTTAAAAAACATTCGATTCAAGCCCAATTAAATAAGAGTTACAAAACACGTATAGGATCCTACAAGTACATGGCTCAATTCATCTAGTAAATGTACTCTAAACACCAAGCGATGCTAAAAATTCAATCATTGATGATGATGCTCCGAACTAAGTTGCAAACTAGACACATGTGCACGGAAATACATTACGAATGTTGAGCTATGAAAGCTCAGTGGATACACCTCCACTCGACCAAATATCGCACATATCATAAATAAAGTAATGCAACATGAATGATATCATAGAATGATAACAATGGAGCTACTGTATCCGCCTAAATACATGATAATCATGCATGCATATATTTACACACAACATATACATATCAAAAAGAAGTTCACATAACATTGCATATATAGTAATGGTATAAGTACTGAAGTCCGCGTCCATTAATCATCGGGATCCCATACTCTAAGGATGAGCATCGCGTCCACCAAGCACCAAAAACCTCAATACATTCTCGGAATAGTCCATTAAGCATCTTCAAACGAGCCTTACGTCCACTAAGCATCAGGATGCTCCATTCTGTAACGTACGAGGCATTGCAACACTGATTTAGGTATCTAAATCCCAACAATCATTATCCAACCAATAGGTAACCTATTAGCACAGAACAAGGTTCCTAACTATGACACAACACATTAAGTCACTCACTATTTACCAAGACATTAGCCAAATAATTCACAAACGAGTCTAGATTATCAATTGCTCAATTTTAGCACACTTTACACCTTAGGAGAACCTCAGAATCCCTTAACTCGAATTATAGAACACACGAACTCAATCACTAATTTTTTGACAAATTATCCAACATGTATCAACATGTCTATATGGGGTATTGGTACAATATCCTATATTGGTACGCCCCCCACGTTGTACCAATACGTTGTTTTGGTTCGAGCAACCAAAAACACATACTCGTATAGATATGGCTAACCTCTGTATCATTACCGATCCGTACCCTATCGATATGTCTATATGGTGTACCGGTAAGCTTAGGCACTAACATTCAATGCAACAGTAGTATCGATAAGCTCTTGTATACCGGTACACATAAACATTATTTGAACTCGAATTATACAAAAGGTATCGATACGTGAGTTGTCGTACTGATACGCCCCTTATAAACAACCCTTTTATTTACACTAATGTACGAATACGCTCTCAAGCTGTATCGGTACACCTACACAAAATTACAGGTCTCGATTAGGATTTCACCAAAATATAGGTTAAGCCCAAAATTGATCCTACAAGTTATGAAAATAGTTTAAGGTATACTTTTACTCATTTTACATCAATTCAACCATCCATTCTAAAGTTTTCATTAAAGGGTCTCAGATCATCCATACCAAATAATAACATCAATTCATACATTAAGACCTAATTTTATGATATGTATGAAGCAATAGGAGTTAATGGTGTACTAACCTCGTACAAAACAAGTTGAAAACAAAGATTCCACTATCCTCATGCCTTTTCCTTCCCAAGGGACTTTAATGGCCAATCAACTTCTTTCTCTATAAGAAAGAGTATTAAAACGAAATTAAACATTGCCATGAGAATTTTGGAACCTATAGACATTAACCAACTAATAATGGATTTCTCAAATTCCCATTCTTGTTTTTGTCCCAACCAATGCTCTTAAATCTTTTTTCTCACCAATCCAACACAATTTTATCTTGTTTTGTAGATGTCTTAAAGCCTTACAACTTTCTCTCAAGCTTTAAAATGGGATTCACAACAGAAAATCCAAAGTTTGCTCTTTGATTATCAAGTTTATATACGAAGGAATGAAGAGGAAGAACAAAACAAAGACAATGGGTAATATCACCCTTTTCTTTTTGTAGGGAAGAATTAAACCATCCCCTTTTCCTTCGAAATATAAAATTACCTAAAAGCTTTTCTCTCAAGTCTTTTGGCCCAATAATAACCCCACTTATAAGCTCAAGATCCGAAAAAGGCTCAAACATCGAAGTTCAACGCTTCGGATCAACCTGATTCTTAGATGCGAAATCTAAATCGTTACATGTTTTGATATAACAACGTAAAAATTATTTTTGATTTTATTTTAAAGATCGCAAAAATTTTTGAACGTCCAAATAACTTAAAAAATTATATTTAAAAGGGTTTAAAGGTTTTTTTAACTTAACAAATCATTTTCAAAGTATTTTAATAATAAAAAACTAGACCTTGGTTCTAATATCACGTCTTTGGTATTAAAACCATAAGAGTTGTACGTTATTTTGCAAATAACGACTATTTTTATTTTAGGTATGTATCAATCATTCTCTTTAACTGAAGTATTAAAAAAGTTCACGTAACCCTATATCATATTTAGCCTCAAGCCTAAGCCCATATAAAAAATTCTAAGACCAAATCCAAAATTCAAAAAACAACATAGTCAAGTAAGTTTACAAAATACTTAGTGTTTGTTTTGCATAGATTCACAAACTAGAGATTTTGTTTTTGACAAAATCAAGTTTAAAATCGGATTTAGGAAGTCGATATACTTATTCGATTTCACAGGTGCTATATATGCAGACACTAGTCATTGTCAAGCCCAAATTTTCTCGAAAGATACATATCGACTCCCTAAATCTGATTTTAAAAATGATTTTTGTCAAAAAATTTGTCCGTGAATCTTTACCGAAATTTTTTGGCTATTTTTTCAAATATTTTTTGTTACTTTTCCTCACTATTTTCTTATTTTTTTCCCTATTTTAATCATTATTTTTTTTTGGGTTTTGTAGGGTTATATAAGCGAGCAACTTCGGGTATTAAGGGTTGTGACTTCTAAAATTTATATAATTTAAGAAGTGTGGGTTGTTTAAGATATGTAAGTGAGGAAATTGGAGAAGATTGAGTGTGTTAGAGTTTCATGTGTGAAGGTTGTTCTTAGATAATAGTAACCACGGTGCGACGAATCGAGTTATTTTTAATATAAAAAAAGTTCATGTTCCTCTCAAATATTTTTGGTATAATTATATTTAAATTTATTTTTAGTTTAAATAATAATTAAAATTATTTTTTTATATTTTTCAAACGATAATCTTTATATTTTTTATTATTATTTTCGTTCATCTATTTCACTCATTCAATGATCAAGAATTAATTTAAAATTAAATAAATTTTATACCATGTAATTATATCTCATCTCATTCAAAATATATATGTCAAAACTTTTACACCTGAATTAGAATAGTTATAATTAGCTTCAGAATTAGAATAGATATAATCCTTATCTCAATTGCTGAGAAATTTTAAATATTATGTGACGTAATGTATATAATAAAATAAATTTTATTTATTTTTATTAAAACTTTTACATTATTATATTATATTATAATATAATACTATCAACATAGTAAGACGTGTCATTAAAATTATTCTATAATATATTAGTCAAAATCTTTGATCAGTTCATATACCAAAGAGACATAAAAATAAAATTATCTTGGTATTTTAATTTTCCCCATAAATTTTCAAAAATACAGGGGACAATATGGTAAATTGAAGAAAGGAGAGAGAGAGAGAGGCGTGTTTTGAACTGGTTCCATTCAAACGAAAGACTTTTCTTGTTGGAATAACCTGGTTCCATTCAAACAAGGAATAGAAGCTTCGGAATTCAATTTTTTAACCGGAGGTAATAACGAATCGAGTTGAGTTCGAGTTTAGATAGATATGAATTTGGCTCGGATTGTGATTCAAGTTTGACTCATGTTTTTTTTAATTACTTTTTAATATTTTTATTAAATTTTTAAAAAATAAAATATAAAAAAATTTGTTTAAAAAATATCAAATAAATACATATAACCTTAATTTATAGGCATAAAAATAATTTTAATCTTTAACGTTTATAATTTTTGTCGTTTTAGCCTTTATTTTTTGGGGGATAAATTTAGCCCTTAACCTATATCTTTTTGACAAATAGCTTATTTTTTTAACACCATGGTAACTGGACCGTTAAAAATCTAACAATGATGACATGTCATATGTATATGATAATATATTTTAAATGATATGGCATCTAAACTATGAAATACATATATATATATATAATTTTATTCCAATGTAAAATATAAAATAATTAAAATTCAAATAAAATTTTAAAAATTAATTAATTCTAAAATAAAATACTATTAAACATTCTTAACCCTACCTATGATAGAATCAAAGTCCTACCTAAAAAAAATAATTAATTTTGAATTGTGTTCATATTTTTTTAAGATAGGACTTTGATTCTATCATAGTTAGGGTTAAGAATGTTTAATAGTATTTTATTTTAGAATTAATTAATTTTTAAAATTTTATTTGAATTCTAATTATTTTATATTTTATATTGAAATAAAATTATATTATATATATATATATATATATTTGATAGGTTAGATGCCATGTTATTTAAAATATATTATCATATACATATGGTATGTCATCATTGTTAGATTTTTAACGGTCCAGTTATCATAGTAGTTAAAAAATAAGTTATTTGTTAAAATTAAAGATATAGGTTAAGGGTTAAATTTACCCAAAAAAAGAATAAGGACCAAAACGACAAAAATTATAAACGTTAAGGGTTAAAATTATCTTTATGTCTAATTTTATAAATAAAATTATCTATCGTTTTCATAAGAAAATATAAGAATTTATTATATAAAATAATATAATATATTTCAAAATAAAAATAAATTAAAAATCCATTAATCAACAATCAATTTATATACTCTATCTAATTTGGTTTAGTTGTTTTTTTTGGTTAAGCATATTGTTTTAGTGTATATAATAAATTATTTTTGAGTTTATTTATAAATTTTTTAAATTTAATTCAAATTCAGTTAATTCAATTTGTTAAAATATTTAACTGATCATAAAATTAAATTAAACTCATTTAAATTAAATTATATTTAAATTAAACTCGAATACCTTCTAAATTGTTCTAACTCATTATTCCCCTCGCCCACCCCTTGACAGATTTTTCTTGGAAAGTTATGATAAAACTCTTTACCAAATATACGTTGACATTGACTTTGTTTCTTATAATTAATATAAACCATTCCTTATTTCCTTATATTCTTCTCCTCACAAGCAATCCCAAATCCCAATCTCTTCCATCTCTCTGTTTTTCCTTTTGTCTGAAACTCAGAAAACACCATGGATAAAGAACAAGAAGAGATACAATTCCTAGGGTTCTTTGGCATCTTCAATGAATCATACAGAGCCATCTCAGTATCCAGAAAAATTTTCAGCAACATCACGGTATCTCTAATCCTTCCTTTATCATTCATCTACCTCGTTCACATGGAAGTATCCAATCTATTCTTCAGGAAAATCATCCACAACGAAATAGAACTCGACCATACTCGATCAGGAACACCAAAATACAGCAAACTATCCGATCTGATCTCAGATGAGTGGGCGTACTTTTGGCTTTTCAAAGCTGTCTACTTCACTCTCTTCTTCATCTTCTCGCTCCTGTCGACCGCTGCCGTCGTCTACACCATCGCCTGCATATACACAGCTCGGGAACTCACCTTCAACAAAGTCATCACCGTTGTTCCCAAGGTCTGGAAACGCCTCATGGTTACTTTCGTATGTATTTTCGTCGCCATGTTTTTCTACCACGTCATGGCGTTTTCCGTCTTGATTGTTTCCGCCATCTTAATCGGAAAAAACGATTTGGGTTTGGCGGTGTTGATTATTTTAGTCCTTTCCTACCTGGTCGGGTTTCTGTATTTGACCGTAATCTGGCACCTGGCTTCCGTCGTCTCTGTGTTAGAAGAGGCATACGGTTTCAACGCCATGGTGAAGGGCAAGAACCTGGTGAAGGGAAATACATGGGTGGCGATGGTTATTTTTCTGACCCTCGGAATCGCCGCCGTCGGCGTACAGTTTACATTTCAGAGGCTGGTGATTCACGGAAGCAGCTCCGGCATGGGTACTAGGGTTGTGTACGCAATAATTTGTTTGTTTCTGCATTCCATATTAACCCTCTTTGGATTAGTTATTCAGACAGTGATTTACTTCGTCTGCAAATCTTACCATCACGAAAACATCGATAAATCCGTCTTGTCGGATCACCTGGAAGTATACCTGGGAGAGTATGTTCCATTGACGGCCAAGGATGTTCAGTTAGAGCAATATCGTATTTGATTGAATCGAATTAAATTAAAATACCGAATCAATACTTGTAAATTATAATAGTTTGTCTTTAATTTATACTCGTATTTGTATCTGATCGACATATGTGATTATAATATAAAGTAATATTGTAAAACAATTTGTATTTTTTTACAGAAAATAAAAAAGTTATATTTTATTTCTATGGAACAAGTACTTTGTTGAGACATGTTGTTTTGACCCGGTCGAGGGAGATTTTTATTTTCTTTGGATTTCTAGAAAAAAAATGAGATATATTTTTATTTTTTTTTATCGTGGTTGTTCTTTGAATTTTCTCTAATGTTCTAGGGATTTTCTCTTATATACGGTAAGTCATAAAATATATTACGGAGGTCAATACCAGTAGGTTCTGAATAAAGACAATAAAAACGATTATAATGATAATTGTTTTTAAGGATTATATTTTAAAAATTAATTAAAATTATAAACAATTACATATAAAGACCACATTTTAATAAATTATATAGAATCCTCAAAATTATATTACCATCATTCTTGATTTCTCGTATCACCATAAGTTTCACTTTTCTCGGTGTTTTGTATACTAATTTTTTTTAAGGGGGGTTTAGTTTGAAAATCGATCAAATTTATTTTAACTTCACATAAGTAATTGTTATAACTCTGTCTTTTTGCAATTGCCTTACTACCTTGTCTCTTTTATAAATATGTTTGTTTTTATTATTGATGGTTTTGCAATTTGTATTATTTATTGTCGGTTATAAATTATCTGTCTTTTTCTATGTCTCTATTCGTGTCTCCGCTTTAAATTAAGGGGTTTAGGGTTCAAGGTTAGAGATTATGGTTAGGGTTTAGAAAATTATGGGTAAGGTGTATATTTTAGAGCTTAGGTTTAAAATTTAAGATATAAAAAATAAGGATTAGATTTAAAATTATTTTTTTAAAAAAAATTAAAAAATATATAAAAATAGAGACGATAAAAAGACATGATTTTTACTCTCTATTGCGGCTAGACAATCACAATACATGAGAACCAAAGTTGTCGGATTTTGAATTCAACGATATATATGTTAAGGAATTTCTCCCTCACTAAGCTTCTTTACCATCCAATAAATTTTGATTCCATAGAAGATTTTGCTATAGGTGCTTGTGTAGTAGCTAAAAATATTAGAGAAATTAATTTTTGATAATGATTTTTGAATTGTGCTAAAAAGGTTGTGTTATGGCGAAGAAGAGGAGAAAACAATAATTTGTGAATGGAACCCTCAACCATGAATTAAATCTTTTAAATTGGTAGGAGTGTTTAAAAATATCCGATTCAGTCAATTCAATCTGATTATTCATTGATCTGGTCCAAAAATTCAGATATTCGATCCAGATTTTATTTTTAGATTAGATATCCAATGCAGTCTAAATCCTTTTAGAAGCTTCATGTAAATGTTGTTATCAAGAGGCTCACACAAATAAGATGTAACAACATTCATTAGACGAAACTAAGTCATTTCATTTATTGTTAGAGTATCTAAAAGTAATTGCATCCACCACCGAGGAATGTATTTTCCTCATTCAATTTCATGTCTTTGTGAGAATCTTTCTGCAATCAAATGAGCTTATATCTCATGATTTCCCCTTTTGATTTCCCTTTCTCACAAAGGCTTGTTTATATCCACGAGCTTTACACATTTCAATGTACGGGCTTTAGGCCCAAATACTTCTCTTTTGAAAGAGATTTTAGTTTTGCCTCAATTGTCTCTTTCATGTTGGCCAATCATTTCTTTGTCCAATTGACAATGGTTCATGATCCACATCATCAAATAAAATCTCTAGTGCTATATTGCATGCAAATATATTAACGACGTCGATTTAATTTCAGCTCCCCTTATTACCAGACATGACATAATCTATTGAGATCTCTTTATTATCAGGTACCTAAGTCATGTCAATGTCTCTGTTGTAGACCTTTTTAATCTCTTCTTGAGATTTCATAATTCAATGATTTCTCGATCAGACCATCATAAAATATAGCTCTTCTTTATCAATGATTTTTTTATCTTTGGAACTTACTTGTCTACCACGCTAAAGGCGTAAGTTAGACTTATTAGCAACTAGAGTTTGTCCTTTCAGGACATCAAATTTAATCAGAGCATTCATAGCTGGTATACGAGACTTAGTCACACTTTTAAGGTTAACAAAATCATCTGGCAATTGATTTGCTAAATGAATTATCCTTTGACTTATAGTTTAAATTGTTGAATTTGTGGATCAAGCAAAAAAATGAAAATTCATTCCAACGTATTTTCTCTTTTAGCTATTTTATTTTCTCCCCCTAATGTCGGATAAACTGACTCATTAAAATCATAGTTAGTAAATCGAGCTGTAAATAAATTCTCTTATCAGAAGCTCATGATATTTAAATCTTATAAATATTCCTAACAAAACTCATATTTGTGCGTTGTGGTGGAGCAATTAAAATATATATCGCACACTAAAAAATCTAAGATGAAAATATTTGGTTTCTGACCAAAAACCATTTGTAATAGGGAGAACTTATAATCATTTATTTGGCTTGATGAGAATTGGTGATACTACATGTAAAATGACATGTCATCAACATTATCAAGATCGTTTGTCTTTATAAGATAATCTGAAAAATATGCTCATGATTTTATCAACTGAGAAAGTAGTCTCACAAACACCAAGTTGCGGGTTAATAACAAGGATACATATAACCATCTAGTCGACGCATCGACTAAAATCGTAAAATATCTAGATGGATTGTGAGAAAGGTTTATGGGCCCATATATATCATCTTGTATTCATTCCAGAAAATTAATAGATTTACACTCTATATCAACTATTGATGATTGAATAATCAAATTGCTTTCATAGCAAGTATCACATGAAAATTACCTTGAAGAAAATCTTAGTTCTTCAATAAGTGACCACATAAAAGTGCTAATAAATTTTCGCATCATAATTGAACCGGGATGATCTAACCGGTCATGCTAAATAAAATTATCAGTAAACATCTGGTTTACAATAGCATGAGCTTCAATTTGTACTAATTCTTTTGTAGTACAATATGGATGACAATGCATGTAATTTTGCAAAGATTTTCTTATTGTCTTGAGTTATACTCGTAATATTGAGATAGTCAACATCCCCTTGACTAATATTCTCAATATATTTTTACAAAAATCTTTAGAACTCAATAAGTCTCTTTGCGACTTTGACGAGTATAATACACTGTAATATGGAATATAGTTCCATTTGACAATAAAATATTTGCTCATTCGGAGCCTTATGTGATATTAGTACTATCGAATATAATACTCACATTATTCCCTTGAATTTAAAATAAGAAAATATGTATAATTATGCACCTTTTAATATGTGCTTTATTTCATTCACTTCGGGGAATGAAAAATATTAAATATAACATATTATATCAAATCGGTTATCTATCAAACATAAACCCTCAAAAGCTCTTCCAAAAGCATTAATATCTCAGTGCTTTGAGATATAGTACTCACATTTTCCCTTGTATTTAAATGTGAAAATATTTCTTATGCTTAAGTATAATATGAGTACTTGCACTGTCTGCTTGGCATAAATAGCCACAATTCATTATAGATTTTATTCTGGAAGAGATAATATTATTCAAAGAATAAATTAGCATAAAATGTAAATAAATAATATGTAAAATAAAATAACGATAAATTAACATAAAACGTAAATAAATAACTTAACGATAAATTAAATAATAAATAAAAATAAATTAACATAAAATAAAATAGATAAAAGATCAATTATTTTCTTTATATGTTATAAGGGAAATAAAATAAATGGTGAATCATTCTCTTGAAGGATTATGAAAAAATTAACAATATCCAATTAAGTTGAAACAACAACGTCATAATTATTTACGCCACAAAGAAAATTTATTTATTTTCTTTAATTTACCATTCATGATTATGGATAAAATCCATAATATTTCGGCATTTGACAAGTACGAGATCAATGATTTGTACCATTGCATTGATAACATAAAGATTTGATATGATCTCTATCATTCTTGTCATCCTTATAATTTCACTTCCGGTCGATATAAGTATTCAAAAGAATCATCTTATCCATGTTTATTTTATTACCTCAATCGCAACCACAATTACTAATGTGACTTTTACTCATTCTGCTATAAAATATCACATTCACTTCAGGGAATGGAACAGAGATTAATAGGTATTTAAAATCTTTTCATGATAGTGTGTCTGTAAGACAATATTAATATGTGAAAAGTGGAGTATGTTTTTCTAACATATCCTCATCAATGATACTCTGACACATAATTGAGTTTTATTCACTAACCATATGGTGAACTACCACGTTTGCATTCACTTCAACGAATAAACACCATGCTTGCATAATCGCATGGAATAAACATCATGCTTGTATAATCGCATGGAATAAACATCATGCTTACATTATCGCATGGAATAAACGTCATGCTTGCATAATCGCATGGAATAAACATCATGCTTGCATTCACTTCAAGAAATGACATAAATCCAATAATTACATGAAATAAGCATCATGCATGCATTCACTTCAGGGAATGTCTCCCATAAAAATTCTTGGATCAAGACGATTTTCGTAACTTGAACTTGGGAGAAGTATATAGTTGAGTTTTTCGACATAAAAATAGTATTGCTTTCAAGCAACTATAAACTTTATAATATTCATACTATTAAATAATAATTGATCAACTAATATATATACAATACATACAATGAATAGAAATTCAATCCTTATACGCGGCGTTGTTAAACCAGTCCACAAGGTCCTTTAAAAAGAACCTTCTTTGAGACCAGTAGCCTCGCAGAACGGAATGTTCAGCCAATATACTCGGATTAAACCAACATAATAAAGAACATATTAATTAATTAAAGGTTTAATATTTGTTTTAATATCATGTAATACTTAGAACATGATTAAAACATAAACTTTCAGCATAATAATAAAATAAACAAATATTTCTTATAAATAAAGATAAAAAAATCTCAAATTAAATAAATAAAATATACCAGACTTTTCACTAACTTGAATATATGGTAGATTTAGTTATCAATATTGTGTTAAAATCTTTTTCGGTAATTGTCGAAAAGAACCACGATAATTGAGTCACTTTATCGCTACACAAACACCAAATAACAAAAGATTCTTAATAAATTAAAAATCAAATCAAAGATCAAGAGAAAAAAATAACCGATAATTAAAATATAATTGAGGGAGAAGAACTTATCTTTGATTTATGCTAGTAACAAATTCTTTTCAATAATTCCTTCAAGATTCGAACGACAAAAATCTTTATTGGTTAGAGTTTTGTACTGATAACGTGTTGTGAATAAAATAAAATATAAGAACAAAGTAGGAGAACAAAGATGAGAGACAAAAGAGAGATTTGTATTACATTCTTAAAGTAGGGTTATGTACAGTGCTTTGTCCAAAAGTTTATATTTATAGGTATAAGATGAAAACCCTAATTTCAATGGGTATTAAACCCTAATAATAAAGCTCATTAAACCTTCATCTAATATAGAATTAGAGGAGCATAAATCGTTTATTTTTTCATTATTTTTTTTATCATTGTTCATATTTTAAAATAATAGGTTTAGGTTTAAGGTTAGAGGTTGAGGTTAAGATTTAGGAAATTAGGCGTAGATTGTATTTTTTAGGGTATAAGATTTAGGATTTAGAAAGTAAAAATTATGTTTAGGGTTTAAAATTTAATTTTTAAAAATAAATTAGTAGAGTACATGCAAAAAAGATATGATTAGGGGCAGATGGTTTTTTCTCAGATTAAAAACCCTATTAGATTTTTTTTGAACAAGCTAGTAGTGATTACAGTAATATCTGTTCTAGAATATAATCTCCACCATTTAACATTGATCGTTCAATCACTTTTCTGTAGGGGTGAGTATTCGATCGAGTCAATTCGAGTCAAAAAATTTTGAGTTATTCGAGTTGACGAGTCGTATTTTACAACTCAAACTTTATTTGAAATTTTTTCGGTTTGAGTCGAGTTTAAGAAATTCGAGTCGAGTCGAGTTTCGAGTTCCTATAAATATTTAATTATAATTATTTATCATGTTATAATATGATTTGATTCTAATTTAGACGACTTTCTTTAATTATATAAGATATACATGTATATTTTTTAGTATGTAGCAATATTTCTTTATATTTTTTATATTAATGTATATATATCATATAAAATTGAGAGATTCGTCTTAAACTTAAAAATTATTCCTTTAATTACTAAAAATTTCAAGTTATTCGAGTTTTTATTTTACAACTCAAACTTTATTTGAAATTTTTTCGAGTCTAATCTAGTCTATGAAATTTCGAGTCAAGTATTTTTGGCTCGAATCGAGTCGAGTTATTCGATTTTTTTGAGTCGAGTCAAGTTTTTCTCACCCCTACTTTCTTGGTATCGCTGGTGCTCGAACCCGTGACCTTTAGGAACAACAACCATTCGACCCTTTAAAATTTTAAAATAATATAATTTGACTGCCTCAGTAGTTTTAGAAATTCATATTAAGATTCTAAAATTTTAAATTTTTTAATTAAATCTTCTTTCAGAAATTTTAAAAGTTCTCATTTAATTTTTTAAAGTTTTAAAAAATTTAGTTAGAACTTTTTTTAACAAAAATGCACTAAACCTTAAATTTTTTGGAAGTTTTAGTTTTAACATCTATTTATTTTGATACCATAAACTCTTTCATTAACTTTCGTTAATATAAAAAACATAGTTGTTATTTTATTTAATCACAAATTTTTAATTTACAGACGGACATGGATGAAACTTATGTTGTGGAGGGCTTTTGTCCCTCTTAAATTTTTTTGGTATAATTTTTAAATTTAAAAGCTTAGTAGACCTTTACTCCTCCTAATGTTTGATCTTAACTCCATCCCTGCAGACGGACTTAATTTAAATCGAATTTTATAAAAAGAAACACCCTTTCAACTTAGTTTTCTTTATTACAATATCATAATTCAAACTTTTTACTTAAAGGGATAGGGATGGCGCATTGGCTTGGTTGGCGGCTGGCGAGCTTAGCTTAAGTAAAAGGTTACTTCTAGTTCCTTTCGGGTAGCACGAGTGGAAAGCCCTCAAAGCCTTTAAATTAAGGAAGCCGAGTTGAACAGAAGATAGAGTTTCAGTTCCAGTGAAAGCCTCTACTCCCAAAAAAGATATTTAATGTTTTAGCCCACTAAAACAAATGATTGCTGGTAAAAAAACGTAAGTGCTTAATTTCATGCCATTGATATGGTTTCAGGATGGGATCACGTGGAGAAATTATATCATGGGTCAGTTTCACCACGTCATTTATGAGATCGACCAATGATAATCATTCATCTCATTATTTTTTAATTTTTAATTTTTAAAGTAAAGATTCACCTAGAAAAAAATATGACATGGAAAAATTGATGAAGTGGGTAGTTATCATTGGTCGGTCCCATAAACACGTGGTGGGACTGACCCATGATATAATTTTTCGATCACGTGGCTTTTGAATCCACTCACCTGAACAAAATCTGCCCATGATTTTGTCTCATAATGGCTTCGATGTCTGGATTGCCAACACTCGGTTCAGCGGGAAGCATGCTTCTGTGTATTGTATGGGAGGGGCTGTTGGCTTTTTATATATATATATATATATATAATTACATTTTTAATCTCTCTTAATTTAAATATTACTTAAATAAAGTTTTTATCTCTTTCAATTTTTAAATTTAAAGGTTTAATAGACTCTTATCCCTCCTAACATGAAATCCTAACTCGTTCCTGATGCTTCCCTTAACCCTGACCCACTGGTTCTCTTCCTCCTCTTCCTCAGACATGGAAATATACTCATGTCATGTCTAATATTCATACTTGAATTTGAGAAACATATTTTGTCTGAATTTTAACAAATTTTCAACCACACAGGCCAGAAGATTCATTACATCGGTCATTACCTCGAGATAGGGGTGTTCAAGTAACCCAATGGGTACTTAACGACCCATTAAACTCATAATATAAGTTTAAAAAATAAAAAGATATTAAAATATAAGATTTATTTCAACGTTGTATACCTATTGGACCGGTTTTAAAACACCCTATCATGAAATATTCTCAAAACTAATATCTAATACATACCTCAACAAGTCTATTTTTAATTTTTTCGGTTTCACCAAATATTTTCCTACAAATGAGTAGGGGTGTTCAAATCCAGGTACCCGAAGAACCGGGTACCTGGACCTTTGGGTAGTGTAAAATTTGGCCCGTGTTCTGACTCGTATTTTTTGTGTACCCGAAAATTTGGGTAATCGGGTACCCGATTTTTTAATTTTTTTTTTATAAATTTTAAATTTAATCTTTAAAAATATACATAAAATTAAAAGTTTGAATTACATAATCTAACATCGAAATATAAACTTTTAAAGACCTAATTACATAACCTAAAAATAAATTTTAAAACCCAAATTACATAATCTAATTCGAAATAAAATATAAGTTCTAAATGAAGTTTTTTTTTTAATATTTTTTAAATATTTTAATTAGTATAATTTATTTTAAAATATAAAAATTAATGATTTAAGTATTAAAGAATCTTAAGTTGATTTTTGTATTAGTTAATGCACATACAAAAATAATACATATTTAAACGAGTAAAGTTCGAATTTTACCAACTCAAAAAACTAAATTTATACTTTTACAATGAATCTTAATTTTCTTTTTTACAATGAATCCCTAATTGTTTTTTAAAAATAACATTTGAGAGATCGGGATTTAGAAATTATGTTATTTGATTTGGGAATATAGTGAATATAAGTATATTTTATTTAAATAATAATTATATTTAAAATAAAAAAATAAGAAAATTAGGAACCGGGTACCGTTTTTTTATAAAATTTTGACCCGGACCCGACCCAGAATAAAAAAAATTCGGAAAAATGCTCGATTTTTTACGTTCGGGTAGTCGGATAATCGAGTTGAATCATTCGGGTCGGGTGTTTTTGAACACCCCTACAGATGAGTCTCATGACACATATGTTAAAGAGTAAATAACTATCGAGGTCTCTCTAAAAATTTTTGCAGTTTCTTGATACTCATAATAAATTTGTTAACAAAATTTTTTACAATGTTCGTGATAATCTTCGGTTAGTAGCATTGATTATACAAAAAGTGTAACTCTTTTAGTCGATAAATTATATCATAGGCCCGGCTTACCACGTCAGTCGTGGTCTCATCCAATAATAACTATCCACTTCATCATTAGTCTCCAACTCATTTTTTTTCAACCAATGAATCTTCACTCATAATTTACATGTCATTTTAAAATTATAATTTCTGAAATTATATTAATTACATGGTTGATTAGTGGCGGCGGAATGGGTGATTTTCATTGGCTAAAGACCACGATTGACATGATAGACCGGACCTATGATATAATCTCTCCTTTTAGTCCCATCTAAAAAGATAATCGTGTTGGAGATGTCATTAAAATTCAAATCGGAGCATATACTCATAGAAATCACTTCAAATGTACGATCGTGTAATAACCCATATTAAATGAACACTGTATTCCTTGCAATCTTAGTTTCTGATTTGTCTTTAGTAGTCAAGTTGTAAAATTTGAAATAGTTCAGGAACTCATATGTAAATATCAAAAATTTAAGTCCTTTGTAGATATTATAGGCGCACGATTTTAATTCATATCATATTATACCCACAGGTCTAATCTTAGCTCAATTGGACACTTGGAACTCATTTAATCTTAACTCAATTGGACACTTGGAACCATTTATAACCCTTTTAACTATCTTTTATACCAATGATCGAATTGTACTAGTTAGGGGTATACATTATTAGGTTTTAATTGAATTAATCGACCGAATTAAAATTATTTCGGTCAATTCGATCGATTAATTTTTTGTAAATTTGGGTAATGGTTAAATTTTTTAAAATTTGATTATCGATTAATTCGTTACGAAATCGCTTAATTAACGAATTAACCGAAATTATTATATATTAAATATTATATATATTTATTTTTAGTCATTTAACTTTTAAAAAATTATAAAATGTTCATTAATTTTTTTATATTATAAAATAGTCACTAAATTTTGTATTAAATTAATATAAAATAAAAGTTAAATGACTAAAAAATTATCTTAGCATAATTTAGTGATCTATTATGTAATTTAACCAAAATTTATAATAATTTCGATTAATTAGATTAATTCAGCTAATTAACCGAAATAATTTTAATTCAGTTAATTCGGTTAAAGATAATTCAATTCAGCTAACGATTAAAATTTTAAAAATTTTGGTTATTAAATTTTAATTAATTTGATTCGAACACCGACTAAATTAACCGAATGTAAACCCTAGTACTAGTACACTTATAATTCATACCAATACAGTATTTTGTTCTTTTTTTTTTCCTTCTACCGTAGGTATTCTACCCAATTGGCTATTTCCTTTATTTTTCCTTCATTAAGAAGTATAGAGAAAAATATATACAGTAGACACGTGGTAGGTGATTCAGCAAATAATGGGAAATCATCACTCAGGCCATTGAATTTTTAACCTCTGGAATTATAACCATTTAAATTTATTTCTTTACCGTTTGGTCCCATATTCATCAATACTTAAGAATCGAATTTCAATATTCTAAAATTAATCTATCCAAATGATCCAATGACCAATCTTAGTTTTCAAAAAATAATTTTCAATCACTAAAATATGATTAATTATTAAATTGATTTCTATGGTGTTACAAGAAATGTATTAATGCAGATATTAATGAGACTAGTGCAATTATTTATAGTTCAATAAATAGATTTTGTGTTATTTTTTTATTAATATTATAAATATAATTTTAACCCTTGACGTTTATAAATTTTATTATTTTAGTTTTTTTTATAAATTTAACTCTTAACTTATGTCTTTTTTATAAATAACTTATTTTTAACTAATATAATGATTAAACCGTTAAAAATTTAACGATATTAACATGTCATATATATGTGATAATATATTTTAAATAACATGGAATCTAGCCTCATTCTACATAATATAACATGTCATTATCATCAAATTTTTACGATAATGACAAATGTATACATGTAAAATATAATTTTATTCTAACATAAAATATAAAATAATTAAAATTCAAATAAAATATTAAAAATTAATTAAATCTAAAATAAAAGGGTACTAAATATTTTCAAATCTTAAATATCATTCTACATATATATGACATATTATTAGCGTTAATTTTTTTAACTATTTAATCATTATGTTAGTTAAAAAAATAAGTTATTTGTCAAAAAAACATATATTAAGGGTTAAATATATCATAAAAAAGGATGAAGGTCAAAATGATAAAAATCATAAACGTTAAGGGTTAAAATTATCTTTATATTTTTATTAATAAGTCTAGTGAAATATTTATTAAAGAACAAAAGAATATTGTTTGACGTATGTACATAAAAATAAAAGAGTCTTTGAACGATTTATAATGTTCTCGAAGATATATTTACGATTCATAAATTATGTTCTTTAAGAATAAAAGACAAGATTATAACCTGATAAGATATATAATAAAAAATAAAAATATGATTTTAAAAAATAATGATGTATTTTTTATGTTTATTGTTTTGTATATCATCTTCGATTAGCACTTGTTGTTGTTGTTAAAAAATTTGTTAAGGTTGTCTTTCTTTTTAATTTAGTTACTATTATGGTTAATGTTTTTTGTACTTCGTGTAAAAGAGAGAAAAAAAACTTTAATCTTGTTAAATGATAAAGGTAAGAGAATTATTATAAAGTAGTTAAACTTTGACGGTCTTGAATTTAATCAAGAAATTTATTTTAAATAAAGTGTTTTGAAATTATTGAAGATAGAATAATATTATTGAAGAATAATATTGAAGTTGCAAATATGGAAGACATATTTGTTGTTTCAATGAGGTTTAGAAGAAAAGTTCACAAAATTTTATTTGTATAGTTATCGTATTGAATTATTTTATTATGTGAGTAATTGGTGACTTTAAAATTGTGATAATCTTTTTATTATGGAAGATACCAACTTTAATTTTATTATTAAATCATCAATATTTTAAAAAGTAATTTTTAAGAAGTAATATTTTGAGATTTTTTTCTCTGACATCAATATTAGCATAAATTTTCTTATATTTTTAAGATAAGTACATGGTTGTTTCTTTGTGTAACTTGTTTGAGTTCAGGAGATGTGTTTCGTTCTTTTGATAAAAAATTGATTCATCTAACCTAAAATCAACCTTTTAAATTTTCTATAAAAAATCTTGTATTGTTTGATTATTAATTGTTATGATTTAAAAGAATTTTTGGATTTATCTAAAAAAAGATTGAGATAATGTAGCATGTTGTGTATCTAATTGTTTATTTACTTTTAAATTAAGTTTTTGTTTTATTTATTGAAAAAAATTTGGGATCTATGGAAGCCTAATTAAAATATTAAGGATATAAGGGAACTTGACCAAAAATTGAAAAACTACGGCAAAAGGAACAGTGACACGAGGAGAACGCCAAGAGCACATGACGTTCTCCATATTTTATTATTATTACACAGCTCATGCATGAGCTGAAGCCATATTATTGGGCTGGAAAGAGACGTTGTCGGAGCTGAAGCAAAATGCCAGTTTCACATGGCATTGTGACAGGGATAACATCAAGAAGACATAGCGCTAAGCCTTGTTTAAAGCTCATCTGACAAAGGTTGGTGGAATCAGAATAATTGAAGAGGATAGCGCTAAGAGCAAAAGGCGTTAAACTTGCTCTCTGATTAAAATTGATCCATGCAACATTATTGAAAAGGAGAAAGACAAGCATGCACGTTTAAAACCTGCATGCTACATGCAAAATAATTTTACCTAGAGAACTGTTCGACTAGCTTTGGTAGCAGGTAAATTTTGAAATCAAATGGTAGAAATTAATTGATTGAGTTGATTTAAAGAGTAAAGACATAGGGTTGATGCAGCGGGAATCCCGCCGAAAAAGTGGTATAATAATTTAATTTACTTTCACGCCACTACACCCTTCTCACTATTTATATTTAGTTGGTGTTGGTGAAACGAAACCATCTGATGAAAACCAATTGAGAAAGAAGACCAACAGAAGTTTATAATTGCATTGCTATCAAGTATGTATCTAAATTTTTTAGTTTTGTTAAATTATATTTTAATTTAATTTAAATTTGTTAGTTATATCTTTTTCTTGTTACATTATATTCATTATATCTTAATTTTATTTATATATTTATTTATTTAATTTGTTTAAACATGTCCATTTTTTTCTATATATTTTATTAAACTATAATTTAAGGATAGTAGTATTTTTATTTAATATGTTTATTAATATAATTTTGATATTTAAATTGATGTTTGTTTCTATCTTTTGGTATATTTACAAACTTATTCTAAAATTACATTCGGTGAAGGTGAAGTTTTATTGTATCGTGATCCTAAACATATTTCATCTCATATTAGTGATGAGAAAGTAAGTTATTTAAATAAAATTATATCGTCATTTTTAATTTTATATTAATTTATTATATAATTATTATACATATAGGGTTTAGAGCATATGATGCGCCGTCGAGATTAAAAATTAAAGAGACTTCAGAGCACATAATTTATTACTTACAGATTTTGAGTTTTTACAATGCTTTGTTTCTTCGCGGGTTTAAGATTATTATTGCCTTGGTTACTAGATTGCTCGAAAGATGGAGAACTAAAACCCACACATTTCATTTTTCTTGCAGAGAATGCACAATAACTTTAGAAGATGTCGCAATACAGATAGGTGTACAAATAAATGGTAACCCGTTGGTTGGACACAACAACTATAATGCATTTGAGTTTTGCGGGTAATATCTTGGTAAAATTCATCCAAAGAAATGTGTGAGCGGTTTACGTCTTAAGATTTTATGGTTGCAAACTGAATTTTTCGTAACATAGACCTCGACGCAACAAGAACTTATGTATACAACACGAGCATATATACTTCACCTCATTGGTGGTATATTGATGTCAGATACATCTGATAATCTAGTTCACACACAATATCTACCGATGTTGGCTGATTTGAGCAGAGTTATGGGATAGAGTTGGGGCTCTTCAATATTATTGTTTTTATACCATAAAATGTGCAAGGCGTCAATTATTATTGGTGAGAAAAAGATATCAGATATGAATGGATTTCTGATTTTATTACAGTCCTGGGCTTAGTATAATTACCTTATCTAACTCCCATTGTAGAAGCACCAATTGACATTCAATTTCCGCTTGCTGGAAGGAAAAAAAATAGATTTATACTAATTACTATTTACCATATATATGTAATATCTATTTATATACAATGAGTTCAATATTTTTGCAAATAAAGACATAAGTTAAAGAATGCAGGGCTTGTTGTATTTTTGCTCATTTTTAACCATTGGATGCGACCCTGTAGGCTTATTGTAACGTTAGTAATAATATTAGAATAATTCTAATATTACAAACAATGAGTGACATCTAACAATATATCATTGTCATCTAAGTTACAAGAGATCATTATTCGATGTATCATGTCCTTACCCAACTCTTTTAATGTATTATATCCTTTTGTCCTTTTATATCTTTAATAGGTACAAGTCTTGGAATAGTCTCACTTGTATAGCCTATTTTAATGTTTCTTGATGTCTAGAGTGGACTACTTTTAATAGATAATTTATGATATCTCATATCAACGTATTCAAGAATGGTCATACATTTCTAGTCGCACTCAATCAAGTGACCTTTGATATATTTTCCTATTATATAGAAAGGACAAATCATATCTTGATCATTCACATCTCACTACATACATTGTAATATATCCAATGTTAATTTTTATATGTAACTAATTACGAGACACGTTTAACTACATCAAAACATAAAACAACATATGTTGAGATAGTAATAATCTCAAGTCTAAGGATCATACATATAGTTGTCACTATGAGCAATATCGTGATTGTCACATAATAATCCAAGATATATGCTCATAGTGGGCCAATCTAATATATTATTTGATGGAGGCTATGGAGTCTTTGTTAATTCCACCTTTTTCAGACTGTAATATTTAAGATATCGATCCCACGAAGACTGAGTCGATTCTATTACTTCTTATAACTGCACCTAAGAAAACTAAAACACAAATAATTGATGGATTGAATTAACTGCATTAACTAAACTATACTAAGTTATAGAAAGATAATAATGAAAAAGACTAGGTTAGATTGAATGCTTTGTAGAAGAGGAGAATCCAGTTATATTGTTAATCCACTTATTAATGTAACGGGTTGAACTACCGTCTCGGCAGATCGCACAAAGGGTCGTCGCAGCTGCCTATGCGGGGTTATGCCTTATCAACAATTCAATTTTTCATAGTTCGATAGAGCATCCTTATATGTATTCTTCCTTATCCCTAAGCGAAGAGAACTGTTGAAATCCCCGTGTCTTGATGATACCTCCCGACGTTAATCAAGGGTAGATAACAACCTCACATGCGTCTTGTTAGTCGTTGAACTCCTTATGCGGTTAATTTCTTAACCGGATTAGTCAATGCCCTTGAGCAAAGACTGTATTCTCTCGTTTCATGAGCCTAACTCTTCCGATATTAGACAAATGAATGTTTCTTCACATACTTATCATCTCGAGCTCATATGCAAAGAAAGTTAAGTACCCAGAAAGAATTAACTATGAAATAAGTTTTGCATTAATAAATATCAATAACAATGTAACATTCTTCTCCATCTAATCCACAACAATCTAAACCTCCAAGGGAGTTTAGAACATATTATGGTCGGCGACTAAGGATATGTTATGTGTGAAAATCGATTTCTCTTCCTGCTAAAACTAATAAGTGCCTTATATAGGCCAAACCCTAAGTTGATCTTTCCATGCAAGGAAATAGTTCTAAACAGAAAAGAAATCTAATTCTTAATTAAATTATATTAAATTAATCTTATTCCCTAAAATATATTTTTCCGCAGTTTGGCTTGGGCTTGACCTCCTAACTGAGTCGTTTTCTTTCTTTTACTCTTTTTTTCGGTATCTTTTCCTCTTCCTGTTGAGCATCAGTTATCATCTTTTATACTGTCGCGACAGTCTTCAAAACGCTGCCATAGCTGATGCTTCTTCTGCAATTTAGCATCTATTTTCTTCTTTGGCTCTTTCTGTGATCTAGTTTCCTGTTTAAGAAAGAAAACTATCAAACATATCTGTTTTATGTCAATTAATGGGTAAATTCATAAAAGTAATATTAGGATGCTGAGATATAAAAATAATCAAAAATATCTATTATTGCATTTAATTATCTTTATTGGCAATAAATGAGTGGAGAATTAATGTGAAAAATGAGAACTTTTAGGCACTCAACATTATTCTCTACTAATATATTCATGTATTAATTCTGACATCTCTATGTCAATGACAACTCATTGTCATCAATTAATCACATGTTAGTCTTAAGCGTATTATTATTGTGCATACCCATAATAATACTTGACTAAGGATTTTTTAATAATATATATATATGGACCTTATTGTTTCTCAGTTTATTCTATACATTGAAACATATATATGAAAATAACAATGATAATGCTTTTATTCAATAAAATTGATAAATAAAAGTATCCTTACAATCATCATATGATTAGTCTTTGGGCATACTCTAACAATCTCCCACTAGCACTAAGACCAATCACTCACATATCTAATACAGAGTGACTCAGTGTGACGATCATGCTTCTGTTGCGTTAGAGGCTTCATCAAGGGATCAATAATATTATCATCCGTGTTTACTCTGCATATTTCCATATCACCTTAATCTATGATCTCTCGAATAAGATGGGAGCGTCTAAGAATATGATTGAATCATTGATGAGATTTGGGTTCCTTTGCTTGTGTAATGGCTCCATTATTGTCACAACGGAGTTTTGTAGCATCTGATATGATTGGAACAACCCCTAGTTCGGATATGAACTTTTTGATCCAAACAGATTCCTTTGCTGCTTCACTGGCTGCAAAATACTCAGCCTTTATCGTAGAATCAGCTATTATATCTTGCTTAGAACTTTTCCAGCTTACAACACCTCCGTTAAGGTAAAACAAAAATCCAGATTGCGATCTTGAGTCATCCTTGTCTGTTTGGAAACTAGAATTAGTATAATCTTTTATACTAAGCTCTTATTTGTCTCCATAGACAAGAAATGTATTCTTAGTTCTTCTCAAGTACTTAAGGATGTTTTTGACTGCTACTTAGTGACTTTTACCATGGTTTACCTGATATCGAATTGTCATGCTTAAAGCATACGATACATCTGGTCGATTACATATCATATCATCCATGATAAAACCAATAGCCGAAGCATATGGAATCTTAAACATTCGTTATCTTTATTGTGGAGTTAAAAGATACATTTCCTTCGAAAAAGATATACCATGTCTCATAGGTAAGAATCTCTTCTTGGATTCTTCCATACTGAATCTTTTCGGAACTTTTTCTATATATGTACTTTGACTCATACCTAGAATTCATCTAGATCTATCTCTATAGATCTTAAACCCTAAGATATATGTTGTCTCACCCAAATCTTTCATAAAGAAACAACTACTTAACCAAGTCTTAACTGACTGTAAAGTAAGTATGTCATTTCCTATAATAAGTATGTCATTTACATACAAGATTAGGAAAGAAACAATGCTCTCACTTGTCTTCTTGTAAATACAAGGCTCATCTTCGTTATTAATAAAACCAAACTCTTTAATCGCATCATTGAAACGAAGATTCCAGCTTCGAGAAGCTTGCTTTAGTCCATAAATTGACATTTGTAGCTTACAAACCTTTCCAGCATTTCCTGGAGCGACAAAACCTTCTGGTTGTATCATATACACATCCTCTTCAAGTTTTCCATTAAGGAAAGCAATTTTGACGTCCATTTGCCAAATTTCATAATCATGGAATGCAGCTATAGCAAGCAAGATCCGGATGGATTTACACATAGCTACAGGGGAGAAAGTTTCTTCATAGTCAATACCATGAACTTTTCGAAAACCTTTAATGACTAGTCGCCCCTTGTATGTTTGTATGCTTCCATCCATATCGTTTTTCTTCTTGAAAACCCATTTACACCCTATAGGTTTTACCCCTTCAGGTGATTCAACCAAAGTCCATACTTGGTTGACAGACATGGATTCCATCTCAAATTTTATGGCCTCAAGCCATTTCTCAGAGTCTAGGCTCGATATTGCCTCTTGATAAATTCTTGGCTCATCTTGATCCATAATAAAAATATCTTCATGCGTGGTTATGAGAAATCCTTATCTCTCAAGTGCATGGTGTTCTCTTGTAAACCTGCGCAATGATTGTGTTTCTAAATCTGTTGATTGATCCTCAACAATTTGTGGAACATTTTCAATCTCAGGCTCAGTGAATTGTTGTTCTTGAACTTCTTCAAGTTCAATATCTCTACCCTTTCCTTTCTTACTGAGAAATTTTCTTTCGAGAAAAACTCCTATTCGAGCAACAAACACTTTGTTCTCTTTATGGTTAAAGAAATAATATCCCTTAGATTCTTTGAGATATCCAAAAAAAAATTACACTTATGAGATTTGGGTTCGAGCTTTGTAGACATCTGATGTTTAACATATGCTTCGCAACCCCAAATCTTCATAAAAGACATGCTAGGACGTTTTCCAGTTCATATCTCATATGGTGTATTTTGAACAGATTTAGACAGAACACGATTTAAAGTGAAAGCAATTGTTTCTAGTGCATGTCCCTAGAAAGAAGTCGAAAGATCACTATGACTCATCATTGATCGAACCATGTCTAACAAAGTTCGATTCCTCCTCTCAGAAACTCCATTCCACTATGGTGTACCTGGTGGAGTAAGTTGTGAGACAATCCCACATTGTTTAAGGAGTTCATCAAATTCTATGCTTAAGTATTCTCCACCTCGATCTGATCAAAGTGCTTTAATACTCTTTCCTAGTTGATTTTGTACTTCATCCTTGAATACTTTAAACTTTTTGATAGCCTCAGATTTATGGCGCATAAGGTAAATGTAACCATATCGACTGAAGTCATCAGTGAAAGTGATGAAGTACTGAAATCCACAACTAGCTTATGTGTTCATTGGTCCACATACATCACTATGTATTAATCCCAATAAATCACTTTCTCGCTCACTTTTACCATTTAAAGGAGCCTTAATCATTTTTCCTAATAAGCAAGATTCACATACATCCTGTTTTTCAAAAACAAATGAATCTAAAAACCCATGTTTATGGAGTTTTGATATGCGTTTCTCACTTATATGGCCTAAACGACAATGCCAGAGATAAGTTTGATTTGAGTCATTTATTTTTATCTTTTAGTATTTATGTTATAAATGGTATTTTCTAGATTTAAAATATATAAGCGATTAACCAATTGTGCCGAACCATAAAAAACATTATCGAGATAAAAAGAACAACAATTATTCTTAATAATACTCTCAAAGCCAATCTTGTCCAAACAAGAAATCGAAATAATATTTTTAGTCAAACTAGGCACCAAATAACAATCTTCTAAATGTAAATCAAGTCCACTATGTAAAGATAAAATGTATGTTCTTATAGCTAATGCAGCAACTCTTACTCTATTTCTCACTCGTATATCTACGTCTCCCTTAGATATATTCCTTCTCTTTTGTAGTCCCTGTACAGAAGTACAAATGTGAGAACCACAACCGGTATATAATACCTAAAGTAGATGCACTATCTACTTTTACCTTCTTAACCTCTTCAAGGTAGATGGGGTAGTTTCTTTTCTAGTGTTCGGTCTTATTGCAGTGGAAACATTTTCCTTCCTTGCTAACTCCCCTTTGGATTTTAGTGCATCATGTCCTTTGGGCATAGGCTTACCTTTACCCTTGTACTTTACCACTGTTTTTCACGTTCCTTTGTCCTTGCAGACTATCAAAATGGGCTTAGGTCCATCCTTAGACATGTTTTTCTCAACAGTTCGTAACATGCCAAGTAACTGTGGAAAGTTTTGTTAATTTCATTCATGTTGAAATTAAGGATAAATTAATTGAAGCTATTCGACAACGATTGTAGAATAACATCATAGCCAATTCATCTTTGAGAGAAAAATCCTAGCTTTTCCAACGCTTGGATATAGCCTATCATCTTAATGACATTAGCTCCTACAGGAGATCTCTTTACCATTTTGCACTGAAATAGAGCTTTAGAGGTCTCTTACCTCTCTTGACGTGTTTGCTCCTCATATATTTCTTTGAGGTTTTGAATCATATCATATGCAATCATGTCCTCATGTTGCTTTCGAAGATCATGAGTCATGGTAGCAAGCATAAGACATCTGACATCTAACATGTCATCTATATGTTTCTTAAACTTGTCTTTGTTAGCTCTAGAAGCATTAGTTGCGGGTTCATCTAGAACAGGTTCTTCAATGACATAGTCCTTTCTTTCCTATTTGAGAATAATTCTCAAATTGCAAAACCAATCAACGAAGTTTATGCCATTTAGTTTCTCCTACTCAAGGAGTGATCGCAAATGATATAGTGTTGTTTGCCATTTAGATCTACAAACAATGGAAATACATAAAGTAAATTTACCAATTTGAAATATTATAAATAGATCTTTATTTATAAAATATTCCCACTATTTTATTTAAAATTAAAAATCCCTCTCGTTTTTAATTTTGGAAAAAATCGATGAGAATTTTTCTAGTGAGCGAGGATCCATAATTCACCAATTTCCTAAATCAACTTTGGCTTTATTTTAGGATAGAGGTTATTTAGGTAAGTAACCCTTTACTAATTATATCTCATGTAACTCCTCCATTTTGTGAACAACTCTTGTTCAGTCATCTCATGACTTAACCAAATACTTAGTCTTTAGGTTTCTAATCCTATTAGAATAACCTAACTAAGTTATTACCAATATTTTGACCGACGAATATCACTTGCTTATTCTTCGCGTTTAACCAAGATGGACTTATGTGTCAATACGTTGGCAAAACCCATATAAGATAGATCAAGGCCTTAACGAGGGTAAATATTGGACGGCTAAATTTAACTTAGATTAATTTGAGGGAAATCTTTAACTATCTCATCGTTATTTCTTTTAATTTGGCCCTTATTGATCGCATCAATATATATGAGTAAAAGATATATCATACATTGCATCACATACATGACAGATATAAAACAATAAGATTACAATGGTTATAGCCCAAAATAAAGAACTAAGGTGACCCATCCTAAGCCAATGGGAGAACCTTAAAACCCAAATTCTACACTAAAACTACTTTTCAAGCATCTTCTCGCCTTTGGTCCAAACGTCTCGATTACTTCTTGGAATAATATTACAATTATAGAAACTCGTTTTACATACGAGAGAGTAAGATGAGAAGATAAGTACAAAACATATAGAAAAAGGCACGACACACAAGCCATATTTAAAATTTACAACTATTGTAAAAGCAAGGGCTATAACCATGCATGTCAAACATTGTGCAAAGCAAACATATCATATATATGCTATTAAGAAATCGTTAATATTACCAATATGGGCCTACAATCTATGTTGCCTACGAAGAGGTCAAGGGGAAGAGATCTGATGACTACATTGGGTCTGGTACCACTATTGGGACCGTCGGTACACCCCATGGCACAGCGGAACAAAATTACGACGGTCTTTCCAGTGATCGATGTACGTTTAATCCGAAATTGAGAAGAAGAGATACGATGACTTACATTGGGTTCCTTGATAAGCAGCAAAAACATCAACTGGATCTGCTACAATCACGATCATTCGATGATCTGAATCTTTAGCCTCCACGAATATCGTCTCGGCCTATACTCAGTTCACCCGATTGAGAGAGCAAATCTGAAAAACTGTTTTTCGTGATTCTAGGGTTTGGGATTTGGGAATTTAGAATTCTCTGTTGTGGCTGCTAGACCCAAAGATCCTTTATATATATGTAAAACCCTAGCTATAAGAGTTTTATTCCAAATTTGTTTAGGAAATAATTACTTTAATTATTTCCTTAAATATCAGAATCTATATTTAATTTGAATTTAAAAAGCAATATAATTACTTTAATTATATGTCCTTTGTTTAAAATCTGGAATTAAATATAACAACTTATACATATATATATTTGATCATTTTTAACCATTGGGTGTGACCCTGTAGGCTCATTGTAACGTTAGTAATAATATTAGAACAATTTTAATATTATAAACAATGAGTAACATCTAGCAATATATCATTTTTATCTAAGTTACAAGAGATCATGATTCAATGTATCATGTCTGTGACTAACTCTTTTAATGTATTATATATTTTTGTCCTTTTATATCTTTAATAGGCACAAGTCTTGGAATAGTCACACTTGTATAGCCTATTTTAATGTTTCTTGATGTCTAGAGTAGACTACTTTTAATGAATAATTTGTAATATCTCATATCAACGTATTCAAGCATGGCCATACATTTCTAGTCTTACTCAATCAAGTGGCCTTTGATATATTTTTCTATTATCTAGGAAGGACGAATCTTATCTTGATCATTCACATCTCACTAAATACATTATAATATGTTCAATGTCAGTTTTTATAGTGTAACTAATTACGAGACACGTTTAACTGCATCAAAACATAAAACAACATATGTTGAGATAGTAATAATCTCAAGTCTAAGGATCATACATATCGTTGTCACTATGAGCAATATCGTGACCGTCGCATAATAATCTAAGATATATGTTCATAGTGGGTCAATCCAATATATTATTCTCTACTAATATATTCATGTATTAATTCTGACATCTCTATGTCAATGACAACCCATTGTCATCAATTAATCACATGTTAGTCTTAAGCGTATTATTATTGGCCATACCCATAATAATACTTGACTAAAGATCTTTTAATAATAATACATATATTATTATATGGACCTTATTGTTTCTCAGTTTATGTTATACATTGACACATATATCTGAAAACAACAATGGTAATGTCTTTATTCAATAAAATTGGTAAATAAAAGTATTCTTATAATCATCATATGATTGGTCTTTGGGCATACTCTGACAATCTCCCATTAGTACTAAGACCAATCACTCACATATCTAATACCAAGTGAATCAGTGTAACGATCATGCTTCTGTTGCGCAAAGGCTTCATCAAGGGATCAACAATGTTATCATCCGTGTGTACTCTGTATATTTCCATATCTCCTCGATCTATGATTTATCGAATGAGATGGAAGCTTCTAAGAATATGATTGGATCGTTGATGAGATCTGGGTTCCTTTGCTTGTACAATGGCTCCATTGTTGTCACAACGGAGTTCTATAGCATCTGATATGCTTGGAACAACCCCTAGTTCGGATATGAACTTTTTGATCCAAACAGCTTCCTTTGCTGCTTCACTTGCTGCAAAATGGGAAACCTTCAATACAAGCCTTGAAAGCCCGAAATAACTTACTGAAGATTTTTTTACCATGAATTAGCTCGCCTCTTAAGTTGTATGCCGGTATGGTTTCATACTCCACAATGGTTCCTGGGATAAATATGTTCAATGCTCGTATAAGAGCTGGTAGCTCATTATACGATTTATCGCAATCACCATAAAATTATGTCATCGTCTTCTGTTTAGCCATCCAAGCCTTGTAATAAGATGGAATATATCCTAGCTGATTTCGGATGGATACTACTAATAATGAAATCGCAATTCGAGGATCTTTCTCAACCAATAGTCGAGTGTACGCACACATTAGATCAGAATCTAAATTTATGTGATTCTGTGACACTGATATGTTTGAAAATGTGCGCTGCTTATTGAACCTTGTTACCTCCCACATTTGACTTCTTTGTCGAATTGAAATTTTGATCTTCCATGGACAATTACTCTTCCAATTAATACACCTAGCACAGTAGGTTTGCCTATCAAACTCAGTCACACATGATACCATATGGTGTTTAATGCAGTATTCCTTAACTGCAACCTGAGCATCTTTCTTCCTTTCGAATTGCGCTTTTATTTTTAATTAACCATATTGAGATAATGAAGTAGAGCCGAAGATACGAGCTATATGTTCAGAATCTCGTATTGAAGAATAATCGACCTTGTTCATGTGAGCGGGAGGTTCATAAGCTGGATAAACAGACTGCATTTGTTCAGGCTCTTGTGCAATATAACCCCAAATAGGTGGATCATTTTTTAGTCCAAGCTAAGCGACCGTAGCAGATCATACATCATCTTCTACATGCATACCATTACCTTGATTCACCTCGGTCATAACAGTTTTAACATCATCAGCATCAAGTAAATGAACGTCATCATCTTCCATGATCGGCACAATATTTTTTCATCGTCACTAAAATCGGCAAGCTAATCGCCTCAATGACCTACCGGATCTTCAATGTCGCAATATAGCGAGGAGCTCATTCTATCTACCTATTAAAAAATAAAATATAATTATCATCATTTAAATATAACTCCAATCACACATACAAAATCAAGAAAATATTGCTTCTTTAATTCTATAAACTGAAAACAATAACTTAATTTTAAGATACAAAACAAATATAACTTAATAATATTTGTTTCTTCAAATCTCGTACGAAAAAATTCACTACTCCATAAATTTTACAAAATGAAATCACTAACCTCTTAAGATCTCTGAAATTGCTTGTATAATGTCTTTCTTCACTTACAACTTCTTCTACCACTCAAACTTACATTTTATAATTGAAATATATAAATTAAAAAAATAACGCCAAGAATTCTTAGCGTTTGAGTACATCTGCACCAACTTTTCAGCTGGATTTCAGCTTCATGCACTTTACGTCCAGCTGCATGCACCCTACGTCTTCAATTTTTTTGTTTGCATGCATGGCAGAGTTTAGTGTACCAGTGGTCAACGCCAAGAAGAAATGACGTTACCCTTGAGTAAAACGCCAAGAAGACATGGCGTTATGCCTAGTCTTCGGCTCGTCCAATAATATGGATTCAACTCATGCATGAGCTGTGTAATAACAATAAAATATGGAGAATGCCATGTGCTCTTGGCGTTCTCCTCGTGTCACTATTCTGTAGTTTCCCAATTTTTGGTCAAGTTCTCTTATATCCCTAATATTTTAATTAGGGTTCTATAGATCCCAAATTTTGCGTATTTATTGCAACCGTAACACTTAAAAGAGCTATCTACAATGCACTTTATAAAGAATCCATTGTGCAATTATACGAGATATATATTACTGAAAGATTGTTTAGTTATTTTATTAAAAAATTAGGTTTGATAATGTATACAATAAAAAGTCGTACAACGATATTAGAAAATCAGTCCTAGAAAAAAAATTATAAAGTTTATTTTAGTTATATTTTGTTCTATTGAAAATGTTATGAATATTTTTTTAACAAATACTATTAAATTTTTATTAAATTCATAGAAAATTTATAATTATATCCCCTTCAAAAAGTAAAAAATTAGATTAAACAATCCAAAATTTTTAACAACCCAAAAATAAAGAAAATAAAAATTCCTATGGAGATAAGCATACCAATAAAATTCAGAAACTTCCTGAATCTTCTTGTCTCTGTCCAAACGAGACACATAAAGAAGGAAGAAGGAGTTTTAGACGATCCAAACTATCATGTAGGAAGTATCACTACCCAGGACTGATTTCATCAGCAAACAACCATCAACCGAGTGGGGATATAACTTTTCAAGTGACCACCAACAAAACATAAATCAGAAATTAGCACCGATTGAATCTTTGTGTGAACAACAATCGATCGCTAGGTGATAAGTGCTTAAAATAGTTCATATTTTATGTTTAATTACTCCTTAGATTGATGAATATGCTATTGATCTTGCTGTTTTTCGTGTTTTTTTGTGCAAGACTAAATCTGAAAAATATACCTAAATGTCTGATTTCTGAAGTTTTTTAATTTTTTGGATCGACTCTGGATTTGTGGACACGACTTTGGGTATGAAAATCTGACGTAACATTTGGTCAGCAGTTTCTAGAAGATGACGTCAGCAAATGCATGATAGTTTATCTGTGTTCCAGATAGCTTATCAGCCGTATTTTAAATTTTAAATTAGGATTTATCTCTTGTAATTTGAATTTAAATATTTTTAGGATTATCTTATATTTTATCTCTTTTATTTTAGGGTTTGTAGAAGGCCATAAATACCCACCTTGGGTAAGCCTAGAACTCATCTCTTAATTCTTCCTTTAATTCTAAATCTTGGAGTTTTCTTTCATCTATTATTTTCTTTATTTATTTTTTTGTGCTTTTATTTTTTTATTTAATTTTTATGTCGAGCATAATTTTTTCATAACTATGCTCGGCTAAGTTTTTATTAGCCAAGGGCTTATGCGATGACTCGATCCAAACGTGAGGATTGAAAATCACACAAATAGCTTCGTCTTTTTATTTCTTTTAGTTTTCTTTTAAACTTATTTCTAAATCAAATTAATTTCAAAAATAAAGATTGACTTTGGTCAAGATTTCGATTTGATCATTTATGTGAGAGGAAGGATCGACTATTGAAGCAAATTCGATTTCCTGGGAACACATTAACAAATTGTTTGCTAAAGCGAAAACTAAAGATTGAATCAGTTATTATTGAAACAACATAAGCCAAGTCGATTTTAATGATTTAAACGTTTTTGTCTACAAACATAGAGTTGATGGATTCATCCATGAAACCAATATCAAAGATAGCATTTGGGTATTCAATTTGAAAGATTTACTTCAAGGATTGAACCTTGAAAGCTAAGTGCCGACGTAAAATCCCGAAGTAAAAATATTTTTCCGATGATCTATTAAAGTCGAGTCAAAGCGAAAGCCTAAGGCTAGTTTTTATTATATTTAAATCAATTTCTTTATTTTATTTTCTTCAACTACTTAGTCCTATTTTATTCAAATGGGACCCCTTTTTCACTCAAACACAGTTCGATCAACCTTCTTGGATCATCAATCGAACAAAGCATAATCAGGAAGTTTCTAGTCCTTGAGATTGACCCTTACTTCTCTTTTATTATATTTAATTTTTTATTATTTATTTGAGAATAAGAAATTTATTTTTGACACTTTACGACGCGTGTTACTAGGGTATGCTAAAACATGATATAAAAACAGATGAATCAAACAACAAAACAAAAACAAAAACATGTCATAAAGACAAAAGAAAAACATGTCATAAGGACAAAAAATGCGTGCTATAGTAGCAGAGATTCTTATTAAAATTGAAAATAAGAAATGTAATAGATTTATAGATCTGATGGTCGACAATCAATATTAGTATTAATTGTCGACCACAAATCAAAAGGATAGATTAAAGTGAAGAACAATTAGAAACAGAAAATTTTGGAAAAAAAAAAAAGAGAGGCTAAATTTTTTTATTAATATCTTTATTTTCAAAATTTTATGTTGTTAATATATGTACGTTCTCCCATAAAAATATTTTCAAATTTATCGCTAAATAAACAAACTCATATAATATGATAGGAATGATTAATAAAGATATTATCAGACCATATATATATTGATCAAAGAATTGACCAAATAAGATATCCACTTGTTATCCTCTTTTACTTCTCCGCCGTTAACACCTCTTAATTTCTTCTCAGTATGCATTTATTTAAAAATAAAGTTTAAACAACCAAAATTATATTGTCACGCTCATCATGTCTTATAGAGTTTAAATATGATATTTCCGTTTCTTTACAATCATTATCAGCTAGAAAGGATGAACATTTAGACCTAATAATTAGGAGTATCTATTGTCGGATATCAGATCATATTTAATCTGATTTTTTTGGATATTTACCATTTGTTACGGGGTCAAAGTTTTCGCGCAGGAACTTCTACCCGTGCGGCACCTCGGATGACCAAGTATTAAATTGTTAAATATAACAAGATTAATATTAATGAAAATATGAATTTTTAAATTTTCGGATAATCAAAAATTTAAAATAATGTGATATGTATTCAATCCACAAAATTTAAAATTGAATCAGATATTCGATCCAAAAATAAAAACCAAATTAAATATCCAAATTTTTAAATCAAATTAATAAATTATCAGATTAAATCGACCAGGTTAGATATTTTTAAAAATTACTACTAATAACCATTAGTATCTCATTTTATTCCTTTAACACCACTCAACATGTTGTCATTTCAACGAGCAATAACAATTTTCACTGAATCACTCAATTCCGCCGCTACTCTCGAGATAGGCATCTGAAGTCCTTGTAATTCAATCTCTGTAGGTCGTAGCTGATCAATTAAGTTGTCATAATTCCTTGGGTTGAATTTGCCTCAAAATAATTTTAAAACTTTGGATGGGTATATCACATGCGTCGAACATCGCTAAACACCACTAACGTTAAACATTGTTCAATACTATTAAATTAATTAATAAAAATTAAAAATTTAAAGGACTCAATGTAAAATTAGTAATTATTTAAAATAAAATTTTAATTAAATTATTTTTATAGAAAGAATTACAAATGTAATCACCCAACTATTATTATTTTTTATGTTGATCATCCAACAAAATTTTTAGTAATAACCGTCACTAACATTTTATTTCATTCTCATTTTGATCATCCTCCATTATATATTTGACAAAAATTATAAAATGACATGATTTAATAATAATTTTAGTTTCTAAAATTAATATACTATATCAATTTAATCCTAATAGAAAATAAATCATCAAATATTTGGATTAAACCCTAAATTTTTCTTCTCTTTTCTTTTTTCTTTACAACACTACTCTTAAAATTAATTAACCAACTCACTTTTCATTTTTTTTTTTGTCTTTGGGTAACTTATTAAGTTTTAAATTATAAAACACACTTTAATTTTATGATTTGCTTTTTTTAAAATCTAATTTAATTTTTTGATTCTTTAAGTCACTCGTACATTATTTTTTGAGTCAAATTTATACAAATATTTTAACATTTCACATATAAACATTAAAATAAAGCAATGTCAATTGTAAAATTATTCCTGCAATTCAAAGATTTTTTAAACGTTCATTATAATTCCAATCAAATTTATTATGCACAAAATTATTTTTTTAATACTAAACTTACAAAACAATAATTGAATATCAGTTTTTTCTTAATTTTAATCAAAGTTCAACTCATAACGATTTTTCTATTAAAAATTAGTTTTTAAAAAATATTTTCAAACATAACTTTAAATTTATTAAATATTTTAATTAAATTATGTTAGTTACAGTGCGAATAGTAAAAAAATCAAACAATTTTTTAGATGGATAAAATCAAACAGTTTATTCAGATGATTATTGCATAATTTATGTTTTCACTTTATTTAATGAATATCTGTAAGACTGTATTCGATTACTATGTTTCAATTGTACATATTATATGAATTAAAATCCACACACAAACAATATAAAACTTAAAGAGAAAATATTTTTTAAAAATATTACATAACAACATAATAATATTGTAAAAACAAACAATATTATTGGTATTGTTTAGACTATTAAATCACATAAAATGTATTTATAATTATACTAAACTCTGACTTTGTGATTAAAAAAACTCATTTATTTTAATTTTTTCACACACAATTAGAAAATAAACTTAATGTAGATCAACATAACTCGTTATTTCTTGAACAACTTAAAACGATTAAAATATAAATTTAATTGGCTTTTGTTATGGTTTGTCTTCATTGTAAGGGTAAAACCAGAAAGCAAAACATAAGATTTTGTTATGATTTTTCTATCTTTTATTATTTCTATTTTTGTTAACTAATTGTTTCAAAGAGGCTTGCTGGCAATTGATGAAGAGAAAGAAACGTGATTGTTGGGTTTTAAATTTAAAGAAAAAAAACCCGAAATAACAAAACATTGATAAAGAGTTGAACATAAAAAAATGAGAAATAAGGATGGATTGAAAGACGTAAAAAGAAACTATTTTCGGGGATAAGTATTATTTTTATTATTACGTGGGTTTATATAAAAATATAAGAACTTATTTATGAGTTTTTTAAAAAAGATTAAATTAATATAATATCATAAATTTAGGGATTAAAGTTATTATTAAATTATATCATGATACAATCTTATTAAACATTTAATGTTTGATGACCAAAACAATAATAAAATAAAATATTAATGATAATTTTGATAAAAAATAATAATTGAGCGACCAAAACAAAAAATGTGACAATTGAGTGACCACCTTTATATTTATCCTAATAAAAATTAATTAAATTAAAATTTTATTTTAAATAATCATTAATTATATGTTGAGCCCTTAAAGATTTTAATCTTTATTAATTAGTTTAATAGTGTTCAATAATATTCATCATTAACGGTGTTAAGTGATGTTCAACGCCCGTTGTAAAATTTTCCTAAAACTTTTCAACATCTAATGCAAAAAATTGTTGGATTTCCATGATAGGATCAGACCATAAACTCCATTCCAGATATCTTAAATTTCTGGATGGATTTTTAAATATCTAAATATTCAAATTTCTGATTTAATTTAAATATTTTGTAATTTAACGGTTTTATTTAAGAAAAAATTACTTTTTGAATATAATAATTAATAAATTATTGAATATAATAATATTTGTATTTATAGAAATTTTAAATTTTCATATATAACAAATAAAAATATCAAATATAACAAAATCAATACATATAAAAATTTGAATTTTTAGATATCGGAAAAACCAAATATCTGATCCGAAAATAAAACCATTATCCATATCTGATCTAAAATTTTTAAATATATAATTCGAATTATCTTAAAATAAAAATAAATCAGATATCCAAATTTCAGATTAAATCAACAGATCAGATCAAATCAGATCAGATCAATCAAAACAGATTTTTTTACCTCCCTAAACTCCACTATGTTTGGTTCAGAAGTTGTAAATAGGAACAAGTACTATAATTCAAACAAAGTTAGCTATGCTACTAATATCTCCTGCAGAGTCATAAGCCACCACCAAAGAAGTATAAAATAATTTATTCAAAATGATAAACTACAACAAAGGTCACTCAATTATAAATAAAATTATATTTAGTCACATAATTATGAGTAAAGTTATATTTAAATCATTCAATTATAGATAATTACATTTGAATCACACAATTAATAAAGATTAACATTTGAAATATTCAATTATAGGTAATGTTATATTTGGACCATCCTTCATATTTAAATTTTTTATCAATTCGTATATTAGATTAATTAATGATTTCAAATGAACTATTGTATTGTTAACGAAAAATATATAAGTGATTTGAAAGAGAAAAAATGACCAAACTAATTTACTTTTTTTTAATTAACTAATAGTGATTACAATAGTATTTGTTCTAGAATATAATCTCCACCATTTAACATTAATCACTTAATCACTCTGCAGACATCATTGGTGCTCAAACTCGTGACCTCTAGGAAGAACAATCGTTCCTTTAACCACTTGGGCTATAGGGCTAATGCAATTGTGTTTATTTTTTTAAATATGAAGGATGACTCAATCGTAACTTTACTCACAATTGAATGACTCAAATATAATCTTTAATATTTGAGTGATCAAAACATAACTTTATCCATAAATAAATGATGTAAATATAATCATACCCATAAACCTCTATTATAGTTTACCTATCAAAATTAATACTATAAAGGATAAATTATTTTAGTGATCATTCAACTAATTGAGAATACTTGTTTTAATCATTAAACTATCAAACTCGTCAACTAAATTATTTATTTTATTAAATTAACGAATTTAACAATTTAATAACTAAAATAAATATATTTAATTAATTGAACGATTACTGAAATAATTTATTCTACCGTAAAACTAATGGATCATGACATGTGACCATATAAAGATTGTTGTCCTAATATCAATCAAATCACGAATCCCAAGAAGTTTGATTATTTATCTAAATAAAAAATAATAAAATAATAATAATTCCCAGTGCATTTTGCATGCCATTTCTTTTCTATTCTTAAAGAATCCATCTTTATCATCTTATGTATTTTTTTATATATTCTTAAGCTTCAATCATGCTTCTTTATTATATCACTAATTTCCGTCAGAAAATTCAAGCGCTGATCCATGAAACCAACAACCTCTGCGCCTTAAAATTAGTTTAAAAATAAGAACCTTATCTAATATGCTTGTAAATTATTTTTGTCGGATTTAATTATTTTAATATTTGATTTTGATTATTGAAAGAGTTTTAATAAAGATGTCATTAATTTCTATATCAATTTTATAGTTTTACGATTTAATCATTAATTTTTATTATCAATTTTATAATTTTATGATAATTATATTAATTTTTTATTTTTTTTTTCGTTTTTAACCAAATTTAAACCACATATTTTTATATTAATTTAGAATACTTATTTAGCTTCGATTTATATTTTTAAATAAAAATTTATTTTTTTCAATTTAGCTCTTTAACTTTATATGTTTTACTCATTTCTTTAATCTTTTTTCGTTTTATGTTAATTTTAACTAAAATTGAACCACATGCTTCTAAATCAATGAAGAATACCTTTTGAATTTTGGTTCATATTTTTAAGTAATTCTTTTAGTTTTGCAAGGTAGTCCTCAACTTTAAATGATTTTTCATTTTTTTTATAATCTTTCTTTTTAAAGTCTATTTTTAACAAAAATTAAACCATATGATTCACTAACATTATTTAAAAAATAATGTAAATTCAATTCATATTTTTAATAAATATATTACTTTTACTATGTAGTCTTTTAACTTTAGATTTTATTCAATTTAATTATTCAACTGATTTTTTTATAAAAAAATTCTTCATATAAATTTAATAATTATAATATAATTTCAAATTTTATTTATACATATGAAAAAAATATGTATGCAGATCTTATACGATTAGAGAAAATCATTTAAATTAGAATCAAATGTATTATAACATTATAATTGATTATAATTAAAATTTGTACATAAACTTGAATATCTCAATTTAAACTCAACTTGAACTCGATAAACTTGAATCGAATTAAAAAAAAATCAAATAAAGTTTGAGTTGAATTATATAATTAGACTCGTCAAATTGAATAACTTAAATTTTTTTACTCGACTTGCTCTAACGTTCACTCCTACCTAAATTCAATAATTATTAAAAACATATTAAAAAATAATTTGAAAAATAAAAAATTAATATATACAATATTTGTATATCTTAGCAATGATATTAAAATTTACTTTTTATAATTTAATTAATATTAATAAATATAAAATATTAATAATTAATAAATTATTTAAATAAATATTAAATATAATTATGAGTATTTTAAATTTTAAATAATTAAACATTCATTTATTAATTTTATCAAATAATTTTATACAATCAGTTAAAGTAATATACAAGTTACGATTAATATTGTCTTTTATCAACTAATTTAATCAACTGTAAACTATTAATTATACATAAATTATTAAATAAAGCTTATATAAATTTAAAACTTGTATATATGTTTAGATCGTCGAATAAAAATAAATAAATTATTCAAATTAACTTTAAAAAATTTAAAGATTATAAAAAAAATAAAGATCTTAATCAATTATAATCCTGTCAATATATAAATAAATAAATTAATGGCCTTATAAAAAGGTAGAGCTTCTTCACTTAACTCTATGCATAAATTGCTTTTACTTTCCTACTGTGGCGTTGAAATTCCTTCTCTTTTCTGATTTCTTTGAAAACAAAACTCTTGATGATGCCGGAGGAAACGACTTCCATAGACTACGTTATGGAGAAGGCATCGGGGCCTCACTTCTCCGGCCTCCGTTCTCCGATCGCCGCCGCCGCTGCTTCCTCCGCTTCTGCCGACGCCAACGCTCCTCGTCAGCCTTTCGTCATCGGTATTCCCCCACTTCACTTCTCTTTAAAACAAACAAACAAATTATTTTCGTAAGAGCAGACGAAAATTTGCCTTTTCTCGCTTTGAAAGCCGAGTAAAGTTTTAATGCTTTTATGAATCAGTAAGGCAATGTAGTTCTTAAATCTGAATAGCTATATCAAATTTTGATTTCTCTTCTTCCAATTAAATGAAAAAGAGAAAACTTATATTTATTTATTTTTTAAAAATGCCAGAATTTGATCTCTAATTATTTCTCGAGTGATTAAGCAGGTGTTTCGGGAGGTACAGCTTCTGGTAAAACTACAGTCTGTGACATGATCATCCAACAACTTCACGATCACCGTGTTGTCCTTGTCAACCAGGTTCGAATTCGAGTTGCTGTTTTATAATATGAACTGTAATTTGTTGCATTTATTAGTTTACATTTTTCAATCCTCCGGATGTAGGATTCTTTTTATCGTGGTCTAAATACTGAAGAGCTAAAACGCGTGCACGAGTATAATTTTGATCATCCTGGTAAATCAATTTGATGTTGTTTGCTAATTTTGATGTCTTTTGTTATTATTGTATGATATTTTGTTGACTGTGCTTTGTTTTTTTAATGCTTGTGTAGATGCTTTTGATACTGAGCAGCTCTTGGATTGTGTTGAGAAGCTTAAAAGTGGCCAACCTGTTCAGGTCCCGATTTATGACTTTAAGCTACATCGTCGATCTTTGGACAGCTTCCGACAGGTAGTTCATTGCTCCATTCATTCGTTGTTGAACTTTGTTTAATGATGCTGAAGAAAGATACTTTCATTCAGTTGAAGAACTTGTAATAGTTTTTTTTTCCCTATTTTAGATGTAGGGCTTGCTTGTTCTTGCCTTTTTACTTTTCTTTCTCCATTTAGTTATTAAGTTCTTAATTGCATTTCAGAATATTCAAGTATTTGGTGATAATTCAATAATTTGGCTACCTATCTGATCTGTAGCAAGTTTAATGTGTTTTCAGGTTAATGCTTCTGATGTCATAATTTTGGAAGGAATTCTTGTTTTCCATGACCAACGTGTCAGGAACCTTATGAACATGAAGATTTTTGTTGATACAGGTTTGACCTCTTTAACCGATTAACTTACCATTATAGATATGCCTATTTGTATTACTTTGTCAAGACGTTAGTTTTTTTATCTTCACGTAAGACATATTATCATGCATGCCTCTCAAGGTTAAACAACCTATAGCCGTTGCCAACTACTCAATAAGGAAAACCGTTAACTCTTAGTTTCGATAATAGAAATTTAAGTACCAGTAGAAACTAGATTAAAATCAAGTATTCATCAAGAAAAATCCATTTTGCATCCAAGCTGAAATGGAAAATCATCGATAAAACTAAGCTCAGTGTCAACTTGTGTATTAATTGAGTAATGGTTAACCGCAAACTGTTTTAAATTGTATGTATCCATTGTCCTGCCAGCCAATAGAAGAAGAGCTATTAGCTATTGTTTATTTCATTTTATTTTTTTTACAAAAGTCAACTCAATCAATTCAAGGAAATTTTAAATATGGGTTCTTAACTTCCCAGGATTGTCACCAACAAATTACTTAAGAAATCTATGGCCTCACCTAGATGAACGTGATTGCTTTTTTGTTTCATTGCTTATGAAATGGTGCATCTGATGCCTTTTCCTGTGACTGTGTTTCTTCCTTCTTGCTCTCATTGGTTCTTACATTCCTCAGTTTTATTTGGCAATTTGTTATAGATGCTGATGTGAGGCTTGCTCGTAGAATAAGACGAGATACTGTTGAGAGGGGTAGGGATGTGAACTCTGTTCTTGAACAAGTAAGCCTATGTATACCATACTTTTCTTTCTAATTTAATACTTGAAATTATCCCTGAACAATCGTAAATCTCGGGGGGTGTAATTTATACTATACATTTTATGCATAGCTTGTTTAAGTTTACTTGCCAGGTAGTTGATGTCATGGTGTATGTCTGTGTATTGGCTGTATTCAAACACTGAAATGAATTTCTGAAAGAATAAGAGGGATTGGATTTGAAACATAATGCATTTTCATTATCATGCGTCCATTAAAATGTTTATGGAGAGCTTTTGGGTTAATGTACCCCACATTTAAGTATTTCATCATTTTGATTATGGCGTTGCAATATTCTGTTATTTGTGCAGTATGCGAAGTTTGTCAAGCCTGCATTTGATGATTTTGTTCTCCCGTCAAAAAAGTATGCTGATGTCATCATCCCTCGAGGAGGTGATAATCATGTTGCAATTGATTTGATTGTGCAACACATCCGCACCAAGCTTGGTGAGCATGATCTCTGCAAAGTCTATCCCAATGTGTATGTAATTCAGTCAACATTTCAGGTATATCTCATTCTTTATCTCTATCCTTGTAGATTCTTTTGATCACTTCGTGCATTATTCACATCAAAATTTTTAATCAAGAACCACATGCTGGAGCATCTCAATCAAAGACTTCTGACTTGAGAACAAGGAGCATTTTTCTCGAAGAAACAACAGAAGAAAAAAGATTAAGGCATCACATCCAAGACTCAAGCTGGTGTTCTATTACATTTGTTCACCAGCTTGAGGGGGAGTCTTGGTTATCCAAGAAGTGTTAGAGCTTGAGGAGAAGTCTAAATTAACGAGGAGTGTTAAGAGTTTTTATTTAATATCTAATTAGAGTTTATCCTAAATAGTTTAGATTTTTTAGGAGTCTTATTTAAATTAGGAATAAACATTATTTAAATTAAAGATAAAGTATAATTTTAATTATATTAAAACTTTATTTTAGCCTATTTAAAGGCTTATTTTGTAATCATTTGATATAGAAGAATAATAAGAAAATACAGAGAAACACATTGTTTTCTAGAAAACAACTTTATTCATCTTCTTCAAACTTCAAATCCCTAACACAAACCACCATCATTCGTAGCATCTACGACCATCATAGCCCCTTTTCTCATAGAAACACACTATTCTCTGGAAAACATCTTTGTTCATCTTCTTCAAACAACAAATCCCTAACAACACAAACTACCATCATTCGTAGCATCTATAGCCATCATGGCCCCTTTCTCACATGGTATTAGAGCCAACAACGATCTTGATGATGTCACTACTATTGTCATCTCTAATAAGAAACATATCGACAATATAATTTTTCAGATACACATCGTTTTTTTCCTGCTGGTATCATTTGACCACACACATTCCTTGGCTTCTCTCTCGTTGGAACCTTACATGAAATTTCTACTCGGTTAATTTTGTTGGTTGTTTATTTAATGGTTCTATCTTAGCCAATAAAAAAGATATCAAAAAAAGTTATAGTTTAGTCTTAAAAAACTATTTGGTTCTATCTTAGCCGTCTGATTTAAAAGATAGGAGAAAAGGTTATAGTCTAATCTTAAAAACTATTTGATTCTATCTTAGCCAATCATCCTAAAAGATAGGTGAAAATGTTATAGTTTATCCTTAAAAACTATTTGATTCTATCTTAGCCAACCATCCAAAAAGATAGGTGAAAAGGTTATAGTTTAGCCTTAAAAACTAAATAATATTTTTTAAAGGATTCTACATCAAAGGTTCAAGTTGAAATTCTAGTTTGTGTAACTACCAACTTGAGGGGAGTGTAGAATCCTTTGATCACTTCGTGCATTATTCACATCAAATCTTTTAATCAAGAACTACATGTTGGAGCATCTCAAACAAACCATCCAAAAAGATAGGTGAAAAGGTTATAATTTAGCCTTAAAAATTAGATAATATTTTTTTAAAGGATTCTACATCAAAGGTTCAAGTTGAAATTCTAGTTTGTGTAATTACCAACTTGAGGGGAGTGTAGATTCTTTTGATCACTTCGTGCATTATTCACATCAAATCTTTTAATTAAGAACCACATGTTGGAGCATCTCAATCAAAGATCTCGAGAACAAGGAGCATTTTTCTCGAAGAAACAACAGAAGAAAAAAGAGTAAGGTATCACATTCAAGATTCAAGCTGATATTCTACTATGTTTGTTCACCAGCTTGAGGGGAGTCTTGGTTATCCAAGAAGTGTTAGAGCTTGAGGAGAAGTCTAAATTAACGAGGAGTGTTAAGAGTTTTTATTTAATATCTAATTAGAGTTTATCCTAAATAGTTTAGATTTATTAGAAGTCTTATTTAAATTAGGAATAAATATTTTTTAAATTAAAGATAAAGTATAATTTTAGTTATATTAAAATTTTATTTTAACTTATTTAAAGGCTTATTCTGTAATCATTTGATATGGAAGAATAATAAGAAAATACGGAAAAACACATTGTTCTCTGGAAAACATCTTTGTTCATCTTCTTCAAACAACAAATCCCTAACAACACAAACCACCATCATTCGTAGCATCTACGGCCATCATGGCTCCTTTCTCACAATCCTATTTCGTTTACAAATTGTTTGATCATGTAGAGTAGCACATAAATCTTACCAGCATAGCTTGTTACTAACAAGCATATGGCCCTTTGTTCATATTCATGTGTATAGTTCTTTCATGTACCATGTACAGTAAAATGTTGAGAGAAAGCTGTCACTTATTAGTTAGAGCTTCATGATTAGTGAAAATGACTCCACTACTTTAAAGTTATTTCCAATAATTTTTAATAAAATGTATATGGCCCTTTTTCCCTTGATTATTTCATGATTAGGACTTATGGTGCAGATTAGAGGAATGCATACTCTGATTAGAGACCGGGATATTTCTAAGCATGATTTTGTCTTCTATTCAGATCGGCTAATTCGTCTGGTACCTTCTCATATATCTTGTCAGTGAACTGTGTGTTATTTTTTCCGAATGCAAAACGTTACTGATTTTGTTGCATTTGATTTAGGTGGTGGAGCATGGTCTTGGACATTTGCCTTTCACTGAGAAGCAAATAGTAACACCTACAGGTGTGAAAACTTCCAGTTCTCCGCTCTCAGCATCTGCAATTGGAGATGTCGAAAAAGAAAATGATAATTTTTTTCTTCAGCTTAAGATGTTTTATCATTTGAACTGTTAATATTCTGCTTATATTTGAAACTTGTTGCTATTTCTCTACAGCATCTGTATATACTGGGGTTGATTTTTGCAAAAAGTTGTGCGGTGTTTCCATTATTAGAAGGTGAGCTTTCAATCTGGTATCGGAATTGGTCAATTTTTGTTACTTGGCAACGGAGCGTGCTTAGTCAGTGTCTGGTGTATTTGGCGATATACAGTTGCATCTGGTAAAATTATGATAAATCTAGCTCAGTTTCTTTTTCCTGTATTTACTAACAGATTTTTCTTCCTCCTTTTATTTATTTTATTATTACAGTGGTGAAAGCATGGAAAACGCCTTACGTGCATGTTGCAAAGGAATAAAAATTGGAAAAATTCTGATTCACCGTGATGGAGATGATGGAAAACAGGTTAGAAATGTTATTTGCATCTTTATGCTGTTAGGTACTTATATAAAATCAATGTAACCATTCATATGCTTTCTTGAAAACCTTTAGCTTATATACGAGAAGCTTCCCAAGGATATTTCTGAGCGACATGTCCTCCTTCTGGATCCGGTGCTCGGCACAGGTAAGTTTGTTCCTCTTCTTGCAGCTATTTTCTTGTTGTCTTGAAACTTGTCTATATACTTTTCTTCATCAGTAAACGAATTAGCTTGAGGCGATAGAATTAATCCAGAGAAATCACAAATTAGGCTATCAAATTTAAGAAAGTTGCATAAGTTGACTTCTCTTGTAGGTAATTCTGCAAGCCACGCCATTGAACTACTGCTACGGAAAGGAGTTCCGGAATCTCACATCATATTCCTGAACCTCATCTCTGTAAGTTTCATCGATGTTGAGGATTTGTATGCATCTTGCTATGCTACTCTTTCTACGTATTGATCTCCACCCTCCCTTTTTAATTTTTAGGCTCCTGAAGGAATCCATTGTGTTTGCAAACGGTTCCCATCCATGAAAATCGTCACTTCAGAGATCGACGTAGCACTAAACGAGGAGTTCCGTGTTATACCTGGGATGGGTGAGTTTGGTGATCGTTACTTCGGCACCGATGATTGATCCACCATTGTTGGCAAGTTCCAACTAACCAGGTACAGGTTGGTTGAACATGTAATATTCCGAAATACATATAGATGCTACAGAATAGGACCATGGACATGGGGACAAAAGTCCTGAGATGTGTCCTTTATCTCATCTATTCTGGTCTCTCGTCTTAAATGCTCGATCCGTGAACGTGCGGATCGAAGAATAATCGAACAAAGCAAAGTCGTCATTGTAATCGAACCATTATAAAACCGATTTCATGGGGTTGATTTTAGACAATGCAGAATCCATAGACTAAATGTGAAATAACCTTATGAATCGTGATCAAACAATAGTTCAAAGACCAAAAGAAACAGACTAGAAGATGATGGTATAAATCGATAAAATTAGAGTTGAAAATATCACATTGACTTTCGAGTTCCAGTATTCCGCTCATTAGCGCATTGATGGATCCACCCTTATAATAGGGTATGTCCGTGTCCATCTTAAATATTTATAAATTAGATAAAAATGTGATTATATAATTTTTATTTAGTATGAATTTGTGTAGATTTTATCTTAAGTAAGAATTTGATAAATACAAAAATTCTTATATTATAACTTATTTTTTTTATTTAAGTAAAAATTTATATAATTAAGTTAATTATTATCATCTGAATAAGAATTTATATAAAGCTGTCTTTTAAGAGTACCGGAACTTTGCATTTTGTTCACTATTTTGTTTTAGGAAATTAGAACGAATAAAATTAATTAAATTTTCTTTTATCAATTTTAATTATTAAATTTTATATTTTTTCATATATTACTATTACATTATATAGTATAGTTTTTTTATGTGATATTTACATATTTTTTTAAAAAAATAATTTGTTTTAGATTTTTAGGATTTTTAAATGTTTTTTAAATGAAATATTTTTTTAAAATACAAATAACAATACTATGACATGTTGCATTGCATTTAGGGGTGAGTGTTCGAGCAAATGAGTCGAGTGGAGTCAAAAAATTTTGAGTTGCTCGAGTTAATGATTCTAATTTTATTAAATTTTTTATTCGAATCGAGTTAGAGTTGAGTTGATTTTTTAAGTTTATGTACAAATTTTAAGTATAACTATCGATAATGTTATACCACGTTTGTTTCCAATTTAAATGATTTTCCCTAATCGTACATATTTCTTCATATTATTTTTCACATATGTAAACAAATTTTAAAATTGTATTATAATTATTGAATTCAAGTAAAAAATTATATAAAAAATTGAATTGTATTAATGGTAGTGTGCATGAGTTAATGAATTGATGTGAAAAAATTTTATAAAAAATCCGATTGAATGGTCAAATTAAATAAAATCTAAAGTTAAAGGACTACGTAACTAAAAAATATATTTATTAAAAATATAAATTGAAGTTAAATTGATATTATATACTGTTAGTAAATAATGTGGTTTAATTTTCTTAAAAATTAGACATAAAACAAAAGAAAAAATTAAAGAAATAGAAATCATTCAAAGTTAAGTGATTAAATAGCAAAAGTAGAAAATTTAATTTAAAAACTATAAATTAAATTTAAATAAGTATTCTACAATAATTTAGAAGAATGTGGTTTAAATTTAGTTAAAATTAACATAAAACGAAGAAATGATCGAAGAAATTAAAAAACTATACAAAATAAAAATGTGAAATTTATTTTTAAAAATATAAATTAAAACTAAATAAGTATTTTAAATTGGTATAAGAATATTTGATTAAAATTTGATTAAATAAACTTAAAAATAATGAAAAATCAAAGAAAAATGAAATTAGAGATTAAATTGTAAAACTATAAAATTTGATTTTTTGATTTTTAAATTTTTCGAGTTTGACAAGTTTCAAATAGATTTATACTCGAGTAATTCAACTCGAATAACTCAAATTAAATATAAAATTAATTTTTTTAGTTAAATCGAGTTTTGTTTATCTAATTACATTAATCGATTCAATAAACTCATTAAATTTAACAATTAATATTAGTAAAAAAATTAATGAAATTAATTTAATGAAATTAATTAATTTAATTGATTAATTTAAAATTTTAATTAATTTAATTTGTTGCGTCATAAATAAAAATCGTTTTGATCTTAGTTATGGGAGGCATATTAAATTTTGGGATGAATTTTGGACGAAGGTTCCATCATTGAAGATTACATTTTCGAGAATATTTGTTTTGTTAGGTCAGCGAATTAAATGTTCAGCGAATCATTTATGAATTGTTTGGCGGAAAATTTGTTAATGTTTGTTTATTTACTGACGAATGAATATGAATAAATTACTTATTCGTTCATTTATGTTCGTAAACGTCGGTAATTCGTTCGTTTATGTTTATTTATGTTCGTTTAAATTTATTCACATTTGTCTAAGGATGAACATTAGATCAATTTAAGTCGAGTCTAAAATTTTGAGTTACTCGAATTGAGAAGTCTTATTTTATGACTCGTTAAAAACTTCCTTCTTATAGGTTAGGGGTGTTCATTATTCTGTTAAACCAAACTAACCGGTCGAACCAAAACAAAATTCGTTAATGAGTTAAATTTTAGGTTTTGTATAATGTTTAAGAGTTTTTTAATTTTAATTATCAATTAATTAGATTTAAAATTAGTTAATTAGCTAAATTAATCGAATTAATACAATATATTAAATATAATATATGTTATTTATATTCGTTTGTTTACGTTTGTTATGCTCGTTTATATTTGTTTATTTACTTTCATTTATTATCGTTTGTTTATCATTTAAATGAACGAACATAAACGAACACGAACAAACTACAATCCTTAACGAATTAACAAGAACAAGAAATTTTGCGTTCGTTTATATTCGTATTCGTTCATTTGTTCACTTAAAGTTAAATGAACAAACATGAATAGACTCTCGTTCGTGTTCGTTCGGTTGAGTTTGTCAGAAAAAAAAAAATTACATGAATTTGATCAAAATAGATTTTAAATAAGTATTTTAATTTTTTGAGTTGAGTAAATTTTAACTGAATTCAAATTTAAATAACTTGACTCAATAATTTAAAATTAAATACTTTTTAATTGAGTTGAGTTTTGTTACCTCCGATTACATCAACGAGTTCAATAAATCCATTATATTTTAAAATTAATAATAATAAAAAAACTTAATTAATTCAATTTATTAATTTAATAACATAATTAATTAGTTTAAAAATTTAATTAATTTAATTTAATGCTTCATAAATAAAATTCGTTTTGCCTATAACAATAATAAACGAAATCTTAATATCAAAAATAAATTTTGTTCTCGAATCCTTGATCAAGTTAGATTAAAGAACAAAGTTCTTCGAATATTTTTCGAAGATTTTGTAAGAAAATAATTTTAAATCTTTCTTATATCTTTTCATCTTGTATCGTCTTTGTAAAATTATTTTATAGTATCAAAAGATGGAAAAAATATAATTTAAATTTATTTTTATTATTTATCTTATTAATTTAAAGATAAGATGATAAATACTTATTTTATTGTTAATTTTTGGAAAAATTCTACAACGAACGGTGAGTTCATTGCCGGTGTTACAGATAAAGTTCGAATACCGCTGGACATTATTAAACTAATTAATAAAGATTAAAAAATTTAAGGACTTAACATATAACTATAAATTATTTAAAATAATTTTTTTGTTAAATTATTTTCTATATATATTATTTTATTTTTTAGAATGAATACAATACTAATTTAAATTAATTTTAAAAAATAAAAATCTTGAACTCTAAACCCTAAAACCTAAAATATAAAATCTTAAAACCCAAAATTCAAAACCTAAAATCAAAACCCTAAAAATACTAAACCCTAAAATCTAAAGTAATTTTGAGTTTCAAGTTTAGGGTTTATATTTTTTGGAGTTTCAATTTTTTATTTTAGGGTTTAGGGTATGGTTATATTTTTAGATTTTATGGTTTATAGTTTTATTGTTTTAGGGTTTAGAGTTCAGGGTTTAGTGTTTTGGATTTTAGGATTTAATGTTTAGTATTTTTAGCTTGACTTTAGTGTTTTAGATTTTTGATTTAATATTTTTTATTTTTAAATTAAAAATAATTTAAATAAATTATTTAAAAATTAAGATATAATATAATTTGTTTAAAATTTTATTTTAAATAATTTGAAGTTATATGTTTAGTACTTAAAATTTTTATTTTTATTAATTAATTTAACAATGTTCAACGTTGTTCATCGTTAGTGGTATTCAGCAATGTTCGATGCACGTGGTAAACTCGTCTTAATTTTTATTATTCATTCTATAATTTTAATTCCAAAATTTATTCGTATACACCACAATTATAAATAAATTATTTTTATATTTCTATTAATTATCTAATTTCAAATCTTTAAAAATTATAATTTATATTTTTTATCTTAAAATTGTGTCCTCATCCCTGATTATATGTGCCCTACCTATATTCCACAATAATATTTATATTCAATAAAAAATCTATTATATCAGTTAAATAAATAATATTAATCTTAAAAATTCAAATTATATTTATAAAATATATATTATTAAAAAATTAAAAATATACATTAATATATGTTAATTCCCTTAGCTTTTCACATAACAAAAAGGTTTCTGTTCTTATTTTAATATATCAAGATATCTTTAAAGGGATTTCATAAACTAAACTCCAAAATTTTTAAAGTAAATGTTTCACCATCCCTATGCAATTATTGCACTTATTTTTTATTATTTTTATTTTTATATATATTTTAATTTTTAATAAGAACCTTCGTTTGTAATGTATTTTTTTTATACTTTTGTGATATATATATTTTGTTTTAATGGTATATTTGTCTCCCATTTAAATAATTTTGCATTATGTAACAATTATTTTGTGCTTACTCAGAGTTCATTATAGTGTTTTTTATTTGTATTTTTAGTGATCATAAAAAAAAAATTATTTTTTTTAATGATTATTTATCGATATAATCAAAATTACGTTACAAATTAATGTCTTTGATTGTTTGACTTACTTATCATCCTTTTCTTTTTATTTCGCAAAGTATTTTATTTAAACAAAGATAATCAAAATTACGTTACAAATTAATGTCTTATGGTCTAATTATCATTGTCAAATCTGCTGATTGCCTCTTTATCTTCGATTGTGTGTGGTACATCAACGATCACCATTCCCACAATGTCCAAGCTAGAAGGAAAAGTAGCCATCATCACCGGCGGAGCAAGCGGCATCGGCAAAGCCACCGCCCATCTTTTCGCCGAGAACGGCGCCCATGTCGTGATTGCCGACATCCAAGATGAGCTAGGCCAGGAGGTAGCTGCATCCATCGATTCCCAAAAGTGCAGTTACTTTCACTGTGATGTTGCCGATGAAGAGCAAGTGAAAGCTATGGTGGAATGGACCGTCCAGAAGCATGGCCAACTCGACATCATGTTTAGCAACGCCGGAATAATCCGTGCCACCAAGGGAACCTCCAATTCCACCCAGAGCGTTCTCGATCTAGACATGGCAGCTTTCGATCACCTCTTTGCTGTTAACGTCCGCGGCATGGCGGCGTGCGTTAAACACGCGGCGCGCGCCATGATTGAGCGTGGCGTTAGAGGAAGCATCATCTGCACGGCGAGTGTCTGCGCCAGCAGCGCTGGCGACAACGACGCTGATTACTTTATGTCAAAGCATGCGGTGCTGGGATTGGTAAGGTCAGCGAGCAGGCAGCTGGGGCAGCATGGGATAAGAGTAAACAGCATATCGCCGTACGTAGTGGCGACGCCATTGATGTGTAACCTGATTGGAAAGGAAGCTGAGGAAACAGAGAATTTTTTTGAAAGGTTGACGAAGCTGAAAGGGGTGGTGGTGAAAGAGAAGCACGTGGCTGATGCGGTGTTGTTCCTGGCGTCCGGTGACTCGGAGGTGGTTAGCGGACATGACATGGTGGTGGATGCTGGCTATTTGGGCAAATAATTTAATTAAAACACCACCTGCCCTTACTCCTTTGTTTTATTCTATGGTTCGATATGCGTGTTGTTTTTAATGTTATTATATTTTGGGAATTGTAATTTTCATTGGGCTTAATAAGCAATTTCCCCTATAATCTTTATCTATTTTCTCATCATGGTATTTAATATTTTAATATTAATTTTTTTAGTAAATTACACAGATGACCATCTAACTATAAAATTTATGTCGATATAATTATTATATTTTTAATTTTTGCAAATATATTAATAAATTATTTAATTGGTTTTAATCAGGCCACCAACTGTTAAAAAATTACATTGAGATTGATGTGATTGTTAAATAAATTGATATAATTATATATTTGAGTTTGTTATTTACACAATATATCAATTTTGTTACAATTTTAATTTAATTAAATAAATAAATTATTTAATTAGGTGATGACAAATTTTAGAACGAAATTAAATGTTTGTGTAAATAATAGGAACCAAGTGCATATTATATTAATTTATTTAACAATTACGTTAATCTCTCTATTATTTTCTAACGATGGGTGACTTGATTGAAATTAATTAAATAATTTAATGATAAATTTATTAAAATTAAAAATATAATAATTATATCAATATCAATCTTATAATTAGATGGTTATCTGTATAATTTATCTTATTTCTTTAATATAATTAATATTTATTTTATAATAAATATTTAAAATTTATAATTTTTAATAATATATCATTAATTATTTTTTGACAAATGCTACTGAATTTTTATTAAATCTTTAAAAAAATTATAATTACATCTCCAAAAAGCTTTTAACTCGGTTAGTTGGAATTTTTTATTGAAGGTAATGAAAGCAATGGGATTACCTGAACAATTCTAAAATTTGATTAGGATCTGTTTTACGGGGAGCAAATTCTTTGTTGCACTTAATGAAAGTTTAGTGGCTTTTTTTAGAGGGAAAAGAGGGATGAGACAAGGAGATCTTCTATCTCCATATTTATTTGTTATTGCTATAAATACCATATGACATTTATTGGATATGGTTGTTGCTAAGGGCATGTTTTAGTATTACCCTAAGTGTAAGAGGGTTAGACTTACCCATCTTTGTTTTGCAGATGGTTTATTGATTTTTTGTAAGAGAAATTTGTCCTTTTGTTGGTATATAAAGTGTATTGGAGAAGTTTTATAAAATGGTTGAACTTATGTTGAATGTGGCAAAGTTCGAGTTTTTTGGGGCTGAAATGTCTATTGAACAATAGTTGCAATTGAGTGAGGTAACATTATTTAAAAGGGAAGTACTTTCGGTTCAGTACTTGCATATTTCTCTTGTGACTAGGAGGTTATCTGAGAAAGATTATAATGTGCTCATTAAATATTAAAGCCAGATTGGGACAATGATCAAAACATCTATTGAGTTATGCAGGTAGGTTGCAGTTGATTAGAGCTGCGTTGTTTAGCATGGTAAAATTTTAGATTAGGTAGGTAATTTTGCCTAAGAGATTACTTGATCAAATTGAGCAATTGTGTATGAAGTTCTTTTAAAAAAGGAGTGATTGCTCTACTTAGGCTGCAAAAGTGAGTTGATAGCAGTTTTGTGACCCAAGAAATGAAGGTGGATTGGGCGTTAAAGAACCTAAAGGTATAGAATCAAGCTTGCTTATCTCTTTTGCTAAAAAAGCTGTTAGTATTAGAGATTTTATTATGATTTGTTTGGGTTAAGGAGTGTTTTTATTGAAATATGGAGTATAAACAATGCCACATTTATGGTTTGAGGAAATTACTGAAGTTGAGATGTAAGGCGTAACTTCTTCTAGCATGAGCGACTACCTTGATTTGGAATGTTGCTCATGAGGTCCGGCCAAAGGTTCCATGGTATAGACCAGTGTGTTTCTATTACATGTTTCTAAGTATTTTATTATTTTGTGGATGACAATTTTGAATAGATTACCTATGATGAATAGGTTGTTGAGACTGAGAATAACGATAAATAATAATTGTGCTCTTTATAGAAAGAATATATAGAAATCTCAAGATCATTTATTCTCAACTTGCAGTTTTATCAAGACTGTTTGGGCGAGGATAATGAGGTTGTGTGGTTTAAGTAGAAGCATTTTGGATTGAAATGTTGAGCTATCTTGGTTATATTCCCATCTAAAGAAAAAGTCTTTGATTGTGCATATTTTCAAAATTGCTTGGGGTTCCTTTGTATATTTTATATAGAAGGAAAGAAATTGTAAGATTTTTCGACATACGAGTAGGTCTGAGAATAGCTTACTTAATTGTAGAAAAGAGGTTGTGTGTATTCGATCTAGGAGTAAACGTATACACTTCGATGATGTAAATAGAACTCTTTGTACATCTTGAAAAATTTTCTATTTGAGATGGTTGTCCAATTGTATACATAAAAAGTTTTGTCTCTTCTTGTCTTAGATATATAAAAACACATTTATCCAAAAAAATAATTTTGACAAAATAGGTATTTTTAAGATTAGATTAAAGATCGTTTTAAAGAAAATATTTTTAAAAAAATAATAAAAGGATTTAAGGATCAAAGATTAAATAAAAATAAAATAATAATTTATATTCTATTTAGATAATTTATTTTTTATTAAAATTTAACGATTATAAATATTTAAATAATAAAAAATATAAATTAAAAACGTAAAAGTATCAATTTTTTAAAATTAATAAATAAATTTACACTAAAAAACAAAAATTAATAACGAGTCAAGCTAGAAACCGGCGGGAAAAAATTAAAATAAACAAAAACCACATTAATTCCTTTCTCCACATTCTTCTTCTTCATTGCAACCAGAAAAGCAGAAAAAAAAAGGGAGAAAAACGATGGAAGAATCGAAATGCAAAGACAAAATTTGCTGGAGAAAAGAAGTGGATCAGAACTTAAAGCGGCTTCAATCGCTGCTCTTCGGCGCTGAGCTCTGTCTCGAGAAGCGGGAATTCGAGACGGCTCAACTCCTCTCTCTTCGACTTCTCGGCTTTCTCGATTCTCACTCTCATTCTGAACTTGATAAGGCCTTCATTCATCCTATCCGCAGCGATGCCGTCTCCAAGCTCGACTCTGCTCGCCGTGACCTCGTTCAAGAATCTGATCGGTAAATATCTATATCATGGATTAAATTTTAGGTTTATAAACCTATTTTTTCTTCAATTCTATATGCTGAATTCTTGTATTTTTTTTTCTTGGATATTTTTTTCTATTTGATATGTTATTTTATTTCCATTGAGACTTGAAATTATAGGTAATTTTGTTTATTATAGGATGCTTCTTTAGGTTTAATGATACTGTCGCGCATATAGATCTTGATCTTTGTTGTTGATTAAGTGTATTAAGAATTGCATACTTTCAGCCGAGCATTTGAACAAGCAGGAATGGCTCCTGGTTGTATTTTTGGCATGAAAAACAGTATTGACTTTGACAAAATCAAGCAATCAAAGTACTGTTCACTGCTTCAGCAATCAAAGGGAAAAGTTCCAACTGAATTGGTATGGAAATGGATTGGTATATCGTTTACTTGCTATTCTTATTCTAGATATAAAATTCATGATGTCCTATTCATTGTATTTGGAGTTTCCTTCTAAAACAAATACCATAAATTACATTTTTTTAATAAACTGAGCTATGACTGTTTCTCAGGGAGGACAACAAGACAGGCAAGATAAGCTCTTTAGCAAGGCGTCTAAAGTGCCAACACAGGCAAAGTTGACATCTTTGTATGGAAGCAAAATTACAAGAGCAAATAATTGCTCATATAAAAGTTCTTTCGACTCCAAAAATAATAGTTCCAAAGATTGTTTTATAGTGGAAAAGGGACACTCTTATCAGAACTTCCCTAGGGGACATAGTATTTCAAACTTTTCCGAAGTTGAAGAAGAAGAAAGAGGACATGGAAATTGCTTTCGGACAAAGCGTGCTTACAGAGAAATCAGTAGCCCTGGAAATAACAGTTCAAGGTCACCATCAATCAACGAAGAAGCTAATGCTGATGTTTCGGGGAATTCATTTGTAACAGCCAGAACAAAACTGGTAAAATACAAAACATTGGGCTTTTGGCATGTAAACTGCCATTTGTTCCCAATTCTTTCTCTGAAGTATTTGGAAGTCAAATTTGTTTTACATGTTCTTATATTATTTTCATTAATACCATTATTAATCCATTCATTATAGGAAATGGATGTGAGACAAAAACGAGGGCTGGCTGCTTCTCCAAGTGCTGCTGCTGTTTCCCCTCAGAATGATACCAATTTCTCTTCTAGAGGTTATGGTACAAAATCTTATGGTGTTTCACGACGCGGAGTTCGTGGTAATTTCGTTCCCCCTATAAAATCTAATGGTGGAGGTGTTGGAAATGTAACATCACGAATTGGTGGAAGGAGTGATGATGCATTAGATGACTCAACAAGGACGTGGTGAGTGATGTAAATTGTCCAAAGGAAAAAACTCAAAGTTAAATTATATCCTTGTACATTGACAATGCACCTACTATCATGAAGTATTAAAATTTCAACATCTGCTCTGGAAGGAGATTCAACCATTAATGCTTTAAACTGATCTTTAGAATTACTTTATTCTCATATAATAATGATTTGTTTTAAAGTGTTATATCGAATAGCATAATTTAGATATTTAATGGTTTTGCATCCAGTTTGGAACTTCTTTGTGGTCCTGATGGTGAACTTCCGGAAAAATTAAGGAATTTAGAACCTCGCCTTATTGAACATGTCAGCAATGAAATCATGGATAAAGATCCAAATGTTCGATGGGAAGATATCGGTATATTAAGATAAATAAAACTTACTTTTAGATTACATCTTTGTTCAGCTATATGCTTATCTAAAAACCTTTTTTTTTCCTCATAAACATGCTGCAGCTGGCTTGGAGTACGCTAAAAAATGTGTGACAGAGATGGTCATATGGCCATTATTACGTCCTGACATATTTAAAGGCTGTCGCTCTCCTGGAAGAGGTCTTCTTCTCTTTGGTCCCCCAGTAAGTATCTTTTAATTCTTTACGAAGTAGTTAATATCTTGGGTTTATGACTTCTCTATTGGCACCTATTATACTACAGGGAACAGGCAAAACAATGATTGGAAAAGCTATAGCTGGTGAAGCAAATGCCACCTTTTTCTACATATCTGCCAGTTCATTGACAAGCAAATGGGTATGTTTGTGAAATGCTAGGCTTGTCAAACTTGTTTAGACACCTTAATTGAAATTTCTTAAGTTGCTCCTAACATTGTTCAGAGTTTATATTAAATAAACTTTAACGGGTAAAATGGCAATTGCTGAATATAGATTGGAGAGGGTGAAAAGCTAGTGAGGGCGCTTTTTGGAGTGGCCAGTTGTCGTCAGCCGGCTGTTATTTTCGTTGATGAAATTGATTCTCTTCTGTCTCAGGTAAGGAATATCTTATGGCTGTAGAACTTAGAAGACAAACTTGAATTTGTTTCAGGTTACATTTGATTACTATACTCTGTTATGCTGAGATAATTGGAGATTTGGTCAAACTGGATTATGAATTTATTTATGGATAATAATGCTTTTGCAGGATATTCGCATGTAAACTATATAAATAAACAAGGGCCCTTTCTTTAGATCATTTATTAGGTTTTATTTTATCTTGAAATCTGTTTGAACTCTATGTTATTATAGACTTGGGAAATTTGCAGTCTACTAGGCTTTACATCACAAAAATCTTTATAAGTCAGTAAAGTATTCTAAAAGATTCTCTTATCATGGTTACAGCGTAAGTCAGAAGGTGAGCACGAATCAAGTAGACGACTCAAGACACAATTCCTCATTGAAATGGAAGGTTTTGATAGTGGCAGTGAGCAGATCCTTCTTATAGGTATGATAATATGACTGCATCTCATTAGAATGAAGAAAAATTCAAAGATACATTCATCATTTCAATTTTTGGATCGGACTAGTGAGTCGTGTCAAGCAATTGCATTACATATATGTATAATTCAGGGGCAACAAATAGACCTCAAGAACTAGATGAAGCAGCAAGGAGAAGACTTACCAAGAGACTCTACATACCCCTTCCTGCATCAGGTGCAACTAACATTTCTTTCCCAATCTTAATTCTACCCATTTATGTCGAAGACTTTGATTCTGACTCACTTTCATCGGTAACGAAGAAGCAAGAGCTTGGATCGTACGTAATCTGTTGGAGAAGGATGGATTATTCAAACTTTCAGAGGAGGATATTGTTGCCATATGCAGGTTAACTGAAGGTTAGCTTATGTCTCCTCTTGGCTGTTAAGCTGCTTTGTTTTTAGATATCCTTTGAAATTGCGTTGTTCAGTATCTTTTCTTTGCAGGCTACTCGGGATCGGATATGAAAAACTTAGTGAAAGATGCATCAATGGGACCTCTTAGAGAGGCTCTAAGACAAGGCATAGAAATTACAAAGCTTAAGAAGGAGGATATGCGACCGGTAACTCTTCAGGTAATGGAACTCTAAAGGACACATTGTCTACACGGTAAAACATTTCATCATAGCTGATTCTTTTGAGCATCATATTGTTACGCAGGATTTTGAGACTGCATTGCAAGAGGTAAGGCCATCGGTTTCTCCAAGCGAATTGGGCACGTATAAAGAATGGAACGAACAATTCGGAAGCTTATCAGTCTAAACCTGCAACAAAGAAACGAAAGAAGCATCTTCCTTTAACCTAAATGGAAGGAGGTGATTTCTTTTATAAGCATTACAATTTACAAGTACAATTACAATCTACATAATCATATTGATAAATCGAATATATTTGAATCTCGATAGGATTCAGACGAACTTCTTTCATTTCTATTAATTCGAAAATCTTCTAAATCGTGCTACATTTTTCTGCAAGGTCTGTTTTATTGGTTATATTCTTTTCAAGTAATGACAATAGAAAGAACTTCGATGGAGTAGAAATCTCTTGTCTCTTAATCTTGCTTTCTTTCCTGCCTTTTGTTTAAAAATCTTAAAATTTTAATTCTACATCACAATCCTAATTTTCTAAACCCTAAACACTATACCTTAAAAAACGAGGGGTGAAATATGAACATTTTAATACTAATCTTGTCGCAAAGGATTACCAGTGACAGGGGATTGATCAATAATAGTGACTAAAATGTTCAGTGGCTAAAATAGAATATTTTAAAATTTAATAACAAAATTGATGTTTTCCTAAAATTCAGTGCCTAAATTACGTCATTATGAACATCAATAATAATAATAATAAAAACGAAAGTATTTTGTTCATGTCATCACATTGTTTGCGAGAAAGGGTCAATTTATATAATGGAAATGAAAACTAAAATTCGGTACTATAATTGAAATGATTGTAAATTTAGTGGTATGACTTGAAGTTCATGGTATCCGATGCTGTTTATCTATGATGCAAATCGTTTGTTACTAATATGTTTTTTCTTGTATTTACATTATAGTCAATGGAGATTTAAGGTTAAGAGCGATGGTTATAGTTTAAGGAATTATGTATATAATGTATTTTTAAGGTTTAGGATATAAAAATTAAGGTTAAAATTTAAAATTTAATTTTAAATGACTTTTAAAGTGGGATATAAAAAAAATTAAGTGTCCAAAAGTTTTTAGACATTTACTCATACAATATCATAAATATCTATATACGGGTGCAAATCGTCTACCTCCTAATCATGCCTCCGTAGGTGTCTTCATTTTAAATTAGTGGGTTTAGGGTTCAAGGTTAAGTGTTGTAGTTAGGGTTAAGGGTGTTTATTGTCGGATATCAGATCGGATTCGATTTTTTTGAATATCCGGGTTTTTGGATTAATGATATAGTGATTCGTATCCGGTCTGAAACCCCCCCCCCGGATATCCACATATTCAGATTCGGATATTCGGATTGGATATTCGAATACCCAATTATCCAAAAATATAATTTGATTAAACTAATTTTTCGAATTTGAAGGTTGTATTTATGAAAATTTTAGAATTTCGAATATAATAAGCAATAAATTACTAAGTACAACAAGATTCACATTTATAAAAGTTATTTTTAAAAAAATTGAATATAACAAGTACTAAATTGTTAAATATAACAAGATTAATATTAATGAAAATATGGATTCTCGGATAATCCAAAACTTGAAATATTATGATCCGTATCTCATCCTAAAAAATTTAAAATCGGATCGGATATCCAATCCAAAAATAAAAAGGATCGGATATCCGAATTTTTTGATCAAGTCAATTAATAATTATATCGGCTTGATCGGATCAGATATTTTTTGAACATCCCTAGTTTGGATTTAGGGAATTAGGGATATAGTGCATTTTTTAAGGTATAGGTTCAGGGGTTATGATATACAAAATAAGGGTTAAGGTTTAAAATTTAATTTAAAAAAAAAATTAATAGGAGACATAGAAGGGCTTGATAAAGAGGTAGATGATTTCTACTCTTTACATAGGAATCCTTTGCCTCTTAATCGCGTCTCTTTCCATACTCCCTATTAAAAAATCCTAAAATTTTAAATCTTAAATTCTAACCCTAATTTTCTATACGCTAAACACTAAAAAATACGCACTATCTTTAATTCCTTAAACCCTAACTACACCCCTTAACATTTAACCCTAAACTATAAACACACTAATTTAAAATAAAAATATCAATAAAAACATGATTAGTACATATGATTTGCACCCTCCAGGTACTTCATCGTCGATACTCTTAATTTGATATCTTATAAAAATACTCTTAATTTGGTAGGCTTCCCGCATAACAACTTGAGTTTCGTCTGTAATATACTGATCTTCAAAAAACTTAAACTTCTTTCATAAATATGTTCTTTTTATTGTTTTTCCAAGAAAATTACAAGTTGTATTTTGTATGACTTTGTAGCTGGTGGGATCAGTACGGGAGTCGCACATAATCATTGTAATGTATTAGGCTGTGATGCAGCTAAAATTGTTGCTGAAAATCTGTATCTCCGGCTCAAGTCTTCGAGGTGAACAATTTTGTATCGACTAGAGACATGCACAAATTTCACCAGGACGATCAATCTGGCTGCTATACTTGAGATGGTGTAGTCTCCTGTGGGGCATATGGATACTGAACATCAGATGGAATGTGCTACTTTTGACATGGAGGCATCGATTTTGTCATCGGAGCAGATTCAAGAGATTGTTTGAAGGAGGGTGTCTCCCTTATTCAGGCCAAGAGAAGCCTACAATGGATTGACTGTCGTGCATCGTTCAGTCCGGTGCGTCGATATCCAGATTGTCATCAACATGTTGTATCAAATTACGTGTAACCAAGTCTTAGTTCCAATGTTGTGAAGTGAGTCTTAAGGTCAGTTTAGCATTGCTTTTGAAAAGTGCGGTGAAAAAGAAAAATTTTTCTAGAATTTTTAGTTTAAAATATATGTGTTTAGTATTTCTATTAAAAAGTGCGGTAGAAAGAAAAAGTTTTTTTAAAATTTTTAGTTTAAGATATATGTGTTTAGTATTGCTGTTAAAAAGTATTTTTGAAAAGTAAATGACTACTTTAGACATGATGTTATAAGTTAAAAAAATATATATTTGAATGATAATCAAATTCTTTCATGTTATAATATTAACTTAAATTATGATAAAATATAAAAATAATACATAAATTATTTTTGAAAAGTGTTTTTCAAAAATGCTATTGAAAAAATATATAAATATATAATTTTTAAAATAAAAATAATTTATGTTAAATATAATTATGTATTCATAAAAATTAAATTATATTAAAACATAGTAAATGAAGGTTAAAATTGTAATCTGACTCCTAAAAGTATTTTTTTCAACCGCAAAAGCTAAAAATTTTAGCTTTTGCGTTTGGGTTAAAAAGCACTTTTCAAACGCAGTTTTCTCTTCAAAAATTAAATTGCTTCTGCTTCTAAATCAGCTTTTGGCCCAAAAGCTGATTTAGAAAGTATTCCTAAACACAGCTTTAGTCAATTAAATTGACAGACTGAATATTCACCGTAAATTTGAATCGATTATATATAAATTATAGCCTATAAAAGAATATTAAAGTAAGAGAAAAATAAATTTATCACAAACAAAAAATTACATCAGTACAAAGTTTAAACTCTTAAATCAAAAGATAATACAAACCATGTTAAAAAATAAAATCTTTTTTGCGTACTCTATATTTATCAATTTTTGTTTCAAATTGCATAAAGCTATAAAAAATTTATTATCACCAATCAATTGATTTATCAGGATAAAACGTCAGGTTATTTAAGTAGAATCATATATTTGAATTTTAACATAGTAATTAAGATAAATTATATTATGAGAGCATCGCATATATTAAATATCTATAAAATTCGATCTAAATTAATTAGTTAATAAATCAAATATTGATGATTAAAAAATTATTATCTTGTTGAGCAAACACCCAAGTAGTTCAATGGGCCTGGACTTAATGAAAGTGGGCTCAAAATAATGACGTGGCGGCTTTATTTATTTGTAATCAGTTAAAGATAATCCCCTTCCCTCCCTCCTTTTCCCAACCTCTCCTTCTTCTTCTTCTTCCAGATGGCGACTGCAACAATGAGCTTCAGTTTGGTGGGTGCTTTTAGGGGTCTTTCTCTGTCTTCAAGCTCCAAGTCGTCGTTTTTGAACGGCGAAGTGAGTTCTATTCCCAAAACGGCAACCGTTTCGTTCCCGAGGGAATCAACGCTCACTCTCACAATCGAATCGGCGCACAAGAAAGGGGCCGGTAGCACTAAAAACGGTCGCGATTCCAAGGGGCAACGCCTCGGAGTCAAAATCTACGGCGACCAGGTGGCAAAGCCCGGCGCTATCATCGTTAGGCAACGCGGAACCAAGGTTCAGTTTTATGGGAAACTTTTAGCTTCGAATTACTGGAATAGGGTTATCTTTTGATTCTTATGAACTGAAAGAGAAAATTACACAAATCTATGCTTTAATTATGACTTCTGAAAGTTTCTTTTCTGAAGAAAACGAATTTGAATACTCAATAATGTCAGAAAGCATTAGAAATTAGGTTAAGTTATGGCTTTCGTCCCACTACCATGCTTGGAAATTCAGTCCTTTGGCATAGCTTATGAATCTAAATCTATTAAAATATTTGATTAGACAAGTTGTAGTGATATCAGTCAAATTAAAATGCAGGGTCTAAATCTTCAAGTTTAGAATAGTTGAGGGACTAATATCATAATTTGATGCACAAATCCCATATTGGTAGCTTGATTTGAGTAACCTTTGGAAAGCATTTTGGGTTGTTTCAGTTTCATCCAGGAAAGAATGTGGGGCTGGGGAAGGATCATACAATCTTTTCCTTGATCGATGGACTTGTGAAATTTGAGAAATTTGGATCCGACAAGCAGAAGGTTTCGAATTTGTTCTTTTAAGTCCTTTTATATCATGGCGTCCCTGGATATTTATATGAATTTCTGGGTTTGATGTGTTCCACAGATTAGTGTTTACCCTCGAGTTGTTCAGCCTGAGAATCCCAACAGCTATAGAGCAAGGAAGAGAGAGTACTTTCGGATGCGCCGTGAGCTAAAGAAGGCGAAAAAGGAAGGGATTTTACTTCAACCTGAACTTGTGCTTGCTTCTGCTGATGGTGATGCAGATGGTAAGCCTGTTTGCTGATTGAATCTGGTGAACTATTTCTGTCTTCTATGCTTGTCTTTGTATTGCTATTAGACCTTACAGATTGGTATTCGAGAAGTGTACAAACTGGATGGATCCAATTTGGCAATTTTAATGTCTAGTTTCTTTTGGTATCTTTCTCTATTTTTGACATCTGGTTTCGGTTTTCTCGCTGGGGACGTAAATGAACCGAGTTTGAATGAACAAGGCTCCGTTCATGTTTGTTCCTTTATTTTTAAAGTTTTACGTTTGGTTCGTGTTTATTTAAATTTTTAATATTGTGTCCGTGTTCATTTATTTTTGAAGGTGTTTGTGTTCGTTTAAGTGTTCAGGAACATGTTCATTTAAATGTTCCCGAATGTATTTGTTTATTTGTTCGCGAATATATTTCTTTATATATTCAAAAATATTAATTAAATTAATAATAAATAAAACAAAAACAATAGGAAAAAAAAACTACATTTCAACATTAACTTCTATAACGTCCTTGACAACAACAAAAGGTAGTATTTAGATACACCCATAAGTATTTTCATCTTATAAACATGCTTAAACAAGTTTATAAATGAGTTCTTGAATAAAAATGAATAGAATACACATTTATTCGTGTACGTTCATTAATTAAACGAACATAAAAATTTTATTTATATTAGTTTATTTAGCTTAATAAATGAATATTATGTGAATGGTTCATCGAAAGTTATGTTCATTTACATCCTTATTCCTCACTTTCTTGAGAGGATAATGTTCATTTACATCCGTTATTTATGCAAGTTCTAACCCAAATCACAAAAAAAATTTATTAGGTGAACTCTATTAATTACGTCATCCATGGTCTTAATTAACCAGGACTGTTTATTTCAATTTTTTTAAGGTGAATCATCACCTCTTACCTACATGTAATTAGTGGGTGGATAGTTATTGGGTAGTTATTTAAAGATCAACGGTTCTAATTGTTTGGACTATGGATGATGTGGCGAACATGATTTACCTAATAATCTCTACAAATCACGAATGACGTAGTTAATCGGATACATCTAATCATTTTTTTTATTCGTTGTTTACAAAAGTGAGATGGGTATATCTTGTTTGCACCTTGTGTTATATAGTATAACATCACCATCCTTTTGGAATATAAGATTCATTTTTCTCTTACAACCATGCAAACTAAAAAACAGTGAATACATACTCAACAGAGCCTACCCTTCTTTGCTGAGTGTGGATGCATTACTTAACATGTATGTGGACTCCGACCGCCATGATCAAGATGGTGATGACACAAAAATATATGACACCATGAATCAAGATGGCTATCCCACTCGTGCACATGTTACCGAACTCTATCACCCTCGTCCTCGACGGCAATTGGCACATCAACCCCGGCGACAACAAGATGAACAACACCACCGCAACAATCACCGGTCCCCAATCTGCATTCATGTCTCCCTCCAAATTCTATTCCAATGCCCCTGCGTTTTATCTAGGGTTTTCTTGGTGGAGAAGGAGGTGGTGATGAAAGGCTAATTAAACTTTGTGAGAAAGAAGAGATAAGGTGTGGTAGGCAAATGTTAGTGGCGAACCCTTTGCTTCTTTTGATTTGCTTTATTGTTTTTTCTAAAGATATATGTACAAGTTGAGTTCTTTGCTTTAAGACCTTGTTTAGGGTGATAATGAGCCTGACTAGCTCGTGAGCTATTTGGGTTCAGTTCGGTCAAAATTCGGTTCGAGTGAGCTCGACTCAGATTCGTGTTTGGCTCGAAACCTTAATGAGTCGAGCCGAGCCGATTCAAGCTAGGCTCAAAAAGCTCATAAATAGACTCGAAATAATTATATTATGTATATGCTATATATACACTAAAAGTAATCTCTTTAGCAAAAGAAAAACAATAAAATAAAATACGAGAAATCTACTAAAATAAATTAACTCAAATAAATTAGGCTTCTTTTTCCATTTTGAGTCGAGCTGAGCTCAATAATATTATTTTCGAGCCAAGTCCGAGCCGAGCTCGCTGAGCCTCGAGCCCGAGCTGAGCGCAATAACACTATTTCCGAGCCGAGCCCGAGCCTGGACCCCTAACCTTGTTTGCCTTATTAAAAGGGACATGGTTGGATTTAAATCACTAGATATAATGATGGATCAGGGGTGCTGTACGATAGTTGTACCTTTGAAAATTTTAAATTCTTATATAATTTATAGATCTTTTTATATTTTATTTATATTTTTTAACGATGATTTTTGTTCGCACCCTTTAAAATTTTATAATTTCATACCCTTAAATTTTTACTAAGTTTATAGCTTTGACATAAAATCTCGTAACCGTCTCAGGATTAAAAATCATATAATCATCGGGTTAGAATCATCTATGTTTAAGAACTACATTACTCTAGCTTAAAAGAAGGCAATCTGGTGGTGCAAGAGGAAGGGAAACTTTCAAAAGACCATGTAGAGATAATATATCCGGCTTGAGAAAGCGTTATTTCCGATGTATAGACTATGCAGTGTTGATTAAGTTGCGTTAAATTGAGTCGAGTAAAATAATTTTAAATTAGTTAATTTTATGAATTTTATTTTGCGAATTAATCTTTGTTTAAAGTTTTTCAATTCGATTCGAGTTTATAAATTTTGAGTTTTTGTATAAATTTAAGTATAATTATTTACAATGTTATGATACATATTGATTCTAATTTATACGGTTTTTTATATCCATATACTATATATATTTTAGTTTTTTCGTATGTAGTAAAAAATAGAGTAAATCGAACTAAAAAAAAATCAATCAATTGTTAAAAATTTTAAGTTATTCGAATTTTCATTTTACAACTCAAATTTTATTTGAATTTTTTGTTAAAATTTATGAAATTTTAAATTGAATCAAAATCAGTCAAATTTTTGCTATTCAAGTTAAAAATTTTAAACTTTTTTAAATAGATTCGAGTTTTTCTAACTCTAAGTAAAACCACGCATAAAATATTTTTTTCTTAATAAATATATCAATGGAGGAAAACAACTAATAAGAAATTATAATCTATAGACTCAGGAACGAAGCCAAAAATTAAAAGTTAATAAGACAATAAATAAAATATTATTGTAAGAGTTATGAAAAATTAAAAAAAAATAACACTTAAAATATTAATAATAAAATTTGATTCGTCGATTTCAAATAAAATAAGCTCAATACACTTTTCTCCAAATTATACTTATTTTTTAATTTTCCTCCTAAATTAGTTTTGATTTGTTTTATCCCTTATATTTTATGTTATTATCAAATTACTCTTTAAAATATACAATTTTTCCAAATCACCCCCTAAATAATGGTGATTTTGATTCAATTTTATAAAATGAAAAGGATACAACAAATTAAAAAATTTAGGGGCTAAATTTAAAAAATAAGTATAATTTTAGCGACCTAAAATGAATGCCAATAAAATGTGTTCGCATTTAAGCCACAACGATCAAGCTTCTATCGTAAATTCTAAATCTAATTTTTTAATAATAAAAAATAAATAAAGAGACCCAAAAAAAGACACGATTTATATTGATAGATTAAAGTCGACATACTTTGACACTAATTCATTATAAGATAAAAATAAGTATAATGATCACATAATAAAAGATACATTAAGATTTTATGTCAAAAATCTTTTCGAAAAAAACCACATATATAAGAGAAATTTCACTAATGTTAGAATAAAGATAATTATAAGATATTTGCATAATCTAACTTCATGTTTAACCTTAATTCTTGGTAACTATTGATAGGGATATGCACTTGTGTCAAAAAAATCTTTAAGAATATGTACTTGATTACAAGGGAAACTTGTGTACTAATAAATCCACTTAAACTTGATTTATTACTTTTAATCAATGTAAAATAGAAGAAATTTACTCAAAGTAAGATTTTTGGTTTATGATGATTAGGGGTACTAATTGAGCTGAGTTTATTGAGCTTGAGTTCAGTCAAATTCGATTAATGTTTGACTCAAATTATTTTGATCTGAACTTGAGTTTGACTCGAGATCTTAATAAATTAAGTCGAGAAATGTCTAACTCGACTTGTTAGATCCGCAAGCAGTTCATTAATTTATGTTATGAATATTTTTATATTTTTTTGGTGTTTACCTTAAAAATTATGTTTCGAAAAATTTGAATATTAGTTAAAAACTCTAGAAAAGTCTAGTGTGAAGTGTCTAAATAATTAACACAAAAAATCTTTAGGCTTCAAATCTCCAAAAACTTTATTATTTATCAAATTTAACAAACAACGAGTTTCTTAACAAACAACGAGTTTCTTAACAAACAATATTCAATCAAAAATTTATTAAATTTATCGAGTATTAAATCGAACACGAGTCAAATAATTTTCAAATCTAGTCAAACACTACTCATTTAATAACGGGTTCATTCTATAAATACCTCTAATGATGATATTCATCTGCTTTTTTATTAAGGTAATAACTCTATTTACTCTTTTACAAAATGATGAAGATTTGAATTTTGTATAAGTTTTTATTTTTGGAATAATAATAATACCTATTAAGTTAATGTTAAATGATCACATGATTATTTACAATATTAAATATTATAATTTTGTTTTTTTCAAAAAATTTGAAAATTTAGGGTATGCTTATTTATTCTAATAAATAGAGACCAATAATATAATTTAAAATGTATTCTATGTTGTAGTTAATAAAGGTGTTTAAAAATATTTGATCCGATTGATTCGATAATTTGATTTAAAAATTTAGATATATTATTTGATTTTTTCACACTAAATATTTAATCCAATTTTAAATTTTTATTATCGGATATATATAGAAATATTTTAAATTTTGGATTATTCGAAAATCCAAAAATTTAAATATTCATGAATATTAATTTTTTATTTTTAACAATTTGATGCTTATTATATCTGAAAAATTAAAAAAAATAAATTTCATAAGCATAAATTTTATTATATTAATAATATATTATTTATTATATTTAAAATTTTAAAATTTTTATAAATAAAATTTTTAAATTCAAAAATATAATTAAATTAAAATATATTTTAAAATAATTGAACATCCAAATATCCTATATTTGAATATTTGATTTTTCTAAATTAAATAAAAATTATTATGTCATTGATTAAAAATTAAATATTTAAAAATTTAAATCAAATCAAATTCAATATGAGAAAACGAATAACCCTTCCCCTCACGCTAGTAGAATATGGCGATGTTTCATGAATCTCCCTTAGTGTGATTATGATTTATAATAATATATTATTTGATTTATTTATAATAATATACTATGTTGTTTATAATCAAAATGTATAATATATATTTATATCTAAATAAAGTCCTCCGATAATAAAAATATTTTTATTAAAATAAAATCAAGACTAATTGATAAAATGTGTAAATAATATAAATTAAATATATATTTATATCATTATTTTGTTTATTTTTAACTATAAATAATTATATAAAAAATATTTTAATAAATTTATAATATATTCATTAAAATTAAAAATATAATAATTAAAGCAATAAAAATCTTATAATTAAATGGTTTATCCTATTTTTAATTGTTTAATATTTACTGGCCCAACTACTGATCTAGCTGTCTCCCACTTCCCATTAGTAGCAAGAAAGTCGACCGTTGTAAACCCGAGAGACCTTTAAAAGAGACATCGAAGGGAGAGTAAAGCAGAGAACAATGGCAGCAATGGGAAACGAGATCCAAGCAGTAGAATCATGTACAAACAACTCCGACCAACCCCACAACGAGTGCAAAACCCTAACCCCTAAAATCTCCGTCTATGAGCAATCCAGAGAAGAACGGATCAAAGCAAATCTTCAGAGGATGCAGCAGCTCGGTCTCAAAGACCTCTCCAACTCCCTCCTCAACTCCTCCTCTCGTCTCTCCTCAAGGCGTGGTCGCCCTCGTGGTGCCAATAAGCCATCAGTCACCCCTATTTCCTCCCCCGTGCCGCCGTCTTCCGCTCTCCGCCGCTCCTCAAGGTGTTTTATTTTTGTTTCCCTTGTCTTTTCGAAATTCGAATACCCATCGGATCTAAGTAGAATAATACACTAAAGTGATTTTTTTTTGATAATATTGCATGTTTTTGATGATTTTTTGGTGGTGGGGGTGGTTGTTTAGGTTGCAAAATACTACTCCGGTGAGCTATCCGGAGGCAACTTTGTCAAAAAAAGATGAGGGTTTGGAGGATGTGGAACTAAAGCTTAGCAAATCAGAGTCAGAGGTGTATACTGAAGAGCACGAGAAGCTTTTGGGTGACACCCAGAGGAGCTGGACACTTTTTGTTGATGGATATGGAAATGATGGAAAACGGATTTATGATTCCTTCAAAGGGAAGACTTGTCATCAATGCCGGTCTGTGAATCTGTCTTATTTCATCTGCATGCATTATATCTGCCATGGAAATATGATATACTTTCACAACATGATTTAGTCATACAATTCTTAGCTACTAACATTAGTACCTTTAATTTCTTTCTAATTTAAAAGGGACCATTAAGATTCGAGTTTGCGATTTTGAGTTTTTTTGCTTTTATCCTGCGCATTTAATGACTGTTTTTCATCTGAATTCCATATTTGCCAGTACTTGTTTTTTATGGTGACCAGGTGATATGTTGATTGAGTTGTCTTCTCTTGTTTCCTATGATTGTGGTATTATCAATGAACTTTCACTATTCACATTATCACTCTCTTCGGATTGTTCTCCATGGTCATCTAAGAAATATAGTTCAACACACTTTAGATTAACTTGCTTAACTTGTATGATAATTCTGTTTCAATTGTTACTTTGTTAATTTAAGAAGCATTTGAGTTGTGATGACCACTGAGAACAATGAGGTGAAAGAGATATCCACATTGCTTTAGTACATTGTTTTTTAATAATGTTTTGTTAAAATTGCTCAAAATATTGTATCGCTCATGGTGATGAAAACGCTGTGTTGCAGGCAGAAAACGCTTGGCCATCGGACTCACTGTAGCAATTGCAATATGGTCCAAGGACAGTTCTGTGGAGATTGTTTATACATGAGGTATGAACTTTTGTTAATGTATATATGCTTTTCTCAACCTCTGTCCTCCATCTTGTCTTGCAGTTGTTGATATAGGTGTGTCACTAAATATCGATGTTTAGAGATTTCAGCTAGAATATTATCTTACATATCCTTCTAAACTTTTAGTTCAAATTTTTTATTTCTTTCTATTGGTGGTTTTGTTGTTAATTTCCATTCTAAATCTTTAGGTACGGGGAACATGTTCTTGAAGCTAATGATAATCCGAATTGGGTTTGCCCTGTGTGTCGTGGAATTTGTAACTGTAGTTTGTGTCGGCAAGCAAAAGGATGGGCTCCTACTGGCCCTTTATATAAGAAGGTAAGTCCATCAGTTGTGCATTTTCTTGCTCAGACGTTTTTTAATGTCTAAGCTTCTTTGTCCCCTTTCCAGATAACAAAAATGGGCTTCAAGTCAGTTGCACATTATCTCATTCAAACCCGGCATACGCAAACCAATATTAAAAAGATCCCAGATGACACTGATCGAGCATCTGCTAAGAGGTCATTGTCCTTTCCAGAACCGAAATTGCCATCAGAAGAACCTCCTGAGGTCGATGATGATCAGCTTTTAACATCAAAGCCTCAAACCGGAGACAATAGTTTGAACAGTGAGAGAAAAGAATACAATGCATACCAAGAATCAAATGCATTACTATTCTTAAAGAATGAAACAGTGTTTGGGAAAGGGGAACCTACTGAGATCAACCTTGATGTCCATGGGAAACTGGGATTTTCAGAGCTAGATTTTGAGGACAAGATAGATGATGGAAAGGAATTGGATTTCACAAACAACGAACCTGTCTGTAGGTCTGTGACATTGGAAAACATAACCGAAAAAGGTATGATCCATAATGAGATAATGAGGGTTAATGGTGAAGTTTTAGATGATGCTGGCAAAAATGTAGACGAAGGCTGTTCTGCATCAGAGAGATGTTCAAAGGGAATGAGGAGACCTGCATCTGCTATGGAAAATGGCCCCAACAGTAATGCTGCAAGGCTGAAGCAAAGTCGTGAAATAAGCAATGATCTTGATGAGATACCGGGGGTTAACGGTGAAGTTTTGGATGGTCCCTGCAAAAATGTAGATGAAGGTTGTACTACATCAGATAGTAATCCAAAGCAAATAAAGAGGCCTGCATCTGCTATGGAAAATGGCCCTGGCAGTAATGCTGCTGCTAGGCTGAAGAAAAGTCGTGAACTAGTCGACGAGCAAGGGTTACCTGGAGCAAATGATAGGGTCTCAGATGATACTGCAGAGAACACATCTTCACGGAAAAAGTCCAAGACCAATATGAAGCATTGTACTTCAGTAAGTAATGTGGACTGTATAGCCAGAAGATTGAGGCCTCGAAACAAAGCACTTTGAAGAAGCAGTTTCCTCAAACTATTAGTCCTTTTTGTTAACTAGGATTGACTTCATCATGGTGATTTTGTATTCACAATATTTTCTGCATGGGGCTTATATCTAGTAGTAAACTATCTGCGGTGTTTTCCAATTCTTCCTCAACTGCATTCAAGCCACAGGTGGCTTGCTTTTGTATTAGAAGTGCAGTTTGCAACATTTTGGGTTCTTGCCAAGCCCCTTTTCATGGTTTGATCTTCATCAAACATTTTGCCTTTATTGTGCAGTTGCTTGAATTTTAAGGTAATATTCTTTATATGATTTAAGGGGTTTAATCACAAATCTTTCAATTTTTTAAGGGTTAGAGGTTTAAATTTTATTTAGAGTCTAGAGATTTAGGTTGTAGGGTATATAATTGTTGTTTATGTTTAGAATTTAGATTTTAGGGTTTAATATTCAAATTTTAGAGTGTTAGGACTAAGGATTTAATTTTTAAAATTTATAGTTTAAATATGAAAGGTTGTGTAATTTTTTAGACGATAAATATAACTCATTATATAACACATAAATATATAATTAGAAATTAGACATGCAGGTAAAATAAGACATTCAATGTTTCTAAATATTATTTTTTCCAAGTAAACATTTTAGACTTGTAGGTACAAGTTTTTTTTTTTGTTTAAAAAGATATTTTTGTCCTTAGTAAACAAAGCTCTCAAGTCCGATATGGACTTTCAACTCAAGGCATCGACAGCCACATTCGCCTTACTGGGGTGAGAGAGAGCAGATACTTCAAACTCTTGTAGTTGGTGTAGATGTAGCATTTCTCCCCATAGAGATAATGCCTCCATATCTCCAGAGCGAAGATAATCGTCGCAAGCTCAAGATTATGCATGGGATAGTTCCGTTCATGGGGTTTCAATTGTCTTGAGACGTAAGCGCCCACCTTAACCTCTTGCATAAGCACACAACCCAACCCATTCAAGGAAGTGTAACCCCCTCGACTCGGTCTAGATGCCACCTGACTCGAACGAGCTACGCGGGGAATATCGAGTCTAATCCAGAGACTCGTCCCGATAAACAACAATAAAAATTTATCTTTTATCTTTTTTAAATGCTTTAATTAGATACTACTTCTTCATGCAAGGACCGAGTACAATTGCAGTGAAAAATAAAGAGAAACGGGTCTTAATTTAATCGAATAAGTTTTAGGGACATAATCGTAATTTCTATAATTTTATGCTCTGATTGTGAAATTAAGGTTATCAATATTTAATTAATTAGTTAAGTATATTTCATGCTTGAATGTAAATTTTCAACTTAAAATAATATCTACAAGTAATTTAATTGTATGCCTAAAGTTTAGGGACTATTTCCAAGCTCCAAAAGTTTTGTGACATTCTTTATATACAAATTCACCTAAAAACACTTTAAGCACATATCATGGCATATTAGCTAGATGCAATTCAACCTAGTTAGCAACAATATATTCAACTCCTAAGAGTATGCTTCAACATAACCAATCAAACACATAGAAGAACCACCTTAATATACTCAATATGATTTCTAGATACATTCCAACCTAAATAACAACATCATCGATTCGAGTCATAAATAGTAATGCTTCATTATCAATAACACTAAAATTTACATATAAGGATATCAAGAATCAAACTTCAAAATAACTATATTATAACTAAAGGAATATCAATGGGAAATTCAAGTCAAAGTCATAAGCTAATATCAACATAGATAAACATCAAACATGTATAAGCATACAACTACTACAAATCTCATCAATATAACAATATTCTTAACATGGTAATCCAACCTCATTGCTTTCTCACTAATACTAATATTATAAAGACATACTTGAGCTTTCACTTAGCTGTTACCTGGATCTTTACTTCTCTTTGTTGCCTCCATATTAAATACTCTGCATTGCAAGGTAATTTGAGAGGGTAAGCATAAGCTTAGTAAGTGAATAAAAACATATTTAAAAATACCTTGCAATGCAGCCCATAAAAGCCAAAATTTTATAAAAAACTCAAAAAATAAACGCATGGCTATCAATGCCAACATCATGAAAAACAACAAGTATATCATGGCATAAACCATAAAACCTTTTTCAAATAACTTTGAAAACACATACTCAATAAGCATAACTCAAGACTTACATGCCTATGACAATGCTACATTAAAAACATTATTCAATTAAGAAATTATACTTGCTTAGCACAATATTGGTATTAGTAAACCATTTAGATTAACACTAAATGTTAGGATAAACGAAAAATGATATGCATGTCAAGCATACTTATGATTGAATAACACAATCCACGATAACCCATATCGGTCCACCTTAGTATCCGGGATAAACAATACTTACATGTAATACAACACATATATCATATTATAAGTATTAACTCTAATACATCACTAAGAAATTTACACACGTACGAATTTTAATTATAGTGTACTTATATCCTATTGATCGATCAACTTATCCACGTTTCATCATCTTTAATACCAATACTAAAACAATCCAATGCTCAAGTTTCGGGTTAAAAACAGTGAAATAAATTCATGCATCCCATCATTATATACATTAAATGTATAAACCGATAAAAACTATTTTTCTCATATTTTCAAAATAAACTCGTGGGAGCATTATATACATATAAAAACTTTTGTAAAAATAGTCTCATGAGCATTAAAACACATGCATAATCACATATGCACAATAGATTTCCCCCAAACAGTTGAAAAAACATTTTAAACCATGCCAAATTGGCAACCCTCATAATCCATTCACCGATTTACCGAAACTTGCTCGATAAGTCACCTGAAAATGTGATTCGGCTTTCCAATCTCCCTCAAACTTGTTCCTCTACCTCTTGAACTAGTTCAAGAATCAAAACCATAGGGTTTAGTGCATTATAACATACTCAAACATCCCTCAAGTCGGACCAATATATGGCAACCAAAATCACCATAAAACTTAACCGAAACTCATCGAAAACCTCTCCAAACACCACCTAAACCTTATATCTGGGATTAAATAATTAAAAGATATCTTAATTACATCTAAACACTTTAAGATTCATGTATTTGGTCATAAAAAACAGCCAAGTAAAAACATTAAAACGAAATCAAGAAAATAATGAAATTTTTATCAAAAAAACCAATTTTATTGATTCAAGACTTTAAAGATTGTTTCAAAAAGTCAATAACTTAGGAATTTCATTGAAGAAATTTAGGTTTCAGAGGTTTGAATGATTCTCACCTCTAAAATTGATCTCACCCCTTCAAAGATTTAAAAACTAGAAAACCCGTAGAAAAACGATGAGATTTTGATGAAGAAAAATATAAAGAATTCATCAAACAAATTTTTATGAAAAAGATTGGTGTTTACCTTTAAAAATATGATGGATAATATGTCTTGGGAAGGAATAAACCGAAATTTTAGAGAAGGGTTTAAAGCTTTATGCAAAATCGAGTTTTTCAAGTAAAACCGAAGAAAAATAAAGAGAATTTGAAGAAGAAATGTATAGGAAAATAAACCAACGAAATTTTATTAAAAAGAATGGATATTTACCTTGAAAATATGATGAAGAGGCTTCCTTGGATAAGAAGAAACCGGAATTTAAAGAAGAGATATTTTTAAAAAGTGAATTTTTGAGTTTTAGATCAAAATTAGAGAATTTTGATTACTTAGGTTAAAACAAGGGATTAAGGTTGTTTATATAGGCTCTTGGAAGTCTTAGATCAATTAGGATTATGATTATATCAAATTACCATAAAAATTCAAAGTTTTGGTTTAGTTTATAAAATTGTCCTCAAGTTTTCAATTTTTACAAAATACTCACTAATTTAAAAAAATATTAGGAATTCAATGGTTAATTTTCGAAATTGAGTTGACCTAAGTTAAATATAATTTAAATATGAATATTATAATATTTTTACATAATTTATTTTGATTTAAAACTAATTTTTAAGTATTTAATCTCGAACTAGGCTAAACCGACAAAACCGGTCCACTAGACCTCTAAACCGACCTTTAAACTTATAGGACCAAATTTGGGGTGTTAAAACTCTTGTGGTAGGTGTAGATGTAGTATTTCTCCCCATAAAGATAATGCCTCTATATCTTTGGAGCGAAGATAACCGTCGTAAGCTCAAGATCATGCATGAGATAGTTTCGTTCATGGGGTTTCAACTATCTTGAGACATAAGAGTACACCTTACCCTCTTGCATAAGCACACAACCCAACGCATTCGAGGAATCATCACTAAACACCATATAATCTTTCTCCGGTTTCGGTTGCGTTAAGATCGGTGCCTACGTAAGATAAGACTAAAGTTGTTCAAAACTTTATTGTCTTCTCTCGTTTCAAACAAATAAGACCCTTTTCTGAAGAAAATTGCTCAACGGTGTTGCTATGATTGAGAAGCCTTTGACAAACCTCTTGTAATATCCGCAAGTCCAAGAAAGCTACGGACTTTCGACATATTCCTTGGTAGTTTCCATTCAACCACATCTTGGATTTTCTAAGGATCCACATGGATGCCATCTGTTGCAACTATGTGGCCAAGAAACGTCACCTTTGACAACCACAACTCACACTTACTGAACTTGACGTAGAGATGTTTATCCCTCAGAACCTGAAGAAGCACTTTTAGGTAATACTCATGCTCATCCTCTAAGCATGAATACATCAAGATATCGTCGATGAACACAACCACAAACTGATCCAAGTATGGTTAAAGATCTATTTCATCAAGTCCATAAAACTACAGTTGCATTCATGAGTCCGAACGATATCACCAAGAACTCATAGTGTCCATATTGTATCCTAAAGGTGTTCTTTTGCACATCCTCCTCCACTACCTTTAGTTGGTAGTACCCTGATTTTGGATCGATCTTAGAAAACACACGGACAGCTCTCAACTGGTCAAACATGTCATCAATCTTAGGCAAAGGATAACGGTTCTTTATCGTGACCTTATTGAGCTGAAGATAGTCGATGCATATCCGCATTGACCTGTCCTTCTTAACAATCAACACCGGTGCTCCCCAAGGCGACACACTTGACTAGATAATACCTCTCTCGAGTACTCTTGGATTTACTGCTCCAACTCTTTCATCTCCATTGGTGCCATACGATATGGCTCTATGAACATCGATGCTATACCCAATATCACCTCTATATGGAACTTTAATACACGGTTAGGAGGTAAACCGAGTAACTCTTCCGAGAATACACCAACATGCTCACAAACTATCCTCAAACTTTCCAACACTGGACTCTCAAGCCTTACATCCATCTCGTGAGCTAAGAAAGCCTCACAACTTGGTTGGATTAACCACCGAGTTGACAAGGCCGACACCAAGTTCGGTCAATACGGATTTCTCTCTCCTCTCACAACAAGCTTTGACTCGCCCGCAACACAGAGCTTCAACTTTCTTTGACCTATACCCCAACTCGCATCATGTTCGAATAGACAATCCATTCCTAGGATTGCGTCGAATACTTGCACATAACGAAGACCGATCGGTTCCTTTACACAAGACAAGTGAACAGATCCCTCAAGGTGCCAATGTGGGTCACACCTACATACATTATCTCAATATACTTCTATTCTTAAACAACAAACAAGGCCACACCATCAAATTTTCAGCATTTAAACAAGTACGACTTTGACTCATGGGCATAAACTTATCTAACATCTATATATCACACTAGACTTCCCTGAGACTTCCTAGAACCGGCTAAACCTAAGCTCTGATATCACTAAATATAACACCCTCAACCTCGTGTCACATTGAGCCTCCGGCCAAAAACCCATATTTCAAAATTTTATTTCAAAAGCCCCAAAGGAATAAGTTCAAATACAAAGCCATCATAAGTCCATAATTTCCAATCCAATTCAAAATATAAATCTAAATAGTTTTAAATAGTTGAACCTTCAAAGTATTATAACTTTTAAAAGCATTCGACTCAAATTAAAAAAAAGTTATAATTACAAATATAGGGTCCTACAAGTACATGGTACATTACATCTAGTAAAAGTACTTTGACTACTAGTCGATTCTGAAACCAACCACAATGGTGTTCCTCCGGTTCAAGGCTCTTCCTAACCTACGTACGAAAACATATTTTGAAACGTTGAGCTATAGAAACTCAGTGGGTACTCTATCAACCAGTTCACATCACACATAACATAAATAAACATAAGAAACATAAATGATGACATGACATGAGTGCAATGACACTATCATATCTGCTTAAACACATGATATCATGCATGCATACGTATTGGGACATAGTATACATATGTCAAGAGAAGTTCACACAATATCTCAAGTTCATATATCTCATATATAACTCATATTTATAAATAGTGAAGCTCGCAACCACTAAGCATTGGGATCATACACTAAGAGCAGGGCCCGCCTCCACTAAGCATCGGGATCCCATAGTCTAGGATGAGGCCTGCGTCCACTAAGAATCAGGATCCTACATTCGAAAAGTCTTCGAGTGTTACAACACTTTGATCATATATATATATAAAGGGTGTACGGTCCCATTTCATAATAATATAATATAACTCTGGGCGACCTATCAGCACTAAGCAAGGCCCCTAGCTTACCATAACACATATATATATATATCTTATTTGATTTCCATCACATATCAATTACATATCGTTTACCGTGTGCTTAGCCAATTATCACTTAAACGAGGCTAAAATATAAATTTCTCGGTTTTTAGTATTCATTTATTAGCTGAATTAACCCATAGGAACCCATCGTATAAATTTATGGGACCCTTAGCTCAACCTTAAAAACTATTGCAGATTGTCCAAGGGTATTGATATAGTTATAAAGGGTATCGAAACTCCCCAATATTGATACGCTTCCCTTATGAATCGATACGCTAAGATGATAACTTCAAAAGACCAATAGAAACTTACTTGTATCGATACACATATATAGAGTATCGAAATATACATAATATCAATATGCCTCCTTCGCATATCTATTCGCTAATCTAAACATATTAGTAAAACCCAAGGGAAAAATCCACCCATACCGATACGCTTATATGGGGTATCGATACACCCATTGTTTTGATACGCCCCTAAGGAGGTAGCAAAACGATTTGTTACTGAAGTTTTTGGTTTCAAAATATGGACAAGGCGTTCCGAAACGCCTGCTATTCTCGCCCTTATTTTCCTCTCTAGGGTATCGATACGCCTGCCAAGGGTATCGATATGCTTGCACGAAAATGCAAGTCTAGACCTTTAAGACGCTTAGAACTCTACCCAAACCAATGCCATTGATCTTTAACTCATTCCTACACTCTAAAGGGATGACTTTAAGCCTGTTTACACCTTCAACACGGAGGTTCATTAACAATTCATAATTCTACCATTAGAGGGAGTTTCTTAAGCATTTAAACACTCAAACAATCATTATACATGCAACACATGGCAAACTCATGTAATGCAGGATGCTAGAGAGTTGGAGTAATACCAATCTTAAGCAAAAAGCACAACAACCATGTTTCTCTCATTTCTCTTCAAGCTTCCATTTCCCAAGGCTTCTTAAAGGTTCCTCAACCTTTTTCTCATTTCCCGTTCTTGACTCTTCAACCTCATTAAAATCTTTCTTCCATTAAAATCAACCTTCTTTACCTTGTTTTATAGATCTCATTGAAATATAAAACTTTCTCTCTACCACCAACATTAGATTCTCAGACAAACTCTCAAAGATTCAACCTTTCTTTACTTTTTTTTCTTGCTACAAGGGAGGGGGAGAAAGGTAAACAAGGGTGATCTCACCTATTCAACTTTTCTACAGAAAATCAATTCTCTTCCCCCTATTTTATCCTTAATTAAAGGATTACCATATTGCCCTCACTAAAGAAGGAGCAAGCTCTCAACCCAACTCAAGAACTTAAACTCAAGGCCCATAACCAAGCTAAAACTCAAACTCGGGGCCTAAATATCGAAGCCTAACACTTCGAGTTAACCTAAAACTCGGATCTAAGTTCAAGTCGTGACAACCTCAGCTACATTCCAAAGTCATATGACTGACTTATTTGTTCCATATTTGAGTAAATTTATCCCAATTTTTTTTTATTATATACTTATTTACAACAAAAATATGTTCTAGCATGTACAACACCTCAAACTATCTTACAAGTCTTATCTTTTAATCAACATTTTGCAAAGAAAAGTGATTGTTTTTTAGACAAACCCAAATAAAGTATTGAGACATTTATTCTCTCAAGAAGGTGTTTCTACTAATCCTTCTAAAATTAAGATAATGGCAAATTTACCCCTTTCTAAAAACTTGAAGGCACTTAGAGGATTCTTAGGGTTGATAGGCTACTAAAGGAAATTCATAAAAAATTATGGTGAGATGAGTAAAATTTTAAGTATATATTGAAAAAAGACATGTTTCTGTGATTACCTTCTTCTATTACTGTTTTTCCAAAATAAAATAGACTATCTGTTCAACTCTTATTTTTGCTTGCCTAATTTCTCTAAAATATTTTACTTGGAAAATGATACTAGTTCCGTAGATATTGGAGTTGTTCTGTCTCAAAAAGGTCGTCTTATTGCTTACTTGAGTAGGCCCCTTGATTATAGTCTTTTTAGACACACATATATGTCTATTTACGAGAATAAATATCTGACAATCTTAATGGTTGTGAGTAAATAGAGACATTACTTTAAAGGTTACTTATCATCAAAACTAATAACGAATCCCTCAAGCATTTGTTAGAATAAAAGCTCACCACTACTATTTATAAGAAGGTGTAATCACCCATTTTAACCGGAAAATTAAAATATTAAAATTTTTGTTTTTGTTTGAATAAGGGCCTATGCATGTCTTTATTATGTGTTAATTATTTTATTTGTCATATTATATTGCATATATATGTTTATTTAGTAAATTATATGTATTATTGTATATTATGTGTTTCAGTCCATCTCAATGTATGTTTTTAATATATTGTATGTATAATATATTTTAAGGTTATATATTGCTTGATAATATTATTATTATTTGTAAGTGATATTATAAAATATAACAGCGTTGTGTATTTGTTATTATTGTTTTCTTATTATTATCTATTAATTATCTATATTATTATATTTATTACATATAATATATATTATGTTCTGGCCCAAAGAATTAAAACCCAAAAATAATAAATAAACAATCCATTATCAGTCCAAGTATAATACATCAGCCCACTTTAATTTAATTAAAAGCCCAACTCGGGCTAGACCCAAATGAGTAAAACCTTAATTGATAATCCCTCTTTATTCTGCAGCCGTCTCGAGCCCCACCATTGGACCAATTAAGAAGATAACGACCATGATGAACCCGAGAGAAGAACCCAGAAGCTCATATGCCCTACGCGCCTACCGATCCATCTTTCATGCATGTGTGGTATACACGTGATCTTTTGACTACCCGTGAACGCTTTGACTGCCTTAACCCGGTTTTGCCGCTACTTCGTCGGTCAACTCTGCTGCAACCACCGTACCACTGCCCTACCGTTGTAGTCTGTAAAATTTGAAAAAAGAAGGAGACCATTACAAAGCAAATATGAAAAAGCCATAAAGAACGGATGAAAATCTGGAAAAAGGTTCTGTAATGGTAGAGATAAGCCAAAAAGCAAGCATAATATATTATCATCATCTCTGTAAGAAAAAAGGGGAAGCCAGAGAGTCGTGAAAAAAAATATCATCTTGTAACTAGAAATCTCTTATAAACAAAGAAACCCAGATCAATCAGAGGCAAGAAAAAAGTTCCAGAATGCGTTTCTGATAAAAAGAAAATCCTTCATTTTCTTTTTTCAGTTCACTTTTTCATACATACTCATAACAAAACCAGAAAAAAGAAAAAAGTTTTCTAGAACTTTCCTTAGTCGGTTAGTGATTCTGTCGGTAGTAATAAACCCCGGAAGGGGATGAGCTTGTTCTGAAAAGCCGAAGACATAAGGAAGATGATTGTTTCGAGTTTCAACTTTCATATTTTTTGGGTTTCCAGATCTTGTCCTTTTCTGGTTTCTCCTTCTTCTCTCCTTTCGATACCGAGAGTAGCGATCAGGGATAGCCAAGATGGCCTTTGGCCCTAAGATCTGGCTGAGATCGACTTCTCACGGTGGTCGAAGAGAGGAGGATAGTTGGATTTCTGGGTGTTCTTTTTTGGTTCTGATGTTTGAAGCATTTTTTGGATTAAAGATTTGTTCTTTTTAAAGTTGTTTAGATGCAGAGGATTTCAAGAGACGTTTTTATGTTTTTTACTTTAATTAGTCCCTATTTTTTTGCCACAAAATTAGTGATCTCCGATTGATCCTAAAAAGAAATAATTTCACTTTTTTATGTTTTTTAATAATGGCCCTACAATCCGCATTTGAATTTCTTAATTTTGTCTTTTTGCTCTAATTAAATCTCTATTTTAATTAGATTCTTTTTTACCGGATATATTTTGCCCAATTAATTTGATTTATAAAAGATATCTTAAAATACTAAGCGGTAGAAGTCCCGACAATTTTGTTAAATCTCATAATGTTTTATAAGGATTGTGTTAATGTGTACCTAGATTTTTAAATGGTTTTGTGTATTCTAGAAACTATATCACTAAAGTTAATTTCGCAACTAAATTTAAGGTCATGTCAACGCTTGGAAACAGAAAAGGAAGAATGCATTTTGTTTACTCTTTAGATCACATACATGGAACGACAGGCTTTGTTCGTTTTTATTTAGCACTTATATATGTTTGCTATCATGTTGTTGTTTACTTATTTGTTATTTATTAAGATTGCATAACGAGTTTTATTTAATTCTGTTAATGCGAGTCTCTAAATTCGGTCGTAAGCGAGACCAGTGCTAATATGGTGGTAGTGGTTCGGACGCTTATCTTTGATTTTTGGTGCTTTAAAATAAATGCGCACATTTAATTAAAAATTTATTCGATCTTCAAATTAGCCCAGAAAATTTAATATTAATAAAGCGGTAATTAATAAAGTACCAATTTTTGGCGTTGTGGGGGTGCTAATCCTTCCTCATCCGTAATTGACTCCCGAGCCCTAAACTTTTAAAATCTTTGGTTTTATGGTGTTCGGTCTACCAAAACGGTCGGTGGCGACTCCCAATTTTACAAAATTATTTTTAAACCGAAAAATCCACGTGGAAGACATTAATTTTCAAAACGACAAATGAAAATTATCTTCCAACATCGAAAAAGAAGTTTTTTAGCGATTCAATAATCGTGGATTTTTCACATCGCTATAGATGGCGACTCCGTTGGGGACCAATTTTGTTTTTTTAAAACAAAAGAAGATAGTTGAGCTTTTAAAATGATTATCGCTTTACGCATATTAAAGATTCCGGGCTAAAGTGACGATTAAATTAATATTCAATTGAATTTACGCTTTTATTTTTCCGTATTTAAAATTGACATCTAAACCCGTCATTTTAAGTGGGGGAAAAGGCTAGCGCTTTCGTGGAGATATCGTTCTCCCGTGTAGGCCCTAGCCAAAGTACCTTCGGGGCTCCACTACCTTATGCTTTCGTGGGGATATCATTCTTTCGTATGGGCAAAAGCGAACGGGTCCCCCTAAATTGAACCCGGTCAAGATGTACCTATAATGGGTGATGATCGAGGGCCTTGCTACTCTTAGTAGAGGACAGCTCGAATAATTCGGGTCCCCCTTTAGCACCAACACTGCATATAGAGAACTAGATTACCCACCCCATTAGAGCCATGCGGATACCCTAGGTGAACTAGACGGGATATCTAGGACTGTCATTCTTTGTTTACTTTTACGCAATTTAATTTATTTTTGCGTTTACTGTTTTTACCCGGTACTAACCTGATTTTTTTTTTCATATTTTTGTTCCTTTCTGCATGTATCATCACATCTTGCATTGCATCGAAGGTATTGATTCGAGTAGTTCATCCTACAAAAGAAACATTCACCATGGAAGAGAGATATCTAAAACCCCCAACCCTAGTGTTAGAAATCGATCAAAGACACTGATTAAAGGATAAGATTTGACAAGGTCACTATCCATCAGACCCTTTTTATCAGACACCGGTCATAGGACGATCGAAGAGCCTGAGACAGCAGTCTACCGAACGTCAACACTAGGTAATGATCATGCATTTATCCGGGTCTACATCAGAATGTCAGTCTGAGATTCTAAGAAAACATGAAGGATGTAACAGAAACCAAGGTTTAATTAAAGGGTTATCAGAGACACAAAACAATATCGCCTCACCATTCGAGACCGAGTCAGAATCAGAATCAATACTATCTCTCCATCCAGAGGACGATTCAGAGTCAGATACAAATAGCCGATCAGAAGAGGTAATTGACCAATTTCTCAAGCACATCAATGAAGAAGTGTTTTTTAGACAGCAAAAAGAAGAACAAGAGATCGATACCTTACTGACCCACTTCACGAGGATCGAGGTCATCATTCAAGGTTATCGGAGATGATCAACGACACCAACATTGCAAGGTCGCTCAGATAATATTTGACACAAACTAATGCCATACGATTTTCGAGGATCAAAGTTCGTAAGTGTTGTCATAAACAAGATAGAGTTAGACACGGAGATCGAAGCTTTTTATCTAGAACCCATTATTCCCTTTTCAAGCAAGTAGCTTTGGGCCATAGAGAATAGGAATTAGGGCTAGCACTACTGTATAGGACTAGTTCACCTAACATTGTAATGGACCTTCTATTTTTCCGTGAAAGTAATCTAGTAGGGTGATTATTAGTAGGGATAAATACCTTCACATGCATACATTTTGCATTCGCATCTACATCATACATGTATTTGACTATTTTGACATCATTCTAATTATGTGCATATTGTGACAGTGCATTTTAAAACACTGACCACACCGAATTATCATCTCACATACTATTAAAAGAAGCCAATGGAAGACCGTATGACCAATCTGGAAAGAGGTCAGAAACGTTTAGAGGAACGCCTTGGGAATATTGAACAGAGTATCAGTGCACAAATTGCTCAGTCTCAAGATTCCATTCTATCCGAGCTTATCGCACTGCTAAGCAAGAATCGAGGCAAAAAAAGTGGGAAATGAAGAGACCACCGAGTTAGATGGTACTGTATCTCATCCTAAGGTTCAATCCAAAACACAAAATGATGCAAACCCTGTCAGAGTCTCCATTAGCCAACAAATTCAAGCTCCCGAAAACCAACCTATAGACGTTGAATAGTTTTGTGAGAAAGAAGTCCCCGACCTAAATTTGCTTGAGAAGATTAGACATGATGTTGAGGAAAAGTGGGAAATGAAGTTACGCTTGATGGAAGAAAGGTTAAGGACCATTCAAACTCAAAAAGGGGCAAGGAATGATGCCAGTGAGCTAAGTCTAGTTTCTGATTTGGTCCTACCCCCGAAATTCAAAACTACAGAATTCAACAAATATGATGGAACATCGTGCCCCTCTGCACATCTCACAATGTACTATCGTAAGATGACTGTTTTCATAAAAAATGATAAGATTTTGATACACTACTTCCAGGACAGCTTGACCGGATCTGTAATCTGATGGTACACTCGGCTTAGTCGCGAGAACATCAAGTCCTGGAAAGACTTATTGAAAGCTTTTTTACAACTGTACAAACATGTAACAGACATGGTACCCAGCCGCATCATGCTTGAAGGTTTGGGGCAGAGGTCCAATGAGAGTCTACGTCAATACGCTCAGAGGTGGAGGGAAGTGGCCGCCCAGATTCAGCCATCTATCCCCGAGCATGAGATCACACTAATGTTCATCAATACATTGAAATGAGCCTTGTATGGTCACCTTATTGACCATACTACTCAAAACTTTGCCAACCTCATCCAAATCGGCGAAACTCTAGAGATAGCCCTCAAGAGTGGGAGGATCAACAATGGCGACAACTCTCAGAGGTATGATAAAAAGAAAGATGGTGAAGCGAATGCCACAGACACCTTTAACTATGCCATTTCCCAACCAAAGGTAACCGAGAAAGGAAAGGGAACTTCTAGAAGGGGTCAAGACAGAGCAACCTTCACTCATCTTCCAGTTTCATACAAGGAGCTCTATTCTCAACTATATGAGGCAGGTATGGTACGACCTTATATCCTTATGCCCCTCGAGCCTCCATTCCCTGCGTGGTACGATGTCGTTGCACATTGTGAGTATCATGGAGACATTCCAGGTCATTCTATTGAAAACTACTATTACTTCAAGAAGTTGGTGCAGAATTTGATCAGTACGAGGGTTTTGAAATTTGAAGAATAGAGATCTGATCGAGGTTAGAGTCTGAGGATTAAAGACCGACCAAGATGGATTTTGGTTGTGGGAGGTTATGACTCTTCAATTTTAGAGTTTAATCATTTTGTGAAGTCCAATCTGCTACGTTGAGCTCGAAAAGTAGTAGGGACATTTTGTAAGGGCATGCATTTAAAATTATGTTCTTTTTTTCAACAGAAAGTTTTGCATTCTTTAAATTCTTTAAGCATTTCATTTATTTTTAAGGGATGAACCTTGATCTCTCATGTGTATAATAAATGTCTTAAAAAAACATACACATGTGCATATCATTACACAGATCCTAAAAGTTTCAAATGTGATAGCATCTTTGATCCAAACTCCAAGATCAACTCTAAAGTCTTGTATATTCAGAGAAGATACTGAATGTTGCAAGGATATTACAAATGAGAGTCTCCGCTGATCTGTTCAGGCCAACAGAAGAACAATAAGTGAATAGACAATGGGTAGTTCCCAATTTTAGAAGAATTCCTTCTCATGCACTTTTTGTTCAAGATCCTTGAATCGAGAGTCGACCTTGAATTCCCTACCCCCTGGATACCTTCTCAGGACCTCCTTAATTGAGACGATAAATGATGTTCCTAAAATGAGACAAGATCAAATTGATTAAAAATAAGGATCATGAAAACTATAAGAGGCATCGAGAAGCTAGAATTGATAAAAAAGGGAAAGAAAAGAAAAGAAAAAAAAAAGAAAAGAAAAGAATTGAATTGAAATGAAATGAAATGAGGAAATTTGCATTAAAAGCATTCCAATGTTCAGATCCTTGTAATAGGTATATCTGGATAAGAGTGCGGCAATCCTGGGGCACTCCGCTAAAGCTTTAGTTTTATGAGTGATGGTAATATTTTCAAATCATGACTATGCCAAGTAATTCGGGGTATTGTTGTTTGCTCCATCAGTATCCTCAAGACAAAGGACTGTGATGAGTTGATTTCCCCAGAGAAAGGTAATGAAAACATTTATACATCGAACATAGATCTAGAATTGATAAGACCATTTTGATCATTCGAGGACATCCAAACCAAATGAGATTGTCTTCAGACCACACCTCCGCCAAAAGGTTAACCTTGCTTCAAGGAACGTCGAATTTCAAAGTGCCTGATCGACACCTAAATGAGGGAAGGATGGGGCAGGATGAGAGAGTGAGATAATGAGAGACACATGAAAAAGGGGTAGCCTCTAGGAAAGGGATTATTCCTTTTGAAAGCCTGATGGTCCAGGAGAGACTAGACATTTGTATATATCTTCGCGATAGTCGAGGATCCTTTGAATACACTCTTCATTAAAATTAAACTTTGCCAGATTGGGGCAAATATGTTGTTGCATTTGACATTTAAAGAAGCAAAGTTTTTTCTTAAGTTGTTTTGCAAAACACTCTAAAATCATATACTTTTTTAAAGCTTTCTTGCATCAGAAATATATGCAAATAAAATAATTTTTAAGAATTAAAGAAAAATGAGAGTCAACCTCCATTGGGGTACCTTGAAGAACATATAAATGAAATCAGGACATAGAGACGTTCGGTTAATCGTCATACCAATCCATATTTGAATACAAAGAATACAAACGGGGCATCATTGTCCGCGAAGTGACAGAATCATAGCTCAAATCCGAATTGACCAGAGATGTCATCAAGACTGACAGAGTTTGGTTAACAAAGTTTACCAGGTCAACCGAATAAGGACCGAAGTCTCAAATTTTTGAAACTGAGTTAACAGAAGCTCATGCATCATTGTATACCTACATATAAGTTATATTTGTACATCCCAAACATACATCATACACACATGTATAGTGAAAATGCTCATGCATCATTCTTTTTGATAAAAAAAACGTCTTACAGGAAAAGACAGATAGTGGTCAAGAAAGATGACCCTAACAATGATTTTGTGCATCTTTGCACCTTCCACAAAACGTTAATTTGAGTACCACCTTCCAACAGAAAGAAGGAGGAGAAGAAAGACTGGACCAGAAAGGTTAACATCTCAGATTTGTAGATCACCACCTTTGGTAGGCTCTTTTTTTATGGTCAGCCAGCCAGAACCAGGTTGTCACCCAAAAGCAAAAGAAGAAGAAAAATAAAAGTAAAAAGAAGAAAAAGAAGAAGAAATATTAGGCCAGAGAGGTTAACATTTCGAATTTATAGAATCAAAATGAAAGAACCCGAACATCACAATAAAAAGAAGAAGAAGAAGAAGAAGAAGAAGAAGAAGAAGAAATATCTCAAGATGAAACTCGACAGACAATGAGTGCCGCTAAAACAAAAAAGAAACTAAGTCCAAACAATCACAGAGATCGAGACACTGGGCAATCCAGACACCTGTTTTTAGAAAGAAGATTGACAGTCTATAAAGACGTGAATCCCGTTTCAAAAAGAAGATTAACAACCACTTAGCATGAGTCCTAACAAGATATTTTCATATAAAGAAATTGGCAGCCTTCTCGGTGTGAGTCTCGAAGAAAAGATTTTTTGGTAGTCTCTATAGATATGACTCCCTATTTAAAAAAAAACATTGTCAGCAACTTGACGTGAGTCCCCAAAGACTCAGAGATGAAGGTTCCATACAGAAGGTACCAACATGTTCGAAGTCCCACAGAAAGATAATTTACAATAATTCTATACAAAAAGAACTCACAACATCAAACAGAAAATAACTTGAAGCTCTATACAGAAAGAGCTACTAGTGGAAAAATACATCCACGACGCGACGGTTTCATATAAGAGAAACTGGCAACACCGAAGTGAGAAGTTCTATATAGGAGGAACCTTCATTTTCGCTTTCACCTCTGAGATTGAAGCTTCATATAGGAGAAGCACTCATCTCGAGACTTCAGAGTGAAAGGTTTCATATAGGAGAAACCCTATCTCCGGATTCAGAAGTAAAAGTTCTATATAGGAGGAACCTTACAAAAGATCTGTCGTGACGTAGAAGGTTTTATATAGGAGAAACCGACAGCGTAGAAGACACAGAGTTTCATATAGCAGGGACCCCTATTATCGTCATAGTTTGAGTGAAAAGTTCCATATAGGAGGGCGCATAACTCGAGACTTCAAGGTGAAGGTTTTATACAGAAGAAACCTTAACTCAGGATCTAGAGATGAAAGTTCTATATAGGAAGAACTTTTGTTTTGCAAGATCTGCTCAGATTGCGAATGGTCATATATAGGAGTGACCTACAACTACCAGAAGGCGAGTAAATTCAATTCAGAAGGGACTTACAAACTAAGAGACTCAGTCGAGGAAGGTGGAGAGTTTCCGAAAAACATACCATCCGAGATCATCGTCAGGGAAGTCGATTAAAAATGGATGCTTATGGTCTTTGTCCTGTCCTTGTTTCACAAGAACGGACAAAGATGGGCAACTGTAATCACTCATTTTTAACCGGAAATTAAAATATTTAAATTTTTGCTTTTGTTTGAATAAGGGCTTATGCATGTCTTTATTATGTGCTAATTATTTTGTTTCTCATATTATATTGCATGTATATGTTTATTTAGTAAATTATGTGTATTATCGTATATTATGTGTTTCAATCCATCTCAATGTATGTTTTTAATATATTGTATGTATAATATATTTTAAGGTTATATATTGCTTGATAACATTATTATTATTTGTATGTCATATTATATAATATAATAGCGTTGTGTATTTGTTATTATTGTTTTCTTATTATTATCTATTAATTATCTATATTATTATATTTATTACATATAATATATATTATGTTCTGGCCCAAAGAATTAAAACCCAAAAATAATCAATAAACAGTCCATTATCAGTCCAAGTATAATACATTAATCCACTTTAATTTAATTAAAAGCCCAACTCGGGCTAGACCCAAATGAGTAAAACCCTAATTGATAATCCCTCTTTATTCTGCACCCGTCTCGAGCCCCCACCGTTGGATCAATTAAGAAGATAACGGTCATGATAAACCCGAGAGAAGAACCCAGAAACTCATACACCCCACGTGCCTGTCGATCCATCTTTCATGCGTGCGTGGTATACACGCGATCTTTTGGCTACCCGTGAATGCTTCGACTACACCAACCTGGTTTTGCCGCTGCTTCGCCGGTCAACTCTGCTGCAACCACCGTACCACTGCCCCGCCGTTGTAGTCTGTAAAATTTGAAAAAAGAAGAAGACTATTACAAAGCAAATCTGAAAAAGCCATAAAGAACGGATGAAAATCCAGAAAAGGATTCTGTAATGGAAGAGATAAGCCAAAAAGCAAGCATAATACATTATCATCATCTCTGTAACAAAAAAGAAAGGGCAGAGAGTCGTGAGAAAAATATCATCTTGTAACTAGAAATCTCTTATAAACAAAGAAACCTAGATCAATTAGAGGCAAGAAAAAAGTTGCAGAATGCGTTTCTGATAAAAAGAAAATCCTTCATTTTCTTTTTTCAGTTCACTTTTTCATACATACTCATAACAAAACCAGAAAAAAGAAAAAAGTTTTCTAGAACTTTCCTTAGTCGGTCGGTGATTCTGTCGGCAGCAATAAACCCCGAAAGGGGATGAGCTTGTTCTGAAAAGTCGAAGACATAAGAAAGACGATTGTTTCGAGTTTCAAATTTCATATTTTCTGGGTTTCCAGATCTTGTCCTTCTCTGGTTTCTCCTTCTTCTTTGCTTTCGATACCGAGAGTAGCGATCAGGGATAGCCAAGATGGCCTTTGGCCCTAAGATTTGGCTGAGACCGACTTCTCACGGTGGTCGTAGAGAGGAGGATAGTCGGATTTCTGGGTGTTCTTTTTTGGTTCTGATGTTTGAAGCATTTTTTGGATTAAAGATTTGTTTTTTTGAAAGTTGTTTAGATGTAGAGGGTTTCAAGAGACGTTTTTTTGTCTTTTACTTTAATTAGTCCCTATTTTTTTGCCACAAAGTTAGTGGTCTCCGATTGATCCTAAAAAGAAATAATTTCACTTTTTTATGTTTTTTAATAATCGTCCTACAATCCGCATTTCAATTTCTTAATTTTGTCTTTTTGCTCTAATTAAATCTCTATTTTAATTTAGATTTTTTTTATCGGATATATTTTGCTCAATTAATTTGATTTATAAAAGATGTCTTAAAATACTAAGCGGTAGAAGTCCCGACAATTTTGCTAAATCTCATAATATTTTATAAAGATTGTGTTAATGTGTACCTAAATTTTTAAATGGTTTTTTTGTGTATTCTGGAAACTATATCACTAAAGTTAATTTCTGAACTAAATTTAAAGTCATGTCAACGCTTGAAAACAGAAAAGGAAGAATGCATTTTGTTTACTCTTTAGATCACATACATGGAACGACAGGCTTTGTTCGTTTTTATTTAGCACTCATTTATGTTTGTTATCATGTTGTTGTTTACTTATTTGTTATTTATTAAGATTGCATAACGAGTTTTATTTAATTCTGTTAATGCGGGTCTCTAAATTCTGTCGTAAGCGAGGCCAGTATCAATATGGTGGTAGTGGTTCGAACGTTTATCTTCGGGTTTAGGTGCTTTAAAATAAATGCGCACATTTAATTAAAAAATTATTTGATCATCAAATTAGCGCGGAAAATTTAATATTAATAAAGCGATAATTAATAAAGTACCAATTTTGGACGGTGTGGGGGTGTTAATCCTTCCCCATCCGTAACCGACTCTCGAGCCCTAAACTTTTAAAATCTCTGGTTTTATGGTGTTCGGTCTACCAAAACGGCCGGTGGCGACTCCCAATTTTACAAAATTATTTTTAAACCGAAAACCCCACGTGAAAGACATTAATTTTCAAAACGATAAATAAAAATTATCTTCCACCATCGAAAAAGAAGTTTTTTAACGATTTAGTATAATCGTGGATTTTTCACATAGCTACTCAAGGGTTTGACCAAGCTCTTAGGTTTGGATTATGTTATCTAGTATCGAAAAGGAAAAGCCAACAAAGCTGATAATGCCCTCTCTCGTCCAGCATGAAGATCTATTGGTTAAGGAGAAAATAACAGCCTTGGCAGTTCATGTTTCTACTTCCAGAAATTGACTCTATACTAAAGGAATCTTGAGGTTATAGAACAAGTTCTATGTTAGTACTAATGATGACTTACGCTTCCAGTTACTTAAACTTTTTCATGACTTTCAGTTAGTACTAAAGGCAACAGTCTTCGTCCAACACTGACATTTTCTAAAGAATGAAATCTGAGCATATTCCTTAACCTGAACACCTACAACCTATTTCAATTCCTGAGCAGTGCTTTCTTAGAATGGGAAGAACATGAACACTCGTTCAGGCAGGGACAGAACTATATAGGGGTGGGAAAAGACAATCGTCCCCCACCCCTGAAGATTTTTTTTATTTTTTATTTAAATTTTTAAAAATTTTATGAATTTATGTCTTTATTTCTAAATATTTATATTTTGTTCCCTTTAACCTCAAATCTTGGCTTCGTTCCTGTATTCAGTTTTCTTTTTAATCTTCACAATTTAGTAATTTCTCAGGCGATACTTTTATAAGTTAGTGGTTACAAACACTGAAAATAACTTTGACAAAGTTTGATCATATTTTTTATGATTTATTAATAAAATACTAAATTAATTGTTCAAGGTAATAAAGGTTATTTTTGAATTTTCACTTAAGGTCCTGAAAATATCTAAAACAACTTTGTTTTGAGACTTCTCTATTGTTGTTTAATGAGTCTTTTTAGGGTGCATTATTCGATTTTAACCGAATTAATCGACCGAACCGAAATTATTTCCGTTAATCCGGTCAGTTAATTTTTGGTAAATTCAGTTAACGTTTTTTTTTTAAATTCAGTTATCGGTTAATTCGGTTCGAAATCGTTTAATTAGCCGAATTAACCAAAATTATTATATATTAAATATTAATATTTATTTTAGTCATTTAAATTTTAAAAAATTATAAAATGTTCTTTAAATTTTTTATATTATAAAATGGTCACTAATTTTTTATTAAATTAGCATAAAACAAAAGTTTAGTGACTAAAAAAATATTTTAACATAATTTAGCAACCTATTATGTAATTTAACCAAAATTTATAATAAATTTTGGTTAATTCGACTAATTAACTGAAATAATTTTGGTTCGGTTAATTCGATTAAAGATAATTCGGTTGGATTAACGGTTAAAATTTTAAAATTTTCGATTAATTTATTTTTGGTTAATTTAATTCAGCCATCGATTGAATTAACCTAATGTACACCTAACTTTTTTTTGTGTGTTTTCTCAGTGGAGTTGTATGTTTTTTTGAAAGCAAATTAAAGAACATGATGGGACTTTGCTGAAACGATGTTCATTATTGTGAACCCTTTTGCTTGCTTTATTTTTTTTCTTTCTAGGTTTTTAAGTATTCGTTTTAATTAATTCGAATTGATCTACGTCACACGTTTATTTTGGTAAGTGAGTTTTCCTGCAGGTATTTTCCGCATCTCTCTTTTAATTGCAAATGTTAATACTTTCAGCTTATGGAAATTTTGGGGTCTAATAATTTTTCAGAAAGCTATAAGATTTGCACTCGGTTCAAGTGCTTCTCTTGTTTACCAGAAAATTCTCAAGAATTGGAAGGAAAGGGACTCCAAAGTGATTGTACACACATTTTCATAGGAAGACTACAACAAACACTTTATTTTCACACACTGGAGGACAAGATGGATTCCTCCTAAAGGTCTTGTTTTCTATTGAGTTTCACCATCACTCAATCACACACATGACAGCAGTTGATATTGATAAACACATAGGGTTGATGAAAAGCTATTCATAGGAATCTGTTGCAGTTTCTTCACTACAGCTCCAACACCAAGTCTACAATGGCAGCAGCAAATGATGGTCAGACATACATTGAGGAAAGAAAAATGTATCAAATTACTATATGGATTTTACTAGGGGATCTATCATTTCAAACAATGGGTTTTAACTTTTAATCTGAATGACCAACATGGTTATGTTTTACTTACAGTCTGCATCTGTTTTAATCCAATGCTCCCCATTTGCAGTTGCAGCAGTACAGGCAGTAAGCTCATATTTAGGCAGTTCTGAGATGGTCTTATAATCTTGGGGTCCTGACATTGACCTTAATCCCCGAGGAAATAACTTGGTGTCTTTATTTTGCTGAATCTGGTCTGTATAAGTATACTCATCTTCACTGTAAGGAGGATTATTCATTTTCTTCCTATGCAACTTTTTAGACTCTCTTTCAGCAATGGAACTTTCAGGGTGGATTTTTCTGTGGAATAGTTTTATGACCTGCAAAACGACACAATTGCAAGCAATTAATGAAAAGAAATAAGAGGAAAGACTCCCATGTTATGAACTTTTAGAGTTTAGGACTCAAATGTCCTGATTTTGATTTCCCAATGTTTGACCCTTTTCTCAGTGAATGATGCCTTTAGCATTGCATTAGATTCGTTTTGGTACCTCCTGCTCCTGACACTCTTTTTAGTTATTGTTTAACTTTTCTGGACCAAACATTATTTGGATGTCTAGAGAGTGAGATGTCACATTTAAAATTTGCATTTTGGGGTCCTTAACTCCTTATTCCTTAAGAAAATGGTTATAGAAGACTCACCTTTTGGAGTTTTTTCTTGGTTGCAGCAGAAGTTGTTTCTTTAGGACAAGGGATTGAACTCCCTGAAGAAGCATGGATCTTTTTCAGAATCTTCTTGATGATATGTTTGACAGGCTTATTGTTTTTCTTGTTCTCCATCTCTTCTTTCCCATATTTTTCCATAGGACTCTCTTCTGCAATTTTTGTCCTGTGGAACAGTTCAGCAAGTGATGCCCTTTCTTTCTTCACTTCAAACCTTGTTTCCGCAAGTTCAATTGAAGATCCAAGCAGATATCCTTGGAGTGGACATGTGATTGTCTTCCCATGATCTTGAGCTTTGGCTTCTTGAATTGGCTTACCACTAAGTGTAATCGTGCTAACTTGACTATTCCTTCCTGATGATTCATTTGAACCATGCTCTTCTGCTTCAACTTCAAGGAACTTCTCCAGTTCATCATTGATGAGCTTCAGATAATCTTCAGTCACCTCAGTTTTTTCTTCAGCTATATTCTCCAGAGGCATGGTGAATGTCGGCGTTACAGGCTCACTCATAATTGGTTCGGACCCTAGAGTTCCAATGGTGAGAAAGCCATGGAATATCCCCGAGATGGCTGCAGATGTTTCATATCCAATGCTATCTCCTACCCCCTTAGCTTCAAATTCCATGAAGGACTTCTCGCTTTCCGGTTTGGATCCATAGCCATAGCCACATATTGGTTTTGGATGGGAGTCTTGATCATTGAGGGTTGACTGAGCAGAAAGACATGCACAGTAGTTCCCTGAAATCAGAGTTTAAAGATTAGGACATACGACACGGTTGAAATGGAAGGACTTCATGTTGTGCTTTATAATTACATATCAATGTTCCTTTTAAGCCTTCAAGTCTAATTTCAACCTATGTAGCAGTTCCCTCCCCTTAGTGGTCTACATGGTTGTAATGAGAGTGACTGGTTCCCATACTTATTTTTCTGTACTTAGTCTTAACTGTTGTCTGCTAGGCTATGAAGAGAGATCGGATAGCCGTGAGACCACGAAGATTGGTGGTCCCATCTCTAAAAGGAATCTATATTTTAACCTCTGTTTAAAACTATAAGTAACTTTGTTGAGTTGAGTGAAATGGACTCTAATGGCTAATTCATTGTTTTGTGGGAGCAGGTGAGTTGGCTATTATATTCAACTGCACTAATCCGATCTAGCGATGATCTTCATGTGACTTGTTCACTGTTTGTGGATTTTTCAAGATAGATGGAGTACCAATTGTGAAATCCTTGAAAGGTTCGATATTAGTTGGTCGTAACTTATGCTGCATCCATCCTAGTAACTGCAATGACAAACAACAAAGGGGTAAATTTAGCAGGATCTCGAATGTTTATGCTATTCGAAGAATCTAGTAGAGTGGAGACTTACCTTCATTTTCATTCTTTCTTTGAGGAACTTGACGTCAAATCCTTTTGGTTTTCATATGAAGAGTGATATATTTAGACGATTAAGCGGAACGGGAGTTGAAGGGGATGATATGGGATTGTATACAAAGGCATTGATCAAGTTGCAGCTAGAAGGGTCTGTAACAGATGTGAGAATAGAGAAACAAGTAGAAAGATACAAGATTTTGGTTGGCTATTCTTTGTCACAATCCAATCAAGTGGACAAATGGCAGAGTAGGCCGTCGACAATCGATTTGACGGTGTTTTCTCTGTCCTTCATTACATGCATTGTTGGAGTAGGTGCATGGCCGCATGAATGTGTGCAAGATTAGCAGTATAAATGTCTTGTTATTACTCGTTGATGAGTCAATCATGTCTGTCCTAATATGAGATGATGGCAATGGGAACGGATAATCAATGAGGCCAGACATCGAATCTCTGTGCACGTTAGCTTCTGTCTGTGTAGACTAACTTTACACTGTAGTACACTACATGTACAACTATTTTTACGAGGTAAGTTTTGTGTAGGGCGCTGCCATCAGTACTGGTTCGACAAGAGAACAGTTTTGTTCGAATGCTGTCTGTGTCAGGTGGAAATATACATCAACAACTCCACTAGGACTCCATAATTTACTAAACTTCATGGTTGGACATACTAGAGGTATCCACCTCGAAAAGTTCATCATCTACTGTCCTCGTGTCGTAGCGGTTTGCCAGGCTAAAATGTCTCGAGTTATTCATTTTGGAGCCCTCATTTTATTTCTGAACCTGCAACATTGCTTTACTGAACTGTTGATAGATGATAATCATGCATTTGTATAGTTTTGCATATGAAAGTTCTTATGTTCATTCTAGTTTAAGACCTTGTAGATTAGATTATCTCAATAATACAGCTCTATTGCAGCTTTAATAAATTGAAAAAACTCTGCTCCCCATGCAGTGATGTCTTCGTAGTGTTGTCGTACACACGGTTTAACCGTATGATCGAGTTGGACTTGATGCAGGTATGGAAGATAATGGCATCTTTTTCTATCAATTGAAGATTGCCACTGAGATGCTTTCCCTGCTGCCATGTATGTTTTTTGAATAGGAAAAGGTGACATTCGCACAATGCCATGTTGTTGGCTACCCGACAAGCATCTTTGAAAGTTGGAGCTAGCCGAGGAGGAAGATGTCGTTGGCATGCAGACAAAAGCCACCACAAACACCTTCAACTTGGAACCATCCCATTTAATTGTGTAAAGAAAATTGAAGAAATTCCATAAATCTTTCAAATCATTGCATTGAACAATCTCTATCCTTCACCTATTCACAAACTGTAATGTTTATACAAAATAACAGTGTACATTGGAACCAATGAGAGGACAGCTGTGTAACAACAGAAAGGCTGCTTCTCTTACCAATTTAGCTTAGTTCCTTAGTTCTGTAATACTAATATTCACCCTGATCGTTTAAACAAGCTTCTTCTTGAGAACACACTCATAATTTCCGACGAAACAGAGAAAAGGTCTGATAGATAAGGCTTTAGTTAAGGTATCTGCAAATTGCATGGAGACCAGAACATAGTGGACTTGAAGTTATTGATTTGGAACCATGTCCCTAACAAAAGTAGATATCAAGGTCCAACTGTTTGGTTTTTGCATATAGATTCTGCTTGGCAGCCATTGCTACGGTGCTCGTTGTAATAACCCAAAATCTAAGTCAAATCCCCAAATTAAAAAGTCAAAATCTCTAACTAAAACCCTAAAAAAATTTTGGGAATTAAAATTCTGAATTTAAGGACTAAATTGTAAATTTTTAAAACTTGAGGGTCTAAGTGTAAGAATTTAAAAATTTCGAGCACTTGAATGGTAATTTTACCATTTTTGTGCTGAAACGTTTTCTTCTTCCCCGAATCTGATATGGAATTATTAGAGAATTTAATTCTCTTTTAATTCTTTAATTATAATACGAATTAAAAATCCGAAAATTATTCAAGAATCTCTCAATTCACATTGTTCTGTCATCGTTGTCTTCCTCCTACTGTGTTTTCGAACCGTTCAGAATCGAGTATTATTTGTTAAGACGTTATTCCTTTGTTTCTTGTTGGTAAGTTGAGGTAAGATTCATTATGTTTCCTTAAACCTTTCATTCGGTTTCATAGTAGTATTGGTGTGAGTAGAAGGTTTAGAACCGATTTAAGTGAGCCAAAGTGGGGGTTGGGTTTATCGTTTTTAATCAAATAAGAGTGTGGGAATTGTTGTTTTGATTCGATTCAAGTGTTGGATTATGTTAGAAACGAAAAGGAGTTGAGTTGAATCGAATTAGAAGTCAAATCGGGTGAAAAAGGGGGGATTAAATCGATTTTAGGGGTTGTTTGGGACCCGAGAAAATCTGAGAAAATTTCCAGATTTTCCCGGAAAATCTGGGAAAATTTCCAGAATTTTCCCGAGAAACAAACACCAGGATTAAAACCGGTCCAGAACTAAACCCGGCCCAGCGAACCAAAACCGGCCCAGGCGTGAACCGACCGGCCCAGACCGGCCCCAGCCCAGAACCGGTCCAAGCCTGAACCCATCCGACCCGACCCGAACCGCAACCCGACCCGTCTGCCCGACCCGACCCGACCGCCCGACCCGTTTCCCGACCCGACTGACGTCACTGCTGACGTCAGCGTTGACCAATGTTGACGTCAGCAGTTGATTTTTTTGACCCGAGCCCACTTATGTTTTTCGACGTCCTGAATCCAATGGCGCGGTCCGTTTTTCGAAATTCGATCCCGAAGTGTCGTTTTTGGGGGTTTTATGTTCGATACATTATTTGGAAAATTTCTGTAAAAGTTTCTGAACGCGTTTCTGTTTGCTTCAGGTGACGATGATTCCGACCCCGAGCAGTTGCCTCCTCCTCCTCCTGTACGAGGTCCGATACACCCACATTCGGGACCATCACGTGAGTAACAGTTAAATTCTGTTTAGTTTATTTTTTTTACGATATTGTGGCATAGTAGGATGTCTAACGTAATTCTGTAAATTGTAGACTCTACTCCTGCTCAGCCCGGTGGTAGAGCCGAGTCCAGTAGACTTCAGGGTCGTCGTTGAGTCTCTGATACAGGTCTGTTCTCTCCCGTTCATCCTGTAAATTTCTGTTAATTTGTTTATTCGATTCTGTTATCCGTATGATCATGCATCATTCTGTTATCTGTATCTGTTATCTGTCATGCTTGCCTCCTGTTAGATAATAGGCATGCATTCTGATTCTGTATCTGTATTACCATGGCATCTGGGATATTATCTGTGTACGGGGAAGTTAGTGATTTTATCACTTCTGTTCAGTGGCTCCACCTTCGGGTCGAGTACCACTTCTGTTGGTGTGATGGTGTTAGAGTGGTCTGGGGACCAACTCTTCTGAGGTGTTCGGAGATGGGTGCATATCATGCATACTCTGTCTGTTCTGTATTCCGCTTATCTGTTTTAGAGACACACTAGGCTCCCCAGCTTACACCCTCTTAGATTTCTGTTTCAGATCTCAGTCTTAGACTTGGTGCGGTACTTGGAGGTTCCTGATCCATTTTCTGATTTACAGTATGTTGTACAGTTTTCAGATTTCAGACTGTCTTTATATTTGAATAATATTATTTAATAATATTTCAGACTGTATTCAGACCTTTGTTGACTTTGGAACAATTACTGTTTATAAAATTTCGGGTTGAACTTTATTTTTAAATTGTTAATTTTTATTATTATTTTATTTTATTATTTATTCAATAAATTATCTGAATATTTTATTTATTTTTGTAAAAACTCTAACGTGAGAAACAAGTTTTCAAGCCGTAAACCCTAACTTGTAATCTAAGAAATTAGGTTACTTTTAGGGGTTACACTCGTATTGTCACACCAGATTCTAAACCTTCATTGACAGTAACACCGAGATCATCAAGGACAGATTTTATTCAAGTTACCTTTGATGTAGCATCCTCAAGGCTACGATATTCTGCTTATACAGTGGAGCAAGAAATCTTTCGAATCATTTCGTCCCATGTGTGCATATCATAGTCCTAACAGTAAACACTCCAGACATGAACGGATAACTTCACTCTTTTTCTCTTGAACCTGCAGGTCTGAATGTCATCATCTGATAACTAACACTGTTGTTCCGAGTCTTCCGGAATGAAACTCGAAAGACATGGCAGGTTATGTCAAAAACAACATTATTCCCACAGTTTTGTTGATTCTGGTAGCTTGTGATAATCCATCTCCATGGTTACAACACATACATCAAACAACTACATATATCAGTGTCGATTGTTGAGTAACATGAGCATAATCATGTGAAAAGATACTGTCGGTAAACTGTTTAATCTTTCAAGAAATTTCTTACCAGATAAGCTACAAGTGTCTCTCTGATTAGTGCTTCATATCAATTCATGTTAGTTGCAGTAGCACATCTTTACTTCATCTGAAGATCTTTTAAAGATTTCATTACATGTAGGATTGAACATGTAAACATGTTGAAAGGAGATAAGTTTGCCTAAATCAGTCAAAACAAAGCTGTGTCTGAGGAAAGGATGTTCAATTTCAACTAACCAACAAACTGCTACAAAACATGAGTCATGGAGAAATGAAGAAAAGGTGAGAAGAAAACAAGTAGAAACAAAACATGTAAATATTATCTCTTATTGGAATTCAACAGTTTTAAAAAACAGACAAAAAGCTAAGGTTGTAACAGCCAACAAGCATCACTTTCTGTGGGATTTGGCAGACTGGTGGACATGTGAATCCCACATGAAATTTTCATATTCCCTAGTGTGTATTATTCGGTTTTAACTAAATTAACAGACCAAACCAATATTTTTCGGATAATTCAGACAGTTAATTTTAGGTAGGTTCGGTTAACAATTATTATTTTTTAATTTAGTTATTAGTTAATTCGGTTAATTAATCTAATTAACTGAAATTATTATACATTAAATATTATATATATTATATTTATTTTTAATCACTAAACTTTTAAAATTTATAAATGATCATTAAATTTTTTAATATATTTTAAAATGGTCATTAATTTTTTTATCAAAATAGCATAAATTGAAAGTTTAGTGAATAAAAAGATATTTTAGCACAATTTTGTTATTAGTTAATTCGGTTAATTAACCTAATTAACTGAAATTATTATACATTAAATATTATATATATATTCTATTTATTTTTTATCATTAAACTTTTAAAATTTATAAAATGATCATTAAATTTTTTAATATATTTTAAAATGGTCATTATTTTTTTTTATCAAAGTAGCATAAATTGAAAGTTTAGTGAATAAAAAGATATTTTAGCACAATTTAGTGACCTATTGTGTAATATATTTAAAATTTTATAAAAAATCGATTAATTCGAAAATCGACTGAATTAACCGAAATAATTTCGGTCCGCTTAATCAATTATAATTAATTAGGTTCGATTGACGGCTAAAGTTCCAAAATTTTCGATTAATTCGATTATAACTAATTCGACCATTAATCAAATTAACCGAATACACAACCCTAATTTTCTCCCCTTCCTTTTTTTTATTGTGTGGGTATTTAAAGGTTTCCTATTGCAATAAATCATTACTTATGAACAACTATGGAAAACTACACAGGTAGTCCCCCGATTATATAGTACCTTTTAGTTGGATCAATTGGCTATAAAAAAATTACAAAATCACTATGGTAATGCAAAGATCCTTTTTCCATTAAAACTTTACCTGGAGTTTCAACAGGAAGTTAACATGCTTACTTGGAATTTTTAAAGTAGCCGTCAAATTACACATAAGACACTAAAAACATGTCATTTTAGACGGTATTGAACTCTGAGGGTACAAGTTGATTGGCTTTGAAATAAATAAGTTTCTTAAAATATAATTAAATCATAAAAATTTAAAAAATAAGGTTCAATTTTCAAAATTTTAAATTAAAGGGCCTTAGAAAGTGATTAAACCAAAAAAATGAAGAGTCAATGCTGAATTTCATTAATTTTAATCGAAAGCGTTTTAAAAATAAAATAAACTAAATAATGTTGGAAGGGACAAAGATTTAATTGTAATTTTCTTAAAACTAGCAGTGACCTAAAAACAATTAAACCATCCGAAGTTGAGAGCAATTGCGGCTCCCACCCTCTATTGGGAGAGATTATTAGGTGAACTTTGTTCACCACGTCATCCATGGTCCAAGTAATCAGGACTGTTAATCTTTAAATAACTACCCACCCACTAAGTACATGTAGGAAATAGGTGATGATTCACTCAGAAAAAAATTAAGATCAACGATCCTAATTAATTAAGACCATAAATGACGTAATGAATAGGGTTCACCTAATAATTTTTCCTCCATTCGGCTAGTGTCAGGATGTAAAACAATAATATTGGTGGTCATGTTCATTGAAGAAAATGGTGAAATTATATCTCTAGTCCTAAGCTTCTTAAGTTTTACGGTTTGAACTTTATAATTCACATGCTCAATTTAGTCCACAACATATCAATATTTAAAATATAAAAAATAAAAAACCGAGTAACGAGCTTGTTTAAGAACATAAACAAATTGAACACATCTTTATTAACGTTCTTCGCTTATTTAATAAATATAAAATTTTTATTCGTATCGTTTATTAAGCATAATAAAGAGACAAACGATTTGTACTCAATCATTTACAATACCTGATTTAGATTAATCGATTAATAAACCATATAATAAAAATTTTAAAAAATAATAATAAACCTAAGTAAATATTTTTATTGGTCCCAAAGAAAAATATGTTTTGGTGTGTTGAGTATTGATATGTATAATTGTGTTACATCTATTGTCAATTGAGCCCAATACACATGTTGGATTTTCTTGGACCTCAACAATTGCTGGGTGTGGATACGAGATGACTAAACTCCTTACCCAATTTCATTAACAATTGGGTCTGATTCGTTTAAGGACGGATCGACCGGTGCTAAGAACAATCGTACTGTTTATAAATTTTAAATTATTATTTGTTTTAAAAATATATATCTTATATCAATAATTTAATTTAATATCCTTAAAATTTTAAATTCTTTTATAATTTTATTAAGTATAAAATCTGTTTCGTTTACATAAAATCTCGCATCCGTCCCTTCGTTCATCCTTAAGATGGAAAAGAAAGGGACAGAGATTCAAAGTAATCCCAGCATTTTTGTTTTTAATAAAAAGGAGTAATTGCATGAATCAAAATGCAGATTGCTGTAAAATATGTGACTCCAAATAAATTCAGAATCCAAAGAATTCAAATTCGAAGAGCAAAAGATTAAAATAAATCTAATTAGGGATTTAAATTTGGGTTTACGATCATTATTTAGACCATTATTTTAAGGTTTTATCCCTGTTCGAAACGATTATTGTAAAAAATAACGTTCTATAATAACTATAATTCATCTGTTATTAACGACACCCATGATAAAATATCGTCATTGAAAATGTGATTACAACCGCAATTTAAATCCGTGATCCGATTGTGTACTGTCCCACTAACCTCCTTACATCCCAGCTTCAGCGGTGATGAGAGAAAACATGGTACAAGACAGTGTAGGTATGCAAAAATTCTGTGAAGAAACAAACTATAGGCAGAACAGAAGCATGTGAACCTTTAACAGCTGGGTTGATTCCGGGACCGTTGTTCATTCTATAATTTCACCTGAGACTATGATTTTTCTGAGATATTGTTATTATTTAATTTATTTTTTTCAATTTCGGTGTTAATATACTCGCAAATGATGCTAATTGAGTTGAGTATTTTAAGTTCAATTCGAGACCTTAATGAGTCGAATTATTTAAAGTTTTACTTAGCTCGAGAAGTTCACGAGTAATTTGTTAATTTTTTATAATACGTTAGTTTAGTGTATTTGTAGATTCTTAGTTTAGAGTTTAGATTTAAGTATTGTTTCGCAAGTTATTTAGATATTTTTTTATTAAATTTGTTGTTTATGTTTATATTAAGCTCTGTATACTATTACTATATATTACATATACTAAAAAGATAAGGTAAAATCTTGGTGAGCATAACAAGCAGCGAATTTTTAATAAGTACGAATCAGTCAAATTTTTGTTAAATTTATAAAGTATCAAGTTGAATATAAATCAAATAATTTTTTGAATCAAATCAAACACTATTTAATTCTTGAATGACTCGTTTGATAAGTACCTTAATACTTGTTTTGCAATATTATATTTCCAACAAGGTCCTTGGGATTGGTGGGGATTTACCTAAATTTTAGAGTTTTTTTTTTTCTATTCAGAGTATAATTTAGTTTCTCTCTCCTATTGGCATTGAAATAGGGGAAAAGCAAAGTTTTGAAAAGGAAAGGACATATGATTAAAACAAATAACAAAGATCCAAAGCTCATCTCTTGGTGGAAAAAATAGTGTTTAAAATCACACCCATAAAGAAAAAGGAGATAAAATTTTCCAATATAATCGATGTGGGATTGGTTTCCATATTGTTTTCAACTTAGGGTGGACCCTCCCTTTGTCGCCATGATGAGAAGCACATGTGACAACCCATGCAATTACCAACGTACACATACCAACTCCAACCATGAGTATCATCATCACAACACAAAGAATTGGTCTTCAAACCAATGCTCTCTTATGAGATTTTAAAAGAAAAAATAAACTAATAAAAGGAAAGATATATGCTATCATTACTTCAATGATTCAAGCTAAACTCCATCCTAAAGTTGCTTAATAATCAAGTTTGCAAGAATGATTAAAGAAAAGGAGATAAAGTAAAGGATGTGTGTATGCAAGGGTTTCCCCACTATGGTGACCAAGAATGCATGGGAGTTATTAGGGTATAAATCATTTATCTCTTAATCGTGCTTTCACTTTAAAATAGTCAGTTTAGGGTTTTAAGGTTTAAGATTAAAGATTGTGATTAGGGTTTAGGGTGTAAACAATTAGGGTTAGGGTTTAAAATTTATTTTTTAGGATTTTTTAGTAAGAGGCATGTAAGAAGGCAAAATTAGGAGACAAGATTTCTGCTCGTTGTAAGGGTGCAAATCGTTTGTCTCGTTATTGTACTTTTCATTAATGCCTTACTTTAAAATAGTGAGTTTAGGGATGTTAGGAGTTATGGTTATGGTTTAAAAAATTAAGGGTAGAATATATTTTTTAGAGTGTGGGGTGTAGGTTTAGAATGTGAAAATTAGAGTTGGAATTTAGAATTTAATTTTTAAGAATTTTTTAGTAAGGGGCATAGAAGGAGACATGATTAGAGCATAGGTTTTTTATTCGAGTTATTATGGACATAAATCTTGGACTTTTTTTGGTGCTCTTTTTCGTGTCCCTATATATACCTTAGAGTTTAGGGTGTGAGATTTAACTTTTATGGTAGTATTTAAAATTTAGAATTAGAGTTAGAATTAAGGGTTTATTTTTTTAGTGTTTGGGTACGAATAGACACAAAAAAAGGTAGAAGATTTTTATTCCTTATTCATGTAATGAAAAGCTAATTAGTATAACCAAAGATAGCCCTTGGCTTTACTTGTATTGTATGTATTGATTAGTAGTAGTCAAAGAAATGGAGAATTGTATGCTCTCATTTCTTCAATGATTCATGCCAAACTCCATCCTAAAGTCGCTTAACAATCAAGTTTGCAAGAATGATTAAAGAAAAAGGAAAAAAGTAAAGGATATGTGAGCGTGACTGCAAGGGTATCCCCACTATGGTGACCAAGAATTGCATGGGGGTTATTCATGCAATGAAATGTCAAAGAATTTACCAAGTTTTCAACTTTCCCCATGTAAATTGTATGTCACTATCACTGAGAGATTGTAGCTAAGAATACAAGTTAACCTCCATCACCTGCTAGAGGAACAGGCAAGGGACTTGGTCCTGTAAATAGTAAACTTGTATTCTAGATTTCTAGTTGTTGTTGCCTTTCAATAGTGAAAAGGGTCTAATATGCCAAGTTTTGATTTCCCAAAGTGTAAGTCTTTGGGCTAATTCCCTTCATACTTTCTTGAGAATACTGTGCTTTCATTTACATCAGATCATCCATAACACATGTATTCTCCATTCATGTAACATGAAACACAATCAATCACACAGGAAATTAGTTGATGTCATTCAGGCTTGGTTTGGTCTCTACAGATCGAGAGTTGTGGTCGATGAGGAGGAGGAAGGAGAGGTTGTAGACCATTATGTGGGGTTCAGCTTAGAGAAAGCTGATAGCTCCCCCGCACATATAGATATGATCATGGTGTCATGTCTAGTCCTCGTAAGATATGATAGATGAAACATAATAGTTTGCTTGTGAGACGATAGACTTAGCTGGTATAGTCATCCCTTCGGTTATATTGAAGTAGATGGGGAAATAAGGAATCCAAATCTCCTATAGACATAGCTAATAGTTTAAGGAAATTCATTGGGACATCTTTGTCATAGCCTAGGAGAGATTCAATGGAGCCCCTGTCCTTTTATCTAGCTGTCACTGTCATTGCCATCCAGACAATCTAAACAATTAACAATGTAATTACTTTGAGACAACTCTTATCTTTTCTTTTTTAGATTACCATTTCCCTAAGCATAAAGATAGAAAGCAGTATAAGCATCACTTTGTGCTTTGTCTCATTCAAAAACCTTAACAAAAGGAGAGTATACAGTATATTTTTAGTGGTAATGAACCCATGTGCTATGAAATTAAAAACAGGTAAATTATTGTCCTTCCAACCTGTTTGATGTTACTTAAGATTATGAAAGCAAGCCTAGTAAAACCTTATGCTGATATATATTAGTACAGGGATTTCATTTTGAAGATGGCCCACCAACTGAGGCTCAGGACCCCAATCTCATTATATACTATTTGTATACTTGAGAAGATTCTGTAAATGAAAGTCTGAAACTAAAGAAACGATTTGATCCCATGATTAATTCTCTATAAATAAATTTATCGTTTTAATGACATACCAAAAAGATTGATCTAAATCAGATGTGCGATGCAGATTAGTTTACCTTTGTAAGTCACATGATGGTCATGGACTGAGTCCCTTACAAAAGATGGTCATGGAACCAATACATTGCCTGCTGCAACCTGGAAGCATGTAAGAAGGTAAAGATGTAATGAAGAGAAAGGTGAGTACTAAGGAATTCATGAATCTATTGAAATTAGGGGCAGATTGTGTTTAGAGTTAGTGTCTTTGAGCTGAAATCGGCAGTTAAAGTTGCTATCAAATCAGAAATGTTAGTCAAAAACCGTCCACTACAGTAAGAAAAAGCGGTAAGAAAGAGTAAAAGGACATGTATTTTTTTTGACATTTTGGGTATGCTTTGGGATTTCAATATTATAGTAATAAATAGCTTGTCTTTCACATTCCTTGCCAAAAACAGTGAAAACTCACGAAAGTCTAGGACTTTTCAGGTCCATCTTCTTCAACCTAAGAAGTTTTTGTTGTATTTTTGCTTTAATTTGCCCCCGCCCTACTGCCCTTTTACATGTTCATGGATCCCAAGGGCTCCAAGCAGCCTCCTCCAGTAGTGACACCACAACAACACCCGGCTCAAACCATGGGAGAGAACAAGGCAGCTGAAAACAAGGATCCCCAGACAGGTAAAGAAGAAGGTAAGAAACAACAGTTGGGTCCTAAGAGGAGTTCTAACAAAGACAGGCATACCAAAGTTGAAGGAAGAGGTAGGAGAATAAGGATGCCTGCTTTATGTGCAGCTAGAATCTTTCAGTTAACCAGGGAATTGGGTCACAAATCCGATGGGGAAACCATACAGTGGCTGTTACAACAAGCGGAACCATCAATAATAGCCGCCACTGGGAGCGGAACCGTTCCGGCATTGGCTTTGGCAGCAGCTGGAGGCTCAGTTTCGCTTCACGGGGCCTCCCTATCCGCAGGGTTGCACCAAAAGATGGAAGATTTAAGGGGGTCCAATATAGGGTCTGGGAGCGGTAGGACCAGTTGGACAATGGGGGGGAGACCCCATCAAGTAGCAACAGGGTTATGGCCCTCGGTCAGTGGTTATGGGTTTCAGTCATCATCTGGTCCATCTACAACAAGTTTAGGCATTGAAAGCACTAATTATCTGCAAAAGATTGGGTTCCCTGGTTTTGACTTTGCAGCTACTAATAATATTGGTCAGATGGGGTTCAGCTCAATCTTGGGAGCGGCTAACCAGCAGCTCCCTGGTTTGGAACTTGGGTTGTCTCAAGATGGTCATATTGGGGTTCTAAATCATCAAGCTTTAAGCCAAATTTATCAGCAGATGGAGCAGGCTAGGCTGCTCCAACACCAGCACCAGCACCAACCCACTGTTAAGGATGATTCCCAGGGATCAGACCAGTAAAGTTATGACTTCCTTTCTTGTAATGTTTCAGTATTGTATAATGGAAAAAGGGGGGAAATGGTGAGAAAAGATGGAAACTTTGCCTCTCAGACTTCTGCAAGACCAGTTTCATCTTGGATCAAGTAAGAATCAATTCTTATTTCTCTAAAGGAACATAGCTGCACATAAATGGCCAATTGTTGATTACCTCTGGCTACCCAGCCATGCAAGTTTCCTGCCATCTGCTAACATATATGACCCTCATATTTTCACTCTCTTTATTATTCCTAAATTTTCACACTAGGAGTTAATTTCTTGTATGGAATTTGCACCCACCCACTGCTTGCAGAAAGGGTACTTCACTTAGCATTACGCTCAGGTGTTCCCCTCATAGCCGGCTCTATTAGCACGAATCTTGTTTCTTTTTGTAGCTGTAATTACTCTTAATCCTTGATGAAAGGTATCATACAAGTGTTGGCAAAGTCTCAATATCCATGCTTTTGACTTCTTTTGACCGACGACGTATTAAGAAATTATAAATTTTTAAGAGGCGTAAACTTAAAACATCAGTAAAAAATATAAAGAGATTATGTAAAATATACCTCCAACATCTCTCGATACATCCCTGATTGTCCTAACCCCGAGAAGAATAGAATCTTCTTTTAAATCAACAAATTTAAGCTTCGAAGCTGGTTATCATCAATTTATGGGACTAAATGGCCTAAGAAACCATTCTAATCTGCCCTCCTAACTCTTACTGAATATGTCAGCTTGATTATCTAATGGTCCCATTATGCTTTAAAATTGTATAATCTAGTGTTTAATTTGTACCAAATGACTTGTGACCATCTCCCCTAGGCATGACTTATGAGTAGTGCTGTTTATAATCGGGTATTCAGGATTTTGGGTACCGAAATTTTCGGGTACCAAAACATCAACCCATGACTTGACCCATAAAAATTAGGTACTCGCAAATCAGATACCGGGTACTCGATTTAATTTGTTTTAATATTTTTTAAATCTATTTTTTAAATATATAAAAATACTTAAAATTTTATGATATATATTTCAAACATAAAATTATTGATTTGAGATAGGTTTTAAAGATAAATATTTGAATATATATGCATATATTAAAATTTATCGATAAAAGAATGTATTATTCTCGATCATATTTTTTTTTATAAATCTCATATTGACAAATTAGTATAAATATTTATGAAAAATTCAAAACTTAAAAGTATATAATATAAGTATAAAAAGAAGTTAAGGATTTAAAATTAATTTTAGAGAAAAATAATAAAAAATATATAATAAAATATAATTTAAAATTTAAAAATATATATTTATTAAAATTACCAGGTCGGGTCGGATACTTGATTCTTAAAAATTTCATCCCTGGCCGGCCTGATTACCCAGAAAAAAATACATTTCAGGACCCAACCCAAAAAAATTGAGTATTTCATTATTAGTACCCGATAATTTTTAATCAAGTAAGCGGGTCAACGAGTCAGGTAATTTGAGTCGGTTATTTTTGAACACCCCTACTTATGAGATGCATCTGAGTTGTCTCTATCTCTCAAAATTCAATAATGTTCAAGATGAGTTCTTTACTCTCTATTGGAATTTGGAGGTTCTAGTCTATTTAGGTTGCGTTTAGCATTGCTTTTCAAATCAGTTTTTGGGCCAAAAGCTGGTTTAGAACGCATAAGCAATGTTAAACAGCTAACTTTTGAAGGAAAAATTGCGTTTAAAAAGTGATTTTCAACCTAAATGCAAAAGCTAAAATTTTTAGCTTTTGTGGTTGGAAAAATGCTTTTAGGAGTTAGATTACAATTTTAACCTTCATTTATTATGTTTTGTTATAATTTAAATTTTACAAATACATAATTATATTTTAACATAAATTATTTTTTTAGTTTAAAAATTATATATTTTCTCAAAATCACTTTTCAAAAATAATTTATGTATTCATTTATTAATATTTTATATTTTATCATAATTTAAGTTAATATTATAATATAAAAAATTAATTATCATTTAAATATATATTTTTTAACTTACAATATCATGTCTAAAATAGCGTCTATTTTCTCAAAAGCACTTTTTGACAGTAATACTAAACATATATATCTCAAACCCAAAATTTCAAAAGAACTTTTTCATTAGACTTTTCCACCGCACTTTTCAAAAGAAATGCGTATGCTTTTAACATTTATGGAACGTGTATCAGTTCCATTTTGCAATATTTTTCGAAAGTGTTTTTGAGACCAAAACCAGTAAAGAACATATCGTTTTTTAAATAAAAAATAATTTTCAAAGAGATTGAAATTTATTTTTTTTCAAAAATAATTTTGAGCAAAGTACTCAATTAAATACACTTTATATCATCGATTCTTTTATATAACTAAAAATAATATCTAAATAAATATTTTATACACTTAAAATTACTTTCTAACAATAATATCAAACACTCATATTTTAAACCAAATAATATGTAGATATGTTTTAAAAATACACCTTAAAAATAATTTATCATCTTACACTTTAAAAGTAATGTAAAACTGAACTCAAAATTTTAAAACGAAGAGGTTAAAAAAATAGTGGAACAGTGAGATTTCCTAACAAGTCACATAAAAATGAATGATCCTCTTGTGGTCCTTCCATTTTTGTAGTTTTGGCATTGAAAATGACAGTTGAGTTTGACTTTTTCTTCCCCATTTCTGTACTTGGCACTGAAATTTTTCTCCCTCTTGTGCTGTTTTTAATAGAGTCTCTTGCTGTTGTATTTACTCTACTGCAGTCATTGTTACTTATTCTGCCTAGGGACAGACTTTCTGGTTGGATACTGAAACTCTATAAGAATCTTAATGGCATTTGATTTTTCAACCCTACTTGTTTGTGAGGAAAATGACAATTTACATTATAAATTTGTATATTTAAATTTATTGGATTTTTGTTTTTATTTTGATGTTAAAATTAATATTTTATATATATGAATAGACATTATCAGATGTTAAAATTCGGACGTTACAATCACTATATATCTTGTGAATATGAATAGATATGATCAGATATTTATTATCCGAATTCGTATTACAAAGCGGAAGAATGTGTTCATTTCTAAGGGTTTTGAATAGAGATGATAATATAATCTGAATTCAATTCGATCTGTAGAAAAAATTTGATCCAAAACTGATTAAAATAAGTCAAAATCTAAAACCGAAAAAAATCTGATTCCTAATAGGTGGATTAGATATAGATCTTGTCATGATCCGATCTGAATTTAATGAATCCATATCCTATACGAGTTCCATCCATATATGAATTTGAATAAAAATATTTAAAATTTTTAAATTTTAAAAATATAAATATATATTAAAATCCTAATAAGTTAATTGGTATTATATAATCGGACTTTGATTCTTAATTAAAATATAGATACATATATTGAAATCCTAATTGAAATACTAATATAGATTTAAAATATAGATTTGTTACTTTAGAAATAAAAAAATAATTGGATTTGGACTTTCAGATTTAGATTTAGATTTTAGAAATTTTATTGAATTAAATTTATATTTATCTAATCGAACTTGGATTTAGACTTAGATTTTGAAAGTCCAATCATTAATTAGACTAGACTAAAACTTTATAAAATTTGATTTAAATCCGATCAATTGTCATCCATAATTTCGAACAATCGCTATCTAGTTTTTAATGGATTCAAATTTGAATGTGTGTATTCTGATATTTCATATGTTATATAAATTTTTTAATTCAAACTTTTTGAATTCGAATACTTGACGGATTATAACATTTAATTCGATAAGATTTTGTACTCAAATCATTTACGGATTGTAACATTTAAATCAAAACTTTAAGTGAAATTATGGCTCAGATAGGGGTGAGCAAATCTCGAGTCGATTAAAAAAAATCGAATTTCTCGACTCGAATCGAGGTGAAAAAACACGACTTATTTTAACTCGACTCAAAATTTTATAAACTCGAATCGACTCAAAAAAATTTAAAAAGGAGGTCGAATAACTCAAATAAGTAAAAAAAATATAATTATACAGGCTAATTGCATATTTAACCCATGTAGTTTTATTTTTGGTCTTTTTTTATATTTTAATTTTCTTTTTTATAATCTAGATTCATTTTTAATTTATTTAATAGAATTTTTATTTGTATCTTTTATATTACACTATTTGTTTTTTAATTTGTATATTTAATTTATCGTTATTTTTTGTCTAGTTTTAGTCTTACCTAGATAAGAAGAAAGTTATTAATAAAGCATGTAATTTAATAAAATGACATATTCATACTTAAGATATTTGATTGATGATAATAATAATTTAAAATCTTTTTTACACATTGTAATCACTCATTTTTATCGAATTTTTAGTATTTTAGTGTTATTTTAATAATGTTATTATTAATATAAAAAATACAAAAAAAGGAAAATGAAATGAAATTATGTGGACATGGGAGGTCTACGTCACCTCACCATGCCCCCCTTGCCTATAAATACAAGGCATGGAGGCTGCCCATTTCACTCACTAAGGAGAGAGCCGGTGAAGGCTTGGCCACATAAGAGAGCTTAGTCTCTCGGCTAGCCAAGGATCGGGGAGAAAATCTTTGGTCTTATCCAATTCGATCAGGGTCTTATTTTAAGATCCGATTTAGTTAAAATTTTTTGGAAGAATTGTGGTAGATCTCGGTGAGGGTCACTCGAGGCTAACCGTTCGAACTTTTAGGTATATTTTCTTTTCTTTATGTTTATGGTGTATTTTGAATATTTTTAATGAAAGTAGTTTACTAATTTAGTTTGTATTTAAATTTTATTTATGTTTTAGATTTTTATTAATTTATGCGCGTTTTTAACTTATGTTTAGATTAGTATTATATTTGTTAGATTAAAATTTATGTTTTTATTTTTATGTGGTGTATTTAATTTATTTGTTATATTTAAGTTGCATAAATGATATTAATTTGTTAATGCAGGCCCCTAAATTCGGTTGTAAGCGAGGCCAACTCCAATTTAGTGGTGGTAGTTCGGACGCTTACCTTCGGGTTTAGATACTTTAATATAAATGCGCACATTTAATTAATTAACTTGATCGCCAAATTAGCCCAGAAAATTTCATATTAAAATAAAGTACCAATTTTTGGGCGGTGTGAGGTGTTAATCCTTTCCTATCCGTAATCGACTCTCGAACCTCAAACTTTTAAATCTCTGGTCTTATGGTGTCCTGTCTACCAAAACAGCCGATGTCGACTCCAATTTTTAGGAAAATTATTTTTAACCGAAAAACTCACGTGGAAGACATTAATTCCAAAACGATACATCGAGAAATATTTTCAAACCCCAAAAAGAATATTTTTAGCGATACGCTTAATCGTGAACTTTTTACATCGCTACAGATGGCGACTACGATGGGGAGAAAATTTTGTTTTTTCAAAAACAAAAGGAGAGTCAAGCTTTTAAACAATTACCACTTTGCGAATATTAAATGTTCAGGGCTAAAGTGATGATCAAATTAATTTTCAATTGAATTTGCGCTTTTATTTTTCTGTATTTAAAATTAACATCTAAACCCGTCATTTTAAGTTGGGGAAAAGGCTAACGCTTTCGTGGAGATATTGTTCTCTCGTATAGGCCCTAGCCGAAGTACCTTCTGGGCTCCACTACCTTATGATTTCGTGAGGATATCGTTCCTTTGTATGGACATAAGCGAACGGGTCCCCCTGAATTGAACCCGGTCAAAATGAGCCTATAATGGGTGATGATCGGGGGCCTTGCTACTCTTAGTAGAGGACAACTCGGACAATTCAGGTCCCTTTTAGCACCAAGACTGCATATAAAGAACTAGACTACCTACCCCATTAGAGTCGCACGGATACCCTAAGTGAACTAGATGAGATATTTAGGATTGCCTTTCTCTGTTTCCTTTTACGCAATTTAATTTCTAAAATTTATTTTTTGCGTTCATTATTTTTTCTCGGTGCTAACATGTTTTCTTCATGTTTTTATTTCCTTTTTGCATGCATCATCACATTTTACATTGCATTAGGAGGTATTGATTCAAGTGGTTCATCCTTACAAAGGAAACATTCATCATGGAAGAGAGGTATTTGAAAACCTCGACCCTAGTATTAGAAACTGATCAGAGACACCATTAGGGGATAAGATTCGGTTAACATCTATCAAACACCTTTTATCAGACACTATTTACATGACGACCGAAAAGCCTGAGATAATAGTCTACAGAATGTCAAGACCAGGTAACGATCATGCATTTATCTGGGTCTAAATCAGAATGTCAGTCTAGGATTTAAAGCGAACATGAAGGATGTAACAGAAAACCAAGGTTTGATCAATGGAAAATCAGAGACACGTAACCAATATCATCTTACCGTCTAAAGGTCGAGTCAGAATCAAGCATCACTCTATTAAGAATAGGTAACCGTGATGCATTTTGCCTGAGTCTACAACCAAATGATAACCCGGGTTTCTGAGAGAGAATATGGATATGACAAAAAGCTACGAGAGACTAACCACAAAATAGGTTATTCAAGATGTAAAGCCAGTACCATTTTGCCATCCATAGTTCAAGTCAAGGTCAAATACAAAGCGTCGAACAGAAAAGGTAATTGACCAATTTTTCAAGCGCATCAATGAAGAAAAGAAGAACAAGAGATCAATACCTTATCGATTTATTATACAAGGTTCGAGGTCACTATTCAAGATTACCAGGAATAGTTAGAATTTTGGAAGTGGAATCAATGGAAAGAAGTTATTGTCAACAATATCAACATGGTAAGGTCACTCAAATAATATTTGACCAAGACCATTGTTAGAAAACCTCGATGACCGAAGTTCAGAAGGATAATCAAAAATAAGACCGGGTCAGCCGCGGAGATTGAAGCTTTTCATACATAACCCATGATGTAACAGAGATTTCCAGGTCAAGCGAGCAGTTTAGGACCATAGATACGATAAAAATTAGGACTAGTTTCTCCAATATTGTAATGGACCCTCTATTTTCCGTGAAAGTAACCCAGTAGGGTGATTACTTATAGGGATCAATACCTTCATTTGCATACATTTTGGATCATTTGCATCCACATCTGCATCCACGTCTGCATCACATATGCTTTTGACTATTTTGACACCATTTTAATTGTATGCATCATTTACATCTGCATCTGGATCACACATGCACTCCCATCTCACTCGATACTAGTGGAAGCAAATGAAAGACTGTATAGTCAACCTAAAGAAAGAGAAAAATATTGGAATCCCATCTCAAAGACGTTGCGCAGAACATTAGTGCTAAGTTTCCTATGACATATACCGAGTTATCCTCGATTCTCATCAAGAGCTATTGACTCTTGTTTATTCCAAATCGAAAAAAGCCTGTGACTACCACGTGGGAAGCACAGAGCATGCGACCGAGAATTGTAGAGCCCTAAAGAATGAGGTCCAAAGTCTAATCGAAATCGATGGTTTGAGGTTTGAAAACCGATAATAGAGATAGGTTTGAGGAGGTTATGACTTCTCATTTGAACATCAAACCGAAAATTTCATGCATATTTGTTGCAATTCATTTTTTACACTCTTTAATTCTTTGAATATTTCATTCATTTTTAGGAGTTGCCCTTGTTCTCCTATGTACACATAACAAATATTTTTGAAAATACATATACATATCATTATACACTTGGTCATAAAAGTTTGAAATGTGGTAGCATCTTTGCTCTGAACTCAAAGATTGATCCTAAAGTTTTGTATATTCAGAAGAAATCGAATGTTGCGGGGATATTACAAATGAGAGTCTCCGCTGATCTGCTCAGGCCGATAGAGGAACAACATGAGCGAATAGACAATGGGCAATTTCCATTTTTAGGAAAATAACCTTCTCAGGCACTTGTTGATCAAGATCTTTGAGGCGAGAGTCGACCTTAAATTTCTATCCCCTGAAGACCTTCTCAGGACTTCCCCGAATGGGATGACGAATGACATTTTTACTTCACATGAAGGATGAGGTAGGATCAGATAAATTAGATACTGAAATCAGAAGGATATCGAAAGAAAGTAGTCCGAAGCAAGCCCAAATCAAGTGAATGAGGATTTTTACAGATTGCAATATCAAGAAATTACAAGAAAGATGATCAAATCCAGGCAATACCAGAAAGTTGCAAAAAGGTGATCAAATCCAAATAGAGGATAACATAAAAGTACTCCAATTTTGTGGTAAACCTATAAGTTTTGAAAGAGGAAAAGAAAAGGAAAAAGAGAATCAACGTTTTATGAGCTACATTTTTAGATCACATAATCTAGAAACAGAAACTCAATTAGAAGAAATGAGACAAGGATAAACAAAGAATCCTTATTCTATGTACCTCAAGATCTTACAGATTTATACAGAAGTGAACATTGAATCTCATCCAAGACAAGTCGACATAAAGATTTCCAATTTTGGAAAAAGAGAATGAACTCTAGGGTGAAAACCTAAAATAGGCAGTCTAGAGCGACTCAAAAAATAGAAGTACATATATCACAAATATAGATACATTTACTGTACACACTTCATATCTAGATCAAATAATTCAGAAAAAGAAATTCAACCAAAAGAAACTAGGCAAAGATAAACAAAGAAATATTCATTTTAAACACCTCAAGATCTCACTTATTTGCATAGAAGTGAACATCGAAGCCCAACCGAGACAAGTCGGCCTGAAGATTACCAATTTGAAAAAAAGAGAATGAACTCTAGGGTGAAAATCCAAAACAGGCAGTCTAGAGTGACTGAAAAAGATAGATGAAAAATATAGAAGCATCTTTACGCCAATCGTGGACTCAGGTCTTACAAGATTTCAAAGACCATTCTGATCATTCAGGGAAGTCCAAACTAAATGAGATTGTCTTCAGACCACGCTTTCGTCCAAAGGTTAACCTTGCTTCAAGGAACGTCAAACTTCGAAGTGCCTGATCGACACCTAAATGAGGGAAGGATAGGGCTGGATGAGAAACTGAGATAATGAGGGTCACATAAAAAGGGGTAGCCTCTAGGAAGGAGATTGTTCCTTTTAAAAGCTCGATAGTCTAGAAGAAACTATACATTTATGTATATCCCCACAATAGTCGAGGATCCTTTAAATATGTTTTTCATTAGAGTTAGTCTTTACCAGATTGGGGCAAATATGTCATTGCATTTAACATTCATAAGGGCAAACTTTTTCTCAAATAGTTTTGCAACACACTCTAAAATCACATATATTTTTAAATCTTTCTTACATCGGAAATACATGCAAATAAAATCATTTTTTTCAAGAATTAAAAAAACTGAGAGCCAACCTCCATTGAGGTACCTCAACGAACAAAAAAAATGAAATCATGATAGTTTGATCAACCTTTATAAAGATCCAAACGAGAATAAAAAGAATATGAGTGGGGCATCATTATCCGCAAAATGACAGAAGCAGAACTCAAATCAGAAATGACCAGAGATATCATGAGGACTGACATAGTTTAATTAACAAAGCCTACATGGTCACCGAATGAGGATCGGGGCACCAACATTTTTGAAACAAAGAACAAAACTCCATGCATCATTGTATATGCTATAAATAGGTTACATCTGTACATATCAAACATACATCATGCATGCATGCATAATGAAACTACTTATGCATCATTTTTTTGATAAACAATCGTCTTACAGAAAAAGAAAGATAATGGTCAAGAAAGATATCCCCAAAAAGGATTTTGTGCATCTTTGCACCTTTCACAAAAGCTCTTTTGAATACCATCTTCCAAGAGAAAAAAGGAAAAGAAGAAAAATTTGACCAAGGAGATAGTATTTTAGACTTTAAGACCGTCACATTTGATGGACCTTTTGATAACCAGACCGACAGAATTAGGACATCATAAAAAAGAAGAAGATAAGGAAAATAAGAAGAAAGAAAACAAGAACAAGAAGAAAGAGAGAAAAATATTCTTGAGACGAAACTTGACAGACAGTGAGTATGTCGCCAAAACAAAAGAGGAATCGTGTACAAAGATCAAGACACTGGGGTAATCCAGACACCCTAGGTCTTTTTGAAAAGAAGATTGACAACCACCTCGGCGTGAGTCCCGAGATTTAAGGGAATTTTGGTAGCCCTTGTAGACGTGAGTCTCGAAAGATTAAAGATTAGGAACCACCCATGTATGGGTCCCGAGATTTAAGAGAATTTTTGGTAGCCCTTGTAGGCGTGAGTCCCGAAAGATTAAATATAGGCAAGCATTTGGCTTGAGTCCCAAAAGACTCGGAGATGAAGGTTCCATACAAAAAGGTGTCAACATGTTCGAAGTCCCACAAAAAGAGAATTTATAGCAGTTCTATACATAAAGAACTTACAAAAACCAAACACAGAAACTCATAGTTCTATATAGGAAGAGCTACCAATAGAAAAGTTCATCTATGATGCTATGGTTTTATATAGGAGAAACCGACAACCTCAAAGATGAGGAGTTCTATATATGAGGGATCCCATCTTTATTTTCATCTCTGAGATTGAATCTTCATATAGGAGAGGCACACAAATCGAGACTTCAGAGTGAAAGGTTTTATATAGGAAAAACCTCAACTCCGGATCAAGAAGTAAAAGTTCTATATAGGAGGGACCTTATTTTGCAAGATCCATCGTAACACAAAAGGTTTTATATAGGAGAGACCGACAACGTGGAAGACCTAGAGTTTCATGTAGGAGGAACCCCTATCTTCGTCATAGTCTGAGTGAAAAGCTCCATATAGGAGGGGCACATAACTCGAGACTTTAGGGTGAAGGTTTTATACAGGAGAAACTAGAACTCAGGATCTAGAAATGAAACTCTATGCCCCCTTGACTATAAATACAAGGTATGGAGGTTGCCCATTTCACTGACCAAGGAAAGAGTCGGTGAAGGCTTGGCCACATAAGAGAGCTTAGTCTCTCGGCTAGCCAAGGATCGGGGGGAAAACCCTCGGTCCTACCCGGTTCGATTGGGGTTATATTTTAAGATCCGATTTAGTTAAAAAATTTTGGAAGGGTTGTGGTAGATCTCGGTGAGGGTCACTCTGGGCTAGTCGTTCGAAATCTTAGGTATATTTTCTTTTCTTTATGTTTATGGTGTATTTTGAATATTTTTAATGAAAGTAGTTTATTAATTTAGTTTGTATTTAAATTTAATTTATGTTTTAGATTTTTATTAATTTATGTATGTTTTTAATTTATGTTTAGATTAGTATTATATTTGTTAGATTAATATTTATATTTATATTTTTATGTGGTGTATATAATTTATTTGTTATAATTAAGTTCCATAAATGATATTAATTTGTTAATGCGGGCCCCTAAATTCGGTCGTAAGCGAGGCCAACTCTAGTGTAGTGGTGGTGTTTCGGATGCTTACCTTTGAGTTTAGATGCTTTAAAATAAATACGCACATTTAATTAAAAATTAGCTTGATCGTCAAATTAGCCCGAAAAATTTAATATTAATGAAGTGGTAATTAAATAAAGTACCAATTTTTGGACGGTGTGAGGGTGTTAATCCTTCCCCATCCGTAATTGACTTCCAAACCCTAAACTTTTAAATCTCTGGTCTTATGGTGTCTGGTCTACCAAAACGACCAATAGCGACTCCAATTTTTATGAAAATCATTTTTTAACCAAAAACCCCACGTGGAAGACATTAATTTCAAAATGACACATTGAGAAATGTTTTCAAACCCCAAAATGAATTGTAACCCCCTTAGCCTGGCCTAGATGGAACCGGCTCTAATGGGTTACACGGGGAATACCGAACTAAGCCCGCGAAGGCCCGATTCGATAAACAACCCTGAAAATCGTTATATATATCTAGATGCATAATTAAGTTCCTACATGTGTTGGTCTTATGCCAAGTAAGAACGGAAGCAATCCAATCACAATCGAGCACTCGATTACACATATAAGTATATTAAGGACTAAAACATAAATATTTTAAATTCTACTGACAAGGTAGAAATTCGTTCCATCAAAGTATAAATAAGCATGCAAGTATCACTCACAATAAATTTCAAACCAAATAGAGTATTCTAACATCATCAATTAAATGCTTCACTAATTTGGGACCAAAATGTAAATATTATAAATTCTAAGGAATTTGTCCAAATTAAGTTATCCAAATTGAAATTAAGTAAACTTTATGCATTCATGTGAAATTTCAGCTCAAAATAACATCTATAGCTACCATAATTGAACAAAGAAAGATATCTGGACTAACATGTAATTTGGACACCTAAAGCTCATTATTCAGTCAGGGTTATCGATACAGCCAAGCCTTGTATCGATACCGTGACATGGCAGTAAACATATTACCTATCAAAGCTCAGGGGTATCGATATTGCCTTGGGCAGTATCGATACTTAGATGACTAATGAGGCCTGAGCATTGCACCATGGTTCGATGCCACCCAATTTTGCCTTGGGGTATCGATACCAGTACAGGGTGTTTCGATACCCCTGGGAGCATAACACTAAATTAGGCAATTTAAGTTGGTTTAACCCCATCCAAACATAACCAAGGATCATTATCAGCTACAAGCATAACTCCTAAACATAATGAACAATTTAACCACTCGATTACAACCATCAACACTCCATAACATCTATAAGCATGCACCCTAACTTTGACTCAATACCATAGACCATCATAGCCAAACATGCTTCAAGAAAATTTATCAACATATTATTCAACCAAAACAACAAGAAACATATTCATAGGTTGTTTATACAATTCTTTGGCTAACTCAAGAAACACTCAAAAAGGAAACGGATTTACACATTGCTAAGTCCTAATTATTTTTGTCAAATCATACCAAAATGTGAAAATTCTTTCCCCTTGGACCTCTTGCTCCAAATGCTGCCCTTAATGCCTTTATTTCTTTACAAAGATGAAAAGAGAGCTTAAGCGAAACATGCTTAGTGAGGTAGCTTTAAACATAAGTTCATCAATGCAACATTTAAAACCAATTTAAAACCACTATTTGCACTTTTCATGCTAAACCAAAGTATGCTTAATCAAATCATGCTCATATATATATAACTAAATCATTTCATGTATCATGCATATTGGCATTCTAGTGACAACATGTTGTGAACCTTTAGCTCACTGAATACTCGAATTCCTTGCCATAATCAGAGACACTTGGTCTCAACATGATCGGTTGGACACAAAGTCACCCTTGTATACATGTTACCCCCACTATGCACGGTCGAACATAAAATCACCCTTGTTTACGTATGGGTCAACTATATGCACAGTCGAACACAAAGTCACCCATTTTACATATGGGTCAACTATATGCACGGTCAGACACAAAAATATCAAGTTTTCTCTATATCACATGAACCAAGTTATTGCTCTATCACATACTCTATTAGAAATAAAATATTATAAACCAAAACACTAAGAAATAATAGAAAATTAAAAACTTTAACATAATATAAAATAAAAATATTTACATAAATCAGATTAAACTATAAAAATATATTAATCATAAAAATTAAAATTTATAAAAAATATATAAAAAATATTATACAAACATATAATAAAAATAAAAAATACTAACATGATTCTAGCTAAAGTCTCATACCGTAAACAATACTTGTGGTGGGAAGCTTCAGGTGGCTGCCGGCTGATCAAGTATTTCAAAACGAAAGCTTTAGCAGAGGATCCATGGTTTACTGTAAGAAGGACGTGAAGGAGGTGAAAGAGATTTATTGAAAAGGTAATAATATTTTATTATAATTATAGGTGATTTTGGGAGATGATATAATTAATATGCATTAAATAAGGATAAATTGTCGTTGAAAAGGGATTTGGATGATCTTTTAGATTTATGAAATATTTATTATTATTATTTTTTACTTTTGACGGAATAATTATTCTCTCACAAATAAAGTATATATATTTTTTATTAAAATAAACATATTATCGACGAAATCTTTGTCCCGTCATAAATAAAAATATTAATTTTTATTAAACTTGTCAGAATTTACGACGAAAAGAACATTTCGTCGATATTTTTTTATTATTATTTTTACTTTCGACGGAATAATTATTCTCTCACAAATAAAGTATATATATATTTTTATTAAAATAAATATATTACCAACGAAATCTTTGTCCCGTCATAAATAAAAATATTAATTTTTATTAAACTTGTCAGAATTAACGACGGAAAGAACATTCCGTCAGTATTTTTAAAAATTTTGACGAAATAATTTATTATCATCGGTAAATTGTGACGGATTTATAATCCGTCAGATTTTTTCCCTCAGTAATTTACAATTTTCTTGTAGTGTATATGCACGGTCGGACACAAAGTCACCCTTGTTTACATATAGGCAAGCTCTACACGCACGGTCGGATACATAGTCACCCTTATTTACGTGTAGGCAACATCATTATTCTCATAATCTTTATAGTGCACTTAATCCTAATGACATGTCATTTGTATTCGAAACTATAGTTAGTGTCACTAAACCAATATCAATTCCAATCAAGCATGTCAACTTGCTGCTCATAATGCACTCATAATATGTTCATCAAGTGAACCAAAATCATGCTCAACGGCTTAATCAAATGTAAGGCGAATAACCACATGTTGTTCTAATTCATTTTCATGCTTCCATAAGCCATGAATGTCTTTCTAAACCATGCATTTACAACAATTAACACATGCATGCATCATTTCAAAATTCAAGTTATGCATTTTCAACAAAATCTCTATGAAAACACATTTCTCAAAGCCATTACCAAATAGCCTAAACTTAGGAAAAATAGATCGAAACCTTTGTAACACTTACTCTTGAATTAAGGAAAATTTTTACACTATTCCGTAGTCCTCAAAACAGAACCGTTCATTTGCGAATCGCTTATAACCAAAATTCATTCACCGACAAGCGAAACAAGCCTTCGTCAATGCTTCAACGGCAACGCCAACGCATCAGCCACTTAAGAGACTTTTTGCACTTCCTCTACAACATTAAAAACAAAGCATATACACATCAAAACATGCTCAACACAACAACCACATTAAACCTCCACAAACTACCAAAAACTAAGCCAAAACACATCCGAAACAACACCAGCCCCTAATCTAACGAATCTAACACCTAAACCTCCTCAATTATGAACTAAAACACCTTCAAACCATCCTTATACCTCCAACAAAAGTAGAACACCTAAAACAGCCCATAAAACAACCAAAAACCACCTCTAAACAATACCGATTCAATTATTCCGGGATTAAAACTATGTGCCATAAATTCAAGACTCAATTAATCATCAAAGTAAGTATAATTTCATAGGAAATCATTCTAATTACAACCTTGAATGATATCTAACCTAATTTCTTGAAAATTCCATAAAAACATCAAAATCTTGAATTAAAATATGAAATCAATTTAGGATTAATGATTTGTAAGCCAAATGCTTGGGAATATCAAATAAAGAACCTTAGAAATGAAAAGAAATCAAAAAATTACCTTTGAGATCAATCCACCAAATTGATGTGAATTTTTCTCTTGATTTTCCTTGAAATTGGATGATGATTTTGCAAAATAAATTGGTAGATTTTGTAGAGAATGAGATGTTGAGTAAAATGAGATAAATCTTGATAAAAATGGAAACGAATTCAGCAAGTAATTTGAGAAATCATGGAGGGAAAATTTGGGAGAAAAAATGTGAAAATGGAGAGAAATTTTAATGGAAAGGAAAAATGGAATTAACCATCAATTAAAACTAAATTTGGTGAATAATCTCTATTAAAAATAATTTGAGTTAATGGCCTTCTAAGGATTCCAAGCTTTGACTTAATTTTCAATTTAGTCACTAAAAATCCCAATTTTCCAAAAATTATAACTTAACCCCTAAACTTTCCAAAATTTACAATTTAGTCACTAATATGATAATTAAGCTTAATTAAATTAAATTAAATTAAAACTGAATTATTATTCTCTTAACTTAAAAAACACCTTTTTAACATTTTTAAAACTTTTCTACATATTTATTATTTATCTGATTAAAATATTATTATTTTAATTTACCTGGAATTAGTGAACCGAAAAAACCCGATTCGACCCAAATTGAATCTCTCTAATCCATACTCTAACTTTTAGCCCATAAACCGGGATGTTACAAGAATATTTTTAGCGATACGCTTAATCGTGGATTTTTCACATCGCTACACACATATAAAAAATAATACTCCCTCCGTCCCAAAAATAATGTCTTTTATTGACTTTTTAAAAGTCAAATTTTTTAAACTTTGACTATAATTATATTAAATATTTTAAATAATTAAATTTTATAAATTATATATCTAAAATCTACTCGATTAGAAGTTTTTAAAATATTTTTTTTATATTTTATCAATAATAAATTTTAAATAATCAAGAGTCAAAGTTAAAAAAGTTTGACCTAAAAAAAAGTCAATAAGAGACAATATTTATGAAACGGAGGGAGTATGAAGAAATATGTATATAAAAATAAAGCGAAAACTGTTTAAATTACAATCAAACTATATTATAGTATTTTAAATAGTATAATTAAAATTTATATATAAAACCGAAAAATCGAATCGACTCGCACTCTCTAAAATCGAATCGAAATGAAAAAAATTCAAAAAAATAAAATTCAAATTATAAAATATGATGACTTAACTCGAATAACTCCAAATTTTTTAACTCGATTCGCTCGAACGCTCACCCCTAAATTCATATATAGATAATTCAAAATTTAATTTGCTCCCATCCCTAGCTCCAAGGATCTGAATGTTGCTTTAATTTACCCTCTCATCTTATTTTAATTGTTGCACTTAAGAGTAAAAATTTTCTTGCTTTTTATTATGTATTTTTTATGTTTTTTATTAAAAAAAATTAAAAAATAAATTTTAAACACTAACCATTATTTTCTATATTCTAAACTCTAAACCTTACACCCTAAAAAATACACTCTATCCTTAATTCTTAAAACCCTAATCACAACCTTAAACCCTAAACTCTCTAATTTAAGACAAATGTATGAAAGAAGACATGAAAAAGAGAGACGATTTCCACCCCTTAGTGTGGGGTAAAAATCATATGCCTCTTTATGGTGCAACATCTCATGAGTCGTTCGATTTTTTTTTAAAATAAATTTTTAATCTTAACCCTTATTTTTTATATCATGAACCCTAAATCTTATACCCTAAAAATAAACTCTACCCCTAAGGCTAATTCCCTAAACCCCAAACTATAATCCTTAACCTTAAACACTAAATTTTAAACTCTAAACCTTCTAATTTAAAACAGATACATGAAAAGAGGTATGAGAAAAAGGTAGATGATTTTCACCTCGTTTGGAGCTAATTATTAGCCAAATGATTATAATAATGTAATAAATAATTCTAATTCCATAGGTATGTTGAACTGATGAAATGCGATTATATTTTAATTCATCATGTTATGCTTGGCGGTGCATATTATAATTACATAAATTTAATTTTAAATGATAAGCTAAAATATATATTTAGTACTTTGATTTGAATTATTTTTTAAAAAACGGTATTTAATAAATTTTTATTCTTAAATTGATATTTAATTTAGAAATATTTTTTAAATCAAAACTTAAATAATTTTTACTTTTAAAATGGTGCTTGAACGGAACACATTCTCTCAAATTGGTATAAAACTTATATATTCTATTAATTATGTTTTAATTCAAAACAAAATAATAAATTTAACACTTTATATTTATAAAATTTATCAAAATATTTTATTATTCTCCTAAATTATTTGTTCTTCTTTCAGGAATGTTACATTATTTCTCTTATATAATAAAAGTTTAATAATAATTTATTGTTTTATAATAAAATGTAGATGTTCAATTATTTTTAATTTTATATACTCATTTGATTTGATAATTTTATATATTTTTATTAAATTGATGTAATTTTAAAATATTATGGGTTAAATTTATTGAATTATTTTGAATTAAGATCAAAATAATAGAATGTATAAGTTTTTAGGGTCAAATTGTTAATAAAAATATCAAAACCAGTAATAAAATTAAAATTTGGGTATCAACTTGAAAGTAAGGATTTTTAAGTACCAATTTAAAAAAAAATGTCTAATTCAGGTATCAACTTGAAAATAAAAATTCTTTAGCTACTAACTTAGAAGAAGATTTCTAATTTAAATATCAAATATATTTTTAAGCCTAAATTAAGAGCGTAATTATAGTAAATTATCACTCTTTCTAATATGAGTGTTCATTGTCGGATATCGGATCGAATAAAATCTGATTTTTTTCGGATTTTCGGATCAATGATATAGTGATCCGTATCTGATCCAGAAAAAAGAGGATATCCACATATTTGGATATCGGATATTCAGATCGGATAAAATCCGATTTTTTCGGATTTTTTGATCAATGATATTGTGATCCGTATCCGATCTAGAAAAAAGAGGATATCCACATATTTGGATATCGGATATTCAAATCGGATAGTCGGATATACGATTATCCAAAAATATAATTTGATTATACTAATTTTTCGAATTTGAAGGTTGTATTTATAAAAAAATTTAGAATTTCGAATATAATAATTAACAAATTATTAAATACAATAAAATTCACAATTATAAATTATTTAATTTTAAAATTTTTTAAATATAACAAACACTAAATGGTTAAATAGAACAAGATTAATATTAATAAAAAATTCAAATTTTGGATTTTTGGATATACGAATAATTCGAAACTTGAAATATTGTGATCTGTATCTGATCAGGAAAACTTAAAATCAAATCAAATATATGATCCAAAAATAACCGGATCGAATATCCAAATTTTCAAATCGAATGAGATTAACTAGATCAAATATTTTTGAACACCCCTACTTCCTAATAATGGAAGAATGTTATTAAAGACTTCAATTACATGTAATACTATTTTCTTTTTTCAAACTTGCATGCAAAGAAAGAAAGAAAGTCGGAATGAAGTCAAATATGTCGACAATTGATTGATCTAATAGGATGAAACGTTAAATCTCTCAAATAAAATTAAAATTTCATATTATATCTTTATAAATAGAGAAAACTATTTATTTATAAATTAAAATTAATAATTAATGAGTCGATACTTTAACCAAAAATTAAAGCCGAATATAGAGATGATAATGGATCGAATTTGGATTGGACTTTATAATGTCCAAGTTCAATCCAATTAATAATTAGACTTTCAAAAAAATCCAAGTCCATTTACATAAATCTAAATTCATTCCAATAAAATATCTAAAATCCAAATCCCAATAAAATATAAAAAATCTAAATCTAAATTCAATAGTCTAAATCCAATTATTTTTTAAAGTAACGACTTAAACAAATATCTTTAAAAAAATATTTTTATCAAACAAATATTTTTAAATTTATAGCACAAACAAATCTCAACAAATATTATAATCCAATATAAAAAAATTAAAGTAATAACTCAAACTTTTTAAATCTAAAAATTTTAAATATTTTTATTCAGGTTTATATATGTATCGGATTCATATCAAATATGGATTCAAGTTGAATTCAGATCAGATCATGACAATATCTATATTCGTTTTATTCAGACTTTTTTAATCATATTTGGATCGATTTTTTCTTCTCAAGGGTAATGTTAATAACAAATCTTAGCCTTCTCCATTTTCCTGGATTGAATGGGAGAATGATTGGGTCATGCTGTCCTTGGCAATAACAAATCTTAGCCTTCTCCATTTTCTTTTGTTTTCCCGGTTCCTGGGTTCTTTCGCAATTACTTTCTACGGTGGGTGCAAGTAGTAGCAAATACAGGAACAAAGTCAGGATTTACAATTGAGGGAGGTAAAACATAAATATTTAAAAATAGATGATAAATTTATAAAAAAAATAATTTTTAAAAGAATTTAAATAAAAGATAAAAGTAAAAAAAAAAATTCTTCGAAGGTGGAAGAACGATTGCTCCTCCCCAACCCTTAATAACTTCCTCCCTGAAAAATCATTGAATTTTGGGCATAGATCAGAAGATATCAACAAAATAAAATTATAATCAAGTATTTAAATTACAGAATAAAATTAAAATTACGACCGATATATTACAGAATTTATAGACATCATATCATGATTTTAAGTTGTCGATGCATGATTTTAATAAAATTAAAAATTAAAAGATTTATGGTTAAATAGTCTTTAGACGATGAAAATATAAACCCCAAAAACTAGCCTAATTGAAAATTAGGTTTTGACGATCGAAAATTCTACATCGATAATTTAAGTTATAGTATTGACTTTTGACCAAGTGGTCAATTGTATGAATATTGAATCTTAATTAAATATTGATATTGATGAAGGAAAATATTGAAACATGATTTAGTGATTGTAGTGACCCCTTTTAAAAAAATAAAATTTATAAAGTTAAGGAAAAGATTCAGAATCAAAATTAGAATTGAAAATTTAGTGAAAGATTAAAACTAGAAGTTTAGGAGTTTTGACAAGATTAAAAATTCTAAAAATGACATTAAAATTGGAAGTTTAAAAAGTTCGGGAGTTTAGAGACGTAGAATTGGGAAAATAATTTAGAAATCTAGGGATTTGAACAATTAAAAAATTATAAAATTAAGAATTTAATTTGAAAAGGAAAAATTAGATATTAGGGTTTTAAAACAAGAATTTAGAAAAATTGAGATTTTAAGAATTTAAAAAAGGGAAAATTAAATTGGGTTTTAGAATAGGCTTAACTCATAAATAAGTGTCTAAATTATACACTTTTTTTGAAATAGGTGTCTAAAGTTTTTTTTGAGCTGAAATAGGTGCCTAAAGTTTTATTCAGTTAGTGTTTTAAGGTAACACCGTTAAAAAAATTGTTTAACTTATAAATAGGTGCTCAAACTATATATTTTTTTAAGATAAGTGCCTAATATTTTTTTTAGTTGAAATAAGTACCTAATATTTTTAAATATGTTTATTTAATTAAGGCTTAAATTTTATAAATGCGTTTGAACACCCACTGTGAAAAAAAATATAAAACAAGGTTGGCCAATCGATTTACTATATTACTCACATCTCCTTCGATCATCACGTGTTTCTATCCACGTGCACGTGTATGCGTACCCTCGAATCGACGAATCGATTGAATACCTTGATAGTGTTCAATCGCAGAACACTCCCCCCCAACTTTTGCAATCAGTAAAAGATTGTAGGTTTTTATTTCGTTAAACTCCTGGGAAAATATAGTTGTACATTTGAATTATCCGGAATGCATTACGGCCAATGTAATATCAGACGTCATTTATGATTAATAAAATTTATTAATTTTTTAAAAATAATTTAATTTATTAAATAAAACATTAAACACTAATTTAACTTAAAAACATTAAACATAAAATTAAAAATTATAGTAGAAACACATTTAAAAAATTTAAGCCTTGATTAAATAAACGTATTTCAAAACATTAGGTACTTATTTTAAAAAAAAAATAGGCACTTATTTTAGAAAAAAATATATAGTTTGAACACCTATTTATAAGTTAAACAAATTTTTTTAACGGTGTTACCTTAAAACACTAACGGAATGAAACTTTAGGCACTTATTTCAACAAAAAAAACATTAGGCACCTATTTCAGAAAAATATATAGTTCGGGCACTTATTTTAGCCCCAAAAAATATTAGGCACCCATTTCAGAAAAAAATTATAGTTTAGGCACTTATTTATGAGTTAAGCCTTTAAAATAAGAATTTTGAAAAATTGAGATTTTAATAATTTAAAAAAGGGGAAAATTAAATTGGGTTTTAAAAGGAAAAATAGGGAGTAAAATTTGAAAATTTAGGTTTAGAAATTTGGGAATGTGAGAATTTGGGGATTTAGGGTTTGAAAAGACCTCAATTAAAAGGGTAAAGAATAGGGTCACTAAAATTATAAATGGAAAATAAATTGAAAAATTGAAAAACAATCGGAATGATTTCAAAAATGATTTGAAAAAATGGAGTCCCTACCGGTTACTTTAGTAGACCGGACACAGAGAAACGAAAGACTCAAATGAAATAGAGTTCGAGAGTTGGTTACGATTAAAAATGATGTTAGTATTTTAAAATCACCCAAAAATTGACACCTTTACAAAATTATCGCTTAGTTAATTCTAAAATTTATGAGTTAAAGTGATAGTAAATTAATATTTAATTATAAACTCGAACATATTTTAAAAGTCTCTTTATTCGAAGGTAAACACATAATTTGTCACCACTACGTTTGATATCGGCCTCATTACGACCGAATAAAGAGACATCACATTTAAAATTAATTAATTAGAGTGTAACCTTAAGTAATATTAAATAGCAATGACAAATATACAAGATGAGTACAACATACATGGATAATAGAAAAACAAAAGTAGACATAAATATAAACAAACAAACAAATACATACATACATAAACAAGGGATAAATTAAAAAACAAAAAAAAGGATAACAAAATAAAGAAATTGGTTATCGAAAACGACTAATTTGGAAGGAAAACAAAAGTGAAGGTTTAAATCGAAAAGCAAGAAAAGAAAACTAGAACCGGTGACCAAAATCTAATGAAAATAAAACTAAATTGTTGATTTAAAGAAAAAATGGACCAAAATTGGAGACAAGTGAAATCAAAGAGATAAATTGAGACTCAAAAAAGTATTATTTCGCAAATTAGTGACTGAAATAAACTAAAACATGATTTAAGGGATAAAATCAAAATCCTTCTATTTGAAATCTGGTGTGATTAAATAATCAAGGATGAAATTAAAAAGCGAGACAAAATATGAAGGACCATGGAGCTAAATACCCTTACATGGAAGGATTTAATGAGATGATTTGCCCATTTTCTTTTTAAAACTTGGTATAAAACACAAATTAAAATACTAGTCTCCCCCTTTTCATTTATTTTTCTTTCGAAATAAACTCAAGCTTCAGATTCTCTCTAAAATATTTAAACATTCTTCAAACCAAGAAAAACGTCAGGAACCTCCTTGTTTTCCAGAAACCAGTCGCATCGTCCGTCGTTAGCGTCGACCGACGAGGCAAAACCTACCCCTTTTCTTCATTTTTAAACCAGAAATAAAAATACTTCAGGAACCTTCTTGTTTTCCAGAAATCAGTCGCTAGTGTCGACTGACGAAGCAAAACCTACCCCTTTTTCTTCATTTTTAAACCATAAATAAAAATCAAACCCTTCTCTCTTTATCTTCAAACCAAAATCTTCATTTAGAAAAACAAAGATGAAATCCTTCCTTTTGAGAGATTAAAAAACACAATAATTTCTCTGCTGAAAATCAACAATGGAGAAAATTATATTCGATTCGAAGAAGGTTTTTCTCTCTCTTTGATCGCGGTTCACCAATGGAACAATGCCACGACTTATCACCGTCCAAAGAGAAGAGGACGAAGGAGAACTATATCAATGAAGGTAAAAAACTTAGAAAATTCCTTTATTTTGATTGCATGCAAAAATACCAACGAGAATTTACCTCTGTAAATTTTTCTATTCATTTTATTGATGATGAAAAAAAAACCTACATGGTTGTTAGAATCGTTTTTTATGAAAGATAATTACATAAATTTCAGAAGGAAATAAAACCTAAAATTCCTATTGGATGTTATTCTTTGAATTCTTGTTTGGGTTCGAATGTATCTCTGAAATTTGTTGAATTTTTGACATGTGCTATGAATTCCTCCGATTATGCCCTTGGAAAGAATTCGTTGTATTTGCTCTAGAATTTCTCGTACGATTCTAATATATCTTTTTGTTTGTTTGTGCATGTGGTTGTCAGAAATGGACAATCGGACGACGACCGACGACGGCGATGGAGAGAAAGAGTCATCCGAGAGTTGAAGAGTCTCGCGTGATTTCCATGCACGCGAAGAGCTCGAACAATCACGCGTGCAATGCGTGAAGGATCTGAAATTTTTCTTAGTGTGATCCCAACCGTTAGATCTGATCTCGGATCTGAAATGTTTCTTAGTTTGATCCTAACCGTTGGACTGTATATATTTAATGTTGGGCTATTTATTTAATTATGAGTTTATATCTTATCTAATATAATAATAATAAAATATAATAATGATATAAAACAAAATAAATAAGATTAAAATAAATAAATAAATAAATGATAAATAAATAAAAAGTTGAAAAGGAATCGCAAATTAGAAAAGAGAATTAAATATATTATGTAATATTTTTGATTTTTAAGGAAATAATATCATATAATATATACATTTTTTTGTATTAAGAAAGATTAAAAAAAGGAAATAAATACAAATAAAATTAAAAGGATAACATACGCATACTAAAGTAAAAACTAAAGCCCGTCATTTGAAATTGAAATAAAAAAAATAAATTTAAACCTTGGATAAAATTAATGATTACAGTGATTAAATTGCAAAATTTGAAACTATTAAAGCAAAAGTGTAAGTAGTAAAAGGTTTAGGGACTAATTGAGTAATTAGCCCCTCAAAGGATTTGTCATCTCATACGTGGCTATGGAAGGAACCTTCACCGCAAGAAAACTATTGAACAAGCGCATACTTTCTGTAGCGATGTAAAAAAAAATCTACGATTAATTAAATTCGCTAAAAATAATTTTTTTTCTAAGTTGGAAAACATTTTTTGATGTGTCGTTTTGAAAATTAATGTTTTCCACGTGGGGGTTTCTGTTTCAAAATGATTTTTGAAAAAATTGGAGTCGCCACCGGCCGTTTAGGTAGACCGGACACCATAAAACCAGAGATTTTAAAGTTTGGGGTTCGGGAGTCGTTACGGATGGGGAAGGATTAACACCCCCACACCGCCCAAAAATTGGTACTTTATTTAATTACCGCTTCATTAATATTAAATTTTTCGGACTAATTAGACGGTCGAATTAATTTTTAATTAAATGTGCGCATTTATTTTAAAGCACCTAAACCCGAAGGTAAGCGTCCGAACCACCACCACTACACTGGAGTTGGCCTCGCTTACGACCGAATTTAGGGGCCCGCATTAACAAGTTAATATCATTTATGCAACTTAAACATAACGAATACATCACATAAAATAAAAACATAAATAAATACATAAAAACCTAAATACTAATCTAACAAATAAAAATACTAATCTAAAGCATAAACAAGCGATACAATGCATGCCAACATGAAAGAAAAACATAACATATATATATATATATAAATAATCAGTGTATAAGCATGTAAGAGAAAAAAGTAAGAGCAATTAATTCTGACACATGAAATAAAAATAAATGAATGGTTGAACATATATACAAGGTACATATTAACATTTTTGGAAAATACATAACATATGTAATGAAACATATTTACCATATGTAATATATTTAAAACTTAAAAGAAATTTTGAAAACATGCAAAATTGACACAACAATCAAGACTGAAAATTAACCATATGTGATGTCGTTTGTAGAAAAGAATAAAAAGAAATAACCTACTTTATTTACGGTGGAAAATGTAAAATGAAAGAGAAAGAATTTAATGCATAATTAAAATTTTTAAAAAAACCTTTTCGTTATCTGTTTTAAACATAATAAATTATTTATTTATATTCAAACATTAAAAGAGTTTAGACTCTTAGACTCTCCTAATCCTATTCTCTTTCTTCATCCATGAACGTCATCAAGATGAAGAAGATCTCAAGCTCCGCCGGCCATTAGATGCCGTTTAACGGCGGCTCGGCTTCCTGGCATAGATTCAGCTATCTTCAAAATAGTCTAGTAAGATTTCGAAGACCCCTTTTATGACATGAGATTTAAAAAGATTTTTGAATCTGAAACATAGATGAAAACGTTATTTAGATTAGAAAACAAACAAAGCATGAGAAAACTGATTTCGTTGTTCGATTCACAAAAGATTCTTTGATGTTTTTTTTTAAAAAAAAACAAAGAAAATGAAGATTGAAGGACCACCCTATTTTCATTTGTTCCTCCGCAAAGGCTCACCCTGATTTGGGTTTATCGCTGGCGATAAGGAACTCGAAGAATTATAGGGAGGTTTCTTTCCTTTCTATCTCATATTTTCTGTACTTAGATGTCTATGCAAAAATGAAGGAGAAAGGAGATAGGGAGAAACTTTTACCGGTGAAGAACTGGATTTTCTTTTTTTGATTCCCTGAGAAAAAATACAAAGCTCTTTTTTGTTTTCTGTTTACAATCGTTCCCCCTTTTCCTTTGAATATCATGAATATTATATAGAGATTTCTCTCCTAGCCATTATCTACATCTGCCATTTTTCTTCTTTTGATACTCTGAGATTTCCTGGATTTAGGGTTTTTTTACTTCTTCTGGTAATTGGATTTGAATGCTTCTTTGTTTCTTTTACACGTTTTCCAGGGTCGCCGGCGGGTCGTACAATAATACAGGCGATGACAGCAGTCGAGGAGGCTCACGGTATTCGAAAAGTCACGAGTTGAGCGCGTGGAAGACGAGTGGTCGCGTGCTTGGACGTGTTGGGAGTCTAGAAGCTTTCCGGAATCTAATCTTGGCCATTCATCTTGTCTCTGATCCAATGGTCCAGAAAGCCTGATGGCTGCAACAACAGATAGTTAACAATTAGGGTTTTCCAAAAGCTTGGGCCATGTAAATATTGGGCTTGTAATAAAATGGGTTTAGACTTGTAATTAATTTAGACTGATGGGTTTAGTTATTTATTTATTTATGGTTTTTTAATTTTAATTCTGGGTCTCAGCATAACAATGATAATACAATACAATAATATAAACATAGTAGTAATATAATAAACATACATGACACATACCATAACAAGATAATAAATAAAAGGGGTACACACATAAATTATACGTAAATATAACATATGTAATAATATATTATATACTTTACGTAACATACACATAAAGGTAAATATCATATATAATGGGATACATAAAATCATAGTAGAAACACATAACACGTAGTATAATGACACAATATATATACTAGTAATAGACCCTTATTCAAAATGCGAAAAATTAAAGATTTAAATTTTCCGGTTAAAAATGGGTGATTACAGTTGCCCTCTTTATCCGTTCTTGTGAAACAAGAACAGGGCAAAGACCATAAGCATTCATTTTTAACCGACTTCCCTGTCAGTAGTCTCGGAATAATGTGTTTTTCTGAAACTCTCCACCTTCCTTGACTGAGTATTCTGGTTCGTAAGTCCCTTATGTATCGAACTTACTCGCCTTTTGGTAGCTGTAGGTCACTCCTACATATGACCATTTGCCTTTCAAGCAGATCTTGCAAAACAAAAGTCCCTCCTATATAGAACTCTCATTTCTAGATCTCGGGTTTTGGCTTCTCTTGTATAAAACCATCACCCTGATGTCTCGAGTTATGTGCCCCTTCTGTATGGAGCTTTTCACTCAGACTATGACGAAGATAGGGGTTTCTCCTATTTAAAACTCCTGGTCTTCTATGTTGTCGGTTTCTCCTATATGAAACCTTCTGCGCCGCAACGGATTTTGCAAAATAAGGTTCTTCCTGTATAGAACACTTACTATGAATCTGGAGTTAGGGTTTCTCCTATATGAAACCCTTCACTCTGTAGTCTCGAGTTGTTTGCCTCTCCTATATGAAGCCTCAATCTCAGAGGTGAAAACGAAAATGAGGGTCCCTTCTATATAGAACTCCTCTTCTTTAATGTTACTGGCTTCTCCTATATGAAACCGTCATCTTGTGGATGAACTTTTCTGTTGGTAGCTCTTTCTGTATATAACTATGAGATTCGTATTCGGTGCAGTGCGAATTCTTTCTGTGTAGAACTATAGCGAACTTCATTGTTGTGGAATCTCGAGACATGTCTACACCTTCTGTATGAGACCTTTGTCTTCGAGTCTTTTGAGACTTGTGCCCATAGTTATCGGCTTTCTCCCAACATTCAGGATTTATGCCGAGAATAACTGCCAAAGTTCTAGTGCGGTCCCGTGTTACCTGTTAACAAAATGGTATGATGCCATGAAAAGTATTAGAATGCTTCTAGCCCTAGGGATGTCTAACTACATGTGATGCATGAATGTTTTGGCTTTCGGGCTGCGCCTTGTTTCGATTCTTGTGGTCTGTCGATTTCTTTTCCTTCTCTTTATGTGATGACCCCATCTCGAGTACACCTTTAAGGTGTCATCTTTCGAAACTTCAACCCTTTTTTTTAAGGCGCCCTTTCGGGTTTTCACCTTGCACAACAATTTGTCTTTCTCTAAAATATTGGAAGTATTAACATGCTTAATCTTTCACTCTTTGTGGGCCTCTTTTCATCGACATGAAGCCTTGTGTCTGCACTAATTGTGTTCCTAGCTACCTGAATTTTTAAGATTAGATTACAGTAATGCTTTAAAATAATCTTTTTATCTTGAAACTTGTAAGACGTTTGTAGAACGAGAAGAGACGAGGAAATATAGGTAAGGAGTCAAAGTTTGCATTAATCATCGGACAGGTTGGGATAAATTTAAAAGTTATGGAAAACATAACAAGGCAAGGCTTAAAGATTAAGATCTCTATCAATCCACCGTATGAATGATATATCTTCCTATCAACCGAAGAGATATCTCTGCTTGGAGTTCATTTTGCCTTTGAGGTTCATTCTTATGAAGGTGCCTCCCTTGTCAGACCCGCTCTATCTGAGTCGCCCTTTGCGGGTTTTCAACTCGGACTCCCCCTTTTGCTTCTAGACGCCCTTTTTGGATTTTCATCTAGAGCTCTCCGTTTTTTTTTTGTTTTGTTTTTAGGCGCCCTTTCGGGTTTTCACCTTATGCATAGTACTTCTTGACAACATCGGAGTTGATAGGATTTTTCAATACTTCTCCGTCCATCTCAGTCAAGATCAATGCTCCGCCAGAGAATGCTTTCTTCACCAAAAAAGGTCCTTCCCAGTTGGGTGTCCATTTTCCCTGAACGTCTTTTTGTATTGGCAAAATTTTCTTAAGCACCAAATCTCCTTCTCGAAATTCTCTCGGGCGTACCTTTTTATCATGGGCCCGCATCATCCTTCTTTGATACATCTGCCCGTGACATATGGCTTTTAACCTTTTTTCTTCAATAAGGTTCAACTGATCGAACCTGGATTGCACCCATTCTGCTTCATCTAACTTAACCTCATTGAGGACCCGGAGAGAGGGAATCTCCACTTCAATAGGCAACACTGCTTCCATACCATATACTAAAGAGTAGGGTGTTGCCCCCGTTGAGGTGCAAATAGATGTTCGGTAGGCAAATAAAGCGAATGGTAATTTCTCATGCCAGTCCCGGTATGTCTCTTTCGTTTTGGAAATGATCTTCTTTATGTTTTTGTTGGCCGCCTCTACCGCTCCATTCATCTTAGATCGGTAAGCGGTAGAATTGTGATGCACTATGTTGAATTGGTCGCACACTTCCGTCATCAGCTTATTATCTAAATTAGTGGCATTGTCAGTGATGATCCTTTCTGGCATCCCGTATCGGCAGATGATCTCCTTTTTCAAGAACTTAAAAAACAGTAGACCTTGTGATATTGGCATAAGAAGCTGCTTCCACCCACTTTGTAAAGTAATCGATGACGACCAGGATAAAACGGTGCCTGTTAGAAGCTTTGGGATATATTTGCCCGATAACGTCTATGCCCCATGCTGCAAACGGCCAAGGAGCGTTCATGGTATGTAAGGCCGTAGGAGGAGCGTGTATCTTATCAGCATAGATTTGACATTTGTGACACCTTTTGGCGTAATCTATACAATCTCCTTCCATGGTTGACCAAAAATAACCGTATCTCAAAATCTTTCGGGCGATTGATAAACCATTGGCATGTGTTCCACGTATCCCATCGTGTACCTCCGTTAGGATCTCATTTGCTTCTCTAGCGTTCACACATCTCAATAGAACCTGGTCATGCCCTTTTTTGTACAAGATCTGGCCATCGAGGACATAACCAGTAGCCATCTTTCGGATCATCTTTTTATCGTTCTCATTAGCCCCTTCAGGATATTGTTAGGACTTGATGTATCGTAAGATATCGTAATACCAAGGATTTCCATCAGTTTCCTCTTCTAAAGCACAACAATGAGCTGGCTTCTCAAAAGTTTGCATCTCAATAGGCTTCATTTCCGCTCCGGTGTTAGCTTTAAACATGGAAGCTAGAGTTGCTAGAGCATCAGCCATTTGGTTATTCTCTCGTGGGAGATATGTAAAGCTGATCTTTTCAAACTCCTTGACCAGTTCTTGGATTAACTCGTAGTACCGAATCAACTTCGAATCTCTTACTTCCCATTCTCCTTTTAATTGGTAAATCACTAAGGAGGAATCTCCGAAGACCCGAAGTTGTCTAACCTTTCTCTCAATGGCAGCACCCGAACCCATGACACATGCCTCATATTCGGCGATATTATTTGTGTAGAAGAATTCTAATCTGCTAGTAAAGGGGTAGTATGCTCCATCCGGGGAGATCAACACTGCGCCTATCCCGTGTCCTAAGGCATTTGAGGCACCATCAAAGTAAAGTTTCCACGAGCTATCATCGGAGACATCTTCTTCAGTTGTTACACACATCAAATCTTCATCGGGAAAACTCGCGTCCAAGGATTCATACTCGTCTGAAGCGCGACTAGCTAGAAAGTCAGCTATGATACTCCCTTTTATGGTCTTTTGATTCACGTATAAAATATCAAATTTGGATAATAACATTTGCCATCGAGCCATTCTCCCGGTCAATGCGGGTGTCTCCATCAGGAACTTTAGAGGGTCTAATCTAGATATCAACCATGTAGTATGGTATAACATGTATTGTCTTAACCTTTTAGACGTCTAGACAAGGGCACAACACAATTTCTGAACTGGTGGGTACCTTGTCTCGCAGTCAGTGAATTTCTTACTCAAATAGTATACGGGCCTTTCTTTTCTTCCGGAATCATCATGTTGTCCCAATACACAACCCATAGATCTCTCATGGACGGTCAGGTATAAAATTAAAGGTCTATTTGGCACTGGCGCTGTCAAGATTGGGGCATTGGTAAGGTATATTTTTATCTTCTCTAAGGCCTTCTAACATTATTCATTCCAGACCCCAGGATTGTTCTTCCTTAATAACCGAAATACAGGGTCACATTTGTCGGTCAACTGGGCGATGAATCGTGCAATATAGTTCAACCTTCCTAAGAATCCTCGGACCTCTTTTTGTGTTTGAGGAGGAGGAAGTTCTCGGATGGCCTTGACTTTATCTCGATCAATCTCAATACCCCTTTTGCTCACCATAAATCCTAGGAGTTTTCCAGAAGTGACCGCAAAGGTACATTTGGCAGGATTAAGTTTCAATTGGAACCTTCTCAACCTCCGGAACAACTTCCTTAGGTTCTAGAGATGCTCTTTTTCCGTTTGTGATTTTGCGATCATGTCATCTACATACACCTCTATCTCTTTATGCAACATGTCATGAAAGAGATTTACCATTGCTCTTTGATAAGTTGCACCAGCATTCTTAAGTTCGAATGGTATCACTTTGTAACAAAATGTTCCCCAAAGGGTTACGAATGTGGTTTTCTCCATGTCTGTCGGATCCATCTTGATCTGATTGTATCCTGAGAAGCCATCCATAAATGAGAACCAAGAATAACCAGCGGTATTGTCAACCAATGTATCGATGTGTGGTAACGGAAAATTATCCTTGGGACTCGCCCGATTCAGATCGTGATAGTCTACACACATACGAAATTTTCCATCTTTCTTGGGTATCGGTACAATGTTCGCAACCCATTCAGGATACTTAGAGACTTATAGGAAACCGGCATCGAATTGTTTCCTTACTTCTTCGCGAATTTTTAACAGTATATCCGTTCTCATTCTCCTTAGTTTCTGTTGGACTGGTTTACATTCTGGCTTCGTCGGTAACTTATGCGTCACTATGTCGGTATCCAATCCTGACATGTCCTGATATGACCAGGCAAAAACGTCTTTGAATTCTTGAAGTAAAGTTATTAGCTCAATTCGGGTTTTTGAGGAGCACGTAGTTCCAATTTTGATTTCTTTCATATCATCATCAGTCCCTAGATTCACGATTTCAATTTCCTCCTGATGTGGAAAAAAATTTTCTTCGCTAGCCACCATTCTCAATAGCTCTTCTGGTATTTCGCACTCAATTTCTTCTTCATCCTCCTCAATATTTGCCTGAATCTCCAGACGTTCAAAATCCACCTCGGAATTGGACGAAGTATCATTCATACAGTTAATCATTGGAGACCTACAAAGAATAACGACAAAAGTATTGGGAATAGAATGGGTTGTATGAAAGGGTATGAGTGATGAATGAATAAATGAATGAATGAATAAAATAGAGTGAGAAAAAAGATAAGGGGATTTCATTTAAACAAAAGGGAAGACATTTTCATTACAAGTTAAAATAGTTTGTAACATGTCAGCCATGTACAAAAAGGAGTCTTCCTCGCTCTTAGGCATTTGAAAAAAGATAAGTTCTAGAGCATTACTCAGATCTGGCCCTAAAAACTACAGGTAGATCAACACACTCCCAATTGGTGAGGGTTTCCCCGGGTACACAAGGACGGATGTTGGTCAACACATGACTGGTAGCGTAACCTTCAGCAATCGTGTTGACGTACATCCTTTCAAGCGAATCAACAAACACTTCTTCTTGATTTAGTTGGTCCCTGACATCGATCTCTTCTTGTATTTTCTTCTCAGGATGTACAAAACCACCAGATATGAAAGAGTCTCTAATATCTGGGAACGTCATAGGGGCCCATGGGATATCTTCTCCCCTCATCCTAGCCTTCCTTTGTTCGGCTTTCCTTCTATACTCTTCTCTTCTTTGATGCATGCGGGGTTTCTACCCGAGTCTGAAACGATCTTTCTTGAAGATAACATTCTTAGGGCGCAGACTGCCCTGTAATCTCTTTCCTAGCCCTTTTCCAGTCTTGGCACCACGACCTAAGGTTTGGCGAACTGACATTTTGGTGGTATTGGACAGTCTGGGACAAGGGATACGACTACCTTCAGCTACAAACGTAGCGTTCACAAACTCCAATGCCCGGAAAGAACATTCAACAACGTCTTCATCATTCTGAACATATGGGGCCTCTGACGTCACAGAAGCTATAATCTCTTGTTTTGCCCCCACCGTGACTAACTTTCCTTCAATGACGAATTTTAGTTTTTGGTGTAGCGATGACGGTACTGCCCCGGCAGAGTGAATCCAAGGTCTCCCTAGCAGACAACTGTATGAAGGCCTAATGTCCATCACAACAAACTCCACGGTATACTCTGTTGGCCCGATAATTAAGGGTACCTCTATCCTTCCCAATGTTCCTCTCTGGGTCCCATCGAAGGCCCTTACTGAATTGTGACAGGGTTTGAGATGGGAATTGTCTATGGGCAGTTTTTGTAGCACTGCCATTGGCATCACATTAAGCGCAGATCCATTGTCGAGGAGTACACCTAGTAGTACGTATCCCTTGCAATGGACAGTAATGTTCAAAGCTTTGGTAGATCCCATCCCTCCCTCGGGGATCTCATCATCACTGAATGTAATATAGTTATCTGTTGTAATATGGCCCACAATACGATCTAGTTTAGATACGGAAATATCTCCTGGCACGAAGGTTTGGTTCAACACCTTCAGTAATGTGTCACGATGTTTTTCTGAACTCAGCAATAGTTCCAATACCGTAATCCTGGCAGGTTGTTTCCACAGTTGTTCCACCACGATGTATTCGCTATGCCTCAAAAATCTCAAAAACTCTTGGGCTTGCGCTTCTGTTACTGGTTCTTTGATTTTTGGCGGTGGTTCTTCATCGAATATTCTAGCCGGAATAACAGGTACAACTTCATCCTTGCTTGGTATAACTTCTGGAACTGTAGGTGGCGCAGCGGAATAACATCGACCACTTCGGGTGAAATGACTCACCTCATTTACAGGTTCTCCTTCTTTACTTTCTAACCCTCCTTTGTCGTCTCTTCGCTTATCTTTCGGCTCTCCTTCTTGTTCTTCTTTATCATCAATTATTTGTTTGCCTGATAGGGTTTCGTCGGGAATGGTGACAGTTGTAGCATAGCTCCAAGGGATTCGCTTCGTGTCCTAGAATGAGAAGTGCTTGGGTGTGCTAATAACAATCTTAGGGGCTGCCTTTAGGACCTCGTACTGAGACGTACTTGTATCTCGAGGTTTAGATGAGATTATGAGGGGTCGTCCTACACCATACTTGGTATTAGAATCATCTGATGCATACACCTCGTGTGCGGCTCTTTCTTCAAAGAACTCGATTTGTTTTTGATCCATCAAGTGTTGGACTAGCCGTTCAAACTGAACACATTTTTGGATATCATGACTATCATCTTGGTGAAACTCGCAATACTTTCCCGCTCCTTTTTCCACATACACCATTGCATTATCAATTAAACGAGTCATGCACAACTGCTAAAAGACCCATCTGAGTGGTGATTTGACCTCTAATATGCTCTCCTTAGCCTTCCTGGTGGATTCTTCTTCAATTGCATTTACACCTCGATTTCCGTGGTTTGGCAAAGGGTTAGCAGCTACATTGGGCTCCTCGAACTTGAGTACTCCTGTATTAATCAAGTTTTGCACCAATTTTTTAAACGACAAGCAATTCTCAATAGAGTGACCGGGAGCACCGCCGTGGTACTCAAAATGAGCGTTGGAATCATACCAAGCTGGGAAGGGAGGCTTAAAAGGTGCCACAATGTACGGGCGTACTAGGTCTGCATTATATAGTTGCGTATACAATTCCCCATATGAGACTGGTAAAGAGGTAAATGTTTGATTCTCTTTTTCCCTTCTAGGGGCTTTCTCCCCTTTCTGATTGTTGTTCTGAGGTTTCCCGGTTGACGAATGTGGTTGAGCAATAGTATAATTCTTCGAGGTGTTGTAGGTGTTGACAGAATTCACTTCCCCATCTTTTTTCTTATTGTATTTGCGAGAATTATCACCATTGTCAATCCTTCCGCTTTTAATAGCCATTTCTAAAGATTCACCGGTTCGAATAAGATCGACAAAACTTTGGATGGTATGATTAATCAGTCTATCATACAGAGCACCTTTTAGAGTGTTGATAAACATTGGTGTAATCTCATGTTCCGGGATGGATGGTTGAATCTGGGAGGCCACATCTCGCCATCTCTGTGCATACTAACAAAGACTTTCGTTCGATTTTTGCCACATACCATCAAGCATGATACGATTGGGTACCATATCCGTGACATGCTTATACTGCTCAACAAATGCTCTAGATAGATCTCTCCATGATTTGATATTAGTACGACTTAGTTGAGTGTACCATCTGATAGCAGATCCAGTTAAGCTATCCTGGAAATAGTGGATTAACAACTTTTCATCCTTGATAAAAGCTGTCATCTTGCGACAGTACATTGTGACATGCGCGGACGGACAAGTCGTTCCATCATATTTATCAAAATCTGGGGTTTTAAATTTATGGGGTAATATTAGATCAGACACCAAACTCAGTTCACTAGCATCCTCTGATTCCTCTTGACTATGCACGGCTTTGAACTTTTCTTCCATCGCTCGGAACCTTTCCTCCCATTTCTTCTCAACTTCATTTCAGATTTTCTCCACCAAATTCAAATCGGGAACTTCTTCTTCGTAAAGTCGTTCGACATCAATTGGCTGATTCTCCGGGGTCTGGATCGGTTGGCTGGCTGATGCCCTTGCGGGGTCAATACATACCCTTCTTGCTACGTTCATTCCGTTGGACTATATTCTGCAATTAGACGTAGTATTATCGGGTTTAGACGTTTTATCATTATCACTCTTTTCCTTGTCTTGATCCTTCCCCAATAAAGCTACTAGCTCAGACAAGATAGACGCTTGAGATTGAGCGATTTGGGAACTGATATTCTGTGCAACATCCTCTAGTCGATTTTCCAAGTCCTTTTGGCCTTTTTCCAAATTGGCCACTTGGTCATCCATTTGTTTCCTCCGGTGACGCGTGAAATGTGAGTGCGGTATGATGGCGGTTTAGATAATTCTGTCACAATGCACATATTATTAAAATGATGTTTGGCAAAAAAGAATGCATGTATGATGCAAGATGAATGTAAATAAAGGCGTTGATTCCTACTGGTAATCATCCAACCGGAGTGTTTTTCACGGGACACAAAAAGGTTCATTACATCAATTTAAAATTACTAGCCCTATACATAAAGACTAGCCTTAGATCCTAATTTGTCTATAGACCTAAGCAACTTGTGGAATCTATGAGCTTCAGGCATGTTTGGAGCTACGAACTGACGCAATGCTTCAGCTTCGGTGGCTATTTCGAGCATATCCCGAGCTACTTTCCGGACTTCAGTCATCATGGTTGTATGACGGAGATCTCGACTGGTGATCATTTGAGCGGCATTTTGGAGTCGAACTTGCCAGTAACGGTCACCTCCGGTAGCAGATTCTTCAAAGACCAAAAGTCGTTCTTGATAGTCTTGTACAGTGGCTTCCAAGGTCAAGATACGAGCCCGTAAATCGTGGACCTCCAATTCTCTTTCTCGCAACTCAATGAAAACCATTCCTATGTTGGTAGTCCTGAAGTATTCGTTCTAATTCCATTAGTTTCCCTCCTAATTCCACATTTTGTGCCTGACTTTGATTCAAATTTTGAATAGTGTCGTTGTAAAGGCTCTGCATTTCTAAGAGTCAGTTCCTATTCTCCATCGATCTTCTCTTCCATGCATCGGTGTTTTCTCGCTCGCATACAATAGCTTGCTTACCCTTTCAATCTCATGCTTGGCCCTTTCTTTCTCGCGACGGAGGGTGTCCCTAGACGTACGCCTTTCATTTTCCAAGGCAAGATGATAATTCTCCCTTTCATTTTCAAACGCTTGTCTGATGTTTTTCTTTTCTTCTTCTATCATTTGTTCGTATTTTATTTTCTCCTTTTCAACGGCCAGAAACTTACGTCGACTTGCATTATTCACCTGGTTCTGTAGCTTGACCATATCTTGTTGATAAAGAGCATTCTTCTCACTTAACTCAGTGTTCACTTTCTGTAGGTGTTTAATCATTCCATCATGTTCATCGATATTCAAACTGACCCTAAAAAGCTCTTCTCCATGCTGGGTGTTTAAGACTTCCATTTTCCTTTTGATTTCCTCAAGCTCACTTCGTAAGATCTCAGCTTCAGATGACACTATCTTCATGTGTTCTTCCAAGGATAAAGTTGGTCCTTCGTCCGGTTGTGGTAGCTCATTATTGATTCTTAGACGAACCCAAAGATCATAATCTGGGGTAGTCATATGTGTGGAAGATCTTTCTGTTTGGATTCGAAAACAATGGTCCCATGCTTTCATGATAGTTTGAACCTTTGCTCGATATTCTCCTTTGAAAAAGAATTCCGTTTGGCTGAGACCAGCGGTTACAGGGATGAACTGACGTGAATCGAACTATCTCGAAACCAAAAGCGGGGCACAACCGATCCCCCCATACAACCCTAATAACCACAACCAGCCATAGTCTCCGCAACTGAACAAGAAATTGCTTGATCTCCCCATCCAAGGAACTCTCCAGACTATGTCTTCGGCTCAAATGTTTCTAAGGATATGCGCCCACTTTTTGCGACTGATGTCTTCACGCCATTCTTGTGTCAGATATTCCCGCATTGGTGAAAAATGTTTGAAAGAGAAGCCTTGCAGTAATCCTTTCGGGGTCTTCCATAGATGACTTTGAATCCATACTTGTAGTAATTGAGCGCATCCCCGAAATCGGCTTTCCTCATGCCGTCTGCTTGCATTCAGAGACATGAAGGTTTCTGCTAAAATTGTTGGTACTGGATTAGCTCTTTGTTTTAAACGATCGAACAGGTCCAGTAGGACAATATCGATATTACCGAGAACCCTTGGAAAGATAATCAACCCATATATCGCCAATGCGAACAGATCCATCTTTAGCACTTCATCCGGGTGTGTTGGGATAATTTCTTGGATATTTTCCCATGCAAAGGCCATACTATCTCCTCGAACTCGTATCAGACCTTTTACCCATTCTTTACTCATTCCGGCAAAATTCATCAATCTTAGCTCATAGTTGTGTTTCTTAGGGGTTTTTGAATAGATCCAATCTCTATGTACAGTCTTCTGGTTAAGTAAAACAGTGTACTCCTCCGTTGTAGGCATCAGGTCTTGCCCATTAAAGGTGAAACAACAAAAGGCCGAATTCCAAAATCGAAAGATAGCTCTGAGCAATGATTGGTTAATCTTGACATAGATTAATTGAGCAATGTCTCCATATCTATCGCTAAACAAATTCTGTAGTCTTGCATCCTACTGTTCCCAAATCTGTTGGAGTTCCCATAAGTCATTCTGTTGTAGGCTCACATAAGTATATCCATCGACTATTCCTTCGCTTGGAAAGCTATTACCTTGAACCCGTTGATTGACTTCCGACCAATGTCTAGCGGCCGAATTATGGCTTTCTTTCTGTAGGTACCTTTTGTTCATGGTGAGAATATCCTTCGCCGAATGAAACACTCGAACCAACACCTTTAATATAAAAATGCAAGAATGTTGATGGATGCAAAAAGAAAAGTAAAAAAGAAAACAAATTAGTAATGATAAAAGAATAGATTGTGCAAAAATAAATTGAGGAAAACAATGCGGAAAGATAAACATAGAAGAGAAACCCTAGATATCTCGTCTAATTCACCTAGGGTATCCGCATGGCTCTATCGGGGTGGGTAATCTAGTTCTCTACATGCAATGTTGGCACTAAAAGGGGACCTGAATTGTCCGAGCTGTCCTCTACTAAGAGTAGCAAGGCACCTGATCATCACCCATTATAGGTTCATTTTGACCAGGTTAAATTCAGGGGGACCCGTTCGCTTATGCCTACACGAAGGAACGATATCCTTACGAAAGCATAAGGTAGTGGAGCCCCGAAGGTACTTCGGCTAGGGCCTACACGGGAGAACGATATCTCTACGAAAGCATTAGCCTTTTCCCCCCACTTAGAATGACGGGTTTAGATGTAAATTTTAAATGCGGAAAAATAAAAGCGCAAATTTAATTGAATATTAATTTGATCGTCACTTTAGCCCGAAACTTTTAATATTTTTGAAGCGGTAATAATTTTAAAAGCTTGACTCACTTTTTGTTTTTAAAACAAAATTTATCCCAGCAGAGTCGCCATCTGTAGTGATGTGAAAAAAATCCACGATTAATTAAATTCGCTAAAAATAATTCTTTTTCTAAGTTGGAAAACATTTTTGATGTGTCGTTTTGAAAATTAATGTCTTCCACGTGGGGGTTTCTGTTTCAAAATGATTTTTGAAAAAATTGGAGTCGCCACCGGCCGTTTAGGTAGACCGGACACCATAAAACCAGAGATTTTAAAGTTTGGGGTTCGGGAGTCGGTTACGGATGGGGAAGGATTAACACCCCCACACCGCCCAAAAATTGGTACTTTATTTAATTACCGCTTCATTAATATTAAATTTTTTGGGCTAATTTGACGGTCGAATTAATTTTTAATTAAATGTGCGCATTTATTTTAAAGCACCTAAACCCGAAGGTAAGCGTCCGAACCACCACCACTACACTGGAGTTGGCCTCGCTTACGACCGAATTTAGGGGCCCGCATTAACAAGTTAATATCATTTATGCAACTTAAACATAACGAATACATCACATAAAATAAAAACATAAATAAATACATAAAAACATAAATATTAATCTAACAAATAAAAATACTAATCTAAAGCATAAACAAGCGATACAATGCATGCCAACATGAAAGAAAAACATAACATATATATATAAATAATCAGTGTATAAGCATGTAAGAGAAAAAAGTAAGAGCAATTAATTCTGACACATGGAATAAAAATAAATGAATGGTTGAACATATATACAAGGTACATATTAACATTTTTGGAAAATACATAACATATTTAATGAAACATATTTACCATATGTAATATATTTAAAACTTAAAAGAAATTTTGAAAACATGCAAAATTGGCACAACAATCAAGACTGAAAATTAACCATATGTGATGTCATTTGGAGAAAAGAATAAAAGGAAATAACTTACTTTATTTACGGTGAGAAATGTAAAATGAAAGAGAAAGAATTTAATGCATAATTAAAATTTTTAAAAAAACCTGTTCGTTATCTGTTTTAAACATAATAAATTATTTATTTATATTCAAACATTAAAAGATTTTAGACTCTTAGACTCTCCTAATCCTATTCTCTTTCTTCATCCATGAACGGCATCAAGATGAAGAAGATCTCAAGCTCTGCCGGCCATTAGATGCCGTTTAACGGCGGCTCGGCTTCCTGGCATGGATTCAGCTATCTTCAAAATAGTCTAGTAAGATTTCGAAGACCCCTTTTATGACATGAGATTTAAAAAGATTTTTGAATCTGAAACATGGATGAAAACGTTATTTAGATTTGAAAACAAACAAAGCATGAGAAAACTGATTTCGTTGTTCGATTCACAAAAGATTCTTTGATGTTTTTTTTAAAAAAAACAAAGAAAATGAAGATTGAAGGACCACCCTCTTTTCGTTTGTTCCTCCGCAAAGGCCACCCTGATTTGGGTTTATCGTCGGCGATAAGGAACTCGAAGAATCATAGGGAGGTTTCTTTCCTTTCTATCTCATATTTTCTGTACTTAGATGTCTATGCAAAAATGAAGGAGAAAGGAGATAGGGAGAAACTTTTACCAGTGAAGAACTGGATTTTCTTTTTTTTTTTTGATTCCCTGAGAAAAAATACAAAGCTCTTTTTTGTTTTCTGTTTACAATCGTTCCCCCTTTTCCTTTGAATATCATGAATATTATATAGAGATTTCTCTCCTTTTCTTTCCATGTCACAGTAGCCATTATCTACATCTACCATTTTTCTTCTTTTGATACTCTGAGATTTCCCGGATTTAGGGTTTTTTTACTTCTTCTGGTAATTGGATTTGCATGCTTCTTTGTTTCTTTTACACGTTTTCCAGGGTTGCCGGCGGGTCGTACAATAATCCAGGCGATGGCAGCAGTCGAGGAGGCTCACGGTATTCGAAGAGTCACGAGTTAAGCGCGTGGAAGACGAGTGGTCGCGTACTTGGACGTGTTGGGAGTCTAGAAGCTTTCCGGAATCTAATCTTGGCCATTCATCTTGTCTCTAATCCAATGGTCCAGAGAGCCTGACGGCTGCAGCAACAGATAGTTAACAATTAGGGTTTTCCAAAAGCTTGGCCCATGTAAATATTGGGCTTGTAATAAAATGGGTTTAGACTTGTAATTAATTTAGACTGATGGGTTTAGTTATTTATTTATGGTTTTTTAATTTTAATTTTGGGCCTCAGCATAACAATGATAATACAATACAATAATAATATAAACATAGTAGTAATATAATAAACATACATGACACATACCATAACAAGATAATAAATAAAAAGGGTACACACATAAATTATACGTAAATATAACATATGTAATAATATATTATATACTTTACGTAACATACACATAAAGGTAAATATCATATATAATGGGACACATAAAATCATAGTAGAAACACATAACACGTAGTATAATGACACAATATATATATTAGTAATAGACCCTTATTCAAAATGCAAAAAATTAAAGATTTAAATTTTCCGGTTAAAAATGGGTGATTACACTTTCATTAGAGAAATTTTTAAATTTTATTTTTCTACGATTTAACGATCTTAACTAATTATTATAAATCAAGGAATATAAATATATTGATTCGATATTGATTTTTTTTAGAGAATTCATGGAGAAATCAATATACCAAGCTTATTGAAATCCTAATTGATTTCCATGGATCCCTAGCTTAATCTTTATTGATTTCATAGTCAAATGTTGCTATGAATTTAGTTATTGCTATTGAAACTATTTTAATACTTATTCTATATCCTTTGTGTTAGTTCAAACTACTGAAGATGAGAAATCACCGACTCCGACAAAGGCTAACACAATTAGAAGTAAGGAAATCACCATCCGAGAGCCTTAAAATTTTTGGGAGTACCAATGAGTGTTGTCAAAGTCTTGAGAATGACCAAGTGTTTTCCCGATTTTATTGTTCATTGTTTATTGCAGTGTTGTCTTTCCTACAAGGTATGGATTTATCAAGACCTAAAAAAACTATCGGTAAGCATTGATAAATTTATTGCATTAAATATTGACAATTGAATCATAGTATCAATATTGATATTGTTGAAATATTGATCAAACCATTGATATCATTGATATATTGAATAATTTTATATTGAACATTGTCATTGTTATTGATATTGGTTTAAATGGTCTAACCTTGGATTCAAATAAATATCAGATGTAATTAGCATATCATAGAATTTACGAGCTCATTGGTATGAGGGTTATGACTTTTATTATGACGACACGAAGGGATAATTTATGTATGGGTCATTTAGTTAAGCTGAGGGACTTTACCACTCATTGATTTGGTGAGGAGGAGAAATTCGTGCATTCATGATCTCATATTATACAAGGGTTAGATTATTGATTATATTTAATATAGCATGTTATGAGATGCATTTTTAGCAAGAATTTTAAAATCATAACATTGATGTTATTGATATTTATTGTATCTTTTATGATATTGTTATTGATTACCTTATATTCTATATAAGTCTAATACATCTATTATTCATGCATTTTCAGGTTAAAAAAAAAAACTCAAGATTAGAGTCGGGAATAATCTAGTTGTTGCAACTCACCAATCAAATCAGTGCAATATATTTTTGTCTGTAAACATCTAGAATGGGGTGACATATGATCAAACTTGCTTTAAATAATCATTTTTATGTGTAAATTATCTAATATGAGCATGTTGATAAGTAGGTCCTAATGTGATTCATTATCTCATAGTCTGTAAATATTTCATAAGTGGTATCTTGAACACCTAAGGTGCAAAAATAGTAAACGAATTTTAAACATTCTAAAATTTTCATGAACATCGAACATCGTTTATAGACATAAAACTTATAAAAATCATACATAAATTATCATTTATATACAAGGAGTATTGATATGGGTAAGCGCATATTTATAATAAAATATCATTTTTTATCATTGATTAACTCTTGTACTGGCACAAAAATCACTCACTTGAATTTTAATTTAACAAAGAGTCCGAGTAGTAATATGGGTGGGATCATATTAGTACCCGAATCTGTATTGAATTGAGAATTTAGGTTATGTGTATCAATACAATGGGGGACCTGTAACAAGATCCATTATTACAAATAGGTACCAATATAGCCTTTCAAGCACCGATACCGGTACAAAAATATTGCATATTATTAACTAAAATTGTTTAAGTCAATTGGGCTTCTAAACAAACTCCATTAAACCTGAGATTTAACATGTAAGTACTAAATGTACTGAATTTCATGATGACATAATTAATTTTAGACAAAGATCTATGTAAAACTAAAATTGATTTTGATATAACAAATAAATGTAAGGACTAATTTTGAAACAATTTTTTTGGTCCTTAAGTCAAAGCTTGATCTCTAAGTCAAAACCAAGAACTTTAAAATACTCTTACAAGCCCTTTTTACACGAGGGTATCGATACCATGAGGATAGGTATCGATACACCTGAGAATTTTCAAGGCTTGTTCTTGAGATCAAGAACAGGTATCGAAACAAGGTTCGATACCAAAACTTTCTACCAACCCCTGTTTCGATACTTGTATCGAAACATCTTGGTTAATTTTTCAAATTATTTCTTAATTTTTAAATATGACTCCTGGTATCGATACAGGTATCGATACACCCTTAATCTCCAACAGCTATTTTCAAGATTCTAATAAGTCAACCGTTGGTGTTAGTTAATTTTTGAATGATGGTTAGCCTGTATCGAAACAAGGTTCGATACCAGGCATCACAGAAAGTTTTTGTATCGAAACAGGTATCGATACACCCCCTATTAAATGCACAACGGCTCTTTCTTCTCTTGGCTTGTTTCGAAACAGGTACCCCGTGTTTCGATACCACCTACTGTAGAGTGTATTTATGATGGAAAGATGAAGCTCCAACGTCCATATTTACTTTCCCAACAACTTCAACGGTTAGAAATCAATGAGAAGGTATAAAAAGAAGCATTTTCAAAAGCATATCAACAAGAAAGAACATCAAGCAACATCCAAGCTCAAAAATCCAACTCAAAGTACTTTATTGAATACCTTGTCCTTCCAACTTGTACTTTTCATTTTGATTTGTTGCAATTTAAGTTTGGGGAGAGTTTGCTTGTATCAAGGGCTATTATTTCTTGTGAGAAGAATCCTTTTAGCCAATTTAAACTTTTTGTAAACCTTGTGAGTGGTAAAATCAATTTTGGATAGAAAATTGATTTGTTTGTAAAGGTTATCCCTTGAACCTAGAAAAAGGCTGAATTCAATAGTGAATTGCTTTCAAAATCCTTAGTGGGAGCTAAGGTAGTGGAGTAGAGCTTGTTCGAAGCTTGAACCACTATAACTCTTTGTGTTCTTCAATATTTTTTTAATTTTCACCGAATCTCTCCTACAAATTTTTTTAATATCCAATTCACCCCCCCTCTTGGCCATTATCCAATACCGATCAACTCAACAATCTATAAATTATAAAATTTATAGCTTAGTCCCTCAAGTTTATAGAAGTATGTATTGATCCTTAAAGTGAATAATAGTGCATTGTATCATTCCCCTATCTTTATTGATTTAATCCAATAATATTAAAGTATTGTATCGTATTGAATCATCATTAAATTATTAAAATTACTATATTAATCATCGTTATTATTTATTAGTGACATCTTCAATTAGATTTTCTACTAGACTAGAAAGAGAGTGTTACAGAAAAACTAAAAATTTGAATTCAAACCTAAAAACTAACAAAAAAATTTCAGAATATGAGTAAAAGAAACAAAATGGGAGTGACAAGACTCTCCTCTACGTTCACGTCCAAACCACCATCTCACTAAAGGACCCGAGGCAGAGATTCTTATCGCTGGAGAATAGATCTCATCAAACAAGTAAAACTAGAGAGTCAAAAATACCAAAAATCGAATAAAAAAGAAAATATTAAAGTAATGAAGGGAAGGAAAAAAAAAGAAAAAGAAAAAATGTCACTTTGAGTGAGAGGCCAACCGTCAATGACAAGTAAAACTAAATGTCATTGAAGGAGAGGCTAAAATTTTCTACAAGATTTAAAAAACCCTCCCGCTCTGGTAGGAAATCGAGTCGGAAGATGATCCGATAAGGAGTTTCGGAGATTTAGTGATATTTTTCGAAAGTTCGATTTGGATTAGTTATAATTGCTAATCAACCTTTTATTAATGTAGTCCTGGAAGATATCTTATTCATCTCGAGTTAATTTAAAACTTTTTCATCTTCTAAGGATGGGAATTTCTTAATAATTATAAGCTTATCTTAAAGGCTACAGACACCCGTTTCGAAATTGTTGAAGGCCGTATCGATACGGTACTGTAAGGGTCATTAATTCAATTATCTTTGGGGTTTGATATCGATACACCAAGGAGAAGTATCAAAATAGGGATGTCCATTTAGGTAAATTAATTATTCTAAAGGTTTGTTTCGATACGGTATGGAGCTGTACCAGAACGCCTTATCCACTTACAAATTAACAAGGTTGACTAGTTTGATCGTATTGAAACATTTAGAGACCGTTCCGATACCAATGTTCAGGTAGTTAATTCTGTTAAGTCTATTTTGATACGCTATTTTATTATTCCGATATACAAAGATCGACCAAAAGTCTTAATGGCTTGACTTGTTCAACCGTATTGATACGCCTAAGTATTGTATCGATACCAAAATTGACAGATTCAAAACATTTCAAAACGTACCCAAATCGTTTCGATCCCAATACCAAATTCCAAAATTTTCCAATCTTTTGAGTAATCCGTATCGAAACACCAAGGGTTAGTCTCTATACGCCTAGACTTGTAATGTTGAAACTTATCTAGTTTTTATTCAATTTTACTTAGTAAATGAAGTTCAAGCCATATGAAATTTTACCAGCAACCTTTATTATGCATATTTTAGTAGCATACAAAAATTCAAGTCATTCCGAATTCATTTACTAGGTTTTAGTCTTTTAGTCCATATAATGCATATTTAAGCCTTTTAACCATCTCATGTAGATATCATTTTGCATATCATAAAGCTAGGCATAAGTTATACTTTACCAATATAGAAAAACACATAAGTATGACTTAACAAGACTCATTGCCACTATTCTAAGAGTATCTATAACAAAGCTTACATACTAGTGATTTGTGATCTTGCCAAAAATCTTGCAAAAGGGGATGCAATCGTCCTCTACAAACCTCTAACCTGAAAATGCATGAAAAGTGAATGCATTAGGCATACTTTGCCTAGTGAGCTAGTCAATGACAATGTATGCATCCAATTTACATGTTTTTATAATACAACATCATTTAGACCAATGAATCATATGTGATAACAATAAGTTCAATAAATTCATATACATCCTTGGATCGATCAAGATAGTGGATACGCGGACCCCTACGCCTCACCAAATCAATGAATGATCTAATCCCTCTACCTCACCAAAGTGGCTAATACACAAATCATCCCTTCGCTTCGCCAAATATAGGTGGTAGCTCAACGACTGTATGTCCAATACATTTTAGGCCAATAAGTACTTTTCATGACAATATCAATAGATACAACGAATTAGTGACAATATTATTGACCTTAGGTCCATTTCAATTCTTCCAAGGATCAATATATCATGTTTAACCATTTTCAATAGGTTCCATAAGCCATATAAAGAAATAGCATTAATGAATATTTTCCATGATTCTATCATATATGAAATGTTAAACATTTTAATGATTCGATGTACTCATGATTCAATAATTTTAATACAATCAATGCAATAAAGGAAGTTTACCAAAGCTTACCATATTATCCTATATGGGTCACGTGTCATTTATTTGCCAATATAATACTATATGACAACAATAAACAATAGAATAAAATGGGAAAAAGCACTTAGCTTTATCCCATAACTCTACTACACTCACTTTGACACAAGGAGAGCTTCTAAGGCTCTTGATTGAAAACTCCCTTACCCTTGTCCTTTATAAAATTAGATAGTATCTACTTCGAGATGTTAGCTAGACAATAATATAAGAAAATTATTACTAACAATTCCAGCAACACAAGATCAAACCTTGAGCTTAAATAAGCTTATAAATGATATAAATTTCATGGATTAAAATTTTCAAGAATATCAACTTTTCAAGAATTCTTCTAGGAATTAAACATAACTATTTATGGAATCCAACAATAAAAAAAAGGGGTTTTACTCACCAATTTCCTAGTTTTAATTTAGTGTATTTGAATCAACCCAACTTCAATAAAAGGATTGAGGTGCTCGATGAGTTGAAGAAAAAAACAGAAATGAATGTGTGTGCTTATTTCTAATACTTAAGAAATTTAATGGAAGATAATTGATAACATTTGGTTAAACTCTCGGTTTCTTAAGCCTTTCAAAAGGTCATCCTTCCTTCCTTAAATATCGTGAGAATTTGGCACATGGTTGCCTCACTTGAAACCAATCAAAACCTTTCCTATTAGGTAGGGAAAGCTAATTTAAAATTCCCTTTTATCCGAACTTTTCTCAGTTTAAAGAATGTCATAATTCCCTGCCAAAACATGCCCCCTTCGCGTGATGATTGGTCTTTAAGGAGGTGATTAAGAAACTTAAATGGGTTGATTTTGAGGGTAGTCCATTAACTTTTCAAAGTTTATACTTTTGCTCTCAAACATTTAATTTTTATAATTTAGTCAGTAAACAACTTCTATTCTTTGGGATTAGGTCCTTAAGTCAAAATTAAACTCAATTGAAGTTCCATTACATAACAATTGAGTACAAAAGGGTTCCAATATTACATTCACTACTTCCCAGTACAAAATCTTAATCATCGAGACACAATTAGGACTAGATCGGTTTTAGGAGTGTTACACAAGAAAAAAAAATAGGGTCACTTTATCGAGCCATAATTGGAGCATGAGATTATGACCTTTCAAAGTTTTCAGGTCAGGTTATACAAAAACAAACAATAATTTTTTAGACTAAGCTAAATATATAAACATACTTAATTTTTTTAGCCTTAACCGTCAAATAGGTACCCAAATAATACCTTTTTTCAGTTAGGTGCCTAAACTATTTTTCGAGCTAACTAGGTGCCTAACATTTCATTCCATAACTTATTTAAGGTTCTCCGTTAATTCCCACTGTTAAAAGGACTCAAAAATTTTCAAAAATTATATTGAAAATAAATAAAATTCCTTAATTTATAAAAAAGTCTCTAAGTTTTTAGATTTTACAAAAAAAAAACAAATTTTAAAGTTCCTAACTCCGCCAAATCTAAATTCGAATTTATGCTAAATTAATCAATAATTATAATATTGTCATCCACCACATCGGTCACTAGAACTTCATGAACAATTCACCCACCATTCTGTCATCGGTAATGGACTAATTCCATGAAAAATCTCAAAATTATTGAATGGTTCACGACGAATGACGGCATGATAGGCGATGAACGATGTGTGAATTGATCGGTGCGAGAAGGGCACTTTATTTTTTCACCGAAAATATCGGCGAGAGTAGCCAAATTTGCGGGTTTATGAATTTGGGAACTATTTTAAGAATATTTGGAAATTTTAGGGTATATATTTTTATTATTTTTATTTATTTTAGATATAATTTTAGAAATTTTAGGAGCTGACACGTATGCTTTAACGATGGAAATTAACAAAGAATCTTAAAATAAATTACAGAATAAAATGATAAGTATCTAGTTGACCCGAAAAATAATTTAAGTACTTAACTAAAAAAATATAATTTGAACACATATTTAACGTTTAAGTTATTTTTTAAATATTTTATTTTTATCTATATAATTTTTGTTCTCTTTTAATTTAGATTTTACAGTGAAAATAAAAACATTCCTGACTCATCGAAAGTTGTGGAGAATTTCCAGAGATATTGTTGAAGGAATTTTTTATCCCAAAAATATTATATTAGTTAAATTATTTCTTTAAATATTGTGAAACACTGTTCATTTCAAAATTCGGATCGCTTATAATCCGTCTTCAAAAAGTATTCGAATAAAATATTAATATTTTTTAAAGATGAAAAGAAAACAATCCGTCTTCAAATAATAAAAATTTTAAAATTTTATACTGTTAAAAGACCAATTATTTTCCCACATCTTTGAATAATATTTTTTTAATTTGTATGCATGACACATGTCAGAAAGGGAGGGTAACCACTGTTCAAAGATAGACTGCCTCCCTCTGACTTTAAACAGTACTTGAATGGGGGCAAGTCCAGACAGTGGCCTGTAGGGTGTTGAGCAGTGTGTTTTTTACTTATTATATTAATTTAAAGTTTTATAGGGGTAGTGTATGTTTTTATTTGAAATATATTAAAGGATATTAAATTTTGTGTAGGGATAATGAAGTAAAAACATTTTAGTTATTTTTTTTAATTTGTTATATTGATGTTTAAGATTATTTGTTAGAAAAAAGTATGTAATAATTTGAGTAAAGAAGAAGAAGAAAAAAATTTGTTGGAAAAATATTATAAGTCATTCTAAAATTTCAATTTATGTTTAATGTTTTTTAAAATTTAATAGTTATGTTAGGTAGGATTTACGATATTATTTTTTGATATATTTTTTTTTATTTTTTAGAACGAATGATGTATATTTTTATTTTTTGAAAAATTAGTATATTTTTAGAAAGTCATTTGGAATATATATTCGAAATAATTTTGTGGATAAGTTTTAAGTTTCATTATTATTATTATTATTTTAGAATTTGGTTTAGTTGCATTTTAGTTGTTTATTTTGAGTTGTATATTATTATTGAAACTTTTTTCTCTCTCGAAAATATAGATAAAATGTGTAACAATAGCTTTACGAAAAATGTTCATTATAATAGAAAATAGTGAAAACTGATGTCCAAATGAACCAAAATATATGTTTTGCATTCTCCTACATGATTTTTGACAATGAGCGGATATGATAATGAAGTGATTGTGGATGAATAAACTCGAGTGTGTACAAAATAATATCACCAAAACCATGAGCATCTGAGGAATTCGGGCACATTTATGGTTGCACATATGTAGGAGCCGGGTTTTTTCTATACACAAGGATCTACTTCTGGTTGTTCTCAAGTTGTTGACCAACCTTCGGGGTTTGTACTACAAATGAGATTTTGAGATGCACATGTATTCTTAGAGGATTCACCCTTATCACTATATTTCTTCTTATATATTTGATATTTTTCTCGCCCATCGATAAAAATTAAGTACGACAAACTATTATCAAGAAAATAGATCATGTACTCTAACCTCTGAAAATCAAAATCATCCTATTATTAAGTACAATATGATAAATTCTAATCCATGTTGTTCCATGCATAAATGTAGTCTGCATGAATGATTTTCCATTTCACGTTAGTTCTATCGCGTCCATCCAAATCATGTAGAAAGACATGATTGAATGGAATATTCAGAATCAACTGGTGGAAGCCAAACTGCCGCAACACCCGATCGACAAAGTGAAACTCAATAAACGCGAAATGTATCAACGGTGTAAAAGTACATCACATTAGAAAATCCAACAACAGTTCTTCAGGTACCAAAATACGACCATTGGTGTTGTATGGTGTTGTACGACATCAAAATAAACTACAAAAATAAATGTTATTTCAATAAGACAAAATTATAACATAAATGATGATTTATTTTAAATTTTTAATTAAAACAAAAACAATACCTGCTCTTGAACATACTTATGCACCAACCTGTGTGAGCTTTTTTTCGCACCATCTGTATACAAATCACAATAAAGTTTTTTTAAAAAACTAAACTAAAATAAAATTTAAAAATTGAAATAAAAATGAATAGTATTACAGCGACACAAGAGGGAACTGAATCGATGTTCGCGTAATTGGTGTTAAAAAAGGTAATCGTTGTCAAGCCCACCCTTGCAACAACAACAAACATCCATCGATACCCTGAACCTTATGACTATCTACTATTGTAGCACCCTTGCACAACTCAAGATACAAAAACGCTAATACAGTTGATCCCTAACTATAGTTTGCAGCTTCCCACAGATACCTCAAAATACGTAGATACCGTGTAAGAATAATATATTATCAGATTTATCTAGCAACAATATACCTCTAATGAGTTGAAGAATATAAACTCGACTGCCATTATAAATCGCAGAAACTGAGCTATATTCACCAAGTTTAAAATTATTTTGCAATCAACTCAATTATTTTATCCGAAACCTATCTCAAGTAAAATGAGCAAATTGTTTTAGGTGTAACTTTCGCCGTGTAGATGACCGAGTCATCAGTCAATGGTTCCCCTATCAATGGTATCCGGTTTACTAGGATAATTAAGTCAAAGTGAATGAATGATTTATTTTTACTATTGTTTATTTTTTTAACAATATGATAAATAATAAAATAATATATATTTTATTACCTTTTTGTATTATGATAATACTAGTTAATCACTATATTTGATAATAATTTAATGTTTAATATTATTTTTTTAAAAAAAATCAATTTATTTTTTGTCAATCAATCTTCATTAGAGCTAGCGTGATTTGTGAAAGAGAGAAAGAAAATACCAGTAAAAGGGTGAAAGTTAATATAAATCTTAGGGATTTAATCTAAAATGAAAGTATTCTATTTTGTAAAAAAAATAAAGAAAAAGTGGGAGGAAAAATGAGCGGGAAAAAAGTAAAATATTATTATTATTATAATTAATTTTAATTTAAGTGAGAGACAAAGATGAATCGAAAAGGGAGATCAACCGTGAAAAACTCAAAATCGACGGTGGTTGACCGTTGTAAAGATAAAAAATAGATTAAAAGTTAAAATAGAAATGACAGAGAGTTTTTCAATGTGCTCATCATATATACAATTATGGTTTAAGGTTTGGCTTTATGTTCATAAAATTATATATCCTTTTTACGTGTATTTTAAAAATATATAAAAAATTATCGTACTAAAAACCATCATCGAATATGAAATTAAAAAATAAAATTATATGATTGGCTCGTAATTTGTTAAATTGAGGTTAAATGATTAATACCAATGATGGTTGATTTTGAAATATTGAACTATTGGAATTAAACTTAAATGATAATATTATTAAATAAAAAGACATGTTCGATGATGGTTTTTATACATAAAAAAAACATGTTTTTTTACTAAAAATAAATAAAAAGATATATTTTTACAAGAATATATGATTAATTCTATATATAATATACACGATTAGATTTATGCTCAAGTCCAAATCAAACCAAATTAACCCAAAAATTCAAAAATTGACCCAATCTGAACCGATCTGAACAATCCGATATAGACCTGACTCGAAAATATTCGATCCGATATTGACCCAACCAAAAAACAACCGATCTGAATCACCGATCCGATATCCGAATTGACCTGAATTATCATATAATCGAATTAAAACTCGAACAAGACCCAAACTGAATCTAAATCGAATGCAAACAAACCCGAAATAAACTAAACCAAAACAATTCGAACTAAAATTGAACCGAACGAACCGTTTGCCACCTATAATGGAACGCATGGTTTTCAGGCCTTCAACACTCAATCAGATCGTCTCTCAACTCGGGTATCAACGTGTACCCATATATGTTGGTCGCATAATAAAATCCAGAAGCTTTTAACTAGTCAATGATTCGATTGTCTAGATGGTTATAGGCCATGGTCAGATGATACTTAAATATATTCTCATATTCCATTAATTAAAACATTAAAAATAATCAAAATATTATTAATATAATTAATTTTTTATTAAATATAATATTAATATATTGGTACAATATCAGGAATTGACAAACTATTGATGTGTTGATTCTATAACCACAATAAAGAAACTTGCTCAGTTATCCTACGAGACAAATAAGACAAATAAGACAAATCGGTATATATTACAAATTACCCATTTTTGCTAATTTTCCTTCAAAATTACTAAATTTGGTCAATTTTCTAAACTAGTCACTATTTTAGTAATATTCTTTCATTAACTTAAAATTTGAATAATTTTAGAAACTAGTCAATAATATAATTAGCATTCAAAATTACTCAATTTTTTCAAATTTTCAAACTAATTGCTAATTAATTTAATAATTCCCTTCATAACTATTTTTTTGATTTTTTAAAATGAACCACTAGTTAATTAATTTCAATTTTAAATTACATTTTTTAGCATTTTTTTAAAAACTACTAACTATTTTACTAATTTTACTTTATGATTTTTCAATTTTAAAATTTGGTAAACTACATAAATGATCACGAACTTTTAAGTCAGATTCATTTTGATTACCGAACTTTTAAAATATTTGATAAGGTCACTCAACTTTTAATTCACATTTGATAAGGTCACCCAATTTTTAGTTCTCATTCGATACAGTCCCCACCGTTATACACTATTAAAAATTATCGTTAAGTTTAATTTTTCTTAATAAAAAATGGGTAAACTACAACATTCATCACTCAACTTTCTTCTCACTCCTCTTTTAACACTTAAAGTTTAAAATTTTTTAAACAAAATAAATTTTTAAAGATTAATCAAACTCGATTTTGGTACAAATTTTAAAAATAAATTATTTAAATTAAATTACGATTCATAATTTTAAGCAAAATTGATTAAAAGATCTTATCTATTATATATAATTTTTATTTTGAAATATTATAGAATATAAGATCGAGAATTAAATAAAAATTTATACCAAAACTAGTAGACTATAAGATATTGTAATACATAAAATATGAAATTAGATAATTGAAATCAAATAATTAAAATATTTTTATTTGAGTAATAATTTTTTTATTTTGCTTATTAAAATATGAAATATAGTAATACGGTAAGTTTAATATAAAAATAAAAAATTATTTCCTAAATTTTTTTAAGTAGTAATAGAATTTTTTAATTTGTATAACCATGTAATTTGCGAGTAATCAAAAATATGAATAATTCAAAGTTAAGTTATTAAATTAAAAAAAAATTAAACTTCAGTGGTCAAAATAAGAGTAAGAAAAAAGTTGACTGATGAATGTTGTAGTTTACCCATTTTTTATTAAGAAAAATTAAACTTTAACATAAAATTTTAACGGTATATAACGGCTGGAACCATATCGAATGCGAACTAAAAGTTGGGTGACCTTATCGAATGCAAACTAAAAATTGAGCAACCTTATCGAATAATTTAAAAGTTCGGTGATCAAAATAAATCTAATTTAAAAGTTCGGTGACCATTTTGTAATTTACGCTTTAAAATTTGTACAACTATTCACCTATATTTACAAACTAATTTACAAAACTAGGAACTAAATTTTTGCTACATACAAAACTAAAAATTATAACAAAAAAATAAGCTAATCACTAAATTTTGCTTCATAAGTTTTATTATTTTCTAGTCACTTATTTACAAAACTAATTAGTTTACTAAACTAGAAACTAATTTACAAAAATAATATTAGTCATTAATTTACAAAAATAAGTTATTTTAAAATATAATAAACAATTTATTATTTTACTAAATGCAATTTAAACAAAATTAATTGCTCACTAATTTTTATAAACGATTTACAAAACTAATAACTAAACTTTTAAAAACTAATTTGTTTCCTAGATTTTAAGAATACAGTGTAAATCAATCATTAAATCAACTAAATCATTAACTCAACGACTACTCTTAAATTTTATTTTTTTTTAAAATTTCAAACAATAAAATATCAATTTTCCACCCCTATTTAACACAAATTCCATCCATTTTCAGCCCCCCAATTCACTTATATTTTTACAATTCCATTCCATATACACTGCCACCTTTACTGTCCGGACTGCCTCATTCCATATTGTCCGAATTTAAACAGTGGCTATTCACCCTCTCCGACACATGGCATGCATGTAAATACCAAGTGTAATGGCTTTCCTACCCTCCCCCAATTCGTTTTAAGTACTTCACACTGTGACTTTGTCAAAAGTAGTCAACACATGGAATGACTTTGTCAAGGTCGGAACAATTAAATCAATATTTCCCTACAGTTTAAAAATATAATAGATCCCGAATTTTATGTCCTGTCGTCAGTCAAGGGAGTGAGTGTTGAACGGTGTTATATAAATTGTCACTTACTAATAGAATACAACTCAGGTCAATTGAGCTTCACTTATAATAGGAAGTAGGAGACAAAAGACTCAAATAATGGATGGGGTGTTAATTAGAAACAAGAATTTATTTATTAACTTATAGAGAAACAACCCCACCTGGATAGCATCTCAAAAGATATACAACAAAAGGGAAAAGAAAAACCCTCAGACTTACAAGCTGGAAAGGAAACGGAAGGCAGGAACAACTCACTCCAACCGTAAAAGTTATGGATACAATCTTTCAGTAGGACCGGTAGGCAGTACATAAATTATAAGTTACCAAAATTTGATTTGATCAAAACTCAGTCAAAATTCAACTCGATTTAATTCAAGTTTAATTTTTAACAAGCCAAGCTACTTGATATCTGACTCAAAAAACTTACGAGTTAAACAAAAATATAATTTACTATTTTTTTTTATTTTATATAATTTTAAATTTAAATTTTTAAACTTAAAATCTTAAAATATAAACTCTAAACATAAGTCTTAATTAACACACTAAACACTAAAATTAATAAGTTTAATTTACCTAACTTGTATATCAAAGTTTAACACGGTCAAAAATCAATCAACAATTAACTCAATTGTATTCGAATAAAATTCAAATCCGACTTGAATTCTTAACGAGAAGAATTCAAACTCGGATCTTTCAGGCTCATCTAAAATTACTCAAGATTGAACTCAAATTTTAACAAACCTATCCGAGCTTAACACTATACAAGCTCGACTTGTTTACGTCCCCTAATCTCCAATAACTAACAATGCTTCAGAAAACCAAAAACCTTTATTATTATTATTAAAAAACAATTAAATTGCCTATGCCTCTCAAATATGCTGTACAAAAAGATTTACAAGTAATGTATGTACACAGTCACCAGCATGGTTGTCAATCGTCAAGGCGTTGGATCTCACCCATCAGTATACGGTTGCTTGTCACTTTGAAACCTAAAAGAGCAGGATCGATCTGTCGTCCTTTTTTACCTTTCTTCTTACCACTTCGTCCACCTTGGGAAACACCTTCAGAGGGATCCAACAAACTGATGTTAGCTGATGCATCGGTACCTCGAAGAACCGGCTTCTTTAGAATCTCGATGAACGATGCTTCAGACACTGACGCATCATTGCAAGACGATGTCCTTCTAAAACACACGTCTTTCTTTGCCGCACTCTCATGTCGTCCTTCTGAACTCGGTACATAAAACACAAAGTCATGACCAGCATATACGATTGACGGAAAGATACATGGGTCTCAAAGTTGATCTTTTCTCTGATTAAAGAAAGAGAAGTCAAAATCATACCATCAGAAGTTGTAAGGCTAGTAGAACTGTTCGGCTTGACAAAAGCCGGTACGTTTTGATCGGAAATGACATCATGGGATGAAGAAACCCTTGGCACAGGTGGGCATTTCTGTGAAACTTTGTCTACCGCCTTTGGCAGCATTGAAGGTGACCTATCAATAAAAGAGGACCTTAAGATTAAAACTAAAATCACAGAACAAAAAAATTAACAAAAGCTTCGACATTGACTCGCACTCGTCGTAGCAGGCAGCAGATATTACAAGTCTAGGCATGAAAATGGACATTAAGTATTATTCTTTTATATAACCATGTAGTAAAAGAATCTTACCTATCAGTAGAACCATTATCTCCAACTAGCTTATCCAATCCAACTTCATATCCATGCAACCTGTCGTTACCATCTGCACCATTTCAATTTTAAGATTTAGTTCATATAATAAATGGATTATTTACTGGGGGGAGTTCAGGAAATTACCAGTACTAAGAGAATTACGCCGGCTATGGAAGCTACTTCGTAGATCATCACACTCTAAGGCTGTCTCTAATTGCACATTATCCTCAGAACTTGACACAGAACCATTCCTTGCAATCATGCCTTTCATTCCATGTGCCTTCTCCTTTGCTTCCAGTTTGGCTATTTCTACATCCACAGCTGGTTTTATAATCAAACTAGCATCTGCATAACTACTACGAGAAGGGTCTTCAACGCCAATCAAGAATGACTGCTCTTCTAGAAATGAACCAGATCCTGTTTTAAGAGGCAATCTTTCACAGTTAACCAATTGGTTGACAGAACCACTCACAGCAACTCCATGCAAATGATCTTGCAACAAGGCACTTGAATCAGAATTTTTGTTCACATGGACTTCTTGATTTGGAAAATGATTAAAAGGAAAATCGGAAGTTTGCTGCTCAGGAACAGGCCAAAAGGTTTCCCTCCCTCTAGAAGATGAAGTAGAATGTTGACCATCTACTTCTGATGATTGCATAGATTGAATACCAAGTTTTTGTTGAAGGTCCATCAAAGTTTTCTTAGAGTTGTCAGGAACCCCTCCAGCTGACACCCAAGTGCTTGAATCCACTTCAGACTCCCTTCTTTGCAATTCTGCTTCAAGATGTAATTGCTGTATCTGTTCTGTGGTCCAACTATTTTCTAGCGGCCCATTTTTCCTAGAGTTGAAGCTCTCCATTACACCAGGATGAGAAGCATATGCATTACTTGAAACTTGCTGGCTAAGAGAGTGGTTACCTGAAGAGAAAGGACCAAGTTGGTTGTTGGAATGCATATAAAGATTTTCAGCTAGATCAAGAGAATTTCCATTTTCTACTTTCATCCCAGGAGCAGCTGCAGGGAGATTCAAGCTGCCAAAAGCTGTAGAGTTGGGGTCAAAAATCCCTCGCTTCTGTAGGTCCTGCAAAGAATGATTCTGTCTGAGATTGCAGTAATGCTCTTCAAGAGGTGACAACTTCTGCTGGTAAATATCCGAAGCATTCAACCCTACAGAATGAGGTTGATGATGATTGCTAGGATTCCCAACAAATTGACCAACTTCATCTACAGCAAGTTTCCTATCCCCTTCCATTCCTAATTGTTGCCTCAGTGCCATAGATAATTGCTGCACTTGCAACTGCTCTTGTTGAAAACGAAGCTGATGCTCAGAAGGAAGCATATTGCCATACTTCGCCTGTGACATTAAATCCAAAATTTCAGTTTGTTTCTCCAGTGATGAATCCATGTGCCTTGAAGCATGAGAATTCTGCTGTGATTCACTCAGGATATGCCTTCGTAACTGAACCTGATCATGCATGTTGTCTCTAGCAGCATCGAATAAATGTTGATCATAACCAGGATCAGACATCTGATGCTGCAGCAATTGATCAAGAAGCAATTGCTGAGATTGAGAATGCGGCAGCTGTAGATGTTGCTGTTGCTTCTCTTGTAACAATTTTATTTGGTGGTGGCGAAGCTGCTGCTGCTGCCTCTGTAGTTCCAGTTGTTGCTGCTGCTGTCTCTGTAGTTCCAACTGCTGCTGCCGCTGTATTTCCAGCTGTTGCTGCCTCTGTATTTCCAGCTGTTGCCGCCTCTGTATTTCCAGCTGCTGCTGCCTATGTAGTTCCAGCCGCTGCTGCCACTGTATTTCCAGCTGCTGCTGCCGCTGAAGTTCCAACTGCTGCTGACGCCGCTGAAGTTCCAACTCCTGCTCCTGTTGAAACTGAAGTTCCAAAAGATGTTCCATATGTGGAGCTGAATGATGGATTGAATTCTGGTGATCAATATTTTTTCTCATCATAAGATCAAAACCATGAATTTGCTCCACATCAAATCCGGCAGAATGAGGAAAGGAAAGAGAGAAATTATTTTTCTCTTGAAGCTGTTCATTGGAAAACTTTTGTGACATTAGCTGCTGTAACAGGCCAAAACCATTGTATTCCTGCTCCCTGTGTGAAGAGGGCCGACCACCAGTAGTTCCTAGAGGAATGTTAGGGTTAGACGAAGAATTTCTTGTATAATCATCAGGCCAAAACTCAGGAAAAGTGGTTTGTTCAGCAACTGTACAAACAACATTCTGACCAGTAAAATCCGTCTCTCTATCAAGTAAAGGATCTAAACACTGCCCCCCATCACCTATGTTGTAATCTATATTAGATGATTGAGAATGATTCAAACCAGATGGGTTCCTCAACTCAGACATCAACAAACCAAAGGGATGCAGCTCATCCTCTTGATGAGAAGTTATATTGGTTTTTGAAAATTCATCTGTAATAGACAAATGGCTAGCAGAAACAACACCAGCACTCGTGGGCCTTCCAGGAAATATAATTTCTGTATCACACAGGAGGAAAGGAAGACATCATTAACAAACACACACACAAAAAAAAAGGTCAATCCCAATATCAAACTTACCCTCTTCTTGTGAATCAGCAAATTTATGGAGGTTCTGTTCTTCAGAATGCTCAGAATGATAACTTTGAGTAAGTCGTCCTAACTGAAATTCAGTACCAGATGTCTCAACAGCACACAAAGTCTGCAGCTGATCAAATCTAATGGCAGAACCCTTTGACTCAGGAGCAGACGCAGAAGATTTAGCCTCTCCCAAGCTCCCTTCGAAAGTATCAGGTAATTGCATTCTCGCAACTTCACTAACACAGGATGCAGAATCAGAATTCATTCTTAGGTGTGGCATGATTTCACCAAGTTCTTGGAAAGGTGATCCATCCAGAGCATCTGCCAATCGAACAGGTAAGTCTGTACCAAAATAACCTTGCTCAAACCATGTAATTATGTCAATTCCAAGATATGGTCCCTGAATTGCCCCTTGAGGATCGAGATAGCATAAACTCAAATCCTCGGGTGGGATAACATTTGCCAACAAATGTGCCTCATTATTTCCTTTACTATTTATCTGGTTAGGGCCTAGAGTAGGCTGTAGTGACGACAAGTCAAATAGAGAACCTGAGTCTTCAGGAAGCTTGCCACCCACTACAAATTGTATGGATGATTCATTATCCTCCATCGTAGCGTGTTTCTGCAATTTCAAATCAGTGACTTGTCCATTATCAAAAGATTTTATGTCATTGGCATCAGTTATGGACCCGCCAATCTCCCTATCTAATACCAAAGCAGGATTTACATCTATGTCTGATGGTGACACACATCTCAGCCCACCTTTTGAACCATAGATTTCTGTAAGAACAAGCAGAACAAATCATGAATGTATTCTCAATAGACATCCGATAGCCTACAACTAAAAATGATAGTTTCCTACCCATGGTCCCAATTATCTGGGAACCAGATGTATTTCTTACAGCAGCCTTCTCACCTGAATCAACATTATCATCCCTGTTAACCAAGGAACTTTGCTTCCCTTCACCTGAAATCACGTCAGCAAGATCTGGAGTAGGACAAAAAAAGATAAACCCAGAATCTCTACTGTATCTAATTATTTACTAGGTAACACACTAGTAAATATTCGGGATTCTTACTTGTGTCTATAGATGAGTTGTACAACACTCCACTGCTTATAGTTTTTCCCTTCCATATATCTCCAAGGACAGCCTGTAAGAATCAAGCAAGCAGATTTGATGCAACCAAATAGAAGGATAAATATGATTACATTTTTCTTGTTTAAATCATATTAAGAGCCTCGTACCTCTTCTTCTGCATCAGGAGGAACAAAAGCCAAAGGCTCAACGGTGTCTTTTTGCATTATTGGTGATAAATGATCCATCTCATCGGACATGATGTTAAAATTAGGAGCAGTATTTTGCTTGCGGTAAATGTCAAGGAGTTTTCCTCTTGGGTAGCAATATGCACTAAAAGTTCCGATATTGTCCAGAGGATGAGATCCAATGACAGAAACAAATTTGGGCCTCCCAATTTGTAGGCTTCCATTAGCATTTGACCTACCTCGTCCCGCAAATCCCACATTTGATCCCTCCACTCTTCCCCTTTCTGAACCAAATCCTGGGGCACTATAGTAAGAAGAAGACCCACCTGCATGAATTTCCAAACGATGTCGTGGCCTCCACTTATCACGAGCATCATTCTCACGCTCAGAAGCTAAGCGACCCCCACCGACAAGAGCTTGTTTATCAGTAGGGGCACCTTCCTTCTCAGCATCTGTCGTCTTCTCAGTTCGAGAATTCTTTTCTTTGTCTTCAGGACCCCATCTCGAAGACCACTTGTTGTCTCTTCGAGATTCTTTGCTTGAACTACGACTGCTAACATCATTCCATCGCTCTGAAGATGCCAAGATCCTAGTTTCAGGAACATCCCTTGTCGATGAAATATCAGCACGGCGGTCTTCTTTTTTGCGATCTCTTCGGCCAAGTAAGCTTGTCGCTCTCTCCTCTTCACGCCAGCGGCGATTGCTTTCAAGATCAGGGGCAGTCCTCCTCCAGTCTTTCTTGTCCTGAGACCCATCCAAACGCCAACTATCTTTTGGATTCGGATCACCAAAGGTTTTATTCGGCAATGAATTCAAATTTGACATTCTTATATCCTGTTACAGTAAATAAATTACAACACGGAAAGGATGCAAACCAAATTGAAAATTTGGGCACAAGCTAAAGTCATACATAAATTTGTGATCAGCATTATTAAATGACAGAATCTAGTCTAACCAATTTTTATGTAATCTGAAATAGTTTTTACCTGATCTTCCACCAAATTAGGATAAAAAAGACTAGAAATCAACACGTTAAGCTATCATATGGAAATGAACGCAGGAACCCTAAAAATATTAATAAGAGAAATTACGTTCAATACCCCAGAAGTTCCAGCAGCTAACATCTTAGAATCAGATGATTTAGAATAAAGCCACTGTGGGGACAAAGGTATGTTGCTCTCTGAAATTGCTTGCTCTACAGGAAAAAAGAAAAACAAAAGATAAATTTTACAATAAAAGAGCTGTTCAAGCTTTTAAAATGCAATCACTTAACTATTCAACAAATATCATCACCTTTAGTGTCCTCAAGTAACCCCGAGAGTCCTTTGTCCTCCAAGTTCCTTTCCCATGCTTCACCTAAAATATAAAAAGATCTAAGATAATTAATACATAGGTGAATTTGGCAGAGAACACATAGCCACAACTTCTAAGTTTGTTTCCATGGATTCCCTCAATTACAAAATTATTTGATAATGAACTACCAAGTTTCGGTGGAGCAGGTGAACCTTTCATTGAATCCAATCTTTCCAAACAATTAGAATATAAAGAAAGCATGTTCCAGTACCGTATCACCTTCAGCGGTGGCAATTTACATTTTTCCAATAATAATGACAAGCAACAAACTAATATTGATATTTTTATCAAAAAGGTACGATCTGTTAACGAATCACTGGTGCATTTGAATGGAAGATTTGATCTAAATATAATTCAACAATATAAACAATTATGAACAAAATCGAAATGAGATCTTAGTGGAAAGAAAATAAATGAACGAAATCAGAAATTTACAACTAATAAATCAAACCCGACTGATGAAATTAAAATAATGAAATATTCTGTAAAAGAATTAGGAAAACGCAGAGATTGAAATGAAATGGAAACCAATACAATATGCATGCAAAAAGTTAAAATTAAAGGAAACAATGAGAGAATAAATTGATCGAAAAGAAAAGAAAAGAATACCTTTGTGGGAGGAGTGATCGGAGCTGGTTTTGGAGAAGAGGAGATCATCAGGTAGATCTAATTTTCCGTCAGCCATCGGGAATTCTAGAAGGCAGAGATCGCAGCGGAGATACAGCGGCGTTTAAGATTCTGAAAAAAAAAGCGTCCAGGTAGAGAGAGATCAAATGGGTCGAGGAGGGAGAGAGAAAGAGAGGAATTGGTAGGTTAAAAAAAGCTTTTTTTAATCTGCTCATTTAATTCTTAAATTTAAAAATAAGTAAATAAATTATATTTTAGGGTAAACTATACAGGTGATCATTTAACTATAGGTCATTCCTATTATAATCGCCCAACTAATAAACATATCAATTAGATCCTTGAATTATTAAATTGGTTTCATTTAGGGGTGAGCAAAACTCGACTCGACTCGAAAAACCGAATAATTCGACTTGGCTAGAGGTAAAAATACCCAACTTGTTTTGACTCAACTCGAAAAAATTCCAAATAAAATTCGAGTTATAAAATAGAAATTCGAATAACTTGAATAACTCAAAATTTTTAGTAATTAAAGGATTGATTTCTAAGTTTGAGACGATTCTCTCAATTTTTATGATATATATACATTGATATATAAAAATATAAAAGAAATATTGCTACATATGAAATATATATACATATTTTATATGATTAGAGAAAATCATTTAAATTTGAATCAAATCATACTATAACATGATAAATAATTATAATTAAGTATTTATAAGAACTAAAAAACTCGACTCGAACCGAAAAAAATTCAAATAAAGTTTGAGTTGTAAAATATGACTCGTCAACTCGAATTACTCGAAATTTTTTGACTTGACTTGATCGAATACTCACCCCTAGTTCCAGTAGAAAAGTGTAATGTTCATCTTAGGAGACTCGAGTTTAATCATTTTATTTGTAAGTTGTATGTGTGTTGTCAAAGGTTTTAGAATATGAACAGATAATACCTTATAATCATTTTTAGACTATTCAAAAAATATTTAAAGTGCTCGTATTTTGACACTAATCGTTAATATTCAATTGATAAAGTGATGTGACGGTTAACAAAAATTTGTATAACTACACATTTACTCTTTATTATTTACTTATTATATCAATTTGATCCAAATATCAATTTTAAATAAATAAAATTAATTAACCAATATTATTTGGGATGACCATGGATTGAGTTGGGTCAGGTTTTTGGTTGATTCCTATTCGGTCTAAAAATTTAACACCTAAAACTGACCCGATATTTTAAGATATTTTACTCAACCTAAAATTTAGAGTAAAAATTTAAATCTGACTCGACTTAACATAAATAAAAAAATTATCAATTTTCATTATTATTGAATAAAATAGGATATGAATTGAATGATACAACAAATAGAGAGTGAGAATTATAATAATTATTTTGTTTCAATTAGACAAAATAAAAAGATAATTAAAAAATATATAAAGAGATAGGACAATTATTATTTCGAGTTGTGTAAGATAATTTTCACTGTAAGCCTAAACTTAGCTTGATTTCATCTCTAAAAATCAAATTCGAACTCAACTTGAATCATTTAAAAAAATCTCAACCTTATAGAATTGGATCTAAATCAAACTTGTCGAGTATAAATTTAATGGATATCTATAAATATAACATGTATCTTCCTCCAAATAAATAATTTAATATACTTTTAACATCTAATAAAGTAAAATATTAACTAACTAAAAAGACCACAAATTGAACCAACAATTAATAAGTTGATAGGGGTGATTCTAGGAAAAGACTCTTAAGAAACAACTAAAAAAAGACTGATCGGTTTACCCAGTCATTTTATGTATATAATTGGGTACGAACTATGTACACAATTTCTTACAAAAACTGTAAGAAAAGCGGTACATACATAGATTATTACAAACGTGAGGATTTATATACATACATAAATCCTTATAGATCTTGTAAGAGAAACGGTATATACACAAAATGTTACAAAATAAGGATTTGTGTAAATACACAATTTACTACGAGAATACATAAATTGGCACAAAAAATGTAAGGATTTGTGTATGTACACAAATCCCTACAAAGTATACACAAATGCTTACGAAAACTATAAGGATAAAGGTATGTACACAAATTCTTACAACTTCTCACCAATTATCGAAAAGATGTCATCCAAGGGTAAGGATTTGTGTACATGCACACTTTACTAGGAGGATACATAATATGACACAAAAATGGTAAGGATTTGTGTACAAAGTATACACAAATGCTTACGAAAATCGTAAGGAAAAAGGTATGTACACAAATCCTTACAACTTCTTACCATGAGCTAAAAGAGTCCATCCAAGGGTAAGGATGTGTATATACACAATTTACTACGAGAATATATAATATGACACAAATATAGTAAGGATTTATGTATGTACACAAATCCTTACAAAGTATACACAAATGCTTATGGAAACAGTAATGAAAAAGGTATGTCAAGTGAGACTGTAATATTGTCAAAAAATGGATGAACCCTATTTCAGATGGGTATTTGACACTAATTTTTATAGAGCAATTTGCATGTAATCCCCCTAAAGGTGAAGCTTCCATACGCTCAATACACCCCCTATACAAACATGTAGTAACCTAATGAAGATCTTTACGAAGGAAATAATTAGAGAAAAATAACTTTACCCATTACTTTGCCCAAAAACCCTTATTCCCTTTATTCTGTGTTTGATCTCTATTGAATAGTCTTCTCCTAATGCCCCAACCTAATAGCTTATTTGTTCTAGCTATCTTATTCTCATTACTCACAGTGTTGTTATTCCTACCATGTAACACAACATTACACTTAAAGAATTTGTCACTATAATCATTAAAGCGTTCAAAAAGAGCCATTGCGGCTACCACATCTTCTATCCTTTGTCTGTGTACCTCTATTCTAGCTCATGGTTTCAGTCTTTCAAGAAAAAAGAATATCTTATATTTCTCAAATATATCTTTGATATCCGATATAAATGTAGCAGATTCTCTCACATAATCTCGAATAATTTTGTGTTAAATCTCTTAGATTTTTTCTAAGCATTATACTCTACATTCTATGAGAAAGAAAGAGCTTATGCCCTTATCATATCTTAATGGAATAAATACCATCAAAAAACTTAGATTGCCACCATAACTTTGCATCCCCTCTTAAATACGTCGAGGCCATCGAGACTTTATCTTCAGCGTTTTTAATATGTGTAGTTTAAAAATATTTTTTAAGTCGAACAAGAAATTCTTGAGTTTTTTAGCATCTTTGTTTCCTTCATATCGCTAGGGTTCAGGAACTCTAGTCCTCGAACTTTTATCAGTTTTTATTGAGTTGCTCATAGCTATATGATCAAGTTAACCTAAAATTTAATCTTATCTAGCTAGAATTTCATATGACTTAACGTATCTTTGGCTTTCTTACTAAACTTTTGGTAGCTTTGGTCATCTCTTGTTGAGTTTCCTTAATTTCTCAAAGTCTATCATTTGATGCCACAGCTCTCATGGCTACCACTACAGCCTCAAGTTCCTCAAAACAACCATCGTCAATAGACCCACCACCCTACATCGTCTTACCTAAGTTCGGGTATATTTCTATGTTAGGAGCAGTACTTGCTCCTCGATTTCATGTTGTCATCATTTTTATCGACACCATAAGGCGAAAGTAGGATTTTTTATAAAGGAGATCAAAAATATATTTTAAAATTATTCTTGATTAGAGGGACAAAAAAATGAATACTTTAGAAAAATTATGTATTTTAAATTTTTTTATCTCGACTTAATATATAAATATAACGAATGATGGGGGCCGAACCCCTTTAATCCTCCTATAGTCCGCCATGGACACGCGCAACTCTGTTATGCTTGCACTAAACAAGCAACACCTCCATGTCTTTAGACAGTTTTATATCTTTAGTATTATTATGACTCGTGCATAAAAGTATCACACATAAAGAGATAAGCATTATAGTGCCCCAAGCCACATGGGCCACTGCGATAGGATCATTATAGCAGTTAATGACGGACACTTCTTATGCACTGATTCCAGTAAAATTACCTAATAAGCACTATAGTGCATTCATGCGCCACCGAGCTAAAATAATTATTATGGTTAACAAAAGGCGTGTGCACTAATTCCACGATAATTATCCAACAAGTACTATTGTGTTTTATCAAGATCGAGCATTGCATATACTTCAGTCATTACAACTGTTAACGATAGACGCCTTTGTACGTTGATTCCACTATATTCATATAGTAAGTACCTATGTGCTACTTCATATGTACCTTTATGCTTAGGTAAAGATCAAGAAGCAATTAGCCTTGATTGAACATGTAACACCCTTAACCCGAATATCACATTGGGCCTTTGGCTCAAAACTCAAGTTACAAAATTTTGGTTATAAAAAGCTTATTAATCAAATCCAAAATATGATCCGTCCATTAAAAACCATCATAAAACCTAAATAGTTCAAATAATAAATGGAGCTCCAAAATACAATCCATTAAAAGTATTTGACAATCCAATACTAAAAGAGTTACAAATTACAACACAAGGTCCTACAAGTACTAGTCCATTACATTAAATAATTTATACTCTGATGCCAAGTTAATATTGAAAATCCAACCATGATGGTGCTCTTATGGTCTGCACCGCTACCTAACTTGCGGACAGAATCACATTCTAAACACTGAGCTACAAAAGCTCAATAGATAAATCGCCACTCGACCATATATTGTACATATCATGAATAAAGTAATGCAGCGCATGTGAGATCATGCATGGTATGATGACCCGTCATAATCGTCTAAACATGTGACATCATGAAATGTATACTATTACACACATCACATACGTAGCAGAATCAAGCACAAAGTAGTGAGGTACGTGTCCAACAATATCGGGATCATACACTACGAGTGAGTTCCGCATCCACATAATATCATGATCCTCTACTTAGGGATTGAGGCTCGTATTCACATAGCATTGGGATCCTCCAAATCTCATGCTCAGATGTCACATCAAGCATCTTTAAATGAGGTACGCGTCCACACAGCATCGGGATCCTCTAATCGATATGTCTTTATGGTGTTGCAAAACTATTTTCTTAGGTATCTAGATTCACATCAAACAAGGGTTTTAACTAGCTAAGTAATCTATCATCACACAACAAGGCCCTAACTAAACACATAACACCAAAAATCCACCAAGGATCCCTATGGATTTTAACATCAATTTAAACCACCCAGACTTATTGAGCCTTTAGTCATATTTCTCATATTCAGGATAATTTACTAGTTTCTTACCTTTAACATTGATTTTGCACCATAGGAGACCTTTCGAACTCATTATCACGAATTATAATGCTCTCGAACTCAAATGTTAGTCTTTGGACAGATTGTCCAGTGAGTATCGATACGCCTATATGGAGTATCAATACGCAACTCAGTGTCAATACACCTACAATGCGTACTAATAAGTTATTACCTTCAAAGAGCCCAAAGACAACTACCCGTACCGACACGGCTAACCCTCGTATCGGTACCGATGTACCGATATACCTATATGGTGTACCGATACACCTGCCTATTAAGAACCAATGCAACAGTGGTATCGATATGCCTCCACGTATCGATACCCAAAAATATTGCTGGAATTTGGATAATACAAGGGTATCGGTACATAATTTATCGTACCAATACACTTGCTATATTTGTCCCTCAATTCTACTCTATAGTAGCAATATCCTTCCAGCCAGTATCAGTACACTTGCACGAAAATCAGGTATGGGACTGAAATCCACCAAGTACCCTTGCCCAAACTATATGGTTTATCCTCCAAACAGTCCTGCATGTTATTGAGATAGTATTGAATGTGTTTTTATCTATTTTACACTCTTAACAACCTCAAATAATAATTCATCATTAAAGGGTTTTTAAGCTACCAAACAAGCATCAATCATGCAATGTAACCTATTTTCATGAGATATATGATAATTTGGGAGTTAATAGTGTACTAACCTCGATCAAACATAACTGGAAAATAAGGATTTCACACCCTCAAGTTTTGTCCTTACCAAGTCCTCTTAAAGACTCACCTACTTCTTTCTCTCCAAGAAGTTAAACCAGCAATTAAACATTGCTAGGTAGGATTCTATAAGCTAAAAACTAAAAAAAAAAACTAAAAACGAAACCCAACATCACCCTTTTTCTCCTTTTACTCTTCAACCTCACCAACAACTTTCTTCCACAAAACCCAACACATTTTACCTTTTCTGATAAATCTTTTGATTCTCTACACACTTCCCTCAACGCTCTAAATGTGATTCTTAACAAAAGTCTGAAAGATAGCACCTTGAACTTATGATGGGTGAGAGAAAAGATGAAGATAAAAGGGGGCAATTTGACTTCACCTTCTAAGATTTTTTTACAGAAAACTTAACTCTCCCCATTCTCTTTGTCCCTAGTGGGTGAAAATACCCATCTACCCTCACTTACTCATAACTTAGCCCAAAAAAAACTCAAAACTCACAAGCCCAAAGCCCATCAATAGCCAAAAAGATCACTAAAGCCCAAACGCCTTAGGTTAATCGGACCCTCGGATCCCAAAATCTGAATTGTTACAGAACACACACCTTGACTCAAATACCACATGTCACGGTCTTAGCTTTAAGTTCACTCGATTGTTAAGCCATGTAGCACTTGAAAAGGAATTTTTTTAATCAAGTCAACCTTTACTCTCAATAGATTTGCTCAAAATAAGCAAATAACCCATTAATCTTGCGTCACTACGTGATCCTTCAAACAGTAACTCGAAATCGTAGGGCATAACGGATGCACCCGTTCAACTCTCAACTTTCCCGAATGAAAAAGAAAGGTTTATTGTTATCTAAAGGAATAAAAAGTATCGGTTACATAGAAAACTTATCCTCACCATCGACTAGGGCGGTAAGGACAACCTTAATGGTGTGTAGGATACATATCTTTATTATTGGATTAGCCCAGACTTTGTAAACTGTCCACCCTTACATATATATAAATAAAACATATAAAAATGAACTGACTAGACATTACAATGTTTGAAACCGAATACTTTTTCCTAACTAAAGAACTAACTTAAAAAAAAAGACACTTTTCCACGAACATTATTGTGCTTGAAATAGGGACTTGGTGTAAAGACTCGGTTGTGGCCATATCCAAGGGGATGACCACAACACAAGGCTTGCCGCCACCATAACCCCCAATCCCGACATTTATGCTGCTCCAAAACCATACTCGATTTTCCAATCAAACTCTATAGAAGTCCTCAAGATTTATCAAATTGTTCACCAAGCATGTCCCTACGTAAAGTTTGCACATTTCAATTCTAATCAAGCCATCTTTGAGGCCTTTGAAGCGAAGAACGTGTTCATTTGATTGACTTTGATATCCCTCAAGGCTATCCATGGTCAGCTTTCATGCAAGCTCTGGCTGCTAGATTGAGTGGAGCTCCGTACGGATAACCAGAATTGAACTGTCTAAAGCCATTAAAGAGAGGGGTAGATGCTTGACACAGCTAGCTAGCTCACTCGCTCCGCTCCACATTCCATTCGAGTGCCACCCAATTGGGGAGAAACTTGAAGATATAAAGCCCCATATGTTCAACATGCGAGTTGGTGAGGCTAGCTGTTAATGCTGTTAGCATGCTCCACCGAGTCTCTGGGTGCTGCCGTGGGAACCTACTGCCAATGATCCGTAACCAAGCTCCTAACATAGTAAACCTTGAAAAAGAAGCAAGTCATAACGGGCCATACTTCTTAGGGCGTTTCCTGGAGGCATTGCACTATTATTCCGCCATATTTGACTCATTGGACACCACATTCCCATCAAATTCTGCACAGAGAACCAAAGTTGAGCGGTATACATTTGCACCGGAGATAAGAAACATAGTGGGGTGTGAAGGGGCACGAGAGGAGGGAGAAATGGAGGAAACTAATTTAAGGAAAAGGATTCAAAGGGGTGGGCTTAAGTGAAACTGCAGTAACTCAGTCAAAGATCTTGCTGGTTTTATATTCTTGTGATGGTTATCGACTGACCAAAGATAAAGGTTGCTTGCTTTGGGGGTGGCAAGATAGAGCAATTCTTGTTGCTTCTGTTTGGCAATGTTGAATTCTCTGCATCTTCCCTTCCGAGATTAAGCCAGAAGCTTGTACACACTACTCTAATCTGAGACCAAAATCATAACTTTGCCTAATATAATCACAAGTATTGAAGTATTTCAATAATCTAAATGATGCATTCTCTTTCTATATCAATAATTATATAAAATGAATTTCTCCGAGTCTCATTGATCAATCCAGACAAGTTTGAGAGTTTTCCAAGTAATAATACATTTACATTGTGCACATGATGCTAAACTACGTAGGTCTGGCACCCAAACAAAGATCCCAAACAACAATGTTTCATTTTTAAACTTTAAAGCACATCCCAACTTAAATGAAGTTCTATTGCAGAGAATTCGTTGCTGTAAAAACCTTCAGAGCCTTGGAGACTCTGGTAAGAACTATTAGTTAATGCTGTTGGAAATGGGAGATACCAGCCATTGTGCCCCCAACCATTGAATAACCGGGCAAGGAAGGCTGCTGCGATGGGGTCATGCTGTAGCTATATGCCGCACCATTTACTGATCCAGCACTTGGCATGTACTGGGGCACAGCATATGGTGTCATTGCCGGCAGCGATGGAAAAGGTGGAGAAGATGATGATGGAGGTGGTGGCACTTCGTTTGAAGTTAACTGCTGGGTGGTAACCACAACATTCTGAGATGGCATGTATGGGTATGGCTCATCATTCTCAAGCTTAGGCCTCTTCTCAGAAGGGTAATCACCAGAGGATCCTTTCATGGGATTTCTAGTGATACCCTCAGAAGCAAGGGAAGAGAGGACAAGAGAAAGCATCTCAGCGGAGGATGTAGAAGCAGTTAGCTTTGCTGCCACTGCAGCTGCTGCAGATTTCCTAGGATCTTCCTCAGTGTGGCCAGAATTATCAGGATAAGATACTTGCTGGGCATACATAACTGGGGCTGATTGTTCTGTAGATGCCGGAATAAAACTTTGAGGTGCAACAGATGTGTGAGATTCCCTTGAACTTTGCACAGATACTAATCCAGGATTGTCACAATCTATTAACTGTCTGCAGATATTATCAGCCTGTTCCGATCGGGACTGTGCAGCCTGTTAAACATTAAGTATAGAAGTTACAATAATGTTACCTGGATTTTAAGCGGAGATATAGAAGTGAATAGTCCGTAATTTCAACAATTATTCTTAAAAATGATCAGGTTAGTATAGCATCAAACCTGAAGCTGAGAACGGACTTGCTCTAGTTTGAATTCCTGACAGCAAAAGTAAATCAGTTTTATGTCAACATTACCACAATGTTACTTTAAAGGGATTAGTCTAAGTAACCTGCTCCTGAAGAGCCTCTCTCAGATGTGAGACAAGGCTAGCTCTTGACAATTCAACAGCCGTTAGCTGCTCAATACAGTCCCTTAACACAGCATACTGACTTTGCACCTCCTCCACAAGTGCCCGTCCACGGAACTGCCCTGTTCAAAGAAATCTGATATTTTAGGGGAAAACAAGCATCCTAATTTGTATTTCGTAGTCAAAGTCTTGTGAAGTTCCAAATGATGATTGAACAGCAAAATATTTTTCTTAAAGAGGAAACAAGGAACGTGAACAATAGTTGAAATTACTAACTTCTCATGGAGCAACTAAAGGAATAATCCCTGTATGATAACAGCATGAGCAATGTAGGTCATACCTGAATTGACATCAGTACTAATTTCCTTATCTACTTTCTCGATAGAACTAATAGCATTCCTACATTTGCTGAATGTTACATCTTCATCCATCTGACTACCGTAAAGAATGTTATAGCCTGAAACTATTTTGTCCACTGTATTTCCAACAGGATGCTTCTGCTAGCACGGATATAAAGCAGAAATGACATTAGACCATGATACAAACATATAAATGCAGGGGGGAATTGCTGCCAGCATGGAATTTATCTCACCAGCTTCAGGCTTATGTGTCTCTCATTTCTATTACTACTTTCTGATTGTCTACCAAAAAATTCTTCCTTAAGAATTTGTCCTCGAGAACCAAATACTTTTCTCTCTTCCCAAATACTGATCTGCATTTCAAACAGCAAAAGGAAACGTAATATATCATTATAACTTTCAGGCAACCATTCTGAGACAGTATGACAGTACAGATTTAAGCAAACATATGTTTCCGAAATAAAAGAATAAAACAGCCAACCACAATGTAGCAATAAAATGAAAATAGAATAACAGGCATTGTCTAATTACTGTCCCATTAACAACAATCCAATTGTCACAAATTGGACGTGCCAGCAAAAACTAAAAGCCAAACCAGTTAACTAGATCTAGATACATTCAACCCATCACAGAGATTTGAATGAGAGCACACGAAAGCAAGACCTGTGTGGAAATAAAGGTGACTATACCAGACGCAATGCACCATTCCTTCCAAACTTATCCCCACTTTCAATCACATAACGAATAGCATCAGGAAGAACCTTCCAAAATTCTCCGACAAATTCTGAACCCTTACGCCTGCTATTCTGCAAAATGTCATTGGCAAGATACAGAAAGGCCAATCTCTGCTCATGTGGAGAGCAACGAAATTGTCTATCCCAAGTTTCAACAACCTGTTTTGCCTTATTCATATGGAAAATGCACCAATGTGATAAAGCTTACCAAGTCAAGGGGGCAAAATAAACTTCAGAAATTCATTTGTTGTAACTTACATGGCAACTAAGTAGTACTACCAAACAGACATCAAAGGTAAGTTATGCTTAAGAAGTAATAAAACAAGTTATGCTCGCCTACTACACATGACAATGTGAGAAAAGACCTCCCACAATGAAAGCAAAACCAGACACAAAATAAAAATAGGAAAAGCAGCATATAATACACAATTAGAAAGGATACTCTCTATGCTAGCTTGGGAATTATTGAGCTTGGCTAGCTTTTCTACCAATATTTGGGAATTAAATGAACTGGCCATTGTTGCTACCGATTGCTGTCAGACAATAACAAACAGGGCAGACCTTCAAAACGTTACCTTTTGAATCGAGCTGCCACAATATTAAATTGCAAAACATAAGACTTACCAAGCATAACCATATTAAATCGCAAATTCCCAATACAAATACATATATGCATATATTCTATGAAAGTATCCTCCTACAAGGATGCAGCTTCTAACAATAACAAACAGTGCAGACCTTCAAAACGTTACCTTCGGAATCAAGCTGCCACAATATTAAATTGCAAAACATAAGACTTACCAAGCCTAACCATATTAAATCGCAAATTCCCAATACAAATACATGTATGTATATATTCTATGAAAGTATCCTCCTACAAGGATGCAGCTTCTAAAACAACAACCTTAGATAAAGTTCCACAACTAATAAGGACACTATTCCTGAAATTAGTCAAAACTCCCTCTTTTTCTTCCTTTTTTCTTGGAATTATTCAAAATTTTATCTTTTTACTACCTACTAGAATATGCTAATTGTTTCTCTGCTTTCTACCAGTCCACTAGTAAAAGATAAAATTAAGCGTGTCAAACGTGAGGCTCCCGAATAAGAATAAAACAAATAAAAGCCAATAGAGAAGAGGGATTGTGGGAACCTGTATCTGTCGATTAGGGTTTATTTGGAACTTAGGGTTCTTTGTTTTGCAGAAGGTTTTGGTTGTGTTAGCCGTGGGAATTGGACGATTGGGTGGAACCGTACGCTTCAGAAACTGTAAAGTCTGTATCTTGGCTTTGGCCTTTGATATATAGCAGTGCCTGCAGGGTTCGGACTATAGCCTTGGATTGTGGAATTATGTTGTATTTAAAATGCAGGGTAAATTGCAAAATTAGTCACTATGTTGTAGGAATTGTTTCGTTTTGGTTATTAAATTATATAAAATTTTAATTTTATCATTAAATTTTTGGAATGAGTTTTTTTCATTCGACATCACTTTGAATCATTAACGTCCAAATAACATGATATTTTGTTGATATAAAAGTTAAAAAATATTTTTTTTTTATTTTTATTTAACATGAGTTTACATTATTTTTTACTCTATCATCTTCTTTATCATATTTAGAATTTTTTTATATTTTTTACAATAACTTTTTTATAAACACTTTAAACATAAATAAGATCATCTCATTGTCATTATTACGTTTAGACATGATTTGTAAGTCAGTATTACGATTGTTGATATTAATATCTTCATTACAGTTGGTTATCATTCACCATCCACAAATTTTGAGTCATTCAGATTTCATCAAACATGACATTAAAGTTCTTAAACTTCTCTTTCATCATCGGTTTCACCATCTTCTCGTTCACATTCAATCCCTTCACGTTCAAACACCTCCATAGCTTCATCCATATCTCTCTTGTATGTGTTATTAAAAATATTAATAATGAATCTAAATTTATTAATTTTTTAATAAATAAAAAAATTAATTGTGTTATTATATAATTTTATTCAAATTATAATGTTCTTTCGCTTAACAATAATTAAAGCTCAATGATCATTTTATAGAAAAACGATAATCTAGTAACTACTTATAATAATTAAATGTTTAATGACGAAAATAATTATTAAAACATAGTTTAACTCATGATCACATATAAAAGAAAATATTTCATATGGGGTAGCAAAAAATAATTTTTTGACAATGAAGTCTAATATAGTTACTATGAGTTTAGTTTAGGATATATGTTTTAAAGTTTAGGACTTATTATTATAATTTAAATTTTAAATTTTAAAAATATACTTTAAATTTTAAATTATGGATTTAAATTTTTATTTTTAAATTAAGAGAAATTTTAAATTTACTAAAATATTTTTAGTAAATAAAATGATAATTATATTCTTATAATTAATGTTAAAAATTTTATACAAATCACAATAACCGTTATTATTTTAATATAATACTAATTGTTCATTTAATAAAAATCCTTACAAAAATCATAGTAACAATTATTATTTTACATAAAAATTCATTGTTGCACGAAGTTAATTTTTTTATAATAATTATTCATAAAGATCTAACTACTTCTTTATAACATGGAATGAAGTTTGGTCGGAAATCAAGAAGACTAAGAACGTGATAAATAACTCTTTATCTCCGCAAACAAGGGAGTTTTGTTGAGGTTTGCGTGAGAAAAATACATGAAAATTTTTTAGTAAGGTATATTATCCGTTATTTATTGTTTAATTTAAAATTAAAGGTAATTATATTTTATGTTATAAGTGTGCTAAAGTTATAGAATTTTACCTAAGTTGTAAAGACTTTGTTACTATGAAATAAAATAAGAACACTCTTTTCTTCATTATATCTCGACGTTCGTTTGCCGAGACATAACGAGGTTTATAACGACACCTCAATTATTATAAAAAAATAATAATATTTTTATAATATAACACATTATATTCATTACTTAACATTAATTTCTTTCTTATATAACATGTTATATTATTTTTATAATAAAATAATAGTATTTAATATAACATGGACTTTTTTCGCCATAAACTTTATACTTAAAAACACGATATATTTTTTAAAATAAAATCTATAGTTTTTTTTTCATATAACTTCAATATCTTTTACATAGATATTAGAGTTGTGTGTTAGATTGAATCGATTCGAGATAAAAAAAAATTATTCTAGTTTATAAATTTTATTTTACGATTTAAACTTTATTTATTTTTTTAAGTCAAGTTAATTTGAAAATTTTAATTATAATTATTTATAATGTTATAATACATATTATAACATCCTGGTTTTGGGCTTAGGAGTTATTAGACTCTAAATTAGAATTAGTTTTGGGTTAATTTTAATTAAAGAGATAATTTTTACAAAAGTTCACAATATTTATAGAAACGCCATTAATGAAATTTATAAGGGATTTGAAGAATCAAAACACTCTTTTTCTCATCTTCTTTAAAACTAAGTTAAAAACTCTCTAACCCCCTTCTTTATTTCTTTACCATCCAACATCATCCAAAAGCTTTTTCAAAAGGTAATTTCATATTTGACTTATTCTTTTAATTTCCTATCTTTTGATAGTTAAAAATCCAAAAAATCCTATTTTTATCAAGTATTAGAGAATCTCTATTTTTCAAGGTTTGATGGGAAAAGTGAGGATTTTGTTGGAATTTCGAATAGGCTTAGTAAAAAAAATTAAGGATGCTTTCGAACTCTTTAATGAAGTTAAAACATGTTAGGAAAATTGTTTAATCTTAGCAAACCCGAAACTAGTCTTAGAGAGGATTTTTAGAGTTGTTGTGGTTGAATTTTTGGTTGGGTTTTGTTGAAAATAAAGGGCTAGAGGTATATAGAACCTTGGTAGGTTTTTTTAGAATGTTAAATGATGGATTTTGATTTTTGAGTAGTTAAAAAAGGTAGATGATTGAATTCCCGAAGTGGCTGCATTAGACAATTTTTGAAAGTGGAAAATGAGTGTTTGGGGGGTGTTTTAGTGTGGAAATGAAGGGTTGATGGTTATACTATATATGAGTGATGTTTTGGACATGTTTTGAAGTGTTTTAGGTGTTTAATTTGAAGGATAATGGATATGCTTTGCTTAAGTAAGAAAATGAGAATATTTGGATGAATTTGGCTTTGAATTATTGAGAAAATATTGTGGATTTGTGAGATGATGTAAAACAGTGAATTTATGATTGATTATGAGGTTAATATTTTAATTTCGGTTGGTTTGAAGTAATACATTTGATTCCGGGTGATTCGAGTGCAATTTCGGAAGGTTCGGGGCTCGATTTGGCTACCGTTAGAGTTGTGTGGTGAGTGAAAAAATGTTTTGAACTTGGTTTTGGTTCAAGGAAGATTTTGGGAGTTCGGATTAGGCTTGATAAGCTAATCCAAACTCAAGAGTAAGATCTACCCATTTTACTTCCCTTATATGCTTGTTAGATGGTAAAGATTGGAAAGCTTGTTGTGTAAATTGTTGTCGATGACATGTTAATTGTTATGTTGAGTTGTGTTGATTATCTATTGATTAATGACATGTTAATATGCCATGTGAAATATTTGTAAGGTAACTATAAGATGTTGCAGATTATGCTTGAAAGTGATAAGTAAGACCACTTGCGTAATGGTAAGTTTATAGCCGGGTGGCTATGTAAGACTTTGTAAGCCGTAAGATGTTGTAAGATTATATTATGATAATGATATTGGCATTCGTTGAGTCATACCATATATAATTGGTTGACCAATAGGATGTAAGAATAGTGCACTATGAGACAAAATTCACATACGTGTCAGATAAATTCGGTCGTGTCAGACAAAACTCGTATACGTGTAATATAAATTCGGACGTGTTAGATAAATTTTTATACGTGTAAGACGTTTCTGCATATCCGTGTATAATAACTGAGTTTGCCAACATACTTATCTTAATTGCTATGAATATGTGTTTTTATGTTATGTTGTGGACTTTGACTACTCTTGTAAGATTGTAAGATGCTATGACATAAGATGTACAAAATGATGTTAGTCTTTATTTTCAAATAAAGCTTGAACCCTGCATTGTCTTAGTTGCATTTTTGAGTTCTACTCACTAAGCATTTATGCTTACACTCTCGTTTTTCGACAATGCAGATCATTAACTCTAGAGTTAGCACGGTGCGAGGAAGGACGTCCAAGCGTGTTTCTCGTTAGCTCAAGTATGATTTAGTTACAGTAATGTATTAGCTAGCAATGGGATATGCTATGTTGTTTATAGCGTTGTTTGACTCCTATATTTACTTATTTTTAGATGATTTAATGCATGGTTTATATTCGCCATGGTTGCCTTGAGTTAGCATGTTGATTTATGTTTTGAAGTTATGGTTATGTGGATATTATCTTTGTTGTTGTTTGAAGTCTTTTATGTATGAATTTTATGTCTTGTTGATTGAGCATGATTCGAATGAATGTATATGAGTTTCAAGCATGTGTAACCTGATCCTTGAGTTCTATAATGGCTTATTCATGTTAAGTATGCTTGCATGTGGTTTTTGGGTTAGTCCTTAGCTGTTTTTGCTTTAAAAATTCATCCAAATGTCGGGGCTTTCAGTTTCACCTTGTATCGATGTGCCAATGTTGTTTTGAGCCTTCAAACTTTCGGCAAGCCCAATAAGGTTGGCTTAGAGCCCGTATGCAGATACATTGATTGTTTGGGCACGGAAAGGCTTTCTAGGGTTGGTTATTGGAGTCGGGTCTTCGGACTTGGCTTTGGTAATCCTCGTGTATACATCTTGGGTCGGCCTTACGATTAGGCCGGGTCGAGGGGGTTACACATATTATTTTAATGTAAATGAATTTTTATATCTATATAATATCTATATAGATATTCATATTTTCAGATGTGATATATATAATATGTCAGACATAATTAACAAACTCGACTAAAGCTTGAAAATTGATCAACTAATACTAAAAAATTCATGTTATTCAAATTTTCATTTTATAACTCTATTAGTTTTATCCACCCTAATAGATATAACATATTAGTTTAAAACGAGTTGATTTTTTTCGTTTTGAGTTTATAAAATTATGAGCCAAGTTAAAATGAGTTAATTTTTTTCACGTTGAGTCGAGTTAAATAATTTTATTTTTACAAGTCGAATTTTATCTACCCTGGTAAGTATAATGTATTAGTATAAAAAATAATTTACATATAATTAAGTCAATAATACATAGGGGATTTCTAAATTTACTTTGAAGAGTGTATGAACAAGATTTTTATTATGATACAAATTCTTATCATGAATAACTTGTCCAATAACCAATAGATGAAGATGAGTATATGTTTAATGTAGAGATGAAATAACACATTAATATACAGTGATTGGAGAACACTTTCAAGTATTATTGGTAATATTTGATAATAAGTAAATTCATTTTGAATTTTAAATATATAAATTTTGCAATTATAATTTGGTTATTAAACATGACATGATGAATTAAGATGTATTACTCTATTAGTCAAATATATATTTTATATAATTACTATAATGACTCAAATTTCAAAATAAAAATTTGGATAAATTATAACAAAGGTCATTCAATTAAGGTTAAAATTATATTTAGGTTATTCAATAATTAAAAATTATGCTTGAGTCATTCATTTATGGGTAAGGTTATATTTGGTTCACTCAATTATAGGTAAGTTTACAATTAAGTCATATTTTATATTTAAAAAATTACATCAGTTTGGTGGGTTTTTTCTTCCAAATCTCTTGTATACCGTCGTTAACATTAAATTACTTCATTTAAAATCATTAATTAATCAAATATACGAATTGATAAACTTTTTTAAAATATGAAGGGTGACCCAAATATAACCATACCTATAAGTGAGTGATCCAAATATAAAATTTATTAATTGAGTGACCAAAATATAATCTTATCTATAATTGAATGACCTCCGTTATAGTTGTAATGATCCAGATTTTATCAAAATTTGAGGATCAAGTCTAAATCGAGTTTTGAGCCACATAATTAGGCCTAATGAGCCTATTTAGGTTGCTAGGTGTTTGGCCTTGGGGCTATAAGGTCCTTTGAAAGGCATGAAAGTAATTTCCCCGCAGAGTAAAAGTGGTGATATCACCCAAAAGCTTTTCTTTTTCTTTCCTTCTCATAAGCCATCTCTATTCCAAAGTGAAAAATTTCAAGGTAAAAATTTTAGGCTTTAAAGGGAAGGAGGAAGGCAATATTGATCATTTAGAGATGATATATATTTTAGGGTAAGAATAGGGTCTAATGATAGGGATGCGTGGTTTAGTGAGGGTTAAGGAAGGAGAACGGGTTTGAGTTTGGAAAGCTCAAATTTTAATGTTTTCAATCTGTTCTAGCTTCATTTATCTTCATCATTGAGGTAGTAATACTTTTCAACCTTTGTTGTAGTAAAATTTGGGTGAATCTTCAAAGGAGAAAGAGAAGAAGGGTAAAGCTTGAAGGGTTGTTGGGAGGTTTGGGGTAACTACTAATCCGATGTTGATGCGTGTAATAAAAGCGCAATTGAGTGCAAGTGTATACATCACCAAGTAATAAAGTGATAAGTATATCGTGCATCATCTCCACGGGGATTGGTATACTTAATATGTCTCCCCTTGTTCCCTTGCTCCTGAAAAATAAAGTAAAAACACAGATAAGTGGATTTGTTTAACTAACTAAATAATCAAATAACAAAACATAAAATAAAAGATTGAGAACGATATAGAGAAAGTAGGTAGGATCCAGCTGCGTCAATTAGTGGATTCGATTGATCTTCTTCTTGTCCAATACAATTACACAATACTGCTTCGACAGTACTGCAGATACAGCCTCGGCAGCATTAGTGTTCTCTGCCGCGGCAATCTCTTGCTCTTGGGCAGAGGCATCAAAGTTCAGCAAAGTGTCCGTAGTTGACTCTGCTTATCTCTAAGTCAGAGCGTTGTTGATGAATGGTCTTTGACGATACCTCTCGGCGTAAATCAACGATAACCACCAACCAATCCAACACTTCTTTTAGGTGCTGAAACTCTTAACCTATCTCTAGGCCGAGTTAGTGTCTACAACACCGTACTTATCCCTTTCGTGAATCTATATCTCTCGATGCTAGATAAATATATTACTTACAAATTTCTCTCTCGAGCTTGAATGAAAGAACAAGAAATAACAATAGGATAAACAAACTTTAATATTATTATTGCATTAGAACAAAGAAACAAGAAACAATCTCCTCTCACTAATATCTACAACCTTCACCTATCCCTAAGAAATTTAGAATATAATGTCGATAGGTACAATTCTTAGGGGGAAGGGTTTCTCTAAAATCGGCTCTCTAAACAATGTGGCCGGCTAGGGTATATATAGTCTTAACCTAGGGCAAACCTTTCCTAAATAGACTTTAACTTGGAGTAAGGAACAAGTCTTCTACATAAGATCTGATATTTCCAAGTTTGCCGCCTTCTAGAAGGATTTTCCCGTTTAGTCTTTGACTTGGGCTTTTAGTGCGCTAGCCTGGTCCAATTGGTGTGCTTCATCTTCTAGAATGTTCTTTATATTTTTATCTTTTATTGCGCTTACGATATCGATGCTACCACTCTGGATGCTGCCGCGGCCTTGTCCTCTGGCTCGGCCTTAACACTTCTGCATTGCTGCCTCGGCCCTGGATATTCCTGCATGTACAGGATATGTAATAATATCTGCATTCTCTATAAATATTGAATTTATAAGTAGTGATAACGGAATATCCAATATTGTGCAAAGAGTCCATATTTCAGCTCAAGTTGGTGTATAATAAATGCATAAAGTACCATGAGAAGGGTAGTAAATAACTGCCTTTTAGGCACTCATCAAATACCCCCAAACTCAAACTATTGCTTGTCCTCAAGCAATGCAAGACATCAAATTGTCGAACCTTACTCCCCCTTGGTCTTACTTTTCCATCTATTCTTCCCACCATGGTCATGTTTATCTCTCTGTTTTAGCCACTAGTTTACCCAAGGACTTTTACTAAGAAACAAGCTATAAGGCTAGGTGAGTGTGTGCGTTTTATGGACAAGGTTGATTCAATGCTTTCTTAGATAAACTCTAAGTTCAAGACAAATAGAATTTTGGATTAAAGCTATCTCCTTAAAACAACAAGTCTTGAGCCAATTTCGAGCACCTCAAGATATGTGTTTTCTCTATTTTATTTTATTTTTTTCTTATTAACCACCTATTTGGCATACTAAAGCTAGTTTCGGGCACCTTTAGCATGAAGGAGAGCAAAACTAGAGCCAGTGATAGGCACCTCTAGTTATTTTTTCCAAAAGGTTCTAAGTCCTTATCACCTAAGTTTATTAAAAGAATTCATAAATCAAGCAAGTCCAATAAGTGTTTCTTTGTTTTCTAACCCTAAAGCAAACTTCTAAGTTTTATTCCATGAGTATCCTATGGTTATCCCTTCAAAACAGAACTTGGCCATGGTAAGGAGAAAGATTTCTATAGCCTTAAAGGAGTAAACTAAAGCAAAGTTGATGTAGAGCAGTGCAAGATTAAAAACAATAATTCAAGAAAAGAGAATATGACAAAAAATTTTAGAAAAAATTTACTCCCTTTTTTATAGTAATACCGCGATAGTGGATTGCCTCGGTAGTGCTTCTGCACCTACAATACCTCGAAACTCAAACCGAGCATTGTCCTCAATGCTCAAAATATAAGGCAAACAATAATTGCAGTAAGGAGATAGACAAAAGCAGTAAATGAAATCATTTATAACGACTCCGAGGAGCTACTTGTATAGAGCATTCTCCTAGGCCTTACTGCTGATGTCTTTCGTCTAGATCCTTGTGCTGATGATTGTTGTTGTTTGGCCTGCCGATGCGACTGAACTCGACTGGGCGGTGTGCGGTGCGTTGGTGCAGTAACTTTATCTCCTTCTTTCACTTCGTCCATATTTTCTATGTTCGTGATTTCTGTCCCGCCCTCTACCGTGGTAGTGGGTATTGCTGATTCATGTGACGAACTATGGTATTCATCAATCTCTCGAGACAGCGTGTCTCTGTTGAGACTGGGAATAGGGATTGGTTCCCTTTGGGGAGAGTTAAAGACAACTCGCATCTTGGATGGCCCTTGACTGGTAGATGATACTCCGGCAGACCTGGCCGGCCTGAAAGGTCCGGCAGCATGAAACTGTTGATGTGGTTGTGGCTGGAAAAATGGTTACGACCCTGAGGTAGGTGTCGTCTCGGTATAAGGGGTCGCAATAACGAACATACTGGCTGGGAACTCGGGGAATTGCGCCCCTTGATGTGGGAAGCTTTGCATCATCATGTTGGCTAGAGATGTGTTGAAGTCGTGCTGGTACTCCATGTAGCGTTGTTGACAAAGGTCCATGGCTGCCATCCTTTGCAGAATTTCTTGGTTTGGGTCTGCTGCGATAGTTGGGTCGGCAGAGGTTGGTGCTTCTGTTGAATACTACCCTCCGGGAGTGAAGTCGACAGTAAACTGCTGCGGTATTGCCTGGACAGGTTCTGTATGTGTGATCTGCATAACTCGATGGCAAAAGTCTCTTGTCCATCCCTGTCGAGTTGGCGTATATTCATCCGTGTCTTTGACCAGAACTCCTGCATTAATGCACAAGGCAGAGATTAAACATGGGAAATAAAGTGGTCCACGTTCCTTCTTACCACATTCATGAATTTCATGAAGAATGATCTCTCAAATATCGATGCTTCTCTTCTTGATGATAGACTGGATCAGCACCAATCTTTTGCGATCCACTGTGCTGTTATGAGAGGTTGGGATAAGTCGTCTCTTGACAAAAGTACACCACATCTTGGCCTCGGTTTTAAGACTTTGCCTTATTATTGAACCTTTATGGGCACCGGTTTCCCATGAGGTGTTGTTGTAACAAAGCTCATCTTTAATCTCTTCATAGTCTTGAGTGGTGATGCCGTCTATGAATTCGGCATGAGCATCACGTGTGGGGGTGAGACCAAAAAATTCATTGATATTTGCGGCATCAAATCGAACAGGCTTGCCTCAGTAGTGGACAAATAGGTTGTCCTTGCTCGGTCCTTGTGCGTAAGATTCTCTCACAATGGTGGCGTTTGCCGGTGGAGGCTGTAGACAGAATGCCTCCCAATCTTGATACTGAATCTTGTTGAACAAGTATGATTCAATGCCGAAGTATATCTCATTGGTTTATTGAAATCCTTGCTCTTACTGCCGAGCAACAAACGAGCGATTGAATCGGTCAGCAACAGTGGCCCGAGCGAATCGTGTGTAAGAAGTCATTGATTGTTCGTGGAAGATGATTTGAGAGAAAAATTCTAGAGTAATAGAGAGATTTCTGAAAACTTCAAGAGATTGGAAAGATAATGAGAGTAAGATTGTTCAAGAAAGCAAAAATAGCAGGAATGCAAGAGTAAATAGTGCACAACAATGAGTCCGCTTATATAGGCTGTAAAAATATGACTGTTAAAAAGTAGTCGGTAGGCATTTACTGCCTTGATGAACAGTTATTGCCGCGGCGGATTTCTTAGCAGATAGTCGTTACACTATTTCTACTCGTTAGAAATTCTACGACTCTGACATAGTACACTACCGCGGCAGTAGACTTCCTGCTGTGACATAATTTTTCTGCATTCATTGCTTTATTTATTAAAAAAAACATAAAAACATAAAATATTGAAAATAAAACATAACAACATAAAATACTGAAAATAACAATATATAAACTAATCCTAATATAATAACTAAAATTGAAGGAAAGAGATTATGTTACTTGTGGAGTGCATGTGAATGCATCTCCCACTTTCATTATCTCTTTCTAGCTGGTATCTTCCTTCACGTGTTGGCCAGTTCCTTCAGTGTATTCGACTTCTCCTTTGGGTTTTATTAGCTTACCGAATAGTCTGTCGAGCGTGCTGCCCAGGCAGGATGTTTTAGTACCCTGGTTTGGTGTATGGAGAGCCTTACATTCTGCTGGAGTGTCTGAATTTGTAAGATTGTAGAAGGCGTTCAACTTGACTTGTTGATTGTTTATCCGCATTGTGAGCTCGCCATTTTCCATATCGATGACGGTGTGTCCAGTAGCAAGGAAAAGTCGACCCAATATGATCGGTGCATTTTCATCGGCTTCACAATCAAGGACAAGAAAATCGGCAGGAAATATAAACTTGTCGACCTTCACCAGAATGTCCTCAATTTTGCCTTTAGGGTGCACATAAGACCGATCCGCAAGTTGGAGCAGTACTGTTGTTGGTTTTGCCCGCCCTATTCCAAGTTTTTAAAAAATTGATTTGGGCATTAGATTGATGCTTGCTCCCAAGTCGCATAGGGCTTTTCCTTTATAACTATCCCTAATCGCACAGGGGATTGTAAAGCATCCAAGATCCTTTAGCTTAGGCGGCATGCGATTATGCAACATGGCCATGCAACCTTCAGTGGCTGCCACCGTTTCAAATTCCCCTAGCCTCCGTCGTTTGAATACTATGTCCTTTAAGAACTTGGCATAGTTAGGCATTTATTCAATAGCCTCAACTAGTGGCAAGATTGTAACCCCCTAGACCGGCCTATGCGAAAAGCCCGACCTAAAGTAGTCACATTTTTTTTAAACGAACATAAAACAAATAAAAGTCTAACCAAAATCAAGATAGCCTGTAAAGATGACAATTCTATCAAAATCATAGTTTCGACTATAAATCCAAGTGATCATAAAAGTTCGTCAATCTCAAAGTAAAATATGCTTAAAACGTTGTTTATGAAACATCCCATGACACATTAATAAAATAGGGTAAGTTAAAAACCAATCGGTAACAAAATATAGGCATATCAGTTGCAAAATAAAGGCATATGTCACCGTAACTAAAAACACAGAGAATATGAGCGTTACATCAAAAGATAATCTGGGAGGTGTAGATCCTCCGAGTGCCAATCCGGAATGCCTATCTACGGATATCTGAAAGGGGAAGAAAACAAGAATGAGCTATGGAGCCCAGTGTGTTCCAACAGTGCATAAAAATCACAGGTAAAACAATATACAATGATATCAGAAAAATAATGCATGAGATGCATGACATGATATTCTACCCCCATCCGATCTCCAGGATACGGTTCCCCAGAATAGTATCTAGTACAAGCATTAACCTAAGCCCAAAGGGGCAAAGGTACCGTAAACAGGACGGAATTACCCCGGTTGTAGCACGGGAACCGATATCAGGACGGAATTACCCTATCCGTAGCTAGGAACCGTAATAGGACGGAATTACCAGCTGGATCAAGGCTGAACCGAATAACAGGCACTACTCATCATCCCCAAACCTAAAGTGACAGGCATGCAGTAATAACATGTATAATGATGGCAGTGACAGTATTTATCCAGATATCATGTAATGCTAAATCAGGGCACGTCATGTAAAACATATCAGGCATATAGCAAAGCAGAATGTGATCAAGTTCATCATGTGTGTAAAGGTAAAGTCCAGAAATAGTCAAGTGTACATGCTTGGTTGTAAAAACGGAAAAGCAATGATATAGAATATATAGCACGTAAGGGAACACACCTCAAAAGAGTAGAAGCATACAAGTGGTCTACTGGGCGGCTGAGCCTCGCTCTGCAGCAGTGCTGGACCCTATAGGTACACGGTCAAATTTTATATCAATACAGGAATCTAGATATAGGATTTATTCACTAGAGATGAGAAAACATACGAGTCACGATTGGATCACGAGTCGGGTCGAACCGGGAGGAACCAGGCTGGGTCGGTACTCGGTCGGGAGGACTATAAAATCCTACAAGTAAACAGGTATCGATATCAGACCCAGACTAAAACTCTGAACTTAACTTAACTTATAAGAAAAGTTTGACTCAAGACTTTAAAGTCCAATTTGGAGGCTTTCGGGATTGAATTTCGAAAAACGGACTTCACAGATGGACTCAGGACGTCGAAAAACATAAAATAGGGTTTTTGAAAATTTTGACTTTTTGGTCAAAGTCAGCGTTGACGTCAGCAAAGTCAACGCTGACGTCAGCTGCCACGTCAGCAGCCACGTCACTAGTCAACGCTGACGTCAGCTGCCACGTCAGCAGTCAACGCTGACGTCAGCAGCCACGTCAGCAGTCAACGCTGACGTCAGCTGCCACATCAGCAGCCGTGTTGGCTGCCACGTAAGCTGCCACGTCAGCAGTCAACGCTGACGTCATTGATCAACGGGTCGGGTCGGTTAACGGGTCGGGTCGGTTAACGGGTCTGGTCTGGTCAACGGGTCGGGTCAGTCAACGGGTCGGTCAACGGGTCGGGTCGGGTCAATGGGTCGGGTCGGGTCGGGTTGGACCAGTTCGATTTGACTCGGGTTGACCGGTTTAGACCGTCTGGCTCCCGGCAGCCGTCCATGGTGGCCGGAAATCGCCCGTGACGGCGCGTGGAGGCCACGCGCGGCCTAAAACCGTCGGAAAACACTCTTCTAGGCCGGAAAAACACCCAAAATCAGCTAAACTCACCAAATCCTCAACCAAAACCCAAAAAAACAGCCTTTAAACGCCCTTAACTTACCTAAACCGAAATGGTTAGGGTTTTTCTGACGAAGGCCTGAACGGCGACCAGCGGCTACGGGGTCAAAGGCGTTCTGCTCGCCTCAGCACGGCGGACACAGAGAAGCCGTCAACGCGCCACCAGGGGAACGGTGGTGGCCGGAAACAGGCAAAGTTCGAATGGGTTTAACCCTAATCCCCGACGAACTTCGAGGCTCCGATTCTTGGCTGAGGCGACGACGGTTGCGCGCGTCGGGCGGAAGGTTTTGGTCGCGAGGCGGCGGCGCACATGGTGGTGGCGGCGGTGCGGCACACGGAACGGCGGTGGACGAGATCGGTGGCGGCCGAAGGCGGGGGCAGGTGAGGGGTTGAGATGTTTCGAATAGATGGATGTTTAGATCTAAAATGGTTCTAACATGAACCAACAGTTTTATTCGAAACTAAAATTATTAATATTATTATCCGAAACAAGGTTAAATTATAGGCAGGCGGTTGCAGAATAAAACTTAAGAGCTACATAGCTTAGCTGGTTAGGTTGTAGGTTAGATAGACCGAAGATCGTGGGTTCGAAACCCCACAACCACACTTTTCTTTCTTTTTAGATTTCAGGTGTTACAAAGATGATATGGACTTGCTTCAAGATGTCTAGGAATTTCTGAAATTGGTGGTCCTGTTTGTACTTTTTAACCTCTGCGGGAAAGGAGGTGGTGGTCTTATATCCTCTAGGTTTCCTTGGATATTGAGTTTAATACCTGGGGTGAACTTATCTACATCTACACCGATCACAAGAGTTTGAAATATCTGCTTACCCAGAGAGAGTTGAATTTGAGACAACGTCGGTGGATAGAGTTGTTAAAGGACTATGACTGTGTCATAGAGTATTATCCAGGCAAGGCGAATGTGGTCGCTGATGCTTTGAGTAGGAAGTCCATGTCGGACTTAAGAGCTTTGTTTGCTCGGTTGAGGATGACCGATGATGGAGGTCTTTTAGCTGAGTTTCGTGTGGAGCCCATGCTTGTTCAGGAAATAAAGAGAGCACAAGTGTTAGAAGAGGAGTTGGTAGCTCAGTTAGAGGCTGTTCAGAGGGGTGAGTCGTCATACTTTGAGGTACGAGATGGTGGTTTCTTGTACTTTCAGGGTCGGTTGTGTGTTCCCACCTTGGAGGATCCGAGGGATCGTATCTTGAGGGAAGCTCACCGTAGTCTGTTTTCTGTTCATCTGGGTAGTAACAAGATGTATCAGGATCTTCGTCCTTTCTTTCGGTGGCCATGCATGAAGAAAGATGTGTCAGAGTTTGTGATAAGGTGTTTGGCATGTCAGCAAGTGAAAGCGAAACATCAAGTCTCTTTAGGTTTGCTTCAGCCTATCCAGATTCCACAGTGAAAGTGGGATCGTATGACTATGGACTTTGTCACCGGGTTGTCGATGATGTTGAGGAAACATGATGCTATATGTGATAGGGATCCGAGGTTCACAGCGAGGTTGTGGAGGTTTATCCACGAGGCTTTAGACACCAAGTTGCACTTTAGTACAGCTTTTCATCCTTAGATCGACGGATAGTCTGAGAGAGTTATCCAGATCTTGGAGGATATGCTTCGGTGTTGTGCGGTAGACTTTGCTCGTAGTTGGGAGGAGCAGTTACCTTTGGTAGAGTTTGCTTACAACAACAGTTATCAGTCAAGCATCAGGATGGCTCCTTTTGAGGCCTTGTACGGGCGCAGGTGTAGGACACCTTTGTGTTGGACAGAGCTCAATGAGAGGAAGATAGTGGGTTCGGAACTTGTTAAGGAAACAGAAGAGAAGGTCCAGATCATCAAGGAGAGGTTACAGGCGGCTTTTGACAGAAAGAAGGCTTATGCGGATAAGAAGCGTAAGCACATCGAGTATGAGCTTGGTGAGAAAGTGTTTCTCAAGGTATCTCCATGGAAGGGTATCATCCGGTTTGGCCGGAAGGGAAAGTTGAGCCCAAGGTATATCGGGCCGTATGAGGTACTTTAGAGGATTGGACCGAAAGCTTATCGGCTAGCTTTGCCTCCGGAGTTGGCACGTATGCATGATGTGTTCCACGTGTCTATATTGAGACGTTACCGTTCCGATCCCTCACATGTGGTTCAGCTTGAGGAAATCGAAGTCAATACGGATTTGACTTACGAGGAAAAACCCATCGGAATCGTGGATAGAGGAGTTAAGGAGCTCAGGAATAAGAGTATACCTTTGGTAAAAGTGTTGTGGAGGAACCATGGGATCGAAGAGGCCACGTGGGAGTCGGAGAATAACATGGAAGCTCAGTATCCTCATCTCTTCCTGACAGGTAAATTTCGAGAAATTTTCTTTAAGGAGGGGAGAGTTGTAATGACCCAAATTCTCAGTTTAGTGTGTTGGGTTAACCCGTTATGTTGGGCCTCGGGCTTAGGCTTGGGTTTGTGTGGTTTGGGCCTTGTTGGGCCATAGGCTTGTTGGGCTTGAGTGGTTTGGGCCTTAAGTGTTTTAAGATGAGGGCATTTTTGTAAATGCCTAAATGGGATGAAGGAAGTGGAGGGAGGTTTTATTTCTCCTGCAGAGATGATATCATCTCCTTCTTCCTTTTTCTTTCCATCTTCATATCCCTTGATTGCAAGAAGACTTAGTTAAAGGTAAGGTCTTTAAGAGCTATGTTTGAAATCTCGTTTTTATGGTAGAAGAGATGTTATAGGGCTGTTGTGGATCTACAAAACAAGGTAAAGATGAGTGGGTTTGATGGAGATGGAGGTTTAAGAGAGGTTTTGGATTGAGTTCGGGAATAAGTTTTTGAGGGTGTTAATCTGAGTTTTTCTGGTGTTTTAGACTCTGGGAGAGTGTCTAATCCACTCCTTGTCTTTCCCTTTGTAGAGAAACAAGAGGGAGAGCCTTCTTCAAGCTTTGGGAAGAAGAAAGTTTGAGGTAGAGCTTGGAGCTCGGGGTTGCTGTTTGGTTGCTGTTTTGCAATAGGTTGGTACTCCCAACTCTTCTAATTATTTTGCATATCATGGTAGAAGCATTCATATAGGTTTGGTGCATGTGTGTGCTTGGTTTGAGCTTGGTATGTGTTAATGGTGGAATCCGTATTAATGTGATTAAGGGCTGAAAATTGGTGTTAAAATACTCTAAACATCATTAATATTTAGTAGGAATACTTTAGGATCGATTAGATTAAGTTTGAGGATGAAAATCTAGAAATTCAAGTGTAAAACCGTCCCTAGTGCAGGGGGTATCGATACTCGGGCAACCGGTATCGATACCCATGAGTATATTTTGGCTTGTTGCCCAGGGGTATCGAACCATGCTTCGATACCGAGGGTTCCAGTAACTTTTTGGTATCGAACCCTGTTTCAATACAGGTCTCCCCTTTTCTGTTGACTTTGAAGTTGGTCAACGGTATCGAACCATGCTTCGATACCGAGGGTTCCAATGACTTTTTGGTATCGAACCATGTTTCGAAATAGTCCTCCCTTCTTCTGTTGACTTTGACTTTGGGCAGGTGGTATCGATACTGGTATCGATACCCCTGTGTAATTTGGTTAAGTTTGAATAGAGTTTTGGGGCTCGGTGATCTTAATAAATAATTACTCTAATCTAAAAGCTATGAAATGAATTGTCAAACTAAGATTGATAATAATAACTCCGAAAGACTTATGTATGATAAGGATTAATATGTCTTGTTGTGATAGATCCTAGGTGGATCGTTTGTGTGGTTTGAGTCCTTTGTGTTGGAAATCCGGATATCCATAAGTGTTGCAACACGTTGAAGGCCATCCGATATAACATACCGGGTGATGATTGAAGACTTTTATTCTGAGTGTTGGGTGGCCTCACTCGAAGATGTTCGATGTAATATTCCGAGCATATGGTTGGTTGGGCGGCCTCCACCCTTTTCCAAACGTTGGGCGGCCTCGTTCGAAGATGTCCGATGTAACATTCCGGGAATAGGATTTGAGGGCAGCCTCAATCCTGAGTGTAGGATCCCGATGCTGTGTGGACGCGGGCCTCGCTCTTGTGTGTTGACTTATATGACTGTATATGCTGTGTGCGATAGTATACACTCATTTATGCCATGTGTTAGGCAAGCATGCTAGACCTTCATACCATGCATGTGATTTATATGTCATGCTTTACTGCTTTGATATGCATGATGTTGGCCGAGTTTGGCGTATCCACTGAGCTTGTGTGGCTCAGCGTTCGAAATCTGTTTTCGTGCGTAGGTTAGGTGAAGCGGGCTTCGAGGAGCACCATTGAGGTTTGGACTTTCAGCATCGACCGTGTAGTCAGAGTACAGTTATTAGATGTAGTGGGCTTAGTACTATGTCGAACCCTATATGTATTGTAACTCTGTTATTTTATTTGGGTTGAATGTTTTTAAAACAGTCTGTAATTTATTTTGGAGCTCCGATTTACTTTGAATTATTTTGGGCTTGTTTTAATTTAAATGGACTATGAATTTGGTTTTGAACTTTACGTGGTTTTTATTATTGGAATTTTAAAAGGAAATTTTGAAATATGGGTTTTGGGCCGGAGGCCCATTGTGACATCCGGGTCGGGTGTTACATTTAGTGGTATCAAAGCCCAGGTTGAGTCGATTCTAGGAGTCCCCGGGGGAGTCTAGTGTGTTATATAGGTATTAGACTAGTACTTGCCCACGAGTCGATATAGTACTTCTCTTAAAGCTGAAATTTCGATGGTGTAATCCCGTTTGTGGTTGTTATGCAGCATGCCTAGACGCGTGAGAGTTTAGGAGGAGAGCCGGGGTTCTCGAGGAGGAGACTCCGACTATGAGTATGAGCCCGATGAGGAGGTGCCATTGGATGACGTAGTTGGTCAATGGGTCAACTACTTTACTCAGTTGAACCGTACACTGCGTAGGATAGTGAGAGCTATACCAAGGTCGTCTTCTACACCTCGAGAGGCACCGATTGAGAGGGTACGGAGGCAGGATGTTGTTGACTTCTTTGGTACGAGACAGGATAATCTCGTACAGGCGGATCAGTGGTTGCACGACACAAGGTGGATCATGAGACAGATGCGACTGATGTTAGAGGATAAGCTATCGTGTGTGTTGTCTCTTCTCAAGGGCAACACGAGAGAGTGGTGGGAGACTGTTGAGCAGGGTTGGTATCCCTATCGTCCTAAGTGGGAGGACTTTCTTGAGGAGTTCGAGAGCAAGTATGTGGGTGAGACTCACATAGACACCCTGAGGGAGCGGTTTACCCATCTGGTTCAAGGGAACCAGTCGGTCTTCGCTTATGAGCAGGAGTTCCTTCAGTTGAGCCGGTATGACCCAGAGCTTGTTGCTACCGAGAAGATGAGATGCAAGAGGTTCTTGAGAGGTCTGAGAAAGGAGATCCAGACTTATCTTACTGCTAGACCACCTACAGTGTTTTTTGAGTTAGCGGCCAGTGCTAAATCGTTGGAGTAGGTTCAGGGTTTGACCTATGGGCCGTCTGTTGGCCAGGGAGTCTCTGGTGGAGCCAGTCAGAGTCATGCGGGTAACTCTCAGTCCCACTCTGGTAGGAGTAGGAACCGTTGGAACCAAAACAGATGAGCATCGAATCAGAGTTCGAGGTCAGATCAGAGGTCAGAGTCTGCGGCACGAAGGAGACAGTCTGTTTCTTCTTCCGCTGAGGGTCCAGAGAGTTTATAGAGGAGTGCTAGTGTTAGTGTTCAGGCTTGCAGGCGTTGTGGTTGGAGCCACCGAGGAGAGTGTTGGGGCAATGCCAGAGCTTGTTTTCAGTGTGGGTCCCCGGATCACCTTGTTAGAGACTATCCTGAGTTTGTGACGTCCCCTCCCGGTCAGGCTCAGAGGACTGTGTTTCAGGCTCAGAGGGGTCGTGGGTTTTCGCGTGGTGGAGCTAGCCATGCATCAGGAGGCACCTTTCAGTCCACCGCTAGAGCACCGACGAGACAGTATGCTGTGAGGGCACAGGAGGAATATGTTGCTACCGATGTAACCGCAGGTACGTTCAGTTTGTTTTCTGTACCTATAGTTGCTCTTGTGGACTCGGGGTCTACCCACTCGTATATCCGTAATGGGATATCTCAGCAGTGGGGGTTACCAGCGGAGGATCTTGAGATAGGGGTCCGTGTGACAAGCCCGTTGGGGTTGGATGTGTTGGTGGATAAGGTGTATCGGAGGTGTCCGATCGAGGTACAAGGATCTATCTTCCCGGCCGATCTTATGGTCTTGCCGTTTCAGGAGTTCGACGCAATCCTATGGATGGATTGGTTGTTCGAGCACGATGCAAGTTTGGGCTGCAGATCAGAGTACAATTATTAGATATAGTGGGCTTAGTACTATGTCGAACCCTACATGTAGTGGGCTTAGTACTATATCGAACCTTATATGTATTGTAACTCTGTTAGTTTATTTGGGTTGAATGTTTTTAAAACAGTCTGTAATTTATTTTGGAGCTCCGATTTACTTTGAATTATTTTGGGCTTGTTTTAATTTAAATGGACTATGAATTTGGTTTTGAACTTTACGTGGTTTTTATTATTGGGATTTTAAAAGGAAATTTTGAAATATGGGTTTTGGGCCGGAGGCCCATTGTGACATCCGGGTCGGGTGTTACACCTTGTTAGAAGGATTACAAGTTTTCATAGTTTTTCTCTTGTTTAAGAGGGTTCCCAAAATTTCGATTATGAATTTTGGATACTAGATTTGGGAATTAAATCTAGGTTGTAAGGTTTGCCCTTAATCTTCAAAAGGAAAAAAGATCTTACTGAATTTGGGAAATCCTTAGTGGGAAGCTAAGGTAGTGGATATAAGTGCTTATTCGAAGGTCGAACCACTCTAAAATCCTTGTGTCAAATTTTTATCTTTTTTCTTCCACTTTAAACCACCCAAATTACCCTTTCTCCATCAATTAACAAGTGTAATCAGTTATGCATCGAGCCTAGCAATTGATATCAGAGCGAGGCTCAATCGAAGATGATTAACATTCTATTGAAACTAACAATGTACTTCATCAAACCAAAATATTGCAAGCTGTGGGATATAGTTGAAGATGACCCCCTTATGTGCCACAAGCAATAAAGACGGAATGGAGTTTAGAAGATCGCAAGAAGATGGTACTTAATTGTAAAGAATTGCACATTCTCTTTTGTGTATTCCATCCCAATATTTATGAGAAGATATCTTCCTTTGAAGATGCCAAGGAAGTTTGAGACAAGATAGAAGTCACATATGAGAGGAAAATTAAGTAAAGAAGACCAAGGTTGGACTCCTCAACCTAGAGTATGAGAACTTCAAGATGAATCCAAAAAAAGACATCACAAAGATGTTCGATTGATTCTCCATCATCACCAATAGACTTAAAGGATATAGAAAAATCACTTCGGAAGAAAAGCTTGTTTAAAAGCTTATATATTCCTTTCTCGATTCATGAGACTCAAAGAAGATCGCTATCATCAAAGCCAAGGATCTCAAGACCCTCAAGCTTGATGAACTCATTGAGTCTCTCCTCACACACCAAATAATGAAGAAGAAGAAGAAGAAGAAGAAGAAGAAGGAAAAGATTATATTGATGGGAAAGAATAAGATTCATGATCTTGGTGTAAATGTCAACACCATAGCCCTCAAATCCTCCAAGTGCACTCATTTTGAAGAATCAAGTAAGGAAGATAGTGAAGAAGATGAAGAGATAACCCAACTCTTCATGGATTTTTCCCGATTCGTGAAGAATGAAATGATGAAATCTTCAAGGCAAGAATCAAAGAAGAAGATGAAGGATTCCCACAAGTCAATGAAAAAGGGATCATCTTCAAAGAAGAAAGCATATGTAGCCACTTGGGGTGACGAGGACACAAATGAAGATGAGGTAGCCCATCTATGCTTGATGGCCCTCAATGATAGGGATGTAAAAATAATTACTCGGATAGGTTTTAGGTCGGGTACTGTCAGGTCGGATAAAATCGAATATAGGTTATTTAAGGTTAATTTGATGTTTTGACTCTATTTGGGTTGGGTGTAGGTCTATTTCATGTCGGATCTATTTTAGTTCGGGTTTATTTCAAGTCAGGTTTAAACGATTCGGGTCCAAATTAGATAATTGACAGGTTCATTTCAGGTCGGGTTCATTTTAGTTCGGTTGTATTTCAGGTTAGTTTTATTTCAGGTCGAATTAATTTGGCTTTTAAATTCATATTAATTAAAATTATTAAGTTTGATTTTGGTATAAATATGTAATTAAGTAAATAAATGAAACACTTTGGGTTGAATGATTGATCATTCATTACGAATTAATTATTTAATATCTAATATCTTTAACTAGAATAAATCCCATTAAAAATAAATATTATGCACTAGACTAAACAAAATATCATCAAATGATTCAGATCTTAAAAATTAGGCTAAATTACAAAAATTAAAAATTAATAAAGAATAAACATGGACTACAAAAGAATAAAGTTTTAAATTAAAAAGGATAAACATTAATAAAATAAAATATCATCTTATTAAAAACACTAAACTAATTTAGAAAAAAAATAATATTCAATTTGAAGTAAAAATTAAGTTGTAAGAACTAAATTGCAAAAATTAAAAATCAATAATAGTTAAATTCGGTGAAAATTTTAATTTTAATGTACTATAGTTTATACCTATGCAATATAATTTAATATATTTCAGAAATAGAAATATAAAATTTATACTATATATGTAATATATTCTCTATATAAAATTTATACTGTATATGGAATGATATTATATATGAAAATATGGAATGTATAATACTATATATATAAAAATATATAATATGGATGTATATGTATATAATATATAAGTATGTATGTAAGTATATGTATACTTATATACTATATAGCATACATTAATATATGTATACTTATTTCTTATATATACGCATATATACTAGATGTATATAATATCATTAATAAATATGTACATTAATATATAATATAATCTATATAATATATTAGATGTATATATGTATATAATATACATTAATATATACTATGTACATAATATAGTTTAATATATACTTATATATATTATATTTTATGAATTTATGTATGTATATTATTAATTCTTTAAGCCCAACACTAATTCCCTTAGCCCAAATCACTAAACTAATTTCCTGTGATCAAATTGAAACAATTTTAAAATATATAATCTGATTTTAATTAAAAGAGGACCAAATCGAATAAAAAAACTAAAATTTAAAACTTAATTTTTGAGTGATCATAACTAAATTGAAATAATTATAAAATAAGGTGTAGAGCGGCACAAGATTCGATTTTTTAGGCGCGACCTATATAAAAATATACAAAATTTTTTACTTGACATGGAGTAGTGTCAAATGAATATCTAAATCTAATCTCCCTTTTTTATATTTTTAATTGATTATATTTAATCAAAGTTTATTATTTGATTATATGTTTTAATAATAATAATAAATACTAAATATATTATTTCCCTCTAAAATTTTGCTTTTCTCATCTTTTTTATATAAATAATCAAAACTTATTTCTAATTTCCTTCAAAATTTTCGGAAATTATATCCCTCCAAAATTTTTACATTAAAAGTAAATTAATCTTAAACTTAAAAATTGAGTGGCTTATTTCTCTCCAAAATTTAGTTTTTTCATTTTTTATCAATTATTTTTGTTTAATTTAATTGAGTCATAATTTAGATTAATTTAATAAAAATAAACATTTGATTTTAGAATTCTTTTAATTATTTTTTTAATTTATGTTTTTATATTTTAATTTAGCTTAATTAATCCTAAGTTCAATAAATTAATTTAACTTAATCAAATATTAATTTAAAATTTATAATTTTTAATGAAATATTATTTTAAAACTATAATTAAAATTAAATACATTAATAATAAAAAATAGTAAAAAATCAATTTAATTATCTATATAATATTAAATTTAAATATTAATCCCTAAATTAATTCTTATGTCTAATTGTATTTTTTAAGACTATTTATAGTTATCATTATTTTAAATTCGTCAAATTATAGATATACTTAATTATATGTCATGTCAATATTAAGTCTTGTTAATATTAGTTTAGATCAATAACAGGTCGAGTTCAAACAAGTCAGGTCATTTATCAGGTCGGATTCAAAATAGGTTGGGTTCAAAACAAGTTAGGTAAAATCAAGTCTCAGATCGATTCAGTCGGGTAATATCGGTTATCTTCTAGGTCAGACTCGGGTTCGGGTTCGTTTTAGTCGGATGCAAGTTAGGTTTTTAATCCGCAATCACATGTTGAAATCGGTTTTAGGTCATTCTCGGTCTGATATAGTCAGATACAGATTAGGGTAAGGTCATTACATCCCGGGTCAAATTAGGTTCTGCATCGAACAATTTTCAATCGGGTTTTCAGGTCGGGTAAGCGTTTTACATCCCTACTGAATGAGGGGAGGTAGCTTCTAACTCTAAAACTTCAAATTTATATACTTTTGACGAGTTGCAAAAAGCTTATGATAAATTGGCTTTTAAGTTTAAGGTTTCATTTTCTAAAATCAAAAAGATGACTCAAAGCTAAAATTAGAAAATGATTTGCTTTCAAAAACCAATTTTAAATTTGAAGCAAGATTCAAAGATTTTGAGCTTAAAGCTTTAAACCTACAAAATTTATTTCAAAAGATGAAAAAAGATCATCACAAGGAAGTTGATGATCTTAAGAAAGAAAAAAATGATTTTCAAAGAACTTGAAAAGAAAAATAATTTGGGAAAATCAAATTTTTATGTGAGACAATCTAGTTCTCCTAGATTTATAAATAAAAAATATTTTTGGAATGTTTAGGTCCCAAAAGGACTAATTATTTTAACTAAAAATGATGAAAATAAAAAATGAATTCCTAAGAGGGCTAAAATTTATGCTACTAATGTCAAAGAATCCAAAACAATTTGGATACCAAAAATTACATGATTGTCCTATTTTAGGTATGATGGAGAATTGAGTAACCAATTGCAACATTAAGGGGGAACTCCATACACACAAAGAGAACACTTGAAGAATGAAGGCTTCACGTCATATCTTTGGTTCAAGTGTGGTAAAATTTAGTTGAATTTGTTCTTAATTACTTTACTTCCTTTTTAATTCAACTAGAATATCATATTTGTTGGACTAACACTTAATGGTGCCTTGAGTAAGGTGAGACTTTTGTTTTATAAACTAACATTTTGTATTTGACTTCAATTGTTTTACAATTAACATTTTTTACACTCATATGTTATGAGCTTCAAAGATTTCAAACTTTGTTTGAACCATTTTTGATATAACAAAAAGGGGAAGAATTTTGTGAAAAAAATGTTTTTCAAATGTTTCAAATGAAAAAGAGGAAACTTTAAATTATTTTGAATCTTTAATTCTCTTATTATATCTAAAATGGTTTTTAAGTTAGTTTTCTTATATCTAAAATGGGAAATTGTAGAACAAATCTTTTGATATAATAATTGAAAATAGTTTTAGACTAATTTGAAAAGATTTCAAAAATGGTTTTAAGTCCAAACAACTTGAAAATAAACTTGAGACATTTTCTAAAGGTTTTTAAATATGTTTCAAATGTTTTAAAGAAGTCAAAGAGTGCAAAATGTCCCAGGCATTTCGATATGCTTCCCAAGCGTTTCGATACAGCTAGCATGTTTTCAAAGAAAATGGTACAATCATTTTGATACAGTCTTGGACCGTTTCGATACATTTTTTTACTAGAAGTTTTGGTTTCGATACAAAAAACCACGGTTTCGATATACCATTATCAAAACCAATTTTAGGTGTTTCGATACACCTTTAACGACTTTATGAAAATCCCAATAACTTTATAAAATCCCCCAATGGCTAAGAGTCGTATCGAAACATGATTTTCGATTTTAACTATTAAATGCATGAGTGTGTCGATACATTGAGCATGAGTGTTTCGATACAACTTGTAGGCGTTCTGAAACTAGCTATTAAATGCAGATCCAACGACTATTTTCCAAAGTGGCAGTATCAAAACGACTCTTACCTGTTTTGATACCACTTGTACCAAAAGCAGAAATTGGCATGGAAATCAGCTCCAAACGGTTCCAAATCAATCCCAACGGTCATCAATGGCTAGAATCTCAATTAGGATGATAAAATGAAGTCTCAAGTATCTAGAGAAGACTAATGCTTCCATTGTGAACAACATATAATTAAAGATATGTCTTAGTGCTTAAATTCCTATTAGTTGGCTATGCAAACTCTTGTGAGCTTAAATGTATATGTATGATCAAGTATATTAGGAATTGGGTGAGAGGTTAGATTGCAAACATCAGCCTTGTTAGAATGATTACAGGTTTTATTAAGTTTGTTTCTTGTTTGAGAGGGTTCCTAAAGTTTGGGTTGTGAACTTTGGATGCTAGATTCAAGAATTGAATCTAAGTTATAAGGTTAGCCCTTTAGACTCAAAAGAACGAAATTCTTAGTGAATTTGGGAAATCCTTAGTGGGAATATAAGGTAGTGGATACGGATGTTTTTTCGAAGGTTGAACCACTGTAAAATCCTTGTATCAAATTTTTATCTTTTTGCTTCCACTTCAAACCACCAAAATTACCATTTTTTTATCACTTGGCAAGTGTAATCGGTTTTGTATCAAGCATAACATACACCAAATAGGTTTATAGATACGGGGTAATACAATCCTTTTAAATGCTTTTTGGGTATTAGTACTCAATAAAGGGGTACTCATATTGGTTAGGAGCGTACCGATACTCCATACATGCGTATCGGTACTCACAGGTCAATCTGTCCAAGTTTTACCCTTTGAGTTTGGAAGGTCAATAATTCGAGTTAATAGCCTTGGTGGATCCTCTTGTATCTAAAATGAATTGTAAAATTGAAAAACAAAAACCTTGACACCATATTTGACTTAAATAGGGAATTATGGACTAAATGCATTGAAATGCTCGTGATGTTATGTAAGCTTGAGTATGATACATATGGTTGTTTATATGTGCTATGAGAATATTGGTGTGGGATCCCGATACCTAAGAGGTGGCTTCTAATTCTATGTGACTCCAGGCCACTTGTATAAAAGAGTGTTAGTTCAGATGTTTAGTGACCCCAAACTACACTCAAGGTATGGCAGATAGTAGGTTTTAAGGCTTAGTGATGACCGAACCCTCATAAAATATGTGGCTTCCGATGCTAAATGACTCATTACCACACATCTAATGTATATATGTGTATATTGATGATTCATAATTGTCATAGATATTGTCGTGAATCTTGTCATGTAAAATGCTATGTGTTTAGGCGGTTGTAGCGTCAATCATTTCTCTTCAATCACAACTTGTAGCATACATTTAATTCTAATTTGCATAAATCATGGTTGAGTGGAGATGTATCCATTAAGTTTTCATTAGCTCAGTATTCAGAATCTTTATTTTTGTGTTAACACCCTAAAAACATATAGTTTATACCCCTTTACTTAAGATTTTGTTTGATTTCAAGTTCATTTGCATTACATTTAGTTGTATTTCATTTGTGTTTATATTATATTAAGTTTTTATTTTATTTAATTTTATTTTAAAAGATGCTGCTTTGAAGGGTATTTTTCTGATAGTGTGGGGCATATTTGCTGGGACGAAGTTGAAGAATGAAAGAGATGCTGTAGCATATTCAGTGATGGATCGCACTTCAAGATACTATAGCATTTTGGGCGTACTAAGCAGAACCGCAGAAAAGACAAATGCGCAGCCCACTGTCCTTACTCATAAATTTTAGGCTAACTGTAATTCTCTTGTACATCTCTACAATTCTCTACAGAATATCAGAGAACATTCCTTGCATCTTTAGGGCACAAAACCCTAAAAGCCTCCCCATATAAATACAATGCTTCTCTTTCATTGCAAGAGGAGAGTCAGAGCAGAAAAGAGTGAACTTTAAAAGAGAGAAAAAGAGGTAAGAAAGAAGAAGAAGAAAAAGAAGAAGAAGAAGAAGAAAAAGAAGAAATCCGGTCACTTTCCTTCATCTTCTACCTTAGCCGAACTAAAATTGTTGGAAAGCTTCAAGCAAGGGATCGTTGCAAGACTTCGAGAAAAACGACAAGCTAGAAAGCCTTATGATCGGGCGTTTGGTACTTCATTTTTCTTCATTTTGTTTAACTTCTCTTCATTTTAATAGAAGTGCATCACAAAGACGAAAAGTTGAATAGTTTTCTAAACCTAGACTAGTGAGGTGTGGGAAGCTGAGGCATTAAGCTGTGTTCATTATAATGGAAACCAGTTCGATAATGACTACCAACCTCTTTTAGAGTCTACTCATTATGTTGGAAACTTCAAAAAAAATTTGAACAACCCCTATTCTCTAACACGTACAACCTAGGATGGAGATAACATCTTAATTTTTTCTGAAGGTAATTAAGAATCAAATCAAGCTAGTAGCTCGAATAGGCAACAACACATGGCAGCACAACAAGGAGTCCAAGGATTTCAAGGAAATATGTCATGGTAAAATGAGAACAAGGGAACAGTTCATCAAAATCTCAACAATTCTTTGGAAGCTTTGCTGCAAGAATTCATGATTTCTACCAAGGAGTTTATGAGATCAACAAAAGCATTATTGCAGGAGCATTCCACAATAATCTTAAATCAAGGAAATCTGTTACAAAACCAAGGAGCATTTTTGCAAAGTCGCAGCTCTTCACTTAGATCGCTGGAGACTCAAGTGGGTCAAATTGCTCAAGCATTACAAGCGAAACCGACAGACAACCTGCCTAGTGATACTGAAGTCACTAAAAATTATGGCAAAGGGCAATGCAATGCATCTACCTTGAGGAGTGGGAAAAAAATCAACACGAGGGACCATTCAAAAGAAAGGGAAAAGAAGAAACCCCCATTCAAGAGCAAAAAGAAGCTGAACAATAAGAAAAAAAATCAGCTCAAGAAGAAACTTGAGATAATTTAAATACTGAGACATTTGGTGAGAAGCTTGCGGATGTTGAAGCAATAGCATTACCAACACAAACTTTGGAGGATTTAAGACCCCTACCATCATTCCCTCAATGATTGAAGCAGCATAAAGAGGATCTCCAATTTCAAAAATTTATAAGTATTTTGGACCAATTTCATATCAATATTTCATTTTTAGATGCTATTGATCAAATGCCCTCATATGAAAAGTTTTTGAAAGATATTTTTACAAAGAAAAGAAAAATGGAGAACTATGAAACAATTGATATATCATCTGAGCTTTATTCTGGAAAGACTGAGCTTCATATGAAGAGGCAAGATCCTGACATTTTCATTATTTCATGCTCTATAGGAGACAATTTTGTGGGCAAGGTACTATGCGACCTCAGTTCGAGTGTCAATTTGATGCCCAAGGTTATATTCAAGAAGCTTGGTATAGGGAGTACACAGCCAACCACTATCATCTTACAATTGGCGGACCATTCTCATGTCTGACCCAAAGGAAAAGTGGAAGATGTGATAGTGAAAATAGGCAAATTTCGTTTTCTCAGTGGACTTTCTAATTCTGGATTGTGAAGTAGATTACAAGGCACCCATCATCTTGGTGCGACCATTCCTTACTACCGGTGGAATTCTCATCGTCTGTGAAAAAGGAGACTTCACAATAAGAGTAACATACCAGTCCATGACTATCAATGTTTTTAACACTATCAAGTACATGGATGATAATAAAGAATGTCACTATATAGCTGAGATGAATGCTACAACAAATAAATATGAAAATCAAGACTTTTGTTTCGTCAATTCTCCACAAATAAAAGACTTTGTAAAATTGTTGGAGGAGCATGATTAGGAAGAAAAAGCTTATCTAGAGTTATAGCAAATTGACTATTTCAAGCCAAGACTAGGTACGAAATTTGAATCAATTGATTTCTCTAGATTTATTCCTCTAAAACCATCACTTTTACATACACCATCTCTAGACTTGAAATCATTACCCCCGCATTTGAAATAAGTTTATTTGGGATCTCATATTACTTTGCAGTGATTATTTCTTCTAGCTTAGATTCTAACCAAGATCTTAGTCTTTTGAATTTATTATCTCAATATAAGAAAGCTCTAGGGTGGACTATGACAGATTTGAAGGGCATCAGTCTAACAATCTGCATGCAAAAGATTTTGCTAGAAAAATGCAACAACAATTCTATTGAGCCTCGAAGAAGGTTGAACTCAACAATGGAGAAGGTATTGATGACAGAGATTATAAAGTGGTTGGATGCTGGAATCATATACTCTATTTATGACAGTTCATGGGTTATTCTTGTGCATTGTGTACCTAAGAAGGGAGGCGTGACTATAATCACCACTGAGTACAATGAGTTACTCCCAAAGAGGACAGTTACAGGTTGGCGCATCTACGTGGACTACAAAAAGCTGAACAAGGCAACAAAGGACCATTTCCCCTTTTATCGATCAAATGTTGGATCGATTGACGAGAAAAGCTTATTATTACTTCCTTGATTTCTATTCTAGGTATAACCAAATTCCTATAGCACCAGAGGAATAGGAGAAGACAACCTTCACTTATCCTTATGGAACTTACGCTTTTCGAAGAATGTCATTTGGGTTATGTAATGCTATAGTAACTTTTTAACATTGCATGTTAGCAATATTTTCAGACATGGTTGTAGAATTCTTGGAGGTATTTATGGACGAATTTTCTGTCTCTGGAGAAATATTTGAAAAATGCTTAGGCAACTTAACTAAAATACTTAAACGTTGTGAACAAGTCGACCTTGTACTCAATTGGGAAAAATACAATTTTATGGTTATGAAAGGTATGATTTTGAGGAGCAAAATTTCAAGCAAAGGAATTGAAGTTGGCAAGGCTAAAGTGGATTTGATTGAGAAGCTACAACCTCCAACAATAGTGAAATGAATTAGAAGCTTTTTAGGACATGCTGGCTTTTACAGGAGGTCCATCAAGGACTTCTCGAAGATTTCAAAGTCGTTTTGTAATTTGCTACAACAAAATCAACCCTTTTATATTTGATAAAGAATGTCACAGTGCTTTTACTGAACTAAATAAGAAGCTTACCTCAACTTCAATAGTTATACCACTCGATTGTACTAAACCATTCGAGTTGATGTGTGACGCAAGTGACTAAACTTGGGTGCAACACTAGGTCAATGACGAGGTAAACTCTTCCATGTTATTTATTACGCAAGTAGAACTTTTAATGATGCTTAAATAAATTATACCAATACTGAGAAAGAATTAATTATTGTAGTATTTATCTTTGATAAGTTTAGGGCATATCTGATAGGAACTAGGGTTATAGTACATATAGATCATTTTGCTATCAAGTACCTATTTACTAAGAAAGATGTTAAGCCTAAACTTATTAGGTGGATACTTTTGTTATAAGAATTTAACATAGAAATAAAGGATAGTAAAGGAATTGAGAATCAAGTTACAAAACATTTATCTAGGCTAGAAAATCTAGTCTTCAAATGGGTTAAAACGGGGGCAACACCCGAAAATGGGTTGAAGCGGTGGCAATACCCTGAAATGATTCAAAGACGGTCTTCAAATTTCTACACATGAATATTTTCACAAGGTTTAGAGTCCTTAAAGCCATAATCAGTGATGAAGGAACCCACTTCAACAACAAGCTCATTGCTAAGGCATTGCAACTCTATGGAGTCAGACACAAAATTGTTATAGCATATGACCCACAGAGAAATGATCAAGTTGAAATCTCCAATAGAGAAATAAAGCAGATTTTAGAGAAGACAATCAACAAAAAAAAGACTGGTCTCAAAAGCTAGATGAAGCTTTATGGGCATATAGGATAGTTTACAAGACTCATTTGTGAATTTCCCCATTCAAATTGGTTTATGAGAAGGCTTGTCATTTACCCGTGGAGCTCAAACATAAAGCTTATTGGGATATCAGAAAGCAAAATATAGATTTCAAATTAGCTGGAGAACACAGACTTTTGGAGCTGAATGAAATGATGAGTTTCGATCCCAAGCTTATATGAATGTTCAGATTTATAAAGAGAAAACAAAAAGGTAGCGTGACAAATATCTTTTGCCACGAAATTTTTCAGAGGGCAAGCAAGTGTTACTTTACAACTCCAGACTTAAACTTTTTTCATAGAAAGTTGAAGTCAAGATGGTCAAGACCTTTCTTGATACATAAGGAAGACCATTGTCTACAAAATTCTCAAGCACTTATATTTCAACCTTTTATTTGCTTTAGCATATTAGTTTTAGTTTTAATAAAAAGTGGGTATCTTTATTTTCATGTTATTTTTAATCTTTCTTTTGTTTTATTTACAACAGTAAATTTTCCAAGGTACACCCATAAAGACACTGTACAATGGAGAAAAGTTGTACAAGGCTTAGTTTTAAAAAGCGCTCATCCCCGCGCCTGAGACGCCTGGCGAAGGGAGGCGATGAGGAAAACACCTCCACCACCAGAGGCGAAGCGAGACACTGGAAGCGTTGGAAAGAGACAGGAGGCGTACGTTTATCGAGAGGCACCGGGCGTGACGCTTTTTGCGCCATTCAGTTTTGAACATGGACGGCGAAATCCTCACCGGTAGAGAAGCAAAAATGAAACAAACGATGATAGAAAAACAAAGAATAAACAGAGAAAAAAATCAAAAAAAAAGCAAATATGAAACTGAGGAAGGAGAAAGGCATGAAAAGCAAATCTAAAACTAAAGAGGGAGAACCAGGCATGAAAATCAAAGTCACGTGTTGTTTTATATATTTTATTTTTAAAATATTTGTGTTTTTTTATTAATTTAATGAAACCCATCAATCCATTAAATTAAATAATAAGTCAGACTTTTCTTTATCTTTTTTATTAGTGATTTTTTATTAATTTAGTGGAACCCATCAGACCATTAAATTAATTTAGTGGGATCCATTAGTCCATTAAATTTGATTTAAATATTTATTCTATTTATTAATTTTTTTTGCACAGATTTTGTTTGATTTAAAATTATAAGCTACTATTATATTGTCTGTTGTAGATTATAAGCAACCATTTATATACAAGTTATATGCAACCATTTATATACAATATTAAATATCTATTGTCATTATTATAATATTCAAAATATAAAGTTTAATATAAAATTAATTTATAGCGCATCGGCTTCATAGATCTTTAGCGCCTCGGAGCGTTTGACGCCTCTTAAAACTAAGGCAAAGGGTGCAAAGGTGAAAGTTAGAAATGAAAATTTGGAGCTATTCAATTTGGGCCAAGGGAAAAGAGGAGAGGAAAGGCCTAATATAAAGAATTCGGTTGATTTGTGATGAGAAGAAGAAGCGTTTGGTTTTAATTCAACCCCCTTACCCTTTTCTTTAATAATAAAACCTTTTTCTATCTCTCACTCACCATCACATTAACCTCTCATCACAATCTTTACCCTTCCCCATACAATATTCCCTGATTTCCCTAATCATCTGTTTGCGCAAGTCGAGCCTGAACCAGTCGACCAACAACATCAACAACAACACATCCCAGTCTCACCAAGATAACAACAACCCAAAAATGAACCATAAACTGCTAAATCACTTATACCTGTAGAATCTGCTACAGTATCTCACCAGGTTTCAGTCGGTCCTTCAGTTCCACCAAAATCATCGAAGGAAAAGATCAAGGAACCTATTATTGATTCCCTGTCCTTTGAGGCTCGTACCATCAAATTAAGCAGTGGTGACCATGACATCAATTCATCAAAAATCGAGGTACCACCTACGCAAGCCTTTGAAGCCCTCACCCCTCGTCGCATAGTCAAAAGGAGAGATGAAAGGAATGTCTCTCTCCCTCAACTTGGTGTGGAGGAGGAACGAGTGTCTGATGCTGCACTATCGCAGAAGGTTGAAGAAGGAGATAAGGCCGATACAGAAATCACTCACACAGAACTAACACCAACACCAAGGCCTGCTAAGCGCGACCACTAGATCCATAAAGAAGTAAGCATCTTCACTTTTTCTTTTATATTTTTATTTTTCATATAGTTTTATTTAGTCGCATTGAGGAAAATGCTAACTTCAAGTTTTGGAGTAGCAAAGTCTTTGCTAGAACATTTTTCATTTTGTATATGTATAAATTTGCTATAGTACTAGATTTAACTTAAGACAGATTTTAGGTTAGAATAAATGATTTTCGATGATGAGAATCTTTAATGCTTTTAGACTGAATAGTGTAAAACATTGAGAATAAATTAAACTGAATTAGAACTTGATGCTTTGGAAATTTAATTGACATGATTATATGTTTTCTATGCTTGAGTGTTAGGAAATGTTTAGAGAACTTATAATCTATGTCTTAGTTCGAAAAGAAGAAACTCCTTTTTGTTATAGTATAAAAAATGTGAATAAATGCTTTAGCATGAAACTGTAGGACTCTCCTTTATGCAAAGGTTAATTTAGATTCTGAACATAAATAAATAACGCTACAACATATGAGCAAATGAAAGTTGTCACGGGATGAATCTACCTACTAGCTTAGGGTGAGATGTTTGCTTCATACTAATCTAGAGTTAAGGATAATAGTTTTGATGAGCTGGCACCCTTCGAAACAGTTTAAAAAAAGCATGGGTTAGATACAACCCAACACATACATGCAAGGTATCTTGTCTAAGTTCAAGTTCTTGGAATTCTCAATATTATGTAGTTTGCTATAATATTTATATTCTGAGGATTGATGTTCTGCCAAAATGTAGTCGAGAATTGAAAGTTTTTCTATAGAATTTTTGTATGTCATTACTTGAGGACAGGCAATATCTTAAGTTTAGGTGTGTGTTAACGTCCTAAAAAACGTATATTTTATACCCTTTTATTTAAGATTTTATTTGATTTCAAGTTCATTTGAATTGCATTTAGTTGCATTTCATTTGCATTTGCATTAGATTAGATTTTTATTTTATTTTACTTTATTTTAAAAGATGCTGCTTTGAAGGGTATTTTTCTAGTAGTGTGGTGTAGATTTACTGAGGCAAAGTTGAAAACTGGAAGAGATGTTATAGCCTATTCAATGATGGATCAAACTTCAAGATACTATCGCATTTTGGGTGCACCAAACATAACTGCAGAAAAGATAAATGTGCAACCCACTATCTTTGCTCGTGAATTTCAGGCCAATTACAATTCTCTTGCACGTTCCTACAATTCCCTGTAGAATATCAGAGAATTTCCCTTGCATCTTTAGGTCACAAAACCCTAGAAGCCTCCCCTATAAATAAAAAACTTCTCTTCATTGCAAGAGGAAAGTCGAAGCATAAAAAAAATAAACTTTAAAAGAGAGCAAAAGAGGTGAGAAAGAAGAAGAAAGACGATGATTTTCCTTCATCTTCTACCTCAGTCGAGCCACCATTGTTGGAGAGCTTCTAGCAAGGGATTGTTACAAGACTTCAAGAGAAGCGACAAGCTAAAAAGCCTCACGACCGAGAGTTTGGGACTTTATTCATCTTCACTTTGTTTTACTTCTTTTCATTTTCATGGAAGTGTATCTCGAAGACGGAAAGTTGAATAGTTTTCTAAACCTAGCCATGAACTAATCTAGTATGGTTAGGCTTGTTTGTGGATGATTTTATTTTGTTGAATGAATGTTTATTGTTTCTGGTTTTATATTGTGTTTTGTTCATGAAAGCTAACACATTTTTCATTTTAAACCTTGGTTTGTAAGAGCTCTTGAGCAATTGCCTTTACTAACAGGTTCAGGTAGCTTAGATCTAGGGATAGACAAAGCTAGACCAACATGAACAATGGGTTACTATGGGAGCAGAATCCTAACTCACCTTAGGTTTGAAAGAGAGTTTCAATGACAAAAAAGGGTAGAACTTCATCAACATTAGAAGTGTTAGGGTTGAGACCGGGAGGTAATGCCTTAGCATTTTCGAGTGCTAGGCCTTTGATTAGGGATAGTGGAGGATTTTTAGCAAACTCTATCGAACACTTTCCATAGCAAGCCTAGCCAGTCTTAAGCTTGAATATTCCTCTATGTTGTGTGTTTGTGCAGCTTTATCTATTACTCCGTTCTTAATTTTGTTATAGTATTTTGGTGACACTTATGCAATTGCTTTAGCAAATGTTTATACAGAAGATTTTCTTATCTATTGTGTATGTTAACTATTCTTGAAATTTCCTACCCTATCCTCGTGGGAACGATCTTACTCACACACTTTATTACTTGTTCGATGTGTATACTTGTACGAGAATCAACAATTTTATAAGCACATACGACACTTAACAGTTCAACATCGATCTTAGAGGAGTAAATCACTTAGATGGGTCATGTATTCTTAGGACCTATTTAAGTTTGTTGTAACTCTTTTAAACTTATTTTTATTTGATCGAATATTTGATATTTTAAAATAGGAGTTCCTTATTATTTTTGAACTTAAATTATGTTTTATCCATTTGAATTAAATTGGGTTGAATTAATGGACCGTCTTTATTGAAAATAATTCAAAAAATTTTAAGTTTGGATTGGACTGAGACCCAAATGTTATACCCAAAACCAAGAGTGTTAAAATAGTTACCTTAAAAACTTATATAAATCAAATAATAGACTCCATTTGTGTTAATGAGCTAATATTAGATATAAATAAAGGAGTAATTGGGTCCATGTGAAAAAAGGATTATTCTTATTCGATTTTGAAGGTTGGGGGGTAAAGGAATATTTTCCCTATTTATATAAAAATGGACAACACTTGCTACACTTTCAGGCCTAAGTGGCATGATGAGGTTGAGAGGGAGAATAAAAGTATTTTTGTTTTTTAGTGGTTTATGTATATTTTAGTACTTAAATTTATGATAATTCATTAAACATATTACTTTATTATTGAAAATTTGTTAAATTAATAGATATATTCGTTATAAACTTAACACTATTTGTTAATAAAAACGTTCAATTTACTAATGTAATTTTAGACATAAACAATTAAGTTTATTAAATTATTTTAACCAACTTAATAGAACGTATAAGCTATTAAACATATAATTGAGAGATTAAATTATTACTTTCAGAAGAAGAGTAATTTGTTTGTTACTAAACTTATAACCGACTACTAATGTAGTTTATCATATGCATCTTACAATAATCTATTCACATTTGGAAGTCGGTCCAATTAGAGACAAAACTGCATGAGGGTGAAGAGAGACAATACCCCACCCCGAAGAATTTTTTAAAAGATAATTTATTTATAAATTTAATCCCACACTTTTAAATATTTATGTTTTTTTTCTGACCCCAAATTCATACCAATCAGTCACATTAACAAAAATACTTGAAGCTGCACTCCTCGTTGTGAAAACTGTAATCAAATCTTTTTTAAGCAGTATAACCCTTATGAATGTAAAGGCTTAATGTTTGTGTCCAGCTAGTTTTGTACCCCTTTTAAGCTTGACATGTTGAAAAGGGAAAGAAAAGAAAAAGGGAAGAGAACCAAGCTTTACCCAAACGCATCTAGAACTCAAATCACAGCTTGGTGTAAAAGGAAAGAAATGTTTTATGGAGGGTAGGTTTTTAAAAACAATTTGGCAATGGTATCCCCTTTTTCCTTTATGCTTTTCTATTTCCCCTGGGGTTCCTAAATTCTATTTATAACAAGACTAAACCCTCTTTCCAAGTCAAGTCCTGGGCATTGGAGGTGGTTTTAATTAGGGGTGTTCATTGTCGGATATCGGAACGGATCGAATCTGATTTTTTGGATATTTGAGTTTTTGGATCGATGATATAGTGATCCATATCTGATCTGGAAAAAAGCGGATATTTGAATATTCAGATACCGGATATTCAGATCGCATAGTTGGATATTCGTTTATCCAAACTAATTTTTCGAATTTGAAGGTTGTATTTATGAAAATTTTGGAATTTTGAATATAATAAACTACAAATTATTAAATATAACAAGATTTACATTTATAAAAGTTTTAATTTTTTAAAGTTTTAGATATAACAAGATTAATATTAATAAAAATTGAATTTTTAAATTTTCGAATAATCCAAAACTTAAAATATTGTGATCCATGTCTGATCCGAAAAACTTAAAATCAAATCAGATATTCGATCCAAAAATAAAAATCGAATTGGATATCCTAATTTTTGGATCGGATCAATAGATAATCAGAACGAATTAACCGAATCGGATATTTTTAAACACCCCTAGTTTTAATGGAGGTAATCTTCTAACTTTTTAAAGCTCTGGTTTTTTTGTTGTCATTGTGAACTGGTTTATTCATCCATTCATCTATATTTCTTGATTCTGAACGTCTTTTATTCTTTGGTGCAAATCGTCGTCTTTTTTATTATGCCTCATTTGGTGCCTTATTTTAAATTAATAGATTTAGGGTTTAAAATTAGAGGTTATGGTTAAAGTTTAGAAAAATAGAGGCAAAGTGTATTTTTAGGGTGTAAGATTTAGAGTTTAGGATAAAAATTAAGATTAAAGTTTAAAATTATTTTTTTTATAAATTTTTAGTAACATACATAGGATGAGGCATATTAAAAGGTCTGTAATTTTTATTCAGAGTTAATTTAGGTTTGGATGATTTTCCTTTTTACTTGGGGAAAACCCTTTGGCCGGTAAAAATCTGACATTTTTATATAATTTTATTAAATATAAAATTCGAATCTTTTTACCATAAATATGACCACTTGTTCATTGGTTACATATGGCAACATATCTCATTAATCTTTGAATTTAAGTCCATGATACTTACAGCAAGATTTCCTTTTTCATATTTAAAAAATAATCTCAAACATACTTTTCATTCATTCAATAAAAAAAACATTCTCCCAAGTCTTGTTCATATTTAATTATTTATTCTCACAAACATGGTTTTACAGTAACATCCTTCTAGATTGACGTGATTTGCAAAGAATTAGACAAAATTTAAGATTCTAATGGTATTATGATTATGGTGATGGTGCATTCTTGGGAATGGTGTCAAATCTCAGTCTACATATGAAAAAGGTGGGCGCTTTGACTGGTGTCAAGTCTTCATTATCAACGCTTTGTGGCAAATTTCAAAGCTTTTCTCTTTCCCCCCTTTAAGTTCAGAGGAATCAGAGAAAGGGGAAAGCTCTTTTCTTTATTGATCTGCAGCAAATGGGTTTCTGCCTTTGTTTTGGTAGGACCAAAGGCAAGAAACAGAAGAGTGATGACAAGAAAGAACATGGCAGAAAATGCAAGCCTCAATTGTCTTCTGGTCAGTTTTCTTTTAGGCAATTATTCTTCATTTCCTTGTTTTGAGTTTATAATTTGTCTTGTTGAATCAGTTTTTGTCAGGCTTTTCCATGGAATAGATGTTTATTGTGCATTTGATTTGTTGAACATAAGGGGTTTAAGATTTTAAGACATAGATTGGATGATGTTTTGGGTTTATGAAAGATGGAATCCATGATGTGCCTTGAAACTGTTTCCATTTCAAAGATTTCTGAAATTTGATGTTAATCATGGTGGAATGATACAACAACAGGAGTTGATTCAGTAGGATCAAAAGCCAATACAGGCTTAAGAAGGGAACCATCTTCTGCAACAGATGAGCCTGTTGATGGCAACAGGGCTCAAACTTTCAACTATCAACAACTAGCAAATGCAACGAGAAATTTCAGCAAAGAATCGTTGATCGGGCGAGGCGGATTTGGGGCTGTTTATAAGGGCAATTTAGAAAGTACTGGTCAGGTACATTCTAATCTTGCCACATCCCCTGCCCCCATGTTTCCTGATTTCCTTCTTAATCACATGCACTATGGTCATCACTTATTTGCAGGTTGTAGCTGTTAAGCAGCTTGATAAGACTGGTCACCAAGGGGAGAAGGAATTCCTTGTGGAAGTTCTAATGCTTTCCCTCTTGCGCCACCATAATCTTGTTAGTTTGATCGGTTATTGCGCCGAGGGCGATCAACGCCTTCTTGTATACGAATACATGCAGCAGGGATCCTTGGAAAATCACCTCCATTGTAATATCTTCAAATCCTCTAGTTTCAATACCTATGTTTTTGCATGTTTTGAGAAACTTAAATTGATGAACAATGGTTTGTTTTGCAGATCTTACATCTGATCGGAAACCTTTGGATTGGAACACAAGAATGACTATAGCTGCTGGTGCAGCCAAAGGCCTGGAATATCTTCACACTGAAGCTAATCCCCCTGTTATATATAGAGACTTAAAATCATCTAACATACTATTAGGTGAGGGATTCAACCCCAAACTCTCTGATTTCGGGCTTGCGAAATTTGGTCCAAGTGGAGATAAATCATATGTTTCCACCAGGATCATGGGAACCCATGGTTACTGTGCCCCTGAGTATCTCAACAGTGGAAAACTGACTATGAAGTCTGATATCTTTAGTTTTGGGGTAGTCCTATTGGAGCTGATTACCGGACGTAAAGCTCTCGATGACCGCCGTGATCGCGAGGAACGATTCCTTGCCGATTGGGTAATACTTCGATCATTCAAAACTGTTTTACTCACTAGACATGATAGAGAAGAAGTCACTTCTCGAGGGAACGATACGAATATGTAGATGTATTTTAAAAATTTTGCAGGCAAGACCGATGTTGAGAGATGGAATGAACATTTCGAACTTAGCGGATCCGCTGCTGAGAGGTCACTTCTCCAAATCAACCATGAAGAAGGCTCTAGAGGTGGCCTTCCTATGCATCCAAGAAAATGCTAATTGCAGACCCTCGATTAGTGACATAGTGCTTGCTCTTGATTACTTGACTTCCCATCCATATAGTGCACATGAAGCTGCTGCTAATAAGGTTAATGCAAAAGGGCCTAAGAATGAGTCTCCCAAGGAAACAACCCGGACGTTAGACCGGGATTTCAACCGAGAACAAGCCGTTGCCGAGGCCAAGATTTGGGGAGAGAGTTGGAGGGATAAAAGACTACAGAGTGCAGAAAATGCTTCAGATGCATCCACCGGGTAAAGGGTACTTATATTTCTATTGCTTTTAAAGTACCAGTTGAGAGAAAGTTGCAAACAGGGAGGATTTGTACATTTTAGTTCAAAGTAGCAATGGATTTTCCTTTGAAACAATAACAGTGATGAGTAGTATATATATCCTACTGCTTATCTTACTAAGTTGTGGTTATAAATATTATAGTGATGAGTAGTATATATCCTACTGCTTGATTATTTGTCATTTTAGTTGTTATTCCTAGAGGTCACTAGCTCGAGCACCAGTGATGCCAGCAGAATGATTGAGCGATCAATCTCAAATGGTAGAGATTATATTCTAGAACAGATACTACTGTAACCACTTATTAGCTTGTTCAAAAAAAGTTGAATTTTTTTGATAAATTACATTATCATTTTATGGTTGTTTGTTCATGTTCGGGTTTTGTGACCTTTTAATCTTTTTCAATATTGATTTCTTTAAGATTCGAACTCGAGTCTTCTCCTTAAGAGAGTAATATGCCATGTTATTGCACCCAACACTTATTGCTAGAGGTCGTTCTACTCATTCTTCTCGTTTGTTGTTTGTGTTTTTTGTTTGTTGTATTACCTTTAAGATTTTTTTTTATTTATAAGAAAATGTAATTGTGTGTATCAATAAAAAAACCTTTTTAATCTTAGATGAAGAAAAAAAGTTTACATGTTTCATTTATAAAATAGAGACAAGCTCGACAACACATGACATTACATAGAAGCATGTTCTCTATTATAATGGAGATTTTTCATAATAAATTTCGATAGATCATTAAAGTGCCGCTCACCTATTGTGATATGAATTAGACTATCGAAACGGATTTTATTCTTATATTGTAGATTTATGAATGTTGTAAGCAAGTTTCTGCAACAAGAATAAAATAAATCAGTCAAGGTTTTACACTAATTACCTATTTAGGGAATAAGTATAACCACTTGGGTGTTCTGAAGAGATTTTACACTGTTTATCTATGTAGAAAAACAATGAAGAAAATTAAAACGTAATTGAAAGAAAAGAAATAAAAGTTGGACGTTTGAATGATATTCAAACTGGGAAGATGAATGCTTCAAGAAACATCCATGGAAACAACTCGAACATTAAACAATGGAGAATAGTGTTGTTAGAATCAATGAAACGCTAAACTCGAAAGAACTTGCACAATATATTGAGCAAACCCGAATCGAATTTGTTTAACGTCAAAGGACTTGGAGCCTCTAGATAGCGATCTAGGAACCCGAAGTATCAAAAGTTAGATGATCAAAAACAAGTTTGAATATTAGAAAGTTCTAAAAAGAATCAAAGAAGAGAAAAACTCTCAAATATAATTTTATTTCAAAGTGTGTAACATTGTGTATAAAAAATTAAAGAAATATATAGGAGAAATGAGAAGTTGACCGAATTTGAATTTATGGCCTTAATTCAAACGAAAATTTAAATTGAAATGCTAAATAACTCCTTCTATGTGCCTCTTATCCTTAGCATTATGATAGAAATCATCCATTCTTATCCAATGGGGTCGTCCATGTATTCAAAAAGATGATTGTGTTTGGCTTGCTCTTACATGTGTCACGGACCTTTGGTCGTGACTACGCAGGAACGAGCAGGATGCTTTCTGGTTATGCTTAATGCATGGGAGCGAGATAGCAATAAGAGTATAATACGTGCCGAGCAGTTATCCTATCTTGGATAGGCGTGCTGATCGCGCACCACACTAGTCGGGAGTTGTCCCTGCTTCCCTGATGAGCCCATGGGAGGGCGAAACCAGTGAGCATCAGAGATCGTTAAGGCTAATCCTCGGGCATGCGAGAGACCCGAGGTGCCGCACGGGTAGAAGTCCTTGCGCAAAAACTCTGACCCCGTGACAAGTGGTATCAGAGCGAGTCTATGTACTAGCTGTTGGGTTTGCCGAGCGCCCCTTGTGCTGCGGAGCGAGTCAAGTGGACGAGCGTGTTAGCTTGTACCCCAAGATTAGAGGGTGTTCGCAAGTGGGTCCTCTAGAGACGAGGACGGGTAGGTAGAAAACCGCAGCGAAAGTTCTTCGGATGGTCGATTTGCAATAGGACACCTTGGTAAAGTGGCGAGTGGCCATGAGGTGGTTGCAGGAAGATCTTTTCCCAAGGAGGACGACCCCAGTTGGTGGGCGTGTTTGGGAGAATTACACATTAGTTCCTAGAGAGTTTAAAGAGGAGGGAAAGAGTTCCTCCCCATGCACGAGGGCGTGCATGAATTGGATGGAGAAGAATGTCACGAACCGTTAGTCGTGACTACGTAGGACCGAGCAAGATGTTTTCTGGTTGTGCTTAATGCATGGGAGCGGGATAGTAATAAGAGTGTAGTACGTGCCGAGCAGTCGTCCTATCTCGTATGGGCGTGTTGATCGCGCACCAAACTGGTCGGGAGCTGTCCCCGCTTCCCTAATGAGCCCATGGGAGTACGAAACCAGTGAGCATCGAAGATCGTTAAGGCTGATCCTCGGGCATACGAGAGACCTAAGGTGCCGCACGGGTAGAAGTCCCTACGTAAAACTCTGACCTCGTGACACATGTTTATGTATAGAAAAAGAGGTTTGTGTTTGGCTTTGGCAATAACTTGCCCACCTCTATTTACCTATAGCGACCCTTTAAATAATTTAATTTTTTTAATAAGTGTAGAAAAGGTGTAGTGAAAAGAAGGGAAAAAGGAGGGTCACTAGTGGAAACTTCAAAAATTGGGAAAGTTGAAATTGTTTCAAAATTAGAAAATTAGGGTTTAAATTTGTAAAATTAGAATTAGGTCTTGAAAGGGGAATTTAAACCTAAAATTGAGAATTTAGGATAAAAATAAGAATTTAGTTTGAAAATGAGAAAATTTAAAGTTGAAAAGGGAATTAGGATTATAAATTGGGAATTTTTGAATTAAAAAAGGCGAAATTTTTAAATTAGGGTTAAAAAAGAATTTGGAGAAAAAGATTTAAAAATGGATGGAAAGATTTCAAAGGGAATTAGGATTACTTCATTGTATATACATGATTTGAAAATGCCTTTTAACTTACCATGCAATAAATAAAACACATGACAAAATCAAGCATAAAGTAAAAATGCATGGTAAGTTAAAAAGGCATAATAAAACATATAAACATGAAAACAAGTGAGTAAAATATGCATGCTATAAGCATGAAATAAAATGCACGATACACTAAAATGAAACATAATAAAACATATATGTACAACAAAAAAAAGCACATGAATAATAAAAATAAAATGTGACAATTAAAATGCATGGATAAAAATAAATAAATGTACATAAATAAAGAACATGGCAAAAAAACTAGATGAAATAATAGATACTAATGTATGGTATAATACATAAATATGGAGCAAAAAAGAATAAACAAATAAATAAAAGAACATAACAAAAAGAAAATCAATAGAACAAAATAATAAATAAAGGTCACTGGAAAGAACCAAAATAAAAGAAAAACAAAACTGTGGGGTTGAAATTAAAAGAAAAAAACATTTCATAATTAATCATTGACCAAAATAAAAACAAAATAAAGCACTGATGGCTTGAAACGTTATTTGAAAAAGGGGAATGGCTTAAAAATAACAAGTATGAACACGGAGGGACTGAAATAAAATAAATTCTTCTTAAATCGGATGAAATAAGTGTTTTGGTGGAGAAATTGAAAGGTTTGCGAAACAAGGACTGGGGGAACGATTAAAATGGGACGAAGGGGTTTATGTTTCTATTAAACCGTTTTTAAAAGTTTGGAGGAGTATAAAACTTAATCACAAAAATAATTTTAGCCCCTTTCCTCATTTCTTTAAACCGAAAACCCATAAACACTCAAATTCTCTCATGTGTTCTGGCATCGTGTTCATCCTTCCAAACCCAGAAATCGAACATAAACCTAGATTTCGACGAGCCTTTATCGTGAAAACCACCATGCCGACCATCGTTTTGAAAATCACCCAAAAGACTTCTTTCCAGACCCTAAACCCGATTTGGTCTTTTATTTTAGTGAAACCGAAACAAAAATTGCTTCTTTTTAACCTTGGAAACAAAAAAAAACTTTGAATTTGGAAAACAAAAAGGAAAAGAAAGAATCGAATCCCCTTTCTCCTTAAGGTGGCTCACCCTTGAAGGCTCAAGGGTCGTGGGATTATCGCCGATTCGAGGAGACAAAAAAAAAACTCGAAACATTTTGAAGGTAAAAAAAATGAAACCTTAAACTCATTTATTTTATTTTTGTTCCCCGATTGCATGCAAGAAAAACCAGAGAGGTGATTACCTCTAAAATCGCTCTATATTGATTCGAAAATATGTGAGGGGGAACCCCTACATGTGGTTTTGATTCGGCATTTATAGCCGGATTACAAACAAAGGGGAAAAAGCCCTAAAATTTTTGTGTTCTTCTTTGCTCTACTAGAATTTTATCTTGATTCATGTATGTTCTGAAATCTCTGATTCATATCGATTATGTCTCTGAGTATTCTGAAATTTTGTTGCGAATTTGGCCGAAATTTCTTTGTTATTGTTGGTTTTGGTCTAGAATTTTATACAAAACTGACACTCTTTGGTTTGTTCGTGCACGTGGCGGTCGAAATTGGCGAAGGGACCACCAGAGCTTGTTGGAGGACAGTCGGACGACGGGAGTCGAAAGGACGATCGTGCAGTGAAGAGGCGCGCGTGTAAGCTACGCACGCGTGGAGCATACAGGGAGCCGCGCGTGGGCGCGTGAAGCTTCTGAGACCCTCTATCTGAATCAATCTGGACCGTTAGGTCTTCCCTTGATCTAACGGTCCTCTGTTAGCTGCGCATGAGAAACATGTTAGATCAATTAGGGTTTTTCATTTGTAACCAAATTGGGCTTGTAAATTAAGGAAATGTGAACTTGTTATTCGGGCTCCTGATTTGTTATTTGATTTGGGCTATACACTTTGTAATGGGCTGTTTAAACAATAAACAATTGGGTTGTTTATTTTTTATATCTTGGGTTATTATTTAATATCTGATTTGTTTTTTAATTAATTAGATATCTGATATGTATAATAATAATATTAAATAATAATATTTTTAAATAATAACAAAATCGAATAAGAGAAAATAATAATATAATAATAATGTAACAATAATAATAATAAACAAGTTACTGAAAATAATAAATATAGTAATAAAAATAAATGAAAGCGAAAAGGAAAAGCAAATAAAATACATCTAGGATTTTTTTTTAAAATAAAGTGACATATATAAGAAAATATTAACATTATTATATATATGTATTTATATATTTTTAGATTTGTCAAAACAAAGTAAGAAACAATATATACATAACTAATTTTTTTCTTTCTTTTTTTTTTATTGAGGATTTAGTAATATTTTGTGATTTTGAAATATGATAGTGATATATATATATTTTGTTTCATCACTACAAGCCCTTTATTCGAAATTGAAATGAAAATTAAACCAGATTTTACAATCCCGGATAAAATTAGTGTTTACATTACCTATATAGGAAAACAACACAAGAATCCATTCTTAGTATTGTAAATGCAATGAAAATGTAAATACAAGATGTAAACACTTGCAAACTTATTCAATAACACACATGAACGTATAAATAAATTAGAAACATTACAAACATTATCAATCAATCCTTAAAACATACTTCCTCCGTCCCACAAATAATATCCCTTATTGACTTTTTGAAAGTCAATTTTTTTAAACTTTGACTATAATTATATTAAATATTTTAAATAATTAAATTTTATAAAATATTTATTTAAAATCTACTCGATTAGAGGTTTCTGAAATATATTTTTTTCATATTTTTATCAATAGTCAAAGTTTAAAAAGTTTGACCCCCCAAAAGTCAATAAGGGACACTATTTTTTGGACAGAGGGAGTACTTAATAACATATATACATACTTAAACATATATAATAAGTAGTATAGTCTAATATATCACATATCAACATGTAACACATTATAAAGCCTATATTCTAAGGCATAAACATTATCGAATGAATCTGAAATCGAAGAACAAGTAAGAAAAAAGAACTTCTCTGAATTTTTTTGCCTTAAAATGAATAATAGGTCTTGCTAGCAAAACCTATGGATCAGATTGTGCTTGTGTAGATGTGCTCACATCATATTGGAGTCCCTCGGAGTAACAAAGTCAAACGATCAACGATCGTGTTAACCTTCCTATTAACTCGTTGAATACAAACTTCTCAATTTCTTTCAATTATTTCTTGAATACAAACAACTAAAGCACACCCAATTAACTCATGGATTCACCCTCAAGAATAGCATCAACAATTAGGGTGTTCAAAATTATCATACCCAACCCCACTATCTAAAATAAAAACGACATGTAATTCTTAAAAAAAAATACACAGCCTGAGAATAATTGGGTTAGGTTTGAGCCAATTTTTTCTAGTTATCGGATCTAACCCAACCCGATCCGACTAATTTTAATTTATATATTTTTTAGTTTTAAATTATATTTTATTGTAGATTCTTTAATATTTGTATATAAAATTAAGGGTAAACTATTCTAGTGACCACCCAGCTAATTGTGGATACCTATTTGGCCACCTAATTAAAGAACTCGTCAATCAGGTTACCCAACTTGTAAACCCTAACTATTTTGGCCAATGCCATTAAAATTCAAACGGATGACTGACGAAGTAATGACACATACGTTAATAAAAATTAAAAAATTACACATTTAGTCCCTATTATTTATCTATTAAATCAATTTGTCATTACCTGATTGGGTGGCTAATTTTTATTTTTATTTTATATTTATTTTTTTTAATCGGATTGTGACCACCCAGCTAATTGTGGATACCTATTTGGCCACCTAATTAAAGAACTCGTCAATCAGGTTACCCAACTTGTAAACCCTAACTATTTTGGCCAATGCCATTAAAATTCAAACGGATGACTGACGGAGTAATGACACATACGTTAATAAAAATTAAAAAATTACACATTTAGTCTCTATTATTTATCTATTAAATCAATTTGTCATTACCTGATTGGGTGACTAATTTTTATTTTTATTTATTTTTTTTAATCGGATTGTGACACGTGTCACAATCGGATAAAAGAAAAATTGAAAGAGTTAAATGCTTTTTGTGAGATTTGAACTTCTAAACTTCTAACCTTTTGGTTGTAAAACCAAGAAGCTTACCACTACACCAACCAAATCTTTATAATATTTAATGCATCATATTATATATAAATAGTATAAAACAATAAATGTTAGAGAAAAAAGTAAAAAAAATTAAAGACGAATTATTTTATTTAAATATTAAATATTTGTATAAAAATATTTGGATATTAAATATTTGAATAAAAGTATCCAGATGTTAAATATTTGAATAAAAGTATTTAGATGTTAAATATTTGAATAAAAGTATTTAGATGTTAAATATTTGTATAAAAATATTTGGATATTAAATATATGAATAAAAATATTCGTATAATAAATATTCGAATAAAAATCACAAATATTCAAATATTTAAATTTAATATTTAATTTTATTAAATCTCCAATAGTGTTTTCTTGTTCTTTCTTTGTTTTGTTATAATATATATTTTTTATTTTTGAATTTGATATTGTAGTTCTTCTCTCTTTCAACAAAGGTTGCTTCTTTAAAAAAGGCACTACCTCCAGATCTTTTAATGTTTTTTATTCATTTATTTTTGAATACGTGGCCTATGCTCTATGCTATGAATTTCACGGGAAGGCAACCATGCTCCCACTGAATTTACTATGATTTTATTAATATAATAGATACTCAATGATTATGGATTTATATTCAATAAGAGTTGATACTAAAATATTTTATGTTATGAATATCTTTATTTAAGGTGGATATTCATATATTAAGTTAAACTTTAGTGGCTTTATTATTAGTATTTAATACCCATTAGAATTATGATTTCCATCTTATGCCTGTAAATATAAATTTTTGGAGAAAGTATTGTACACAACCCTAGTTTGAGAATACAATAAAATCTCTCTCTTTTGTCTCTCATCTTTGTTCTCCTATTTTATTCTTGTTATTTACTTTATTCACAACACGTTATCAGCAAGAGGCTCTAACCAGTAAAGTTATTTGTCGTTCGAATCTTAAAGAAGTTATTAAAAAGAATTTGTTACTAGCATGAATCAAAGATAAGTTCTTCTACCTCAATTATATTCTGATTATTGATTTATCTTTATTTCTTGATTTTTGACTTGATTTTTAATTTTTAAAATCTTTGGTTGTTTGGTGTTTGTGTAGCAATAAAGTGACCCAATTATTGTGGTACTTGTCGATAATTCCCGAAAAAGATTTTAACAAAATATTGGTGATTAAACCTACCATATATTTAAATTAGTGGAAACTCTCATATGTTTTATTTATTTAATTTGATATTTTTTATCTTTATTTATAACCAAGATTTGTTTATTTTATTATGATAATGAAAGTTTATGTTTTAATAATGTTCTAAGTATTACATGATATTAGAACAAACATTAAACATTTAATTAATATGTTCTTTGTTATGTTGATTTAATCCGAGTATATTGGCTGGACATCCCGTTCTGCGGGGCTACTGGTCTCAAAGGAGGTTCTTTTTAAAGGACCTTGCGGACTGGTTTAATAACATCGTGTATAAGGATTAAGTTTTTATTGTATATATTGTATATATATTGGTTGATCAATTACTATTTAATAGTATGAATATTATAAAATCTATATTTTCTTGAAAGCAATATTTTTTGTGTCGAAAAACTCGATTATAGACTTCTTCCATGTTCATGTTACGAAAATCGTCTTGATCCAAGAATTTTTATGGGAGGCATTCACTAAAGTGAATGCATGTATGATGATTATTCTATGCAATTATTGGATTTATGTCATTACTTTAAGTGAATGTAAGCATGATGTTTATTCTATACGATTATTGGATTTATGTCATTCCCTGAAATGAATGCAAGTATGATATTTATTCCATGCAATTATTGAATTTGTTTCATTCCTTAAAGTGAATGCAAACGTGATAATTCACTATATGGTTAGTGAATAAAACTCAATTTTGTGTCAGAGTATCATTGATGAGGATATGTTAAAAAAATATACTCAACTTTTCACACATTAATGTTGTCTTGCAGACACAATATCATGAAAAAGTTTTAAAAAACCTATTAGTCTCCGCTCCTTTCCCTGAAGTGAGTGTGATATTTTAAAGCGGAATGAATAAAAGCCACATTAATAATTGTGGTTGCGATTGAGGTCATAAAATAAACATGGATAAGATGATTCTTTTGAATGCTTATATCAACCAAAAGTGAAATTATAAGGATGACAATAATGATAGAGATCAAATCTTTATGTTATCAATGCGATGATACAAACTATTAGTATTGTACTTGTAAAACGCAGAAATATTATGGACTTTATCCATAATCATGAATGATAAATGAAAGAAAATATAAACAAATTTTCTTTGTAACGTAAATAATTATGGCGTTGTTGGTCCAACTCAATTGGATATTGTTAATTTTCTCATAATCCTTCAAGAGAATAATTCGACATTTATTTTATTTCTCTCATAACATCTAAAGGAAATAATTGATCTTTTATTTATTTTGTTTTTTGTTAATTTATTTTTATTTATTATTTATTTATGTTAATTTATTTTACATATTATTTATTTATGTTTTATGTTAATTTATCATTTGAAGAATATTATCACTTCTGGAATAAAATCTACAATGAATTGTGGCTATTTATGCCAAGCAAACAGTGCAAGTACTCATACTATACTTAAGCATAAGAAATATTTTTTCATTTAAATACAAGGAAAAATGTGAGTACTATATCTCAAAGTACTGAAATATCAATGCTTCGGAAGAGCTTTTGAGATTTTATCTTTGATAAATAACCAATTTGATATAATATGCTATATTTAATATTTTTCATTCCTCGAAGTGAATGATATAAAGTACATATTTTTCATTTCTCAAAGTGAATGGTACAAAGTACATATTTTTCATTCCCCGAAGTGAATGAAATAAAACACATATTAAAAGGTGCATAATTATGTATATTTTTCCATTTTAAATTCATGAGGATAATGTGAGTACTATATCCGAAAGTACTAATATCACATAAGGCTTCGACTGAGCAAATATTTTATTGCCAAATGAAACTTTATTCCATATTTACAATGTATTATACTCGTCAAAGTCGCAAAGAGACTTATTGAGTTTTAAAATATTTGTAGAAATATATTGAGAATATTAGTCAAACGGATGCTAACTATCTCAATATTACGAGTATAACTCAAGGCAATAAGAAAATCTTGTCAAAATTACATACACTGTCATCTATATTGTACTACAGAAGAATTAGTACAAATTGAAGCTCATGTTATTGTAAACCAAATGTTTACTGATTATTTTATTTGGCATGACCGATTAGGCCATCTCGGTTCAATTATGATACGAAAATTTGTTGACACTTTTATGTGGTCACTTATTGAAGAACTAAAATTCTCTTCAATGGAATCTTTCATGTAATACTTGCTATGAAAACAATCTGATTATTCAATCATCAACAACTAAGATAGAGTGTAAATCTATTAATTTTCTAGAATGGATACAAGGTGATATATATGGGCCCATACATCTTTCTTATAGTCCATCTAGATATTTTACAATTTTAATCGATGCATCGACTAGATGGTTATATGTATCCTTATTATTAACCCGCAACTTGGTGTTTGTGAGGCTAGTTGCTCAGTTGATAAAGTTATGAGCATATTTTCTTGATTATCTTATAAAGACAAACGGTTTTGATAATATTGATGATATGTCATTTTACATGTAGTATCACCAATTCGCATCAAGTCAACAAATGATTATAAGTTATCTCCATTACAAATGGTTTTTGGTCCGGAACCAAATATTTCTCATCTTAGATTTTTTTTTGGATGTGCGATATATGTTCTAATTGCTCCACCACAACACACAAAGATGATTTTTGTTGGGAATATATATCAGATTTAAATATCTTGAACTTCTGATAAGGGAATTTTTTTACAACTTGATTTACTGACTATCATTTTAATGAGTCAGTTTACCCAATACTAGGGGGAGAAAATAAATAACTGGAGAAATAAATAAGTTGAAATAAATTATCAATTTCTCATTTTGATCCACGTATTACACAATGTGAACTATAAGTTCAAAGGCTAATTCATTTAGCAAATCATTTGCTAGATGATTTTGTTGACCTTAAAGAGTGATTAAGTCACGTATACCAGTTATGAATGCTTCGATTAAATTTGATGTCATGGAAGGACAAACTCTAGTTGCTAATGAGTCTAACTTATGCTTGAAGCATAGTAGACAAGTAAATTTCAAAGATAAAAAATCCTCGATAAAGAAAATGAGCTATATTTTATGATGGTCTGATCGAGGAATCAATAAATTATAAAAATCTCAATAAGAGATTAAAAGGTCTCCAGCAGAGACATTGACATGAATCAGGTACCTGATAATAGAGAGATCTCAATAGATTATGTCATGTCTGTTAATAAGTGGAACTGAAATTAAATCGACATCGATAATATATTTATATATAATATAGCACTAGAGATTTTATTTGATGATTTGGATCATGAATTATTATCAATTGTGCAATATAAACAAAGAAATGATTGGTCAACATGAAAGAGGCAATTGAGGCAAAACTAAAATTTTTTTCGAAAAGAGAAGTATTTAGGCCTATAGCCTGTCCATTGAAATGTGTAAAGCTCGTGGATATAAATGAGCATTTGTGAGAAAGAAAAATTAAAAAAGGAAATCATGAGATATAAGCTCATTTAGTTGCACAAGGATTCTCACAAAGACATGATATTGATTATGAGGAAAATATATTCCTCGATGGTGGATGTAACTACTTTTAGATTTTGATCAGTTAGGCAATAAATAAAATTATTCAGTTTCTGCCTAATGGATGTTGTTACATCCTATTTGAATGAGCCTCTTGATTGTAATATTTACATGAAACTTCCAGAAAGATTTAGATTGTCATAAACAATTAATTCAAGTTCTCGAGAATATTATTCAATCATATTTGAATATATCTTTTTATGGATTGAAATAATTTAGGCGTATTTGATATAACCGTCTCATTGAATACGTATTAGCATAATACTATATGAATTATTTAATTTCTCCGAACATTTTTATTAAGAGGTTTAACTCTGAATTTCTATTGTTGTGTATGTCGATGATTTGAATATCGTTGAGACTCGTGAAGAGATACTCTCAGATCCTTGTGCATCAATCGACATACAAAAAAAATATTGAAAGAGACTTTACATACATAACACATATTTATTGATCAACCTTATGGTTGTTAGGTCTCTTAATGTAAAAAAAGATTTTTTTTGCCTCAAGAAAAGGTAATGATATTCTTGGTCTAAAGCACAATATATACATTATTTGATCTGGAAATATCGTATCTTAACTGCTCTAGAAATATTTTTAAAGTGTTACGAGATCATTACCTTTAAATAATTGTTATGCATGAGGCAAAGCCGAAACATGTGTTTCGCTAAACATATCCTGAAGATATGTGAATTACTTTTACAAGATAAGATGCAAGCTATCTTGTGTAGAGATAATGTAAAATTTATATCTCAAGGTGGATATATCAAATATGATAAAACGAAACATATTTCTTTCAAGTTTCGTCTCTCATGATCTTTATAAGAACAATATCCTTGATTCATTCTAAGCAATAATTTCGAAGTTTTATTCAACTAGTGCATAAGCTACTTCAATTTTTGAAGATTGTATTCAATATTAAATTATGAAGATTCAAAGATCTTATGTGATATTTTTATGAGAAGAGTAAATACGCGTTGTACTCTTTTTCCCTTAACCGAGGTTTTGTCCCAATGAGTTTTCTGGTAATGTTTTTAATGAGGCAACATGTTATGCGTATCAAAGATGTGTGTACTCTTTTTTCTTCGCTAAGAATTTTTTCCCAAATGATTTTTATCTTAGTAAGGTTTTAACGAGGCACATTATCTTCACGGATATCCAAGGAGAGTGTTATGAATATCTTTATTTATGGTGGATATCCAAGGAGAGTGTTATGAATATCTTTATTTATAACTATAGTGAGCTTTATTATTAGGGTTTAATACCCTAATAATAAAGCTTAAGTTAAACTTTAGTGAGCTTTATTATTAGGGTTTAACACCCATTGGAAATAGAGTTTTCATCTTATGCCTATAAATATAGACTTTTGGAGAAATCATTGTACACAACCCTACTTTGAGAATATAATAAAATCTCTTTCTTTTGTCTTTCATATTTGTTCTCCTATTTTATTTTTTTTATTTACTTTATTTACAACATTTTATATGTATTTTTTAATTTTTAGGTTTAAAGAATTAATTTAGAATTTAAATTTTAAAAAGATTTGTATTTTTTTAATTTAATTATTAATATCTAATCTATTAATTAATTTATAATTTTTTTAATTTTTATCATTAAAATATATAAAATATTTTATTATTATTAGACTTTCGGTATTCAATAACTATAATTTTAAATAATATTTGTTCTTTTAAAGTAGAAATATTTTGTGATGTATCCATTAAAGGGTACTGGGCAAGTACTCGTTTGAAATCAAAATTTATTTTGATAACTCATTCAAGCTTCATTAATTTATTTACAATATTTAAATATGCTTGTCGATAAAGAAAATAACGGTTGAATTATGTTTTTTAGATTTATTTTTGATATATTGATAATGAAAAAAGACTTCACAAGCACTGTTTAATTTTATTTTAAAAATCAAATTTAAAATCTTTATTTTTATAATCTTAAAATTAAATCATAATTTTTAAATTTAACCAAATTTTTTAAATATAAATTATAAATTTTATAACTTAAATTCTTAAATTTTAAATTAAACACATTTTAAAAATTTTACGTCGATTCATAAAATATTTTCTGTATATGCATAAAATTATTATTCGCTAAGCAAGGGAATTCAATCAAATAATTAGATGATCACATGGATGATTATTTTATATAAAATGTTATTTTAAATTTTATTTTAAATAATTATTAATTATATTAATTTAATTTTTATTAATTAATTTAATAATATTTAAATTATTTAATATTAGTGACGTTTAACAGCTTCAGAATTTTTCAAAACAAACTAAAGGAAAAGAAAACCCCAACACACTGTCCCTTTTTCTCCACTTCCTTTGAAAAAGCTCATGCCCTGTCGCCGATTCCTCTACGAGTCGCTCTTCCTCTGTTAACTCGCTTTGCATTGACTCACTACGACCATGCCTTTCCATTTCTCTGCTTAAAAGCCTCTCCTGTCCTTTTTCTTTACCAAATATCATCCTTTAAAGGTAGTTCTTTCCACTGCTATTCTTAGACTTTAAAGAGAGTGAAAGTGAGATGTATGTGGTGCCGCCACTCGAGAGATCGGATCTGGGTTCCATCGGCGGCGGGTCGGATGACTTACGGGTTTACCAATCTTGGAAAGGCAGCAATGTAAGCTTTTCCTGTTTTTTTTCTTCTTCCTTTTTTTAGCCAGTGACGATATTTGCTCCGTGAATTTTGCAAGCCATTAAGTTTGTGATATCTTTTTCATTGTTGGCAGATATTTTTGTTTCAAGGGAGATTTATATTTGGACCAGATGTAAGATCTTTAGGGCTCACTATTTTACTTATAGTAGCTCCAGTCTCCATTTTCTGTGTGTTTGTTGCCAGGAAATTGATGGACGACTTTTCTCATCATTTGGGTATTTCAATTATGTTTGTTGCTGTTGTCTTCACTCTCTATGTAAGTATCTTTACATTTTCGTGTTCAAATTAGTTACTATATTTTGATGAATTCTATTAATTGTTATGATGATGATGGTATTATGGTGAGTCATGCTGAGGTGGGGTTTCTGGGAGGAATGAACTGTGAATTATTTCCCCTTTGATTGTTGGCTATGGAGTTGAATTTGTAATTTTCTATGATTATAGCTTATATGATCTCATTGCCTCCCTTTGCGTATTCTCGTGGCTGTTTAATATAGCATTAATAGTCGGATTGCAGGAATTCAGGATTGCATTTATGAATGTGACATGAATGTCATGTAATTTTAGCATATAAAGTAAAATATGATTGTGCCATTTCAGTTCGTTAATGTTTTGGATGATCTAAATGGTATCTTACATGTACAAAACAAAGATTCCTCATGGTGTTTTCATATTTTGTCCGGGATTTATTAGATTTGGAGAATCTATGTGATTTCACTAAGACAGATCTCGAAGGTCATAAATGTGTTTGTTTCTTCTTTCAGGATTTAGTTCTTCTATTGCTAACATCTGGAAGAGATCCTGGTATAATTCCGCGCAATGCACACCCTCCGGAGCCTGAATGTTTTGATGGAAACACAGATGTTGGGGCTGGTCAAACACCGCAGTTACGATTGCCATGCATTAAAGAAGTGGAAGTAAATGGAATCACTGTGAAGATAAAATATTGTGACACTTGCATGCTTTGTAGCTGCTGGAAGCAGCAGTAGCAACAATTTGACAACCGAATTCCGCCAAACATAACCCATGGTATCGGTTGTACTGCTAAGGTTTCATTTCTTGTTTCAATTCATGTGTATTATGGGGATATTTGTTTCTGGCTTTGGCAGGGCGTTTAAAAATGTTGGTTTGGCCCTTTGTTCTTTGAGGAAGAAGTGGTGTGTTGTATTTGTATGAGAGTGAGCTTTTTCAATTCACTTTTTGCATTTGTTGTGGAATTAGTTGGTAGTATCGAGCCCGGGGATCAATTTTAGTGTCTTATAAGTGCTCATTTCCACGCCTTTTACGACTAATTTGCTTCCTTTTGTTATATCATTGCTGATTTTGGTTAAACAAGAAACCATTGGAAGGTTGAGCCATCCAAATAGGATTTCTCCTTTTTATTTCTATGGTTTCCATGGAAACATATTATATATTGTGACAGAAAGGGCAGGTATAGGAGACAACAGCCAAGGCATGTCGCCGAAACGACGACGATGGAGCTGTTTTTGATAGCATCCTCTTGGTGTTACCTAAAGAGCATGCTATGCTGATGAAGAAGATGAGTTCAGAGGGAATAGAAGGACCTGAAGATACGGAGTCGAGAGAGAATATAGAATCGAGTACCCTCGATCCCAAAGTTTCAGGGTATTTTGTTCTCCAAACAGTCAAGGTGAGTTCTTGGTTTGCATTGAACTGTAGGAAACATAAATAAACAGTTTCATATAATTCGTGTTGTGCTCTACCTGTATGTATAGGTTATGATAATGCCAGATCAAGAGAAGGGCAAACGACAAAGTAATGTTGAGCAGGACAACGAGGTATGAATTTAATTTATTTACAACAGGGAAAGGACTTAAGAGTGCTCACCAAATGTTGAAAGTATCTTAGGCTTAGTTCTAAAGACGGTAGATGCTCTGAAACGTAAAGGGTCCTTGAAATTGAAGCCTTAGGTGAAGCGAAAGTAGGTAAGACATTTTTATATTAAAATATTATAAATATTATTATATTAAATTAAATATAAAATAAATAAAATATTAATATTTTTTATATTATTAATAATTAAATGTATTATTAATAATTAGATATAAATATTATTTTATTATATTAATTTACATTAAAATTAATATTAAATTATTTTTTAATCTAAATTAAGTTATTTTGATTTTATTTTTTTTAAAATTATCATTTAGATAAAATATGAAAAATATTCATTGAACTATGTCTAGAGCTATAAACGAACCGAACGTTCGGTGAGCCGTTTGTGAATCATTCGGCGGGAAGTTCGTTTATTTATTAAATGAATCAACATGATTAAGATTTTTCGTTCGTTTAATTATACGAACACGAACAAAGCGCTCGTTCGTTCAGTTATGTTGGTGAACGTTCGGTAATTTGTTCGTTTGTGTTTGTTCATTTATGTCCGTTCGTTTATGTTTGTTTAAATTTATTCACATATATTCACCCTTATATCAAGTAAGTTGAGTCAAAAAATTTGAGGTACTCGAGTTAAGAAGTCTTATTTTGTGAATCGTTAAAAACTCCCTTGTTATAGGCTAGGGGTGTTCATTGTTCAGTTAAGCTGAATTAACGAATCGAACCAAAACAAAATTGATTAATCAGTTAAATTTTAGGTTTTGTCTATTAATTAAGAGTTTTTTTTTAATTTTAATTATTGATTAATTCGTTTTAAAATCAGTTCATTAGTTGAATTAATCGAATTAATCCAAAATTTTAAATATTTAGCATATTATATATGTATCTATGTTCGTTCGTTTGCGTTCATTTATGTTCGTTTGTTTACGTTTGTTTATAATTTAAACGAACGAACATAAACGAACATGAACAAGCTACAATCCTTAACGAATGAACACGAACAAGAAAATTTGTATTCGCTTATTTTCATGTCCGTTCGTTTGTTCAGTTAAAGTTAAACGAATGAACATGAACAAACCTTCGTTCGTATTTGTTCGGTTCGTTTACGGTCCTAACTATGCCAATAAAAATATCATTAAAACAATTTTTGAGTTCTACAAGTGTCATAAATAAAAATTAAAATATATATTTTTTATTTTTTTACTTGATGTCTTTTATGAAAAAATAAGAAAAATATAAAGAGATAGTTTAGTAGTTTGTTTTACTGCAATTAAACACCTAAGAAATTAAACAAATCACGTGATTTTATTCTATATTCCATCGATACGAGTATGAAAATGAATATAAGAACGAGAATGGGACTCAAAGAAAAAAAGTTAAAATTATAAGGGACAAATATGACAAAGATACGTCATATAAAATAAAATTTTAAATAAATACAAAATATTATAGACTAAATCTAAAATAATATTATTATATTAATTCTTAAGACTTCAACAATAAATTAAATCTAAAGTGATATTAAATAATATAAAATATTATTAATATCATTTAAAATAAGTAAATCATAAATAAAGTAAATATATATATAAAAAGTATAAAATTATAAAAATATTAAAATTCTAATAAAAAATTAAATATCAATTAAACAAATGTACAATATTAAATAAAAAAGAAAAGATAATATCGGGCTTGAGGAACCTTTTCTTCTTCCTTTTATTTTTCTGCACTTCATCTTCTTCCTTCAAGAAAATCTATTTTTCTTCTTTCAAGCACTAGATTTTTTGGAGACACATGTGAATCGCTAAAGCTGTGGTTCCTAGCGCCTTGATTGAAGCGCGCATTTTAAATATAATAATTATTAAATATATTAAATATAATCATTATCAATATAATATTAAAAATAATATTTTAAATAATAATAAATAATAAGAAAATAATATTATAAAACAATTTTAAATATAATAATTATTAATATATTAAATTAGTATTTAAAAAGTTAATAATACTAATAAATTTTATGCGATTAATTCAAACATTATTTATGTTAATTTATTTTTACTTTTAAAATAAATATTTTTAAAAACACTAAATAGTAAAATTTTATAATTAAATTTTTAAATTTATTTTTAAAATAATTTTCGACAATAATTTTAAAAGCATTTTAAAAAAATAATACTAAATTGACCTTAAATTTTATTGTAATAGTTTTATCTTGGATCCTTGCTTAATGTTGCCCTAATTATCTATATCATGGTTTTCAAGCCATGGATACATATTTTACTATGCCGACTACTGGTTATACTGTCGAGGGTAGTTGACAGGGAGAAAGCTATGTATATTACAGGGGTAGATTTAAGAATTTAGACCTGATAGTTCATCGCTCGCTAATAAATATAATCATATATAAATTAAGAGTAAATTTAATGACTATCAAAAATTACATTCGAAAGTCAAAGCTTAAATTTAAATTGTAAAATACTAGTACATAAAAATGTCTATAATTATTCAAGATGAGTTCTCATATTTTGGTATCGTTGTACAATAGCATTCATTTAAAAGTTGATCTCCCATTGTATTGCGTAATTTATTTTTTACGAATGACATTGTTGAAAAAGTTCTTTCTACTGTCGAAGTTGCCACAGGAAGAAGCAACACTAATTGCAAAAGTAAGTGGACTCTCGAATGAATTTCATGCTTCTTTTTTTCTATAAGTTTGATGGAAAGCTCATTTAAGTTCTTCACATCTCAAAATCTTTCATCATTTCAAATATCAGCAATGAAATTTTTCAAGGAGTATTCCAAAAACAACATTTCAGTTTCTAAAAATTCTCTAGGATAGAATTCAACAAGTCGTAGTAGTTTCTTTTTATCAAAAGAAGAAATCTGATTAGAGGGATGAAAACAAGACATACAAAGTTCTTGCAACTATAAATTTATTACGCAAAGAAACACTTCAACTCGAAAATGATGAAGATTTGTCACTTCTGGATGCTTGCTTTCGCGATAACGATTTCGTTCTGAGAGAACATAGTTTGCCTCCATATCAAGAATTTTTACTCCATGTTTAATTATAAATGAACTAATCTTTTACATTAGATCATTCCATCCATTATCTCTTAAAACTTGAAGATTCATCTTAGTTACATCAAACATAGACATCGTAATCATAATATCTTGTTCCTTCTTTTGTAAAACTAAATTTAGTTTATTTGTAATTCCAAATATAGATAACATCAAGTGTGTCACAAAGATAAAATCAAATGACATCATTAAATAAGTAAGTGATTCAGTCTTGTTCGTGTCATTCCAATCAGAAACTTTTTCAATGACATCAAGTGGCTCTAGGATGATAAAATACAAAAAAAATAATATTTAAGATCGTTTTAAAATGCGACCCCCAACAAGTATCTCCAAGCCTACTCAAACCAAATTCTTGATTTAAACCAATTCATGATTCCAACTGATCCAAAGATAATGCCTCCACAACATTCTCAACTTGTTTTTTTCGAAGAAATTCTTTCCTTTTAGGTGAACCACCCACAAAGTTCAACAAAGGTGAAAGAACATCACCAAATAACGAAGAAACATCCATATTCTTTTGAGCAACAGTAGTAAGTGTCAATTGAAGTTGATGAGCAAAATAATGGACATAATATGCAGGAGCTGATCTAAAAATTTTAATTTAGTAGTTCACCGATCAATAATAAATTATATATATGTTTGATAATATTTAAAATTAATTATTTAATGTTATTTTATATTAAAAGTATAAATAAAATTATTACCATTAGAATTAAAGTCTTTGTTATAGCATACTTTTAGAATTATATCGATTATCAAAAAATTGTGATGATCAAAGAATCATTAATAAAGTGATTATTCTTAGAGTTAAAGGTAGAACTTCATCACATGAAGTGTGGTTATTTTAAGGTCATGTACATAATTGTTGAAAGCTAATACTTTGATGTTAGATTTTAGGGTCTTGAGATTTTCAGTGTAGTTCACCACTATTAACCATTAGATTAATTTGAAACTAAATTATGTTAAATTTCTAACAAAATGAATGTTTTTCACTGTTGGGATATTTGATCGGCACTATTTCGTCCATCAAAATTTTGACCTTGATAGTAATTGTAAATTTGAAAAGTTAGGATTATTTTTTGAGAAAAAGACTTTACGTGTCACGGCAATATTTTTTAACGAGTTAAAATAAATTAATATAGTGAAAGAATATCATAAATTTAATGATTATAATAAAATAATTCGATTTCAGTGACTAAAATAAAAACATTCTAAAACTTCGATTACTACTAATATAATTTACCCTATTTTTAATGATAGGTCCTGTGACCTACCTTGTACTGAAGTGCATCCGCCCCTGATAATATGCATTTGGAGATTCATTCAATATTAAAATTCTAAGACTACTAATATAACTTTGGTCTCGAACACTAGAAAGACTTAAAGAGTTTTCCATAAGCAATGAATCAATTGCAAATTTAGAGTCAAAGAAGTAGTATTAGTGACATGTATAATACCAAGAAACCGCACTTTAACTTCTCTTTTTTTGTTCACATATCGTAAACAAAGTTTCTTTTGCTCCTTATCAGATATTTCAGCAGATTCATCAACAAGGATTGAAAAAATCCATCATCAAGTTCTTCTATAATTGTTTTAGTTGTCTTCTTTGCACAAGCATTGAATATGTCCTTTTGAATTGAAGGAGCTATCAATTGATAATTACTGGGGCATTTTTAAAAATTATTTTCTTATATTCAGGAATATGCACTAAAAGGAGATGCAAGAGTTCAAGAAAATTACCCTTATTTAATGATTTCTCACTTTCATCATGGTCACGAAAAGCCAACCCCTGTAGTAAAAGCCATTTCAGGCATGTAATAGAAGCTTCTAATCGCAAACGATAAGCACTTGTTGATTCATCGGATTGTTTAGAGAAACCTGATGAAATTGAAGTCTTTTGATTTTTGAAATCATTCAACCTCCCTAGTGCTTGATTGTGTGAACTCATATGTCCACCAACATGTTTAAAAAATGTATCAATTCTATTCTAAGCTTTAAAACCTGAACCAACAAAAGCATCCCCCAGCTGAATTATCATCCTTGAATAAAATAGCATATAAAACAGAAAGTTGCATCCTTCTCAACACTATATTCAAGCCAAGAGCCATGCTTTTAAAATCAATTAGGGATAAAGCGACGATTTTTTTCTGAAATATTTATTTTAGGAAACTCATGATTACTAAGCTGAAAAGATTACTTTTGGATATATTCTCTTCTAACTATATCTCTATCATCTGGATGAAAATCATTCATTTTGTCCTTTTTCTCGGGTCATGTAGAAGATTAATGATATCAAATTCATTCAATCTTTCATCATCAATTTGTGCTTCATTCATAAAATTCAAATTAATATTTTGAGTCTCTTCATGTTCATTGGGAGAAGAAACATTGTTTGATGGTGTTGCAACCCCTTTTTCAAGCGATTCGACGATTTTTCTTTAAAAAAACAAAAACAACAGAGTCGTCACCAATCATTTTTTAAAAAAACAAGGTGTGATTGGATCACCTAAAAACGAGTTATTTTAATAAAATCATTTTGTTTTATTAAAATAATAATTTTGGTCTACGAAAACACAAAAAAGGGTTTGGGAGTCGGTTACGTGTGGGAAAGGGTTAGCATCCCCACAATGCCCAAAAATTGGCACATAGACGATTACAAAATATTTTAATGCCGAAATTTGCAAGTTCGTATAAAATTTAAATTATTGTCCATTTATAAATTTGATTCTATCTTAACGGTCTCACTGTCAGGAGAATAAACTTTAATCACCGCCAACATTCCTGGCGCTAACCCGTTACCTTCCTTTAGTGGTACACCGCATTAATTAAGTTCCACTTTTTTAATAAAAAAACAAAGAAAATTAGGTGTGTTGAAGGTTTTATTCTAAGTTAGTGATAATTAACCTATAAAATATATGAAGTTAAAATGTAATTAAGTGTGTTTTATTAATTTTTGGTGAAGAAAATTTTATTTACAATCTTCACAAGGCTTAACATAATTAATAACTATAGCAACAATTTTTAAACCTAAGAATTTAAAGAAAAGATTAAATTAAAACTAAAAATAAAAATTAACTAAATACATTTACGAGTTTGTTATAAATTAAAACCAAGAAAATCTTATGTACAAGTTATAATTTAAATAAAAGAATTTGTAAGAGATAAAAAATTATATTAGGGTTTTAAAGAAAGTAAAAATGATTAAAGAACTTGAAAAATGATTGTAGAGATAATGAATAACTTGGTTAGAAGATAATTTTTTTTAAAATAATTTTTAATGAAAAATAAAATAAACATCAAATCTTATTTAAATAAAGAAGAAGATAATAAAAAAATAATAAAAATACCTCAAAAAATACTCTGATCTTTTATTCCATCTTCGAATTCAAATACAAAAGTATGAGCACAATTCTTCCGAAAACTCTCTCAATTCTCAATACTTTTCAAAGTCAACTCTCAAAACTCTCTATGAAAGCCTTATGTAAGAAGTGGTAGAGTTGTGGTGTGTCAATTACAAGTGATGGGAGGAGGTTTATATAGTAGTTTTGAATCCATAAATACAGGGAAAATAATCAAATTTAATATCAAAAATTAATAATTTTTGGGTAAAAAATAACCCAAAAAATCTTGATTTGATTCTCATGACCATTTCTTCAATTTGACCAAATCTGAAAATATTTCTTCCTCTTTTTTTAGTCAAATATCCCTTAATTGCTTTCCTTCTCTTTTCTCTTCAAATCAGCTCAAATTGTTGTCCTTCTTTGATTTGATTTTGATCAGCTTTCCATTTTTTATTTTTTCTGATTTGAACCAAAAAATCAGTGACAACAGATGAAGAGGAAGCTTGCAAACTTACTTGAGGATTTAAAGTAGAATTACTTCCAATATCTTTTTGAATTTTTTAGAAAAAACTTGAAATATCTTTATGATTTGTTCTCTTTATTCTTGTAGAACTAATATTTTGATATAATAATTGAAAAATAGTTTTGGACTAATTTGAAAAGACTTTAAAAATATTTCTTATGCTCAAGCAACTTAAAAATATATTTAAGAAGTTTTTGAGAGTTTTTAAATGTGTTTTAAATGATTTAAAGATGCCAAAGAAGTGATTTTAAGCCAGGCGTTTAGATACCAGTTTTCATACCGATATCGATACTAGTATCGATACCAGTATCGATACACCCCAACGGTCATAAACTATTTTATAAAATCCCCAACGGCTAGGAACGGTATCGATACCAGTATCGATACCTGTTATTAAATATAGGTTCAACGGCTATTTCCCAAAGCAGGTGTTTCGATACCAGTGTCAGGGGTATCGATACCTCCTATACCAGAAATAGAAATATGCCTTAAAATCAGCTCCAAACGGCTCCAAATCAATCTCAACGGTCACCAACGACTAGAAGCTCATTTGGGATGATAAAATGAAGCCTCAAGGATCAAGAGAAGACTAACGCTTCATTGTAAACAACATTATGATCAAAGATTTGTCTTAGAGCTTAATTTCTTATCTTTTGGGTAGACAAAACTTGTGAGCTTAATGTATATGTATGCTTAAGTGTATTAGGATTGGGTGAGAGCTTAGATTGCAAACAATTAGCCTTGTTAGAAGGATTAAACAAGTTTGTTTAAGTTTTTCTCTTGTTTGAGTGAATTCCTAAAGTTCGGGTAGTGAACTTTGGATGCTTGATTCGGTTTTGAAGCAAGGTTTGTAAGGTTAGCCATTTAACCACAAAAGGACGAAATTCTTAGTGAATTTGGGAAATCTTTAGTGGGAAGCTAAGTTAGTGGATGTAGGCGTGGCCGAACCACTCTAAATCCTTCTGTTCAACTCTTATATTTTTGCTTCCACCACAAACACCCAAGTTAACCAAATCTCCATCACTTGGCAAACTATATCGGTTATTCATAGAGCATATTCAAGCCTAATAATTGGTATCAGAACAAGGCTCAATTGAGGAGGATTAACATCCAATTGAGAAGATCCGGTGAGCTCGATCAATTATCGATCAATTGATATTTCATGGCTTAATCCATTGATAAGCCACCATTCTTTGATGGGTCTAACTACTCTCAATGGAAGATAAGGATGAAGTATTTCATCAATTCAAGAGACTACAAGCTTTAGGATATATTGGAAGATGCAATGTTTATGCCAAAAGGAACAAAGGCGGAATGGAGCGTAGAAGATCGCAAGAAGATGGTGCTTAATCACAAGGCTTTGTACATTCTTGTTTGTGCATTTTATCAAAGCATCTATGAGAAGATATCTTCTTATGAGAGTGTCAAGGAAGTTTGGGACAAGCTAGAAGTTACATAAGAAGGTACAAATAAAGTAAAGGAGACCAAGATTGGACTCCTCAACCAAGAGTATGAAAACTTCAAGATGAATCCGGAAGAAGACATTACAAAGATGTTCAATCGTTTTCCCACTATAACCAATGGACTTAGAGGATATGAAGAGATCATTCCAGAGGAGAAACTTGTTCGTAAGATCATCTATTCCTTTCTCGAGTCATGGAACTCGAAAAGGAACACCATCATCGAAGCCAAAAATTTAAAAACTCTCAAGCTTGATGAATTCATGGGGTCCCTTCTCACACATCAAATTATGATGAAAGAAAGACAAAAGGAGAAGAAGAAGGAAGAGATTAGATCGATGGGGAAGAAGAAGGTCCAAGAGCTTGGTGTAGATGTCAACACCATACACTTTGAAGATTCAAGTGAGGAAGATAGCGAAGAAGATGAAGAGCTTACCCAACTCTTCATTGAATTTGATCGATTCGTGAGGAACAAAAGTAAGAAATCCTCAAAGCACGAATCAAAGAAGAAGATGAAGGACTCTCACAAGTCTATCATGAAGGAATCATCTTCAAAGAAATAAGAATATGTGGCTACTTAGAGTGATGAGGACTCCACCAAAAACGAAGAAGTCAACCTATGCTTGATGGCCCTCAATGAGGGGAGGTAACTTCTAACTCTCAAACTTTAAATTCCTATACATTTGATGAGTTACAAGAAGCTCATGATAAATTAACTTTTGAATTTAAGATTTCATTTTCTAAAAAAAAAAAGATGATTTCAAAGCTTAATTAGAAAATGATTTGCTTTCAAAACCCAATTTTGAATTTGGAGCAAAATGAAAAGATTTTGAGCTTAAAGTTTTCGATTTACAAAATTTACTTCAAAAGATGGAAAAAGATCATCAAGTTGCTTTAGATGATCTTAAGAAGGAAAAAGATTTGATTTCTAAAGAACTTGAAATGAAAAATAATTTGGGAAAATCAAACTTTTATTTGAAACAATTTAGTACCCCTAAATTTGAAAATGGAACATGTTTTAGAAGTGTTTGGGTCCCAAAAGGACTAATCACTTCAACTAAAAGGGATGAAATTGAAAAATTGATTCATAAGTGGATTAAATTGTGTGCTTCTAATGCTAAAGGATCCAGAGCAATTTGGATACCAAAAATTTCTTGCTTGTTTCATTTTAGGTGTGATGAAGGCATGAGCAATCAAGGACAAGATTAAGGGGGAACTCCATACACACACGTAGGACACTTGAAGGAGGAAGACTTACATCCTACCTCTGATTCAAGTGTGATAAAATTTCTAGTTGATTTTTGTGTTTAGTTGCTTACTTGTCTTTCATTTCAACTAGATATGTTGGACTAACACTTAATGATGCTTTTAGTAAGGGAGAGTCTTTTGTTTTTATAAACTAATTTTAATATTTGATTTTAAAACAATTGACATTTTAAAACTCTCCTATGTTATGAGCTTTAAGGATTTTTAAACTTGTTTTGAACCATTTTTGATATAACAAAAAGGTGGAGAATGTTGTGAAAAATTAATTTTCAAAGACTTTCAAATGAATAAGAGTGAAATTTAAATGATTTGATTCTTTAATTCTCTTATTCAAAGTTTATTTGACAAAGGGGGAGCAATCTCAGAAACAATTTTTTTAAGTTGGTTTTATTATATCAAAAAGGAGGAGATTGTAGAACTAATGTTTTGATATAATAATTGAAAAATAGTTTTGGACTAATTTGAAAAGACTTCAAAAATGTTTTTTATGTTCAAACAACTTAAAAATATATTTAAGAAGTTTTTGAGAGTTTTTAAATGTGTTTTAAATGATTTAAAGAAGCCAAAGAAGTGATTTTAACTCAGGCGTTTAGATACTAGTTTAGATACTAGTTTCCATACCGATATCTATATCAGTTTCCATACCAGTACCTATACCAGTTTCTATACCGGTATCGGTACCAGTTTCTATACCGCCATGTTTTCAAAGGCAAAACCAAACCTTTCACCACTGTGATGTTTGGTATCGATACCAGTTTCTATACATCCCCAACGGTCATAAACGATTTTATGAAACCCCCAACGGCTAAGAGCGGTATCGATACATGTTATAAAATACAGGTTCAACAACTATTTCCCAAAATAGGTGTTTCGATACCTCTTGTACCAGAAACAGAAATATGCCTTAAAATCAGCTCCAAATGGCTCCAAATCAATCCCAACAGTCACCAACGGCTAAAAGCTCATTTGAGATGATAAAAGAAAGCCTCAAGCATTAAGAGAAAACTAATGCTTCATTGTAAACAATATTATGATCAAAGATTTGTCTTAGAGCTTAATTTCTCATCTTTTGGGTAGACAACACTTGTGAGCTTAATGTATATGTATGCTCAAGTGTATTAGGATTGAGTGAAAGCTTAGATTGCAAACAATTAGCCTTGTTAGAAGGATTAAATAAGTTTGCTTAAGTTTTTCTCTTGTTTGAGTGGATTCCCAAAGTTCGGGTTGTGAACTTTGGACGCTTGATTCGATTTTGAATCAAGGTTTGTAAGGTTATCTCTTTAGCCTCAAAAGGACGAAATTCTTAGTGAATTTGGGAAATCCTTAGTGGGAAGCTAAGGTAGTGGATGTAGGCGTGGCCGAGTCACTTTAAATCCTTGTGTTCAACTTTTATATTTTTGTTTCCACCACAAATACCCAAATTAGCCAATTCTCCATCACTTGGCAAACTATATCGGTTATTTATCGAGCATCTTCAAGTCCAACAATTCTAGAAATACACAACTAAAATATATAAAAATCATACATCATAACATGTCTTTAGCAAATAGAAACTTCATAATATAATAGATTTTTAACATAAAATTACCTAAAATTGCATTAAACGTGAAAAATCCTTTTAATCAATCCTTGATGTATCAAGAATTTTTACTTTTCTTTCTGAAAGTTACAACATTAAAATTAAAAAATTAAAACAAGAAAAGAAAAAGTTATGTTCTTCGTTAACCAGTTCCTACATTCATCTGATACATTCATCTATCTCAATTCCTACATTCATCTATCCTTAATGTATCAGGAATTTTTTTCTTTTCATTTATTTTAATTCCTTCATTCGTCTAATTCATAAAAGGGGAAATAACGTATAATTTAATTTAACATTTGATATCTAATTAGTGATAAATACTTGATTTGGTTTGTGGGGCGAATAATGAATCGTCAATTCACATTGAATCAATTACTATTCTATGGTAAAATTATAAACGATGTTATTTCAATTCATTTGCTTTTCCTTCCTCACGCTGAAAGAAAGAAAAAAAGCTTGGCTTTGTCTGTTTCTCTTTCAAATTGAGAAGAATAAAATATCAATCAATGATTAGAGAAAAAAAATTAGGGAAAAAGAAAATTAAAAAAAAGGGAAATAGATAAATACCTAATTCACTAATCCCTACTGAGAAAGATTGATGAAAAATTGAATGAAAAAATATAAAAAATTAAAGCAATAGGAAGAGGCAAAACATTGGAATCTTAAAGAGGAGAACGTGAAAAATCCAATGGAGAAGCAAATAACTTGTCGAATAATGACTCAATTTTTTTAATTACTAATGGTAGGTCACGTGACCTACCAAGCACAATTTCAAATCCACCCCTGATGTCCCTTTTAATTTAAAAGGTAGTGAAATAAAGTTTTTGTCTATCTTATATTTTAGATTTAATCGTTCAATAGACATTTGTCCTCCTACCTCTCTCATGGACGCTCAACGTAAAATCAAGTAGTCATAGGATTGCTCTAATGCTATTTGTCCCTCATCCTAAAAACATACTTAATATGATATGCAGCGCCATCGTTTATATATCTCAAAACTTTCTTTTTTCTTTTCGATGTGGGATTAATACTCTTTACCTCTGTTCAAGCGTGACATAATACTTATTATCGGTGGACTACAGTGAGAGCAGGCATAACATAGGGTGAGATTACTTGAAAAATTTTCTATACCTTTTCTTAAAAGAAGTATCAAGTCCGGTGTATAGATGATAAAAACAAAAATTCATGGCACTTTTTCATAGGATATGTTTGTATCAGAGTATGAGATTTTGATTTTGTTTATGAGGCAAAGTTAGTACATTCTTGAGTTTGAAATGGTTGGATACCCTTTCTTGTAGGATCGAGATATATAAATTGAACACATATTAAAGTAATCTAGTTTGATATATGATTGGTTGAGAAATTCTCGTTGAAACCATTATCGGACGCTTGAAAACTATCTTTTAGCGAACAAAGTAGTAAATGGTAGTTTACAATAGTGCAGTATGCAGTTTTGAGGGAATGCAGTAAAATGTATGCAGATTTTAATAAGGGAAAACAATACAGTAAATGGTGTTAATAAGCAGGTAATTTAGTATAAATGGACTGCTTGTTGTGTATGTAGGAATATACATGTGATTTGAACTATTCCGAAAATCTATATGTGAGCATTAGGGATTGTTTTACATCAATAGAAATACTGCAGGACTGTTTTGCATGAATAGAAATATTGCAGGACTGTTTTGTAATGCAGTATGTTCTAAAGGCATGAGACAATTTTAATTGTAAGGCAATGCAGTGCAGTTTTGGAATGAAAATGCAGTGTAGAAATGCAGTGCAGTATTATTGTTTAAATGCTAATGTAGTTCAGATCAATATATGTATTTTAGGAGCTGTTTTATTATGCTTTAAGAAAAGTTTGGTATGCAGTACAATATGGTATATAATGTTGTAACAATGCAGAAAAATGTTGTTAAATACATAATTGAAAATGTGTAAACACCATCTGCCTCTTTCCTCTTTTGCCTCTTTATGGTGCATCCTTATATGTCTCATTTGAAAGAATTAAAAAGTGAGAAAGCTTGAATATGTTATAAATTATCAAAGCCGGAAAAGACAATAAGGCTTTTTCATTAGTGGACATTCTTCTTCTCTCTTGATCGGTCATTTCACTTCTCTTGTTTGTTATACTTGCCTATTTTCTTCTTGCTTCATCGGGATGAAAGGTCTATCTTCGATTATGTCCCAAAAAACATAACTATTTGAGTTGATAAACAACCTCATCCTATTTCTCTAACATGGATAGTTGTCACCATGAAGAAGGGAGGTTTAGTGATGGAGTGTAACTCATACATGTCTTGTCCGGAACTAGAGGTCATTTCTTAACTTGTTAGGATGATCAACACTTCTTCGATCTTCTTTGGTGGATGTTAATCACATCAAAAATTAAGTTCTAATACCAATTTTTGAGTTGATCGAATGATAAGATTAGCCAAGAGAGAGTGAATTGGCCATTAAAATTTTTATCGAAAGATTTGATGAAAATATGAAAATTTAAGGACACACGATTTATAATGGTTCAAGCTTCAAAACTAGCTCTGCATCCACTACTTTAACTCCCACTAATGATTTTATAACCAATTCACTAATGATTTCAACCTTTTTCTAGGTTCAAAAACTAACCTTTATAATAAAGTTAATCTTTTTACCCAAAGATTAACTTATACCTTTTAAAGATTACAAAGATACAAATAAGCAAATAATGTTTCTCTCAAAAAGAAAAATATGCCCAAAATACAATTTGACACTCTCAAACTCAATTACGAAGAATGGAAATTCAGAACAAGAGTTGAGAGTATGAATTTTGCAATAAAGTGCTTGGAGTTGGATTGGATTGTTTGGATGTTTTCTTGAGGTTCAATAGTTGTTGTTGCTAATTGAAATGCTTATTTTTATACATTCTCATTGAATTCTAACCCTTGTGGTTGTTGGGAACATGATTATAAACGTTAGAGCTATTATTCTCACCATAAATGTACCTCTGCAACCATCGGTATCGAAACACGGGCTACTTGTTTCGAAACGATACTAAAATAGAAAGAGACGTTCTGTATTTATTAAAGGGGTATCGAAACTATATGTTATAGTATCGAAATAGTTAGTCTTTAAAACAAGGGCGTATCGAAATAACTTGAGGGTTATATCGAAACATTTTAAAACTATGAAAATCGATATCAAAAAGGCCCTAAGGTTGTTTCGAAACGGTTCAATCAACATTTAAAGTTCACCAATCAAACAACGATCAAAATATTTAAATCTGAAATAGTCATTGAGAAAGTTGACCGGTATCGAAACGATGATAAGGCGTATCGAAACGCCTTAAAATTTTAATGATTTTTATTAAATACAGGACGGTATTGAAACAACCAATGGCTGTATCGAAATGCTTGTTTCGATACCAACTTCAAGAGTTTCGAAATCAAATTTGACAAATCCAAAACATATCGAAACGGTCATAAACCGTATCGAAATGCCTGGCAAAATTGAAGAACTTATTTCAAAATCATGGAGGTCGTTTCGAAACCAATTTTAGGTGTACCGAAACACCTATAATAAAAACACAAAATTGCCTTGAAAAACACTTAGAAGAAATTTGTTTCGTGTTTTGATTTGACTTGAAGTTGTGTGTTTGACTTAGGGACTTATTTTTTTTTCAAAAATAGTTATTTAACTTATTTGTTATATCAAAATCAATTTTAGTTTTACATTATCTAATATTGTCATTAAATCTGTTTATTATTAGTAACAATTGAGTGAATAAATGATATAAAATATAAGACTTTTATACGCTTATCATTATCGTATCATTATCCAAATAAGAAAGAAAAGTTTCGCAAATTCAACTACAATTTTATAACAGTTAAAAGAGAATCAGACATCAAATCTCATGAAAAAAAAGGACATTAACACATAATCAAATGATCAAAAGACACATAAAGAAGTCAAAATGAAAGAAAGATTGTTACTGAATTCATTCACATTTCTTCCTCTTCAGAAAGATCATTAAAATAAATACCTAATTGTCATGATGAATGAACTTGTCCATCTGTCTGAACCATGAATTTTCATATTGATAACGGAAATCCGTCCCCATAGTCCCCATAATATGATCTCTTCTTGTTACATTTGCCTAAAAAATAGAAAACTGTCAACTAAGCAACTGCAGTTTCCCTTACAGCCGGAGAAATCTCAGAGAGAAACAGAGTTTACATGGGAAAAAAGAATGGGAGCAAAAACTGAACATATTACATGAACTCTAGTTGACTAGATCCTTAACTTCAATCTTCTTAGCATTGTTCTGCTGTCTCCACCACCTTTGAAAGAAAGCCTGAAAAAGAAAGATAAATCGAACCATATAATCGATATCCGAAATCAATCACATTTACATGGGAAAAGGAAGTGGAAACACATACAAGAAAGGCTTCAAGTATGGAAAAACTTTAGGGAAGAAAAGGGAAACAAAATTACCATCTCAACATAGATGAATTTTCTATTGTTATCCTCTAACAAAGCTGAAATTACAGAATCCAAGACGTTCTGAACACAAACTCCCTGTGGAAAGTTGAAAGAACCATGTAATCAAGTACTGAATCTCAATTGAGGAAGAATCAATTGCATGAAAAACATGTAAGAAAGAGTGTACTCAGTATCGAGAAGTTTTATAAAACGGTAACCTTAATAAACGATTATAATTTTTTTATAAAAATTACTCCCCTGTCCCATAAATATTATCTCTTATTGATTTTTTTTTGTTAAACTTTTTTAATTTTAACTCATGATTATTTAAAATTTATTAATGATAAAAATATAAAAAAAATATATTTAAAAAACTTATAATCGAGTAGATTTTAGATATATAATTTATAAAATCTAATTATTTAAAATATTTAATATAATTAAAGTCAAAGTTTAAAAAATCTGACTTTCAAAAAATCAATAAGGGACATTATTTTTGGGACGGAGGGAGTATAAGAATTTCGGTACACACTTTTCAGTATATATTAAATTTCTTATAAAAGTATAAAGATTTCGATATATACCAAGTTTCTTACAAAAAGTGTAAGAATTTCGATATATATACCAAATTTCCTTAAAAAAAGTGTAAGAATTTTGGTATATATACTGAATTTCTTACGAAAAGTGTACGGATTTCGATATATACCGAAATTCTTATAAAATGTGTAAGGATTTTGGTATATACCGAATTTATTATAAAAGTTAAAAAAATTTTGGTATATGCTAAAAAATGTTTTCCCTTAATCGTGTCTCCTTCCATGCCCTATTAAAAAGTCCTACAAAATTGAATTTTGAACCCTAACTCTAATTTTCTACGTCATAAACCCTAAATGTTATACATTAAAAATACATTTTACCTTTATTCCCTAAATCTTAATCACAACCTCTAATCTTGAACTCTAAATCTTAAACAAAGTAGGTACCAATAAATAGAGGCATTATTAAGCAACACACATTTGCCCAAATAGAGTTGTTGCCCCCAAAGTAATACTGATCAACAGTCTTGAGCCAACCAACATCGTCATGAGAATGGGGCACCAAGTGGACATTGATTTTACCAGGAATAACTCTCTGGGTAGTCTTGTATTGAATATAACTGGATTCTGCACCGCCAAAACCTCCAGCCAAAATGATGGCAAACAATAAGATGATCGGCATAGCCATAGCCATAGGCATAGAGAAGCAAAGGGCAAGTGTTATTTAAATTGTAAAGACCCAAAACACTGAGCTTTCCACTCCTTTCAACTGTCAGAATAATATTCGCACTGCAAGTTTTACTTTTTGATCTCTTTTGACCAAAGCAAAGAGTTTGCTTGCAAGAGAAGAGGCGTGTAGCCACTAGCCAGTTTTGTCTTTGATTATGAGCTTGTCTTTTTCTACTCTTTATTGTTTTTTTTTCCTTCAACTCGTTATCCTTCCTACATTTGATAATTGTTTACATCATTTTAGTTACAGCAATCAGCAAGTTTTGTTTCAGGCAGGACGCTCCGGACTGATCTGACCTGCACTGTTCCATTAGTTTGTTTGTTTTTCTCTCCTTTTGTTTAACCTGCACGTCAGTGGTCCCATCCAATAATAACCACCCACTTCACTATTAATCTTCAACTCACTTTTTTTTAACCAATGAATATTCACTCATAATTTCTATGTCATTTTAAAAATATAATTTATAAAAATTATATTAATTACATGGCTGATTAGTGACAAAATGGGTTGTTTTCATTAGTTAGGGACCACGGGTGGCGTAATAGGCCGGACCTATGATATAATCTCTCATTAAAATGAAATTTCTAAGCCAAAAATTTATGCTACATTAGTAGTTATTGAATTATTGCCCTTTTTTTTTAGTTTGACCATCGAATTAAGGTTTTAGTCCCTAAATAACTTTAATACTTAATATAGAGAGAGATATCATATACTTCTTTCTCATACCTCCTTTCATACTTTCGTTTTAAATTAGAGCTTTAGGGTTCAAGGTTAGGGATTGTGGTTAGAGTTTAAGAAATTAGGAGTATGATATATTTTTTAGAGTTTAGGGTTTAAAAAATAAGGGTTACGGTTAAAGATTAATTTTTTATTTTTTTTCAAAGGAAACTTAGAATGAAGCGTGAGAAAAAGACATGATTTTTACCCTATATATAGGGTGCTAATTGAGTTAAGTAGCTTATAAATATCTTGAGTTTGATTCGATCTTTAAATCTCATATCTTTAACTTGGTCATAACAGGTTTGTTTATTTATCTACTCGATCTTTATTTTTTTTAAATTTATATATTTTATATTAAGCACTAATAGTATCATTAGATTTTATATATGTTTAAACAATAAAATAAAAAATTTAATAAACTTATCGAAATACAAATTAAATCTAGGGGAAAATTATTAAAAATCACAAACATAAGCTAAAAATAGTAATTCGAGTTCCCAATCGTGATCGCAAAAACAACATCAACACTCTTTGAACAACACACTACAAGAAAAATCATTTTTAGTGACCATTAAATTTGATCACTAAAATTTATAGTGACCATTTTTTATTCGTCATCACTCGTCACTAATAACTCAATCATTATTGTATTAGTGATAATTTTTTACATTCATTACAATTAAATTTTATTTTTTTTACTATACCATATCCGACGTCAACATCAGTTATGTGAATGCAATAGCAACATTTCGTAGCGCCAGCACCTTCGCCGGTACCAGGACCTCCATGACTCCGTGCTACAACAACAAGGATCTAACGGTGGCAGCGAGAACGTAACAGTTTGCATTGACAATTTGTATCATTCGATGGACGAGTACTATCTTCATAACTGTTTTGCTTTTGCCGGTGAGATTGAACAAATCTCTTTAATATATTTACAGGCTTATTTATAATTTATCATAATTTCAAATATTAAACTCATGATTATAATTATAGTACGTTGGAGAAACTATATTGTGAACTCTGAAATTATGATATAATTTCTTGTTATATTGTTATTAGTATGGTTACCATAACTATTGCATTATGTTATTGATTGTTGTAGTAATTATTGATAATAGATTAATGTTTAAAATTGTCTTTTGATTTGATTTAAAATTTTGTGAAATTTAAAATAATTTTATAAAAAAATTAAAATGATAATCCAAAATAGAAGAAAAGGATATATATTTTTCTGCGAAAAAAATATTGTATATGATCTCAATTGATAAACCGTTAAAAATGTGAATGGTGACGATATAATTTCTAAGTGAAGGAGATGATTGTTTTCAAGGAAAGTAAAAGTGAGAGAATCAAATTATAAAAAGTTAAAACACGTGTTAAAGCCTAAAAAATAAGACCAAGTTAATGAAATATATAAATTTTGAGATAAAATTTATTTTTATAACTTACAATTTCGTATCTCTAATAAAATTTAATTATTGATGATCAAAATAAAAATAATATAATAACAATTTTATTAAAAATAATTAGTTCAATTATAAATTAAAAAATAATAGTTTAATGACTATTAATATAATTTATCCTAAATTTAATAAAACAATTTAAAATTATTATATAAAATTTAATTATAAAATACATAAATTTATATATAACTATTTCACTTATTATAATTTATTAATATAATTTATTTGAGTATTTGTATTTAGTTGGTAAGTTCAACCGTTCATTTTTATTTTATTAATATACTTCAGTTACCGTGGCATGCAATAAATTACCTGGGTACCGAATGCTCCAAAGCTTTGTATTTCTGAATTAAAGCCTGAGAAACAGAGGCACCGACAGGCTGGCAAGATAAATGGAAGGACAAGTCTTACCCTGCCTTGCCCTTCTTACCAAGCTATGAATCCAGGAAAGTCTTGAAATCTCCGTTTCTGTATACTTTCTTCTTCGTCTTCCCTTCTACTTTGGTCTTTGAATCCACGCTGACTGCTCCGCCGACGTCATGGACAACAACGAAAAAAGCAAGGATGTTATCCGGTTAGAGCGTGAATCAGTCATCCCCATTCTCAAGCCAAAGCTCATCATGACTCTAGCCAATCTAATCGGTATTCCATCTTGTTTCTTGGGTTCTCTTTATTTCCCCTTTTACTCAAGTCTTACTGTTTTTATGTGTTATATAGAACATAGTTCTGATCGGGCTGAGTTTTTGAAGTTCTGCAAGAGAGTGGAGTATACTATACGGGCTTGGTATCTTCTACAGTTTGAGGATTTAATGGTATTGCAGACATAAAGACATAACCCTTCAACCCTTTTTTGTTCCTACTTCTTACCTATGGTTCTAATTTTAGTTGTATTTTTATTGACAGCAATTGTACTCCCTCTTTGACCCTGTACATGGGGCTCAGAAATTGCAGCAACAGAATTTATCTTCCGAAGAAGTAGATATACTTGAACAGAATTTCTTGACATATTTATTTCAGGTCTTCTTCCTGACAAGCATGTTCTATAAAAGCAACTGTTGTCGATATTAGGAATTTAAATTGCGGTTGTATTGTGTTTATCATTTATGATAAGTTTGTCTATGATGTTTCCCCTAGAAAGACTAGAATTGAACAACACAATATATGCAACATTTTTTGCTACAAATTTAGCTTCATATTGGGAGTTGAGATTCCCTTTGGTCTACAGGTGATGGAGAAGAGTAATTTTAAGATTGCTACAGATGAGGAGATTGATGTTGCACTTGCAGGGCAATATCTTCTTAATCTTCCCATAGTAGTTGATGAGTCTAAGGTCATCTTCAACTTCTTATTTGTATATTATCATGCGTAGTTATTAAGTCTTTATTTGAATGTATAATGCGGATTTTATTCTGTGGTGTTTAAATTTTTGACTGAACGCAGATTGACAAGACACTTCTGAAGAAATATTTTTCAGAGCACCCCCAAGCAAACCTTCCAGATTTTGCTGATAAGGTTGTTATTACAATTTAGCGTACAATGTACATAATTGTTAGTGTTGTTTTGGACAAACACTAGTAAGACGAGGTTCTCTTTTATTGAGTTTGACTTACAACAAACTCAATAATGATGAAACCTAAAGGGTTTTGTTATTGAACTTATATCTTTATTGAGCCTTTAGTTTGCACTAGTGTGTCTTTTCTCTTGGTATTTTTCTAGTGATGTTTCTTATGAATATGCACATGACGATATAGCCTAGAGTGCAAATATTATTATTATTATTATTATTATTATTATTATAAAATGATTTTCTCAATTATTTTGCACATGCCATCCTATTAATCTAAAGATATTTTGTATTCATAAAATATATTATAACTGCAGTATTAAAGATATTTTAGGTATGTTTGCTTGTATATATTTGATTCAGATGTATTAGTTGTGATCTCTTCCTCTCTCTCAAGCTAAGTATATTTCTTTTCGTCTTTAGTACATTATCTTCAGACGCGGGATAGGAATTGATCGTACGACTGATTACTTTTTCATGGAGAAGGTGGACATGCTCATTGCACGTTTTTGGGCATATTTTTTAAGGCTAACACGGTGAGTATGTTTAGGGAAATTAATACCTTCGATGGTTTGTTATGGTATATTATTGTTTTAAAGGACCTTTAGATGCACTTGCTAAAAGTATTTAGAAACTTTCTTATGGTTAAACCAGGGGATTGCAATTTAACAAAATTTCTCCGATTGGAATTAGTATGGTTGGCAGGTTGAGGAGTGTTTGACCATTCTGCAGTCTTCACTTATTAAGGGTCCTAAATTGTTCATTTACTGGACAAAATATAGAGTTGGACATGACATGCTTATAGTATTTATCTTCTCTTCCTCGTAAATTTGATTACTTGCTTTATTTTCTTTTTTTTAATGGTTTCAGCAATATGATCCTTACAGGTTGGAAAAACTTCTGAGCAGAAGATCCAGAGGACGACATAATAAAGAACCAAAGAAGGATGATGAAATTAACCCTGATGCAGACAGTGAAGATTTGTGTGTTGAACGGATCCGTCTTGAAAATATGGACCTAAGGTCATGAAGTACCCTCTTATGCGTTATTTGAGGACAATATTTATTATTGAATATCTATACCATACATCATATAGTGGCTTTCTAAGCTACGTGAGGTTGATTTCCATGCCATTGACATTAAATTCTGAATAGTCCAGAAATTTAACGAATTTAATGCAGCTATTTTTTAGCTTTATGTTTAAGTTTCAGTACTAATATTTGAGTATGTCTTTCCTCTTGAATGGTAATGTGATTTAATTATTAACATCATGTCTGTCATGAATTTCTGGTGGTGTCGTTGCTCAATAACTTGCTTATTCTGTATTATGCAGCATCAAGAACTTGGTGGGCAAGACTACAATCCAAGAGCCTATTTTTGATAGGATAATTGTTGTTTACAGGTATTGCATGTTGCATCTTAGAATACAATTTTCCTATCGTGATAAATTAGAAAATATTCTTTCTTTGTTCATTGATATGGATATATTAGAAAGCCAGTTTGTTGGTTTATTGTATTGAGGTCAAACATATTGATTGGTGGAACTTTATTTCGAAAGCACCTTTGTTTTTTTATTCTGTTCGCCTTGAGAGAATGATCTTGTTTGGAAAGAAAAAAGAAAGGAAAAGGGCACCAAGACAGAATTTCTATGGACATCAAATCTTATTTTCTTTTTTTTAGAAAAGGGCTAAACTACTCTTGGATTTGGTGTCTTCCTAAATTAGTTTAATAGAACTTGTGAAGAGCAATGCATAGAAATCTAAGAAGTGAACTTCCAGGAGAGCAAGTGCAAAACCAAATGTGGAACGAGGAGTGTATGTAAAACATTTCAAAAATATTCCAATGGCGGATCTGGAAATAGTCCTTGTGAGTCTCTCTTGGCTCTCTGCTCAAAGCTTTTATACGACATTTTATCATGTGTATGATATTATTTTTGTTTCTTCTTAACAGCCTGAAAAGAAAAATCCTGGATTAACTCCTATGGACTGGGTCAAGTTCCTTGCCTCTGCTGTTGTGGGTCTGGTCAGTTAAGCAATGATGTTCCTGTCACCTTTTTCTTGTCATCCCATCATTTTTTCTTCTCTGCCTGGTATTCATATTGACTTATTGCATTATTATGGTGCCTTTATTCACAGGCTACTTTGTTTAGTTCTCTTCAAATGCCTACAGCTGATCTCTGGGTCATGTTTGCCATCTTGTCAGCTGTGATTGGTTACTGTGCTAAGACATATTTCACGTATGGTTTCCTCCATCTCTGATTAATATATGTAATGTGCCTCATGGACTTTGCTATTGATTCGTGAAAACCCCATTATTTAAGCTGGACTGGTTAAGGGATGTACTCTTAATTATGTACCATGTTATCCCCTGCTATTGATATGTGAAAAAAACCCATTATTGTTCGAAAAAAATTATGTACTATGTTCTCACCATGCCTCTGGTTGGCTGTCTAGGCTGATATACTGGTGTCTGTTCTTTTATGTGTTTCAACGTTTTTGATCAATTGGTGTTCGATCAATTTATTTGTTTTTATCATTTTCTTATTGCCGTTCAGGTTTGAAGCGAACATGGCTTCATATCAGAATTTAATAACACAGTCCATGTACGACAAACAACTCGATAGTGGAAGGGGAACTTTGCTTCACTTGTGTGATGATGTGATTCAACAGGAAGTAAGTTGCATTTTCCTTAATTTTTTTTCTTTTTATATTCCTCTCTTTATCCGTCTTATGTCAGAAAATTCAGTTCATTTGTTTTATAACATATTACTGTATAGCCTTTTCCATTTGGGCCTTAATTGTGGGGTGAGTCTAGCGTGCATTAGGGTTACAGTATGATTACGGTGTGACACCAACCGAAATATTACAAAACAAGAACCTCAAATGTTACGCTTTTTGATAACATTTTAGGTTGGTGGTTAAGTTGAAACTTGGTTTTGAGTATCGATACTTGTCAAATGTCACTTCTGATAACATTTTAGGTTGGTGTTAAGCATCAAAACTTGTCTTTGGGTATTGATACTTGTCGTGAGACTATCAACCTAAAATGTTATAAAAAGTGTAACATTTTAGGTTATGTAATTTATAACATTTCTGTTGGTGTCGCACCGTAGCCGTACAATAACCTTGTTGCACGTTAGACTCCCCCTAATTGCTAGTTTACCTGGTTGCCAAGCTTTTGATGAGTTGTGCATATATGATTATGATGTCAGACACAGTTTATCTTTTAAATAAACTTTGCCGTTTGTTTATTTTTCCTTCCGTTCCACATGTTTCCTTTTTTCTGAACAATAATATTGTCAGCAGGTGAAAGAGGTAATAATTTCATTCTTTATACTGATGGAGCAAGGTAAAGCTACCATGGAGGTATGCATCATCATTTTTGGCCATTCTTCCTTGCTTCAGCGTGACAAGTTTTTATGTGGGTCCATTTCAGTAGTGCATAACCTTTTAATAATTTACTGTAGGATTTGGATCTAAGGTGTGAGGAACTGATTAAAGAGGAATTCGACGAGAGCTGTAACTTTGATGTGGATGATGCAGTTGAAAAGCTAGAGAAGCTGAAAATTGTTTCCCGGGTTTTTATTTTCCACCTCAACGAACTTTTATCATATTCACACCTGTTAAATATATTCATTTGTTGTGTTCAAGTACAATAGATTTCCTGTGGATAAACTGGTTTATGAATGCTTTTGAATTCAGGATTCTATTGGACGATATTATTGTGTTGGACTGAAACGGGCAAATGAGATTATAGGGGTAACCACCGAGGAACTCGTGCTCAAGGCAAGACAGGGTTCTCTCTCAACTTAATGCTCTTACCCTGGTAAGACGGGACACATTCACACGCACGCACGTACACATGTATGTTTCATTTCTTTGTTATAATACTAATTTATAATTAATAGAGGACTACTTTGAGAGATTGGAAAGTGTAAAACCCTTTTCTGCCACTCGTGTTGTTATGGTTTGAGCTTTAATTACGAATTATGGTGATTTCTGCCTCACTAACTCACTAATTGAATTTAGACTCAGGATGGTGAGTGGAACATATATATGTATGAATCTGAAGCCTGTGTCATGTGCTACTGAGGTTATTGGAACCCTAAAATCCTTCGTATTATGACACGAGACATGGTCCGACCGGCAGCTATCTTTCGGATTGTTATACACACTCTAACTCTAGTATATATTCTATATTCCTTATCACAATTTGAGGGTTTCATTTCCTCTCATCTCTGTGTGATGTACATTTTATTTGTGTATGTGGCAATGGCATGTTGTGAAATTGCTATTCTATTACATTATGCATTGAGTTTTTGTGTGGAAGCATGAGAATTAACTCATCAATCTAGACTGCTTGATGAATGACGTGAGAAGCAGACTAACTAAAATAGCCATTGTTTTTAATTTTTTTTCTTCAATTATTTACTGTGTTAAAATGAATGATTATAAAAGAAAATCCAGTTAAATTCACTGCACAAAACCCTAAATTCCTGCTACTAGAACCCTCAGTCTTCAACTTGATTTCCTCGATCAGTTTGTCCTGAAAACAAATTCTAGTACATAACAATTTTTCCACCCAACTTATGATTTTCGCAGCGTTATCGAACCAACCAGACTAAACTAAACAAGAGTCTTTAAACTTGTGTGCTTATGACCTAAACAAATTGTGTATATTATTAAGTGTCGTTTGCCATGTGTTTTCTTCATGGATCTGAAACAAATGGTGATATGCTTTATGTTCCATGAAAGGGTATGAATTATGCTTATGTTAGCTGCATGTAGTGTCAAGATGATTCGAACATGTTTCAATACTTTTAGAGGGTGTTTGGTTCACGAAATATAAGATTACTTCTAAGAATAGGATTATAGAAATGTAACATTACTTGATACATTATTAGGATGTTAAATTATCTTATTTGATTTATTTGGTAAGAATATAAGATTGTAGTATTTGATTGGTAGAATATAATATTAATTAGAAGCAAAGTTTATCAATATATACTTGTGATATTTTTTAACAAGTTAAACTTTTAATTATTAATTTAAAAATATTTACGTGAAAATTTATAGAACTAATTTTTTTTATATTATCCAAAATTTGCAAAAAAAATATGTTCTATAATATAATTAATATATTAAATATTTTTATTCTTTTATAATTTTTTATGAACAATAAAATATTAAACGTTTAATAGTTTTTAATTTTTAATTAAATTTTATCATTTATCAAATAAATTAAAGTAGATAATAAAATAAATATAAAAGTAGTAAAATAAAAGAGAAACTAACCTACTAAATTTTTAAGATAAAAATTATAAATCAAATAATAAAATTTATAACATCAAGTACTAATGCATTCAATCTCAAGCACCATATATATCTTATAACTTTAAAAACATCATAAATAAAATATTAATAAAAATATATTATTAAATATTATAACATTATTCAAAAATATTCAACACCATTTATATATTAAAATAATAATAATTAAAAAAATATTTATTAAATTTATTACATAAATAGTAAGTCACTAATTAAAATAGAATAAAAATCAACATAAACATAATTCATTGTCAAAAGAATTAAAAATTATTTAAAGAAGGAATTGTATAATATCTAAGAAAATAAAGGGGATAACATTGTAATAACTCATATTAAGCAAACAAACCCATTTTTATTTCTGCAAGCCCAAGATAAACATAACCCAGATCCAAAATCAACCTAAACCCAACACAATGAAACCCTAAATGATAAAAAAACCCTAGCCTCCTAATCTCTTCAGCTGCCACCGCCTCTCATGCTTTCAGTCACCTGCGCGTGGCCGTCACGCGCTCTCCCATTGGATCACAAAACGGCCGTCGCACTGCTCCACCGCCCTTATCAGATCTCACCGCCCACCACCCTGCAAAGAATTAAAGAGTATTAAAAAGTTAGATCTGGAAAAAACAGGAGATTTTTTTCATATATTTTATGTATGATGGTATTTAAACCCAGAAAATAGATATAAAAGAGGACTTTTTCAGTTTTTGAATGAAAACACTTATTTTCGAAACAAAAATTGACATCCCAAAAACGATAGACATTCGAACAAAAGAAAAACAAAGAGAGGAGTGATCCGAGAGCAAGATCGAAACAAAAAGAGGTAAAAAAAATATTATATTCGAAACTTACCTTCTAGATCTATGCTTGTAGGGGCTGATTCTCGAAAAAATAAGGTCGGATCCTGGTTCCCCTTGTTGAGACGAACACGAAAGCCACCTCCTTTAGTGCGTCCGACCACCGGCACGGCGGCCGACAGCCGTGGCCGGTGGCCGGAATAGCTCCGGCAGCCAAGCTCAAGAGAGCCTCTGAGCATTGTTGTTTCTCCCTTCAGAGAGGAATAAAGCAAATGAAGATGAAAGCAAAAAAACAAAGGGAAAATATCTATATATACGGGCCAAAACGGCACCGTTTTGGTGCCGGATATTATGGCCCCAAACGGTGTCGTTTAATGGTCCAGACCCGCACCGAACCCGTCCGTCCGACCCGAACCATGGCTTAACCCGCAAAAATGAGCAAATCACACCCTTGGTCCCGGAATTTCCAGCATCTTCACGTTTCTGCCCTGCAGTTTGCTCCCTCTTCGATTTTGATCACTGATTTCCTTAAAATTTACCTCATAATTTTATTTTCTTTAATTTTAGCCCTATTTTTATTATTTTAACCCCCTAATTTTTTCCTTTTTGCAAATTTGGTCCCTACATTTTATTATTATTATTATTATTATTATTATTATTATTATTATTATTACATGTTTTACTATTATTATTACTACATATTATTGTTATTATTGTCATTATAATTATTATTATTGTTAACTTTCTTATTTTGTTTATATTCTTATCATTGTTATTATTATTATTATTATTATTATTATTATTATTATATGTTTTGGCTTATTATTATTACATAATTATTAAGACCATATTATTATTATTATTATTATTATTATTATTATTATTATTATTGTTATACGTTATTATTATTATGTTATTTAATCAGATTATTTTTGTTACTCAATTTATTTAATTTATTTTGCAGGTAAAAAAAATTACGGGATCACGAAATTAACTTTGAATTTATATTTTCGATTATATAAAATATTTTGTAATCGACAGGTACCGATTTCGGGCGTTGTAGGGGTGCTCATCCTTCCCTACGCGTAAAAGACTCCCGGACTCAACTTTGGTTCGCAGACCTTGATCTTTGGTGTTCCAATCGCACCGTGAAATGATTGGTGATGACTCCCCGGACCAAAAACGGTGATTACAGCTGGCGACTCCGCTGGGGAAATTTTCAAGAGTCGAGCCTAAAATCGGTTACATTTTATTTAATGATCGAAAATTTAAATTCAATTTATTTTAATTTTGTGATCCTTTATTTTATTTATTTTTAAAATATTTACTAATATTTTTAAATGTTTTTTCAAGTCTCCTCCTTTCATGAGCTCTCAACCCGGGCTCTATCCCTGTAAGTGGGAGCATGAAACCACTCCTTCGTGAGGTTATGCCTCCGTGTAGGATGGGGAATTGCTTTCGGGATATTTTTCCCTCTGTTTTCGTGAGATTTATATCTCCGCATAGACTTAGAGAAACGTATCCCTCTGAATCATGCTTATTATCCTTAGTAGGGTAATAAATATTGTTCAGGTACCTTCTAGAACCGAACCTCATATAGTGAGACCTAGAAACCCCCTTTAGAGCCATCAAGCTGAACCTCTGCCCGTTTAGCGATAACCCTTTAGGCTTCGTTGCCTTTATGTACAACCTTTTTATTTATGTTGTTATATTTGTAATTTAATTTATTTATTTATTTTAATGTGAATTAACTTTGTTTCTTTTTTGAATACATTATAACATCTTGTAATCATCCATGTTACATCAATTAGCACGATCATATTTTAATTCACGTATTTCATGAACATAAAAATATCGATTCACGATTGATTCTTAATTTAAAATGTATCGGGAGAAAATCTAGTATTCTAGATATTAATACAACATTCAAGGTTGTGAATAAATCTCGTGCACGCAAAACGATGGACCCAAGAACCATTTTTGAATCGATATTTTCACATCTAAGTCATGCATCATGCATCCACATGCATTCATTTTTATAACGTTAGTACTAATCTTTGGGGTCCCCTATCTCAGCAATACTGGACCAGGCGATAATTCAACATCCTTACGGAACCAGACTCAAGACGAAGAAGATGAATGAGGATAGATTGGATAAGATTGAGCAGACTCGGAAAGATTTACAAGACGACTTAACACAAAGAATGGAGGATCAATTAGTCAGGGCTCGACAAGAAATGAAGGACTAGATTGCAAAATCTCAACAAGAAATGCTCGGGAAACTAGCATAAATGCTCAGATTCAAGCAAGAAGACACTTCTATGGTTGACTCAGGGGCAAATCCCGCTAACATGATGGAAGATCTCATATATCCCTCGAGTTTTACTGACAAGCGTCGAATTGTCAAATAAATAATTCCTATTTCTCAAATTAAATAAAAGAATAGTATAGAGAAAGTAGGGCCGATCCACAGGGACTAAGAAATTTCCAACGTTGAATTGAATTGATCCTGATCCAAAAAAAAATAATAAATTAGAAAATGGGGGTTTGATATTATAAAACTAAAAATAATCTTAATCTAATAATAACTGAAATTAAATGAAAATAAATATTTAAAGTAATAAATTTAAAGGATATAGCCTCAAGCTTCGTTTCGCTTCAATTCCAAATTGATCATCGAAATAGATTTTACTTCAAGATCCATGCCAGTTACAGTCTACAAGGTCCAACCCTTGTAACTTGCTTCTCTCTTCGGTAAACCAATATTCCCAAGTCTATCTCCGGAATTCGGTCTTTGTTGGACTAACCACGCCTATCGCCGTTAGCGCCAATACAACTTTAAGCACTGGAAAAGCCTGACTTGAGTTATAGCGTCTCACAGAGAATCAAACCCGATCTTGATTTCCCTTAGTGGACCGCCACCAAGTTTGTTCACAAGAAGCCAAATTGCTACCAGCCGATTTTTCTTTCCAACGATAGATCTAAACAATCTTCAAGTCAACGTGCACTTTTTGAAATGAAGGCGTCGAGATCATTAAAGGAAAAGCCGATTGCCAATCCTTGATTTCAGAAAATCAAGAATGTTATCCGAAGGAATTAAGCGCTTCACGATTCTCACAATATGGATTGAGTCGTCACTTAGCTTTCGGCTAAATGAAAGTTTAGCTAAGCATGATTGAGATCATACTTAGCATTTTCTAAAAGAAAAGAAATAAAAAAAAACTCAAAGTAAATAAAAACTTGAAAGAACTTTTATAACCCAAAAGAAAAATGAAAATGAAGTACATCTCAAGCTTTACCTCTATGGGTATTTATACTATTCTAAAACCCTAAAAATGTAACAATTCAAAATTTAAAAAAAAATAAAAGATAAAGATAAATGTTCTAAAATTTAAAATTTAAATTCCTAAGATAAATCTTCAAGATAATTCCCAAATAATCCATTCATCCTTCTAGAATATATGACTGGACTATCTTCTAGAAACTTTTGCTGACTGGATAATCCAAATCTGCCAGATCGAAAAGCGTCGTGCCCATGACTCCAACCATAAAAAAATGCAGAATTCACTATTTTCTGTTGGTTCTGAAAAATAAGTTCCTACACTGAAAATGATCAAAATAGAACCAAATTAGTAATATCAAATAGACAATGGGAAATAATTATTAATAAAAAATATATAAATTCGAACACTCATCAAATTCCCCCTCACTTATTCAATGCTTGTCCTCAAGCATACTCAAATTCTCATTTTCGTCACTTATCAAAATTCACTCAAAAAGTTTATGTCAAATCCCATGTACATGCATGAATTAAAGAAGTTAGATAAGACAATCAAATAAAAGTGACATGATATTTCAATAAACAATAATTAACCAAATGAATAAAAGGTAGATATGCAGAGCTTTTGCTATTTGCTTGTGAGACGAAATCAAATCAAGTTTAGATCCTTCATGATAAACGATTGGCGGAGTGTGAGTTTTATTTTCCTCCCCTTTTATATCACTCTCTTTTTTTTCTTTTTTTTTGAAAGAGATTATTTTTCTTTTTTTTATTCTTTTTTTTCAAGCGCTTTATTATTTTTTTTCAAAAGACATTTTTTCCTCCTTTTTTTTTTCTTTTCTTTTTTTAGCGCTACTCCCATTAACTCTAACTTTGTAGTCTCGACTCGTCACCGAATCTTTGAACCGGAAACGAGATGACAACCCAAGCACCTCGCCCCGATTCTCCAATCCGGTCACATTCAAACGATCTACCACTCACAATCGTCTCAAAAAAAATCATGCACCTGAAGATAACATCATTATTAGCAAAACAAGCACAAACTCATATTTAAGCAACACTAACAATTATACCATAAGGTTAAAAACTTTCACCAAAACATCTAATCATCTCAAGTTAATTATCCATGCATAACAAAATTAATTCAAGCTTGTAAACAAGGGATTATGATAAAACTAACAAGTCAACCCAGATAAACAACAATCATAAGAACTTAAAATATACCTTCAAACTAACATGAACAAGTAAGGAGAAATATAACCACTCCCCCTCACTTTAAGCATATTATCTCAATACGAAAATTAAAGTACAAGAGAAGGAATAGAGATACTCCCCGTGTCTAAAGTAAGTTTGATTATCGACAACTTTGGAGGCCATTTGCAATTTTCCAAATTTCATGCACGACAAAGCCATTCAAATCTGGAGAAAATTCTGTACAAATTTATTTGAAAATAAATTAGATGAAAAAAAAATAAAAGAAGAAAAAAAAATAGAGAAAATGGGTTGCCTCCCATTCAGCGCTTTGTTTAACGTCATTAGCTTGACGACCTGATTCAGACTGCAGGTTCTGCGAGAAATTCTTTTTCCAATTCATGTTCTTTATCCAACTTAGAATTTCTCTAGGAGAAATTTTTTGGTTATGGAGTTCCTTCATTTTCGACAAAATATCTTCTTTAATCTGCAATTTATCTGGTGGTAATTTTAATTCCAACTCTGGTTCTTGCAAGATAAATGGAAAAAAGTTAGTTTGAGAAGACATCAAATTTAAATTTTTACTTAGCTCTTTGCAAAGTGAGCGTGATTGCACATCAGAAGAGATATCCATTTTTACTTCTTTAATAGTTTTAGCATTCAGATTCCTGCATAACTCATTAGAAAGATTATGTTTAATATATTCATTCATAGAAGAATCAAATATATTAACACAACTGACATTAGGCATAGAGTTAGGATATTTCATAGCCTTATACACGTCAAACTTTACCACTTCACCGTCAAACTCCATGGTAAGAATTCCACTTCTTACATCAATTTTGGCATTTGATGTGCTCAAAAATGGTCTACCAAGTAAAATCTCGGAAGAGACATTGGTGCGACCATCTTCCATGTCAATGACATAGAAATCTGCAGGAAAAAATAAATCTTTTACCTTTACGAGTACGTTTTCAAGAACTCCTTCAGGATACATTAAAGATCTATCGGCAAGCTGTATCGTCACACCTGTTTCCTTCAAAGGCTCAACACTTAATAAATTATAAATTGAAAGAGGCATGACATTAATTGAAGCGCCTAAATCGCACATAGCTCGTTTAATTCCAACTTTACCAATCTTACATGGGATAGCAAACATACCTTGATCCTTGTACTTAGGTGGAATTTTACGTTGAATTACGGCAGAAACATTTTCACCTAAGTTTATCTTTTCATTCCCAGTAAGCTTTCTTTTATTTGTGCAAAGATCCTTCAAAAATCTAGCATACCTTGGAATTTTTCGGATCACATCGAGAAGAGGTATGTTTATCTCCACTTTCTAAAACATGTCAAGTATTTCTTGTTCCTCGTCTTGCTTATCACGCTTAACTAATCTCGATGGAAAAGGAGGTGGAACGTTATAAGGAGATGATGTAGAGATAGCTTGTGGTTTGGTTTCCATCTTTTTATGTGGTTGCGTGACATCTTCTTTAGGTTCGACAATGGTACCACTTCGAAGGGTGATGGAACTAACATTCTGTCGCGGGTTTGGATCAGTTTGCGACGGTAGCTTTCCCTTTGATTCCAAACGACTCACAGCTAATGTAAGTTGACTCATTTGTTTGTCAATTTCTTGAAAGTGTGCCTCAGTCTTTTGTTGGAATTTCTCTTGAGCTAGCGCCAAACGTTCGACAATTGACTCCAACGATGATTTTTGTGGTTGATATTGTTGCGGTGCAGGTGGTCTAGGTGGATAAGTTTGATTCGATCCATACTTGAGGTTTGGATGATCTCTCCAACCTGGATTATAACTGTTTGCATTGAGATCATATTGCCTTTGAGGAGGTCCTGGAAAATTTCCAACGGCATTTACTTGAACGTTATTATCTTCTTGAAGCATTGGGTAATAGTCTGTAGGATGATCCGGCATCGTGCATATTCCGCAAAGTCTAGCTGGACCTACTTTACCTGCAATAAGAGATTGAACCACATTAGTTAACTTATCAATTTTATCCTCTAAAGAAGATGTACTTATCTCGTGAACCCGTCGAGTGGGTTCACTTGGGCGAAACTGTTGTGCATTAGCGGCCATGGTTGAGATAAGATTTCTGGCTGCAGTGGGAGTCATATTTATGAAGGCTCCACCACTAGCTGCGTCGATCATTTTCATTTCCATTGGAAGTAGTCCTTCATAAAAGTATTGTAGAAGGGTTTGTTTAGTTAGGCCATGTTGCGGACAACTAGCGCAAAGTCTTTTAAATCGTTCCCAATAGTCGTATAACGACTCTCCATCCTTTTGTCGAATTCCTAATATGCTTCTCCTTAATTCGCTTGCTTTTGCCGCTGGAAAGAACCTGTCAAGAAACAATCGTGCCATATCAGCCCATGTATTAATTGAACCGGAAGGTAAATAAAACAACCAATCTTTTGCCAAATCAGCTAAAGAAAAAGGAAATGCGCGAAGTTTGATTTGATCTTCGGATACTCCTTGTGGTTTTATACTCAGACAAACCATATGAAACTCTTTTAAATGCTTGTGTGGATTTTCATTCTGCAAGCCGCGAAAAGTCGGAAGTAAATGTATTAAACCAGTTTTAAGTTCAAACGGTGTTTCGCCATTTGGGAACGTGATACAAAGTGGTTGTTGTTCATCAGGTGCTGCAGCTAACTCTCGAATTGTTTGTTCAGCCATTTGTTCTGATCCTTCGTCGTCAGAAGTAAATAACTCCTCGGTGTAAGAAATTTCCTCAAAATCAGGATTTGGTTTTGGTTGAAGGTCTCGATTCAACCTTCTACGCCTAAGGGTCTCTCCACGCAGTCTCCGGGCAAGAGTTTCGATCTTGGGTTCGTAATCTACTAGTTTTCCCGGAAGTGACCTGGTCATAGATCAAAACAAAACAATATTAGTGATTTTTACCTAAGTCCCCGGCAACGGCGCCAATTTGGCAAACATCGAATTGTCAAATAAATAATTCCTATTTCTCAAATTAAATAAAAGAATAGTATAGAGAAAGTAGGGTCGATCCACAGGGACTAAGAAATTTCCAACGTTGAATTGAATTGATCCTGATCCAAAAAAAATAATAAATTAGAAAATAGGGGTTTGATATTATAAAACTAAAAGTAATCTTAATCTTATAATAACTGAAATTAAATGAAAATAAATATTTGAAGTAATAAATTTAAAGGATATAGCCTCAAGCTTCGTTTCGCCTCAATTCCAAATTGATCATCGAAATAGATTTTACTTCAAGATCCATGCCAGTTACAGTCTACAAGGCCCAACCCTTGTAACTTGCTTCTCTCTTCGGTAAACCAATATTCCCAAGTCTATCTCCGGAATTCGGTCTTTGCTGGACTAACCACGCCTATCGCCGTTAGCGCCAATACAACTTTAAGCACTGGAAAAGCCTGACTCGAGTTATAGCGTCTCACAGAGAATCGAACCCGATCTTGATTTCCCTTAGTGGACCGCCACCAAGTTTGTTCACAGGAAGCCAAATTACTACCAGCCGATTTTTCTTCCCAACGATAGATCTAAACAATCTTCAAGTCAACGTGCACTTTTTAAAATGAAGGCGTCGAGATCATTAAAGGAAAAGCCGATTGCCAATCCTTGATTTCAGAAAATCAAGAATGTTATCCGAAGGAATTAAGCACTTCACGATTCTCACAATATGGATTGAGTCGTCACTTAGCTTTCGGCTAAATGAAAGTTTAGCTAAGCATGATTGAGATCATACTTAGCATTTTCTAAAAGAAAAGAAATAAAAAAAAAAACTCAAAGTAAATAAAAACTTGAAAGAACTTTTATAACCCAAAGGAAAAGTGAAAATGAAGTACATCTCAAGCTTTACCTCTATGGGTATTTATACTATTCTAAAACCCTAAAAATGTAACAATTCAAAATTTAAAAAAAAATAAAAAAGATAAAGATAAATGTTCTAAAATTTAAAATTTAAATTTCTAAGATAAATCTTCAAGATAATTCCCAAATAATCCATTCATCCTTCTAGAATATATGACTGGACTATCTTCTAGAAACTTTTGCTGACTGGATAATCCAAATCTGCCAGATCGAAAAGCGTTGTGCCCATGACTCCAGCCATAAAAAAATGCAGAATTCACTATTTTCTGTTGGTTCTGAAAAATAAGTTCCTACACTGAAAATGATCAAAATAGAACCAAATTAGTAATATCAAATAGACAATGGGAAATAATTATTAATAAAAAATATATAAATTCGAACACTCATCATTTACTCCTCTTCAAACCAAGATACCATTGGAGGCTCATCCTAGGTGGTCTTTTCTAAAGGGAAGTTACCGCTACATCCGACTGACACATATGGCCCCATGAACATACCCTCCACATCAGAAGCCAAACCGAGGGGCAATCAAGTAGAAAATTTTGTCTCAGAATTTGATCAGGTGATTGAACCAAAGATCGAGACTTCAAAGGAAATTGAAGAACGTTGTAAACGGCTCGAAGAGAAAATGGAAGCCATAGAGATCGAAGACAACTTCATCGGATTCGATGCCAATGAACTCAGTCTTGTCCCAGATCTGGTGCTACCCCCGAAATTCAAAGTCCTAGAATTCGAAAGATATGACGAAACCAGCTGCCCTTGAGCGTATCTTACTATGTTTTGTCGAAGGATGACAGGGTACGACAGGGATGACAAGTTACTGATATACTGTTTTCAAGATAGTTTAACGGGGTCTGCCACTAAATGGTACAATCAACTGAATCGTCATCAGATAAAGTCATGGAAGGACTTAGCTAAGGCCTTTCTGGAGCAATATAAGCATGTCAGTGATATGGTACCAGACCGTCTGACTTTACAACACATGAAACAAAGGGCTAACGAAAGTTTCAGACAATATGCACAACGCTGGAGGGATATAGCAGCACAAGTCCAACCTCCTCTCAGTGAAAAAGAGACGGTGGTTATGTTCATCAAAACCTTGGAAGGCCCAATCCTAGATCGCCTTATAGGCAACGCAACCACCAATTTTGCTGATTTGGTGCTATCCGGAGAGCTCATTGAGAATGCCATCAAGAGTGGCAGAATTGATGCCGGTGGAAGTGCGTCCTAGAGAAGGTCGACACATGGGAAGAAGGATAATGAAGTGAATTCTGTAGGAATCTACAACGTCAATTATTCCAAGCCTGTAACGGTGACACAGTCTGCAGCCACGCGTGCTTATAACTCCTCCAACCAAGATTTCAGTCAGAGAAGGAGTTTTGAAAAGAAAGAATTTACTCAACTGCCAATGACTTACGGGGAGCTACACAAAGAATTGTATGATAAGCGCTTGGTGTCGCCCTTCTTTCAAGCGCCGATGCAACCCCATTTCCCAAAATGGTACGATGCCAATACAAAATGTAATTATCATGCGGGACAAGTGGGGCATTCGATTGAAAACTGCCTAGGTTTCAAAAGGTTAGTTGAAAAGTTTATCAAGCTCGGAGTAATAAAGTTCGATGACCCAGGTGAAACGACTACAGATCCCTTGCCGAAGCACGAAGACACTAAATAGGAATGACAATGTTGTTATGCCTAGTAGGCTAAAATATTACTCTACCTTGGCCATAGTAGGTCACTTGTAGTTTTTATCTCTTCCGATGAGATGTTTTTTTTGTAAACCATCTCGTTAGCCTAAGCCCACGGGCAGCGAGAGTCTTTTGTAAGGACCCAAAACTACAAGTTGCAATGAAATATATTTTGTGTAATACTTTGAGGTTAAATGTTATACGAACCAACTTCAGAAGATAGAGACAACCCAACTGGGCAACATGACCAGTGAATTTTTGCAATCTAAAGGCTCGGATTGTTAAAAATGGTTTGGGAGCATCCACTTCGAGAAAAGGTTACGAGGAAGAAGGCCGAATCAGAAGAATTCAAGCAGCTTTCGTCATGATCAGTGAAATCGGGGCACCCCTAGAAAAATCATGACATTCATGTATTCAAGCATTTACAAACCATGCATCAAGCATAAATTAGGACATCCTTTGAAAACAGAAAAATCATATCATTCATGCATTTTGCATCACGCATTCAGACTTAGCATACATTGAGCATTCATGATGCACATATCTTGCTTGTACATATGAACAGGTCCAGAGAAGAGACCGAACAACCTCAATCATGGGGGCAACAATATGATGACCAACCTTTGGCCTCGAGAAAGCTAAAATAACACAGATTTTTCAGGTAATGACTCTAGAATTTTGAACGATAACTAATAAAGGTCTTATTTTGCTTTCAGGTCCTAACTACCCATCATGGATCACCATAAACAACTTTTTCCCAATGTCGCCTCCATCATGGTGGTAGGTCAATTTTTGTCAGAACTTCGCCCTTTCGGTGGCTATGTTGAGGGTTAGATCTTCATGCAGATCTCGTTTGTACAGACGATACATGTGAATTAAAACTTTTAAGTGAAAAATAGAAAAATGAAAAAATGAAAAAATGAAAAATGAAAAATGAAAAAATGAACAATGCAGAAAAAAGAGAAAAGATGAAATGAAAATTGAAAGGATATGCAGAAGCAAGATATTGGACAATTCAAATGTCCTTCAAAAATCCATTTTCGCCAATGGTCGAAGGAAATCCATTCCTTTGGAAAAATCCAATCTTGTGATTGGTGCAAACTGATTGTACCCAGGGTAATAATACAACTAGTCCGGAGCAAACGGCTACCGGTAAAGGCAACACAAATCCGTTAATCCCTGTGCATTTGGGAAAAATGCATTGATAAGGACCATTCAAATATCCATTGAAATCCATTTTTACGAATGGTCAATGAATTAAATCCTTGGAACCAAATGATTATACCCAGAGTAATGGTACAGCTAGCCTAGAGCAAACGGCTACCGATAAAGGCATATCAAATCCGTTGATCCTTGTGCATTTGGGAAAAATGCAAAGAAGATACATGACATCAATTGAATCAGATATTTAGATCTTTCAGACTTGATCTTACCCCTCCATCGATGGAGCGGATAGATCCAACTCAGTCCTGCTTCTCCGTTGATGGTGTAGTAGGATCCAAACAGAGACTTGATCTCGTCCTCGTTGATGGTGTAGCCAGATCCCATTCAATCATGCTTCTCCGTTGATGGCGTAGTATGATCCAGACTTGATCTTACCCCTCCGTTGATGGAGTGGATAGATCCCAACCCGGTCCTATTTCTCCGTTGATGGCGTAATAGGATTCGAATTACAGACTTGATCTCGTCCCCGTTGATGGTGTGGCCAGATCTCATGTTTCTCCGTTGATGGAGCAGTATGATCCAGACTTGATCTTACCCCTCCGTTGATGGAGTGGATAGATCCCTATCCGGTCTTGTTTCTCCGTTGATGGCGTAATAAGATTCGAATTACAGATTTGATCTCGTCCCCGTTGATGGTGTGGCCAAATCCCATTTAATCATGCTTCTCCGTTGATGGAGCAGTATGATCCAGACTTGATCTTACCCCTCCGTTGATGGAGTGAATAGATCCAACTCAGTCCTGCTTTTCCGTTGATGGCGCAGTAGGATCCAAATTTGCAGACTTGATCTTGTCCCCGTTGATGGTGTGGCCAGATCCCATTCAATCATGCTTCTCCGTTGATGGCGCAGTATGATACAGATTTAATCTTACCCCTCCGTTGATGGAGTGGATAGATCTAACCTGATCTTATTTCTCCGTTGATGGCGTAATAGGGTCCAAATTGCTGAAATTTGATCTTGTCCCTGTTGATGGCGTGACCAGATCTGAATCACTGAAGTTCAATCCTGTTTCTCCGTTGATGGCGGAGTAGGGTCCAAGTTGCTGAAGTGTTATCTTACCCCTCCGTTGATGGTGTGGATAAGATCCAACCTTATACTTCAAGTTTTGCCTCTTCGATCTAATAAGTTCTCATTCTGTCAGTCTCGTTTTACCGTTGATGGTACAATTAGACCAAATTTTGTATTTGCGGATATTACATCTAAAAGAAAAAGAAAAAAGAAGAAGAACAAGAAAACATATGTCAGATCATGCTTCTTCATTGGATGTAGCTGAATCCAAGCTTGGCGGCCCTTACCTATCTGTCAATGTTGCAACTAGAACAAGTTTTCTCCAAAGATGGCAACATCATGAGTTTCGCAGGAAGCCAAGCTTATTTTGTCTCCTCCAACGATTCAGCCGCAACTTTTGTCCTCTTCAAGGATCTTCTCATTTTGAAGATTTTGCTGACAAGAACGGTGGAGTAAATGAAGTCAAAGCTCCAGTAGAAGAAGCGGTGGCCAGAAAGAACCATAACTTTACCAAGAGAGCCTCAACCTTACCAAGAATAACCTCAGCCTTACCAAAAGAAACTCAACCTTACCAGAAGAGCCCCAACTTTACCAAACAGAACCCTAACCTCACCTACAATAACCCTTACCATTCCAGAGAAGAACCCCGAAATCATACCAGATGAAATGGGTTATTCTTTATCTTTGCTCTATTATCGTTACACAACAATAAGCAAAGATGGGCAGCTGTAATAACCCATATTAAGCAAACAAGCCCATTTTTATTTCTGCAAGCCCAAGATAAACATAACCCAGATCCAAAATCAACCTAAACCCAACACAATGAAATCCTAAATGATAAAAAAACCTACCCTCCTAATCTCTTCAGCTACCGCCGCCTCTCATGCTTCCAGTCACCTGCGCGTGGCCGCCACGCGCTCTCCCATTGGATCACAAAATGGCCGCCGCACTGCTCCACCGCCCTTGTCAGATCTCACCGCCCACCGCCCTGCAAAGAATTAAAGAGTATTAAAAGTCAGATCTGGAAAAAGCAAGAGATTTTTTTCATATATTTTATGTATGATTTCATGGGTATTTAAACCCAGAAAATAGATGTAAAAGAGGACTTTTTCAGTTTTTGAATGAAAACACTTATTTTCGAAACAAAAATTGACATCCCAAAAACGATAGACATTCGAACAAAAGAAAAACAAAGAGAGAAAAGTGATCGGAGAGCAAAATCGAAACAAAAAGAGGTAAAAAATATTATATTCGAAACTTACCTTCTAGATTTACGCTTGTAGGGGCTGATTCTCGAAAAAATAAGGTCGGATCTTGGTTTCCCTTGCTGAGACGAACACGAAAGCCCCCTCCTTTAGTGCGTTCGACCATCGGCACGACGACCGATAGCCGTGGCCGATGGCCGGAATAGCTAAGGCAGCCAAGCTCAAGAGAGCCTCTGAGCATTGTTGTTTCTCCCTTCAGAGAGGAATGAAGAAAATGAAGATGAAAGCAAAAAAACAAAGGGAAAATATCTATATATACGGGCCAAAACGGCACCGTTTTGGTGTCGGATATTATGGCCCAAAACGATGTCGTTTAATGGTCCAGACCCGCACCGAACCCGTCCGTCCGACCCGAACCATGGCTTAACCCGCAAAAATGGGCAAATCACGCCCTTGGTCCCTGAATTTCCAGCGTCTTCACGTTTCTGCCCTGTAGTTTGCTCCCTCTTCGATTTTGATCACCGATTTCCTTAAAATTTACCTCATAATTTTATTTTCTTTAATTTTAGCCTTATTTTTATTATTTTAACCCCCTAATTTTTTCCTTTTTGCAGATTTGGTCCCTACATTATTTATTATTATTATTATTATTATTATTATTATTATTATTATTACATGTTTTACTATTATTATTACTGCATATTATTGTTATTATTGTCATTATAATTATTATTATTGTTAACTTTCTTATTTTGTTTATATTCTTATCACTGTTGTTGTTGTTGTTGTTGTTGTTGTTGTTGTTGTTGTTGTTATTATAATTATATGTTTTGGCTTATTATTATTACATAATTATTAAGACCATATTATTATTATTATTATTATTATTATTATTATTATTATTATTGTTATACGTTATTATTATTATGTTATTTAATCAGATTATTTTTGTTACTCAGTTTATTTAATTTATTTTGCAGGTTAAAAAAATTACGGGATCACGAAATTAACTTTGAATTTATATTTTTGATTATATAAAATATTTTGTAACCGACAGGTGCCGATTTTGGACGTTGTAGGGGTGCTCATCCTTCTCTACGTGTAACAGACTCCCGGACTCAACTCTGGTTCGCAAACCTTGATCTTTGGTGTTCCAATCGCACCGTGAAATGATTGGTGGCGACTCCCCAGACCAAAAACGGTGATTACAAACATTATAACCATTTTAGGAGAAAAGAATCAGTATTGAAAATTGAATAATACCTCTCAATGTGAATTCTCTTAAACCAAACATAAAAATATAAATTTGTAATAATAAAAAAAATTCTATTTCAAACACACCTTTAAAGCATTAATATACTTAAAAGTAACATTTTTTTATTACTATAGATACCTAAAAATTTCAAACCCTAAAATGGTTCAAATACCTAGCCAAAGGATTAAATACTTGTCCCCTGTGGTATTAACACATGGAACACATAATTTTTTTTAAATAAGTTTCAATGATTACAATAATATCTATAATCCATAAAAATCAAGCATTCAAACTATTGCTTTAACTCAAGATATAATTATTCTTAAGAGTATATTCAATTCTGTTTTAATTAATTTGATAAACTATTTTAGTAACTATCAATTTTCGATTTTTCCATATTAACATAAGATTTTAGAATTTTATATTTATTTTTTAAAAAAATATTTTTATTTTATAAAATTTAAATATTAAAAGATAAAATTTTAACATATTTTTCATGAACTTTTATTAAAACTTATTTTTTAAATAAAAAATAATAATTAAAAATAAATCTATAATATCTTAAGTATAAGATATACACTTTTAACTTATGAAAATAATTATAAATCAATTAAAAAACAAATTCGGTTCTATTCGACGGTTAATCACGGTTCATACAGTGATGACCCATAAACCGTCTAAATGTTTCGATTCAAATCAATTTTTGATTTTACGGTCAACTATATTCAACCCTAATTATTCCTATATCCATAGGCGTCTTGACTATTTCAAACACCATACAACTCTTGAACATGACACCAATCAACAAGCATACCAAAATCTATATACCATGAAGCATTAGTGTTTTTAGACAAATATCTAATAATGTACATATAACTATGACTAGGGATATGCCACAAAAGTAGAATGAATACATGGATTGTCGTATCCAAAATAGAGTGGTGGCGTAACTCATCCAATGACCCAATAGCTAGGAAAATACAAAAGGATCTCAAGCGAAATGACCAGACAGAAACAACAGCACAGAAATATAGTAGCATATCGGAGAAAAAAAGATGAATGTAATCAGACAATATTTTGTGCAAATACGGAATTCTGGAATCTGGAATGAACTAAACTTTCTGTTATGGGAGATCAGAAAAATCAGATAAACATCTTTGAAGGACTTCTTAACCTCAGAAGCTCTAGCACTACATACACATAATCTTCAGCCGGACTACACAGGCAAGATCCTTACCTAACCCAGCATGATGAAGATAGATACCATGTCTTGACAGCTTCAGAAATTTGGCATGCTAGGGACGAGTTCTGCTGCTTTCGGTGTTTCTAACAGGGTTAAAATAAGGATGAGACTGCATGACAATAAAATCATCTAATTAGGAAAATCGTTGGCGAGATTAAGGAGAAATTAAAAGATAACACCATTGCTAGGTGCTAACAGATGAGATGTTCACCATTGCTTCTTTCGCAGTTGGCCTTTCTTGATGATCATATCGAAGCAACTTATCAAGGAAGTCAATGGCCTTACAAGAGAAAAAAAAACAATTGTAAGTTAAATATAGAAAAGTAGAAAAACAGTACACAGAACAATCTGAATAATACAAGAGCTTGCTAGATATACTACCTCAGGTAATGCCAGATGTTGATTCTCAGCATTGATGAACTTTGTCCAAGGTTTACGACTATGCCTGCATCAAGAAAAGTATAATTCTCAATTGGAAAGAACAGCACCTCTGCAACATCAATTTGACTTGAAGATCATACACCAACCTCCCAACAAGGGCTGCAAGATGTGGATCCAATTCTATGCGGTACTTATTCAGATAAGCATTTAATTCATCAGTCCCAAGAACCTGATAAGGAAATGAAAATGCTTGAGAACACTAAGAATCAATTTTATTTCCCAACTAAGAGAGAGGAGTCTCTCCCAAGACATCAGTGATGCATGATAGAAGTGAGACATTTCTCAAGAAACAGCACCAATAACAAATAGGAAATGAATATCTGAACAAGCCTCAACAGCAGAACTGTTTTATTACAAGATAAGGATTTATATGGTTAAGCTTGTCCCGTGTTACTTAAAACACCCACGAATTTACATACCTTGGCTATCTTGGCCAGTTGATCATAATTATCATGCCCATAGAAGAATGGCTCCTTCCGGAATATCTGTATAGCACAACCCTCAAAAATAAGCATCTCAAGAAAGAGAGGCATTGAAAACCTTGCTGATATATCAAGTTTGGATCCTCCACCATTATATATATATGCAAGCATAGATATTCTACCCCATTAAAATGCAGGACAGTAAATATTTAGACATATGCAAAGGGTCCTGGAAAAATATTTAAACGTTCACGGCTTTTGAACCGTGAAATCATGATAATCACGCTTTCCAGAAGATATGTCCAGGTCTACTTGTATAAAATGACAAACGTACACAATGAGAATTTGATATATAAAGAACCAAGGTAACTATTATAAAAGCCTACCTCTCAAGAAGTGATCTAAGCCTAAAAGGTTAAAATAATCTAAAGGTAGCACTTACCATTCCAGCAAACATACAACCAAGGCTCCACAAGTCTAAAGAGTAATCATAATCCTGCAAATTGACAAGAAGCTCGGGACCTTTAAAATATCTGCAAATCAGGAGTGAAGTACAAAGGGAAGAAAACATAACATATCAATTAGTGGTAGGTAATTTTTTAATACCGATGAAGCTTGATTCTGAAAAGGCAGAAGCTAAGAGATTTGGTAAAAATCATAACGAGAATTATGGCATCCACTAAAATGATTAACAATTGAAATAAGTAACAAGTTGTATAAAAATACAAAGCAGATGTAGCTCTTATGAAGAATTCTATAACAACTCTATAACCCCAAGCATTCCCTACCCTTAGTCATTTTGTATTGATTTCAATCGTCTTATTTCATTTTTAAAATACAGTGTTAAATAATATTTATCCCTCAAATGCACTGAGGAATGCATCTCTTGGTATTGCCTCAAACTCCATACCGTCAGTATTCAGCTCTAATTTTTAAAGTACAGACTACTAAAACAGCACTAAGCTTCACCAGCTTCTCTTAATTTTGACCCAAATCACATGCAATGTGGCCTCAGGTTTTGTGGCTATGGTAACACAATTACCATAATTTTGTAAATCAACTTCCATTGCCATCTCCAAAGCCAGCTATCCAATTCAAAAAATAATGAACTTTTGGTAATGCTATGTTTAAGACATAAGTAGTTTTAATCAAAAGGCTGTGGAAGCAGACTGTTAGAATGTATATAGGCCACTTAAACAACTTATAACTTGGGACAAAATACCATAAAGGGAAACATACCTGGAAGCAACACGGACATTGTACTCTGTCCCCGGATGATAGAACTCTGCAAGTCCCCAATCAATAAGACGAAGTTTCCGCTGTTCATGATCAATCATCACGTTATGGGGCTTCACATCTCGGTGCATAATACCTTGTGAGTGGCAATAATCCAATGCCTAAAATAAAGACCAACAATACTTAAAAATTGAACTCTCCTCATTACTAAGAAAAGAGAAAAATGTCAAATTCTACATTTTCTTACAACAAAATTTAGATCTGCTGAATTTTTTTGAATCCACGGAAAATAACCATGCACAAACATCAGCTAAAATTTTTAAAAAACTGATTACACCACAAAAGGTTCTACAGACAACAAATCCATATCATAAAACAGCAATTGTAACAATTGACTAAGATAAACACCTTATTCAATTTTCAACAATGACAGACAGAAAAGCATCCAGCAAAGACCTAATAATATTAGATATCAATCGCAACAGGAAAAATGACAGCATCCACAAGATTGCATATGTATATCCATAATGTCACAAAAACAATCTAATGAATCTATGCATAATTAAACATTCAGGAAACCCTGCACGTATAAGATCCTCCTGTTCAAAATTAAAAGGAATAAATCAACACATGTGGGTATATTCTCGGACACTAATAGTGTACTCAACCATAGGTCCATCAATCAGACACTAAATTTTTTTAAACAAACTCCAACAAATAATCTATTGTCAAAATAGCATGATCAAATTGAAAAGACATCTGGGCAATTTTTATGTATTTCTTAAAATTAGAACCAATATTTGGTTCACAAAGCTAATAATCCAACTACTCAAGCATGTATTTTAGAAGGTATGTTAAATAGAGTCTTCATTTTCCCGGAAGTATTTGTCAGGCGAACATTTTCATATGGTACCAGATATGATCATTTAAATACATTGAGAAAGAAAGAGAAATTGAGTATAACCAAGTCAAATACATACACTCAGCTTTAGGTAGTATCGGCTAGGCCTATACCCACCATCTCAATACAACAATACCTTCTTGATTTATACGAGAACATTTGGAGACAGGGAAAATGGCTACATTTAGATCTAGTTTGAAGTTTAAACAAAGGAGACATACTTCCCTTTCTTTGACTAGAAGCAAGGTACCAGAACCAAAGGAAATCATCTCCCAACCCCCACCATGAACTCCATCCTATTCACCTAGGTTGAACTTAAAACTTTATGGCGCCAAGAGCCCCAAGACAAATGAATCATGCCTTGAGAATATGAATATGAATATGCACACCTCTTTTCAAATTCAATGTCAATGTCAATAGCATTTCAGAATAAACAAAGCAACAAGAAAACTCATGTACTTACCTTCAAAAGTTCATAGATATAATATCGGATATCATAGTCAGAGAGCGTCGGATAAAGCATTTTAAAATCTGCATTATTCACATATTCAAATACAAGACTTGGAGTCTTAGATTGTTGATCCCTGACTATATCTAGCAACTTCACAATATTGGGCCCTCCACAAAGATTCTGCAGTATTTTAATCTCCCTCTTAATCTGCATTGCAAAGGGTCGTTTTTAATCAAAGACTTACATTAAACACAAAAATCAATTGTAAGTAATACAAACCTTCTTCTTCTTGACCGGTTTGAGAATCTTGATAACACATTTCTCGTTATCCGTAATATGAACCCCCTCGAAAACCTCACTGTATTTCCCTCTCCCGACTTTCCTCACCACCTCGTAATCATCCTGTTCACTGCCAAAAACGGAACTCGAATCAATCAATTAACCAATTTTCTACGATCTGTCCTCTAACCAAAGGGTTAATAGAACCTTCTAGCCTATATAGAATTAAGAAAAAAAACTAAGATTCAAATTCACAAACACAAGGCAGTATTAAATAAAAAATTCGAATTATTAAACTAAAGTGAAATAAAATACGAATAGTATACGAATAAAGAAAAATGAAGGCATTGTAGATAGAGGGAGAACGGAGGACAAAAATACCCCCATTGAACAGTGAGGAGTTCGTAGTCCCAATATTCTCTAGGACGAACAACGTTGACATCGGCATAAACCCTAGCTTTAGAAGGAGCGCCAGGGCGCCTATTGGCTTTTCCGATCTTTTGAGCCAGGGTTTCGGCTTCTTTTAGCTCCGTTAACCAAAGGTTTTTTACGCTGGTGGTGGTGGAGAGAGGGGAAAGTATGAGGTTTCGGGGACTATTCGACGGAGGACGTATAGAGAGAGAGGTGAAAACGGTGGTGCTGGTGGTCGTGACGGTGGAGAGAGAATATAAAATTCAAGGACCTTATGACCATTTACAGCTTGGTTTCTTATGAAAAAAGAGGAAAGGTTTTCACATGCTCATGAAACGACAACGTTTACAACTTGATCGAAAATAATTGGTTTGTTAATGCGAAAGATCTTATTACTATTTTAAAGTTACACCGTAAAAAAAATTAATGATCGGTCGATTATTTTGGTTTTTATTATGAATATTTATTTGGGTAGATATCTATCGGATAAGAATTTAATTAAGAATTTTAATTATTTTATCATTAGTAATGTCATTTTCATTAATTAGAGTTAGATAGATTATCTGTTTTTTTATTTATAAATAAATAATTTGATGAAAGTTTCATACATAAATTTATATTCAGATAATAATAGAAATCTTTATTTTTTCGTTACTCTTTGTTCTTCTTATTCGTAGTTCTTTATTATTTTATTCACAATACGTTATCAACATAAGACTCTAATCAACTAAGATCTTCATTGTTCAAATTTAAAAAAACTTATTAGAAAGAATTTGATTATAGTATAAACTAAAGATAAGTTTTCCCTTATTTTTTAATTATTGATTTTTTTCTTTATATTTGATATAGGGATGTTGCTTGGTGAAGCAACGATCCTCGAGTGTTTATGGATCTAAGATTATAGCAAGTATTTTCTTGTAATTAAACAAAAAAAAAAACTCATTTTAGACTTAGAAAAACACAAAATTAAGAAAGAAAATACAAAAGAAACAAAGAAAGAAGTTGCTGGAATTTCTGTGCAGATTTTCTTCACCCATGGTAGCTTTGAGAGCTCGAAAATAAAAGAAACTTTGCTAGAAAAATTTTGAAAACTTGAACAATAATGAACTCTAAAGAACATGCACAATAATATATCCAAATTCGAATCGAATATATTAAACATCACAAATGAGTGACCTTCTAGATAAAAATCTAGGAACCTTGAGTATTATAATAAGTTTGACACAACAAACTAGTTGAAAGGTCAAAGAAAGTTCTAAAAAGAATCGAAATGAAATATAATTCTCACAAGTATTAATTTTATTCAAGGTGTGTAACCTTATTCTTTACAAAGTATGAAATATATAGAGGAGAAGAGAAGTTGGCCAAAATTACACTTATGGTTATAATTAAGTTAAAAATTAAATTTAAAACTTAAAATATAACCATCTATACCTTTGGTAGTCATGTACTCTTAGTCATCTTGTTTTTTATTTATAATCTTTCCTTCAATTTGTTTTTTCTTTTTTGCTTCTTCAATAATCTTTTTCAAACGGACTTGATATTTTTGTACTTGATTTGGTGTCAAAGGTGCTAAGATGATATTCTTACCAGTATGCATAAAAGAATATCTATTTGTGAAACCATCATACTTTGCTCTCTTATCAAACTACCATGATCGTCCTAACAACAAATGAGTGACATTCATTTAAACATCACAAAATACTTCATCCTTATAATTTTCAACCATAAGAGACATTTATCCTGTTCCCTCCACATCTCACAAAACAAATGAATTGCACAATAACTTGTTTTGTCACTTTCATTCATTACCATCATTCAACCACTGTAACTTGTACGGATTGATATATTTTATTGTATTTAAACCTAATTTTTCAATCATAAAAGAAATCGTAACATTAGTACGACTACCACTACCACTAATCACAATATATACCTTATCATTTACAAGAATCTTACCATCTAATGTCAATTTAATCTCATCCTTTTCTTTCTCTTTAGGAATTTTTAGTTCATCTTTTCTATGATCAAATTCAATTTTACCATCGATTCTGTTCAATCTTGATTGTAAAGGTTTGAATTTTGTCTCTAACAACCTTTAAATCTCATGAGTAATGGCATGCATTTGTAAATTCGGTTGTTGTTAACCTTCTGGATTACATCCACTAACCTGTCATCTTTTTTTAAACCAAAGGAAACAATAGAAAATACTTTTAAAGCTTAGTACAAATAAAGAAATGAACCTCACAGTACACTAAAAAAAGTCTCACAAATCACTCCAAAGAAAGATCACTCCACAATTGCACTCAACACTTGTGTTTCACACGGGAGAATACTTGAATGATTTTTTTCTCCCTTTCTGTTCTAACCACATATAATTGTCTTTTTCCTATTGATCTCTCACAATCATTTTTTAAAGGAACTAATTCGATCTATCAAACTTGTTAATTGTGTCAACCTACAAAACAAATAACAAAGTTAAAAAAAACAAATGATTAAAACGAAAATATGACTATTAGATGATAATAAAGGTTGAAAATAAAAAAAAAAAACTAAAAAAAGAGAAAAAAAATGGTTGAAAATTAAAAACAAGTGAAATGAAGAATCTAGGATGATAATACAAAAGAAAATTCAATAACTTACTATAAAAGAAGTGCTTACAATGATCTTATCACCGAACAAACTTAAATAAGTCATTTCGGTTGATTTCTAAGCATTTCATGGCATAATATGAGCATCCTTCATCATTTTAACAAATCAATAAATTTTCTTTTCTATTATTTCAAATTAGATATATTTTATTTTTTATAAATTTTTTAAAAGTCAAACTTTGACTTTGAATTTTGAATTTTGAATTTTTGGATTTTTAAAAAATATCTATTTTCTTGATTTTGAGTATAGAACGTGTTAAAGTTCAACCTAAGCTTTGATACCATATGATATAGAGGTGTTGCTTTGTGAAACAATGATCCTCAAGTGTTTACGGATCTAAGATTGTAACAAGTACTTCCTTGTAATTAAACAAAACAAAAAACCAATTTTAGACTTAAAAAACATAAAATTAAGAAAGAAAACACAAAAGAAACAAATAAAGAAGTTGGAATTTTTGGGAAGATTCGAAGAAGGAAGAAGATAACTGCTTCTAACTTCATCCATGGCAGCCTTGAGTGCTTGAAAATGATAAACTTTGCTGGAGAAATTCTAAAAACTTGAACAATGATGAAATTGAAAGAATATGCAAAATAACGTATGCAAACCTGAATCAAAGGACTTGGACCCTCTAGATAGTAATCTAAGAACCCTAAGTATTACAATAAGTTTGACACAATAAACTAATTGAAATGTCAAATAAAATTCTAAAAAAAGTGTGAAACCTTGTTCTTTACAAAGTGTGAAAATATAGAAAGGAGAAAAGAAGGCCGAAATTACACTTGTGGCTATAATTAAAATAAAAATTAAATTTAAAACTTAAAATATAATCATTCATAATTCATTTGGCAGACATGCTTTCTTAGCGATAAGTTTGAATGTGCACAAGGTTACTATGTGTAACTAACATGTATGGCACACGCCTAGGACACCTTCCCCATGTGTAGGATAGGTTTCAACTACTTTAGATTATATTTCTCATGTGTAGGATAGGTTTCAACTACTTTAGGTCACATTCCCCATGTGTAGGATAAGTTTTAGCTACTGTAGGTCATTTAAGCTAGAGTTGAGCCAGTAGAGCTGAAGTTGAACTAGCTGGAGTTGAGTTTGCCCAAAGACTAATCATACAATGATTGTAAAGATATATTATATTTACCAATTTTATTAAATAAAGATATTATAATTATTTTTTTCATATATATATATATATATGTTTAACATAAACTAAAAAATAATGAAGTCCATATAAAATATAAGTATTATTATTAAAAGATCCTTAGTCATGTATTATTATGGATAATAATACACTTAAAATTAACATGTTATTGATTGATGTCAATGAGTTGTTATTGACTTAGAGATGTCATAATTAATACATGAATATGTTGTTAGAGAACAATATATTTGATTGACCCTCGATAAGCATATATCTTGATTATTATGTAATGGTCACGGTATTGCTTATAGTGAAAACTATATATATGATGCTTAGATTTAAGATCATTACTATCTCAACATATATTATTTTATGTTTTGGTGAAGTTAAACATGTTCTATAATTGATTCTACTATAAAAATTGACATTAAACATATTACAATATTTTTAGTGAGATGTGAATGATCGATATAGGATTTATCATTCTTATATAATAGGAAATATACCATATGTCGCTTGATTTAGACTAGAAATGCATGGCTATGCTCGAATAAGTTAATATGAGATATATCACAGATTATTCGTTAATAATAGTATACTCTAGATATGAAGAAAGAATAAATGAGCTATATAAGTGTGACTATTCCAAGACTTGTTCCTATTCTAGATATAAAAGGATAAAAGGGTATAACACATTAAGAGAGTTGGTCACGGACGTGTTACATCGAATCATGATCTCTTGTAACTTAGATGATAATGATATATTGCTAGATGTTACTCATTATTTATAATATTAGAATTGTTCTAATTATTATTACTAACATTACAATATGCCACTTATATACAATTTGATTGTATATATATACATGGTCACACCCATTGGTTGAAAAGGAGCAATTCATAAATGTCACTTATATACAATTTGATTGTATATATATATATGTGTGTATTATATATATATGATATATATATACGGATTATATTTAATACACATTAATCTTAAATTTAATAAAATGATATAATTAAAAAAATTATATCCTGTATCAAATTTGGATTAAATATAGATCTTGAATTTAAAAAAATAATTAAATTAATTATATTCCATATCAAATTTGGATTAAAAACCTAATTACTTGGGTGACACCTGTTAAAGGGAGGTTTTTGTCTAACAGTTGTTTTAACTTGATTTCGATTCTCAAAACCCTAGATCACGAAAAATAGTTTTTCGAGATACATTGTTCATAACAGTTTCTCAAGGAAGTGAATTGAGTAGAGGCTGAGACGACTTTTCGTGGAGGCTAAAGATTCGAATTGTTTGACCGATCATGATCGTAGCAGTTGTTATTGTTGTTTTTCAAGGAGGTCTTTGAGCTTTGAGCTAGGTCTTTGAGCTGCCTCGAGTTAAGGTGAGTTGCTTACACTCCTTTGAGCTTCTTTTGAGCTGAATATAACTCTCTTGAGCTGTTTCCCTTTATTGTACCTATATGAAAACAGATGTAACATTTCCACAAGCATTGTAAACTTATTGAAAACAATCAAATAAGCTAAAAACACAATGCATCTTATTATTTAAGCACACAACAAGCTATAAACATAATACTAAAAAACTTATGATGTATAATACTTAGTGAAAACATATAATACTTAGTAAATAATACAAAAATTTGTATTGACATCAATATGTAACACATTAAAAACTGTATTTTCTAAGGCACAAACACTATTAAATAATACAAAAATTTGTAAATACTTTAGAGAAAAAACTTCCCTGAATTGTTTTGTCTTAGGATGAAAAATTGTTGATGTTGTCAAGATCTTCGGGGAAGATGTAGATGTGCTCACATCAATATTTTAACTGGATTTTTAAATTTTGAAAGACATGAAAACATGTTTGATTGTATTTGAATTTTGAGTAGGGATGACAATTTGACTCGTCTCGTCGGGTCTCGACCCGACTCGATTGGGGCAGGATTTTTAATCTAAAAAATTTGAATTGGTTTGGGTCAGGTCGGAGTCGGAGTCAGTTTTAAGGTGAAAATTTCCCGACCCAACCCGACTCGGTATATTTATATATATTTTTATATATAATATTTAATATTTTTATTATTTTTTCCAAGTTGGGTCAGATTTATTTGGGTTTTTTTATTAAAATATCAGTGTCGGATCAGAGTTCGATTATGTTTTTTATAATATCGGGTTAGTGATAAAAAATATTGAGATCGAATTGGGTTGGGGTTGGGTTGAAGGACTTAAGTTTTGGGTCAGGGTTAGGACGACCAAAAACTTGACCCGATCCATTGCCATGCCTAAAACATATGCATATTGATTATTAATTATTCTTCAAATATCAGTTATTACTATTATCATATAATAAGAATACATACAAAATTATTCTACTATATATTGATGATCCTCAAAAAAAAATTCAATTAAATATTGGTGACTACATATATCATATATTTTAAAATTGTGATTGATTAATTATTCTTATATTAAGATTATTACATTCCAATATCATTAAACCTTGATTTTATTCGTAATGTCTTGATTATCTCATTAATAATGAAAATAATTGTTATTATTTGCTTTAATACGAAAACATTGATTAAACATTGAAGAGAAAAAGTTGTTTATACATTAAACAGTATAAGATCATTTTAGTTATTATATTTATTTATGTTACCAGAGGTTAATAATTGCATCAATTAATCATTCTTATTTATAGATCATTATAGTTGTTTAGAAGGATGAAGTCATGATTTCTATTCAGAGCACAAAGTATCTACATAATCAAGCAAAATAAAATATAATTTATTGTTGAGATAATTTTAAAAATATGCATATCATGTCTAACAAAATATAACACGTTCTTTCATATTATAAAAGTCATTTATAACTAAATCTACGTAAAATGTCTCAGTAAATTTTTTTCAATATATAATAATATATTATTAGGCAAGAACTTATTTTTTTTCTTGTTGCAAAGTCTAATTTTAATGTCGTTCATCACTGAAAATGATCGTTTGTAATAGTTGTAGAAATTGAAAGGGTAAGAATGAGACTTACCACTCTATACACATGAGTGTAAATATCAAACTTTCTTATTTTCACTAATCATTGACATAAATCCGAAATAGTTTTCGAACTTTTAAAATCTGAAAGTTATCGCATATGATCAAAATGCTCAAGTTGCATCCTTAATTGAATCATCTCATGTTCAACAAAATTCAAAGGATAGAATTTATGAATCATTTGATAAATTTATCACTTCTAATTGAAGTGTGCTTCTCCTTTCGATCTAATATTAAATTAAGACTAAATAATTTCATTGTATAATAATTGAACTTATCATTCAATTTTTGTAATTGAGTATAAATCACAATATTGAAGGTATCTATTTTATAATGATGTTCTAATATAATATCATCTTATTGATGGCAAGCTTTTTCTTTTCTTGCAAGATAAATTTTTTTTTCATAAGTTGTAAGATAAAAACAAACTCAAAAAAAATTATTACTCGTGTGCAACATCTATTTCTACACGCTGAGCTTAAGTAGCACCATCATCAATAATTTTCAATAAAATTTTGCATGTTTCACTAACACATGTTGATTAAGCTAAAAACAGATGTCAAATGTGAACTCCATCGAGTATCTTCTAGTCTTTGAAAGTACCAATTTGATTAAGTTTTCTTTTCACTTTGAAGGTCATCAATACCAACTAAATAAAAAAAATATTTACAATATGAACAATTTTTAATTGATCAATATGCTTTCATGAGACACCAACTATATTTATAATGAAACTCAATTTAGTAAGAAATGATAAATACGTGACTTCGTTTGAAGTAGCAACTAATATCAATTGTAGACGATGTGCCATACAATAAACATAATAAGCATACGAGCATGCATTTGAAATAAGCCCTTTAAGTCATTCTATTCACCTCTCATATTATTTGAACCATTATAGCCACGTCCTCGAATGTTATGAATATCCACATTAAATTGATAAAGGGCAAAAAATATTCTATCTTTTAATGTAGATGTAATTGTATCTTTAACACGAACAAGATTAAAAAATCGTTTTACATGTCATGCATAAAAAATCCTACACCCTTGTAATGCAAGTATACACTTATCAAGTTATAGTATAAAAGGTTGTCGATCCCATGAGGAATGGTTTTACATACATAATTTATCGCTCCTACACAAAAAAATAAAAACACAAGTAGATTTAATTTGTTTTAATGATCAAACTAAATAAACTAACTAAGCAATTAAAGTAGATGATCAAGAAATCAAGATATAGAAGTAGGTTAGGTTAGATTACTTCGTAGTTTGGATTTAGAATGTAATTGTCTTGTTCTTAGAATGCAAAGTCAAGTTACCACCTCGGCAGGTCGCTAAAGGGTTATCTTGGCTGCCTCAATAAGATTATGCATTAACGACAAGTTGATGATTCATAGTTTGACAAAACATTCTTTGATGACTCCTCCTTATACTAATTCAGAGTGCTATTGGTGATCATGTCTTGATGATGCCTCCACACATGAATCAAGAATAAACATCAACCGATATTACGTTCATTTTAGTCACTAAAATCCTAACTTTTCCTAAGCCATATTAGTTTTTACTAAAGTAGATAAAAATCGTGTTTACTCCTTTTGTGAGTTTAACTCTCCATATGTTAGATAAATGTATTTTTCCTCACATACTTCTATCCCAAGCTTAAAAGTAAGAAAGAATAATTGCCAAGGGTAAACAAACTATGAATTCAAACTTGCATTGATAAGAACTAAACAAATTATAATTTTTCTTTCACAACTACTCGACAAATAACCTAGGCCTTATGGAAGGTTTAAAACATGGTGCTCGAGATGTCGGCTAGGATTTTATAATGACTCTTTGGATTCAAGATTTCTCGATGTCTTTTCTTTACCTATGGTATGATATTTATAAGCTAAACCTAGGCATACTTCTCTATTTTGATCCTACCATCACCTTACCCCCATTACGACCCTGCTTAAAGACTTCTTGACTTTTTTCATCATGTTCAATCTTTAGTAGTGGAGATTATATTTATTTACAAGCTTATGGTGACCTTAAACACTTTGACCCTAAACACTTTGAGAAAAAAGAGTGAATCCTTATGAGGGTATCAAGTATTGCTTCATTAAATTAGCAAAGAATTGAAATGTCTTATTTTGCTTAAACTCTTTACCAGTCTTGCCACTTTCTTGATTGTTTCTTAGGTGCAACAATTGCTTTGATTTTCTTTCATTGAAGAGATTGAGGTATGCAGTGAATTAAAGGATGACAACTTGTGATTTTAGTATGTTAATTGAGGAATGCTTGAGGACAAACATTAAACAAGTCGGGGGAACTTGATATGTGCTCAGAATAATTAATTGTAACACCCTCAAATCGGTGTCACATTGGGCCTCCAGCCCAAAACCTGTATTTCAAAATTTCTTCTAAAGTCCACTAAGATAATTCCAAAATCAAATCCAAATATGACTCATAAAATTCATTCAAGTTAAAACATAATCCCAAAATAATTTAAAATAACCATAGCTCCAAAATATTACAAACTCATTTAAAACATTCAACCCAAATAAATAAACAAAGTTACAATTACATATAGGGTTCAACATAGTATTAGCCCACTACATCTATAATTTTACTTTGACACATAGTCGATGCTGAAATCCAAACCTCGATGGTGCTCCTCCGAACCCGCTTCACCTAACTTACGCACGAAAACATATTTCGAACGCTGAGCTATAAAAGCTCAATGGGTACGTCGAACTCGGCCAACATTATGCATATCATAAGCAGTAAAACAAAGCATATAAATATCGTGCATGACATGATGGTCTAGCATGCTTGCCTATCTCATGTCATAGATGAATGTATACTAACACATACAGCATATACATGTCAAATAACTAACTCAAGGTAGTGAGTCCCGCGTCCACACAGCATCAGGATCCTACACTACGAGTAGGGCCGCGTCCACACAGCATTGGGATCCCATACTCGAGAATGAGGCCCGCGTCCACACAGCATCAGGATCCTCCAAATCCCATACTCAGAACGTCACATTGAGTATCTTTGAAGGAGACCCGCATCCACACAACATCGGGATCCTACATTCGAGATGATCATCAAACATCACTCGGAATGTTACATTGGATGACCTTCGACGTGTTGCAACACTTTTGGATATCCAGATTTCCATCAAACAAAGACAGAACACACACAAAGATTCACCTAGGATTCTCACATCATGATGTAATAAGACTTAATCACAATTTAGTCTTTCAGGGTTAAAAACATCAATCTTAATTTAATAATTCAGTTCATTACTTTTAAGATTCATTAGGACCCTTAACTATAATTATCGAACCTCATTCTTTGTGTTCTTAAGCAAGATTTCACTAGGGTTTCGATACTCCCTAAGTGGGGTATCAGAACTCCCTATATCAATACCCTTACAAAGAGGGTATCGGAACACCAGGTATCGATACTGGTACCGATACCTGCTTTGACCAACTCAAAGGTCAACTAAGGAAGGTTATCTGTTTCGATACTGGTATTGAACCGGAGATGCCACTAGAAGGTATCGTATCGAAACAAGGTTCCATACGTCTATTCATCCAGCATATTTTTCTCTCAAGGGTATCGATACTCGGGCCACAGGTATCGATACCCCCTACATGAAACTGCAGGTTTCACTTGAAAACTTCTAAGGATCCTTTCCAAACTTACTCTAATCGATTCTAAAGTGTTCCTGCTTGATATTATGATTATTTGGAATGTTTTAACATCATTTTCTAGCTCTTAATCACATCAATACGAAGATCACCATTAATAGCTCTCAAGCTACAACTCAAGCATTCATGCATAAAAACCTAGATGTATTCTAGCTACCATGGAATGCATGATGATTAGAAAAGTTGAGAGTACAACCTTAGCCAAAGCAATAGGAAAATGAGCTCCTCTTTCACACCCACAAAGGTAAAGGCTCGGTAACGGGCAAGTTTCTCAATAGGTGCCCTACTCGGTGCAACATTAATAGGAGCAGGAGGACGATCCTGCCTTAGATCTGATACTAACTGATCAAACATTCCTTTCATGCTCAAGAGTCATTCTCTTTGGACATCTTGTATTACCGGGGCTACCTGCTCAGGGGCAGCTTCTATCGGTGGTAGTTTTTGTTCTACTGGAGGATTCTATTCCATCCTCAAGCTCTCATTCTCATTAGACGAACCTTCGGGACTTTCATCACCCAAGGCCAGTCTCGTGTCAACCATACTACAAAAGATAGACAAATTTATTCAATTAAACAAGAACACAAACAAGTATGGTATAAAAACTCCTAGGTGGCATCGTTCAATCCTATATGATGCATGCACGTTTCTTTCGGTCCGAGAATCACGTAACCGAAAGCTCTGATACCAACAAAATGTGACACCCTCACCCCGGGTTAAGAGACAAAGGAGTCGACTGGATATTCATACTTGTAATTTAGACCAAACTTGAGTTTAATTATAAAACGTCTCGGTAATTTGTAAGTCAATTCAGGTCAATTAAATGTAATGGTTACTAATTTTGGGTCCAATTTTAAACCTTTCAATTAAGATTGTACTCATTAACTCTAACTTAACTACCATTCCAATTCGATCTCATTATTCAATGTTAATGTACCATTAATTCAAGTCTCGTTATAGATCTTAATTCGATTTGTTTAATCACCCTTAAGGATATCTTATTGATCAAGTCAATTTTTATTTTCAAATTTAACTTCATTAGCTATAGGTATCGATACCCCTATAGGAAGGTATCGGAACAGGGGTATCGATTCTAGTTTCAATACAGGTTGCCTACGTTGACTCGTTGACTAAGGCTGGGGAGCCTGTTTCGATACAAGCATCGGTAACAAAAGTTTCTGAAAGCTCCAGTATTGAACCAGGTATCGATACTGGCCTTCCTAATGAATTCAAGGCTTTAGGCATGAAGGTTTGATATCGGTACAAGCATCGGTACCAAAAGTTTCTGCTAAGGGTGGTATCGATACTCAAGCTAGTGGTATCGATACCCCTGCTCGAAATGGGCAATTTCAAGCTTTTAAACACTTAAGCACATTTCTATAGACTTACATTTAATCTCAATCACCCCTAGACCTTAGGGGACATATCCAACACACTAGGCAACCCTAGCAACTTACCTAGACCACTTACTAAGTCTAGTATCATTAATTTTAGCCATTGAACAATCTAATACTTATGTTATCACATTTTCTCCATGGCAATTAAACTAATTCCTCTTACCATGTACATTTGACAAGGACCACTCTGGATGCATCCTATGTCATTCTTAACCTTAAAGGGGTCATTTAACATATTTAGGCTCCATCTACAACCTAACCAATGCATATAATGCCCGATTCAAAACTCACATCATTGTCTAATCCAATCTTACCTTAGCCTATGACCTACATGTTAGACCATAGGACTCATCATTCGCATGTTAATACACAATACCCTAGCTAAGTTTCCATGAGCAATCCACAACCATGTCAAAACTAGTCAAGCATGGTGATGCCTTATGGCTTATAAAACCAAGTCAATGAACAAGACTCATGCACAAATATATATATATATATATATATATATATACAAGCCATGGGCCAAGCCCTCCAATGCATGAACTAACAAAAAATGAATACTAATGCCACCATACTAAGAGTTAACATGAGTTCAAAATACCATACTCTAGCTTGCTTTGTGCCTTGCTCCGATTCAATCTTGATCTAACTCTCTAGCTCGATTACCTGTTGTTTTGGGAAGGAGAAAACAAAAGAGTGTAAGTACTAAGAAGTACTTAGTGAGGCAGCCATAGTCTAACCATATTAGACATGAAACATATAACAAACAACATACTTATTTCAATCATCATATCAAGATCATGGTATTCCAAATGGCATACTTCAATTAAGCAAAGGTAACAATTCATGGCATTAGTTCTTACAATATACAAGTTCATCAATAACCAATTTCATAGGCAACATGCTTTCATGCTTACATTTCTAACATTCCTATCAATGTCATGTTCAATATGCTCAACTAGCATAAAAATCAATGCACCTATCTCATTACTCATTTTCATTTCTCAAGTTCAATAATCATTTATAGCAAGGGCTACACTTAGCCATATATTCATTTTTCCAATATCAATAATTATTTTTCAATCAAGTGCTACTCATAGCAATAATCACATTTCAATGTTCAATATCCATGGTCAAGTGTCAATACTCCTCAAGTCAATGTATGTATATACAATTTTACATTTAATCCTTAACTTCTCGTTTTAGTTTCGTGTATTGCCTTGGTATAGTAGGACAAGGTAAGCGAGTCATCAAGAGTGTCACGAAGACACTAAATAAGAGTACCACAAAGACACTAACAAGAGTATCATAAAGATACTAACAAGAGATAGCCAAGGTATCTAACAATTGGTGACTAACCACCAAATCACAGTATCCATAGTACCAAACAAGAGTACCGAAGTACTAAACAAGAGTGTTAAGCACTAAACAATGAGCTCAAGACCCTAGGCATGCCGTACTACCTATGACCACTATAGACCAAGGCTCAATATCATTTCAATATCCATTTGATCATTTTTCTTTTTAAATCATATAATCAAGTTCATATTATCATGAGAAAGTATCCAATACAAGCTATAACAAAGGCAATTTATCATGCTTCAATCATTTCCTCTAAGCAATTTAATTCACATTAACAATGTCAAATGTTCATAACATGTCACCAATACATGTACATCATAATAACAATAACATGCATATCATGCTATCAACCAATGAACATATCATTACAATCATACTCCATGCATGGTTTGCGTACCTGACATTCGTAGCCGCGTGCCATTACTTACCTCGGCATTTCCAAGCAATGCATATGTGCTAAGCTAGTTCTAATACTCTAGCAAGCAAGTTATTCAATCAACAAGTCATTTTACATTAATCCTCCTTCCCTTTTTACCGAATATGGATTAATCAATTTACATGGCATATCAATTTCAATTAACAAAAGATGGTTAGGACCTAGGTTCCTAACCCTAAGGTTTGCCACACTCACCAATTCTCCAAGCTACTAAGGGTTGTAGATCGCAACCCCTTTGTCTCGTTTCCTTGTTGCTTCGAGCCTCTCTTGCTCTTCAACTTCTTCTCTCGGGTTATCTAACAATCCATATACAATAGCTATGTATCAATACATTTTCAATCATCTATTTCAAGTGTTTTCAAGCTTAAACAATATAAACATATACATTTGTTCATTACGGACAGTTTCGCTACCCTTTGACGAAATAAACATATCTTTTAGCTCCGATGCCCGATTTTAGCCCATTTTACCTTGTTGGAAAGCTAGAATAATCCTCTACAAGGTAAAATTAACCTTACATTTTAATTTCTATTCGATTATCTCCAGATTTCATTTGAAACAGACCCGGCCGGATTTCCAGGACTGCTCGGGTAGCCCTACGGAACAGCTTATATCTTTCTCTACCGAACTCGGATTAAGGTCCCATAAATTTTCACTTAAACTAGGTATACATGAGTATCATTGTCTAAAGTTTCAGCTCTAAATTCCTTAAATCCCGACCTAGGGAAATTCTCAAAGTTGGCTACTCGGAATAAAATTTTTAGGCTATTTTCGGCTAAGTTCCCTTTTGTAGTTCAATCCCTAATTCTCAACCCTTCTCCAAGAATTTCCAGCACCTTCACATGGAATTAATGTCTTTAAATCCACTCTACAACAATTTAGGAGGTCAAATATTACACATGCAATATTTATAAAAAGATCTAAACCTCAAACCTTAAACTCATTGCTCATGATTCAAAGAACCCACAACCAAATAATTCTAATTTTGGATTAAGCCTTCAACAACCCAATCTAACTTAAAAGCATCAAAAAGTTTCTAAAATCCAAGAACCGAAGCTTTTAACTTTTCGATTAGGGAGAAAGGAGCTTACCAAAACCTTTTAATCTCGATTCCTCTTGTCTATTTATCTAACCATGCATGGGTTTGAAGCTCTCTCCCTCTACTTCCATGGAGACCTTCTCTTTCTTCTATTTTTTGTATTTCACGTGAGAATGGGGAGGAAGAAGCCAATTTTTGGCTGATTTTGTTTCTCATTAATTGGTGGTGAAATGACTCTTTTGCCCCCTTTTAATAAACTAGGTTTGGTTCTTTACAATGGGTAGTCTAGGGAACTCTAATATTTCTCATGCAATATTCTAGTTTCTCATTTGATTTAATTTAGTCACTTCTTTTAATTTAATTAATCGTGTTGTTCGACTTAAATTTAGAATCCGATCGAATTATTTACTAACCCGATTTTTGGGGTGTTACACCAACTACGAACAAAGTCCACAACACAACACCGAAGCATATCCTTCAAGATCTGGATAACTCTATTAGACGGTACATCATTCAGGATGAAAAGCAGTACTAAAGTGCAACTTGATGTCTAAAGCCTCATGGATCGACCTCCACAACCTTGCTGTAAACCTCGGATCCCTATTCGATATGATCGACGATCACACTCCGTGTAACCTCACTATCTCTTTGATGTACAACCAAGCCAACTTTTCTAAACTGAAGTCCATCCTCACCGGTAAGAAGTGAGCTGACTTGGTCAACCGGTCAACTATAACCCATATAGCATCATGCTTCCTCAATGTCATTGGTAACCCGGTGACAAAGTCCATGGTCACTCGATCCCACTTCTACTATGGAATCTAGACAGGCTGAAGCAAACCTAAAGGAACCTGATGTTCCTCTTTCACTTGCTGACAAGCTAAACACCTTATCATAAACTCTAAGATATCTCTTTTCATACATGGCCACTAGAAGAAGGAACGAAGATCCTGATACATCTTGTTACTCCCTAGATGAACAGAAAAAGGACTACGATGAGTTTCCCTCAAGATACGATCTCTCATATCCTCTAAAGTGGGAACACACAACCGGCCCTGAAAGTACAAGAACCCACCATCTCGTACCTTAAACTCTAACGACTCACCTCTCTGAATAACCTCTAGTTGAGCTACCAACTCCTCGTCTAACACATGTGCCTTATTTATCTTTTGAACAAGCATGGGCTCCACACACAACTCCGTTAAAAGACCTCTATCATTTGTCATACTCAACCGAACAAACAAGGCTCTCAAGTCCGAAATAGACTTCCGACTCAAAGTATCAACGACCATATTCGCCTCGCTGGGATGATACTCTATGACACAGTTATAGTCCTTTAACAACTCTATCCACTGATGTTGTCTCATATTCAACTCTTTCGGGGTAAACAGATACTTCAAAATCTTATGGTCAGTGTAGATGCAACATTTCTCCCCTAGAGAAAATGCCTCCATATCTTCAAAGCGAAGATAATTGTTGCAAGCTCAAGATCTTGCATAGGATAGTTCCTTTCATGGGGTTTTAACTGCCTCGAGACGTAAGCAACCACCTTAGCCTCTTGCATAAGCACAAAACCCAACCCATTCAAGGAAGAATCACTAAACACCACATAATCTTTTCCTGGTTTCGATTGCGTCAAGACCGGTGCCTCTGTAAGATAAGTTTTCAACTGCTCAAACCTCTGTTGTCTTCTGTCATTCCATAAAAAAGGAACACCTTTCTGGAGCAACTTGGTCAAAGGCGCCGCTATGATCGAAAAACCTTTAACGAACCTCCTGAAGTACACGGCAAGTCCAAGAAAAGTACAGACTTTCGATACATTCCTTGGTGGTTTCCACTCCATCATGGCTTGGATCTTTTGAGGATCCAATCAGATTCCATCCGCTGCAACTATGTGGCCAAGAAACGCCACCTAAGACAACCAGAACTCATACTTACTGAACTTGGCGTACATACACCTATCTCTCAACACTTGAAAAACCACTCTTAGGTGATAGTCATGCTCTTCCATTGAGCGTGAATACACCAAGATATCATCGATGAACACAACCACAAAATGATCTAGGTACGGCTGGAAGATTTAGTTTATCAAGTCCATAAAAGTTGCAGGTGCATTAGTGAGCCCAAACGGCATCACTAGAAACTCATAATGTTCGTACCGCGTCCTAAAAGCGGTCTTTTAGACATCCTCATCCACCACCTTTAATTGATAGTACCTTGACCTTAGATCGATCTTAGAAAATACACGGGCACCCCTCAACTGATGAAACAGGCCATCGATCCTAGACAGAGGATAACGGTTCTTGCTCATGACCTTATTGAGCTGACGGTAGTCGATGCACATCCTCATCGATCCGTCCTTCTTCTTTACAAACAAAATCGGTGCACCCCATGGTGACACACTTGGTCTGATAAAATCTCTCTCAAGCAACTCCTGGATCTACTATTTCAACTCTCTCATCTTTGCTGGTGCCATATGATATGGCGCTATGGACACCGATGGCGTGCCTGACAACACCTCTATCCGGAACTCCAACTTACGATAAGGAGGTAAATCAGGCAACTCCTCCGGAAACATATCGGGATACTCATAAACTGTTCTCAAACTCTCTAAGGTTGAACTTTCGACACTTACATCCGCCACATGAGCTAAGAAAGCCTCATAACCCTGTTGGATCAACCTCTGAGATGCTAAAGCTAACACAACATTCGGTAGAAACGAGTTTCTCTCACCCCTCACCACAAGCTTAGAACCATCAGCCACTTGGAGCTTCAAGATCTTAGATCTACGCCATAAACTTGCGACGTGTTTGAAAAACCAATCCATTCTTAGGATTGCATCGAACTCCTAAAACGGCAAGACCATAAGATCGTCCGGGAAGATAGATCCTTTCATCTCGATCGGACACCTCCGGTAAACCTTATCCACCAGCACATCCAACCCCAATAGGCTTGTCACACGAACCCCTACCTCGAGATCCTTCGCTGGCATCCCCTACTACTGAGATATCCCACTATGGATATATGAGTGGGTAGACCCCGAGTCCACAAGAGCAACTATAGAAACTGAAAACATACTAAACGTACCTGAGATCACATCTGTAGCAGCACAGTCCTCTTGTGCCCTCATCGTTTATTGTCTCACCAGTGCTCTAGTAGTGGACTGAAAGGTGCCTCGTGATGCATGACTAGCTCCGCCACGCGAAAACCCACGACCCATCTGGGCCTGAAATACAGTCCTCTGAGCTTGACCTGGGGGTGACGTCACAACCTTAGGGAAATCCCTCACGAAGTGATCCAAAGACCCACACTGAAAGCAAACTCTGGCATTGCCCCAACACTGCCCTTGATGATTCCGGCCATACTGGTTGCAAACCTATATACTAGCACTACGTTGTAGACCTTCCAGACCCCTAGCAGAAGAAGACACGGATTGCCTCCTACGTCCCATAGACTCTAACCTCTGGTTTGACTCTGAACCCTGATTTGATGTTCCTCAGTTTTGGTTTCAACGGTTGTACTCCTACCGGAGTGAGACTAAGAGTTACCCGTATGACTCTGACTGGTTCCACCGGAGACTCCCTAGCCAACAAACGATTCATAGTTCAAACCCTAAACCTGTTCAAGGGATTTAGCATTGACAGCTAACTCTGAAAACACCTTAGGCGATGTAGCAGTCAGATAAGTCTGGATCTCCTTCCTCAAACCTCTTACATCTCATCTTTTCTATAGCAACAAGCTCTAGGGCATACCGGCTCAACTGAAGAAACTTTTTCTCATAAGCAAAGACCGAATGATTTCCCTAAACCAGATGGGTAAACCGCTCCCTCAAGGTGTCGATGTGAGTCTCGCCTACATACTTACTCTCAAACTCCTCAAGAAAGTCCTCCCACTTGGGACGATAAGGATACCAACCCTGCTCAACCGTCTCCCACTATTCTCTCACGTTGCCCTAGAGAAGCGACAACACACAAGACAACTTATCCTTCGATCTTAGCCTCATCTGCCTCATTATCCACCTTTATTCATGTAACCACTGATCTTTTTGCACGGGATTATCCTGTCCCGTATCAAAGAAGTCGACAGCTCCCTGTCTCCGTACCTTCTCAACCGGTGCCTCACGAAGTGTAGAGTATAACCTCGGTATAGCTCTCATGATCCGGCGCAAGGTTCGAATCAACTAAGCAAAGTAGTTGGACCCTTGGCCAACAGCATCTCCCGATGGCACATCCTCATTGGGTTCATACTCTTAGTCGGAGTCTCCTCCTTGAGAAACCAAGCTCTCATCCTGATCTCTCACACGTCTGGACATACTTAACAGCTTCTGCACAACAACAACAATAACACACAGGATTACACCGTCGAAATTTCAACTTTAAAAGAAGTAATATATAGACTCGTGGGCATGTACATGTCTAACACCCATATAGCAAACTAGACTCCCTCAGGGACTTTCTAGAACCGAATAAACCGAAGCTCTGATACATCTAAATGTAACACCATCAACCCGATGTCACATTGAGCCTCCGGCCCAAAACCTGTATTTCAAAATTTCTTCTAAAGTCCATTAAGATATTTCCAAAATCATGTCCAAATATGATTCATAAAATTCATTCAAGTTAAAACATAAGCCCAAAATAATTTAAAGTAACCATAGCTCCAAAATATTACAAATCCATTTAAAATATTTGACCCAAATAAATAAACGGAGTTATAATTACATATAGAGTTCAACATAGTACTAGCCCACTACATCTATAACTATATTTTGACACATAGTCGATGTTGAAATCTAAACCTCGATGGTGCTCCTCCAAACCCGCTTTACCTAACCTACACACAAAAACACATTTCGGACGCTGAGCTATAAAAGCTCAGTGGGTACGCCGAACTCGGCTAACATTATACATGTCATAAGCAGTAAAGCAAAGAATATAAATGTCGTACATGACATGATGGTCAAGCATATTTGCCTATCTTATGGTATAAATGGAGAAAAGATAGAGAAGAGGAGGAAGATAAAGGGTGACTTCACCCACTGATTTCTCTACACAAAAACATAACACCCCTCCCCTCTCTTTCATCCTTTTTATCATTTACTAAAATGCCCCTATCTCAAACTCCTAAAGCCTAACACCATTCTAAGCCTGATAAGTGCTCAACTCACTATCACTTTTTACACTTTTCATGGGCTATAATTACCAATTCTACACTCACTTGAATCAATGCATGTACTTAATATGAACTATTTAGGGATTTTGGTGTTAAAGATAATATTTACAAGGCAAGCTTTACTGCATTTTTGTATCTGTGCAAGAAGAAGTATTGCCGCGACAGCAACTGAGGCCGAGGCAGGACCTGATGCCGAGGCGGCAGAGGACAAGTAGCTATGTGGTAGGCAAGCTGAGAAGAAAAATGAGGAGAACGTTGCTGGACAAGAAGCCGAAGGATTGGATTTGGATCGCACGAGGAAAGCCCAAGACAAGGCCACGTGGGAGAGCCTCCTAATTGGAATAAACTTGGAAATATTTTATTTATGTACATGACTTGTTCCCTACTCCAAGTTGTATTCTACTTATGAAAGGTTTGCCTTAGGCCAAGCCTATATAAGACATAGCCGTCCAAGGAGAAGAGAAACCATTAGACAATTAGACAATTCGGAATATAGAGAGCTTAGCCAACTTCATCTTTAGTTTTTCTTTCCTTTTCATTATGTTCTAAGTTTGTTTAGGCTTAGGTGAAGGTTGTAAAGTATTAGTGTGAGGAAGTTAAACTTTGTTTCTTGTTTCCAATGCAATAAAATATCGGAGTTTGCTTATTCTTTGCCATTCCTTGTTCTTGTATTCAAGCTCGATAGAGAAGTTTGTGAGTAATCCATTTATCTAATATCGAGAGAGTTCGATTCACGAAAGAAATAAGTACGATATTTCAATTGGGAAACACTAACTCGACCTAGAGATAGGTTAAGAGTTTCAACGGCTAAGAGAAGTGTAAGATTGGTTGGTGAATATAAACAATTCACGCCGAGAGGTATCATCAAGGACTGATCATCAATAGTACTTCGACTTAGAGATAAGCGGAGGCACTAAAGGACACTTTGCCTAACTTTGATAAAGTCTTCCCAAGAGCAAGAGATAGTCGTGGCGGACGAGCATCATCATTGTCGAGGCAGTAATCTGTAGTACTCCGAGGCAGTGTTGTGTGATTGTATTGAGCAATAAGATTAAAGCAAGCATATTAAGTATACCAATCCCTGTGGAGACGATACACGATTTACTCATCACTTTATTACTTGGCGACGTGTTTACTAGCACTAAATTGTGCATATTTAGCACGCATCAAGTTTTTGGCACCGTTATCGGGGATTGACAACTAAATTTTGTTTTCTTTATTTTCTTTTTTTAGCTATTTTATTTTTATTTTTATTTTATTTTGGTTTATTTTTGGTGTATGACCAGGGCCAACCCTAGAAATCCTTTGAACGCGTTAGATCCAGAAATCGAACGTACACATCAAAGGTTGAGGAGATAAATCCAAGGAGCTAGGGCAAGCCATCAAGGAAACCAAGCAGAACAGAACTTATCTATCGGCAATGGAGGCTGATGAGTGCGTAAAAGGCAGTTATTTACTACCCTTCTTATGGTACTTTATGCACCTAATATGCACCCACTTGAACCGAATCATGTACTCTTTTCTCAAATAATGGATTTTCTGTTATCAACACATACAAAGTTAATATTTATAGAGAATCCAGATATTATTATAATTTTTGTACATGCAGAAATATCCAGAGCCGAAGCGGCAGAAAAGCTATGTTGAGGCCGAGGTAGAAGACTGGTTGCGGCAGAATCCAGTGTGGCAGCACCAACAATGGAAGCACATTGAAAGATAAAAATATAGAGAATATTCTGTAAGACACAGCGTATCAATTAGACCAGGCTAGCGTGCTCAAAGCCCGATTCAAAGAACAAGTGGGAAAACCTTTCTAGAAGGCGACAAACTTGGAAATATCAGAATCATTGAAGAAGACTTGTTCCCTACTCCAAGTTAAAGTCTATTTAGGAAAGGTTTGCCCTAGGTTAAGACTATAAATATACTAGCCAACCATATTGTCTATGAGAGACGATTTGTAGAGAAAATCCTTCCTCCCCAAGAATTGTACTTCCACGATAACATGTTCTAAACTTATTAGGGATAGGTGAAGGTTGTCGATATTAGTGAGAGGAGATTAATTTTTGTATTCTTGTTATTATGCAATAAAATCAGAGTTTGCTTATCCTATTGCTATTCTTTGTTATTGTATCCAAGCCCGAGAGGGAAGTTTGCAAGTAATCTATTTATCTAGCATCGAGAGGTGTAGATTCACGAAAGGGATAAGTACGATATTGGCGACACTAACTCGGCCTATACCCTTATAGAGGCACTAAGGGGTAGGTTAAGAGTTTCAGTAGCTAAAAGAAGTGTTGGGTTGGTTGGTGGTTATCTTTGGTTTACGCCGAGAGGTATCGTCAAGGACTGAGCATCAATAGCATTTTAACTCAGAGATGAGCGGAGTCACTTACGGAAACTTTGCTAAACTTTGATACTTCTGCCCACGAGTAAGAGATTACCGCGGTAGAGGAGCACCAGCATTGCCGAGGCAGTATCTGCAGTACTATTGAAATAGTGTTGTGTGATTGTATTGAACAAGAAGATCAATTGAATCCACTAATTGGTGCGACTGTATCCTACCCACTTTCTCTATAATCGTTCTCAACTCTTTATTTTATGCTTTGTTATTTAATTATTTAGTTAGATAAAACAAACCATCTTATTTGTTTTTTATTTTATTCTCAGGAGCAAGGGAACAAAGAAAGACATATTAAGTATATCAATCCTTGTGGAGACGATATACGATATACTTATCATTTTATTACTTGACGACGTGTACACTTGCACTCAAAATAGCGCTTATATCATGCCTATCAGAGGCCTTTCGCCGCCACCACTATCGTGGTAGCTAACTGTCAGAGGCTTCCTGGAGGAAGATTTAAATGGGTTAAATTAAATCTTGGAGTAGTCACACCTAAAATAGAAGCAATCCACTTTGAACTGAAACCTGTCATGTTCAATATGCTAAATACTATTGGACAGTTTGGTGGGTCAATGACAGAAGATGTCAGGCAACATTTTAAGTCATTCATGGAAATATGCAACTCTTTCAAAATTCAAGGAGTCCATGAAGATATCTTAAGATTGAAGTTATTTCCCTATTCACTGAGGGATAGTGGAAAAACTTGGCTAAATAGCATTCCAGCAGGATCAATAGGATCTTAGAGTGAATTATGCCGAGATTTCATTACACCCTTTAATCCTACTAATTTATATGATAGAATTCGTAATGAAATTACTTCTTTTCAATAGGCTGATAACGAACCTATGTACGAGGCATGAGAGCGCTATAGAGAGTTATTGCACAAGTGTCATTTGCATGGATTTCCACTATGGACACAAGTGACCATGTTCTTTAATGCCACCAATGCCCCGACAAGGATGATGTTAGATGCCTCGGCAAATGGAACACTCCTGGACAAAGAACTTGAGGAAGCTATTGAGATACTAAACAAACTCGCAAAAAACAATTTTTAATTTCCTACATCTAGGCGATGAGGAATAAGACGCCAAGCCACAGTGAATGAATTAGAAACATCAAATTCAGTGGCAGCACAATTGACCTCTCTTACCAAGATGGTATAAAATATGCAGCTACAACAAAACACCCATAAGGTTAAGGCCATTGATTCCTTTTACAATTTATGTGGAGGTAACCATAATTCTTCTGAGTGTATGCAGAATCAAGAGTCTAGCATGTATGTTGGAAACTATAACAGAAACAATATGATGCCTAACACATACAACCCCTCATGGAAGAGGCATCCAAACTTTTCATGGAACAATCCAAACAATGCCTTGAATCCAACTACTCAACCCCCAGGATTCCAGCAACAAATACAACATCTATCGCAACAACAGGTCCAGCAGCCTATGTCGCAACAGCAGATGCATCAGCAGAAGTCTGTAAGTTCTCTGGAAAATTCTCTGAAAGCACTCATGATGAAAACTGAATCATACATGGCAGAGAACAGTAACTTCATGAAAAGAACAGATGCATTTATAAATAGTACTGAGATGAGGTTACAGAACCAAGAGGCAGCAATAAAGGTACTGGAAACTCAAGTTGGGCAATTTGCCCAGAACATAAAAACTAGACCACAAGGAAGATTATGTAATAATATTGAAGTTGCTAAGGTAATAGGCCATGAACAGTGCAAAGCAATCACTACTAGGAGTGGTCTACAGTTGATAAAAAAGATAGGAATTCTAGCAGGCTAAGTCCAACCAACAGAACCAAAAAAAGAGGATTTGGATGCTGGACAAACTGATCATGTTCTAGCAGATAACACTATCCCAGTAGAGCACTCGACAGTACCTGAACAACCAGCCAAGACAGCAACAGACACAGTGGTTTCAGGTATTAAATTTTAAACTAAAGAAACCCTGGATGAGATAAGAGAACCACCACCCTTCCCACAAAGGTTAAAATAGCAAAAATAGGACCATCAATTTAATAAATTTCTTGATATTTTAAAGCAAGTCCACATCAACTTACCATTTGTAGAGGTAATTGAACAAATGCCTAATTATGCTAAATTCTTGAAAGACATTGTGTCTAAGAGAAAGAGACTAGGTAAGTTTGAAACAGTGGCTGCTACCGAAGGATACATGGCAATGATACACAATAGCATGCCACCAAAATTGAAGGATCCTAAATGCTTTACCATACCTTGTGCAATAGGTAACCACTACGAAGGTAAGGCCCTATATGACCTTGGAGCAAGCATCAATCTAATTCCCAAATCTGTCTTTCAAAAGCTTGGAATATGAAGGGCAAAACCCATAACTGTGATGCTCCAGCTTGCAGATCGATCATACGTGCAACCCGAATGAAAAATCAAGGACATACTGGTAAGAGTGGATAAATTTATTTTTTCCGCTGACTTTCTTGTCCTTGATTATGAAGCAGATGATAATGCATTGATCATCCTTGGGAGACCTTTCCTTACGACTGGACGAACACTAATTGATGTGGAAAAAGGAGAGTTGACAATGAGGGTCAATGACCAACAAGTCAAACTCAATGCCTTCCACAATTTGAAAAGGTATGATGATGCAGAAGAGTGCAAAGTTCTTCACACCATAAATGCAGGCATAGAAATATCCTGTTTCAACAGTTACTGCCTTGGCGGTATGCTCGACAGAAAAGTGGATATTTGTTATGGCAGAATCTTTGGCAGGAAAAGTAAGGCAGATGTGGAGGAAACCAACAGAACAAAACATCGTCCAGACATACAGGGTGTAGTAAAGATCAGGACAAAGAGGGATGGACGTGAAGCCAATGGCCAACACTTGAAGAATCAATTTGTCCAACAAGATATAATCACCTTGGGAGATGCATTTGTATGCACTCCACCAGTGACATAATCTTTTACCTTTCTTTTTACTATTATATTAGGATTAGTTTAGTTTATATTTACTTTCTATAATTATTTTTGCTTTAATTATTTTTTTCTTGTTTTTGTTTAATTTTTTAGGACAATAAGCAAGAATAAAGGAGTAATAGTTCACAGCAAGAATTTTGCCGAGGCAGAAAAACAGTGTCAGAGTCGCAACAATCTCAACGAGTAGAACAATGTAATGGCTAGTCTACCGAGATTCCTATCGTGGTAGTAAATGCAAACAGCAATAAAAGTTCAACGGCTACAAAACGGCTAGTGGTTTAAACGGCCACAAGGTCGAGGCCTATGTAAGCAATCTATCCCTCTTGAACTATTCACTCTTGCATTCTTGTTTTCTTTAGAATATTTGTTAATCTTGCTCTCACAATACTCTCTGCCTACTTACAAGCCTTCTTGCAATTTTCAAAACTTCTTCAAGAAAATCTCCAAGAACCTCAACTCTCAAAATACTTACTCATGGCCACCTACAAATGTTTTGCCCCAGCCATTGTTGAAGACCGTTTCAACAAGTCTTTCATTGTTCGGCAACTATGGAAGGAACAAGGGTTCTAACATTCCGATGAAGAAAATTTCGGCATCGAGCACTACTTGTTCGAAAAGATAAAATATCAAGATTGGGAGATCTTCTACCTACAACCAACCCAGGCCAATGCCACCGTCATGCGAGAATTTTATGTGCATGGGCCAAGCAAGGACTCTCTTTTTGTCCACTGCTGAGGCAGGCCTGTCAAGCTTGATACCGAGACAATCAACCAATTCTATGGCCTCATACCTATACGTGATGTCCATGCTGAATTCATGGAGGATATCACCGCTGAAGATTATGAGCTGATTAAAGACGACCTTTGCTACGACAATACCCCTTGGGAAACCGGTGCCCATAGAGGATCAGTAACAAGGCAAAGTCTGAAACCCGAGGCCAAGCTTTGGAACACCTTTGTCAAGAGACGCCTTATCCCAACCTCCCAAAACAGTACAGTGGACTGGAGGAGATTGGTGCTCATCTAATCAATCATCAATAAATAGAGCATCAACGTTGGAGAAATTATTTTACAAGAAATTTACGAATGTGGTAAGAAGAATAGAGGACCACTATATTTCCCTTATTTAATTACTGGTATTTATAATGTTGTAGGTGTACTACGCCGAAACAGATGAATTCACAACCTATAGGAGAGGGTGTACAAGATAATTCTGTCACAAAATCATGCAGATCACATAGGCAGAACTCCAGGAAACTCAGTAGTTCACTGCTGACACTATTGTCGGGGCCCAATACACGGTAGAGATGCCTGACTCTGCCCACACCACTGTCGCAGAAGATCCGTACCAGGAGATATTACAGAGGATAACAGCTATGAATCTTAGACAGCAGAGATACATGGAGTATCAAAGAAACTTCAACAGAACACTTTCCCAAATGATATCCAATAACTTTCCCATCCAAGGGGTGTAGTTTCTAGAGTTCCTCACCAACATGTTCATAACAGCTACACCCTACATCAAGACGAATCCACCTCCAGGAGGACCGAGATCATTCTTCCCCACAGGACCTCAGCAACAATTTCATGTTGCTGGCCCATCTAGGGCAACAGATTTTGCCGCGGCATCATCTGCCAGCAGAAGACCATCCAAGAAGAGGGTAGTCTGCAGCACTTCCCAAGATCCCCCATCATCATGGACAGTCTATCAAAGGAGATACATACCTATGTACATCAAAGTTCAGACGCTGCCTAGTCGAACATCCAACATGCCTGGACAGACACAACAAATAAAGGAGGGACGGATGTGATGGTAACCAAAGAAGTTGTAGAAGAAGAAGAGGGAGAAGAGGTGGACGCTCCCATGCAATGAACACCACCAACAAGAGTCCAGCCACCAAGACAAGCAAAAACTCAGCCATTGCCATCACCAAGGATGCAACAATCAACAACAAGACCTAGAAAACTGATTGTCGATAGCAACTCTTCGGAGTCCTTATAATCTTTTATATATGCTGCTTATATTTACTTGTTTCCTTTTCAAATTTTATTGCCTATTGTTTGCCCCTATTATAAGTATTGAGGACAATGCTTGGTTCAAGTTCGGGGGTGTAGAGCCACTACCGAGGCAATCCACTACCGTGGCCTTGCCATGAAAAGGGAGTATTTAATTAATAATTTTTTTTAATTTTTATGTCCACCATTTTACTTGAATATGTTGCCCATACTTTTACACTGTCCATCATCAGTATTGTCTTAGTTTATTCTTTTAAGGGAATAAAAATATTTCTCCTTACCATGGTTAGGTTCTGTTTTAAAGGCTTAATTCTAAGATACTTAAGGAAAAAAACTTAGAAGCTTGCTATAAGGTTGATCCTAAAACACTTTGAGACTTGTTTGGCTATAGGAATTCTTTTAATAAACTTAGGTGATAAAGACTTAGATTTTTGGAAAGGTGACTAGAGGTGCCTATCATCGGCTCTAGGAATTACTCTTCTTCATGCTAGAGGTACCCGAAATTGGCTCTAGTATGCTTAAAAGAATAGAAAAAGAAATAAAGAAATAATGATGAGAAAAACACAATCCTTGAGGTGCCCGAAATTGGCTCAAGAATTGGTTGTTTTTAAAAGAAGAGTACACTAAATCCAAATCTATTTGTCTTGAACTTAGAGTTTATCTAAGAAGGCCTTTAATCAAATTTGTTCATAAAAACGCATACACTCACAAAATCTTATAACTTGTTCTCTAGGAAAACCCTTGGGAAACCGAAAGGTTAAGTCTAAAGAATAGACATAGTTATGGTGGGGAGAATAGATGAAAACATAAGACCAAGAAAGAATAAGATTTGATAAATTGATGGTTTGCATTGCTTGAGGACAAGCAATAGTTCGAGTTTGGGGGTGTGATAAGTGCTCAACTCATTATCACTTTTTACACTTTTCATGGGCTATAATTACCAATTCTACATTTACTTGAACCAATGCATGTACTTAATGCAAACTATTTAGGGATTTTGTTGTTAAAGATAATATTTACAAGAAAGGCAAGCTTTACTGCATTTTTGTACATGTGCAGGAAGAAGTATTTTCGCGGCAACAACTGAGACCGAGACAGGACCTGATGCCGAGGCATCAGACGACAAGTAGCTATGTGGTAGGCAAGACGAGGAGAAAAATGAAGAGAACGTTATTGGGCAAGAAGCCCAAGGACCGGAGTTAGATCGTACAAGGAAAGCCCAAGATAAGACCACGCGGGAAAGCCTCCTAGTTGGAATAAACTTGGAAATATTTTATTTATGTACATGACTTTTTTCTACTCCAAGTTGTATTCTACTTATGAAAGGTTTGCCCTAGGCCAAGCCTATATAAGACATAGCCGTCCAAGGAGAAGAGAAACCATTAGAAAATTCGGAATATAGAGACCTTAGTGACTTTATCTTTAGTTTTTCTTTTTTTTTTACATTATATTCTAAGTTTGTTTAGGCTTAGGTGAAGGTTGTAAAGTATTATTGTGAGGAAGTTGAACTTTGTTTCTTGTTTTCAATGAAATAAAATATCAGAGTTTGCTTATTATTTGCCATTTCTTGTTCTTACATTCAAGCTCGATAGAGAAGTTTGTGAGTAATTCATTTATCTAATATCGAGAGAGTTAGATTCATGAAAGGAATAAATACAGTTTTTCAATCGGGAAACACTAACTCAGCCTCGAGATAAGTTAAGAGTTTCAACAACTAAGGGAAGTGTGGGATTGGTTGGTGATTATAATTGATTCACGCCGAGAGGTATCATCAAGGACTGGTCATCAATAGTACTTCGACTTAGAGATAAGCGGAGGTATTAAAGGACACTTTGCCGAACTTTGATAAAGTCTTTTTAAGAGCAAGAGATTGTCGCGGCGGACAAGCATCATCGCTGTCGAGGCAGTAATCTGCAGTACTGTCGAGGTAGTGTTGTGCGATTGCATTAAGTAGAATCAAGTCAATCGAATCAACTCTACAATACAACTGGATCCTGGCCAATTTCTCTATCTGTTTTTCCTTATTATTTAGTTTTCTTTATTTAGTACAATCTCAACCCAATCACTTGTTTTTTTTATTTTATTACAGAGCAAGAAGATTAAAGGAAGCATATTAAGTAGACCAATCCCTGTGGAGACGATACACGATTTACTCATCACTTTATTACTTGGCGACATGTTCACTTGCACTAAATTGCGCATATTTAGCACACATCAAAGCCCAACAAACCTAAGTCCCAACACAAACTCGGGGCCCAAAACCGAAGCCCAACACCTTAGGTTAACCCGACACTCAAATTCGAATCCAATCGTTACATTAATATTTTGTCTTTATTTACTCCTTGATTCGAGGATTTATGTTACTGACTTAGGTGTTTTCGTGTGATTTTATGCAGGACTATGAATTCTGGAAAATTCACTTAAATGATTGAGTTTTGATGTTTTTATTTTATTTTCTGGATCGAGACTGGAATATGGGCATGACTTTGAGCATGAGAGTTGACGTGACATTCAGTCAGCAACTTCTAGAAGAAGACGTCAGTAAGGCTTGATAGCTTATCAACTGTGTTCTAGATAACTTATCAACCAGGATTTAGATTTCAAATTTGGGAATTATGTTTTGTATTTGAATTTAAATAATTTTAGATTTATTTAGGATTTATTTCTTTTTGTTTTAGGGTTTGTAAGAGGCTATAAATACTCACCTTGGGTAAGCCTAGAACATATCTTTCATCTCCCATCTCTTTGTTCAAGTTTTTAAAGTTTTATAAAAGCTCTCTTTCTTTACTTTCTTGTTCTTATTTTTATTTTTAATATTTCGAGCATGATTTTTTCCATAATCATGCTCGGCTAAGTTCTTTATAGTCAAGGGCTTTAGCAATTACTCGATCTAAATGTGAGGACTAAAAAATGCATCAACAACTTCAATTTTATTTCTTTCAGTTTTCTAAACTTATTTCTAAGATCAAAATGATTTCAAAAACCAAAGACTGACCTTGGTCAGGATGTTGTTTTGCTTATTGGAAACATACGTAGCAAATTGCTTGCTATGTAAAAACTATGATCGGATCAGTTATTATTGCAATAACATAAGTTGAGTCGGTCTTAATGATTTTAAATGCTTTATATATAAAAATTGTATTATTGGATCAATCTATGAAACCAATATCAAAGATAGCACTTGACTATTCGGTTTACAAGTTTTACCAAAAGTATATAACCTTGAAGGCTAGTACCGATATAAAATCCTGAATTGAAAAATATTTTCCTATAATCTAGGAAATTTGAGTCAAAGTAAGAACCTAAGGATAGTTTTCATCATATTTAATCACTCTTTTTATTTTCTACAATTGCTAAATTTATTTGACAACCTCTTCTTTTTACTCAAACATCATTTAATTCACTTCTTGGACCAACGGTTGAATAACCATAATCAGAAAGTTTCTTTTTCCTTGTGGGATTGACCAATTCTTCTCCTTTACTACATTTAATTTCCTTTATTATTTGAGAATAAGGCAATTTTATTTTGACACAACACGACGCATGTCAAATTTGCACCATTACCGGGGACTACAACAAAGTTATGATGAAAGACAACAATCAAACCATCCAATAACTCACTGTGGCACCTAATTAATACTAGTCAATGTGCATAAAATTCCTAAATGATGATACATCATTCACCCTTAAGACAAGATTAATACATCTCTTACCAACCTTTCACGGATTACCCAGTGAAAATCCCCATAAACACCTCAAGGAGTTCCATATGATTTGCCTAAGTACAAAATCATAGGGAATTTCTGAAGACCAAATAAAACTTCGCGCCTTTTCTTTTTTTTCTAGTTGATATAGCAAAAAACTGGTTATTTGATTTACCTTCAAATTCTGTTATAACTTGAACTGATATGGCTTGCCTTTTTCTTGACATATTTTTTTCAAAAGCTAAAGCAAGAGAACTAAGGTGAAGTATTTTGAGTATCCAAAAAAAGATACCGAAACTTTATGTGATTACTATGAAAGTTTCCAGAAGCTATGCATAAATTCTCCATAACACGGTTTAACTAAACAAACACTCCTTCAATATTTTTACGAATGGTTAACGCCTATGGACATGAAGATAATCGATGTGGCAAGTGGCGAAGCACTTGTTAATATGACTCCAACCGTGGCTAGAAAGTTAATATCTATTATGGCCGTCAGCTCGCAACGATTTCATTTTGCAAGTGAACCATCTTGACGGGTTCACGAGGTAAGCACAGTTTCATTGGAAAACAAAATTGATAAATTAACTAACATTGTTCAATCCCTTGTTGAATATAAAAAGATCTCAGCTAGACTTTACGGGATATGTACAAGTCTAGAGCATTTGATAGACTGTTGTTCGATTTTACAAGAAGAGAACAATACCTAAGTGAATGTCTTAGGAAATTTTCCTAGACCTTCCTAGAGACCTTATAACACTAACGTCAATACCTATAATCCCGGGTTGAGGGACCATCCAAACCTAAGTTATAGATTAAACTTTAGATAGAATCAATCATATCAACAAAGACAACAAAACCAACAACTAAAGTCATCATTAGAGTCCATTGTTGAGCGACTACCAATTTCCTTAGAGAAATTTCAAAATCGAATAGAGACTCACCTACAGAAAATAGACAAACAAATCTCCTAGTTAATTAAAATCATAGGAAGACTAGAATTGCAAGAAAAGATTCCCTCTCAAATAAAGCTAAACCCAAGAGAAAATGTTAGTTTTATCATCCTTCAAAGTGGAACAATTGTTAATTCTGAAATTCCAAAAGAGACTATTGCACAACTAGAAAAGAAGAAGGAAACACCAACTTCCGAATCTCAAGGTATATCTCCTTTGTCGCCACCACCACCATCTTCCCATTCCATTTCTCAAGAGATCGCACCACCATTTTCGTCAAGACTGATGAAGAATGAAAAAAGAGCTGAAGAAAATGAAATAATAGAGATGTTCCAAGAAATGCAATTCAATATACATATCTTGGAAGTAATTTGACAAGTTCTTAAGTATGCCCGATTTTTAAAGGAATTGTGCACCATAAAGAGGAAACTAACTGGTCACGAGAAAGTAAATTTGGCAAAGAATGTGTTTGCAGTATTTTAGCGAAAACTTTCACCAAAAATAAAGGACCAAGGTATGTTCTCTATACCTTATAAAATAAGAAATATTTTTGTTAAACGTGTAATGTGATATTTAGGAGCCTCGATAAATATAATGTCAATCTCTATTTATAAAATGATTACTAACGATTCTTTAAAGAAAACAAGAGTGACTATCTAGTTAGAGGATCGTTCAATCATTTATCCGGAGGGAGTTCTCAAAAATGTTATTAGTAACGGTCGATGTTCTTATTTTTCATGGCGACTTCTATGTCATCAACATGGAAAACTGATGAGTGCCTAAAAGACAGTTATTTACTACCCTTCTCATGGTACCTTATACATCTATTATACACCAACTTGAGCTGAAATATGGACTCTTTGTACAATATTGGATATTCCATTATCACTACTTACAAAGTCGAAATTTATAGAGAATGCAGATATTATTACATATTCTGTACATGCAGGAATATCCAGGGCCGAAGTAGCGGTGAAGCAGTGTTGAGGCCGAGGCAGAGACGAGGTCGAGGCAGCATCCAGAGTGACAACATCAACATTGTAGGTGAATGAAAGACAAAAATATAGAGAATATTCTGGAAGATGCAGCGCACCAATTGGACCAGGCTAGCGCACTAAAAGCCCAAGTCAAAGACCGAACGGGAAAAGCTTTCTAGAAGGTTGCAAACTTGGAAATATCAGAAGACTTGATCCTTACTCCAAGTTAGAATCTATTTAGGAAAGGTTTGCCCTAGGTTAAGACTATATATAGTCTAGCCGACCACATTGTTAAGAGAGACGATTTTAGAGAAACCTTTCCCCTAAGATTTGTACCTATCGACATTATATTCTAAATCTCTTAGGGATAGGTGGAGGTTGTAGATATTAGTGAGAGGAGATTGTTTCTTGTTTCTTTGTTCTAATGCAATAATAATATCAAAGTTTGCTTATCCTATTGTCATTCCTTGTTCTTGCATTCAAGCTCGAGAGAGAAGTTTGTAAGTAATCCATTTATCTAGCATCGAGAGAGTTAGATTCACAAAAGGGATAAGTATGGTTTCAACGACACTAACTCGGCCTAAAGATAGGTTAAGAGTTTCAGAAGCTAAAAGAAGTGTTGGATTGGTTGGTGATTATCGTTGATTCACGCCGAGAGGTATCATCAAAGACCAGTCATCAACAGTGCTCTGACTTAGAGATAAGCGGAGTCAACTACGGACACTTTGTTAAACTTTGATGCATCTGCCCAAGAGCAAGAGATTATCGCAGCAGAAGACACTAAAGTTGTCGAGGTTGTATCTGCAGTATTGCTGAAGTAGTGTTGTGTAATTGCATTGGACAAGAAGAAGATCAATCGAATCCACTAATTGGCATAGCTGGATCCTATCCACTTTCTTTATATCGTTTTCAATCCTTTATTTTATGTTTTGTTATTTAATTATTTAGTTAGTTAAACAAATTCACTTATTTGTGTTTTTACTTTATCTTTCAGGAACAAGGAAACAAGGGGAGACATATTAAGTATATCAATCCTGTGGAGACGATACACGATATACTTATCAGTTTATTACTTGCGATATGTACACTGTACAGTTTCTCTATTATTACATGCATCCAAAACGATAGAACGAATACTTGTTCTAAGGTTCTTTTAGGCTGACCCTTTATAAGAACAATACATACAAAGATTGATGTAAGAAGCGGTATTTTAACAATGGAATTTGATGGCAAGGTTGTAGAATTTGACATTTACAAAGCAATGAAATATTTAGATCAAGTTGAAAGAATAAATTATGTTGATATTATTGATCCACTTATTGACATATTTATTGAAACTAATTTTTTTAATTTTTATAGGGATCAAGAACTTAGTCATGAAGAGGAAGAAAGGGAGTTAGAAAATATTCTCTTTATCAATTCTAATTTATCTTTAGCTCTTTCTAAATATAAGGTTTTACCTTGAATTTTTTAGACACATGAAGTCGAATTTAAAGAGTTACCGGATTATCTGAAATATGCATTTTTGGGAGAAAATAATACCTTACCGGTAATTATCTCAAGTAAACTTTCAAAGGACGAGGAAAATAATGTTGTACAGGTGTTACGCGAACATAAAGAAACGATTGGTTGGACTATCACAAACATTAAAGGACTTAGTCCTTCGACATGAATGTAAAAGATAAAATTGAAGAATGAGCGAAACCATCTCGTGAAGGCCAACACCGGTTAAATCAACCAATGATGGAAGTTATGAAATAATAGATACAAAAACTTCTTGATACCGACATCATCTAGCCGATATCACATAGTAATTGGGTAAGTTCATTCTATGTGGTCCTAAAGAAAACTGAAGTAACGATAATAAAAAAATTCAGAAGGTGAGTCAGTTCCAACACGAGTACAAAATGGATGACGAGTATGCATCAATTATAGGAGGTTGAATTCGTTAACTAGAAAAAATAATTTTCTACTTCTATTTGTAGATCAAATGATAGAACTTTGAGTTGGAAAATCTCACTACTGTTATCTTGATGGCTTTTTAAGTTTCTTTTAAATTCCTGTGGCGCTTAAAGTTCAAGAAAGACTATATTTACTTGTCCATTCGACACATTTTTCTATCATCGGATGTTTTTTGGGCTATGTAGCGCTCCAACTACGTTCTAGAGATATATGGTAAGCATATTTTTCGACTACATCGAGAAGGAAATTGAGGTATTTATGGATAACTTTACAATTTACTGTAATTATTTTAACGAATATTTATCAAATTTAACAAAGGTTTTAAAATAATGTCTTGATTTTAATCTTATATTAAATTATGAAAAATATCATTTTATGGTTGATAAAGGATTAATATTAGGACATATTGTTTCATCTGAAGGGATTGTTGTAGATAAAGCTAAAATCGATGTTATTCGTTCACTTCCTTACCCCAAAACTGTGAAGGATATTCGTTCTTTTTTAGATCATGCAGAATACTACAACAGATTCATCAAAGATTTTCAAAAGTGACGCAACCGATGTGTAATTTGCTGCAAAAGGATCAAATATTTGATTTTGATCAGAAATGCATAAAAGTTTTCGACAAGCTAAAGGAAAAAAATATATCAGCTCCAATCGTTCAACCACCAAATTGGAAATACCATTCAAGCTCATGTGTGATGCATCAGATACAAGCGTGGGATCCGTACTTGGAGTTTGAAATTACACGATGCCTTATGGGTATATCGTACTTCTTAAAAAGGTCTCATCGGCATGTCACCATATCGTCTAGTCACCATATCGTCTAGTCTTTGATAAACCATATCATTTACCTGTTGAGTTAGAACATAAAGCCTACTAGGAAATAAAAGATTGTAATATGGAAATGGATGCCATTGGCGAAGGTTGAAAACTTCACATTCAATAGCTTAAAGAAATTTGACGCAATACCTACGATGATGCTAAAATATACCAGGATAAAACTAAAGATTTTCATGATCGTCATATTTCATTTAAATCTTTTAGTATTGGCCAAAAAGTTTTACTTTTTAATTCTAAATTAAATTTTTTTGCAAGAAAATTGCGATCAAAATGTTTAGGACCCTTCGTCGTGACTCAAATATTTTCTCATGATGCAATCAAAATTCACGACAATTTAGGAGCTCACTTGAAAGTGAAAGAACAACAGTTAAAGTCATATTATGAAAATGCCTCTATTGGTTTAATCGAAGAACTCAAACTGGAAACGCTTGAAATCTGAATTAGGTCCTCGAGCTAACATTGTTAAAAAAGTACTTAATGGGAGACAACCCATTTAATTTATTTTTTATTTTATCTTATTTTATTTTAATTTTATTTATCATTTTTAATAATTCTTGTAATTTTTTTCTTTATTTATTTTAGGTATCCAAATTTGCAAGTCTAATATTTGAGTACCCACAGTTTTTTAGTCGAATTGAACAAGGCTATTAGACTTGATCAAGCGCGATCTTCATTAGATCGGGGAGTCTTCCTTTTTCTTCTCTTTTAAATTTCATTTATGTTTTGGTGCAAAACAATTTAAGTGAGGGGAGAAGATTGCATGTCAAATTTTATTTTGCTTATTTAACATTTAAAATTCAGTTATTTTGATGTTGATGTACTTCAAATTGCTTGTTGTCTTTTATTTAATTTGTTATATCTCTTGAATTTTCTTGATGAATTTTGATCTTGCTTTGGTTGGAAGTTAGGATGCATTATAGTTTGTTGACATGATTAGTGACTTTTCATTAAAATTCTTTGACATTCCATGATTGGTTAATTGAAGTGTTGCTAGCTTGATACATTTACCCTTTTTCATGTGAGTTTTGAGTCTAATGAGCATAATCTTCTCGTTCTTTCTCTTTGTTTCATTTATGTGTACCGAACTGATTTTAAGCGTGCTAGAACTTGTGATGTAATGCTTGTCAAGACTACTTATATGAATATGATGCTTTGGTATGATAGAGGTACCCAAGTTTAGGCATTTAACTTTCTAAATTGCCAACCTTTTATTTCAATCCCTTAGTGAACCATTTTGAGCTTGCATCCATTTCATGATTTATACCTTATCAATTTAACCCAAATACCTTAATTTTCCTATCTTTCCCTTCTTTCACACCCTTGTCAGACATAAAATCTCATTTGTTCCACGAGAAAAAAAGAAAGAAAAAGTGGATTCAAAAAAAGATGATAAGAAGGATGAAAGTATGTGTAGTTCGAGAAAAAAAAGGAGAAACAAGAGAAAAGAAAGCAAAAAAAAGGGTTTGCATATGTTTTACATCTTTTGTCTTGTCACTTAACCTATTTCTTTTCAGCCTTTGCCCTATCATCACCTTACCCCATTATAACCCTTCTTAAAGACCTCTTGACTTTTGCATCACGTTCAATCTTTAGTAGTGAAGATTATATTTATTTACAGGCTTATAATAATGCTTTGATCAGTTTCTGCTTGAGAGACTTTATTTGACCCTAAACACTTTGAGAGAAATGAGTGAATCCTTGTGAGGGTATCAAGTTTTGCTTCATTAAATTAACAAAGAATTGAAATGTCTTGTTTTACTTAAACTTGTTCCTAGTCTTACCACTTGCTTGCTTGCTTGTTTCTTAGGTACAACAATTGTTTTGATTTTCTTTCATTGAGGAGACCGGGACATGTAGTGAATTAAAAGATGAAAACTTGTGATTTTGGTATGTTAGTTGAGGAATTCTTGAGGAAAAGCATTGAATAAGTGAGGCGGAATTTGATAAGTGTACAGAATAGTTAATATTTTGTCTTTATTTACTCCTTAATTTGATGATTTATTTTACTGATTTAGGTGTTTTCGGGAGATTTTATGCAGGACTATGAATGTTGGAAATTACACTTAAATGACTGAGTTTTAAAGTTTTTTTATTTTCTAGATCGAGGATGGATTAGTGAGCATGACTTTGAGCATGAGAGTTGACATGGCATTCGGTCAGCAGCTTCTAGAAGATAACATCAACAACGCTTGACAGCTTATCATCTATGTTCTAGATAACTTATCAGTTGCGATTTATATTTTAAATTTAGGAACTATCTTTTGCATTTGAATTTAAATAATTGTTGATTTATTTAGTATTTATTGCTTATAATTTTAGGGTTTGTATGATATTATAAATACTCATATTGGGTAAGCCTAGAACATATCTCTCATCTCTCATCTCTTTGTTCTAGTTTTTAAAGTTTCATAAAAGCTTTCTTTGTTTTCTTTCTTGTTCTTATTTTAAATTTTAATATGTCGAGCATGATTCTTTCCATAATCATATTCAGCTAAGTTCTTTATAGCCAAGGGCTTTAGGAATGACTCGATCCAAACGTGAGGAAGGAAAACCACATCAACAACTTCGATTTTAGTTCTTTCAGTTTTCTAAACTTATTTCTAAAATTAAATCGATTTCAAAAAACCAAAGATTGACCTTGGTCAAGATGTTATTTTAATTATTTGTATGGGAGGAAGGATCGGCTATTGAGGAAATTCGACTTCCTAGGAACACACTTAGAAAATTACTTGCTAAGAGAAAACTGAAATCAGATCAGTTATTAATACAACAACATAATTTGAGTCAGTCTTAATGATCTTAAATGTTTTTATCTACAAACATTTTTTGGGTGGATCAATATATGAAACCAATATCAAAGATATCACTTGGGTATTCGGTTTGCAAGTTTTGCCACAAGGGTAGAACTTTGAAGGCTAGTACCGACATAAAGTCCCAAAGTAAAATTTTTTTTGATGATCCTGGAAAATCAATTTAAAGCAAAAGCCTAAAGCTAGTTTTCATTATATTTAATCACTTTTTTATTTTCTACAATTGCTCAATTTATTCGACAAACCCAGTTTTTACTCAAACATCATTCAATTCTCTTCTTAGATCGACGATTGAACAACCATAATCAGGAAGTTTCTTAATCCTTGTGCGATCGACCTTTTCTTCTCCTTTACTACGTTTAATTTCCTTTATCATTTGAGAATAAGGCAATTTTATTGACACTACACGATGCGTGTCACATACATAATATTTTGTATGTTATAAAATATTTGTGTTTTACTAGCATGTTTATAATCTTATTTTGAGACTTTGAATTGTGTTCCTCCATCACCATGCATACATTCTTTATAATTTGAGAAAATATGTAAATTTCAAAAATTGAGATCTCGTACTTTAACGAGTATTTGTGATTACTGTGATTTAAAAAAATTTCTGATTTTCAGACTATGTTGTGATTGATTTCAGATTTTCAAATCTTGTTACATTATATTGGGTTCATGGAGTGAGGTTGTGTATTGAGGAAGAAGTGGTTTAACCATACTATGATTGGTGAAATATGGGTGAAGAGTTCTAGGAAACTTCCTCCATTATAATTGATTAGTTGTGTCACCACTATGATCGGAGTATTTAGTTGGAATTTGTGTTGTGCGTATGAAATCATTCATATATCATATTTTGTATTGTTTTAGGAAATATTAATTTTGAGAAATAATTTTATGAACTGTGTTTGTTTGTTTTTACCTGCACCTTAGAGACACACTAAGCTCTTTAGCTTATTCTCCCTTAGTTTCCCCTTACAGGTAAATTTGGACTTTAGGCGATACGATACATGGAGGATCTCATATTTTATTCAGTTATTTTACTAATCAATATGAAACTATTTTTAGATATTCAAACTATTATTTATTATTTTAGGATATTGATGTAATTTCATACTTGAGAGTATTTATGTTTTTCGGATTATTTAACTATTCTTTTAATATGATTTTATTTCAGATATAGACAAATCTATATTTAGAGAATAATACAATTCTCCTTTCTCTTTGCTTTTTGTTGTTTATTTTTTTGAAAGATTATTCTTTATTCTTATTTTTAGTTTTTTTTATTTTTTTCTTAACAAAATTATCATTTTTTTAATTTTAAAAATTATTTAAAAATATGAAAAATGCATGTGATAGTGAATATAATACTATTTCCTAAAAGATACAACCTTACAAAAAGTATTTAGATTACGGTTATAATTTTAGTCACGATATTTTATTACGGTTACTAATGATAACGGATGTATTATGATCATTATAGATCGCTATTTTTTATAATAATAATTTCAAACTATACATTACTCATATATAATAATGACTATTACAATAACATAACCTTATTTAAATCTTTATAGTAAATACAAACTAAATATTAGGAGTCTACAAACTATCTGTTATCAAGGTTATTAAAACTGTTAGTTAGTTAGTTAGTTAGTTAGTTAGTTACAACTGTATTAGATGTGATTTTATTCAAGAATATATTTAAGAGTCAAGAATGTAAAGCTATGGCTAAGCCTATATATCTTAGGCCTTGTATATGTAAAGTATGTTGGTATTCATTAACGGATATCCTTTTCTATATCTCTCCTTTTTTGAGTTCATATTTTATCATGGTATCAGAGGTTTTCATGGTAGAAAACTCTTCTATAAAATCTTTTATCAACAAGTCAGTCTCGATTCACTTGGATGATTATAATTTTCTTCTTTGGAAATAAGAAGTCATGTTTGTTGTTGAAAGTTTATCTCTTGATTGGTATATCGATGGTTCTTTGATGATTCCCTCTCAATTTTTAACCGGAGAAGGTTGTGCTTGAATTCTTAATCCTGACTTCACTGGTACAAATAGCAAGATAATGCGCTTTGTTCGTAGTTGTTAACTACGATCGGCTCCACCATCTTAACTTCTCTTATTAACTATAAAATGACTCTAGATATTTGAAATAAGGTGAACCACAATTTTTCTGTTACATCCATGACTCGTATTATGCATCTTCATTGTCCTTTAAAGAATATATAAAAACGGGATCAATCGATGCGTGAGTATCTTGCCCAAATTCAGAGTGTGTGTGATAAACTTGTTGTGCGTGGAATCCATTAACATATACAATGCATATCTCGACCATTCTTTCTGGTCTTACTCTAGAATATGAGCATGTTGTAGCTGTTATTACGTCAAGTCAATTGCCTTACAAGCTGATTGCAGTTGCAAGTGTTCTTCTTGATACAAAGTCACGACAACTTGAATTCTTGAGTCAAAACTCTATCAATATGATTCATGGCTCTTTTGCGCACTCAAGTAGTGATTTGGATTTTAGTCAATAAGGCCTGTATCAAAATGTTAATCTAAACCAATCAAGTGGGTATAATGGAGCTAGTTCAACCATTGCTCAGAGGGGTTTGCAGAATCAAGGGTTTCGTCCACCGATGTATAATGATCGTTCCTTCAAAGGTAATGGTGGACATAATTTTTCTAATGATCGTTCTCGTCCATAATGTCAGATTTTTTATAAGATCGAGCATCTTGTCAATCGATGCTTTTTTCGTTTTGGTCAAGCTTTCAATGGTTCTGGGAGTATAACTTCAATAAATCAGTGTTCCTTTACTGAAGAATTTTTGAAAGATCAATGAATGTTTGTAGGCAATTCATTCGAATCTGTTGTAGCTTCAGTTGTTATTGTAGCTGAAGAATTCAGTTATGACGATGCTGCGTGGTACCCTAACTCTAGTGTCATGTCTCATCTTACACTAGATGCAGGTAAAGTTCTAAACTCAGTTCTTTTTTCTGATTCTAGTAAGATCTTTATGGCTAATAGTGCATCTGTTCTTATAACTAAAATAGATTTATCTATGTTAGAAACAAACTCTAGGTCCCTTGTTTTCAATGATTTATTACTTGTTCCTCCCATTAAAAAATTTGTTATCTGTTTCAAAATTTATCAGAGATAATAGTGTTTCTGTAGATTTTTTTTAACTTTTGCCTTGTGAAGGATTTGATAACTCGTCAAACAATGCTACGAGGTGTGCAAAGTGATGGTCTCTACAGGTTTATTGACCATGCTTTTGATACTTCTTCATCTTTTGTTGTTCTTGAGCTTAAAAACATCTCTAGCTCTTCTGTTGTTGCTGCATCTAGAAATATTTTTGGTTCTTCTTCTGTAAGATTTTATTTTTCAATTGATTGTTTTGTGGACACTAATTATTCTGATGATGCTCAACTTGACATAAAAGACTTGAACACCTTTCTTATAACATTCTTATAAAGCTCGTTGAAACTTGTAAAATTTCAGATATTAATAAAATCCCTTTTTGTCAAGCTTGTAAGTTAGGTAAACATCACAATTTACCATTTCAAAAATCTTTTACTGTTTATAATGATCCTCTACACTTAGTTCAAATGGATGTTTGGGGTCTGGTACCTCTTTTGTCTAATAATTTCTGTTATTATATAAGTTTTGTTGATGCATGCACAAGGTATACTTGGATGTATTTATTCTCAGAAAATTAGATGTATATAAAGTTGTTATTCATTTTCGTAAAATGGTTGAAAGACTTCTAAATTGTAAGGTTAAAATACTTCAATCTGACTGTAATTATTAATTTTATTCGGGATTTAAACTCGGGTTTAATTTTCATTCAATTTGAATAATGGGTAATTTGAATAATGGGTTTGTTATTGCTAAAAAACACTATATATGGTATTTAAACTGAAAGTCAAAAGGAAATAATTATATTATGTATGTTATTTCTATTTATTCTTTTTGCAACTTTGTAAATATATAAATATGTTGTTATTTTCGTTAAACATCCAAATATATATATATATATATGCTTTTCTTCTTTTAAATTTTCGTTACTTTGTTATTAATTTTATTTTCCTATTATTATTACTTTATTATTATTTTTATTATTATTATTATTATTATTATATAAAACAATTAAATAAATAAAATTAAATAAATAACTGGAATTAAATATAAAAGCCCAGTTTTTATTATTTACAGTCCACTAAATATTACAAGACCCACAAAAATGAAATGATGATACAAGCCCAATTCGGGCCCTAAACCCGTTTAACCCATCAGCTAAACCCTAACAGAAACCCTACCTTATATTTTTCTTCATGTGCAGCCCATCCCTGGCCGTTGGATCAAGATCTAATCTAACGGCCACGATTGAAAGAGGAAGAACCTTCCAGAGCCCACACACGCTCACGCGCTCGTCGCTTTGGTGTCCCACGCGCGAGTCCAACGCACGCACACCTCTTCAGCTCTAGATCGCCTTTTCATTTTTCAATCAGATCGTCGTCCGATGATTCTCCGACAGCCGATTCACATGCGAAAGAAGCCAAAAATTGTCAGAGATTCGTACAACATTAACAACCATTATACAAACAGATTTTAAAGACAAAAATACACACAATTACAATGATTTTCAGAGGCATAACAGAGCCAAAAAATGCAACCGAAATTCAGAGAATACATCCAAGAACAATCAGAGGAATGGCGAATGAGGGTTTTCTTTTTCCTTTATTTTTTATGCTCTATAAATTTGGTTATAAAACCAAAAATCATCTATTGTAAAATGGGTTCCCCTCTTCGAATCAATAGAGAAAAAACAACATTTTAGAGGTATATCCTCTTTCTTTCTTTCTTTTCGCATATCAAAGATAAGAAATAGGGGTTAGGTTTTGAATCGTTTTATCTTGAGGGGTAACACCGGTTGTCGTTGATGTTTTTCTCTCACCAACGAGAAGCCTTGCACCTTAGGGTGTTGTTGGTGAGCCGAGAAAGGGAAGGGAGACGTGGTTCTTTATTTTTTTCTTCCTTTGAAACGAAACACAAGGGACCTTCTACGCCTCTGTTTTTGTGAAAAAGAGAAGGTTTTGTTTTCTTTTTTATAAAACTGAAGATTGTTTGGTGTTTTAGCTTCAAAATGAGGGTTTTTTATATGGTTTTGGGTCGTCGGCCACCATTCGCGGTGGCCGAAATCTGCATTTTGTGGTATTTTCTGGAAACCTCATGACGGAGATGAAGAACATGTTGAATGTTCTTATAAATCTCCAGAGGATTTCAGAGAGTTTGGGGTTCAAGGGTTCGATTTTTCCAAAAATGAGGGAAAGGAAAGTTTTATCGTTTTCTATTGTGATTTATACTAAAGGGGACAAATAAAAATGGTTTTATTACGTTAATAAACCCCTACGCGTTGCTTAAACCACCCTTGAGGTCCTCCAAGCTTTCGTTTTTCTTTCAATTTCGTCACTGCTTTAGTCATAATCATCATTTTAAGGACGGGTTATTTTTGTTCCAATCCCTCCGTGTTTCGGAGCCTCTCTTTGAGCCCTTCCTCGTTTTTATATGACGTTATGAGGGCCTAAAGGTTTTTTCATTTTTATATTTGGTCACTGACCAGACAATAAACCCCTTCTGGTTTTATTTTTATCCCCAAACCTCTGTTTTTATTCAGTTTGGTCCTTCCCAGAATGAAAATTAATCTTTTCATATTATTTCATTATTTTGTTTTACAAGTTTATCTTTTTATGGCATTTTTATTATTTCATTATTTTGTTTTACAAGTTTATCTTTTTATGGCATTTTTATTATTTGTGCCTTTTATTTTTGTTATTCATGCATTTATAATATTATTTATTTATCCTCATGTTTTTTGTACATATTTATTTTTAGCTCCTTTTATTATTGTGTTATGGCATGCTTTTTTTTTATTTATGCTTCTACTTATGTTGCATTTTATTTACACATGCTTTTAATATTTGTCATGTATTTATTTTATGTCATTTATTTATATTTCGTTACATTATTTATATCAATGCCACGCATGTTCTATTTTATATATTTATATTATTGTTCATATTTTTATTCATATTGTTTATGTATTTATTTTTGCTTAAGTTACATCCATTTATTAATTAATGAGCCTAATTACTTACGTCTTTATTCGGTCGTAACGGGCCTGTCTTCTAACGTATTGGTGGTGGTGTATACGTTGCCTTCGAATAAAGACACGGTAATACTAAAATTGAATTTGAATCTTTAAATAAATCTTAATTTAAACGTCACTTTAAAAACGGAAATTCCAGAATTAATTAAGCGGTTGTAAAGGTGCCAATTTTGGGCGGTTTTAAACTCTAAACTCGTTTTTAACCGTATCATCTCTCGAACCCAAATCGTTTCAAATCTCTAGTTTTTACGGTGTCCGGTCTACCAAAAGTGACCGGTGGCGACTCCACCTTTTTTTAAAAACCTCTTTTTAAACCTTTTCCCGAATTCCAATTTTTTAAATCCATTTTTATTAAAAATTTCAATTTTGAATAAAATTTTTAATTTTTAAAATCCCCTTTATTTTAGGTGTTTTCAAACCCTAATTTCAAATCCCCTTTTTCAATTTCAATATCCCTAAACTTAATTTTGCAAATTCCCAATTTTTAAAATTAAATCACAATTTCCTAATTTTGAGACATTTTAAATTCTCAATTTTCAATCTTTCAAAATAGTGACCGTTTTTATTTTAACTCGATTTTAAAAGGGTCGCTACACTGACTGTGGTACAGAATTTAGTCCCTTACAAAATTATTTTGTGCAATAAGGTATACAATTTTAGAAAACATGTCCTTATATTTTAGAGAAGAATGGTTTAGTAGAACGAAAACATAGGCATATTGTAGAACTTGATCTCACTTTACTTACTCAAAGTAGTGTTCTTCTTAATTTCTAGTCTGATGCCTTTTACTCTACAGTTTATTTGATTAATAGGCTGCCTACCAAAGTTTTAGAAAGACTTTCGCCTTATGATAAATTATTTAAAGTCCAACCTAATTATAGCTTCTTAAAAATTTTTGGTAGTGAGTGTTATCCTTATGCTAGGCCTTATAACCATAATAAACTTGATTTTAGGGCAAAAACTTGTGTTTTCATAGGTTATAGTGTTACACAACAAGGTTATAAATATTTTTCCGATGATGGTAAAGTTTATCTCTGTTCAATTTAATGAAAATTATTTTCCTTTTTTATCCAAAACTGATGAAACAACTGGTACAAATTTGCCACTGTCAGAATCTGAAGGCTTTGCAAATGACACTTCCAAGATGCTTGTTGATGAGGTTCAAGAACCAAGGCGGTCTGTGTCTAATGTTCCTACTAATGATGCTTTAGGACCTGATGAAAGTTCGATCCCTATTGATAGACCTGATAATGTTTCAGTAGATCCTGGTGAAGAATCAGTCCTTGCACCTTTTATTTCTACAAAACCTAGTTCAAACCCTGTCAATACACCAGTTGGAAGATCAAGGGATGTTTAGAGGCAATCCATCCGAACCTCTTGTAGCTTCAGTTGTTGTTGTAGTTGAAGAATTCAGTTATAGCGATGTTGTGTGGTACCCTGACGTTGGTGCCACGTCTCATCCCACATCAGATACAGGTAAAGTTTTAAACTCAATTTTTTCTTTGGTTCTAGTAAGGTCTCTGTGGCTAATGGTGCGTATGTTCTTATAACTAAAATATGTTTGTCTATGTTAGAAATAACTCTAGGTCCCTTATTCTCAATGATTTATTACTTGTTCCTTCTATTAAAAAATATTTTATTATCTGTTCTAAAATCTATTAGAGATAATAGTGTTTCTGTAAAAAAAAATTCTTAACTTTTACCTTGTGAAGGATTTGATAACATGTTAAACGATGCTACGAGGTGTGCAAAGTGATGGTCTCTTCAGGTTTATTGATCATGCTTCTAATACTCTTTATCTCCTGTTGTTGCTGTGCTTAAAAACATCTTTAGCTCTTCTGCTGTTTCTTCCTAAGTGGTAATCTTGTCGCATGGAGTTAGAAAAAACAAGGGGTAGTCTCAAGATCTTCAACTGAAGCTAAATTTAGGAGCTTAACTGATGTTATGTGTGAGGCGATTTGGATAAAGTCGTTGTTAACAGAGCTTCAAATTCACTAGTTTCTACTCTAGTGCTTTTGGGTGATAACACCAACGCAATTGCACACTCATCCAATCCAGTTCATCATGTCAAATTAAAACATGTTGAACTTGATCTCAGTTTTGTCCGGAAAAAAGGTTGTCAATGGTGATTTTCACATTAATTATGTTCCAACCACAGAACAAATAACTGATGTACTTACAAAATCACTGTCTTCAGCTTTCTTCTCTCGCCTCCGACAGCAGCTAAAAGTGTTTTATCCTGATGATGTTTGAAGTTTTTTTTAAAAATTAAATACATAAAAAAAATAGAAAATAAAAATAGAAAGAATGTTAGGAGTCTACAAATTATTTGTTATCAAGACTGTTAAAGTTGTTAGTTAGTTATAACTGATAAACTGTGATTTTATCCAAGAATATGTTGAAATAAAAACGCCTAAAATAAAGATTAAGCTATGACTGAACCTATATATATCTTAAACTTTATATATATAAAGTACGTTGATTTTTAATAAAGGATATCACTTTCTATATCTCTTTCCTCCCTTGAGTTTATATGAGAGATTTATATTTTAACTGTATATAATCTATGCAGCTCACCTCTGACTCCAAATTGCAGGCTGAAAGATCAGTTTCATATCAGAAAAATATTTTTTAGTATTTTTAATGTAATTACAATATATATATAATTTATTTATATTTATATTTTTATTTAAACTCAAAAAGTGATCTCAGTAAAAAGAAATATGTTTATTGTAAAAGAACTAAATTATCTGAAAATTAGGTGTAAAATATTCAATTAATAAAAGTACAAGATTGAAATATATATAATTCATTTAAAAAACTTAACAAATTGAAACATATATAATTTAATTAAATCTTGTTAAGAGTCGACAACTTTTAAAATAAATAGTTAAAGGTCTTTATTATACATTTTTATTTTTTAGGTCGTGGGTTCTAAACCCAGTTGGATGGATTTCTCTCCTACCACTAATTATCTTTCACTGAATAACTCTTGCTCCTTGGGAAATAAGCCGGCTTCACCTTGGTAATATCTTCAAACTCACAAGGCTTGTCTTCATCAATCCTCCCAATGCCTACACTATGACTTCTAGGCATTTTCCGAGCCCGACTCGTCTGTTGTCGTCGAACACGCTCCAATTGTGTCTTCTTATCATCTAAATTTCTCGTGAAAGCCGTCCTCAGAAGTTCTCTGAAGTCATCATCTCCGTTGCTCGATTTCGTTGAGCCGAGAGTGTAGCTCCTTGGCAAAGTATTAACATGACCTGTTGGGCAGCCGAAGACGGTTCCGTATCCGACCCGTTCAGAGCATTCTGTGATGCTTTTTACATAGAAATCCCCTGCCTTGATCAGGAACCTGATGGGTGCCTTTAGGTACCTGCTCAGTTTGCTCTCTTTGCTGCTGGTCTTGATCATATTGATGTTATCACAAACAACGGAGTCTAGCAATTAGAGTGGTTGAAAGCTATATATATATATATATATATATATATATATATATGAAGAATAAACAAGGGTTGGTTTAGAAGGATTATGAAGGAAAAGATGGAGGCATGGAGCACTGTAAAATCGCAGTTTCTAAGGAACCACTTGATTTTATGGACTTTGTCAAAGGCATATTCAGACAAGGCAGAACAAGACATGAGAGTAACACCAATGTTTTTGGGCTGCAAAATGATTGAAATAATTGGACCTACTGGTCCGAATTGAATTATGTAAAATCCTATTATAAAGATGATCATTCTGATTTAATCCTTAATTACGATATTAGAATTTAAATATATGATTTTATCAAAAAAATTTAATATTTAATTTCGGTTAACCAGTTAACTTTTTCGTTGATAGATTAAATTATTAATTTATCTTGTATTTAATTTTGTCCATTATAATGAGATAGAGCGGTATCCAAATATTATTGAATGCTATAAAAAACCAAACATGTTTCGCATTGCTATGAAAAATCAAAAATATTTTATGTACCCACGGTGAAAAATTATTTTACACATGATTCTAGTTTTTAAGGTTTAAAATTATATTACTATAAAAAAACTAAAAAATCCTATGCAGTGACGGTCAGGGGCAAAACTAAAAATTTATAAGGGATCAAAATAAAATTTAAAAAATCTAAGGATTTATAAAAGTGGACTAAAATAAATTTAAAATTTTGAGGGGAGCCATACTAAGATTTTACGATCTTTGAAAGGATCATAAAACTAATTTTATCCTTTTTCTAAAAAAATGTATTCTCTTAATGGAAATGAAAATGTTGGCGAGGATCTACCCCTTTCCCTTTATGTTCCGTCTCTACCGGTAGTGAAGAAATTATTTTAAGCGAGTTTAGTTTTTTGGTTTAAAAATTAATATTTAACTTAATGTCTGTGATTATGTTTAAAATTTTCAGTTAACTCAGAAATAAGTATTTAAACTATACACTTTTTTGAAATAGGTGTCTAATATTTTTTTATTAAAATAAGTGTCTAAATTATATGTTTTTTTTAATAGGTGTTTAATGTTTTTTGGTTGAAATAGTTACTTAAAGTTTCATTCTCTTAGTATTTTAAAGTAACACCGTTATAAAAATTGTTTGACTTATAAATATATAACTAAACTATAAATTTTTTAGATAAGTACTTAATGTTTTTTTCTTTAACTTGATCATTCAAATTTTAACCGAAAAAAATAGTGAGAATGAAAACACTCACCACTAACAAATTCTGCAGTCAAATCCTTTTTTATCTTTCTCAATCGATAACAAATCCTGCATACGTACCAAGTACCGACAAGCCAAAGTTTATACTAGTATAGGGGTAATGGACAAAACCTCGTAAAAATATGAAAAATCAAAGAAAATAAATGTAAAAAATGTATAAAAAAAAAGGATAAAGTGATATAATCCCAGACCCAAACTCGAGTTCTACAGCCTAAACTTAAATCTACAGCTGCTGCTCGAAATTCTGATGGCACTGTTAGCAAATAGAGCATCCACCACTAGCCGATACCGAACCGAGAGTGTAGAAAGAACGGAAAATAGTCTTTCTTCTTTTTATATTTGAGTTTCACAATCAATGAATTTTAGATTTAGTTTTTTCATTGTTTTGCTCGTTTTACTTCAAGTTTGTTCTGTGTAACTTTCTGATATAGTATCGAAGTCGGTTAGATCGCAGTCTAGACGGCAGGCGTCTGGTTACTTGGTTTTCAAAGCTCTTCTTGGTGAGATTTTTTTGTATCTTTTTTTTGCTACGACGATGCTTGTTTTGGATCTTTAGGTTTAGATTTGCTTCTTGTGTTTCTGGTTATTTCTTTCGCGTCTTGTTTTTCTCCTTGGTTTCTTTCGCTTTTGTTTCTGGTTACTTATAAGTCCTGAAATGGGTAGGTCTGATGTTAAAACTCCTTCGTTGTCTAGCTCTAATATCTCTGCGTCAGGGCCTAAGTTGTTCTCGTCTAAGAAAATTAATGTGGTTCTTGATGATCACAATTACTTATTATGGCATCAGCAAGTGTTTCTTATTATCAAAACTAATCGTTTGCTTCGGTTTGTTGATAGTAGTATTATACATTCGGTTCAATATATCACTAAAGATGGGATGGTAAGTATAAATCCAGAGTTTGAGTTCTTTGAGGAGCAAGATGGTGCCTTAGCTACTTGACTTATTTCCACTGTGAGTTAGTCGGTTTTACCTCATCTAATTGGTCTCAATACGACTTTGCATCATCTTTATAGTAATAAATTTACGTCTAAACTCATGACCTATAGGCATATGTTACACCCGCAAAAAAAGGGAGCTTAGTATGAAAGAATATATCATGCAAATCAAGTCTATTTGTGATAATTTGGCCAATTGTAGGGAACTTATATTTGAACAAGAGCATGTTATTGTTGTTCTTAATGGTCTTCCCTCTGGGTATGGTCTCATTGTAACTATTATAACTGCTAGTCCATCCTCGTTTGATCTTACATATGTTATGTCAATCCTCCTAGATGTTGAAGCTAGGAATGTCTGTCAAGTTTCTTCTCATATCAATGCTTTTGCGCATGTTGCCACAGTTTTTCCTTCTCAGCTGGTGTCGCTTGGGCAAGGTCCTAGTGCTTTGTCGGGCTCTACTACTAATGAGGTCAGCAATGAGAAATGTGTTGTTCAACCTGGGTCTTTTACTCCTTACTTTTATCAGAGTTCTCCTAGTGGTTATGGTAGGGGTCGTGGCTGTGGTAGAAATAGGCCACAATGTTAACTCTGTGGCAAGTTAGGTCACCTTGTCGATCGGTGTTATTCTCGGTTTGACACGTCCTTTAAGAATGAGATTGCTCGACCTATCTACAGTGGTAGAGGATTTGTGTCCCCTCAGGCTCATTTATCTACCTATATTGTGCCTCAGAATCTCGTTCCTGGCTCATATAATGGCTTCTTTAATGGCCTTATGGTTCCTGCATCCTTCACCATGTATTCATCTTCTGCTTCATAATCTCTCTCTACTACGGTTGTTTCTACACCATCCAGTAATGTGTCGTCTCAACCATGCACTGTTGGTGTTATTTCTGGTTCAATAAATACCTTACCTTATGTTCTTCCTGCGACTGGTCAGTCTTTTGTTGTTCAAGATTCCTCAGCTCTCATCAGTGATGTGATGGCTGACAATGCATGGTACCTTGACTCCGGTGCAACCCATCATATTACTAATGATGCATCATTTTTGCAGCCTGGGTAAGTGTTCCCTGGTACAGATAAGGTTCAGGTTGAGAATGGTCAATCTTTAGCCATTCGCTTGTCTGGTAATTAGGTTATTTCTACTAATGCAAAGCCTTTAATTATGAAAAATGTGCTTCATGTACCTCGCATTACTAGAAACTTGATTTCTGCGTCTAAATTCACATAGGATAATCAAGTCTCAGTCGAATTTCACCTATCCTTTTGCCAAGTTAAAGATTTGGCAACTAAACAAGTCCTTCTAACTGGACTTGAATCTGAAGGCTTATACAAGCTAGCATGTTCCTGATGATTTCAGCTCTAGCAGAATTAGATCTATTAATGTGTCTAATGTGTCTTGTGGTTCTTTGTCATGTCCTTCTTCTTGTATAGCTGTTGTGAATAAGATTGATATTTCTACTTGGCACAATAGGCTTGGTCATTTCTCTCCTATTATCCTTAATACAGCATTGTCTCATTGTAATATTTCTTGTGCAAATAATAATCAATAGTGTTTTTTGTGTAATGCTTATGAACTTGGTAAGGCACATAAGTTGTCATTTCCTCAATCTTCTACTCAGTATAATGCTCCTTTGGAATTGGTAATGACTGATGTTTGGGGTTTAACTACTACTCCTTCTAATAATTTCAAGTATTATGTGGCCTTTACTAATGTATTCTCACGGTATTCTTGGTTGTATTTATTGAAAACTAAGTCACAAGTCAAAGAGGTATTTGTTTTGTTCCTTAAGCAAGCTGAACTTTAGCTTGGACACTCGGTCAAGATGCTGCAAACTGATGGGGGAGGAGAATTTGTAGCCCTCAACAGTGTTCTTCAGGAGCGTGGAATTATACATAGACTTTTGTGTCCATATACTTTCGAGAAGAACGGTATCGTGGAAAGGAAGCATCGACAGATGGTTGAAGTCGGTCTAGCTTTACTTGCTCAAGCTGGTCTTCCATTTTTCTATTGGAATGATGCCTTCTCCACTGCCATTTTCTTGATCAACAGGCTTCTATCTACCTCCTTGAAAGGTATGTCTCCCTATGAGAAGCTCTTTAATGTTAAACCGGATATCACTTTCTTAGGTTATTTTTGGGCTTGTGTTATCCAAATCTTAGGCCATATAATACTCACAAGTTACAGTTTTGATCAACCCCTTGTGTGTTTTTAGGTTATTCACCCTCTTATAAGGGTTACAAGTGCATGGCTACAAATGGTCGCATATATATTTCTAGGTATGTTAGGTTTGATCAAAGCGTGTTTCCCTTTATTCATCATTCCTCCGAATGGTTTGGGTTTGTATCTCCTTTTACAGTATCTGAGTGCTTAAAATCTTTCAATTCTACCTTAAATGATAAGGTCTCTTCTTCTTTTCCTATTCCTCCTGCCTTAGTTCATTCGCATAAGCAATCAGTGACTAATCCTTTTTGTACATCAACTGAGTCTGGTCCATAGTCCACATCTGGTCAAGTTTCCAATAATGTGTCTCTCAATGTGCACCCTATGTCTGCTTCTTTAGATTCGACTATTGTTGGTACTCGTGTGGTATCTCTTGTGAGTCATATTTTTCCTCAAATAGTCCATCTTCTTCACCATTTACTATCATCGCCCATACTTCACCTCCATCGGCATAAGTTTTTCCATCGTTATTTTCATCTTCTACCATCGACCATATTTCATCTCCATTAGCACAGGTTGTTCCACCTCTATCCTCATCTACTACCATCGCCCATATTCCACCTTCGCCAGCACAAGATTTTCCATCTCCACCACCATCTACTACCATTTCCCATATTCCACCTCCGCCAGCACAAGATTTTCCACCTCCACCTCCATCTACTACCATCGCCCATATTCCACCTCCATCAGCACAAGATTTTCTACCTCCATTACCATCTACTACCATCGCCCATGAGTCACCTCCATTAGCACGAATCTCTCCATCTTCACCTTCATCTACTACCACCACTCATGTTCCATCCTCCACCAATGTTTCTGGTCATTTTAATGCTGCCCCTTTGGTTGCTCCCATGGCTCGGAACACTCATTCCATGGTAACTAGAGCAAAGGTTGGTATTACTAAGCCTAGGGGTTTTGTTGCTCGTGAAACTCATGAAGAACCTTCTTTCATACATGAGGCCCTTCAACATCCTCAATGAAGAGCAGCTGTGCATGTTGAATATGAAGCCTTGTTGCGTAATGGTACATGGGATCTTCAACCGTTACCTCCATCCCAAAAACCAGTGGGGTGCAAGTGGTTGTTTAAAGTTGAGAAGAAACCTGATGGCTCAGTCGATCGTTACAAAGCACGTTTGGTAGCTAAGGGTTGCTCTTAGATGTCTGGTCCTAATTTCAGGGAGACCTTCAGCCCTGTGGTTCGAGCCTCTACCATTCGTATAGTGTTGACTATTGTTGTTCTTCAGCATTGGTTTGTCAAGCAGATTGACATAAATAATGCGTTTCTAAATGGTTCCTTGTCCGAAGACATCTATATGAACAAACCCCCTGGTTTTGAGGTTACAAACAAGGATGGCGATCATTTGGTTTGTCATCTCAAGAAAGCTATCTATGGGCTTCGACAAGCTCCGAGAGCTTGGTTTCTTACTCTGAAGGCTTTCCTCACTTCTAAGTTAGGATTTGCATCATCTAAGGCTGATAGCTCGTTGTTTCTGTCTGTGACTAATTCTAGCAAATTGTTCCTCATGGTGTATGTTGATGATATAATCATCACTAAGACAGATCAAGGACAGGTTGATAATCTTGTCCACTCCATCAATCGGAGTTTCAGCTTAAGGACTTAGGTGCCTTAGAATATTTTTTGGTCATGGAAATTCAGCATCTTCCAGGAGCTTTGTTCCTTAACCAGAAGAAGTATGTCTCTGAGCTTCTTAACAAGGTCAACTTTGGATAGTGTTCTTCCACTCCCACACCGATGGTAGTCACCCCAAAACTCATCCTAAATGATAGCCCATTTTTTGATGATATTCAATTACATAGGAGTATTGTTGGTGGTCTTTAATATGTGTGCTTGACCAGACCTGATATCAAATATGCTGTAAATAAGGTTAGTTAATACATGAACTGTCCTACTGAGTTTCATTAGAAGGCCGTGAAGCGAATTCTCAGGTACCTCAATGGTACTCTCGCCTTTGGACTGTACTTCAATTCATCCAATGTGACTGATCTCGTATGTTACTCCGATGCCGATTGGGCTGCTTCCATTGAAGATAGGCGTTCCACGTCTGTCTACTGTGTTTTTCTGGGTGGTAATCTCATTGCCTGGTGTTCCAAGAAACAACCGATAGTGTCACGGTCTTCTTCTGAGGCTAAGTATCGCAACCTTGCCAATATTGTGGCTGAGTTAATGTGGATAGAACAACTTTTGTCTGAAATTGGCATCGATGTGGTTGGTAAACCAGTGGTTTGGTGTGATAATGCCTCCACAGTCTCCACAGCTACAAATCTCACTCATCATGCTCGTATGAAGCATGTCGAAATTGATCTTCACTTTGTCAGGGAGCATGTGCTTACGGGCAAGCTCATTGTCATATATTTCTACCGAAGGCCAAACAGCTGATATCCTTACTAAATCGATCCCCCCTGCTGTGTTTGGTGATTTACGTAAGCAACTCGGAGTTTACTCCTTAGAGTATATTTAGAGGATATAAAAACCGGGAGAATGATAGAGTATATAATATGTCATGTTCCGCGTGTGTATTGGATTTTAATCTGAGAGGTTGTTAAACAGTTAGTTAGTTGGTTGTGCCCAGCTAAGCTGTGTATATTTGCTATATAAGTAAGCCTTGTGTGAGTGTAGAAAGCACGAAAAATAGTCTTTCTTCTTCTTGTATTTGAGTTTCACAATCAATGAATTTTAGATTTAGTTTTCTTTATTGTTTTGCTCATTTTACTTCAAGTTTGTTCTGTGTAACTTTCTGATATCGAGAACTTCATTTTCGGTAGTTTTAAACTCCTAAGCTTAATCCTCACAGGCTGTCTGGCCCTCAACAACAAAGGTATGTTTCCTGTCTGCTGCTGCTGCTGCTGCGTCGTCAACAACTCATTACCATTCTGGATTTTTCCTGACATCGGCAAAACCAATACGGTCGTGTTCCGATGACCCTGATAGAATATCAATATCGACCTCAGACCAGTTGTATTTTAGGGAAATTTTCTAATCCCAGTAAGAAACTCAACATGTCACATGCATTCGTTTGGGTGTTCATCCTTTCAGGTGCATGACAAAGGTACACACTACAGAAGTATGCATTCGTTTGGGTGTTTTTTCAATGCTTTGTTGTTGATATTCATGTACAACGACTTGTTATCGATTGAGAAAGATCAAGACGATTCGATTGCAGGATTTGTTTATGGTGAGTGTTTCCATTCTCACTACTTTTTGTCGGTTAAAAATTGAATAATCAAGTTAAAAATATATATTGGGTATTTATCTAAAAATATATATAGTTTGGGTACCTATTTATAAATTAAATAATTTTTTAACATTATTATTTTAAAATACTAATAGAATGAAATTTTAGGCACTTATTTTATCTAGAAAAAATTTACACCTATTTTAGAAAAAAAATATATATATAGTTTAAGCAATTATTTCAGCCAGAAAAAATATTAGGTACCTATTTCAGAAAAAATGTATAATTTAGGCGTTTATTTTTTAGTTAAGCCAAAATTTTAAAATAAATTTTTTTATTTAAATTTTAAATTTATAGATTATGAAGCATCTAATAAGTATGTTATAAAAAAACTTGTAAAACGCGTCCAAAAGAAACTGGTTAAGACCACTATACGCCAAGCCTCATAATTCGAAGGATAACTATATAACAGTAGTAACTTCACTATTAGATTCAATTCATTTTTGTACTTCAATTATTTTTTAATAAAATAATAGTTAATGTTACGTTTTGTTTTTGAAATGGTACCTCATCATTAATAACCTAATGATAAAAGTAACGTAAATTTTTTTTTATTTTTTTCTAGTCACTGATTCATGTAATATTATTATAATTTTTTATTATTTATTATATAAGCTTAGGATTATCTGCTTTGTCATTGCCTTGTTGATTCTATTCATTTCTTTCTAAGATGATTGTAACCGTGAAATCCATTTTTTAAGTTTGTAGCTATCCATATTCTTATGTTATGAAGCAAGGAGCTTGAGAAATGAGTTTATGGTAGATTCTATTTATCAATAATATTGATATCTGCCTCTGTCTTTCCCTTCTTACACCATGTTTTCCCTCTTTAGTAGCATTTGTGGCCCGGTCTCCTAAAACCCAGATAAATCCTATCTAAGAGATTGATTTATGGTGCAATTAAATACTAACTGTAATTGTTGTTTTTGTTTTAAATGGTCTGATTTTAAAGGAAATGTTTTCTTTATATGATCAACTGGCCACTTTAAATAACAAATACTATCAGCCATGTCTGATAAGTGATACTTGAAACATATTTAAATCATCTTTTATGCAGTATAATTCAAACATATTCTTTGGGAATGAAATTTATGTGAAACATCTTCTCTTGAATTAGAGAACATGAAGATTGTTGTCTTTCGGTTTGTTTATATGTATTTTTTTCTAAATATTTGTGCAGCATGTAATAGATTGCACTGCACCTACTATTGACCAGCTTCATTCCACGATGACGACTCTGCGGATGACTACTGGAATATCATGAATGACCAGCAGCAAGCTGAGATCTCTAATGACTGTAAGGTGGGAAAAGATTCTAAAGCTCAACCACAGCATGTTCCACAAGTTAAAGTATATGTTGTAACTGGTGTGGGCTTGCAACAACTGTGGGAACTTATTGATGAAAAACTTAAGGTTCAAGATGAGTAACTGAAGTTTGAAAAAGTAGTGGAAAACGATTTCATCGATCGAAAATGGAGGTTGCCTTGAAAAGATGATGAAGAGGAAGCAATTGAAACAGTGATAAAAAGTATTTGCATTTCATTTTCTTCTTTGTGGTTTTGCATCGGCATTATCACACACAATATCAAATTATAGGAAGATTGTTGAAACCCCTGATAGCATAGATGATGAATAAACATGACAGAATCCAAAACTTTTTATTTGCTTGAGTTCAAGTAGACCTGGCAAACTTAATCCGAGAACCGAAACCGAACTGAAAATTGAACCGATCCGAACAAAATGATTCCAATGTGACCTGAAACTCGAACCGAAACTGAAACCGAAACCGATCCGAATTCTAGAAGAACCAATATAGACCCGTAATCGATTTGACCCGAACTGATTTTTACCCGAACCGAAAGCAACCCAAAATTAGCTTGCTTAAAACCGATCTAAACCGAACATCAATCCGATTTTAACCCGATAATTGAGTCAAAGTGAATGAATAATTTATTTTTACTATTGTTTATTTTTTTTACGATTTTAATCTGGATCCATGTATTAAAAAAAACGTTTTTACTATTTTTTATTTTAACTCTACAATTGAGTTAAAGTGAATGAATAATTTACTTTAAACCCAAAATGAATATTTTTTTTTGATTTTAATCTAAATTTATGTATTTACAAAAATGACATTAGCCTTTAAATTACTAATACTGTCTTTACTCGAATAAAAAACGAGGTAAAGAATTTCAAAACAATTCCAATACGAAATATCATAATCCTTGAGTCATCCTATATCATTCTTTAAAATTTTGTGACATTTCGAGATTAAATGATTATCTAACTTTAAAATCAAAACTTTTTCCTTTAATAGCTTTTCACGCAAATCTTGCACCAAATATCTGATTCCCACCATTTTTCTTGTACTGATGTGAACTATTCTTTTATGGAATAAACCTCGTGACGCCCTCCTCCCATGGAGACTCAGCGTAAAATCGGACAGTCAAAGAGTCGCTCTGATACCACTTGTCACGGGGTCATTACCCTCTTCCTAAAAGAAATATCTGATAGGATGTGTAGCGCCACCGTATATATATCCCAAGACCTTCCTTTTCCTTTTCGATATGGGATTAATGCACCTTACTTCTTTTCAGGCGTGACACGTGCCTTAACTATTTGAAATTATTGTGAGTTAGTAGTTGAACTATTTTCAAGTTTAACTTAGTTTTAAATGGAGTTTTTACATGAATATTGTTTAGGGGATTTTTATTTATAAAAATATAATTTTTTTGAATTATTTTTAATAATATTGTATATTATTGTTGAAATTAGAAAATAGATTAAAAACAATTCATCTTCAAACAGTTTTTTGAACGAAATATTAAAAAATAGGTATTGTTTAAAGATGAGGAGAGCAATCCGACTTTGAACAATGCTCTTTAAAAAAGAAAAAAAAAAGATAAGGATTGACACATGGCAAGCTCAAAGACAATTATCACTGTTCTAAGTCGGATTGTTCTTCCCGTCTTTAAACAATCCCTATTTTTTTAATATTTGTACTTAAAACGTTGTTTGAAAGACGAATTATTTTCGTTAAACATCCATGTAAAACACGTTTTAAATTGTAGGATATTGTATTTCAAAACATATTTGATTTACTTCTAGGGCTTAATACATAAATTATCCCTAATATTTAACTATTTTTCAATTTGGTACTTAATGTTTTTTTCGGTCATTAGTTTCCCCTAACGTTTCCACAAGTTATCATATTGTACCGTAACTTTTTCACTTGTTACCCATTTTCCGTGTACCGTTAAAAATCTTCCAATCAATAAGATTGTGCCATGTTAGATTCTCTTTTCACTAAATTTTCTTTTTATTCAATTGAATTCCTAAAAGCCTATTTGTACCTAAAATTGACTTTTTTATAAATATTATAATTTAATCTAATATTTATTATTATCAATAATATATGAACATAAATATTTTATCAATACAATTTTTTAAGAGGAAACCAAACAGCTGATCCAAGGGAAAAAAGAAAGTTGGAAATTTTACTGTCTTCTCTTATAATGAGCACAAGCTTGCCACTCGTGGATTCTCTGCTGCAAACAAGATCGGTGAAGGTGCCTTTGGTTGTGTCTACAAGGTTATAAATCTTGACCAAAAAAAAAACAGGTTAATTTTTGTCTTGAAACTAATGGTAATATTGTATTTTGGGTTCATCTTTGTAGAGCTTGCTTGCAAATAGTTCTATGTAGCTGTAAAAACGCTTTGGATCGAACTCGAATCGATGCATGGGGAAAGGGAGTTTGTGTCTGAAATTTCTACACTTATAAATCTCAAACATGAAAACTACTTATTCTCTATTTATATATAGAAAAGAGGTAATTTGAATATATAAAATCTATCGTTTGTTTTCGTTTAAAGCATAAAGACTTTAAGCCAAGAAATATACAGAACAATATATTAGCAGCTTGAGAAATTCTTTAAGGAGATGGTATCCCATGAACTTCTTAGTTTGTTGTAGCAGTTTTTTCTGCTTCTTGGATAATAAATTTACTTATCCAAAAAAGAAAAGAGGTAATGATTTACTTTGAAAAAAATGAGATAGACAAGTTTAGGTGGTTGAAACCACAGATAATATGATGAATAAAATTCATTTAATAATTTTTCATCAAACAAGATTAATATTTTAAGTTTTATATTTAACAATTTAATACTAATAATATCTAAAATTCAAAAATCTAACGTTTTTATTGATGCAAATCTTGTTATTTCTGATAATTTTTATTTTTATACTCGAAAACCATAAATTTACGTGTATACATGACTGTCAAATTTGAAAAATAATTAAATCAAATCATATATTAGGATATTTTGAATAATGGCATATCCCATTTTCTAAAATTAGATATGGATGACTGTTTTTCACATACAAAATTTTAAAAATCTGATTTTTTTAATTGATTTGATATCTAAAAGAAAAATTTTATAACGGACATTAAATACCGCTAAACACCGCTACTGCTGAACACTGCTGAACACCATTAATTATTTTTATAAAAATTTAAAACTTTAAGGATTCAAATTATAATTAATTTATTTTAAAAAAAATAAATATCAAATTAAATAAATCTTTATATTTTATTTTATTATAATTAAAATATGATCATCAAACATAATTTTAAAAGATTAAAAATTTAACATTGTTTATTTCTACAAACTTGAACCCTAGAAACCATAGTTCTCCCAGCCACCGTCATCACTCACTTCCAGTATTGTCGTCGTCATCGTCTCTAGTTTGTCGGTAACCTAGAATGATCAGCGGTTTTTCCAGATCGATATAATAATTAGAAAAGGTTGTTCTTCGATATTTTGTATGTCCTGCGTAAACACGATGATGATTGTGTTGTGTGGATTTTTTCTAACATCCAATTGTCTGTTAGCTCCATTGTTTAGGATATACAATAGAACATCCTCTTCCTCTCTTGCATTTGACAAATCTGGAAAATGCGTAATGATCGTGTTTTAATGGCCTTCTTCATTCTTCGAATATCTCTCTAGCACGAAGTTTTACTTGGGCTAAGAATATCATAATTCACCGGTCGTTGATTAACTCCCCTTCACGAGTTATCAATCATTTTCACCAATGGAAATACTCGCCCCGAAATTGGATTCTGATCATGGTACCAGCGCTGGACTTTTTCGAGATCACAATGGTCATTGGATATCCAGATTCGGTCGAAGCATTGGTATTGCGGACGCTCTCACTACTGAACTATGGACCATTTATGATGGTCTAAGACTTTCCTGGTTAAATGGCTATGCATCACTACAAGTTCAATCAGATTGTTCTCAGGAGATTTCGTATATCAACGACCCCAAGGCAGAAAATAGTACTCTTGCACTGGTCCGTGCGATCGCAAATCTTCGCCGGCAAGCTTGGTTCCTTGAATTCATTTGGATTCCAAAAGAAACAAATAGACATGTTGATTCTTTGGCTAAGCATATCTCATATTCCCAAGTTGAGTTGACTCATTATGAGCAACCACGCACTATATTATTAATCTGCTTTCTAGAGAGGTTAATAGCCCTCCTTATTGTAAAACTAGTCATAGCTAAAATTTAAATTTAAGTCTAAAATTTAAGGTTAATAGCCCTCCTACATTATTAATCTACATTATTAGTCTTTATTAAAAAAAAGACTGAACGATGGCCTCAGAGACCGAAAATTCTTTCTCACTACTATAACAAACCGTTACTAATATTGACCTTAGTCTCTTAAGGCATCGCCAACATGAGTCTATGTTTGGTAATTGATAAGCTGCTAGTTTTTTTTTTTTTTTTACCAAAGATAAGCTGCTAGTTGATATTTAGTTTAGGGGAGAAATTTTAGTTTTTCATCTGTTAACAAAGTCAAAAGTCAAGGAGGGATCCTGTCTCATTACTAGTCAGAACGGTTTTATTCATTTCTTATCGTTAGTCTCTCTTTCGGTGCTAATAGATAAGAAAAAACAAAAGTAAAGTGATTCAAAAAAGTCAGTCCCAAAAATCATAGTGTTGAGGTGATCGATTGGAACTCGATGGTGGCGACGGCGGCGGCAGAAACGATAAGATTGATTGGGGTTAAGGTTTACGACAGAGATGAGGATATTTGATTATAATATATCAATTAAAAATATTATAAAAACATAAAATATTTATTAAATTTAATTTTTATTTTAAAATAATTATAATTATAAGTTTAGTCCTTCAAATTTTAATTTTTATTAAAAAATTAATAGTGTTCAGCGATGTTCAACATTAGTGATGTTCAACAATGTTCGTCATACGTGGTAGACTCATCCTATCAAAAAATAGACACCCAATTGTAACATTAAAATTTCTTAAATCGTTTCAAACATATATATATATATATAGGGACGGAGCTAGGATTTAATACTGGGAGGGGCAAGAGTCTATTAAACCTTTAGATTTAAAAATTTGGAGGGGCAAAAACTATTTAATTAACATTTAAATTAAAAGAGACCCAAAATGCAATTATACCAACCCCTTCAAAACTTCGTCCTTGTATATATATAACTTACAATATCACATGAAAAATAGTAATTGAACTTTTTAAAAATACTTTTTGATAATAATATTATACAAGTAACCGGTTCGACTCGAAAAGAAGCCTACACGTCCAACTAATTAGTCCACATTATAGCACTTTTAATCCAGATGGAATCTTTTGCAAAAGAAAAAAAAAAGAATTTCCAACGCTGGAGCGACAACCATTCGCGGAAACACGGGGCCGCTCATGCCCAGGACTTTGGAATCTAACCTCTTTTAACTGCCCCCATCCCAAGGGAACACTTCCCAAACACACTAACCACAATTAAACCAACCATGAGTTAGATTCGAACCATGAGTTGGATTCTCTTTTAAAAACACATAATCTTTTCTTTTGCAACCCCATCTTCATCTCTTTGAAATCTAACTCCGTTTCTCCATTGCCGTCACCGGCCATCTGCACAACCTGCCAAGGCGGCCATCTTCATGCCAAGGGAAGACAACGTTACACAGTTGTTGAGTTCATCATGAGTTGTAATGGCTGCAGAGTGTTACGAAAAGGATGCAGCGATTCATGTGTTTTACGTTCTTGTTTGCAATGGATCGACAGTCCGGAAGCACAGGGACACGCTACCGTGTTCGTCGCTAAGTTCTTCGGTCGTGCTGGCCTCATGTCGTTCATCTCCGCCGTCCCACAGTCTCAACGTCCTGGTATATACAGACCCAGTATTTCCTTTTTCTCGATTTTCGTTCATTTGGTTTCAAATTTGAGTTTTTGTTCTCTTTTATCAGCTTTACTTCAGTCGCTGTTGTTCGAAGCTTGTGGGAGAACGGTGAACCCGGTGAACGGAGCCGTTGGTCTTTTATGGACCGGGAACTGGCACGTTTGTCAAGCGGCGGTTGAAACCGTGTTACGAGGAGGATCTTTACGTGCGATGCCTGAACTTATGGCGCCGACGCCGGAATCCGATGAAGCATCCGAAGCAACGTGTGTGGATATATGGAAGTTGCGAGAAACATCAGCGGACCTGAACTCTATCTCTCGGTTTTCCAACTCCAGATCCAAGCGTAAGCGAGTCGAAGAATTCAAGAAACTATCGCCGTCCGATCTAGATCTTTGCTTGACCCCAAGCTTTACAGGCAAGAGAACGCCGGATAATCGACGACCGGAGACTCCATCGATGAATTCAGAGGAATCAGTGACGACGAGATGCTTTGAAATTCCCTTTGCAGATCCACAAGGAGCAGATAAAAACTTACTTAACTTGTTTGTTTGAGGCGAAAACCATGGTCTTAGATTTTTGAGGTACTTCTGGGGGTGGGTTTCCCCGGAAATGAATTTTCCGGCGAGTTTTTTTGTAAATTGGTTACCGGCACATTGGATTTCTCTCTTTTTCCGATTAACAAAGCTGTGAAAATAGAGAGAGAAATGATAATCTGTGGGTGATCCTTCAAATCATATTTCTATTTTTGTTACGATGTAATTTTTCTTCTTTAACTTTGTGTGTTGTCATGAATAAATCAAATTCAGTTCAAGATCTTAGACTGTATAAATATTATCTGATTTATTTATATTTTTATATTTAAATATTAAAAAATTATAAATCTTTAATTATAAATCTTAAATATTAAATTATAAATATTAAATTTTAAAAAATATATTTTACGCTTAAATTTTTTAGTTATAAACCTAACTTTTAATATCTGATGTAAGTAAGGATACCGAAAAATTAAAAAAAAAATTATATTTCAAGTTAATGGGTTTTGAAGAATTTGGTGATTGGTAAGGAAATTTACAAGTATACCCCACTATTTATTTCTAATATAGATTTTGAATCAATCTATTTTTATAAAAAATATTTATTTATTATTTTTAATCTTTTAAAACGCATAATCATATAAATATTATAACAATACTAATAAAAATATTATAAAAATTAAAATACTATCTATTAATTCAAAATATTATATTTTTATAACATTTTATGTTGTGGTCTCGCAATAAATATCGATACTCAAAATTATTTTTATAAATAATATAGTCATAATACGATACTAATAAAAATATTATAAATTTAAAATACTATCTATTAATTCAAAATATTATATTTTTATAACATTTTATGTTGGTGATCTCGCGACAAATATCGATACTCAGAATTAAGTTTCGATACTTGACCATCAACTTAAATATTATAAAAAAATATTTCGATAAAACGTTTATAACATTTCAGTTGGTGTCGCAACATAACCTTATTGCACCTTAAACTCGCCCTGTTTGATAGCTTTATTTTATCCCAATATACAACAAACTCTTTGCATTCTAATATAAATCGAAACATAGTATTTTAGTTTAGTTCGATATCTCGATAAAACCGCAAACATTTATTAACTATAATATTTAAATTCAAATTATTTAAGAAGAACATCCTTTATCCCACCATATAATTAGCTTATATATAATATAAATTTTTTATTTTTGTGTCCTTGTCAAATGCGATTTAAAGATTTTGGGGTCCTGTGCAATTTATTAAAATGTGACCCTTAGAAACTATTGTTTATAAATCTTACTAGTTCTAAAAATGTGACCCTTAGAACCAATTGTCTTTTTTAGGTGCCCTATGCGGTCATTTTTATTGTAATTATCCAAAACTTCACTGATTCTATAGAAGTAATAATAATAAGAATAATCAATAAGATTTTATAATCAATTGTATTTAAAAAATAATTATAACGTTTTAACAATTATAACTCATATTTCTTAAGAGTATTTTTAAAACTTTTATAATAAATTTTGAAATTAACGTCATTTAATAAATGTAGTTTATCAAAAATTTGAAGCTCCTATTTCTAAAGAACTTGTACGATCGTTTTTATTGCGCTTGTCCAAAACCCCACCTGTCCTCGTTATTTAATAATTGGTTTTTGATTTTATAATGCAAGATTGACTTAAAGTCAAACGAACTTCATTAACATAAGCAAATAAATTTTCACAAGATGTACATAAATTAATAAGTTAAATTCCAACTGAATTTAATTAATTAATTTGTGTACTCTCCTAGCCTCTGTATTATGTATATGTTAAGCCTTGAAATGTCTTTCATCAGCCAATTTTGTGGAGGTTGTTGGTTTCAGCTCTAGCTTTGACCCATTCCTCTAAAAATGGATGAGACGCTTATTTTCCAAAGGGAAATACGTGGCAATGAGTGTGTGCATCCATATTCATTGGAGGAAATAAAAAGCAACAAAGGCATAGCCATTAGCCAGGGTCTTGCTATTGTGCAACTATAGGAGTAGGGTAAAAATTGAATTGAATCGAGTTAATTTTTGTTCTGAATTCGATAAATTAATAAATTTTATTTATTTTTATTCAACTCAAATTAAATGTTTATATTTCTGTTTAAATTTAAACAATTTTCTATAATCAATTACGATATATATATATTTTTGTATTTTTTATGTGATATACATATATCAAACATATTAAAAAATTCAATTAGAACTTCAAGATTAATCTATTAATTTAAAATGTTTTTAAATTAAATTATAAAATTATGTTTTTAATTGATTAGACTCAATTTTTATATCATATCTAATAATTTTTTTTAATTGAATTAAATTTTATTGGCCTTTTATATTATTCATGTATGACCCCCGTTCCACATTCCAAAACTAGGTCTAGACTCTATCTAGTTTTGAGTCTAGACTTGAACTCTGTTTGGGTCCCCATGTTTCTTTATCTCCTCCCCAGTCATCTTTTGCAATAAATAAATCCAGAGCCACTAGAGTATCAGCTGGGTCTGTAGGGGACCCTGTTGGGCGGCTTTTGGAGCGTGCCAAGGGACGTGTAGGGCAGCCGAAAGAATCTGGCCTCGTTTATTCAGTTGTCAGGGTTGGAGCCTGAGGGATCACACACGGGGACAAACAACTCAGATGGGGATATTTAGACGACTCATGGGAGAGGCAAAGGATACGGTCTCTGTCTCTGTCGTGGAAAAATTATATTAAAAATAAGTTTTATTACGTGTCTATGAAATTAATTACTAAAAATTATTTAATTAATTTTTATGTTATATTTTATAAATAAATCTTCACTTGAAAAAAAATTATTTTTAAAATGAATTTACAATAAATATGAGTAAAGATTCACTTAAAAAATATGACATGAAAAAAATGGTAAGATGGATGATTTTTAGTGGATTGTCTCATGGATGACGTGGTGAGACTTACTCATAATTACAAAAATTTGAATTACTAGTTAAATTAAAATGATAATTTTATAAATAAATTTTTTTAATCTATAAATTAATAATACATATAAATTTAATAAATGATAAAATTATATTTAAATATAATTTAATTAATAACAAATTAATATATATAATAATGATTAAAATTACATTAAAAGATAATTCACAAATAAGGAAATAATATATATATATCCTTCGTATATGCTTAGTAATGATATTAAAAAAATCATTTTTATAATATCAATAGATGTAAAATGATAATAAATTATTCAAATAAGTATTAAATATAATCTTATATGTTAATTTATTTATTTAAATAATTAAATAATTATTATCTATCAATTAATTTTATCAAACACTTTTATACAATTATCTATTGCTATAACATATGGTTTTTGAATTAACAATCGAATCTTAGATTTAGATTATATATATTTAAGTGGGCAATTAAATAAAATAATAAAAATAAAAAAAAAGTTTTTTCAAAAGAAAGAGGGTGGGAGAGAAGGGAAAATATATATATTTTTTTCATTTTTTTCTTTTAACATCAACATTTTATATTCACTCTATCGTCATTAGAGTGTTTGTGGTTAACACTTCTATGTTATTACGATAATATCGTCGAGACGAGTAGGGTGTGACGTTCTATTTTTAAAATATATATTTTAAAATTTACAAAGATAACACCATACACATGATATTTTAATATATATTACAAAAATTAGTCTAAAATTTAAAAAATATATAAAAATTTAATTTTTTTTAGTAATAATGGGGTTTAAAAAATATTACGGTAATAAGTTTTTTCTTAATATTTAAGAAAATAACTCAAAAGAAATAATATTTTTTGGACTTCACCACCTCTTGTTGGCGAGGTGTTTGGACCTTGTAATAAAAATTCTCTGCCTCTTCATCATGCCTCCTTTGTGTATTTTTTTTTAATTTTAATTTTAAACCCTAAACCATTATTTTTTACATTCTAAACCCTACACCCTAAAAAAATACACCCTACCCCTAATTTTCTAAACTCTAACCAAAACTCAAACCTAAAACCCTAAACCCTAAGCCCTCTAATTAAAAGTGGGGTATAAATAGAGGCATGAGAAAGAGGCAGATGATTTACACTCTAGACCTTGCCATCTCTTGATGACAAAATACATGATAAATTGTTGGATTAAACTAAAAATATAATATTTTTTTTATTATTTTTAAGTGACTCGATATCTAAAAGTGATGAGGTCTAATAAACATCATTCCTTTTGATATATTTCTCAAATATATAAAAAACATTAATATTTTTTCACATCCCATTATTACACTAATTTCTCCTTAAAAAAATTATATTTCAAAAATTAATTTTAAATTAGATTATTTTTATTTTTTTTCAAAAATTAAAAAAGCAAAGGCTTTTTGATAAACATTAAATAATGCAGTTGAGGTATTATTTTTTAATATATTTTTATCTTTTGCTTTATGTGCTGGCGCTTCGTCTCGCAGCATTTACTTCGGGCCACCACCAAAACTTGTCTCCTCTTCACTTTGGAACTTGAGGTGGGGATTCCGACTCCCAATCCACACAACTTGTTAGCTGCATTTTAAGTGAGAGTAATATAATTACAATATTTATTAAAATATTATAAAAAAATATAATATTTTAATTATAAGATAATATATTAAAGCTTATATTTTTAATATTTCCGTTATATCTTTTAACTTAAATTAAGATATATAATTTAGAGGTTTAAAAATTTAAAATTTAGGAACAATGATTATAATTTAAAATTTGGGGTTAGAATTTAGGTTGTATATATTAAGATTTTGATTTAGGTTAATATGATGGATTTATATTTTAATCTCTAAACTTTAAATTTAAATAGACCCTAAATTATAATTATTATTTTTAAATTTTAAACCTTAAATCTAAATTCTAATCAAGTAGAAGTTGTAGCATATAAAAAGTTATCGAATATGAGTTAGGGGTGTAAACGAGTCGAGCTCGAGTAGTGCTAAGCTCGGCTCGACTCGTTAAGAACTCGAGTCGAGTTCGAGCTTTTTTCAAGCCTAATCGAGCTAAGTATTGACCGATCTTTGATCGTGTTAGACTCGAGTAACTCTTATCTCTCAAGTCTCATTTAAATTCTAATGGAGAAAAAGACTTTGATACACATATTGTATAAACTCAAGCTTGTTAATTTTAGTTTTTTAATATGTTAATTTAGGGTTCAAGACTTGTGTTTAGGGTTTTAAGTTTTTAAATTTAGATTTTAAATTATAAAAAATATTTTCGAGTAGCTCGTGAGCTTTTTCGAGTCGAGTATCATGTAGCTCAACTCGACTCGTTAAGAATTTAAATCGAATCTAATCGAGTCGAGTTTTGACCGATCGAATTCGAATAACTCACGATCTATCTCGTCTCATTTATGGCCCTAAATATGACCATAGACAGCCAGCCCTACACATTTCATACCACCAGACATGACCACAACAATCTCCTATACATGTTTGGCTGTTTCTTAAAGGACTGTCTCTACGCATCCCAACCATAATTTAATGTTTTGAACAGCTTAACATCATAATTTATCTTTAAAATTATATATAAATCATTTTTATATCTTCGGTCAACTTAAAACACACAATAACGAGAAAAATAATTATATAACATAGAAAACTAGCAATTCAATAAGTTTTAAGTATTTTTTTTTAAATCTCTTACTATAATATCAAAATATATCGATCATGTAATCTTAATCGATTGAAATCACTAGAATACAAATTTATTATCAAACTTTTTCAATAATAAAATAATACGCAATTAAATCCATAATTCTTGATTTAATATATAAAACACGTTAGAAATCATATTAAAAGAGTCAAAGACTTGAGAATTTTAATAAAAAATTTAAATTAGAGGAGAGAAACGAAAATCATCTTTAATTGTATACTTCTCTCTCGATTGGCTTGATTTGCTTAAAATTTCTAATGAAATTAAAAATGATTCGATGAGAAAGATAAATGAATTATTAGAGAACTATAAGAGTGTACAAAAAGACTGATTCCTAAAAAATTTGAGAAGAAAATAACAGTTTGGTTGATGAAAATTTGAGAGAAAACTTTTAGGAGAAGAGTACTTACATAAAAAAAAATTAAATTAATTATTAAATAAATAGATAATTAATTTGTTTTAATTATTTTTTAAAATAATTTAAAATATTAAAATTAAGAGAAAAAAATTGATTTAAAACAATGATTTAATAGCTATTTTAAATTTATTTTTTTTAAATTCAATCACTAAAATAACTTTTTGACTTACTAAATCAAAATTCACAATAATTGATTTAATTCTATCAAATTAAACTTTTAAAAATACTTAAAATAATAATTAATTATTTATAAACAGTTCCCAAATTTATTTTAACCAAAAATCTATTAATTTGATTTAACAACCGAAACTGATTAAATTAATTAATTTTTTTTTAACTTAGCTAATAGCGATTACAGTAATATATGTTCTAGAATATGATCTCTCTACCATTTAATATTGCTCTTTCAATCACTCTACTGGTATCACTGATGCTCAAATCCGTGACCTCTAAGAATAATAACTATTATTTTAATCAATTGAACTAAAAGGCTCGTACAATTAAATTAATTAAGTAGGTCCTCTCGAACCGTTTCACCCAAATTACTAACTTTTAGGCCAAAATCAAGGCGTTACATGAAAGATATTGCTCCAATGCTCATTTGACCCGCTACTTCCTTACATTTTAATGCTTCCTACGCAAGCACCACTAAAAATACACTTGAATTGTTAATTAATAACATTACTAAATATAACTATATGCATTCGAATACATATAACATGTCAAGTAGAAGAATCTAAAATATAGATTTTCTATGCAATCATCAAATATCTTTTATGGTTCATTATATTACAAAAATTGACATTAGAAAAACAATATTTTATTATATTACTAAATCTTATTTAATAATAAATTAATATTAATTAGAAAAACAATTTAATTAGACAATGCAATAGGCTTTGTATTTTTGTTTAAATTAATTATATTATTTTATGTTGATTATCATTTAATTAATATTATAGTTATATAATAATTAAAAACATGATTTTTAGTACAAGTAATTGAACAGTAAAAAATTCCATTTAAATAACATCTAAAGCATGTATGGGTAATGGAGTTAGGTAAGTCTTATCGTCTTCCCCTAGGTATGTAAACCTAAGTTCCCTTCACGTCATCGACATCATGAAAAGCTGGCAAAATTATTTTAATATACCTTTTTTAATATTTAAATACAAAAATATACCCCTTCCCACTTCATTTACAAATCTATACCCCTGTCAGGACACATAAGAAGAAGTCGCTTTGCATGCAAAGCGATTCCTGAAGTCACGTCCTACAAAGAGCGATTTCATGCTGATTTGGCTTCCCTTGTCACATAAGCCATTAATTATAATCTAGATAAGAAATCGCTCTGGGTACAAAGCGATTTCTCTAGGGTTAAACCCTCGATCAAGGAAATAACTTTTTACACAAAGCGATTTATTTAAGAAGTCGCTTCGTACACAAAGTGACTTATTTGTGTTTTTCCAAAGAAAGTCGCTTTGTGTACAAAGCGATTTCTTTTGAAATCGAATCGTCTCCAAAGAAATCGCTTTTTATGCAAAGCGACTTCTTAAGGGAAATCACTTTTTCCATGTTATGCCGCTTCGGTAGGGACGCGACCTCCCTATAAATAGCCGACCCTACAACCTTCCATTTCATCCCAAAATCGCGTTCTACCGATTTTCATCTGTTTTTCTCACTTCTAAATTATTTTTTAGTTATTTCTCTCAAAAGTCTTCGATAATATGGCAGGTCTATGTAGATTAGATGAGAATCATTATTTTGATTTTTGGCGTAATAATGAGGTAATTTTCTAATTTATTTTATATTATTTTTAAATTTTTTATTTTATTTTTATTTATAATTTATTTATTTTGAAGGGTTATGAAAAGGTTTTGACCTGTTACCATCACCGAATTATAGAAGAGCTGCATCTGGCTATAATGTCTTATTTGGTCCAAGCCAGTTTTCGATTTGTGAGTCTTATTATCGGTGGGAGTAAAGTAGATCCGTACTTAATTAATGCTATGCTCTAAAGGTGGAGACCGAAGACCCACACATTTCATCTTTCGTTTGGTGAGACAACTATTACCTTACAAGCTGTTCATTTTCAACTTGGGTTATGTATCGACGGCCCCTTGTAACAGGTATTGCGGAAGACGCTGGATTAGTCTTTATAGAAACTTGCTTGGACGTGTTCCCGACAAATTGTCTGGCGGAAAAATATTATTCAAGTGGTTGGCCAAAACTTTTTCTAATTTGGTCGCTGATGCTGACGAAGAAACAAAAAAGGTAAATAATATTTTTAGTATTTTTTAATTAATTTATTTTTTAATATTTTTTTAATATTAATTTTATCAATTTATAGTTTTATGCTCGCACACATAATTTGCGCATAATTAGCGAAATTTTGATACCGGACAAAATCCACAATAAAGTGTACTTGGTGTGGTTACACCACCATCTACGTGATTTTGCGCATTCCGACCGTCTTAGTTGGGGATCAATTGTTCTGGCTTTTTTGCATCGGGAGTTGTGTACGAATGTTGATCCCTAGAAACAAGTCATAGGAGACTGCTTAGTATTACTTCAGTCTTGGGCATGATATCGTATGCCTTTTCTATGGCCTGCTTTGGTTACGCGACGTGCATATGAGTTTCTATTAGTTCGGAGATAATATTTAATGATTTTTAATATTTTAATTTTTTTTATTATTGTTAATAGTTTTTTAATTATAATTTTATTTTATTAATGGTAGGTTGTGTTATCCATTGTTGAATTCTGGATTGTCGGAAACCCAACGACATTTTCGATTATTGATTGATAAGGAGGAGGAGGTAACTTTTTTATTTTTTATACCTTAATTCAATTATTATATTTAAAAATATCTTAATTTATTTTTTAAATATAAATATTATTTTTTCAGTTTATTTGACAACCTTACCTTGAGCCAGATGTTATGTCTTGTATTCCAAATGGGATATTTGCTCGATCAAACGTCTGGTTTGCGATAGTGTCGCTTATTAATTATTCAACTGCCGAGTGGCATCCGGGTAATAGAGTTCTACGGCAGTTTGGGTTTAGACAAGCCATTCCAGACCCACCTCCTAATCTCAATGAGTTGTATGCTCTGACCAAACAAGGGAAGACTAACGTTGATTGGTTTGATAGACATGTTGAGTATATTCAGATGTGGGCACAAAGATTACTGAGGGTCCCGATGTGTGAAGAAATTGTAAGTGAAAGTTTGAGATTCGGGTATTTCAGTTGGTACATTGAAAACTGTAAGCCTCACATCTTGACAGAAGAGGAGCGAGCACGCTAATTACCCATGGCTCCGCGGAGACGTCCACCTACCAAATGAGCACGTCGTGGAAGAGGAAGGAATGTTCAAGACGAGCCACCTACTACCCCAATGGCCGAACCGTCTTGGTCTCCTCAGTGGCCATAACCCTCGGAGGTTTTTTTTACTAACATCTTGCAGTCGTTTATGTCTACCACGGGTGCTACCACAGTTCCGATACCCTTGTCTTCTTACTACCCTCAATGGCCATGCGTGCGGGCAAGTATATTTAAATGTTTGGAAAAATCCACAATTGCATGTTCTTTTCCTCAGATCAACGATGTAAGCATTATGTTGTTTACCTTCTAACGATCTAGAGTATTCCGAGATATAGAATAAATGTCTTTCCCGTGAGAAACATGTCGCATTCATGGAATTCGACTGCTGTACAAATGCTTGCAACTTATTTCAAATATTTGGCTGAACTGTATGACCACCTTCAATATTAACCGTAATTCATTGTATGACCACCATATAATTCATTGTATGAATTACGGTTAATTTTGACCAACATTTATACAATGAACCCACCTTCAATATTTATACGATCGTAATTCATTGTATGACCACCATATCACCAACAACTGCGGATGAATGTTGGGTTGGTGGGAAGTTCAAGTTAAAGCCAGAATGAGCGAACGAAGATGGTTGGGTGGGTGGTAGGTTAAGGTCAAAGTTAAAAGAAGCTACACAAGAATATCTTGCTGCCAAAGACGACAGAATATCAACATCGTTCTATGAATAATGTGTCGACAACAAGTTGAAGTCGTCTCTAATATTTTCCATTGGGCTATAAACATTAGGATCGAAGTCAAAATTTGCACGACGCCAATCTGGGACAACAATAACATCATCATCATCATCATCAGAAAAAATCGCAAACAACTCTAACGACCCTCATAAGGAATATTACATGTGCGACTCGATCATCATTTTAACATCGCTGTTGTTAGTCACATGAAAAATTGTATAATACAATGGCTCCAATGATGTCGATAATCGATATTTTAACGACTCTAATTTTTGACCTCGAGCATGCGGAACATGATCCGATACTCTCTCCATCAATTACCTATAGCTTAATCTCCATGAGAGCTCAATTGTAACTGTATTCGAAGACTGAAAGACCACACCTAGAGATGCATCACCAACCATTTGGACATCGTAATAAACCAAAGCAATGATTTTTCTTGATATTTTTGCTTTTAAATTCAAAGTGAAAACTGGTTCTAAAAAGATGAAATTCGAAATTGTGATACAGAGAGCTTCTCAAAATTGTGCTTTGAAATTCCTGGGGTAAAATTCGAAATATTTATGCACTGACGAAATCGGTTACTACAGACAGGAAATTGCTTTGCGTAGAAAGCGACTTCTGATAGGAAATCGCTTTCTGTAGTAAGCAAATTCATTGTTTCTTTCTTAGTATATAAGATTCGATTCCCTGCTTTCAGACTTCATTCTCTTCGTTAATAATTCATGTTTGTTTCAGAAAGAGTTGTGTACATGGCTATGTTTTATTGTGTTCTTTTCTTTTTCTGGTACATATGGTTACACTTTGTTTAGTAGCAAGATAAAATATGATGAGTTCTATGACTTAATATTGACGGAGGTCGCAAAGGAGACAACACGAACAAGAGAAATCTTATACATATAAGCAAAAATATTAGTTGATGAACCAGGTCCTGAAGCGCATTACCTGTTGAAATTGTCAAGTTCAAAAGACTTTCGTAAGATGTTTCGAGCTTAAACAAAGATTTCACGTCTATATATCGAGATCTACGTAAAATTTAAGGATGAAGTTAGTTCATTTATGAATGAAGTTAGTTCATCAAGCAACATCGATGAAGAAGCAATTTTATAACGTATCAACAACAAACGACATCAAAAGGAACAGAGAATTGAAGAACTAAACTTAACATCTGACGTGTTGTTAACGCTCTAAAAAGTGTATATTTTATACCCTTTTACTTAAGGTTTTGTTTGGTTTCAAGTTCATTTGCATTTCATTTCATTGCATTTAGCTACATTTCGTGTGCATTTGTATTTAGTTTAGGTTTTTATTTTCTTTTTATTTTTAAAATGATGCTGCTTTGAAGGGTATTTTATTGGTGATTCTGTGCAGATGCTGGAACAAAGTTGAAAGAATGGAAGAGATGTTGTAGCATATTTCTCAAGTGTTGGATCGAATTTTAAGTATGATACAGCATTGTGGACGGACAAAACAAAATGGAAGAAAGGATACACCTACAGCCCGCTGTCTTCACTCGTTTTCCAGGCCAACTGCACCTCCTCTGCAAATTCTACAAATGTTGCACCGCCCCTGTATCCTGCCACAATTTTCTGCAGACGTTGCACCACCTCTACAGACCTGCAACAGTCCCTGTAGACTCTATATTTCTGTCATCTACTGTAGCAAATGTCAGGGGATATTCCCTTAGCATCTTTAGGGAAACAAACCCTAGAAGCCTACTATAAATACAAGGCCAAGCCTCCTTCATACAGCGGAGGCAAAGCAAAGGAAAGAAAAAATCAGTAGCTAAAGAGCAACAAAAAAGGAGCGAGCTTTAAGGAAGCACAAGGGAAAAGAAAGAAGAAAGGAGACCACTTTCGGTCATCTTCAACCTCTAGCCAAGCCACCATTGTTGGAGAGCTTTAAGCAAGAGATTTGCGCGACTTCGGGAGGAGCGACAAGTTAGGAAAAGTATCACGGCACAAGCGTTTGAGACTTCCTTCCTCTTCACTTTGTTTACCTCTTTTCTAAGTTGTTGAATATGTATTTCAAAGGACGGAAGTTGAATAGTTTTTCATACCTAGCCATGAACTAAACTAGTATGGCTAAGGCTTGTTTTGGATGATCTTTATTTTGTTTTAATGGATGTTTATTGTCTCCAGTGTTTACTTTGTGCTTTGTTCAAGAATGCTAACACATTTTTACTCTAAACCTTGGTTTGTAAGAGCACCAGGAGGTAACCATAGCTCAAGGGGTTTGGGAAGCTTAGATCTAGAAATAGGCAAAGCTAGACCAACTTGAATAGTTGGGTTGCTGCGGGAGCAAAATCCTAACTTGCCTTAGGGATAAGGTAAAGTTTCAACGACTAAAAGGGGTAACACTTTATCAATATTAGGAGTGTTAGGGTTGAGACCGAGAGGTAATGCCTTAGCATTTTTTAGTGTTAGGCCTTCTAACTAAGAATAGTGGAGGCATTTTAAGTAAATTCTGTCGAGCACTAGTAAACTTGGGGAACAGTAGTATCCAGGAGAGTAGTGAAGTCATATCATAGCAAGCCTAGCCTGTTTTAAGCTTGAATATCTTGTTAGTGTTGTGTTTGTGCAGCTTTATTTATTTCTCCGATATCTATTTATTTGCTACTGCATTTTTGTGACAATTTTTGTTTTGCTCCAGCATCATTAGTGACATTTGCAGAATTACTTTAGCATATGTCCATACAAATGATTACTTTATCTTTTGTGTATGTTAACTATTTTTGAATTAACCTACCCAATCCTCGTGGGAACAATCTCACTCACACACTTTATTACTTGTTCGATGTGTATACTTGTACATTCTTGCACGTAAATCAATCATATATTTTAATCATCTCTCTGTGCAAACAACAAGTTTTTGGCACCGTTGCCAGGGATTGAGGCAATAGGATATTTCAATCATAGTTTTCATACTTTCTATCTTTTTATTTTGTGTTTGATTCTTTTATTTTTGATTTAATCTTTGTTTTCTTTGTCAATCTTTTTAGGTTTTTGGTTAGTGGATGCCCAGAGTGAATCTTAGGGAAGACCTCAAACCATTTATTCCGGAAATTGAAAGGTATTTTAAACAAAGGAGGCGAGAGCAAAGAAAAAGAAACATATTGTCTGCTTCGGGATTCCAGAATCAAAATGCTGCAGCAAATGCTGCTGCAAATCCTGAAGCTTCAGCAAGACCAAGGGCAATTCGAGATCACTTGACACCGATCTTGGATGACCTTAAATCTGGAATAGTGACACCTGAGATACAAGAAGCATACTTTGAGCTCAGGCCTGTGATGTTTAATATGCTCAACTCGATCGTACAGTTTGGAGGATCACCTCACGAGGATGCTCGATAGCACATTCGTGCTTTCTTGGAGGTTTGCGATTCGTTCCGCCAACAAGGAGTGCACGAGGATGTGTTGAAGCTCAAGCTATTTCCATACTCTTTGAGAGACCGAGCAAGAGAATGGTTGAATGGAATTCCAGCCGGTTCGATGGAGTCATGAACAACTTTGTGCAAAAGCTTTTTGGCGAGATACAACCCACCCAACATGAATACTCAATTGCGAAATGAGATAGCATCCTTCAGAAAAGGGGATGATGAGTCGATTTATGAGTGTTGGGATTGGTACAAAAGCTTGCTAAGAAGGTGTATCAATCACAGTTTTCAAGATTAGACTCAAATCGTGATGTTCTACAATGGATTCAATGCACCCACAAAGGATGATGTTAGATGCTTCAGCAAATGAGACACTAATGGACAAGGCACCAGAAGAAGCATTTGATATTTTGAACAAAATAGTCAACAACGATTATCAGTTTCCGACTACTAGGCTTGGGACAGGACGACGAACTCAAGGAAAACTGGATCTCGATGCTAATGATTCTGTCTCAGCACAACTTTCTGCTATCACAAATATGTTGAAGAATCTTCAACAACAAAGTGAAGTACGAGATGCTAAGGTATTAAGTTATGTGCACTGTAGTGGAAACCACTTCGATAAAGACTGCCCAACTCATCTAGAGTCTGCTCATTACGTTAGAAACTTCAAAAAAAAAATCCAACAACCCCTACTCCAACACATACAATCCAGGGTGGAAGCAACACCCTAATTTTTATTAGGGTAATCAAGGATCAAATCAAGCTAGCAGCTCGAATAGGCAGCAACCCATGGCAACAAACCAAGGAGTCCAAGATTTTCAAGAAAATATGCCATTGCAAAATGAACACAAGGGAATAGTTCATCATCAAAGTCACAAAAATTCTTTGGAAGCTTCGTTGCAAGAATTCATGCCTTCGACTAAGGAGTTCATGACATCAACAAAAACATTATTACAGGAGAATTCCACCACAATCTCTAATTAAGGCAATCTGTTGTAGACCCAAGGCACACTACTACAAAGCCACAATGCTTCACTTAGATCGCTGAAGACTCAAGTGGGTCAAATTGCTCAAGCATTACAAGTAAGACCAAGAGGCAACTTGCTCAGTGATACTGAAGTCACCAAAAGTCATGGCAAAGGGCAATGTAGCGCACTTACCTTGAGGAGTGGAAAACAAATCAACACGGGGGAATAACTCAAACGAAAGGAGAAAGAAGAAACCCCTATTCAAGAGCAAAAAGAAACTGAACAACAAGAAGAAAAATCTGCTCAAGAAGAAATTGGAGAAAACTTAAATAGTGAGGCATTTGGTGAGAGGTTTGCAGGTGCTGCAGCAAAAGAAGAAGCACCATCGCAACCTTTGGAGGACGCAAGACCACCACCACCATTCCCTCAGCGATTGAAACAAAACAAAGAGGATCTCCAATTTAAAAAGTTTGTAAGTATGCTGGACCAATTTCATATAAATATTTCATTTTTAGATGCTATTGATCAAATGCCCTCATATGCAAAGTTTTTGAAAGACATTGTTACAAAGAAAACAAAAGCTGAGAATTTTGAAATAGTTTCTATAGCATCTGAGTTCTATTCTAGGAGGATTGAGCTTTCCATGAAAAGGCAAGATCCTGACAGCTTCATCATTTCATGCTCGATAGGAGACAATTTTGTGGATAGAGCATTATGCAACCTAGGGTCGAGTGTAAATCTGATGCCCAAGGAAATATTCAAGAAGCTTGGTATAGGGAGTTTGCGACCTACCACTGTCATCTTGCAATTGGCGGACCATTCTCATGTCCGACCAGAAGGCAAAGTAAAAGATGTGATAGTAAAAGTGGGCAAGTTTGTGTTCCCTGTAGACTTTTTGATTTTGGATTATGAAGTGGACTACAAAGTACCCATCATCTTGGGGCGACCATTCCTTGCAACCAGTCGGATTCTCATCGACTGTGAGAAGGGAGACTTCACAATGCGAGTAGCAGATCAATCTATGACCATCAATATCTTCAACACTCTTAAGTACATGGATGATAATGAAGAATGTCACTGTATAGCCAGGATAAATGCTTCAGCAATTGAAGAAGATGCAGATTTTTGTTGTGATAATTCTCCGCAACTAAAGGACTTTGCAAAAATGCTGGAGGAGCATGATCATGATGAAGAAGAAGCTCAACTGGAGCTACAGCAAATTGACTATTTCAATTCAAGACTAGGTACAAAATTTGAATCAATTGATTTCTCTGAATTTATTCCTCCTAAACCATCACTTTTATATGCACCATCTCTAGATTTAAAACCAATGCCTCCACATTTAAAGTATGTTTATTTGGGATCTCATAATACTTTGTCAGTGATTATTTCTTCTAGCTTAGATCCTAACTAAGAGCTTAGTCTTGTGAATTTGCTGTCGCAATATAAGAAAGCTCTAGGGTGGACTATGGCCGATTTGAAGGGCATCAATCTTACGATCTGCTTGCACAAGATCTTGCTGGAAGAATGCCACAATAATTCTATTGAGCCCCAAAGAAGACTAAACCCATTAATGAAGAAGGTAGTGATGACAGAGATTATCAAGTGGTTAGATGTAGGAATCATATACCCAATTTCTGACAGCTCATGAGTTAGCCCTGTGCATTGTGTTCCTAAGAAGGGAGGCACGACATTGATCACAAATGAGGACAATGAGTTGCTCCCGACAAGGACAGTTATAGGCTGGTGCATTTGTGTGGACTATAGGAAGCTGAACAAGGCAACTAAGAAGGACCATTTCCCCTTCTTTTTATCGATCAAATGCTGGATCGATTGACAGGAAAGGCATACTATTGCTTCCTCGATGGCTATTCTGGGTACAACCAAATTGCTACAGCACAAGAGTACCAGGAGAAGACAATCTTCACCCGCCCTTATGGGACTTATGCTTTTCGAAGAATGTCATTTGGGTTATGTAATGCTTCAACAACTTTTCAATGTTGCATGTTGGCAATTTTTTCAAACATGGTTGAAGAATTTTTAGAGGTGTTTATGGAAGATTTTTCTGTGTCCAGAGAAACTTTTGAAAAATGCCTAGGCAACCTGGCCAAGGTACTGAAACGTTGTGAAGAAGCCGACTTTGTACTCAATTGGGAAAAATGCAATTTCATGGTGATCGAAGGTACGGTTTTGGGGCACAAAATTTCAAGCAAAGGAATTGAAGTTGACAAAGTAAAAGTAGAGTTGATAGAGAAGCTACCACCTCCCACCATTGTGAAGGGAATTAGAAGCTTCCTAGGACATGCTGGCTTTTATAGGAGGTTCATCAAGGACTTCTCGAAAATCTCTAAGCCACTTTACAATTTGCTACAGCAAAATCAACCCTTTGTCTTCAATGAAAAATGCCACAATGCTTTTAATCAATTGAGGAAGAAGCTTATCTCAACTTGAATAGTAATACCACCCGATTGGACTGAGCCATTCGAGTTGATGTGCGACGTAAGTGACTACGCAGTTGGTGCAGCACTAGGTCAAAGGCGAGGTAAACCCTTCCATGTTATTTACTATGCAAGTAAAACTCTTAATGATGCTCGGATTAACTATACCACTATTGAGAAAAAGTTACTTGCTGTAGTATTTGCCTTTGATAAGTTTAGGGCGTATCTTATAGGAACTAGAGTGATAATACACACTGATCATTCTGTCATCAAATACCTAGTGACTAAGAAAGATGCTAAGCCGAGATTTATTAGGTGGATACTTTTGCTTCAGGAATTTGATATTGAAGTAAAGGATAGGAAAGAAACTGAAAATCAAGTTGCAGGTCACCTATCTAGGCTAGAAAATCTTGATAATTTAGGAGATTTTGAGATTAAAGAAAATTTCCATGATGAGAAAATTTTATATGCTACAACATTACCTTGGTATATCGATATTGTTAATTTTCTTGTTAGTGATATTTTGCCTCCTGATTTATCTAGCCAGGGTCGCAAGAAGTTCAAACATGATGCAAAATTTTTCTATTGGGATGAGCCATATTTGTTTAAGCAATGTACTGATCAATTGCTTCAAAGATGTGTATCGGAAGAAGAACAAAAAGATATCCTATTCCATTGCCATGCATCATCGTGTGATGGGCACTTTGGTGGATCACAGACTGTTGCAAAGGTCCTTCAATCTGGATTCTACTGGCCCTCACTCTTCAAGGATGCTCAAGCATTTTACAAGGGATGTGATAGATGTTAAAGAACCGGTAACATCTCGAGGAGGAATAAAATGCCGTTGCAAAATATTCTAAAAATCGAGCTTTTCGATATTTGTGAAATTGATTTTATGGGACCATTTCTATCCTCCTATGGTGATTTGTATATCTTTCTAGCAGTAGACTACGTGAGCAAATGGGTAGAAGCGGTAGCAACACCTTGCAATGATTCCAAGACAGTCTTGAAATTCCTGCACAAGAATATTTTCGCAAGGTTTGGAGTCCCTAAAGCCATAATCAATGATGAAGGAACCCACTTCCACAACAAGCTCATTGCTAAGGCATTACAACGCTATGGAGTCAGACAAAAAATTGCTACAACATATCACCCGTAGACAAATGGCCAAGCTAAAATCTCCAATAGACAAATCAAACAATTCCTAGAGAAGATAATCAATACAAAGAGAAAAGACTGATCTCCAAAGTTGGATGAAGCTTTATGGGCATATAGGACAGGTTACAAGACTCCTTTAGGGATGTCCCCATTCAAGCTGGTTTATGGGAAAGCATGTCATTTGCCCGTGGAGCTCGAACACAAAGCTTATTGGACCATCAAAAAGCTCAATATGGATTTCAAGGTAGTTGGAGAGAACAAGCTTTTGGAGCTAAATGAAATGGATGAATTACGATCCCATGCCTATGAGAACGCTAGGATTTACAAAGAAAAGACAAAGAGGTGGCTTGATAAACATCTCTTGCCACGACATTTCTCAAAGGGCCAACAAGTGTTACTCTACAACTCAAGACTCAAACTTTTTCCTAGAAAGTTGAAGTCTCGATGGTCAGGACCATTCCTGATACATAGGGTTTATCCTTATGGAGTTGTAGAGATCAAAACACTTGATGGTATACCAAGGACGACCTCAGTCTACAAAATGCCTGAGCATTTCTATCCCTTTTTTTTACTTTGCTTTATCATTTAAATTTCAGTTCGAATAAAAAGTAGAAGTTTTTATTTAGGTTTCTTTTAAGATGCTTTTATTTCCTTTTTGTCCATATCCAGCTTTTAATTTTTGAAGGTACAAGCTTAGACCACTGTGCGTCCTTGCAACAGTCTGCATAAGACCAGAGGTGTGGTATACCAAGGCAGGATAGTGCACAGTGCACAGTCTGTGCAAGGGAGGCTTGGGAGTTAGGAAGGATTGTACGACTACTAATCTTGGAGGAAAAAGTTTTGGAATTATGTGATTTGGTCCACCAAGGGAGGAAGTTAAGGAGCCCATAAAGATGAAATCGGTTGGTTTCCAAGGGGAAAAGAAAGAGTTTGGTTCAAATTCAACCCCTCTTTAACTTATATTTACTTTTTCATTAATTACAAAACCCCTTTATCTCTCCAACTTACCATCCAATTAAACCCCCATCACACCTTTTTACTTTCCTAAGAACCCTAGCAGTCCAAACCTTACACAACTATAATTAATTTTCTCTTTCCTCTCCCCTTACCAAGTAAGTAACCGTCCATCTCTCTTAACCAAACTCAACCATATCTCTATCATCAATACTTCATCTTCTTCTCCAAGGAAATCAACCTTCATTTTCTCAAAACTCCCTCCTCCTTCAAGGAAACCGAAAGAACATAACCCAAAAATTCTCTGTCAAAATGGTTCGTTGCAAAAATATAGAGGAATCCTCGAGGGCTGCCGCTCAAGCCCGGCTGATTGAGATCCGAAAATTTAAGGATGATGCGGCGAAGGATCACTTCCAAAAGCTAAAAAGGAGAACGATTCACCAAGAAAAGGGTTTTCTCTATAACACAACAACCTTCCAAAAGTTGCCGCAAGTCGCCTTAACAATAAAATACCACAAATGGGAAGACTTTGCTCTACACTTTGCAAAAAAGAAGGATGCAGAACCCCTCAATATCTCATTGGTCAAGGAGTTCTACACCCACTCCACCAGGCCAGGGCAACCAACAATATACATCCGAGGAGATGCCGTGTCATTCACTGCCCAAGACATAAGAGGAAACAAAGCCCTCTTCCGTTTCCTTACCTCATTATAGCCCTCTGTAGAAAACAAAAAGTATTCAAAAATGATGAAGACTTCAAGGTAAAAGGACGTCAAGGAATAGCTTTGAAGAAGATTCCTGAGTTGATGGGATTAGAGGAAAATGCTCCAGCATCTGCTGAGCCTTCAGCCAAGCCAAGAAATGCTACAACAAATTTCAATGCATTACTTGCTACAGTTCAAGGAATGCAATTGCAGTTGGCAAACCTCCACAGCAAGTTCATGTCATACATGAGCTATGTCCAAAAAAGGGACTTGATCCTCCAGCTGAACCTCTGAGATTTGCTGCCAGATGGTGGCTACACTTTTCCCAATTTCCCAACCCACATCTTCGGCCCAGTTGAGCCCGAGCAAGTCCCACAGGAACAAACCCCGCCACAGTAACAACACAGCTAAACTACTCCGCCAAGGCATGCACAAGCCACTGCCCACCAATAATATGAGCCAACAACAACAACAACTATACCAGCATCTGAATCATCCCCCATTGCTTCTGCTACAGCATCGCACAAGGTCCCTACCTGTCCATCAGAACCACCACAGGACAAGGACAAGGAACCTGTCGTTGAATCACAAACCTCTAGGGAACATACAGTTGAAATAAGCAGTGAGGACTTCGACCTCAACTCACCACACATGGAGATACCTCCTGTAGATCGATTAGACACCCCCATCCCACGCCGTAAGGTAAAGTGTACTATTGGTAGACACGCTTCCTTTAGGTTGGAGAAGAACCTGATTCCCATTGCAGTAGCAGAAACAGAGCTAGACATAGACCAAGAGCAACCACCACCACTAGATAGGCCATGGAAGCGTATCAAGATGGCCAGCCACAAAACAAGACCCGTTGTATAGTAATCATCTTTGTTTTTTTTTCTTTTTCTTTTTTACATATAGATTTATTTTTCATAGAATTGAGGACAATGCTAACCTCAAGTTTGAGGGTAGCAAAGTCTTCGCCTTAGCTTTTTCATTTCATTCTGCATACATATGAATTTGCTATAGCATTAGATTCAATTCAAGACAACTTTTAGGTTAGAATATATGATATCCGATGATGAGAATTTTGATGCTTTTAAACTGAATTAATGAACATATTGAGAATAAATTGAACTAAATTAGGACTTGATGCTTTGGAATTTTATTTGAAACGATTGTATGTTTTTTATGCTTGAGTGGTAGGAACTTTTTAGAAAACTTAGAATCTATGCCTTAGTTAGTTTGGAAAGAAAGAAAAACTCCTTTTTGCTAGAGTATATAAATAAAGTTTTAAAAAAAAGAAGATGAATGAATGCTTTAGCATAAAACTGTAGAAGGACACTCCTGTATGCAAAAGTTAGCTTATGATCTGAACATAAATAATGCTACAATATATGAGCGAATGAAAGTTATCACGGGATGACTCTACCTACTGGCTCAGGGATGAGATGTTTGCTCCATGCTCATCTAGAGTTAAGGATGGTAGGTGTGATGAGCTGACACCCTTCAAAGCAGTTTAAAAAAACTAAGCAAGGGAGTAGATTTTTAGGAACTAGGGTATAGTGAATAAGTAAAACTAGAATTTTTCTAACAATTAAGCATAGGTTAGATACAATCCAGCACACACAAGTAAAATATCTTGTCTTAGTTCAAGTTCTTGCAATTCTCAATATCCTGTAGATTGTTATAGCATTTATATTCTGAGGATTGATGTTTTGCCTGAACTGCTGTCAAAGATTGAAAGTAATGTCATAGCATCTTTATATGTCATTGCTTGAGGACAAGCAATATCTTAAGTTTGGGGGTGTGTTAACGCTCTAAAAAGCTTATATTTTATACTCTTTTACTTAAGGTTTTGTTTAGTTTCAAAATCATTTGCATTGCATTTCATTGCATTTAGCTGCATTTTATGTGCATTTGCATTTAGTTTAGGTTTTTATTTTATTTTATTTTTATTTTTAAAAGGATGCGGCTTTGAAGGGTATTTTGTTGGTGATTCTGTGTAGATGCTGGAGCAAAGTTGAAAGAATGAAAGAGATGTTGTAGCATATTTGTCAAGTGTTGGATAGAACTTCAAGGATGCTACAACATTGTGGGCGGACAAAACAGAACGGAAGAAAGGACACACCTATAGCCCGTTGTCTTCACTTGTTTTCTAGGCTAGCTGCACCTCCTCTGTAAATTCTTCAGACGTCGCACCGCCCCTGCACCCTACCATAATTTTCTGTAGACCTGCAACAGTCCCCTACAGACCCTACATTTCTACCATCTACTGTAGCAAATGTCAGGGGATATTCCCTTGGTATCTTTAGGGAAACAAACCCTAGAAGCCTACTATAAATACAAGGCCAAGCCTCCTTCATACAGCGGAGGCAAAGCAAAGGAAAGAAAAAATCAGTAGCTAAAGAGCAACAAAAAAGGAGCGAGCTTTAAGGAAGCACGAGGGAGAAGAAAGAAGAAAGGAGGCCACTTTCGGTCATCTTCAACCTCTAGCCAAGCCACTATTGTTGGAGAGCTTCAAGTAAGGGATTTGCGCGACTTCGGGAGGAGGGACAAGCTAGGAAAAGTGTCACGGCACAAGCGTTTGAGATTTTCTTCCTCTTCACTTTGTTTACCTCTTTTCTAAGTTGTTGAATATGTATTTCAAAGGATGAAAGTTGAATAGTTTTTCATACCTAGCCATGAATTAAACTAGTATGGCTAAGGCTTGTTTTGGATGATCTTTATTTCGTTTTAATGGATGCTTATTGTTTCCAGTGTTTACTTTGTGCTTTGGTCAAGAATACTAACACAATTTTACTCTAAACCTTGGTTTGTAAGAGCACCGGGAGGTAGCCATAGCTCAAGGGGTTTTGGAAGCTTAAATCTAGGGATAGGCAAAGCTAGACCAACTTGAACAATGGGGTTGCTGCGGGAGCAGAATCCTAACTTGCCTTAGGGATAAGGTAGAGTTTCAACGCCTTAAAGGGGTAGCACTTTAACAACATTAGGAGTGTTAGGGTTGAGACCGAGAGATAATGCCTTAGCATTTTCGAGTGTTAGGCCTTCTAACTAGGGATAGTGGAGGCATTTTTAGTAAACTCTGTCGGGAACTAGTAAACCAAGGGAAAACTAGTATCTAAGAGAGCAGTAAAGTCATATCATAGCAAACATAGCCTGTCTTAAGCTTGAATATCTTTTCAGTATTGTGTTTGTGCAGCTTTATTTATTTCTCCGATATTTGTTTATTTGCTACTGTATTTTCGTGACAATCTTTGTTTTGCTCCAGTATCATTGGTGACATTTGCAAAATTGCTTTAGCATATGTCCATACAAAGGATTACTTTATTTTTTGTGTATGTTAACTATTTTTCAATTAACATACCCAATCCTCGTGGGAACGATCTCACTCACACACTTTATTACTTGTTCGATATGTATACTTGCACATTCTTGCACGCAAATCAATCACATATTTTAATCATCTCTCAGTGCAAACAACACGTGCCTACAGATTACGAAGACACGGAAACAGACGATTCTTCAACCCTTTAGATATTTCTTATGTAAAGTTCGATATTTTTGGGCTATATTAATAAAATATACCTTTTACTATATTTTTTTACATAACTATACCTTTTATTAACCTTACTTATTAAGATATATTTCATTAACCTTATTATTAAGTTACCTTTTATTAATAAAAGATATCTTTTATTAACCTTACTTATTAAGATAAGAATATTAAAAATATTACAAAAATAAATATTAGAAATAGCTTTGTACACAAAGTGATTTCTTTGATCTATAGCTTATGTGACAAAGAATGCCAAATCAACATAATATTGCTCTTTGTAGGATGCGAGTTCAGGAATCGCTTTGCACGCAAAGCGACTTCTTCCTACGTGTCATGACAGGGGTATAGATTTGTAAATGAAGTGAGAAGGGGTATATTTTTGTATTTAAATATTAAAAAAGGTACATTAAAATAATTTTGCCTGAAAAGCTTGCATTTCATTTATCCCTTGATCAGGGTGGAGAACATGCATGGCCTGGTGAAAGTTCGACGGACGTAATATGAATGATTGTATAAAATTTTAAAAAAATTAAATTTTTTGATAAATTACGTTTATTAAATGATGTTAATATCAAAATTTATTCTAGAATTTCTAAAAATACTTTTAAAAAATATGAATTATAATTGTTAAAACGTTATAATTATGTCCTAAATGTACAATTGATTATTGAATCTTATTAATTAATCCTCTTATTATTGTTTCTATAAAACTAATGAGATTTTGAACATGCGCAATAGAAATGATTACAAAGGATCCCTATAAAGGACAATTGCTTCTATGGGCCACATTTTTAGAATTAATAAGGGTTATGAACAATTGCTTATAATGACCATATTTTAATAAATTGCAAAGGGGCCCAAAAATCTTTAGGCCGCCCCTGCATTGCCTTAAGCCTTTGGCTCATACGGATATGACAGTAAAGACAATAGGTCATACAAAGTGCTTTCTAGGGATCCGAAGCTGTGGCAGATGCAAAAGTATCATAAGGTGGTCTTGAGTTCACTGTAAATTTTTTAAATTTTATATATTTGATTTTAATTTTTTAATTTTATGAGTTAATATTTTATTTTTTAAAATATTTTTAAGTTATTTCCATCATAAAATTTTAAGATATAATACGTATTCACCTTCAAAAATATTTTTAGATCCAATCACTGATCCGAAGCATCCAAAACCTAATGGTATTCTTGGGTTACCAAGGCATCGAGGAATTATTTGGAGGATATTTTTCATTCCTTCTATTGATTAGTTTGGATTCAATATAATCTGGTGGGTGTGATAAAATGCCTATTTAGCAATGAAAAAATCAATGAGGCGTTAGCAAGTGATGGGTTTCGGGTGGAGAGATTATTAGGTGAATCCTGTTCACCACATCATCCATGGTCCAAGCAATCAGGACCGTTGATCTTTAAATAACTACCTAATAACTACCCACCCATTAAGTACGTGTAGGAAAGAGATGATGATTCACTTAGAAAAAAATTAAGATCAACGGTCCTGATTGCTTGGGACCATGGATGACGTTTTTCCCGGGTGAGGGTGGCGACTTGGAGCAGAACAACTAATACTTTATTAATGATAGGTGGATAACACTTTAGGCTTTATTAAAAAAAATTTAAACCTAAATGAAGGAAAAGAGTACCCAGAGTGTTATCATACAAAGAAAAAACTAAAAAACACAACTCAAACGAGACGAAACATAAAAAAAATAAAAAAAATGTCTTAACAAAGAACCACAATTAATCATATTCAGCCTCTTTCCTAACCAAATCCAAAAGATAATGAGGTGTAGAATAGAATTCAGCAATACCCATCATAGCATCTCGACCCTTGGCGGCAAAGTTGTATGCCACCATGTTTCTCTCCTGACCCATATGACTAACCTGAATCAACCAAGATCGAGAAAAAAGTTTATGAAGAATATGTTAGAATTAAAAATATATTCGATATGAATATAAACCCAAGATCTATATGTCAAATCATCAAGAACAATAAAATAAATAAACTGAATGCGGAAGCGTACCTGAATCCATTGATGAAGATTTTTCAGAGGGTTTGATCTTCCAAGAAGTTAGGTTTTCTCTTGCGGCACAACTCTCAAATGGGGAAAAGAGATATACAAGTTGACCTAATTCTTGGAGACCATAACCCCTTTATATAGTTGATTTAATAACCAACTAGTAGTTGATTTAATAACCAACTCTGAAGTATTTATAACTCTGCCCTTCATCAAATTATAAATACATCTTATGGTATCTACACTTTTAATTCCATGATAATTTAATAACTATAACACGTATAACATAATTGGTCACTTAATTACGTGTTAAATTTTATAATAGCAATATACATTATACATATGTACCCACTATTATTGAATTTTAATTCAACAATCTCCCACTTGGGCAACATATGTTTCTTGACAAATGTATAACCTTATGAGCTTAAAAATTTGCTATCATATAATAGGTATTCTAAAACAATCTCTTTCATCAATTATATTCATATAGGATCAAAGCGGTCTTCATCATATCAATCATGACTGGATCCATCAATGGTCACGTATAAAAACATAATCAAATGACATAGATCAATCATAGATGCGTAGCATGAAAATTACATGTAAATGTGAACCGAACATGCCTATTTCCAAATGGTCCTCCTAAACTTTAGTGAGATCAAACTTTACTGAATTCAGAGTGTGCATAAGCCAAAATAACTTTATTTCTGCAAAAATTAACCTTAAACTAAAGTAATCAAAATTGTGTCTAAAACGAATGAGATTTATCAAAATTATAAACTCCCACTAAAACTGAATATACTTAAATAATATTACACCCATATGAGTAGTGTGCTCATGAAAGACATAGGGTGATAGTTTCTCAATAAGCGCGCAATTATAGAATTTGTACCAACATGCTCTGTAGACACACAAACACTCCGAATTTTCTTTAACAACTAGGAACTAAAATTTTAAAGTGTTCCTATTGTTTATAGAATAAATGATGCATATTTATTATCACAAAATAACTGAAGTGGTCTTTCTATTCAATCTATAATTAGCAGCTCATGTAACAGAGTCTTTTACATCAATATTCTAGTAGAATCAAAGCTTGTAAACTTGATGATCTCTAACTTACCAGAACTTCGATATGTGAGCATATAAATTTTGTTCTCTAAAGTCATTTCATAACTCTATTTGCTGTTATCCAACAATTTATATTTGATTTACTTAAATATCTGTCTAACATTCTAATAATGTACGCAATATCCAAATACATATATACTTAAGCATAAATTAGATTCTCAATAAATTATAGAATCTTTTGTATTTTATAAATTTCAAGGTTACTTGTAGGGTACTGAAAAAAATATCTTCTTTAGTAATATGAGTGTCACTTGATTTACTCCCAATGAACTTGTAATACATACAATTTTCAACCAAATTTATCTCAAAATCGAATGAGATAATCAATATAAAATTTATAATTTTATTAATGAGAGTTAAACTTAAGCTCATATATGGATATATTTAATTTACATATCATTAATTTTGTATCATTAGACACAGATCAATGATTGTACCATATAATTAATTTATTCAATGTTGCCATTGAAAAACACAAGCTTAACATCCATCTTATATAGCTCAAGATTAAAAGCAATAAGTGTCAAATTATTTTGAAAGAGTCTTTCAGTATAACTTGAGAGAGAGTCTTCACAAAATCAATGTATTCTTTTAGAGTATATCCTTTAGATACAAGACATGCGTTATACTTGTCCACATTATCATTTACATCCCTATTGATTTTAAATATTAATTTACAACCAATTGGTTTGTACCTTAAGGTAATGCAACAAGTTCTTAAACTTTATTGTCTTGTATAAAATTATACTCTTTTGAATAACATCAATCCACTTTTGAGAGTTAAAACATTTATGGTTTGATAAAAGAAACTGATTAGGTTGTCTTTTATCATTCCATTATTGTCTTTATTTTCTTGATGAAATACTAAGTAATAATCCTCAATAGTATTTCTCTTTCCTCTCATGGATATCTTTAAAGACACATTTTTTTAGGTTGTTTTGTAGGTTGTTGAGTTTGTTCTTCTAAAAAATAATTACCTTATCTTGAACGAGAGTTGTTCAACATTGTTTTGCTGATGTACTTGATTCACTTTTTATTAATGATAGGTGTGAAAACCTAAACATCGTGAAAAGTGATAGTAGGAATTAAATTAAAATCTAATTCCTCCTTAACAACAATGTATCTAACCTTATTCTCCCTCCAAACTCAACATCCTAAAAATGTTATAAATCTCTCATTAAAATAATCTTAATTGTGGGATCATAAAATTTACAGCTTATGGATCACTCAAAATAGCTTATTTTTGAAGTTTAATTTCTTTACATGTACCCTAGCTTATACAAAAGAATCAACATTTTATACCTTATTGTTATTTCTTTAGAGCATGACCCTTAGCAACTTTATTCTAATATATATTTTTTATTACCTTTATTCTTAGAGACACTAACCAAAGAGCACTAACTGATTGAGTATTTTTATAATTATAATGCTTCAACTTTTCTTCCTCTTTAGCACAATAAGAAATAATCTCATTTGAAGTTTATTTCTCCTTTAATAATTATAACTAATTTTGAATTAGTTATGTATAGGAAGCTATACTAAAATTATAAGAACAAACAATTGTTATAAAGTTTGATCTTATGTGCCTTAAGTTTTGAAGCAATATAATATACTCCCCCACATTTCCTTGATCCTTATACTTAATAGACATCAAGTAAACCAAAAGTGATATCATGTTAATCTTAAAAATAATAATAATATTTTTTTTATCAAGGAAACCCTTAGTATGAATAATTTTTTTTAGATTTGTGCTCCTAAAAATTTATAAAATATTTATACATTATGATCATTAGACTTGAACAAACTCGCCTCTCAAAATCCTATTTATGGATGCTTATCGCTGTGAGAGGTGCAAGTTGTTCTTCACTTAGTGAAAGTTCTATGTTCATACAACCAAATACTATATATAAGTGTCTTTTCTATTCCTTGAAATTAATTTCACTAAATATAAGTATAGAATGTATTCAACAGATATTATGATAGAAAAAATAAATCATCTAAAGATAGAACAAAAATAAGTAAATAAACAAGCTCACATAAATATCTATAAATAAACAATAAATTCAAAATAATGGCTAGTTCCCCTCAAAATACCAAGCACAATATTAATATCAAGTCTTTGGACAGTAATATTAACTGTAAGCGGTACTCTTGTTGTAGCAATCAAACATTGATAATAAACTATGTCAAACAATAGATTAATCTTTGGACTAACGTATTGTTCACATAAAATACCATATAATTGTCACACATTTATCACCATAGTTGTCATTGTAATTCGGCCAAATATTAATTTTCCTTTGGGTCAATTAATAAACGCATGAATTACAAAGACCTATAATTATTTTAATATTTTAAATAAACTAATCTACACAAAAGCGATCACTTTGGTGACGTTATGTTTCAATTAATCTATTAAAATATTAGATATCCGAAGCCAAAATATGAATTTAATTGTTTAAAAATATTTTTCTTAATTTTATCTTTTACTCAAGATAAAAGATAACCAAAGTAATAATAAATTTGAATAAAGGTAACCTCATCACAAGATATCGAACACTCCAATAATATTTAAAAAATTTGTAAGTGATATCTTGATGTAGTGATCAAACATTGATAATAAGAATATGTTAAACAAAAATCTTCCTTTGGGCCGATTTATTGTTCAAAATAAACCAAATAATTATCACATGTTTATTACCACAGATGCACATGCAATATTACTAATTATTAATCTTCCTTTGGGCCGATTAATATTAGCATAAACTAAATTACATGCACAAAACTTTCTATATTTTAAAATAAAATAATTTCTACAATAAAAATCACTTTGGTGACTTAATGCTTCAATTAATTTATCTTAAAATATATAACATAAATATACCAATATTCAAACTTAATATTTATAATAGTCAAAGTTGAAATTTCTGATAACACTTGAGTTTTCAAAATACACCAAATTAAGGTTGTCTTGATGGGGCTATCAGAATCCAAATAACCAAAATCTTTGACTGTTCTTCAAAAATTCCTTAAATATGTTTTTACCAAAACTAAATTCGATCAAAACATTTAATCTTTAACTAAAAACAAAATATAAAAATATCATACAAGTGAGTAATCCGTATAATAATTACTTGAAACTTTAATATAATCATAATAATATAATAATCAAAAATAAAATTTTGATCAAACCGAATTGAATATATCAATACCAAATATATATTCTATAATCCAAAATAGCATATGATCAAAACTAAATACTGAATATGTTAACCAAGTAAATTACATAAAGTAACAATATACTTTAAAAGTAACATGTCAAAAGATCATTCAATCATTAACTTAATAGACATAAACTGAATATAAAGCTTTAATAGCTAACCTGAATATAATTTTTTTTGAATCATGATAAATTTATCATGACAAAGCCGGAATTAATTATATTTTTCTTTATTATTAACGACCAAAACTAAAATTTTGATCTAACCGAATTTAACTTAATACCAATGATCAGAACTAAAATTTTGATCTAACCGAATTTAGCTTAATACCAATGATCAAAACTAAAATTTTGATCTAACCGAATTTAACTTAATATCCAATAATTAAAACTAAAATTTTGATCCAACCAAATTAAACATATAATTTAGATAAAATATATTTAAAAATATATATTTCATAAAAATAAAGTAAATATGTTACTATCGAAGTAATTGGAATCCAAACTTAAAATTTAATTTCCAATTAATAGCAACCAAAAAAATTAAATAAATTTTCATGCAGGCAAAACCTAATCTTCATATAAATCTAGATTGATTTCAATGGTTAATTAATCGATTCAAACCCATGGACATAAAACCAAACTGAATCCACGAAAATAGAAACAATGAATGTTAATCCATTGGAAAAGGTTGGATTGGCGAAAAACCAAAATAAAATCATAGAAAACAAATCAAATTGATTTGTTCTTAAAATACGACAGATATATATAATTTAATCTCATACGATTAATTATAAAACCATATCGAAGTAAATAATCCGTAAAATTATATTTAATTTTAGATCATATCAATAAATTAAAACCAAAAACTTATGATCTCAATGAATTGACATAATTCTGACTCTGATACCACTTGTTAGAATTAAAAATATATTCGATATGAATATAAACCCAAGATCTATATGTCAAATCATCAAGAACAATAAAATAAATAAACTGAATGCGGAAGCGTACCTAAATCCATTGATGAAGATTTTCCAGAGGGTTTGATCTTCCAAGAAGTTAGGTTTTCTTTTGCGGCACAACTCTCAGATGGGGAAAAGAGATACAAGTTGACCTAATTCTTGGGGACCATAACCCCTTTATATAGTTGATTTAATAACCAACTAGTAGTTGATTTAATAACCAACTCTGAAGTATTTATAACTCTACCCCTCATCAAATTATAAATACACCTTATGGTATCTACACTTTTAATTCTATGATAATTTAATACCTATAACATGTGTAACATAATTGGTCACTTAATTACGTGTTAAAATTTATAATAGCAATATACATTATACATATGTCTCCACTATTATTAAATTTTAATCCAACAGAATATCCACAAGTACACATCCACACAATGCATCAAATCTCCATTGCAACATATGTACACCTTCAATATTATCCGTCTTCGTAATAATCTTTCTAAATCCGAGATTCCAAACATAAATAAGAGAATTATGATTTGCCCAAAGTTACAAAATAAGCACAGAACAACTACCCAGATTACGATCAAAACCAAAGATCCATTCACCTTGATCATATCAGAGAACTTTCCCAACCGCAGTTATATGATCCTTGGTTCCAACAGCACCACCGAATTTATTTTTATCCAACCATTCGATGGCTTTTATCAAACTAAATTCATAGTAAAGAAATCACTCCGTTGAATATAAAAATTATCCAACAATCTATTGTACCCGTGTTTTCATAACATCCAATAGAAAATGAAAAAGCGTCCTTCTAGTTAGTCGATACTCTAGCAAAATCACCTCTTCCTCTAATGTTTGTAGCAAGCCAATCTTCGTATGATAGACATAAAAAATTCACAAGCTTATCAATTTTTATTACCTTATACCAAATTTCAAACTCATAGAACACCTTGTAAGACGTGATTTATATCTTTCGGTCATGATGACACAAGGTGCAAATATCAAAACTTGTAATATGCCTTCTAACCCTTTCAACATTAGTTAGTAAGCGATTATGACTTGCTAACCAAAGAAAAACCTTTACACATTGGGAAAGTTTTAAATTCTAAATATTTTCTAAGGGAAATTAATATTGCCCTCAATATTACAAAATAATATTGTAAACACAAATTTGACAGAGTAACGTTGGTCTTTTTTTCAACACCAACCTAGAAGATCATACCTCAAACCTTATATTTGAAGGAATAACAGTAACAATTTTCAAGAAAATTTATCGAAGGAGCAAGTTAGAAAGACGATCCTAATCCCAATTACATGTAGCATCAACCATTTTGCATACCATAGAAGGAGTAGGGGAATAATGAGAAATGCAATAGAAAATCAAGCGATTATTTACATCTAACTAGTTATCAAACTAAAAGTTTGTGCCTTTGTCATTTCTCACATGCCAACATATACTCTTTTTTAGAATATTCTATCCATACTTATCCTTGACCCAAAGTTTGTCATCATTCTTCACAAGTTAGAAGCTAATTTTATATAAGAACACTTTGTTTTGTTAATGTAAGGACTTGAAACCCAACCTTCCATCACTTAAAGGTTCACGTGTAATATCCCATGTAACAAAAGCCAAGCCTATGTTACCTGAACTTAAACTCCAAACAAACTTCCGTATTAATTTTTCCATATCATCACACACCCCTTTCGGTATCTAAGTACATTGCATTATATAAACAGGGATAGCCTGAAGGACAATTTTGACCAAAATGATTCTCTATGGAAGAGATAAACTTTTTATTGCTCACCATAAAAACCTAGAAGATATTTTCTCTAATGACAAAAAGGTTGTCTTGGTTATCGTTTGTGTAAAAGAGATACACCTAAGTATGTACTAAGATCAAAAACAACATCAAAACCTAGATTACTAGCTAAAGAGACACGAGCTTCCCTTGTATAATTGTTTGAAAAAAGAATTTAAGTTTTAGAAACATTATCCTTATGTCTAGAAAATCTACAAAATGTTCCATAACCTCTCTGACAAGTGATAATTGAGAACTTTTAACTTCTGCAAATAGTATCAGGTCATCAACAAATAAAAGATGACACAATCCAGGAGCAGTCCGAGCAAGCTTAATCCCTTTCCACTCTCCAAGTTGAACCTTCTCCTTAATAGCTTTGGACAAACTATCCATACATAACACAAACAAATATGAAGATATAGGATCATCCTATCGAATTCCATGAAAAGGCTTATTAAAACGATCCGAAAACTCTCAATTCCAAAGAATTTGAGTAGACACAAATCGAGCATAAATCATGATTAAAGAGATAAAATGAAAAGGAAGACCAACAACAAGCAAAATATCTTCAATAAAATCCCATTCTAAACGATCATAGACCTTTTCTAAATCCACCTTATCGCCAACAAGGCTTTTTCCCTTTCTTTTTTGCCATTGAATGCATGACCTTCTGAGCTAATATTATATCATCTATAATTTGTCACCCTAGAATGAAGCTCACTTGCGTATTATTCATCCATTTTTCAAGAAATGGTTTCATCCGTTGCACCAACAACTTGGATACAATTTTATAAAGCATCGTACATAAATTGATGGGTTGCAATTGACTAATAAATTATGGGTTTTTCACTTTCGGGATTAAAACAATAAGAGTCTGATTAAATCAATCTTCCAAGTATCAATCTTAAAAAAATCTTTAACAAAATTAAAGACCGAAGCTTCAACTTTTACCCAATTTTTCTAATAAAAAACCACTGGTAAACAAGGCCTAAGTTCGACTAGGAAAGAAGAGGTCTAAGTCCGGCTTCACTATATTGGTGAAAGTTGTAAGTCATATCCATAATCCGAGAGCTTTGTTGATCACTAGTAAACAAGGCCCGAAAGTAATTCACTGCATGACATTTGAGATCATTATTATCAATAATCCATGAACCATTTGGTGAGTTTAGTCTTTGAAACGAATTTCTTTGTTGGCTAACCATTGTTGCAGTATAAAAATAAGTTGTGTTTCGGTCCCCATTTTGAATCCATTTACTATGTATCTTCTGACTCCATAAACTCTCTTCTTGAGCAAGAACTAAATCCAATTCATCTTTTAATTCTGACTCTAACTGAGCAAGACAAAAAGATTGCCATTTTTCAAGAGCTTTCTCAATACCCTTGATGCAAACAAGAAGATGTGCCTTACGATGATCAATATGCCCAAACACATCCCGATTCCACACATAACTTTTACCTTGAAAACCCATAATGTTAGCAAGAATGGGACAATCATTTCATTCCATCATAAAATGGAAGTGATGAAACTTAAGATTTGTAGAATCAGAACCCAATTTCAAAAGCAAAGGAAGATGGTCAGAACCAAAACGTCGTAAATGAAGAACATTTGAAAGAGCAAAAATATAATACCACCTCGAGTTACACAGAAAACGATCCAGCCGTTGAGATAAAGAACCTCATTTCAAAGTGAATTGAGGATCATAGAAACCCATGTTGGTTAACCCAAATTTCAAAAAAAATCACAAAAGTGCTAACAAACACCTACTCGCTTATGAGAACCACCTTGTCATTCAACATAGCTACAAATAATGTAATATAACTACTTTCAATTATGTTTGATTTTTTTAGAAGTTAGCCTAAAATAAATAAATAGTAACGGTTCAAAAAATAATAATAAATAAATACAGTCTGTATAATATCCTTTTATATAACCCGAAAGCTTTTACAAATCCAAATGGCCCAATTTCAAGCCCAAGCACCCTTTGTAATATGATTTTAGCATTTTATGCTCAAATTTAATGGTTTTGGATATTAAGCCCAAAACAAGCACAATTGTGTTTCTTTAGCCCGTCAAAACGGTCATGTAACGTTTTGTCACTGGTCTCTCCCAAGTCACATGGATTGCTGATGATAGACTTGACCAATTATACATATAAAGAGAAAAAATAATGGGGATAGTAATAAAAGTAATAATTGCAGTAATTATTACCGACAATAGAGGAGAGAATGTAACACCCTCAATGGGGCTTAGGAGAAACCATGATCAATTGATAGCCAAAATACGTAATAGGAGGACTTAATTGAAATAAAAGAAAAATAAAAGGGCTAAATAAAGGTGACCAAATTGAATTAAATGAGAAACATGAAGGTTGCATGATAAATGATAGGATTCCATGGGTTACCCTTCCATTTAAATTAAACCTATTTATAACAAAAAAGACAAAATTGATATTTCATGTGTTAAAAAAGATGATGGATATCATCTTCCTTCCCCCAATTCACGTGAGAAAAAAAAAGAGAAGAGAGGGAGTCTTGAGAGAAAATTTAGAGAAGTCATTGAAGGAGATTTAAAAGCTTTACATGGTTAAAAAGAATAAGCTAGAAAATCAAGTCTAAAGGTCTTGGTAAGCTTCTCTTTCCATAACCAAAATTATGGGGTTTAAGCTTTTAGATTTTGAATGTTTCTATGATGCTTTTATGTTGAATTAGGTTGTTAGAAACTTAATTTAAGGATTGTATTTACTTGAGTTTAATTTTAGAGGCATGAGAAAGTAAATTAAGAAGCTTAGAATTTGGAATTTTGTAAATGTTACATGTGTGTTAATTGATTCGATAAGTTGCTGGAAAAAAGGATTAAATGATGTTAATTTTAAGTTTAAGGTGTTGTAAATTTGGAAGAACAAGCTTGGATTAGATTTGAACGCATGAAATGAAAGATAGTCAAAATTTGCCTAGAAATGCAATTCCGGGTAGCCACTTTGGAAAATTTCCTATGACAAAATTGAGGGATTAGAGGCTAAACTTTTGCAGTCAAATAGCCTCATGCATCTAGTTTATGTGAAAATTTACGTCACCTCATTTGGATTTTTGTAGAGAAAGTTATGAACCTTTTCGTAAGGGATGTTTGAGTAGTCCCAAATCTGGAGAGACCCGATTTTAAATAAAATCTAGTGCTGATTGGATTCTAATTAAAATGTGAGGTTAAATTATCCTCGTAGAGGATCTTCTTATCTTTCTAAATAGGTAAAATGAGCTAAATTCGGGTAAGAGAGCTAGGAGATATGATCGATTTTCTAAAGGATAGCAAAGTTGTCCCTAATGAAAAAATATGAATGTTTACATTTGTTAAGCATATGATCCCTTGAATTAAGTGACTTGGATATGTTCTAATGAATTTCTATGTGTATATGGTTTGTTAGAGAACCTAAGAGAAGAAGATATTGAAGAAGAGGAAAGACAAGAGCTAGACAAGAGGAAGGACAAGGGGATCACCCTCTACAATCCTTGATTTGCTCAGAAATACTAGTGAGTGTGGCAAACTTTAGGGTTAGGACCTAGGTCCTAACCTCCCTTTTGTTATTTAATTTGTCATGTAATTGGACTAGTCATATATTTGACAAAAAGCGAAAGAGGTTTAATTGTTAAAGGACTTGTGTGATTGATAACATGTTTGAATGATAGATTGTTAAGACTAGCTTAGTACATTTACATAGCTCGGAAATACTGAAGTAAGTTATGGCACGTACCTACAGGATGTCGGGTATGTGGATCGTGCATGAAGCATGTATTTGATGATATAGACATTTGTTTGGTAACATGATATGTATGTTTATTTGTTCATATGATATGAACGTTTTGATATTAACATGATAAATGCTTTTGTGATAGCATGTTATGGACATTTGCTTCTATATTAAGAAACTTGGATAATATGATTTGAAAGACAATTGAATGAATAATGAAAATATTATTGAGCCTTGTTCGATGGTTGATCATAGGTAGTACGACATGCCTAGGGTCTTAGCTCATTTGTTAGTACTTTGGTACTTTTGCCCAGTATTTCGGTACTTCTGTTTAGTATTTCGGTACTTGTGTTTCGTACTTTGGATATCTTTGATTGGTGGTTAGTCACCATTTGTTAGATACCGTGTGTATCTTTTGTTAGTGCCTTTGTGATATTTCTGTCAGTGCCTTCGTGGCACTTCTGTTAACTGTCTTACCTTGCTAACTAATACCAAGGCATCATATGAAACTAATCTGAAAGTTAAAGCTTAAAGTGTGAAAACCATTTGTAAATGTTTTGCTTGTGAAGCATTTAAACTTGGATATGAATTTGCTATTGCTCAGAATTACTATTGAATATTTGGAATGAATAAGTAGTTATAAGTAGCCTTTGATACAATTTTGTCTATGAAAGTTTGAAAAAAAATGAGAACTGACTAATGAGTCAAATGCATCTAATATATGCTATCTAGAGCATGAATATGTGAATTGTTGAATCTAGGATATATGTTAGAAACATGATAAATATGATACATGATAAACATGATATTATGATAATCATGATAAGCATGATACATGATAAGCATGATATTTGGTGATTGTTATCCCTTGCATAATTGGTTGAATTATGGCTATGAATTTGGTTCATTGCTTAATTGGAGCAAGTTATCTTTGTTTATTTGAATAATGTCTAAATGGTTAGACTTAGGTCTACCTCGCTAAGTACCAAGCAAGTACTTATCACTCGTTTGTTTCCTCTTTCCCAAAACAACAAGTTATTGAGCCAAGGAGTGAGATCGAGTTTGATTGCAAGCCAAGTATGGTATTTTGTAATTTTTGTTAACTCCTAGATTATGGTGACATAATGATCATGCTTAGACTAGCTTATGCATTTTGACATTTGGTTTATGGTTTGTATATATATGGCCATTTGAGCATTTGGTATGTAAGCCTTAAGGCATGGTGATCATGTTAGACTAGTTTGATGTATTTTGAGATTTGGCCTATGGATTTCATATTGGTTTTTGTTATATGCATTTGGCATGTAAGTTAACTATCTTGGCATGTAAGATATGAAACTAAGTAGGTTAGTATGTAAGCCTTAGGGCCATGTGTATGTGTGTTAGTTTGCCATAGTAATTATGAATGGTATAATGCTAGCTTGATTGATGGATTGGATTGGATGAGTGTATTGGGATGGTCATACTTGTTTAAGATTGCCTAAATGAGTCTAGGATGCTCCCTAGAGAATGAAAATTTTGAGACTAGATAAGAGTCTTCGAATAGATGATTTAGTTAAAAGTCATAAAATTTGATATGTTTCCCTTTGGTGATTGATCGTGCTAAAACCATTCCTTAAGGTATAATAATTAATTGAGGCTATATAGGAGCCTTTTGATCCAATCTTTTGAGATTAAAGTATGGGAATCCCTAATCTTGTTTAGAGGTTCCTTAAGTTAGATTAAAGTTCAAAATGGATCTAAATTGGTGAGTTAAGTTTGATGAACGAATTTGTAATTGGGAAAAAGTTTAAATTGGTTCCGATATTTGATATATGCATATTAAGAGAGTGACTTGTAAGGTCCTCAAATACATTGGTTTGAAATTAACACGTAAGTTTGACTTGTAATGTCATACAATAAACAAAACGTTTTGTAAATGAATACAAAGTTCGATTTTGTTAAAAGTTTGAAAGCCCGACCAACACTCCCGTCTCCTAACCCTGGGCGAGGGTGTCACAGAGAGAAAGAAATTCAAAAAGCCTTATTAGAAAAATTTTAGGAGTCATCAGGAAAGACAAGCAAACATCGAAGGCACAACAAAACCATCGTCAACGTTGAGAAGGTAATTATCCTCTCATTCTTTATGTTTTCTTACAAAAAATAATATTAATAAACATGTTAGAACTAAAAGCAAAACAAACGAAAACTAGAGTTGATTAAAAAAATAGAACTTAACTATGATAGCACTATTGAAGAGAAGTGGTTAAGTCAGAGTTGAAAATAAGTGAATGAGAAGGGTAGATCTAGGTTTAGGTTGGGAAAAGGGAGATTCTGTTGAATCGAATAGTAGATCTAGACTTAGGATAAAAATTAAAGTATTCTTAATTTTAGTATTTATGTCGACCGATGATGAAGCATGGTGGTCAGTGGTGGATTTGCAGTGGTCAACGATTCAAGATGACGGTCAACTAACATGTCAGAGCATGGTAGAAGGTGTAGGTTTAAGATTAAACAACATAGGCTTGGACGGTTGTTCGTCGAAGTTTATTGTGTTCATCCGATTTTTGATGAACATTGATGAAAACTTATAAGAATAAGGCAGTTTTAATATGGAATAAGGGAGGAATCTGGGTAATAAGGAGTTTGTGTTTAGAGTATTTGATAAGAGAGAGAGAGTTAGAGAGAGTGAAATTTTAAGAAATGAGGGAAGAAGAGAAAAATCTTAGGCTTAAGGCCTTTTTAACGTGTTCCCAAAACGCTACCATTTTGACAGCGTATTAGGTTGACCCGCCACGTAGATTTGGGTCGGATCAAGATGATTCACGTTTAGCTCTTTGGATCCTTAGAATTTAAGCTATACGTTTGTATTTTAATACAATTTAGCCCTTAAATTCTCATAAATCGAACCCTAGACTTACAATCTTCCTAACTTAATCCGTTATACATTTTAATTGGGCTTTAGGATTCATATTTTTTTCAATTTAGTCACCTTGGGTTATGTAATTGGACTTATAATCTTATAATTGTTTCAATTTGGCCATTAAAACTTTTATAATTGGGCTAGAAGTCTTGTAACATATTCAATTGAGTCATTAATTGTAATAAAATTAGATGCATGTTTTCAATTCTTGTTTTTTTTTTCTATGATTGTTTTAATTATTTTATGTTTGCTGGTTAATGATATCATGACAATTAAGCACGCATGTTAATCAATTAAGTAGAGCCTTTATATTAGATTTCTTTAATTAAGTCCAATAATTAATTAGGCTATATAATAATAGTAAATTAATAAGTATTGAATAGAAAATTTTGTGAGCCTATATTCGAGTAGTGTACTAATACAACTAAATGTTATTCGAATGGTTTCTAAAAAGAATATTCAGTGCATATTATCAAATTAAAATTAATTAAGTGTCTTAGATAATTAATTAGAGCATAATTAGGCTTAATGCTTAGTTAATTAGATTCATTTAATAAATCAAATATTATGTTCAAGATCCAAACATGGATAGTTCCTCAATGTAATTGGGTGTTGTCACATAAAAATTTCAAATTAAATAATATTCGAATCATAATTACAAATTATTAGAGCCTATTATTTTAAGAACTTAAAATTGACAAGATTGTCGCAATCATTTTAAAACACCGGGTGTAAAAATAGCATGACGATTGAATTTTATAAAATCGAGTTTTACGACTTTTAATTTATTTGTTAATCTTAAAAAATCAAGTTTCTTTGATTAAAACGGGTCTCATTTTACTTAATTTTGAAAAAGACTATCAATTTTAAAAGCCGAATTAATTATTTATAAAATTCCAATTTTTACCCTTTAATTTAAAAAACAATTTAAAGTTGTCACCGACCACTTTGGTAGGCTAAACACAAGAAAAGAAATGATATATTTTATTTTTTGAAATTTAGGTTTGAGTGTCGGTTATGCGTAAGGTGACCCTTACGAGTGCCCAAAATTGATAATTTATTAATTACACGTGGCATTTTTATATTTTGAACAATAATTTTAATTTAGTTCGTCATTGTCAAATTAATTTTATTCCAATGAGGATATCCTTATGGATAAGAAAATAAATTTCTTGTAAATACGAGCTTGATTAAAACAACCAGATGTCTTGGGAAATTTTAACTCGTATTTTTAAGAAATATATTTTTTGCTCTAGAAGATTAAAATACATGACAAATTATTATCTGGTCGATTTTAAGTTCTGTCTAATTTAGCTCCATTAATTAAATAATTAAATCCCTAAAATATTATTAATTTTCGAAAGGGTATATGGTAACATCCAAACAGCTGGGCACTACCATTTAAGCCCTTAGAAATATTAATAATATTGCTAGTTGTTTTTCTAATTATTTACCTAATTTATTTTTATTTTATACTAATCCTATATTATTTATCATTTTTAAGTAAAAATGGTATATTAAATGTAATATGTTGTACATAGGAAGACCTATATCTTTATGGTGAAAGCGCACACCTTTGACAAGTTATAGTATTTAAGATATCAATCTCATAGGGACTAGATACCTACATAGATTATTGCTCATACAATAACAAAAAATAAAAACACAAATAATTGATTAAAGTATGATTAACTAAAATAACTAAATAACTAAAACAATTGATTAGAATTTGAGATACGTTGGGAAGGTTATGTTAGATTGCTTCATAGTGTGGAATCCAATTGTGCAGTATTCTCGTCTTATTAATGCAAAAGGTTGAAGTGTCTCCTCGATGATTCGTTGAAGGTTCGCCTTAGTTGCCTTGTCGGGTTATACTTCGTCGACAAATCAACAACTCATAGTTCGATAGAGCATCCTTTATTGACTCTTCCTTATTCCTAATTTGAAGTACTATTGAGCACCACGTCTTGATAATACCCCTCGATGAGAATCAAGGATGAACAACAACCGATGATATACTCTTTTTAGTCGTTGAAATCCAAACTTATCTCTAAACCGGATTAGCCGATGCCCAAGAGAAAAGATCGTATTCACTCATTTCGTGAGACTAACTATCTCTAGTCTAGACAAATATGTTTTTCCTCGCAAACTTATCTTCCGAGCTCGTATGCAAGAAAGAGTAAATACCCATAGTGAATAAACTATGAATTATGATATTACATTAAAAAAACTCAAATAAAAGTACAATCTTATTTCATAACTACCCCACAAAATAACCTAAGCCTATGAAAGAATTTAGAACATGATGATGGTAGCGGATAGAATTCTAATCGGTGGTAAGCGGTCGTGCCTTCTCCTATACCTAGGGGTCGGTATATATAAACCAAGACTAGGTCAAAACTTCTCAAAAGTATGATTTCTAATTATAATAAAATACAACTTTTAATATTAAATGCAAGACCTTTATTTTATTTCCTAATTTTACTCCTCTTGGACTCTTTACTCTCATAGCTTTGACCATGGCTTACCTTGCTTTCCTTTTCTCTGTTTCTTCTCTAACTTGGCTCAATAAATTCGTCTCTTTATTCACTTTCTATCGAACACCATATGTCTTAGTTTTTTTTCTGCCACATGGCCAAGTTATTGCCTTGGTGGGTGTTGTACTGCATCTGATCTGATCTTATTTGCATCTCTCTTCATTTGGCATCTTTTGATGATATCTCGTTTCATTATGCGACCTATTCCCTATATAAAAAAGAAAACCTTAACCATAACCATTTTCTCACAAATATTGTACAAAAATAGTAATTAAGTAATCAGATGCTAAAATATAGAAAATATATAAAATTATCTATTATTGGCATAAAAGTCTATTAATTACTAGGAATAATTGAGTGGAAAGTGGTATAAAATATATAACTTTTACGCACTTATCAAAATATCAAAATACACCCTTGGTTAACGTCTCAGTACAGTGAGAAACCAACCAACTTAGTATATTAAAATATTTATCAATACCCATTTATTTGCTATAATTTTTCTCTATTAAATTATTTAATTAAAGTTACTATCCTAAAAGGCTCTAATTCTATTTTACTAGGTGAATTAGGTTCTCCTAAAGAAATATATTATATGAATTTTAAAATAAACAACTTAATTAAAACATTTAAACAAATTAAATAATTAAGATATAAAACAAAACATATAGAACCAAATTGAATTCTATTAAACTAAATGCTCAATAACAAGTACTAAGTGACAAAAATATTCTAATTACAAATTAGAATGCCTAAATAAAGAAACTAAACAAATATAATAAAAAAAGAAAAATTGATAGACTTACTAATGCTTGGCATTTTAGAGCCAAGTATAATCCCCTTTGATTTGCTCCAAGGCTGCTATCATTCCTTTTCTTTTCTTGTTCTAAGTAGGCATCCCTCTCTTTTATAGGCATTTGGGGAGGAGAAGTTGGGGTTTCCTACCAATATGAGATTTATTACCTACACTAAAATTAGTGATTATATGTATGGACATTTTATACCAATGTGAGATTTGTTTCCTACACTAAAATAAATGATTATATATAATGTATATTTCTTGTCAATGTAATATTTATTTTTAAACTAATTATATTTTATAAACTATTTATTATGACCTTATTATACGTATAAATACCCGAACAAAATATGAGTATGACAACTGCCTCTCTTTGCTCGTTTTTGTGGAATAAGAAGCGAGCAAAGACTAAGAAGACACATATTTTGTCCAGATTCGCTGTCCATCTACTATGCTACTAAAGGTTGAAGTTGTTCTTCTCATTTGAATTTGTTTAAACTTTTATTGAATCATGGAGTTTGAAGTTGTTCTTGTTATTACAAAATTCTTCATCTTCCACCAAACAATGGAGTCTAAAGTTATTTTTCTCATTATAAAATTCTTCTAACTTCTGTCAAACCACAAAATCTTAAGTTGTTCTTCTTATTATGAAATTCTCCATCTTCCTTCAAACAATTGAGTCTGAAGCTGGTCTTCTTATTATGAAATTCTTCAAACTTCTATCAAACTACAAAATCTGAAGTTATTTTTCTTATATTAAATTCTACAAACTTCTGTCAAATCACGGAATATGAAGTTTCTCTTCTTATTATGAAATTCTTCAAACTCCTATCAAACCACGTAATCTGAAGTTGCTCTTCTTATTATGAAATTCTTTATTTTCTGCCAAACAATAGAGTTTGAAGTTGTTCTTCTCATTATAAAATTCTTCAAACTTCTGTCACATAATGAAATCTGAAGTTTTTCTTCTTATTATGAAATTCTTCATCTTCCATCAAATAGAAGAGTCTGAAAATGTTCTTCTCATTATAAATTTCTTCAAACTTGTATCAAATAAAGGAGTCTGAAGTTATTCTTCTTATTGTGAAATTCTTCAAACTTCTGTCATACCATGAAATCTTAAGATGTTCTTCTTATTATGAAAATCTTCAAAATTATATCACACCATGGAATCGGAAGTTGTTTCTCTTATTATAAAATTTTTCATCTTTCATAAAAAATGAGTCTAAAGTTGTTCTTCTCATTATGAAATTCTTTAAACTTGTATCAAACAAAGAAGTCTGAAGTTGTTCTTATTATAAAATTCTTCAAACTTTTGTTAGACTATGAAATCTAAAATTATTCTTCTTATTATTAAATTCTTCATCTTCCATCAAACAAAGAAGTCTAAAGTTGTTCTTATTATGAAATTATTCAAACTTCTATCATACCACAGAATCTGAAGTTATTCTCCTTATTTTGAAATTCTCTATCTTCCATCAAACAATAGTGTCTGAAGTTATTTTTCTTATCATGAAATTCTTCAAACTCCTATCACACCACGGAATCTGAAACTGTTCTTATTATTATAAAATTCTTTATCTCCTATCAAACAATAGAGTCTGAAACTATTCTTCTTATTATGAAATTCTTCATTCTCCAAAGCTTGGAACTGCTTTTCATCCTGTACCTCTTTGTAAAGGCATGAACAAGTGAACTCCTTAACTCCTTGTCTTTTGATTGGTTGACTCTTCTTATTTAGAGTCTCTTATCTTATTTGTCAATTCATTTTATTATAAATTTTGTGTTAACAGTGAGGTAACAGAGACTTCTAAGGAATAGAAGATATTCATGTTGCCCGACTCCTAATATTTTGGTTAGAATGTTTGCTTATTGGTCCTTTGTAGAAACATGAAATATATGCACAATTCCTTGTTAAATATTCTCACATATAAAATGACAATCTATCTCGATATTCTTGGTTTATTTATGGTAAATCGGATTTACTATAATTTGCAAGGTCGTCTGACTGTCACAATACAAGGATGCTTGTGCATCATGCTGAATTCCAAGCTCCTTTATCAAACCCTTCAACCATACCACCTTGGCTACTATGGAAACCATTCCCCTATATTCTGCCTCAGTTGATAATCTAAAGACTATACTTTGTTTCTTTGATTTCCAGCAGACAATTGAATCTCCAAGTTTGATACAATAGCATGTTACCGACCTTCTCATTGTAGGACATGACGCCCAATCTGAATCGCAAAAAACTTGAAGCTGAGTAGTGTCATTAGCTGAAAAAAAAATCCCTTATTGTGGACTTTTCTTGATGTACCTCACAATTTGTAGAGCTGCTTCATAATGTGTTTTCTTAGGAGCTTTCATGACTTGACTCAGATGTTGTACCGAAGTGATGTCAGGCTTGGTATGTGTAAGGTACAACAAAATGTCAGTCAACCTTTGAAATCATACTTCCTCCATAAGCTCATCTTGTTTTAATTCTCCTAGGCTTTTGTCACTTTCAACATAAGTAAGTTTTTGATTTAATTCTAGTGGTGTAGAAGCACAACTTGCTCCTCCTAAACATGTTTCTGAAATAAGTTCTAAAGTATATTTTATTTGATTCAATATTATGCCTTCTTTGGAACGTAATACTTTAATCCCAAGAAAAAAATTAATATTCCCGAGATCCTTTATTCTAAAATTTTGATGCAAAATCCCTTTAATTTCTGCTATAGGTTGTTCATTATTTTCAATGATCAAAAGATCATCTATGTATACCAACATGATGACCAATTTTTCTCCTTGTTTCTTGGTAAACATCGAATAGTCATGCAAACTTTTCACATACCCGTTTGCATTTAGTGCTTCAGTAAGCTTTATGTTCCATTGTCTCGAGGCTTGCTTTATACCGTATAACGACTTGAGAAACCTACATACTTGAGTCCCCCACTGGTTGCGAAATTCTTCTGGAAGTGTCATGTATATTTTCTCAGAAAGATCCCCTTGCAAAAAGGAATTTAACACGTCCATTTAAAACAATGGCCAATTATGAGTTGCAACTAATTCCAAAATGGTTTTAATGGTCACCTGTTTTGCCATTGGTGAGAAAGTATCTTGATAATTAATTCCTTCTTGTTGACTATAACCCTTAGTCACAAGTCGAGCCTTGAATCTTTCGACCAAGCCATCAGATTATACTTCACTTTGTAAACCCATTTGCATCCAACTGGTGTTTTACCAGGAGATAATTCAACTTAAACCCATGTACCATTCATTTTTGAGGCTTGAATCTCTTTTTGCATGGCTTCGATCCATCGTTTGTCCCCAACAGCCTCACGGTAAGTCTTTAGTTCAATAATATTGGAAATAGAAGAATCAAAAGCAAAAGTATGAAGTGGTAAATGTGAATAAGATATATAGTTGGAAATAGGATACATACTTGAAGGCAAAGAAGAAGATGTCGCAGATTGGTTAGACACACATAATTGAATAACCAATTGGATGGTTTGCTAACACGTGATGATTTTCGTAAGGGAGCATGAGATACTAGAGGCTAATTGGAATTAGACTCAACATGTGTGTCACTGACGTGAATATGTACAATGGGGATTGTAGGATTATTAGACCCATCTGATGATATACTGGGGAATGTTGATTTTCATTGGAAAGAATATCAGTTGTAGTGGAGACTCTAGGTACCTGTAAAAACTCAAGATCGACAACATCGAGTGATGAAGACATTGAAAATAAGAGAGGTGCTTTTGCAGGTGAATGAAACAGAAAAATAGTTTCATAGAATATCACATCTCGACTAAAAAAACATCGAGTCTTTAAGTTGAACAACACATATCCTTTTTGAAACAAAGAATACCCCATAAATACCGAAAGAATTGACTTAGGGGTGAAGTTATCACTATAATTTGTGATGGTGGCAAAACAAAGATAACCAAATACCTTTAGATTTGATAAATCAGGAACTTTGTGAGAAAGCATCTCAAGGGGTGATTTCCATCCTAATACTGATGATGGAAGACGATTTATCAAATAGCAAGCTATCAATATGCACTCTCCCCAGAATTTAGTTGGGACTTTGGACTAAAATTTGAGAGCTCGTACAATTTCTAAAAATGACGATGTTTTCGTTCAACTACACCATTTTATTGTGTTGTATGAACGCAAGAACTCTCATGAGCTAAACCATTAATAGAAAAGAATTGGGCTCCTTCAATTGATAAAAATTCAGCACCATTATCCCTACAAACAATTTTGATTTGTATAAAAAACTAAGTATTATTAACGTATGAAAAGAATTGTTTAAGTGTTACAAAGACATCACTTTTGAGCTTAAGAAGATGCACTAGTTTATATGCGTGTAAACATCAACAATGCTTAAGAAATAGCGGTGACCACTGTGGGTACTGACACGATATGGTCCCCAAAGATCAATGTGAATTAAGGAAAAAAGTAAACTTTCTCGAGAATGACTAACAGGAAATAGTAAACGAGTTTGGTTTGCTAAAGGACAGACGCCACAATGTAAAACATTATCTTTGGTAGAAACTTTAACATGTAACTGAGAGATTTTATTGAAAGTAGAAATTGAAGTGTTTCTAAGTCTAGCATGCCATAGAGTAGCATCATTTACATTCGACAAAGAAGACATACAAGAATGAGAGTTTGAGTGTAAACTATGGTTGGATTGAAAAATATAAAGACCTTTATGTCCTTTACCAATCCCCTTCACCACCCTATTGCAAAGGTCTTGTATTTGACAAAAATTGGGATAGAAATGAACACAATAATTTAGTTCTTTGGCAAGTTGTGATGGACAACAAATTGTAATAAAAATTTGGTACATGAAGAACATTAGTTAAAGTGATGATAGGAGTCAATTCATATGATCCAACGTGTGAAATTTGGTTAGAATTATTGTTTGGCAGTTTAAAAAACGATGTTGAATCACAAGAAACAACAAATTTTAAGAAATGTAAAACAAAGGTCATATGGTGTGTCACACATGTATCCAGTATCCAACACCAAATAGAGGGAGAAGATAATGTACTTGACATATGAGCTGCTGCATTTTGACTCGTATCTTTCTCCAACAGATTAATGATTTGTTGATATTACTCAGGCGTAAAGGTAGGTACTTGCACAGGTACAACAGCCGAAACTTGACTCCCAACCTCATCATGGTTCATTGTGTTAGTTGCTATAAGTTGATTTCCAAAATTATTCTTCCTTGTAAACTTGAAATTGGATAGATATCCAATGAATTTATAACAAGTTTCCTTTTTGTGTCCCTTTAGGCGACAATGATAACAAACGCTATTGAATCTTTTCTTTAGATGGTAAAGAACTTGAGTATAATGTTGTTGGATCCGAAGGTAAATCATGAGTCAATTGTTGTCTTTGTCCTTCCTGAATTAACATAGAGTAAGCCTTGTTTAACGATGGTAACGGTTGCATTAAAAGAATTTGACTGCGCACCATAAAGTAAGAATCATTCAATCCCATCAAAAACTAAAACACACGTTGTCGACCAACATGTTCGTTATTCAACTTGGAGGCCTCACAATCATAAGCAGCAAATGGTACCAATGCATCATATTCATCCCATAGAAGTTTAAGGCGAGTAAATACATAGATATTGAATTGGTGTTTTGAGAATATGATAGGATTTCTCTGTAAAGAAAATAGACCCGAGAACCATCAATTTTATTGAATCTTTCCTTGAGATCTTCCCATACTAACGATGTACTAGATGCAAACACAACCCCTTGAGATAGTTCTTGACTCACTATATTCAAGATCCATGACAACACTATGGCATTACACCTATTCCATTGAGTAGCAAGACCAATAGACAATACCTCTCTACTACAAATGTCATCTATGAACTTAACCTTGTTTTTGGCTAATAGAGCTATTCTCATCGTCCTACTCCACAAATTATAATTCTCTATGCCGATTAATTGACAAGAAACCAACACCGTACCGAATGTATCAGAAGGATGCAAGTATAATGGATTACTAAAATCTACCTCTGCATCCATGGATGTAAACAAGAAATGAACAAAAGGATATCAATAAATACCTCAAACTGAACAAGAACTAAAGGAAGCTTGAGTCTCATAAATCACCAACAGATCACAACCTCTGATACCATGTTAACAGTGAGGCAACAGAGACTTCTAAGGAATAGATTAGGAAACATGAAATGCTTGTATTATTGATCAGTGAGTTTACAAAGTTATGATCTCACTTATTTATACACTGCTAAATCCTTAAGCTGTAAAAGTAATGATGAGTGTTCAAAAGTATTGATTTTTTATCATTTTTACTCATGTTTATTGCTTTACTTAAGCATTTAATTAGTTACAATTTCATATTTTCATGCATTTTCATTAGTTGTCACCTTATATCCTTGTTTGATTATTTTTGGTTAATTTCGGTAGAAAAGATGCTACTATTGGTTTATTTCTTTGTTTTGCAGAAGGACATCCTTGATGAAGAGATATCCATGGAAAGAAATTATGAAAGATGGAGTCAATGGGGAAAAATATGGAAAGCTTGTATGATTGGATAAAGAACGAAATAAAGGATTTGAATAATATATAATTTCGATTTGTTCTTTCATAATTATTTCCAATTATATATTATTCTATCATCAAAGAGTATTCATCATCTCCATATAAGGAGTTGACCGATCACCATAGAAGATGAACTGGTCGTGGGAGAGAAGTACACAAAGGGGCTGCCGAATTCTCCTTTTTATTTTCTTATTTACTTGAGTGATGAGATATTATTTTAGGATATTTTGCCCAGCCATGAACTAATTTTAGTTGGCTCGGGTTATTCTTATATTATGAATACTTAGTTTGATTTTTATTAAGTGTTTGGTGTATTCTAAATTGAGGTTTATCTACTCTTGGTAATTAAATTTGTTTGCGAGAGAATCGGGAGAGGACTCGATAAACGATTTATTTATCCAGATCCGGGAGGATTAGATTCACGAAACGAGTAGGTATGGTTCGATCCAAGTGCAAAAGAACTAATCCGGCTTAGGGATAAGTACAGGGTTTCAACGACTAAGAAAGTCTACGCTTTGACGAACCTCAAGGATAGTTGCCCAACATTGCCTAGGCAATTCCCTCTTCATTATTGCCCAAACAATCTACGAACTGACAACTCGGAGAAATGCTATAAGCAATCGACTGAGCCTAATTGTCGTGGCAAGTAGGGTGGTGCAAGCACCCATTCACGAAAAAGAAATCATTCGACAGTCATTCATAATTCGGAATAACCTAGCCACGTCTCTCTCATCGATTGCTTCAATCTATTTTACTTGTTTGTTTTGTTATTTATTTTTAATATCTAATCTATCAAACAATTGTGTCTTTATTTTTCAGTACAAGAAATTAAAGTTCGGAAGAAGCACCAATCTTTGTGGATACGATACTTTTTATACTATAATTTGAACGTGTACAATGCATGTAATTACGAAGTACTTTTACACGCAATTGCAAAGTACTTTTACACACAACAAGTTTTTGGTGCCATTGTCGGGTATTGGTAATAGCTACTTCGTTTTTAGTTTCTTGTATTTTTTTATTATTATTTTTACTAATTTTTTTCTTTAAAAAATCAAAAAAAAATATAGGTGTGCATCAAGTTGAAGAAACTTCAAGATGCAAAACGAAAAAAAGAAATCTATTAGGGAATTGATGTTGGAAGAGATGAATTGATCCAATCATAAATTTCTTGATGATTATCTATACCAACCAAGAGAAACCCAACAAGTTCATACCTGGGCAAATTTTTGTTTTAATTGTGGAGATGATCATTTGGTTAGCAATTGCCCGTACAATACTGAAACACATGACCACATGGAGGATCATAGATGGAACCAACAACAAAATTATTCATGTTTAATAGAGGAGTTGCAAGATCAAATAAAGTTCTTGGATGCGATTATAGCTAAATTGGATGCACCCTTGGGGGATTCGATGGATCAATTGAGGAGATCCATATATGCCATGGATAACATGCCCCGATAATCAGTTCTTAGGGATACTGACGTCTCAACACTGGAGGACAAAGAGAAAATTCTAGAACCTCCGAGTTCGGAGTATATTGATGAGAAAGACTATCTAACATTGGATGAGTCCACAGAAATAATTGTCACGGCAATGGAGAAGCCTGAACAGGGCAATAACACTATATCATTCAATGAGGCTGAGGAAAGTAATGCTACAGAAAATTTTGAGGAGTCTAATTCCCAGAATGTTACATCAGCACTGATGCTGAAGAAGGAATCTGAGGATTACTCTCACTCACAGTTGTCTGGGCAATTACATGCCGACATGCTCGATCAACAAGATGGCGATACTTTGTTAATGGAATATGAGAAGGTAATGGATGAACTTGTTGAATTCTTTCAAAACTCACATCTTCCATTGCAGGTATCTTATAAGGAAACAACATTACAAGATATGAAGCCATCAAGGGTAAAATATGATTGTTTGGGAGAAGATAATCTATCTTTGGTAATTCCATCTCATATTAGTTCAATGCCAAAATCTTTACTGATGAAGATGTTTGAGAAAGCTAAAGAATACAGTGGGTTGATGCATAAAGACTTCGAGAAAGATGGACCTTCACTTGACTTATACCGAATTTTGGCAAATGATTGTCATGGCAATTGGCTATTATAGCAATTGCCACGACAACGAAGGCTATATCCAACTATGATGGAAGTTAACGACACTAAGGTAATTAAATGGTTGGATGTTGATATAATTTTTTCTAATAATTTATTTTTACCTTCAGGAACAATATCAAAGTGAAGGACATGCATGGATTACAAGAGAACATGAAAGAAAGACACCTCCACCATGATAATGCAAAGGGGACTATCCGTACTCATTTGGGCCCAACCTTTTTTGGGCAGAATTGTAACTCAATGGAGGGTGCGGATAGATTATAAGAAATATCGAAAACGATCGTCCATAAATTTTCTTGATATTTTTATTTACTATTATCTTTTATTTTTTTATTTATGAATTTTCTTTATTATGGTTTTTATGAATAATTATCCTCTCATTACTTGAATGATTCTTGCTTTGTTGATGTTTATCTTTTTAGGAAAGGAAATCAAGATCAAGGGAGATTTGATTGCAGATTTAGACAAACTTTAATATGGGTCAAACTTTGAATAGATTAATTTCATAATTAACTCTAAAAAGTTACCCATATTTTTTTGTTTATTTACTTCCTTTTTATTTCTAAACAAAATTCTTTCCTTCACTAATGATCTTTGTCGCCTACTTTCACCATTATTATTTTCGTTTTTCTTGACAGTCAAGAGAAGTTGTGATTATATCGGAAATTTTGGATCAATTCGTTGTGACGATATGATCGTCACTTCCTATGCCTAGGTAATTGTCGTGGCCAGGCAATCGTTGTTGCTCGGGCAAGTACTATTCAAGAAAATGGAAAAGAATCAATGGAGGATCTAATCCACTGCTAGCACAACAACCACGAGGACAGAAAGTTAAATCCATCGACAAACAGGAAATTACTAACTCAAGGTGAGGACCTTTCTAACTCATTTGCATTTTTTTATTTTTGTATGCATTGGGGACAATGCTCGTCTCGAGTTTAGGGGTGTTTACCTTTAATTGATTCATGATAGTTGCATTCATAGTTAGTTGTTGCATATAGATTGCATATATTATTTGCCAAAAATTTCAACTTGATCTAATTGTTTTAAATTTGATGAATAACTAATGATGAGATTTATGTCATTGCACTTGATTGAAATTGCTTTTGATTTTAGAATTACATTGGAAAAATCTAGAATTTTACTATGATGCTGAAATTTGTTTTACACGGTTGTGACTTTTTAATTGATAGAGACTTTGTGAATTTAGGTTGTTAGAATTTTGGGCAAATAAAAAAAAGAGAAAAAAAGTGGATAAGCAATATCATTCTAGAGGTGCCCGAAATTGGCTCTAGTTTGTTTGCATTGAAGAAACATTAGAGGTGCCTGAAACTGGCTCTAGTTGATAAAATTAAAGGAATTGTTTGATTGCTAGAGGTGCCTGAAACTGGCTCTAGTGGAATTTGATTGATGCCCAGGCAATTACTGATTTAAACCGAATGATCACTTAGAATCTTGAAAATTAACTTGTACACAACTACACACACTTTGTCACGAGCAATATAGTTTGATTCTGGAAAATTTCTTTGTTTTTCGGGAAATTTAAAGGTGATCATACTTTATGCCCCGGTTCTGAGGTTAGAAGTTAAATTTCAAAGCATGTCTGTGAAGATTGGATGCCTTGGCAATTAATTGTTAGGTTTGCATTGTTTGAGGACAAGCAATAATTCGAGTTTGGGGGTGTGATGAGTGTTCAAAAGTATTGATTTTATTATCCTTTTTACTCATGTTTATTGCTTTACTTAAGCATTTAATTAGTTACAATTTCATATTTTCATGCATTTTCATTAGTTGTCACCTTATATCCTTATTTGGTTATTTTCGGTAGAAAAGATGCTACTATTGGTTTATTTTTTTGTTTTGCAGAAGGAGATCCTTAATGGAGAGCTATCCATGGAAAGAAATTATGAAGATGGAGTCAATGGGGAAAAATATGGAAAGCTTGGATGATTGGATAAAGAAGGAAATAAAGGATTTGAATAATATATAATTTAGATTTATTCTTTTATAATTATTTCCAATTATATATTATTCTATCATCAAAGAGTATTCATCATCTCCATATAAGGAGTTGGCCGATCACCATAGAAGATGAGCCGATCGTGGGAGAGAATTACACAAAGGGGCTGCCGAATTCTCCTTTTTATTTTCTTGTTTACTCGAGTGATGAGATATTATTTTAGGATATTTTGCCCAGCCATGAACTAATTTTAGTTGGCTCGGGTTATTCTTATGTTATGAATACTTAGTTTGATTTTTATTAAGTGTTTGGTGTATTCTAAATTGAGGTTTATCTACTCCTGGCAATTAAATTTGTTTGCGAGAGAATCGAGAGATGACTTGATAAACGATTTATTTATCCAGATCCGGGAGGATTGGATTCACGAAACGAGTAGGTATGGTTCGATCCAAGTGTGAAAGAACTAATCCGGCTTAAGGATAAGTGTAGGGTTTCAACGGCAAAGAAAAGCTACACTTTGCCGAACCTCAAGGATAGTTGCCCAACATTGCCCAGGCAATTCCCTCGTCGTCATTGCCCAAACAATCTACGAACTGACAACTCGGAGAAATGCCATAAGCAATCGGCTGAGCTCAATTGCCGTGGCAAGTAGGGTGGTACGAGCACCCATTCACGAAGAAGAAATCATTCGACAGTCATTCATAATTTGGAATAACCTAGCCACGCCTCTCTCATCGATTGCTCCAATCTATTTTACTTGTTTGTTTTGTTATTTAATTTTAGTATCAAATCTATCAAACAATTGTGTATTTATTTTTCAGTGCAAGAAATTAAAGTTCGGAAGAAGTACCAATCTCTGTGGATACCATACTTTTTATACTATAACTTGAATGTGTACACTTGCACGCAATTGCGAAGTACTTTTACACGCAACAAGTAACCATCTTGCTTAACAGAAAAAACTTCTCTAACTATTTAACGAACTCTACATTTTGAATGTTGTTAACAACAACTAATATGCTTTGTTAATATGATCCTAATGTAAATATTCATCTTATTTAGAGTCTCTCACTTGGGTTTTCACTTTGTTTTTTTTCTTTTTTTGCAACAAATAAAGTCCACTATGATCTCAATGACACTTTTTCTTGTCTTCTATGGATTCAACATATGAACTCCTCTATTGTATTTTCAATATTTGAACATCTAGGAATCTTTTATTCTCTCGAAAGCCATGCTTGACATTTTTCATTCACCTTCTTAGATAAGATCTTTTCTTTGCTCTAAAGAAAATCATCATTTCTATTGCTACAACTTGTAGATTTTTCTCATTGGTATGTAATAACTTCTAATACATTTTCCTTGCAATGTTTCATCACTAAAACATGACTACAATCGTCTTGTTCACCCACTTTGACATTCATCTCAATTTCTGGATAAAACTTCTTTGTCTTGTGGCGTCTCAACAATAATTATTTCTCCCTTTGATGAATCGATTTTGTTATATTGTTTTCCCAAATAATGGTTAACGTTCTCTTTTTGTCCCAAGTTTGCTTGAGTCATCTTTGTGACTCTTGCTCAGATATTTTGGCATTCAGAGCTTTATTTGTTCCTCTTTATACTTTTTGTCATTATTCGAGTATCGAGGTCACCTCTTATTCTGTCTGTACTTAAAGTATTATTACATCATAGTAATACTCATGAAATCCTTTACTTTTCTTGTACCTAATCAATTTATATGTAAGATGCTTATTAAAACGATAAACAGAAGGCTCATGATATTATTTTACTAATTTTGAGATTTTTGAATAATTTGATAGTCATTGCAAAAAAGAAAACATAAAATTAGGCCTTTTAGTATCAAGTACAAAAGATCCTTCAAACTAATTTGCAAAGACTAACTCCAATGTGAACCTTTTTCCAATTTATTAGACTTTCAGGAGAAAATTTCTCATATTATTAATTCTATCATGTTTAGGTGGCGCTTTTTACCTCACTAGCTCACCATACCCAATCCTTTCTTCTTTTGTGATCTCGATCAAGCATTAGAAGACTAGAAATCCTTGAACAAAGGTTAACCCTGATAGGCGGGATGTATTCTGAAGACTAACCCTCATTGTTCCAATACCCACGTATGGTTAAAATAGTATTTTGTGGCTTGTAAAATGGGCTATGGTTCACGACTATCAAAGAAATGATGCATAGGCTCAAATAATTATTTAAGGGTAATAAAACTAAGGATCATTGTTGCACTAATCTAAACATGCTATGATGAAATAATTTTCTTTTTTTTTCTTTTTTTTTCTTATGGATCACTCTAGACTGTCCTTTTTTGGTTTTTTACCCTAGAGTTCATTTTCTTTTCACTATTTCTTTTTACAAAGGCCTATCTTAGTGGAATATTTTATATAACTTTCTTTTCAACTTTGATATTTTTCAATTGCTTTAACTTTGAAGCCAACAATTTAAACTTAACTCTTCAATTTCTTTTCAATTTCTTTCAGAATATTCCTCTTCATTCCTCTTATTTTTCTTGTTCTTGTATTTCACTTCTATTTCTTGCCCTTGATTCACACACCATCATGATATGATTTAAACCAATCATCTTTCACTTTTGAACATATTTTCATCCTCTTTGCCCCGAATGTAGGGGTGATCCTTGGTTTGGGTTGAACAGAAAGAAAAATAATATCATGCTCAAACAAATTATATTTTTCTTACTTTCGTTCTTTGAGAAGGAAAATCAAGGAATATCAAATATCATCCCATACTTGGATATCTTAAAAAAAACAACCTTGAGTTGGAAGATGTTTTGGGTTATCACTTCATTAAAAAAACTTAATCGACAATGCTTGAGAGAAAATTCACTCAAATTTAGAGAAAATTCACTCATTAATGTTTTTCTTTTGGCCTAAATAAAATAGAAATGAGTCACATTATTGAAGTTGATCTATAAATTTTATTTAAGGTAATTTCTACACTATTAATATTCAAGACCTGAAAGAAAGAAGTCGGTGACGATATATACATATATATATGGGCGATAAAAAATTAGCCGATAACAAAAAATCAAATGATATATAATGTTTGTCACTTGAGAAAAGTATATAAGAAACAAGCATTATATACAAATAAATTGAAATAACCTCCTTTACAAAGGACCCTCAATGTTCTTGGGCAAAAACAACTCCTAATCTTACTCTTAATCCTCCTAAAGAACTACAAGTTTATATCAGAATAAAAAAATCTATCCCAAAGACTATTTTACAATTTGACACTTTCCAAGAATTACACTTAAGTCTAACTATCAATGAAGATACAAAAGGTAATGAGATAACTAACATTTCTTTTCACTTACTTGAGTTTAAATATCTGTCTATTGTTAAAAGAAAAAAGGTTAGAGAGTGTTAGAAACATCTTATTCAAGGGTATGCTAATTATGGTAAATTAATTTTATCTTTCAAATCTTTTACAGATTATTTAGATAAAAATAGATACCTAAACTATTGAGGAGACATTACAAAATCTTAAGTGAAAAAAGGCTTTTAAAAAATAAGTTAAAACACTAAAAAATAAAACCTAGTATGTTATTGATTTTTCATAAGGTAAAAAAATTAATAGGTTGTAAATAGTTTTTTTTATTAAATACAATACTAATGGGAGTATACACAAATATAAAGTTAAACTATTAACAAACTGCTTCACACAAATTTATAGAGTTGACTACGAGAAGAATTTTTTTAATAGTTAAATTAAACATTGTAGGGTGTTAATCAATTTGGCTATGAGTAGTGATTAAAATATACACCCACTAAACATTAGTTAGAGGAGGAGGTGTATATAAAAATTTTATCAGGCTTAAGATTTACATATCGCAAGAAAAAAAGCTTGTCAATTTAAAAAAATATTTTATGGACTGAAACAATCTTTTAAAATATGGTTTGACAAATTTATAAGAATTGTCCTTGAGAGTTGTTGAATCTCTAACAGACCATACATTTTTTTAAGGTAATTCTTAATAATAAAAAGGTTATCTTGATAGTGTATATGATGATATAGTTTTAAAAAGTGGTGATGATTTATTGAGAAAATAATTAGAAATCAAAAACTCTAGAAAACCTAAATATTTTTTAGGCATGAATATAGCTAGATCGAGTAATCGAGTACAAGTTTGGTCATCATTCAAAGAAAGTATGTCCTATACTTACTGAAACTAAAATGCTATACTACAAACCTACCGAAACACCTATAGATGTAGACTTAAAATTTAGCTAGGATAATTCTAGTCTCAAGATAAATAAGAGATTGTATCAAAGGTTAGTTGAAAAGTTAATTTATTTTTGACCTGGCCTGGCATAGCTTTTTCAATTAACATTGCTAGCCACCATGTATGTGACTAATCCTATTGAAGAACATATAAAAACTGTAAAAAGGATTCTACGATATCTTAAAAGGACATCATATCATGATTTTATATTAAAAAATGATAGACAAGATAGTAAAAATCTTTACAGATTCTAAAGTGTGTTGACAGACAAAAAATTGATCAATGAATATTATTCTTTTGTTTAAAAAAATTTGATCACTTAAAAAAACAAAAAACAAACAGTGATTTCAAGGAATAGTGCAAAGGCATAATATAGAGAATTAGTCCTTAAAACATGTAAAAGAATTTGATTGATAAAATTGCTTAAGGAGTTAGGGGTTGAGTGAAGGTAAAAGTTTGAAGTGTTATGTGACAATCAATTTGCAATTCAGATTGTCAAAAACTCTGTTCAATATGACAGAACAAAGCATGTTAAAATTGACAGACACTTCATTGTAAAAAAACTTACAAGTGAAGTGGTAATCTTGAATTATATTTCTACTAAAGCACAAGTAGCAGACATTCTAACAAAAAAATCGAATAGTTTAAATACAGGCTGAGATTATATAACGTATATTTTTCGACTTGAAGAGTATAAATCTATCCTATATATAGTATATATTAGGAGTTTTAGTTAGAATTTACTACTTAAATATGTTATAAACCACTAATGTTAATAGAATTAAAAGTCTTCAGTAAGATTAAAACTCTAAAATAAATAAAATTCTTAATTGTATTCTAAATCATCTTTTAAAGCCTATAAAATGAACCTACGTAAATCATCAATCGAAAACAAAACAAAAAAAAATTGTTTCTCTTCAAAGATTTTTTTTCTCTTCAAAAATACTCCTAAATATGCTCATGTGTTAACGTGAAATTTTGTTGAGATTAAATATGGTTGCCTGGTTACGCGTTATCCGTGCATTTTCTGAGTTTTTGGATCAGTTTGGAAGTCTCGATACCAAATCATGTGGGAAAAGAAATTGACTTATACGAGGAATTGAGTAATTTGATTTTAACTCATAAATCTCTCTCTGTTCAACATGGAGGAAAAGCCATGTTTGTTTGATTCAAGACAAGTGAGTAATTGCATGATCATAAAATGTTGTACAACACAGTAAAGATACAACACCAAGTTTGTGTTTACAACAAGCTAAAGGAAAAGGGGAAAAAACAAAACATAAAATCACCAAATAAAACAGCAACTGCAAAGGAAATAGTTCTGCAACAAATTTAGATTAGAAAAAAAGTTAGTTTACGACGAGAAAGAACTAGTACGAACATGATACGAATAAAAACGGACGCAGTACTTGAAGCAGAACCCCATGAATATAAGAACTATCAAGTTCATTTCAGAATATTTAATTAAGGTTTTTAAATCTTTCTAGTGAAGGGGTGTTCATGATTAACCAACATGCTGCAACGTTGAACATGTAGGTTCTGTTCTTAGTGCAATTAAATGATAATATCTAAAGATAATATGTTGATCTCATTATGGTTAATCAACATATTATAACGGCCAACTATGAAACACCCTCTACCACTTGTAAGATGTGACCCACCTGGTTTAGGTTAAGACGAGAGCTCAATCATCATATGAGCTGAGAGCCGCGACAACTGATCCTGTGGTTGCAAAAGTTGAGGCGACATCAGGAAAGTCTTTCCACGAAGTGCTAATCTTTATGGATGGATACAACCAACTCTTGATAGAATCTGCAAAGGAGTTGGGGTCAAAATTGAGAATGGCTTCCCAATCAACCTGCACACCTTCCGGAATGCTGCCTGAAAACTCCATATTAGCGGCAAGAAGCAATCCGAGCAAAACAACAAAACCAACCGCTGCGGTGCCCCTTGAGAGAGGCATGAAATTGTACCTGAAAAGCAAGTGTTATTTGTACTAAATATTGAATTCCTCCAAAAATAAACTAATCACTTGCAAGTTGATACCATGTCATACCAGTAATATGTCATTCTTAAAATAGCTTCTCTCACACTTTCAAGGGTATTTAAATCAGTGGATCCATAAGTTTCACCACAATAAGCATTACAGATGGCCTGCAAATCCGCAAGTAAATTCGAATGTCAAACTCAACCAGAAAACAGAAGACACGCAAGTAAATTCAAAGTTGTTAGAAGCCAATTAGAATTTCGGCCAGTTCCCGCATTTTATTTGGATTTCACAGCTTTAAAACAGTAAATAACCCAGAAGACGCTTTAATTCATTTTCATGCAATTCAAAAGTACGTTATACACGCACACTTTTCAACAAAAAACAAGTTACATATTCTGGGCATTAATATATCTGCTAAAATGGAAAACCATAAAGAAATTATCTCAGAATATCAGAGCAAACATGGAAGTAGGCGACAATTTAGGCAAAGAAGAGCATTGACAGACAGCTTGGGAAATGATTATTGATTACTGCCACATTTGAGTTAAAAGCAAACTTTACCTCCCATGCCATGGTCATTTCAGCATCAAATTCCTCCCATCTGGAAGGTGTACAAGGTGTTCTGATTGCAAAGTCATACCCACGTTGCTGTCCCCTGTCGGAATTATTGAATGTTTTTCAACTACAAAATTTACTTGAAAAAGAAAAAGTAAAATAAAATTTAAAAAATACAAGAAAAAATAGAGTTTGACAAACGAACATTTTCACCAAGGTAATTCTAGTCCCTTCAAGCTGCTTCCTGAAACAAAGGATAAATCAGGCATATGTCATGACCAGGTCAAGAAAAAAAAATTTGATTCAAAAAGATCACCCTTCTTAGGTATAGTAAGTTTTACCCCTCAAAGGCTTTACTGTTGCACCGGGTAGCCAACCAGAAATCCTCACCCACAAGTTTGTAAAGATCATCACAAGATTCGGCATGTTTAACCTGAAAATGACATGTTAATATTTCTACATACAACAATATTTAATAAATAACTATTTGCACTTCAAAAACCGACACACATAACGTCAGGTTTTGCTTGGTAGGTAAAACTATAGAACAAGTTAAGGATGAGAAAACAGAACATTTTATCTAATGCACACTTAATACTTTTCATAACCACTTCAACTAGTTAGCTTAATAGTGGATTAAACACTTATGCATTCTTGTGTCTCTCAATCATTCATGCCAAGCACAGCTTAAAACCATATTGTGCGAAACTGTGGACTCCATAAGAACATATCTCAGAATTTTGAAGAAACCTAAATCTGAGGAACAGGACAATTGAAGAAATAAAATACAGAATACGGAGACTTAGTTTTCTAATGTCTAAATAAGATTATTGCTGAGAATATAATTAATTAAATGTATATATTTATTCCATTAAGTTTTTACTTATTTATCCAGTCAAAGGATTTAAGCATTACACACTTTAAATCAGTCTTAAGATTTTCATATTAAATTTAGATCATTACAAGTAAAACATATCATTTAAATACTCAAATTGCATGAAATGATTTGTACCACAAAAGACAAAGGAAAATGATATAGCAGGACTAAGCAACTCAGAGAACTAACATTTTCCGACTTCCCCTCTTCGGATAGATCAATAGGTTCATCAGACTTGTTGTACACAAAAAGTTTATCCCTCATGATGGTCTTTGCTACATTTAATGTCCTGCAACATCACCAAATCATGAGAAATTGTACAAGTCCTGTAGATAACGAAGCAAAACAAATATTTACCTTTCAAAATTTGGGAAATAACGAACAACTTTTGCTTGTCCAAGGACCATTGGGGTGTGAGAACCAAATCCAGAATTGAACTCTTCACTGAAAAGCAAAACAAAGGAACAGAAATTCAGTAAACAATCATATATTTTTGGCGTCAAGTCCTCGGGGAAATTTGAAATGATTCAAGATGATGATCTAACTCATCCTGGATACTATTATGGTGATAAATATGCACAGTATCTCCAACATCATAGAATATAATTAGACTGTTTAAATAGAGAATATGATATCTATAATCCTATGAGTAAATCTGACATTTTCTCCGAACTGAATCCAACCTATTCTTCAAAAAATTAAAAATTCAGTTACAGTAATTTTTGACCTAATGACTCACTGTAGGCAGAGTTGAGGGAAAAAACCAAACACAAAATAATGAAACAATCATTAAAAACACACTTGGAAGCGCACCAATATAAAGCAGAAATGATTTTACCCAAAAAAATCCTGAGAAATTTGTACACGACAGGTTCGAAAGCCGTAATAGATAAAAAAAATATAAAAAATGCGAAAAAGTAAACATTGAATATTTAAGGCATGTTGGTACTTGTAGGTTATAAGATTAAAATATAACAAACCTCAACTTGTTAACCCACACAACTGGATCACAAGGCTCAGAAATTTGTCTCCATTTGACAGACAATGAATAAACATCTTGCCATGACATCATAGGACGACTGGATGATCTATCTTCAGTACTACCATATGAAGCTGAAGTTTCTGAGGAACTGCTCGTACTACAACCAGCACCACCTCTGTTCTGGCTAGCTATACTGATTCTCTCCTTTCTTCGGTTCCTCTTACCACCTTTTGAGCTTCTATTAGAATGCTTCCAATCCGCTTGCAAAGAACGCCATGTTTTTGACACCTTCTGTGCAATTTCAATGGCTGCTAATCCCGCCATTCGATGCTGGCGCACAAGACATGATTAAATAAAAAGAAAATTAATTACAAAGATACAGGCAAAAAATTGCAGATTAACAGGAGCAATCATTGAAAACACAATGGCAAGCTCTTTAGTTGTGTTTTCCTTTTACAAGGGAGAAAAGGTGAGATAAAGGGAAGAAGAATCATGATGATCACAAGGCACACACAGATGAACACATCCTTGTTCTTTCCGCAGAGAATCAATTTAGACGAGCTTCTTAGTTTTTCATCAAGCCAGTTAAATTCAAGGAAGAGGGAAAATTTTTAGAAAGTCTAAATGGGATTTGGTTTACTGACTTTGAAGGGAGCCAATGGAAAACAGAAGGTTAGGGAATGGAATAAAATAAAGAACAGAAAACCCAAAAATAGTTTAATTATTCTCAAAACTAATCACCTGGCGCCTATTGGGTAAGAAACCAGGACAATTATATTGGATTTTCTGTCCAATTGAATCAGCAGCTAGTAGAAGAGCAGTCTTGTGCTTTGTAATGGCCATATCTTGTTTTCTAAGCTTTCCCTTCTTCAAAGAATCACCCAATGGAGGCTGTCTGAAAACCTTTTCACATACATTCTTGGGGTGCAATCTTTTGCACCAGTACTCCTACATAAGAATTAATGCAAGAAACAAGAAGGCCAAAAGACGAGTAAGATCTCAAGAGATAAAATCTCAAATGATGGAAAACTGAAGCAATGCAAGAGAAAAATATTAGTTCTCCTTGCATGTTAAACGAAAAAGAAAGATCACAATCTTAGTGCAAAAGAAAACACAAAACACAAATGCACGCAATGGGAAACGTCAAGTGTAATACGATTATCACTGTGAATTATCACCTTGAACAGTGGATCTATATCTCCATCAATATCAAACCAAGAAAACTCACTGTTGGCTTTGGAAGCAGTGTATAAAGCAATCTCTTTCTGCAAATGAAGAACTTCAAATTCAGAAACCCTATTAGATAACTAAATATTATTAAACATGATCAATAACACCGCCAAAGAAATTACAAACTATGTCTAAGAGAAGAGTAAATCCATTTTTGAATATTAACAAACACACAAAGGTAATATAAAAAATCATTTCACACAACAAATGGGAAAAGTGGCTTGTATATCATAAAACACAATGAAAACATGAATAATTGCTGCCTTAAATTGAAGAGTGTGTTGGGAGAAAAAGGTCAAGTTCAAACATTGAAGTGTGTCGCATGGAAAAATCATTATTCGCATCAATGCAAACCTGATAGAAGGCCAAACATTGAAGCACAAACTTTTCCATTGAGTCAAGTTCAACATCTAGGGCAGCATCATAATCCTTGACCTGTGAATGTTTAATTTTAGCACAGAAAAGTAACGCCAATGTGCAGTGTCATAAATTACCCAAAGTTTCTTAATTCATAATTATTAGTTACCGCATCAGCATATTCTCCAATAGCATGATAGCATGAAGCTCGTAAGTACAAGCACTCAATATTAAAGTTTTCAATGCTCAATCCAATTGATAAATCCTTAATAGCCTTCCTGCAACAGCCAAAAAGATTTACTTAAAGCACAGATGAAAAAAATGATAGTGCTAGTAAAGAATAAGATCAAGTTAAAGATCGAGTAATAAAATATTAGAATAAAAGTTAGGTCAGTTAAGCACAGACATGAAAGTAATAGTGCTGATGAACAACCTAAAGTGAACAGATAAAATATTAAAGAATTAAGACAAAAACTATTGATAATCGACCCATGCAACCACAACCAACTGTACACATTAAATTGCGACTTCTTTAGTTTACAGTCATACTTCAGAGAAAATTTGAATCATGGATGGATTATATCACCACTAGAAAGATATGTACATGATAGCAAACCAGAGAAAAATTAGAACATTCAGAAAAAAAAAAAAAAAAAGTTGATTGAACACACCTGTGCTCTCCCATCCCATGAAGTAGTAACCCACGCAAGTGATATGCTTTGGCATACCTATTACAGAGAACATTAATGGCATCAAGTTTAGAAAAAAGGTAAATCAAATAATTGATCAAGTCTGGAAACTAATCACACTATTTAGGAGGGATACGGTAGATAAGATGGAAAAGACAAATTTACCTTCCATCAATTTGTATAACTCGTTGAAGACAATTAAAAGCCTTTTCAGAGTTCGCTAGATCTTGATAGAACTGCCAGGAAATCACACAAGTCATGCAGGAAAACATTTAAAGCAGGTTAAGACAGAAAACTAATTTTATCTCAATAAAACAGTTTTCACAAGATGCACATGAATTATCACTCACTACCATACCATGTCATCTGCTTAAAAAAGGTATTTTGGATATTTTAACAATTCTTATGGATAATCATGGAAAATTAACTTTGAGAGCAAAATGATGCACCAATGGAAATTCTTTCGGTAAAGCACAATAATCACCTGGCTAAGATGAGCCCAAGCCTCAAGAAAACTTTGGTCAAGTTGAATCGACTTCAAATGTGCCTCCTCAGCCCTTTTATACTCACCAATTGAAGATAAAGCCATTCCCTGCCAGAGAAAATCAGCTATTCAGACAAAAGTCCAAAAATATCAGATTCCTCGAAAAATCAGCAAGGTTATGTGCTTAACACTAACCAAATATGTATATGCAGACTTGTTATTCTCATCAAGCTTCAAACAAGCAGATAGATCTTCAACAGCAGCATCAAAATCCTTAAACTTGAAATTCACAATTCCTGAATTAAGTACAAATTCCATAGATCACTTCCTAGCCACAAAATGTTTATCATTTTCCGGAAATGATACTTTTGTGATAAAATTGAAGTATATGAATTGGATCCCATATACATTCCATGTGTTGTAGAGTGTTTCAAGGGATCTATGAGAAAGTACAACTGGAATTATAAACAGGTAGAAAGAGCATACTTCAAAGTCAATAATCAAAACATAAATATCCAATAGTTACTTTTGACATTTATATGGGTCAGAAAAAGAAAGGACATAAAATAGTATTTAAGCAAGTCGATTAAAACAGGAATGCAAGAAAATAAATTATGAAAAAGCTGGATTAAACAAGCTACCCCTTTCATGTAATATATCAGATGAATCTGGATCGAATTCCAATGCTTTGGTCAGGTCTTCAATCGCCTGGCATAAAAGATGAAATGACAACCATTCAGGTACTAAAACTTTCCATCATTCAGGTAATAAATAACAACCATAAAGTGATATTTGCCACCTCTGATTTCTCTCTGCAAAAACCAACTATGCAAATGCTAGCAGAACGAGCAAAAGAATGGAAACCAGCCTATAACCTAAAGGATTTAAGTGAACCTTAAAATCCTGACGGGCCATGCCAATGTACCCATGATAAATATCACATGCAATTATGGAAAGACAATAGGATTATTTTTTTCTTTGGCAATAAAGACAGTATGATAATAAATATGTAAAATACCCTCACCTCAATAGATTCTCCTAAGGCAGCCCGAGCCTGGCCTCTCCTCTTCCAAGCCTCGCCAGCCGATGGTTTTGATTGAATTGCCTAAAAAATAATCATATGAAGCACAGAAAAATAGTTGTCATTTTGTTTAGACAGCTGAACCACGAAGATACATGTACCTTGGTAAAATCAGCAATAGCAGCTTCAAGCTCTCGTTGGAATGCATATGCAGTCCCTCTTCCTATTAGTGCCTCAGGATAGGTTGGATCCTCTTTTAGTATCTGCAGCATTTTAAAAACTTGTATACAATAAAAGCAACAGGGAAAAAGACCAAGAGGGCGAGCATGACATAGTAGAAACTTATATGACAAGAAAACAAAATACCTGGTCAAATATAGATATAGCATAAGCATATTTTCCTTCATTAACCTGTGAAAAGAAAAAAAAATGCATGTCAAGAATAATTATGACGATGCTTTTAAGAGCAATTGGTAACTGCGCCAAGTTTAAAACCACTAAATGTGTTAAAAATCAAAACATACCTGTGCAATACCCCTTGATAAAAATCAAAACATACCTGTGCAATACCCCTTGATAAGCGAAAATCTACACTGATTGACTTGGTCTTTGAAATCTTAGCAACACAGAACTTTGTACTCCGCTTGGCCTCATCACTGATTTCATTATTTGTGTCAGATATGTTGTTTGGTAGACGGTGGCTTTCAGTTATATCACTTGATTTACTTGAACTGGCAAAGGATTTACTGCAATGGTCTGATTTCTCACTTAGACCAGTACCTGAACCTGAAGCATAATTTGGTGCGTCAAAATTATTATGTGTTCCATTTGTCCGACCAACAGGCTTCTGATTTGTGTTGATTAGATCACTTGATCCTAAATAACAATTATCACGGAAAATGTCGTTGTTCTCAGAAGCAGTAGATTCCGTACTTAACTTAAATCCATCACTCAACACTTTGTGATTTTTGAAACTTTCACATGTGTTGCCATTGGAATCAGGTAGTAACTCAGATAAAGACAATGATGACTTACTCTTCTCCTCATCACTATTTCTATTGTGCGTGTCAAAGTTGTCAGTAAATGTGTTCGATACATCCCTATGCTCTTGGAAAAATCTAGAGGTATTATATTCATTTTGGTACTTGGGAGTTTCATTCAACTTCCTATCATCTCGAGGTCTAGATAAGAATACAGGGGTAGATAACTTCAAGTCAACTACATGGTTGTTACTAGTAAAACTTATGTCTTGTTTGCCAGGTTTTGCTACTCTCAAGAGCTCTTCTAGTTCCAGCAATTGTTTCAGATCAGCAGCCTGCCGCAAAGCATGTTCATACCCTTTCTCCCAAACTGCAATAGCATCGTCTTTCCTTCCCAAAGCAGAAAAGGCACGGCCTATAGGAGGAAAGTAAAATCATTGAGTTTGAGCAGACTGACCAAAACACAAGACAGTATACCTTGCTGTCTACAGTCAAATAAATAGTGATGGTTCAGTAAGAAAGAATGTTCGAAAGAGATATTAAAAGACATCATCAATTGGACGAAACACACAGGAAATTCTCCAAAAAATCTAAAACAAGGAAAATATCACTTAGATCACAAATTCTACATTAGATCAGTTAATTTTATCATTACTTATTATCTAAACACTTTTAAGCCTAACCTGACAATTGAAAAACATAATTGTCTTTTCAAATTTGAGAGAGAGATTGATCTATGTTCTTGACTATATTATCAGTTGTAAATTACATCTTCTGTCTATTAGTACTTACTTTAACTAGCATCAAGATACAACTAAGACTCCAGATATATCGTATACAGCTCAGCTGCTCATGTACGTTCTGTTCCGTGACTTTCCATAGCAAACTTAATTTCAAGAAGTCAAGGCATCACGTTGTTATGATGTTCAATCAAAATGTCGCAGGACTCAGAAGAAAATATTAACCCTAAATTAAAATAACCCAATTTATCCGAATTATAGCAAAATCAACAGTTCTGAAGGATTTTGGTCAACACCATAAAATCACAGCCCTAAAACTTGAATCTTAAGACCGAAAAGGTATGCAAGAACCAGGAAACATCTCCAATTAATATAAGATTCAATGAAAAAACTAAGTAATTTAAAAATGCATAAAAATTAAGGCAATTTACAAGCCAAATAAAACAGAAGGTTTAGATATAGGAGTATAACAAAAGGTTGAAGAGATACCTTTAAGAATATATGCTTGAAGATGGGTAGAGTCAAGCTGAAGAGCTTTATCACAGTCTTTAACAACATGCTTGTGAAGCTCTAATTGACTATAACAAAAGGCTCTATTGCTGTAATGAAAAAATAAATAAAAATGGATCAGCAAAATGAAAATGTGAAGGAACGGGAAAAAAATAGAAGATCGGAGGGAATAGAAAGGGAAATAAGTTTTAAAAGACCAGATGTCTTGGATTCCGCAAGACTTAGAGAGGAGCGAGTCAAGAACTCGTATGGCTTTGGACCAGTCACGAGAGCTGCAGAGTTTGGCGAGTTCGACTCGCTCGCTGACAGCTGAGTTCATGGCGAACCCCAGAGGAGAGCGAGTTGGGAATAAGAAATGAGAAATGAGAAATCGGAAGCGGCGAGGAAAGTAACAACGAAGATGAAGATCTTTTTCTTTTTCTTCTTTTTTGAGAAAAAAACACACAACAAAAACAAATGGTGATGAAGAAAATAAGAACGGTGATGTGAGGAAGGTTAATGGCACGTGCGAGTGACAGGTGTGTATTTGGGTTGACCCCTTTTAAGTTTTGGTAGACCAAAACTGGCTCAGAACGCACCCAGGGCTAGTCTTCAGGTGCGTGGGATGCAATTTTGAGTCACCCAGGGTTCGTCTTAGGTGCGTTGGTTACAATTCTTAGGCTAAATAATTATTTTAGTTTTTATTTTTTAATTAATTTAATTTTTAATATTTTATTTGGGATCAAAATAATTCATTTTAATCGATTAATGATAAATAAATTTAAATGATTTGATAAAATAATGTGTCAATTTTTTTATATTTTATACAATTTTATAAAATTATTTTTAATCGATGTGTTATTATATAAAGTCATCACATATGTTTATACCATATTCTTATGGTGGTGTGCATTGTTACCTAGGTTTATGGTGTCATTTTAAATTATTTATCATCAGTGACTAATAGTTTTCACCTGTTGATGAGTTATTTTAATTTAAAATGAAACATTAAGAGTTAAATTAATTCAAAAAAATAAAAATAATTATTCATTCAAATGTTAAGAAAATATTTTTTTTTTTGTTTTTTTATAATCGTTAATATCAAATTTTTATTTTTGTTATACCACTTGTATATGTCTCCTCCTAAAATATAATTTCAGATTTAAGACCTTTAATATTATTAATATCAAATTTTTATTTTTGTTATACCACTTGTATATGTCTCCTCCTAAAATATAATTTCAAATTTAAGACCTTTAATATTATTTCAGATTTAAGACCTTTAATATTATTAATACTTGTCTGCGTAATTCCTTTAATTTGGTCTAATTGAAATCGATCTAAGAATACTATATTAGATTTGTCGAAGCAAATTGAAACTAAAAACCTAACTGATTTTATTTTTTTATCTTGTCTAATGCACATTAAGCCCTAGGTGGGATTACAACACAACGGAAGAAAATCAACACATAGAGATTCATTCAAACAAATTGTCAGCGATTAGAATACATTAGGGACTAAAATATAAATTCAATTAAATTAGATACCAATTAACAAATTACGTACTAAAATATAGAAGTTACGACGAAACATCATCTTAAAACCTAACAAATATAGAAGTTACATTTACTCGTAAGAAAAAGAATTGCGTACTAAAATATGAATGGTCAAGACAAAATTTATCTCTTATAATGAGAAAAATATCTACGAGCTCTATAACAATTGAGGCACAAAATGCATAATTGTATTCAAATAATGTGTTGAAGACCAATATCATTTGTTTAGCCAATATAGTTAAGTACCAATAAATTAAAGATAAAACTATATATATAAAATTGATTTTTTTTTCTTATCTTGTATTTTATCTAGAAATCGAGAGACAAGAGGCATGGGCGGTTTAAAATTTTGGGGTTCTGTGCAATTTATTAAAATGTGATTTATAGAAGCAATTATCCACAACTCCTACTAGTTCTAAAAATATGACCCTTAAAAGCAATTATCTACAATTCCTACTAGTTCTAAAAATGTGGCCTTTAGAAGCAATTATCTATTTTAGTGGCCCCTGGACGTCGTTACTATCACGTTTTTCTATAATTCTACTAGTTCTATAGAAGCAATAGTTCGTAATAGGAATAATTAACGAGATTCTAGAATTAATTATCACATTTAAAAAATAATATAACATTTTAACAATTATAATTCATTTTTCTTGAGAGTATTTTTAAAAAATTTATAATGAATTTCGAGTTTAACATATCTAATGAATGCAGTTTATCAAAATTTTGGGCTCTATTTCTTGGGGGGCTGTGCGGTCGCTTTTATTGCGCATATCTAAAAACCCCACCGACAAGAGGATCATATCATTATATTAAGGTTACTAAGACATCAACAAAGATATCTCAAAAAAATTGAATAAATTAAATTTTATTCATCCAATGAATCACAAAAAATAAGAAAAAAAATAAGGATTAAAGCAATAAAAAAACATTTCAACAATGTAAGTATCCTAAAAGTTGAAAGCTGCACTTCCTAGAAGCTTCCAATGCACATCATGCTTTTATGAGGCTGAATAGCCGATCCTCTAACTTTAAGCTTGTCTCATGCATTCTGTCATTTCTTTTTGTCTAAGACATCTCAAAAATTATTTTGATCGATCATGCATTGTCTGTGTGTGGATGCAAAACAAATCAAACGACATCGTCTCAAAGATATTTGGTGTTTAGAATTTAATTGTTACGATTAAATTTTAAGATTTAGATAATAAGTTCAAGGTACTAAACTCTAAAGAAAATATTTTATGTAATAACAGCGGAAAATTTAATTTTTACAAGTGCTTAAACTTTTAAGGGTTAGAGAACTTATTTTCCACAATATTTGTACTTTAAAGTTTAGATGTAAGAGTTGTGTTTGCATTTAGATAATATATTTTATGATTTAAAATTTAGAGTTTAGGACCTTAAAAAAGGCACATGACGACTTTAAAAGTTTGTGAAAGAATTTTTCTTAGTGATGATGTATCAAAAAAATTACTCATACTTTTATCTTATATGAAAACAAATTGTTAAACGTATCTTATATGAAAGCATTACTCGAACTCGACTTATTTACATTCCTAAAGTCAACTTTCCACCAGACAATAAATATTTTATTTTAGTGATAATTTATTCATTACCATTGCTAACTATCTGTTTTATGGTACTGTACTCAGGGAAGCGAGCAGTAGCTTCAATTTGGCACCCTAAAAGACACAAAACTATGTACACCAACCTCAAATGAGCGTTATTTTCTCCGGACCAGTCGTCCAACAGGATGCAATCAATGTCCCAAAGCTAAGCTAGTCATCTGCTTCATCGGCATTGAGCGAGAAGATATCAACAGGGGCGCTAGTGCAGTCGACAAAATCGTCATCCTTGAAACTACCATTCGAAGAACTCAACGGATGATCCAAGTATATAACTATAACAGTGATATCGTCGTGGAAATGGCGTCTTACTCCTTTCTCAATCCTTTTGATTTCGGTGTATCTCATTTCTCTCTTCTTTGCTGCCTCCTGAACAGCAGCTCGTACCAATCGCTTTGCTATTCCCTATTATATCAGACCGTGTTTATTAAGATTGAAACCGATAAATCATGCGACATTTATAAGACGAGAAGAACATTGATGGGAAGCCTTACCACTCTAGGACTTTTCAGAACAATATCACAAGCTGCCTGATCACTTAGTTGCTCCCAAAGTCCAGATGCAAAAATCAAGAACAAATCTTGATGCTTCAACTTCCGAATTAATATAGATGGCTCAGCTGTCATTACAGGCCTTTTTAAGGGTATCGGCAACCCAAAGTGCTGAATGAACTCGGGTTTCTTCAGGTACATATCTCCGATCGATCTCGAGACCTAAAAGAGATCAAAAAGTTCAGGTAAAAGTCTGCCTAGATCACATGCTGCAAATTTCAGTGATAAAGTTGTAGTGAAGTAATAGATACCATGTGACTTATTTACTGCTACAAGAATGGTCCCAAAACTGAGAAATCTTTTTGATATTCAGTTCATGAGATGAAATTTATTTCTAACAGATGGCATATTGCAGAATCTCAGAAAGATCGAAGCATCGAAGTCACAAGCAACACATATACGATATAAATGTCCATCCACCACTTATCATATGGATTTCAGATTTCGAAGGTGTGATTCATATACCTTTTGAATTCATTGCATCTCTCATACATTCAGATTTTGGATGTCATATTAGGCTAAGAAAGTATAAGCAATGGGAACAACACAAAGAATCAAGATCTTCATATCACCAAAACTGGCAAAATAATGCTAGTGAGAGCATAAAATATCACCAGGATAATATAAAGCAGATCAAATTCTCATAAAATTGCAGAGCCAAATACTAATCGATATTCCAACAGTAACCAGAAATTGCAGAGTTTCAATTGCTGACTTTGGGGAAACTAAATAGACCATAGAAGTTTATAGTGTTAACTATCAAAACACCGAGGTGAATTCGATAATTTGGTACCTGAATTATGCCCTTAATTCGCCAAACTCCATGGTTATACACCACAATGTGAGAATCATCAGGATGAAGTGCCACAACCTCCTTTCTCACCTCCTCAACGCCAACATTATGATCGGTCGATAATCGTTCGGCCACGACTTGATTATTAGGCCTATTTGTGGACACTCTCCGGCCGAGCACTGCCCTTGAGTCTCCAAGATTAGCCACATATAAAACATCATTAGCAATTGCCCCAACAAGACAACAAGAACCAACTGAAGCAATTTGTGGCCTGGCTGACCATGATCGCTTCACTAAGTGCAGAAATTCCTCGGTAGCATCAATGGCCTTCTTTATTACTTCTGCCGATAACCCTCCGTGTTCTAATGCAAACTCTACCACAATAAAACCAACACAAAAGGGGGGAAATGAACTTGTGTTTCTTTATACAAGTAACCCAAACTTTCATTGCTTTGATTCAATCTGCAAAGTTGAAAATAAACCCAAGAAACAAGAACATACTATGAAGAAAAGGAAACAAATGTTGGGTTATGAAACGGGAAGCTTCGGGTCCTCCATGACCGTCGTAGACACCAACGTACGTGGCGGAAGCGGAAGAGAAAACTTGTCCCTGATCTTCCAAAGAAGAATTGGCTTGAACAACTGCTATGGAATAGTCCCCTGAAACGAACGGCTTCAAATCCATATGCCACAGCAGCTCATCGGCTGCGCCTCCTCCTCCAAAACACATATCCAACGGCCTTGTGCACATCTCCAACATCCTCTCAGAAAGTAAAAAACTGGGTATTTTTCCCAGGGAAAACCGAAGGGTGTTTGTAGTAAATTGAGGGAAGTAGAATCGAGAAATGACTAAGAAAATTGAATAAATTGGTATTAAAATTCTGTGTTTCTTTCCTTTCTGTTGTTAGTTTGAAAGCGGACAGAAGGACGGTTGGCAACAAGAATGGTTCAAAGTAAACGGTTCAGCAACTAAAACCAATAAGAAACCAAAGAAAAAAGAATGGATTTGACGTATAGTGGTTGTCAGCTCAGCTATCTGCTGCATACTCCTTCAGAGAAGAGAATCACATTCTTTTACCAACAAAAACGCTTAGCGACCGCAACTCGTTTATGGTGCTTACGGTTGTGGATGCAGCAGGTATGATTGTAGACTGGATATATAATAAGGATACTTTATAACTAGTGTACAACATGAATACCGTTAAATATTATTAAATTAATTAATAAAATTTATTTTTTAAATTAAATAAAAATTAAATATTTTAAAAATTTAAATTATAATTAATAATTATATGTTAGGTTTTTGAAATTTTTAACTTTTACTAATTAATTTAATTATGTTCAGCTATGTTGGTGTTCAACGATGTTTGACGTCCGTTATAAAATTTTTTATATAATAATTATGATTTTTATGAATCAACTATAATAGGTACAAGTAACATTTGTTTTAAAATAACATCTGTTTTAGAATGATATATATTTTAAAATAATTTTTTATTATTAAAAATATTATAAATATTATATTGTAAATATTGATATTCAAAAATCTGTAATTTCTGAAAATAATAATCATTTTCTTAATTACCGAAAAAGATGATTCATATAATAATTATAAATTTTTAAAAAGGTGTTTATTTAGTTTTTGAAGTATACATTTTCTCGATCAGTCTTTTAAAAAATTGTTTAAGACGTGGTTTTGAACTAAAAATTATTATCTCGTTTGACCTTCCTCTAATATCATTTAAAAATTTTATGGGCTAATCATATATTTTAGTTTATTAAAAAATAATCTAACTTTAATAGAAAGGGTGAATTTTATATTAGGTATACTATTTTTTTTATTTTGATTGGTTCTGCTTAATTGTTATAATTGTGCTTCAACCACTGTGGTTTTCAGATTACAAGAGGAAGAAGATGAGCCATGATCGGGATTAAAATGAATAAAAAATAAAATTTGGTATACTTAATGTGTAATTTATCTCTTTTATTCAAGTAAGATTATTTTTATATTAATAAAATGACTTGCGATACCTTTGAAATTAACTCGTGAATTTTTTAAACGGTGTTAATCGAAGGGGCCAAATGATGTAATAATTTTTAATTGAGGGGTCACAACGTTCCAATAAATATTCTAGAGGACTATTTAAAAAATATATATACTTTAGGGGCCTAATAACCTTTAAGCCTTTTAAAAATTATATTTTACTGTAGATACGATGGTTATAGATAAGGATGAAAATAAAATTTTATGTAAAAGACGTAAATCATCGATGAGTTATATTAAAAATATTAAAATATAAAAAAATTATGTATAAAAAATAAATATAATATAGAAATGGGTTATGCTATTAATAGCTCTTATGACTATTAATTAGAACTTTAAAGATTTATATCAATGATGTTTATTTAGTTTTTAATTAGAATGTAATTAATTGTATTCGTAAAAAGTTGTGCTTCATTGATTACATTTTTAAAATTTAAATCTTAAACATTAATTTCTAATCTTTAAATATTAAACTCTAAACTTAAACATTAATTTAAGCTTTAAACCTTAACATTAACTACTAAACCTTAAACCCTAAATTGTAAGGATTAAATCCTAAACCATAAACCAAAACACTAACCTTAAACCTAAACCTAAAACATAAACCCTAAACCTAAACCTTAACTACTAAACCCTAAACTTAAACCTAAGCCTAACTACTAAACTCTAAACCTAAACATTAACTACTGAAACTTAAACCCTAAATCTTAAATCATAAAAATTAAAACCTAAACCTAAATTTTAAGCTTAAACCTTAACTACTAAATCATAAATCTTAAACTCTAAACTTAAATCCTAAACATAGACCTAAACCTTAAGTACTAAACCCTAATCCTAAATATAAACCATAAACCTAAACCTTAAATCCTAAATTTAAATTCTAAATCATAAACTATTTTAAAAGAGTATTAATTACATTAAACATGTTAAATTAATTAAATATAATTTTTTAAAATTATATTTTATTAAATTTTATCAAAATTAATATATACATTAATTATAACTCATATATAATTTTTATTAACTGTCCTAAGGACTATTAATAGTAAAATCTATAAAAAAAATAAAGTTACTCTTTAACCGTGGCTATAAAATATTTTCTTGTTTTAAAAATGTTCCCACTGCCAATGTTTTTTATGCTTCTGCCATTCTTATATAAATCAGACCAGATCTTGTGAGTTTAGCCTGTGAAATCTACAAATAAATATTCTAACGTTGAATACATTGAAACAGAGTCAATTGATTGTTTTCCATCCCACTACAACATGCATTTTCTAAGTGCCAATTGATTGATTCATTTTTAAAAAAATATCCATGGAAATGGAAAGACTTAATATAGAAAAAAAATTCAACCTGATCTTTATTTTTTATTTATATTCGATATATCAATAGAAAAATTAAAATTTTCATAAATATCTTTATTTTTTATGTTTTATTTATATTCAATACATGTGACATGCTAACAAGAAAAAAAAAATTCACACGTGACAAGTCGTTACATTATTTTTTTCCTCCTAATTTGTATGCTATACGTGCTTTTATATGATTTTAATCAATGTGTCATACTAATTAGGAGAGAGGAGAAAATGTAATAGCTTATTATTGTGATATTTTTTTTGATTAATTTTTTATTGATTTTTAATGATAAAATATTAAAATAAAAAAAATAAAACATAAAATTAAATATTATTTTATGAAAAATTAAATAAAATATTAAAATAAAAAAATGATAAAATAAAATATTAAATATATAATTATCCTTATTTTTTATAATAGAAAGCTTGCTCGAATTTGAAGCCTCAATTTTTGACTTCTTTTTATGAATTTTAATGAGAAAGAAATTAATTGCCGTGTTTAACACTCAGGTATTGCAATGTAAAATATCACCGCCTATTTAGTAGGGGAAAGTATTTGATCGAGTCGAGTTGAATCATAAAATTTTAAGTTATTCGAATTGATAACTCGTGTTTTATAATTTAAAGTTTATTTAAAATTTTTCCGATTCAATTCGAGTTTAAAAATTCTGATTCAAGTCGAATCGAGTCTAATCTTCGGGTTCCTATAAATATTTAATTATAATTATTTATCATTTATAGTATGATTTGATTTTAATTTAAATGACTTTCTCTAATCATATAAGATATGCATATATATATATATATATATATTTCATATGTAGCAATATTTCTTTATATTTTTATATATCAATTATATATATCATAAAAAATTGAGAGATTCGTCTCAAATTTAAAAATTAATCTTTTAATTACTAAAAATTTTGAGTTATTCGAATTTTTATTTTGTAACTAGAACTTTATTTGAATTTTTTTTCGGGTCGAGTTGAGTCTATGAAATTTTGAGTTGAGTCGAGTATTTTCGCCTTGAGTTGAGTCGAGTTATTCGATTTTTTCAAGTCGAGTTGAGTTTTGCTCACCCTACTCTTTAAACTTAAAGTCAAGCGCAATGCATGAATTATCTTGTTTTAGTGGTTAAAAGAATGATTGTTGTTTTTAGAGGTTCTAAATTCTAGTACCAGTAATGCCAACACAAACTACACAGTAATTGAGTGATCAATGTTTAATAATTAAGAGTCTACTTTAAAACGGATATCACTGTAATCACCGTAACTAATTAAAAATATAAAATAAAGTCAAGCTTAATTTTTCAAAACAAAGTCAAGGTTAAACTACACTATTAAGTCACTAAATTATTACACTCTTTTATTTTGTTCACTAAATTATTTTTCTTTAAATTTGATAATTAGTGTTGATCTTTACTAATTCAATCACCACAGTTAAGTTTTAACTGAAATAATGATATAATCTTATATAATAATCTCAGTTTTAAAAATTATATATTTTATCAATTTAATTTTAATTTAAAATAATTCAATAAATTAAATTATATTGAGAATTTTAAGAATTTATTTTTTTTGGATCAGTCCAAAAAAAATCGTCTTTAAATTTTTGGTACGAAACAAAAAAAATGAATTGAATTCAAAGTTGAATCGAGTGAATAAATGGATAGAGCTCCGCGGCCCAATTATAGAAAAACAAAAAGGAACAAGTTTCCGTTCTCAATTTAAATGATTACCCAATCTAATTAAACGTTAAAAATAAATCAGTTAAACTTTATTCTCTTTCGGTTTCATTCAACAAAAAACATGGCATGTAAATTGTTAATAACTTTGGCGAGGGTAGATCGCTTTCCCATCCATCTTTTCTGAGCGGTGCTTGTGTAAGGGATAGGTCACCAAAAATCGAGTCTTTAGACGATAAACTTGAAACCGGTTTCCAAGGCTTTTAAATTTGGAGTAATTTATACTTTTCACCACTCATTTTTTTCTAATTTTATTCTAGTCATTAAAGTAAAAAATTGTAATTTAATTATTTAATTTTTAAATTGTTCATATTTTGATCACTCTTCCGTTAAATAACTAATGATGTTATGGCATGACATATGACATCAAAACGGCATCATTTTTTTGAATTAACTACAAGAATTACAATACACTCTCAATCATTAAATATTGATCGCTCAATCACTGTGTTGTATTACTATGCTCGAACACGTAACCTTCAAATACAACAACCATTCTCTTAACCATTGAGTGAAGATAGTTTATGCTAATGTTACTCTTCTCCACAAGAGAAAGCTTCTACCGTTAGGATCTATGCAAGATTTCATTAGTTAAACAAAGATGTCTCATCACTATAAACATAATGGGATCTCGATACTTAACTCTATGTAAATAAAATCATTTTATGGAATCTTTTTATAGAACAACTTTGTAGAAGTATGTTGTCATAGAATAGATAAGTTTTGATACCAAGAATAGGAGAAATTATATTATAGATAAGTTTTATTACGTGTTAATAAGGCTAACTACTAAAAACCATCCTTTTTTACTTGAAAAAACTGTTTTTAAAATGAATTATCATTAAACGTGAGTAAAGATTCACTTAAAAGAATATGAAATGAAAAAACGATGAGATAAATGAATTTTAGTGGTTGATCTATAAATGATGTGACAAGACTAACCATAATATAATTTTTCCAGAAATAAGGTAAAAAAAAATTATATTATTTATAAAATCTCTTGAACGGAGACATTTGGCAACAAAAATAAGGCAAAGGAAAATAGTCGTAATAAGTTGGTGATTCTAAAAAGAACTGCCTTAATAAGTTGGGATGTAGGGTCACAACACTCCTTCTAGGACTAAATTTTTAGAAATATTTTTCAAGTGTTTGCACGAAGAATCTCAATTTTTTTAGAACTCTATCGACATCATTATGGAGTGGAGGCAACTCAACATCAAAAGGAGGGTGGAGGATCTCTATACTCTTTTTTGTTTTATGGAAAGTAAAGCTATGCCAGAGTTTTCCTTTGGGGTGCAAATTGTTTAATTTCTAGTCATATTTTTATTGGTGTATTTATTTTAAATTAGTGGGTTTAAAGTTTAGATTTAGGGTTTAAGATTAGAGGTTATTGTTAAGGTTTAAGAATTAGGGATAATATATATTTTTTAAGATGTATGGTTCAGTGCAAATTGGGGGCTCAAAGGGTGCATTTGATAGAGATTTATGGATGGTCAACCTCACCCTTTGGTGTACGGTGATTTTATGATTTCGTCACATAATGTGTGGAATGTACAAAAGGTCTGACAGGTGTTCCACAGTTGATGCAGATATCATTCTTAAGTGTCTGATAGTGAATACGGATTTATATATTTTGATATGGGGAAATAATTCGAATGGCACCTACTCGACACGATCGAAGTATACATGATTGATGAGACAATTTCTTGATCATGTGACACCGTCAAAACTTTGATATACTTCATCAATACTTAAGGTTCTTCTGAAAATTTGGATCTTCATTTGGCGTGTTGCGCATAAAGCTTTACCGGTGAATTCTAGATTGAGTATCCACAGTTCCTCCGATGGCATATGCTTTTTCTACAATAAAAAATTAGAGATTATGGTCCATGCCCTTTGAGATTGTTCAGCTACTTGGGATATTCACATTATATTTTATTTATTAGGTTGTGCTTTATCTAACTTATCACAATCTTGTTTGGAATGTTCAGAACATTGTGCAACAATTCTTTCGAAGGATAAGTTTGTTGGATTTATTGTGTTTCTTTGGAATACTTAGAATCGGCAAAATAATTTGATCCATAACAATAACCTACAATTGACTTTCCTTATTGTGGAGAATGCCCAACACTTACACAAGGATTTCAATCATGCTATTACTTCTGTAATACCCTCCATCCGGTGTCATATTAAACCTCCGACCCACAACTCTTATTTTAAAAATTCGGTTTCAAAGCCCAAAATATCAAATCCAAATCCAAAAACCATAACAATTCCATTTAAATTCAAATCCGAAGCGAAATATAAATCCAAGTAATTCCAAATAGTTAGAGCTCCATTTAGTATAAACCATAAAATATTTGACTCGATCAAGTTTAAATAAGAGTTATAAAAGATAATATAGGGTTGGACAAGTACTAGCACATTACATCAATTAACTTAAACTCTGACACTAAGTCGATGCTGAGATCCAACCTCGATGGTGCCCCTCCGATCCTCGACTTCACCAACCAACGCACGAAAACAATTTCGAAACGCTGAGCTACAGAGCTTCAGTGGTTTCACCACCACTCAACCAACATCACACATATCATGAATAAAGCATAGTGTAGTTATTAATTTTATCCGGAGATAAAAATCAATTTTAATTTTATTCTCAATTAACAGGCTTGTAATTATTAAAAAAATAGAAATATTACTATGCATATTATACTTAATCTTCGTTTTAATTTGGGTTCAATGTAAGTATTCCTTTTATTATTTTATCTCTTATTATCTTTTTCTCTTACTTTATTAGTAATTAGTATATCCTTTTACCTATCGTCTTGAAAACTCTAAAAAAATATTATATATATTATGTTTACTTATTATTACCACAAAAAATTATATAGTATATAGGTATTATTTTATTTCATCTTGTTATCTTAGTTGATATTTTTAATTAATTTCAATTTCAGTTTTCATTATTATTATTATTATTATTATTATTATTATATAACTAGATTAAATAAAATCCAAAATCCTTAGTTAAATAAATAAAACCCAAAGTTTATTATTAATAGAGTCCAATACAAATAATTATAACACAAAATAATTAATATTACAAGCCCATTTTTAGCCCACCAACATCATCCCAATCGGACAACCTAAAACCCTAACTGATTCTATGTCTTCTGCACAACTGATTGGTGACCGTTGGATTTGATCTAAATCCAATGGTCCAGATGGAAGCTAAGGAGCCTTTTGGAGCATACACGTACCGACACGCCTGACGCTTCGGAGTCTCACGCGTGCGTGTGGCACATGCGTATCTCTTCGGATACTCATCAGTCCGTCCATCTCCCTTCGCCAGCGATGACGACTATTCCGATGTCTTCTCCGACCAACCCTCGTACGAGACGCATACAAAAAAACAAAGACACAATGTCAGATTCGTACAATTCCAAAGAGGATCAACCAAAATGGCAAAACAAACAAATTTCCAGCAAAATTTGTACGAAATCGGCCAATAAATTCCAAAAGATATTCAACAAAAAGGTAGAGAATTTCAGAAGAGCAAAACAAAAATATCAACAGAGCAACCAATAATAATTCAGGTTTCTTTTTTCAGTTTTCTATAATCAATCGGTTATAAAAAAACTGAAATCAGATGTAAAGGGACTTTTTCCCCCTATTTTCGAATCAATGCAACAAGTTTTCTGAGGTATATATTCTATTTTTGGGTTTTCTTTCCACATGCAATAGAAAAGTAGGGAGTTTTAGGGTTCGAGTTTTACCTTTCGAGTTTCTCCTTTCACCAGAAATAATCCTCACGTCTTCGGGCTGTTGTTTGTGAGCCAAAAGGAGAGGAGAATCTCGTCTTTGTTCTGTTTCTTCCTTCTTTTATTCCTCGAATAAAAAGGGGTTTCTGTTTTCTTAAACGAATAAAAAAAGGTTTCTTTTCTTCTTACATCGATTCAAAAAATGAGAGATTTTTGGTTATTTATCGAAAGATTTTTTAAAGAATTTTGTTTTCTAGGTGTTTGGGGTTCGAAAGCAAGTAAGAAAGGCGGTTTCTGGATTTCCTCACGTTGGTTTCTGGAAACGATGAAGGTTTCTGGGTTTGGGAGGATGAACACTATGAATGTTCATCCAAAATCCAGAGCATATGAAGGCTCTTTGGTTCGATAAAAAATATTTGGAAAGGGTGTTTAAATTAATTTTTGTTTAACTTATATATTAAGGCCCCTAAATGAAAATAGGTTATTCGCGTCAATAAATTCCTCCGTGTGAGAGAACTCTTTCTGCTACCCTTGAAACTTTGTTTCGTTTTTATTTTGGTTACCAGGTCAAATAATCAATTTTCTTCTCTTTTAATTTGGCCCCATAAAGCTTTTTTTTTTAATTTGGTCCTAATCTCATCATGAATTGGATATTTAATTTTGTTTTTCTCGTATTTTGGTCACCAAATTTAATTTATTTTCTTATTTTCTTCTGATTTAACCTTACAATTTTTTAATCTATTTTCTAGAAACTTTTATTCCTCTCCTTAACCTTAATACATACTTATTTCTTTATTTTAATATTTTTTTGAGTATATTTTTATTTTGGTCTCATATGACATACATTATATTTGTGTTATTAAATATTAATTTACATTATGAACATGATATTACATTATTGCATTTTTATTTTTTGCGTTTTATTATGTTCTTGTGTATATATCTTATTGCTTTTTTTATCATGTAATTATTTGTTTTCTTTTTATTAATGTTTAATTTGTTCAAGCTTACATCCAATACTAATTAATCTAATGTGAAGTCTCTTTATTCGGTCGTAATGGGTTCGACACCAGGCGTAGTGGTGGTGTATGCGTTTTACCTTCGAATAAAGATACAATTAAAACAAATTTGAATTTTTAAACAAATATTAATTTAATGCAACTTTAAATCGGAAATTCTAAAATTAATTAACCGGTTATTTTGTAAAGGTGCCAATTTTAGGGCGATTTTAAACGCTAAAATCGTTTTTAGTCGTAACCGACTCTCGAACCCGTTTTTTTCGAATCTCTAGTTTTATGATGTCCGGTCGACCAAAGTGACCGGTGACGACTCAATTTTCAATTATTTTTCAATTTTTTAAACTATTTTTTAATCTTTTTCCAAACTTTTTTATAATCCTTGTCGATCATGGTCAATTATTTTTCAACTTATCTAAAATCCCTAATTTTTAACCCTAATTCTCAAATTTCAAATTAAGTCCAAATTTTTTAATTTTGAGAAAAATTTTAAATTCTATTTTCAATTTTCAAGACTTATTATTTAAAAATTTATTTTTAATTAGCGAGATAGTCGCTACACAGAGCAATACATGTAATATCATGCATGATATGATGACGCAACCATAATCGCCTAAACATATGGCATCATGAATATATACTATCGCACACAACATATATATGTCAAAACAAAACCACAACCACAAAGTAGTGAGGCTCGCATCCACACAATATCGGAATCTTCCACTAAGAGTGAGGCCCACGTCCACAGAACATCGAGATCCTACACTCAAGGATTGAGGCCCACATCCACACAACATCAGGATCCTCTAATCCCATGCTTGGAATGCCTCATTGAGCATATTCGATTGAGGCTCGCATCCACACAACATTGGGATCCTTTATTCGAAATGGTTTTCCTTACATCATCTCGAATCTCATATCGGATGACCTTCATTGTGTTGTAACAGATTTTTTTTGGTATCCAAATTCTCATCACACAAAGGTTTTCCCTAAGCTATGCAACCTATCAGCACATAAAAGGGTTCTAGCTAACACAATCATCAACAACATCAAGGGTTCTTAAAGTTTTTATCATTCCATTTAAACAAACATGTCTTACCACCCTTTTTAGTCCAATCATTCATATTTACGGTCGATTTATCAATTCCTTGATTTTAGTACTTGTTTTGCATTATAAGAGACCCTTAGAATCCATTATTACAAATTATAGAGCCCTGAACGAAAGTGGTAAGTTTTTGATAGATTATCCAACGAGTACCGATATGCCTATATGGAGTATTAATACGCTCCCTGGTATCAATACCCCTCCTTTGGATATTGATACGATCATTTCCTTTTACGAGTCAAAAATCCTACCTATATCGATACAATCCAATCCTGTATCGTTACTGATTTGAACCAATATTGGTACGTCGATATGGCGTATTGATACACCTCTTTAGCCTTAAAACAATACAATAGTGGTATCAGTACGCAAGGGTGTTCAGTACCGAAAAACATCTCTTGGAAATGCATAAAGCAAAGGGTATCAATACGCGGGATTGACGTACCAATACACCTACAAACGAAGCCATTATTTTTTTCTATGGTACTGATACGCACCCAGCCCGTATCGATATGCTTACACGATTTTGCAAGTTTGGAACTGAAATTTATTAAAACCTCCGACAAAAACTAAACCAATCAACCCCAAACCATCCATGCACATTATTGAGGAAGTTTATGGTGTGTTAATATAAATTTTAAGCCAAGAATCATTAAATCCTAAATTTTACCATTAAAGTCTCTCTAAGCTTCCAAATAATCAAACATGATATACATAAGCAATGCAACCTAATTTCATGAGATGAATGATGCAAATGGAAGTTAGTGGTGTACCAACCTCAAGTCAAAGCACCCCAAAATGTTCTTCCTACTCAGCTTGCCCTTTGTCTTTCCTAAGAGCTTTAGAAGATCCTCCCACTTTTTTCTCAATAAAGGAGATAAACCAACCATTAGACATTCTATGGATGATTTAAAAGCCAAAACATCAACAACTAAGAATCCAACAATAAACTCTCTTTTTCATTCTTGTTTCTTCAAGCTCACTCGAAACCTTCCACCACCAAACTTTAACCTTTTTACCTTGGTAGATAGATCTCCCCAAGATCTACACCTTTCCCTCAAAACACAAAACGATATTTTTTTACCAAAACAACCAAGCTTCAGTTTTAACCCACCTTACCTTTGGTTGAGAGAGGAAAAAGATGAAAGGAAAAAGGTAAAGGGTTGATGAAGTCACCCAAAAACCACACTGCAGAGAAACATCACTCTCCCTCTTTCTCCTTGTCATCCAATTGTGAAAATATCAAAAAGTCTTCTCCAAAATTAATTGTCCCACTAACAACCCCAAACCCAAAAGCTTAAAATCGAAACCCAACGTTTTGGATTAACCTGACACTCAATTTCGAAATCCGAGTCGTTACAATTTCACCTCTCCCATCTAGTGTCCTGAAACCACAAGCATCACATTATGGACTCAACCATCTCCAAGTACGGTTAAAATAATGATAAATGGCATGTGTCAATCAAATAAAGGTCTTGGAGCAATAGGGATTTTGGTACGAGACCACCATGTTTTGACTCTAACAGGATGTGCATGTACTATTCCCTGAACGATATCAACTGAGATCATTGAAAATCATATTTTTTTGCGGTTATTTTTTTATTAGATCAAGATTGGCCGAAAGGTGTTATTGAGTGACATGCGACAGATATGGTGAACCAGCTACAATCGACAACCCAAGTCAGGTCAGTATTGGCACAAAGCTTAGTCAAGGTGAAGTATCTTCTTCAACGACATCATCATCTATCAATTATCTTTATTCATTGTTCAGCTAATAAAGCAACCCATATTTTAGCATACCGGGTATTTAGTGATGAGCAATGTAATTATTTTTATTTTAAATGTCCAAGTTGTATGAAAAATTATAATTGATGATGCCAATAATGAATAATTTTAATGGGTATTTTTTCATTTTAGGGTTTGATATTAGACTTTCTAATGTCGACCGTAGAAAGAATTTTTAATGAGACCTAAGTTTCTTTAAAAAAATAATATTTGAGTTTTATAACATAAATATTTATATAAAAATAAATTTTACGTGGCCATAAATCAAAAATTTCCACGTGTGTATATATATATATCGAGAGAGAAAGACACGAACAGATCAAAATCATATTGAAATTTGATGAACAGATCTGAGTCAGAAAAACACGACTTGATTCAGATCTACCAATAGCTGACCATTACAAGAAATTTTTAAACCACAAACATTTTGTACAAAGGAACAGCTAAACCAATTCCGACCAGATAAAAACAAATGAAAAATTAAGAACAATAAATCACCAATCGATGCAAAAAAAAATAATTAGACGAAGCAATAAATCCCCCTTCAAGAACTGCAACTATGTTCAAATCTCCACATTGCTGCAAGTTGTCCCTGCTTCAGTCAGAAGTTCCTGCAACAAAAGAGCATAGATGAAAACTTGTGTTCGAATCTTAGGGGTACTATTAATGACCGAGAACCATAAATCTCGAATATAAACCCTAAAATGAACATATACTTTACTAGGAAAAAAAAGAACAGTTGGTGTTTTTATTTGTTTCCTTTTCTTTTCTAACCTGTGAAGTTTTGCTAACTTGGGTGTCCTCAAGAACAAAAGATCGTTTACTGTCACCCTTTTTCTCCATAGACCCTTCATTGTTGTCAACTGTTTCTGAGCCGATGTGGGATCTCTTGAGACCCAGAAACCCCTTCCACCTTGTGGAACCCTTAGGAGGTGACAGTGTGACTGTTAGTTTATCATCATCATCATCATCATCTTCCCCAGCAAGAAGCTCATCTCTCAAAGTCCTTTGCATTTGATTGCTGCAATTCTCTTTAAATGGCAACAGCTTACCCTTAAAGAAAAGCTCATCAGCACTCATCATGGAGTAGTTTGACACTGAGAATTCAAAGTCTGATGACACTGGAGCCTCCCTGCTGGTCCTCTCTTGATTCATAATCTGCTGAGTCTCAGCAAAATCATTTGAGAATGAGATTCTTGGACTCATTGGATGACTTTTGTGCTCGGAATTATACATGTCTAAGCATGCCATGAGCTTCCAAACATGGAAAAGAAGGGGGGAAACACCCTAATAAGTTCTACAGGAACCTCCTAGAATAATACAACTCACCAAGTAGATGTTTGTATTTATATCTAAGGAAGCAAGGGGAGCTTGATGTATGTTTTTCTTTTCTGAGGTTAATTATCAAAATAAGTATCTAAAGTATAATGTTTTTATATAGAGGTGCTTAATTTTTTTTTATTCATTTTAAGTATCTAAACAAGGGGTGATAACGAGTCGAGTCTGGTCAGATTTTGACTCAACTCGATTCGAAAACAGTTATATTTGAAATTTTATGTTCAAGTTCAACTCGGAAATAATATTATAGGACTCTGCTCGAGCTCGGAGCTCGTCAGACTTGGCTCAGGCTCGTAGGTCTCGATTCTCGTTAAAAAATTATTTTTATAACCAGCACTGATATAAAATTCAATGTCAATAAAGGGAAAAAGAGTGTCCAAAAATCATATTAATCCAAATAATTAAAAATATTCTTACAATACAAACATATAATGCCCAATTTATTTTAGTTAATTTATTTTTGCTGAACTTCCCCTAATTTATTTTTATCGTTTTCTTTTACTAAAGAAATTATTTCTATTATATATATAATTATTTTGAGCTTCTTCACGAGCTTTTCGAGCCGAGTTTAAATTAACTCGACTTGGCTTATACAGATCTTGAATCTGAATCAAACTCACTCAAATCAAGCTTTGATTGACCTAAGCCTAAATAACTCGTGAGGCGATCAAGTTTGTTATCTGCTATAATCTAAACTATTAATTTTTTTTCAAAATAAATATTTTAACAAATCTTAAAAAAAATACTAATAAATAATTTATACACTTCAAAAATAATTTAATCATTTATTTTAGTAACAATACTTTTCTGAATTCATGCATGTACTATCTATGATGTGATTTTTTTTTGTCATGACATCTTAATTTGATTTTTTTTTTTTGTTTTTGTCTGGCCAGAATTGTCATTCAATGGTGACCAGTTTTGAATACAAAAATCTTTCGATTTTAGTTATTTAATTTTGTTTTTACTGTTTTCTCTTGGATTAGATTAGGGTAAAAATCATTTACCTCTTTTTTATACTTTCATTTTATGTTAAAGAGTTTAGGGTTTAAGATTTAAGGTTAGTAGTTGTGGTTAGTGTTTAAAAATTAAGGGTAAAGTTTATTTTTTAAGGTTTAGGGTTTAAGATATAAAAATAAGATTTAAGATTGAAAATTTAATTTTTAAAATTTTTTTTTTTAAAATATAAAAAAATACATCATAAAGAGACAAGATGATTTTATCCCGGACAAAGATGAAGTTACTAAGAAGCTTTCATTTGCTCTGAAGTTAACCATAAATCGATAAAATACTAACTATAAAAATAAATTACCCTCTTTCTAGGACCAATCTCCTTATGCTTCATTTATATGAACATGGACTTGGAGAACTTCTATGAAGATTCCAAGAAACAGTCCTTTGTTTCAGTGAGAAGATGCTAGATATAACAATTTAATTTAAGGTTAAAAATGATAAATTAAAAAATAATAATAATTTAAAATTTTTATATTTTTATAATATAATACTCCTTCTGTCTCATATAAAAAGTCTATTATTGACTTTTTAAAATCAATTTTTTAAACTTTGACTATAGTTATTTTAAATATTTAAATTTATTAAATTTTATAAAATATATTCTTAAACTACTTGATTAGAGGTTTCTAAATATATTTTTTAATATTTTTATCAATAATAGATTTAAAGTCATGATAAGTCAAAGTTTAAAAAATTTAACCAAAAAAGTCAATAATGGACAAATAAAATAGGACGGAGGTAGTATAATATAATATATTATTTTTATTAGTTTCGAAATTTATCAAAAAACATAAACCTAAAATATTATAAAAAAATATATTATTGTCGCGATCATTTTAAAACCGAAAGAGAGTGAAAATAGTTTGGCGAGTGAATTTTGAAAAATCGAGTTTAATTGCTTTTAAATATGAAAGCAAATTTTATTGAAAACATTTTAATTTTAAAATTAATTCGGAGTCGCCACCGGCCACTTTGGTAGGCCAGACACCATAAAATAAACCAGAGATTCATTAAAAATATTTGGGTTCGGGAGTCGGTTACGCGTAAGGACAACCCTTACGAGTGCCCGAAAATGGGTACCTTTTAATTACACGTGGCATTTCGATATTTTGAATAATAATATTAATTTAATTCGTCATTGACAAATAAATATCGCTCAAATAAGAATATCCTTTTGGATAAAAAAGATACATTTCTTTTAAATACGAGCTTTGAATAAGACGTCCTAAAATAAGAAACCTTGACTCGTATTTAAAGAAATATAAATTTTGACTCAAAAGGTTTTAAATGCATGACCGGTTATTATCTTATCAATTTTAAGTTCTAACCTAAAAAGTCTCCATCAATTTAAATATTTAAATCCTATTAAATTACTAATTTCATCGGGTGTATTATGATAACATCCGAATGCACGGACACTACCATTTCGACACCAAACAAAATTAATAATTCTATTGGTGTACTAATCTTTGCCTAATTAATTTATTAAATTCTAACCTTAAAATATTTATCATTTTCTATGTTTCGATGATGCGCCGAATACGATACCGAAGTACACTCTTGGCCAACATAATGCCATTTCATAATACTGACCATTTAGTGTATCCAAGGTATAAGATTAGAACGCCATCGTTACTAAATTATCTTCCTATTTAATTAATTATTTTATTAAAGTGACTAATCCTAAAAAGGCTCTAATTTAATTAACTACGTGAATTAAGTGATTCCTAATAAATACTCTATATGAATTTTAAAATATGCAAATAAATAATTTAAGAAAATAAGTAAAAACATTAAATAAAGATAAAAAAGGCCAAATTCTTCTAAATTAAAAATATAAAGACTAAATCTCAATATTAAATATGATAAAAAGATCTAACCTTAATTTGATCTTAACAATCACCCCACGTTTCCGGGCTTAAGTTAATTTCTATGTCCTTTGTTATGATCTTCTGTGAATTGTTGTCTTCTCCGAAGACCAACCTAATCTATTTGTCCATGAATGCTTGTTGCATTAGTCTCCATAATCGGTTCCTTAAATCCATGCCTCATTCTCCTTTCTTCCATAAAAAACACACGTAGCATCTTGATAGTCTCTGACTAATTCGAGTACATGTCGCAGTCTACATTAAGGACGATTTACTCATTTCTTATCCTCGATGACACCTAGTGCATTCATGGCTCCTGCTTTGAAATTATGGTAGTATTGAGATCTCTGTTTTCGTGTCAAATTGACGAGAGTTGGCAAAACTTTCCCTTCAATGTCAATGGCATTAGCATATCTTCCATCAATGACGATTTGAAGAATGGTTTGATGACCATGTTGACTTGAAATGGTGCTCCATTCATGGAATCCCTTGTGCTTCTTTCCTCTAACCTTTTGCTCTGTTTTTTCTTCCCGGAAGAGAACCCCCCTGTGCAGAGAACCGTCCCCTTTTGTTGGCTTCAACCCCACCAAATATGGTAACCAAACATAACCCTATCCATATTTTAATTTTAATTTTGATTATTTATTTATTTATTTATATTATTTATAATTTTATTTATTTATATATTTATATTTACTATTTACTTTGGCCTTATTTTATTATTGAGTACCCAGATGAAATTCGGGTATTACAGCTGTCCCTCTTTGCTCAATGCTGTGGAACTGGAGACGAGCAAAGATTGAAAAAGACACGAATTTCGTCTAAACTTCTTGACCACTGTTACGCTAACAAAGCTTGAAGATGTTCTTCTCATTATGAAATTCTTTAAGCAAAAAGTGATGGAACCCGAGGTTGTTCTTCTCATTATGAAATTCCTCGTATCCCATGAAAACCTGGAATTGTTGTTGCTTTGATTGGTTGTTTGAATTCTTTTTGAACCTTGAATCCTTCTCTGCAAAAAGAGAAACCATCAATTAATACAAATTCAACATGGATTAAGTTAAAAAATTATCTTTTTCATTTGTCATCGTCATCGCTTCTCTGCTCAAGCTTGAACATTTTCTTCTAAACCCATTATTGGTTTAACCTGATTGATGTTGTTCAAGGTTTTATTTCCCTGCATAAAACACAAATCTTTAATGTTTAGTTATTTTTTTCTCTTTTTTTTTTCTTTTTTCATATATTTTTCATATTTTTCTTTATATTTTTGTTGTTTTATTTTCATTTTTTTATTTTTTATTTTTTATTTTACTTGTTATATTTAAGTAGGCCCTTAGACCAAAATTCAGGTATAACAGCTGCCCTTCTTTGCTCAATGTTGTGGAGCAGGAGACGAGCAAAGACTAAAAAGACACAAATTTTGTCTAAGCTTCTTGGCCTCTGTTACGCTAACAAAGCTTGAAGCTGTTCTTCTCATTATGAAATTCTTCAAGCAAAAAGTAATGGAACCCGAGGCTGTTCTTCTCAATATGAAATTCCTCATATCCCATGAAACCTGGAGCTGTTCTTCTCATTATGAAATTCTCTAGGGTCTGAAGCTGTTCTTCTCATTATGAATTTTTTTAGACAAAAAAAATGATAGAATCCGAAGCTGTTCTTCTCATTATGAAATTCTCCAAAGTTTGGAAAAGTTTAAAGCTATTTTTCTCATTATGAATTTCTTCAAACTGATCAAGTGGTGGAAACCGAGGCTGTTCTTCTCATTATGAAATTCCTTGTCTCCGGGAAATCTAGAGCTGTTCTTCTCATTATGAAATTCTCCAGATCAAAGTGATGGAACCTGAGGCTGTTCTTCTCATTATGAAATTCCTCAAATTCTACCAAAGTTTGAATTGTTGTTGTTATTTTGATTGTTCTTTTTCTGAATCATTTCTTGTAGGTTTCTGAATCATGTTCAACAGAAATATGATGCATTATTAGTATGATCCTAATGCAAATATTTCTATTATGATGCATGAATGTTAATTGAAGACCACTTGGGTAAACTTTCTGCTTCAGGGAAAGTGCTAATAATTTCTTTCTTCATCTCCCGACGTATCTTCTTTGACTGATATGGGAATTCATTTCAAACTCAGGTTCAATTTTCAAGATCTTTGCTTTTTTGCTCTAAAGCTCCTTTTCAGGTTTTCACTTTAGATTTTCTCTTTCTTTTTTTTTCTGTCTTTTCTTTTTCTTTTTCTTTTTTTTTTGAAACAAATGGAGTCTAAAATGCCTTTCTTTTGAACATCATGGAAGATCTATTCTGGGAAATATTCATTATTTGCTTTGAAGGATTCATCATTTCTATTGCTCAAGCATACAAGCTTTATTCTTTTTGCAGCATTGCCCCACTCAAACTTGAATATAATTGTCTTGTTTTCTCATTTTGATATTCACCCCGAAGAGCTTCTTTGTCTTGTGACGTCGGAATTGTAACAATTTCCACACTTTGATAAATTGATCCGGCTATATTTTACCCCAAAGAATTGTAACAATTTCTTAGCCTCAAGTTTACTTGCGTCATCTTTGTTGCTTTTGCTCAAATATCTTGACATTTGGAGCTCTAGCTGTTCTTCGTCATATTTTCATCAACAATCAAGTACTGAGGTCACCTTCTGTTCTACCTGCACTTAAAGGATTAGTACATCATAGTAATACTCATGAAATCCTTTGCTTTTTTGTATCTAATCAATTTATTTGTAAGATACTTTTCAAAACAATAAGAAAAAAAGCTCAAAAATAATATTTTACTAATTTTGAGAAATTTGAGAGAGAAAAAAAATTGATTGTCATGGAAAACAAGAAAACAAAATTAGGTCTTTGAATACCAAGTGCAACAAAGTCTTCAAACCAATTTGCAAAGATCAACTCCAATGTGACTCTTTTCAAATTTATTAGACTTTCAGGAAAAACATTTCCATTTTCCTAATTCTATCCCGTTTAAGTGGCACTCTTTGCCTCACTAGCTCACTATTCTCAATCTTTCCCTCTTTTTTAATCTCGATCAAGCATTAGAAGACTGAAAAATCCTTGAAGAAAGGTTAACCCTGATAAACAGGATGTATTTATGAAGACTAACCTCTCCTTGTTCTAATATCCGTAAATGGTCAAAATGGTCTTTTATGGCTTGTAATGTGGCTATGGTTTATGGTTACCAAAGAAAGGATATATAGGCTCAAATAATTATTTAAGGGTAAAACTAAGGATCATTGTTGCACTGATCTTGATATACTCTGATGAAATACTTTTCCCCTTTTTTTGCGGATCACTCTAGACTGCCCTTTTTGGGTTTTCACCCTAGAGGTCATTTTCTTTTCACCACTTCTTTTGTCAGTGGTTCATCTCTTCAAAATATCTCACAAACCCTTCTATTTATTTTTGTTTTTTCGTTTGCTTCAACTTTCATGTCAATCATTTGAACTTGACTCCTTAGAAATAAACTTTTACTCTCTTTTTATTTTTTCTGTGTTGATTCAAAATATTTTTCCTCACTCATTTTTTTTCTTGGTTTCTCATTTCACCTTTATTTTTTCCCCTGATTCACAAGGCATCCCAAATATATTTCATTTTCGAACATGTTTTCCTCCACTTTGCCCCCAGTGTAGGGGTGATCCTTGGTTTGGGTTGAGTTGAAAGAAAAACAATATTAGGCTCAAAGGGGATAACAAATGATATTTTTCTTATTTTCTTTATTTGAGAAGGGAGATCAAGGAATGCCAAATATCATCCCATACTTGGATATCTTTAAAGAAAAGTAGCCTTCAGTTGGATGAAGTTTTGAGTTATCACTTCATTCAAAAATCTTAGTCAACAATGCTTAAGAGGAAACTCACTCAAAATTTGTATCTGAGATTTTCCGTAATTCTTGAACACCCATTAATATTCTCCTTTTGGCCTAAACAAAGTAGAAACGAGTCACATTATTGAAGTTGACCTCTGAATTTGATTTAAGAGCAATTTTGCAATTGATATTCAATACCTAAAAGAATGAAGTCAGGGATGATATATACATATATGCATGGGCGATCAAAAATTAACCCATATCAAAGAATCAAAGAATATAAAATAAAAGAATGAAATCAATGATGATATATACCTTTATGTATGAGCGATAAAAAAATTAACTCATAACAAAGAATCAAAGGATTAAAGAATCAAAAAAATATAGAATGTTTGCCACTTGAGAAAAAACATATAAGAAATAAGCATCATAAACAAATAAATTGAAATAGCCTCCTTTGCAAAAGACACCCAATGCTCGCGGGCAAAAGCAACTGAGATAATTTAGGGTATTACTCTGTAACGGTCAAAAAATGCAGACAGATCCCCTATGATTTGATTGTTTGTCATTCATCAAAATAAACCAAAGTGAACTTCAACTACCATATTTTTACCATTGACTTTGCTCTTTCTTGCTTCCATTTCGGAGTTGAATTCTCGACTTTCGAAGCATCAATGTAACTTCTCCCTTGGTTGCCCCTTGTTGGTATTGTTTAGGGTGAACAAATGCCTGAGGTTTTCTAAATTTATCAGCATCATGATAGAACACTTTATTGCTGTCTTCATAGCTCAAACCTAACCTTCAAGTTTTTCAACATATGCCCCAGGTATTAAACTCAACTGTCATTTTTTTCGACTTCTTTTTGCATTTTTCCTTTTTTCTTTTTTTCTTTTCTTTCTTTTTCTTGCAAAAACCTTTCAAATTGAATCTTGTGTGAGATGAATTTCCATTCCAATCTCTCGTATCTGTATATCATCTGGATGATTTACTTTCTTGATCTACCTGACTCCAAGCAATGTGAAAATTGGAGTATGATTTTGAGATCGCTGATCTTTTTCATGTAAACCCAAGTGATCCTCAATAACTTTTGAAATTTCCTAAACTTAACATATTTATGCCATTTTAAAATGCAATGTTGATAAATAATAATATTATGATACGAAATATGAAATAAACATATGCATGAATGTTGTAATATGAAGATGTCAACTTGTCAGAATAATAAAATATTATGAACAATGCATGAATGCAAGAGATATCGATTTCAAGAGCTAGTCATAGACAACACTCAACTAACTAAAAGATCGAATACAAGAAGAAGTCAATTTGTTGATAGAAGATAATCGACTTGAGCTTCTGGGTTGATCACCTCGTTCAGTCTGGTTCAATATTTGTCGTAGTATATCGATGAAAATCTATTGACAAGTCTTCAACTTTATCAGGCAAAAACCCATATATCTGACATTTCCTGTACTTGGTTCTGAAGTTGATCACTAATTCCATTCGGCATAACTTTGGTGACTGGTTCGGTCTAGTTTTCAACATGTTGTTCTTTACTTGAAATGTCAGCTCAAAACTTGCAAATTGATTTTCTACATGTCATGTCCTACTTCCTGATGTCCTCTTCTATTAGCCGTTATTCGTGAAATTTGAACCTAACTCTTAAGTTCACAATTCTCTTTTCCTGAATTTTTATCTATCAATAATAACCTTGGGATGCCCCTAATTTATCCGTCAAATATCCACTTTCTGCCTATCTTTGCCTTTTAGCTACCGCGTCTCGCTTATGTTTACACTTGCCCCGATACCCGACTTGAAGCTTGAACAAATGCTAAACTCAATATGAATCTAATTCTTTTTTTACCTACTAGAACGGTGTAGCAAAACCACGTATTTTTGGTGTTGTAACCATCCTTCGGACGGTAACTGAGATACCTTATCGAATGACTCTTCATGTCAGCATCCAAAAATTCCCATATTACCCTTCATTTTGGTAGACATGCCCCATGCTTTAAGTCTTCTGAAACATCATTGTATTACTGGTACTCGGTCTCCCTGAATACTAACTCTGATCTCGCACTGAGTCTTCTTGAATATGGTCCCTCAGCATATTGTCTTCCACTTGTATATGAAACCCTTTAGTTGATGACTATTGTCTATACAACTAGCTAATGAATCGATACATCTAATGCATGCTATATGAACTCACTCACACACCACCAAATAAGTATTAGTATGATGAATCAATAATCTGAACAAAATAAATTAACTTGCGAAAAATAACCAGAGAATAATTTATGTTGCATAAAAATAACCAGAGAGCATATTATGTTGCACAAAAATAATCAGAGAGCAGTTAAACAAAGAAATTCTAATTTGGCGGCATTTTGGCAGCATACTGCCTTATCTTATGGTCCCTGTCTAGCTCTAATAGGGGTAGATTTCTACTCTACACATGTGGGTTTTGATCTAGACTTTGGGTTCTCGAACTGTCGTTACCGTCTACTGCGACGATAAGACAACGATTCGGTAGTATAGGTCCCTTACAATGGAGGTGAAGACCTCACGATGCGTAAGGTTAGTATACCGAAAGTAGATAAAAATCCGAAACTCGGAGCTGGATAGCATCACGTCGGACAATATCTTACTCCCACTCAAGGGTAAAAGCTCGGGTCGAGAGCTGATGCATGAATGACAGATATATTACACAAAAATAAAAATACTATCCTTATCCAAACGATATTTATTTGACAATAATGAATTAAATTCATATCTATATTCAAAATACCGAAATGCCACGTGTAATTAATAATTAAGCCTGACTCTCAAAAATTTATCCCCAGCGGAGTCGCCAAGCTGTCGCGACCATTTTAAAACCGAAAGAGAGTGAAAATAGTTTGGCGAGTGAATTTTGAAAAATCGAGTTTAATTGCTTTTAAATATGAAACCAAATTTTATTCAAAACATTTTAATTTTAAAATTAATTCGGAGTCGCCACCGGCCACTTTGGTAGGCTAGACACCATAAAATAAACCAGAGATTCATTAAAAATATTTGGGTTCGGGAGTCGGTTACACGTAAGGACGACCCTTACGAGCGCCCGAAAATCGGTACCTTTTAATTATACGTGGCATTTCGATATTTTGAATAATAATATTAATTTAATTCGTCATTGACAAATAAATATCGCTCGAATAAGAATATCCTTTTGGATAAAAAGATACATTTCTTTTAAATACGAGCTTTGAATAAGACGTCCTAAAATAGGAAACCTTGACTCGTATTTAAAGAAATATAAATTTTGACCTAAAATTATCTTGTCAATTTTAAGTTCTAACCTAAAAGGGCTTCATCAATTTAAATATTTAAATCCTATTAAATTACTAATTTCATCGGGTGTATTATGATAACATCCGAATGCATGGACACTACCATTTCGATACCAAACAAAATTAATAATTTTATTGGTGTTACTAATCTTTGCCTAATTAATTTATTAAATTCTAACCTTAAAATATTTATCATTTTCTATGTTTCGATGACGTGCCGAATACGATACCGAAGTACACTCTTGGCCAACAAATGTCATTTCATAATACTGACCACTTAGTGTATCCAAGGTATAAGATTAGAACGTCATCGTTACTAAATTATCTTCCTATTTAATTAATTATTTTATTAAAGTGACTAATCCTAAGGCTCTAATTTAATTAACTACGTGAATTAAGTGATTCCTAATAAATACTCTATATGAATTTTAAAATATGCAAATAAATAATTTAAGAAAATAAGTAAAAACATTAAATAAAGATAAAAGAGACCAAATTCTTCTAAATTAAAAATATAAAGACTAAATCTCAATATTAAATACGATAAAGAGATCTAACCTTAATTTGATCTTAACAATCACCCCACGTTTCCGGGCTTAAGTTAATTTCCATGTCCTTGGTTATGATCTTCTGTCAATTGTTGTCTTCTCCGAAGACCAACCTAATCTATTTGTCCATGAATGCTTGTTGCATTAGTCTCCATAATCGATTCCTTAAATCCATGCCTCATTCTCCTTTCTTTCATAAAAAAAACACGTAGCATCTTTGATAGTCTCTGACTGATTCGAATACATGTCGCAGTCTACATTAAGGATGATTTACTCATTTCTTATCCTCGATGACACCCAGTGCATTCATGGCTCCTGCTTTGAAATTATGATAGTATTGAGATCTCTGTTTTCGTGCCAAATTGACGAGAGTTGGCAAAATTTTCCTTTCAATGTCAATGGCATTAGCATATCTTCCATAAATGAGGATTTGAAGAATGGTTTGATGACCATGTTGGCTTGAAATGGTGCTCCATTCATGGAATCCCTTGTGCTTCTTTCCTCTAACCTTTTGCTCTCTGTTTTTTCATCCCGGAAGAGAACCCCCTGTGCAGAGAACCGTCCCTTTTTGTTGGCTTCAACCCCACCGAATATGGTAACCAAACATAACCCCCGGTAACCGAAAATTCCATTCACTCTTATCCATTTTTTAATTTTGATTATTTATTTATTTATATTATTTATAATTTTATTTATTTATATATTTATATTTACTATTTACTTTGGCCTTATTTTACTATTGAGTACCCAGACGAAATTCGGGTATTACAATTATTTTAGATTGCTTGTACAAATTTTAAAACTTGTCATTTTTAGATGTAAATTTCGAAGTTGTATCGTAGATTCACCTTATTTCTCGTTTTATTTGTTTTTGAATATTTAGCAATCGTCATGATTATTTTTTGAAGATTTAGGATTGAGTCTGAGATGCGAAAGGTTTAAGATGTATTTAAAAACGATAAGTTTAAAATTTTATGTACATATCTAAAACACTTCATTTTTAGATAATATTTTAAGTTAAATTTTTTCATGATTTTTGATAAGTTTCGATATTTAAATAAACAAATTTTGATATTTTATCTAAGAACCTAAAATATTATAAAAAAATATTTAAATTTATCAAAAATCATGAAAAAACAATCTAAGATCTTTAAAAAAATAAATATCAAAACTTGTCAAAAATCACAACAACAATCTGAAATATTAATAAAAATCTATTATTTTAAGATTTTAGATAAATTCAACAAATTTGACTCAAGATTCGAGATCTGAAGCAAGGCTCAAAATTAATTAGGATACGATGAATCGAAGTTGTTTTAAAACTCGAAACAAAATGAGTCCAAATTGACCCAAACTTTAATTAGGTCAGAAATAGATTCAAATCGATTTCATCCGAACCCAAAACAACCTAAAATAAAAAAAGTATTAAAATAAATAAAGAAAAATGAGATAAAAACCATCGCACAACTCACTAAAAAGATAAATATACATTTTATATAAAGTCATATATGTGGTATAAAAATCTAATTAGCCTGAAAATTCGATTAAAATCGATCAATCTCCTATTAATATGACATTGATCAAATCCAAAAATTAACTCGATATTAACTGAACCAAAAATCAATAGAATCGACCCGAAATCATTATAAACCTAAACTAAAATTGATGTGAGCACGAATACGATCCTTACATTATTTTCTACAACCTTTCTAAGACCGTTTGACCGAGGCAAATTGTTTACGTTCGATAAGCTTCAAGAAGCTTATTCTTGGTTAATCTTGGATGCTCAAACTAAGGTCAGATTTATGAAGCTGTATTTCAACCCGAAAGAGGAACCTCCACCATCATGAAGATCTTCAAGGATATTTCTAAGGGAGTTCTTCCTTATTCTATATTTTACTTATGCATTAATTTGTATGAGAAATTAAAGTTTGCATAAAATTACATTGCATTCAATAAACATGTTCTTCATTAAAGTGCATGGAAGAAGATGAACAATCACATCAAATTGGAATATGAGACATCTTGATCATTATTTTCGAATTGGATTTGAGTTTTGAAGTCTTCTTGAAATTTATTCCTATATGTCTTAGCTTTCCAAAGTTTTTTGAATCATCTCAATCCGATATCGAGAGCTTAAGATATGATCGAATTACCGAAGACAGTGCAGACTATAATTTTATTACAGAAAATGATGCATGGGAGACAAACAAATAATGTCCATCATTATCATCATTTGGAGAGGCTTTTCAAATTCTACAAGGAGGCATGCATCGAAGGTTTACTTTATTCTCTTCATCAAAGCAACTCAAGTTGGATAATTACATAGAGATGAGCTTGAAATTACAAGAGATATTTTTTTGGACAAACAGGATGTCCACATACATCCTATGTTGTCTTCATCAATTTCACATGAGTGAGCAAGCCATGAAAGTACAAGAGAGTCTTCTATATTAAATATACATAAGTCTAGATTCATTTTAGAGAATATCAAATTCATCCAAGACTCTTGGTATTTTCAGGCATTATGAGAAAAGATGTGAAACAATGTATTCATGAGTTTTTATTAGCATTAAGATTAAGAAATTATCTCCTTTGCAAGACTTTTCATATCTAACCTACGGTTGCTATAAATAGGTTGTCTATTTCATTGTAAAGAGATAACTTTGATCATTTATTAAACTTTGAGAGTGTTCTCTTTTTCTTGTACAAGAACTTTATCGGTTTCAAGTGGATTTTTGTGGCATTCTATCCGTTTCATTTGTTTATAGCGTTGGTTCCTAGCTTTCTATAGCTAGTGGGTCATGTCCATTCTCTATCACTTCTATTCCACCACTTTATATTGTTGGTTCTTAGCTCTATATAGCTAACGAGTCATAATCCATCATCCTTGTTAACTCTATAAAACCCACGTCACCACAACTATCTTTTGTGTTTATATTTTCTTCACAATCCTAATTATCAAGGTAACTAATTTCCCACGAAAAACGCTCTCAAAGCTCTTATTTGAACCACGATCGGGCAACACATATATGATTCGAAATTTTACAACTGGGTTCATATCAAAAATTCAACTAAACTCAAATCAAACTTAAACCGAAGATAATCAAACTTAAAATTACTCAAATTAAAATAATTCTGATCAAATTTAAATCGAATGACCCATTTATCAACTCTAAACTTTATCATGCTTCGACTTGTTAATAAAATATACCAGTTAATGAGTTGGCGATACCGAGTGATCAAATGCACCACGTGATCTCAGGTTTGCTTTTGTCTTTTATGAAAAGTTTTTACCTACGAGAAAAGTGAATATTGTGCTCTTAATGATATTTTTTAAAAAAATACTAGTTAATTTAAATGTAATATCTATTTATAAATATTTTCAATTATTTAATAAAATATGTATTTTATAGATATTACAATTGCTCTTAATAAATATTTTTTTCGTTTCACATATAATATTTTTATTGATTTTATAGATCAAACTTGTTTAATTTTAATTTATGATTATTTAAAATTTATAATTAATAAAAATATAAAAAATATATTTTAAAAATCTCTAATTGAATAAGTTTTAAATACATATTTTATAAAGTTTAATTATTTAAAATATTTAATATAATTATAATCAAAATTTAAAAATTTAACTTTTAAAAAATTAATAAAAAATATTATACGTAGGACAAAGATAATATCAAATATAAAATTTAAGATATGTAAATATTTTAACCGGATAATTCGTTACTGCACCAAACTTTAGTCGACAGATATGCTTTTTTTATTTAAATATTAATATTTAAATTATTGATTGAATATTTTTTTAATATATTTTTTAATATTCAAATTTAATATAATTTGAATATAAATATAACTTTTCAATATATGTTTTTATAACGTTAGAATTTTAATTTTTTGACTTACTTAAAAAATTAATGTTTTATTCCGTAAAAACAATATCTCGCCAAAAAGAAAACAATCATGACTAGACTGAATCAAGTGCCAAGTATTTGTCTGAGTCAAGTGATTTTTTTAATTAGTTTAGTCGATAAATTTTATATTTTAATTTACTTTTTATTTGAGTTTAGTTAAATTAAATTGATATATTCAAATTTTTATTTTTATTTAAATATAAATATTTATTGTATTATACAAATTATTTTTAATTTAATTGGATTTCTATAGAATAAAATTCATCACTTTTTATGCACCTTTATATACCTACTAATTAGGATTGAACGTCTGATCTAATTAAATTAATTTTAAAAATTTTATTTTATGATTTAAATTTTATTTTATTTTTTTAAATTAAATTAAACCAAGTCGAATTTTTAAGTCTCTGTATAAATTTAATTATAAATTATAATATTATAATATATATTGATTGTAATATAAACGTATTTATATATTTATATGAGATATACATATATTTTCTTTATATTTTTACATATGATATACATGATATATCAGACATAATTGATACACTTGACTCAAAGAAAAATTGATCAAGTAATTGCTAAAAACTTTAAGTAATTCAAGTTATTTAAATTTTCATTTTATAACTATTTTTTTAGTTTATAAAATTACATGTTGAGTCAAAATGAGTAAATTTTTTTATAGTGAGTCGAATAATTTAATTTTTGAGTCGAGTTAAGTTAAATTTTATCCACTATTACAAGTTATGAACCTTCCAAGTTCACTTGAGAAAAGGGATTCTAAAGTCCCCTAATAAATTGGCATGAGATGAATTAGTACTGCAACTGTTCCTTTTTCATTTGGGTTTTGGAGTCGTAGGGTCATATTTGCAATGGAGATTGTGGGAATATTTCTAAAAGATTTTATTTCCACATAAAAGGACATGTTTGTCCTCCACATGACTCCAAACTTAAATGGGGCTTTGACCCATGGTGGGATCTCAAGAATCTGTGCCTGCACAAGAGGACCAGTCAAACATTGAATCCAAAACACAGTGTACTGAAACTCAGTTTTGGAGGCTTTATAGGTAGAGCTACAAGATTTGCTGTCTCCGATCTTGACAACAACACCAAAACATGTATCTTTATAAAGAGGTTAAAAATGTCTAAATTATTGATTTTTAGTGTTGTGGTTAAACTTTGGTTCGAATTAAATTAATATCTAATATTTTACTTTTATTTAAATTAAGTTATTTTTTATGATTATTAAAAAATTATTATTCAATCAATATATATCTTATTTTTATTAATTTTTACTAATAGAAATTCATAAAATCTTTAAATTAAAAAAAAAAAATCTGAGAAATATTTGTTTTAAAAATTATAAACCTTAAAATTTTAAATTTCTTCCTTCCGATAATCAATTCAATCATCATTAGGATTATAAACGAACCGAACGTTCAACAAAGTTTTTGTGAACTGTTCAGGGCGAAGTTCGTTTATTTATTAAACGAATGAAGATGAATGATATTTTTTTCATTTAATTAAATAAACAAAAACGAATAAAGGACTTATTTGTTTATTTATGTTTGTGAACGTTCGGTAATTCGCGTATTTATGTTCGTTCGTGAATGTTTATTTATGTTCATTCGTTTATGTTCTTTCATTTATATTCATTTATGTTTATTTAAATTTATTCAAATATGTCTAAGGATGTTTATTGTTCGTGTAAAATGAACAAAACGATCTGACTAAAATAAAATTTGTTAATCTATTAAATACTTTTAGGTTTTGACTAATGATAAGATTTTTTTTTAATTTCAATTATTGATTAATTAACTGAATTAGTCGAACTAACCGAAAATATTAAATATTTAACACGTTATATATTCATTTGTGTTTGTTTATGTTAATTTGTATTCGTTTTTGTGTTCGTTTATAATATTAACGAACGAATATGAACAAACACGAACAAGCTACATTCCTTAATGAACGAACACGAACAAAAATTTTTGTGCTCGTTTATATTTGTGTTTGTTTATTTATTTGATTAAAGTTAAACGAATGAATATGAACACACCCTTATTCATGTTCGTACAATACGTATACAACCCTAATCATCACTGGCCACCATTCTCTTCGTTAAGCCACATGTTTAAAAATTTAATTATTCTATCACCGAGAACTGAAAAATGAAGTGTTGATTGTATCTTCGACGAACATACAACAATAAAAGAAATTTGATTGGGTTCTGTTCAGCGATTAACGGGTGGGAGATATCAAACAGTGAGCTACATGAAACCTAGATAGTGAATGGTGAACCACCTATGTGTGGAGAATATCGAAGAACCGAAGGGATATAGTTTGAGGGTTTTATTGAAAAAAATTAAAACTTTAAGTTTTTTTAGAGAATTTAAAAATAAATAAAAATTTCTTGTTCATATATTTGATTGGATGATAAAATTTTTATGAAGACCGTTGATAGAAAAACTTAATTTGTGTAATAAATGAAACGTTAAACCTTTATATTTTGGTAAAAAACTTTAGGTACCAAACTGAAAAAAATGATATAATTTGAACACTTTGTGGCTTTTAAGCCTTCCAATTCTTAAAAAAAATTAATATCAAAATAAATATCCAAATTATTATTTTTACTTACAAATGTGCCATAATTTTTGTAACCAAAGCACATATCTAAAAATCCTAACTATAACGACCCGGATTCGAATCCGAGCATTGGGTTAATCTAAGGATTATGAGTTTCGGTTTTGGTCCCGAGTTTAATGGTTTTGGGCTTCGGTTTTGTGTTAGGTCTTGCTAGGCCTTGGTGTGTTGGGCTTTTGAGTGGTAGACTAAGGGCATTTTTGTAAATACCAAAATGGATGAAAGAGGGGTTGAGGGTTTTATTTTCTGCAGGGATGATCTCATTCTTCTCTTTTTCCACTTCTTTTCCCATTAAAAGCAAGGAAGTAGATAGAAAAAGGTTGGATCTTGTTGGTTTTGCTGAAGAATCACGTTTTGTGTCAGAAGGAGAAAGAAGTTGGAGATCCATCATCAAGTTTGGGCAAAGGAAAGAGCTGGAAAGAGTGAGTTCGGATTTTGGTTGCTGTTTGCTTGCGGTTGGTACTCTCAACTCTTCTAATCATTATACATTTCATGGTAGGAAGCATTCATATAGTTTTGGTGTATGTGTGCATGGTTTGAGCTTGATGAGCCTTAATGGTGGGATTCATATTATTGTTTTAGAGGGCTGAAATAATTTTAAAACACCTTAAACTTCCTTAAGATTGAATAGAAATATTTTAGAATCATTTTAGATGAGTTTGGGGGTTGAGTCTTTAGGAGTTTCTAAGTGCAGAACTGAAACCGTGCAGGGGGTTGAGGCTTGAGGAGCAAGGGTATCGAATCATGGTTTGATACCGGACCCTCTAGTGGAAAAATTGCATCGATACCAGTATCGAACCGGCTAGTCCTCCGTGGTTGACCTTTGAGTTGGTCAAAGGGTATCGATACTAGTATCGATACCAATTGTTTCGATACCCTCTTTGGGTGGGTATCGATGCAGGGTGTTTCGATACCCTACCTAAGGGTATCGATACCTCTGTATATTTTAGCCAAGTTTGAGTGGAGTTTTGGGGCTTGATGATTTTAATAAATAGACTCTTTAACTTAAAAGCTATGAAAGGAATTACTAAGCTAAGATTAATGTTATAATCCCGAAAGACTACTTGAGATAACTTTAATATATCTTGTTTTGATAAGATCCTAGGTGGATCGTTCGTGTCGTTTGAGTCCTTGTGTATTGGAAATCTGGATATCCATAAGTGTTGCAACACGTTAAAGGCCATCCGATGTAATATGTCAGGTGATGATTGAAGACTTTTATTCCGAGTGTTGGGTGGCCTAACTTGAAGTTGCTCGATGTAACATTCTGAGCATGGGGTTGGTTGGGCGGCCTCCACCCCTTTCCGAACATTGGGCGTCCTCGTTCGAAGATGTCCGATGTAACATTCCGGGCATAGGATTTGAGGGCAGCCTTAATCCTGAGTGTAGGATCCCGATGCTGTGTGGACGCGGGCCTCACTCTTGTGTGTTGACTTGTTATGATTTGTATATGCTGTGTGCGATAATATACATTCATTTATGCCATGTGTTAGGCGAGCATGCTAGACCATCATATCATGCACGAGATTTATATGCCATGTTTTACTACTTATGATATGCATGATGTTGGACGAGTTCGGCATATCGACTGAGCTTTCGTAGCTCAACGTTCGAAATGTATATTCGTGCGTAGGTTAGTTGGAGCCGACCCGTGGAGCACTATCGAGGTTTGGATTTCAGCATTGACTTTGTGTTAGGGTACAATGATAGATGTAGTGGGCTAGTACTTTGTCAGACCCTATATGTATTTTTGTAACTCTGTTATTTTAACTGAGTCAAATGTTTTAAATCAGTTTATAGTAATTTGGAGCTCTAGTCACTTTCAACTATTTTGGGCTTTTGTTTTAAATTAAATGGATTTTATGGATCGTATTTGGACTTGAATTGACTTTATTCTTGGACTTTTAAAAGAAATTTTGAAAAATGGGTTTTGGGTCGGAGACCCAATGTGACATCCAGGTCGGGGTGTTACATTTAGTGGTATTAGAACTTAGATTGTGTCGGTTCTAGGAAGTCCCCCGGGGAAGTCTAGTGTGTTTTATAGGTGTTAGACAAGTACGACCCATAAGTCAATAGCGTACATTCCTTAAAGCTGAAATTTCGATGGTGTAATCCTGTTTGTTGTTGTTGTTGTTGTCTGTGCATGGTGTGGACGAGTCTGATGGAGGGGTTAGGCAAGGGGCGAATTATTTTGCCCATTTGCACTGTGTTTTGGATCGGATAGTGAAGACTATTTCGAGGTGTGCACCTACCCCACGTGAAGCACCTATCGAGAGGGTTCGCAAGTAGGGTGCTACGGATTTCTTGGGTTCTGGCTAAGATAATCTTGTGAGGGCGGATCAGTGGCTTTGTAACCCCCTCGACCCGATCTAGAAGCCACCCGACTCGAACGAGCTACACGGGGAATACTGAGGCTAATCCAGAGACTTACCCCGATAAACAACCCTAAAAATAATTATCATTTATCTTTTTTAAATGCTTTGATTAGATCCTACATGTTCATGCAAGGACAGAATTCAATTACAACGGAAACTAAAGAGAAACGAGTCCTAATTTAATCGAACAAGTTTTAAGGACCTAATTATAATTTCCAGAATTTTATACCCTGATTGTGAAATTAAGGTTATCAATATTTAATTAAGTATATTTCATGTTCCATTATAAACAACACTCAAGTTCAAACATAGGGATATTAAGAATCAAACTTTAAAATAACTACATTAATACTAAAGGAATATCAATATGCAATTCAATTAAAGTCATGAGCTAACATCAACTTTGATATTCATCAAGTATGTGTAAGCATATAACTATTTCTAGTCTCAAAAGAATAGACATTATTCATAATATGATAACTCATCCCCACTGGTCTCTCACTACTACTAAAGTTATAAAGACACACTTGAGCTTTCACTTGACGGTTACTTGGATCCTTGCTTCTCTTTGCTGACTCCACATTAAATACTCTGCATTGCAAGGTAAACGAGAGGGTAAGCATAAGCTTAGTGAGTGAATAAAACAAGTATAAAAACACCTTGCAATACAGCCCATATTAAACAAATTTCATCAATTTAAAAACATGTCATGCTCTTTATAAAACAAAATACCATGGATAACAACGTCACTTTTAAAACTCAGTAAGTGTCATCAAACCATAGCTAACAATGTCATCATTAAATTTTAGTAAAAACCATTTTGAACTCACCTACTTGAAAAGCTAAAACACAAGTCTTACATGTTATTCATATAGAAATGCTTACACGTGTATCTCAATGCACAAAGCTCAAGTTTTACATGCTACAACATAGCAATGTTAAAATCACATGCATATCAATGCATAAAACCTCGCATGCATAATACCATATGAAATCAAGTGAAAACTATGACACTTACCTTAGAAAAGCAAAAACATATATTGGTGCTAGTGATCCGATTTGTACTATACCAAATCGTTAGTATAAACGGGCAACCGCATGTTAGTACTACTCCCAGAGCATGCGCATGTTGATACTACTCTCAACATGAATTCTCTCACCTTGGTGTCCGGTGACAGTACTACTCCGATCAACCCGTATGTGACAGTACTACTCCCATCACATAGCATTAGAATATAGGCCAAAATGCAACACACAAGGAATTTATACACGTACGACTTTTGAATGTTTATAGTGCACTCTAGACCCTATTGATCGATCAACTTATCTCATAAGGTTCATCACTTAACTAGCCAATATATTGTCAAAAACCAATACTCAACATTTAATTCAAAACAGAATTCAAATCATATGTATCCCACTTTTTATGCATCACTTGCAAAACCCGATAAAACCACTTTTATCTTATTTTTTAAAATAAAAACCGTGGGAACATTGAATGCATATAAAATATCTTTAAAAACAGTCTCATGAGCATTTATATACATGCATAATCACATATGCACAACACAATAAGAGCATAGCAAATAACGATGTAAAAACAAGGCATAATATGGGAACCTTTAAAAAAGTAATACTTAAAACTTACTTCCGAGTATAGGGAGGTTTTTCACAACTTCCCTACAACCTCAAACCTTTGAAAATACATTAAAAATCATGCCAAATTGGCAACCCTCATAATCCACTCACCGATTTACTGAAACTTGCTCGACAAATCACCCGAAAACGCGATTCGGCTTTCCAAACTCTTTCAAACTTGTTCCTCTATCTCTTGACCTAATTAAAGCATCAAAACCAGAGGTTTTAGTGTATCAAAACACACCCAAACATCCCTCAAGTTGGACCAATACATGGCAGCCCCTAAAAACACCATAAAACTTAACCGAAACTCACCGAAAACCTCTCCAAACACCCCCTAAACCTTAGGTCCGAGATTAGATACTTTAAAGTCATCTTAATTAAGTCTAAAAACTTCAAGATTCATGTATTTAGGCATCAAAAATAGCCATGTAAAACCCTTGAACTAAAATCAAGAAAACAATGGAATTTTTATCAAGGAAACCGATTTTATTGATTCAAGACTCTAAAGATTATTTCAATAAGAGAAAAACTTAGGAAATTCATTAAAGAAATTTAGGTTTCATAGGTTTTAAGGATTATCAACTCCAAAATTAATTTAACTCCTTCGAAGGTTTAAAAACTAGAAAATCCGTAGAAAAACGATAAGATTTTGATGAAGAAAAATATAGGAAAATAAACCAACGAAATTTTATTAAAAAGAATGGATATTTACCTTGAAAAGATGATGAAGAGGCTGCCTTGGAGAAAAAGAAACCAAAATTTAAGGAAGAGATATTTTTAAAAAGTGAATTTTTGTGTTTTAGATCAAAATTAAAGAATTTTGATTACTTAGGTTAAAACTAGAGATTAAAGGTTGTTTATATAGGCTCTTGGAAAACCTAGATCAACTAGGATTAGGATTATATCAAATTACCTTAAAGATCCAAAGTTTTGGCTTGTTTCATAAAATTATCCCTAAATTTTCAATTATTACAAAACCGTCACTAATTTCAAAATCTTAGAGTTTCAAGGGTCAATTTTCAAAATTGATTTGACCAAAGTCTAATATATATTAATTAAGGATTTTATAATATTTTTCCTTAATTTATTTCGACTGAAAACTAATTTTTAAGTATTTAATCCCGAACTAAGCTAAACCGACAAAATCGATCCACTAGAAATCTAAACCGGACTCTAAACTTCTAGGCCCAAATTTGGGGTGTTACAGGCTTCGTGATACTCGTTGGATCACGCGACAAATAAGTTTAAGATCAGAGGATGAGCTGTCATGTGTATTGTCGCCTTTGAAGGGTATCAACCGGCATGGGACGACTTTTTGGATGAGCGTGAGAAAAAGTATGTGGGCGAGATTTACATCGATCGGTTGGGAGATCAGTTGACCCACCTTGTACAAGGTAACTGTGCGGTCTTTGAGTACGATCAGGAGTTCCTACAGCTGAGTAGGTTTGCACCCGAGTTGCTAGCTACCGAGAAGATGAGGTGCAAGAGGTTTCTAAGAGGTTTGAGGAAAGAGATCCATACCTATATGAAAGCCAACTCACCGGTAGTGTTTTTCTAAGTGAGCATGCTAGGATGTCTGACATACCTTGTGAGACACTAAATATAGGTGTTAGTGTTACTAATTCTTCAGAGATGCCATAGTTGTCAGAAAGATGTACAGACGATGTCCATTGATGCTTCAGGGGTATGTGTTCTCAGTTGATATGATGGAATTGACATTCTACGGTAGTGATGTGATCTTGGGTATGGACTGGCTGATAAAACATAGGGCTAGGACAGACTTTGAGACCAAGAGAATTTATTTGAGGCTAATAGAAGACCCTGAGATGGTTGTTGTAAGTGAGAATGTGAAGTTCTTATTGAATGTGGTTTCGGATCTAGAGACTTAGAGGTTAGTTGAGTTGGGGCTGTAAGGCATACCTAGCATATATTATAAACCCCGAACATGAATGAAGTTAGACCGTAGGATATTAGGACGATGTATGATTTTTCCGAGTATGTAGATAAAAGATTTGTCTGGTTTACCACCTGACAGAGAGGTTGAGTTTGCCATAAAGATGTGTTTAGATTCTGCTTCTATTTCGATTGCTCTGTATTGTATGGTACCGAAAGAACTGAAAAGAGTTGAAGACTCAGTTGCAAGAACTACCAGATAGAGGTTTTATCTGACCGAGTTCTTCACCTTAGGACACACCCGTATTGTTTGTAAAGAAGAAAGACGGTAGTATGATGATGTGCATCGACTACAGACAGTTGAATCAATTGATAGTGAAGAACCAGTATCCACTATCGAGAATTGATGATATGTTTGATCAGCTTAAAGGTGCTATCGTGTTTTCCAAGATAGACTTGAGATCAGGGTACTATAAGTTGAAGATAAAAGAAGTCGATGTGCTGAAGACAACTTTCCGTACAAGGTATGGTCACTATAAGTTTCTGGTTATGCCTTTCGGGTTGACTAATGCACCAGCTGCTTCTCTTGAACATGATGAATAAAATTTTCCGTGAGCACTTGTATCAGTTTGTAGTTATGTTCATTGATGACATATTGGTGTACGCACGTACTGAGGAAGACCCTGACAGAAACTTGAGGTTAGTATTGCAGACTTTGTTGGATCATCGGTTGTATGCCAAGTTGATCAAGTGAGAGTTCTGGATTAGAGAAGTTCTTTTCTTAGGACATGTAGTGTCAACTGAAGGGATTAAGTTAGATCTTAAGAAGATAGAAACGATTGTGAGTTGGAAGCAACAAAGTCCATCATAGAGATTCGTAGTTTCCTAGGCTTAGCAGGTTACTATAGGAGGTTTAGGAATGGATTTTCAAAGATAGTTGTTCCTTTGACTAAATTGCTTCAGGAGAATGTTTAGTTCGAGTGGTTAGATGTAAGACAACAAGCCTTTGAAAGGAAAAAAAAAGAAGTTTTGATAGATGTGCCAATTTTGATACAACTAGTATTAGAGAAAGAGTATGTGGTCTAAAGTGATGCTTCGTATGTAGGCTAGGTTGTGTGCTTATGAAAGACGAAATAGTTATAGCTTACGCTTTGAGACAGTAGAAGAACCAAGAGTGCAATTATTCGACCCATGATATAGAGCTAGTTGTAGTTGTGTTCGCCTTGAAGATTTGGAGGCATTACTTGTATAGTAAGAGATACGCAGTTACACAGTTCACAAGAGTTTGAAGTATCTGAGGACACAAAAAGAGTTGAATCTGAGGCAGCACAAATGGCCGAATTATTGAAAGATTGTGATCTCAAGATTTAGTACCATCCGGGTAAAGTCAATATAGTGCAGATGCTTGAGTAGGAAAGTAGCTGTTGAGTTGAGAGTTATGATTGCTAGATTAATCTTATCAGGTGATGGTGGCTTGGTAGCCGAGTTTTAGGTTATACCTATTTTGGGTTAGTTGATCAGAGAGAAACAACTGTCAGATGGATCTTTGGTACCTCACGTACAAGATGTAATCGAAGGAAGATCTACAGAGTACAGTTTCAGAGATGATGGTGTATTGTGTTTCAGAGACAGAGTAGTTGTGCCGAATGAAAGTGATTGAAGACGTATGATTCTGATCAAAGCGCACAGTAGTCCTTTTGCTACGCATCCGGGTAGTACGAAGATATACCATGGTTTGAAGGGTGAGTACTTCTGGCTTGGTCTGAAGAAAGATGTTGCCGACTATGTGAGTTAAGTGTATGAGTTGTTAGAGAGTTAAAGCAGAACATCAGTTTGGGATATAGTTGATCACTTCATGAAGTATGCACATTTTATTGTTGTTCATTCGACTTACTTGTTAGGTAAGTTGATAAAATTGTATGTCAGTGGGATTGTGAGACTGTATGGTGTACCAAAATCGATTGTGTTTAATAGAGATTTGACATCCATAACCAGATTTGGGGAGTGTTTACACAGTGCTTTAGGTAGCTGTTTGAATTTCAGTACTTCGTATCATCCTCAGTTAGATGGGCAGTCGGAGAGAGTTGTTCAGATTCTTGAGGATATGTTGCGATGTTGCATCATTGATTTTCAATATACTTGAGAGAAGCACCTACCGTTGGTTGAGTTTGCGTATAACAATAGTTATCAGTCGAGTATTTAGATGGCTCCGTATGAGGCTTTGAATGGCAGAAAGTACATAACTCTGTTTTGTTGGGTTGAAGCATGTTAGAAATTAATATCGATGCCGGTTATGCTTAAGGGGACTAATGAGGAATTGAAGTTGATTTGTGATCGGTTAAAGGCAGCTTCAGATAGGCAGAAATCGTATGCAGATTTGAAACTGATAGAAATGGAGTATAGGGTAAGAGAAAAAGTGTTCTTGAAAGTATTACCGTGGGAATGGATCATCCGTTTTGGAAGGAAAAACAAGTTAAGTCCAAGGTTTATAGGATCGTATGAGGTTACTCTTTTCACACTTGTTTCTCTTAGGTAAATTTCGAGGACGAAATTTTTTTTAAGGAGGGGAGAGTTGTAACGACACAAATTCGGATCTGAGCACCGGGTTAATTCAAGGGTTATGGGTTTTAGTTTTGGTCTCGAGTTTAGTTGTTTTGGGATTCGGTTTTGTGTTGGGTCTTGTTGGGCCTTGGTGTGTTAGGCTTTTGAGTGGTAGACTAAGGGCATTTTTGTAAATGCCAAAATGAATGAAAGAGGGGTTAGGGGTTTTATTTTCTGCAGGGATGATCTCATTCTTCTCTTTTTCCACTTCTCTTCCGCTTAGAAGCAAGGAAGTAGATAGAAAAAGGTTGGATCTTGTTGGTTTTGCTGAAGAATCACGTTTTGTGTCAGAAGGAGAAAGAAGTTAGAGATCCATCATCAAGTTTGGGCAAAGGAAAGAGCTTGGAAGAGTGAGTTTCGGTTTTGGTTGTTGTGTGCTTGAGGTTGGTACTCTCAACTCTTCTAATCATTATGTATTTCATGGTAGGAAGCATTCATATAGTTTTGGTGTATGTGTGCATGGTTTGAGCTTGATGAGCCTTAATGGTGGGATTCGTATTATTATGTTAGAGGGCTGAAAATGATGTTAAAACACCCTAAACTTTCTTAAGGTTGAATAGAAATACTTTAGAATCGTTTTAGATGAGTTTGGGGGTTGAGTCTTTAGAAGTTTCTAAGTGCAGAACTGAAGTCGTACAGTGGATATCGATACCAATGGCCCGTGTATCGATACCCTTGAGAGGAACTTAGGCTTGAGGAGCAAGGGTATTGAACCATGGTTCGATACCGAACCCTCTAGTGATATAATTACATCGATACCAGTATTGAACCGGCTAGCCCTCCATGGTTGACCTTTGAGTTGGTCAAAGGGTATCGATACTAGTATCGATACCAATTGTTTTGATACCCTCTTTGGGTGGGTATCGATACAGGTGTTTCGATACCCTACCTAAGAGTATCGATACCCCTGTGTATTTTGGCCAAGTTTGAGTGGAGTTTTGGGGCTCGGTGATTTTAATAAATAGACTCTTTAACTTAAAAGCTATGAAAGGAATTACTAAGCTAAGAATAATGTTATAATCCTGAAAGACTACTTGAGATAACTTTAATATATCTTGTTGTGATAAGATCCTAGGTGGATCGTTCGTGTCGTTTGAGTCCTTGTGTGTTGGAAATCCGGATATCCATAATTGTTGCAACACGTTGAAGGCCATCCGATGTAATTTGTAGGGTGATGATTGAAGACTTTTATTCCGAGTGTTAGGTGGCCTCACTCGAAGATGTTCAATGTAATATTCCGAGCATGGGGTTGGTTGGGCGGCCTCGTTCGAAGATGTCCGATGTAACATTTCGGGCATAGGATTTGAGGGCGGCCTCAATCCTGAGTGTAGGATCCTAATGCTGTGTGGACGCGAGCCTCACTCTTGTGTGTTGACTTATTATGATTTGTATATGCTGTGTGCGATAATATACATTCATTTATGCTATGTGTTAGGTGAGCATGCTAGACCATCATATCATGCACGAGATTTATATGCCATATTTTACTGCTTATGATATACATGATGTTGGCCGAGTTCGACGTATCCACTAAGCTTTCGTAGCTTAGCGTTCGAAATGAGTTTTCGTGCATAGGTTAGGTGAAGCCGATCCGTGGAGCACCATCGAGGTTTGGATTTCAGCATCGACTTTGTGTCATGGTACAATGATAGATGTAGTGGGCTAGTACTTTGTCAGACCCTATATGTATTTTTGTAACTCTATTATTTTAATTGGGTCAAATGTTTTAAATGGGCTTGTAGTAATTTGGAGCTCCGGTCACTTTCAACTATTTTGGGCTTTTGTTTTAAATTAAATGGATTTTATGGATCGTATTTGGATTTGAATTGACTTTATTATTGGACTTTCAAAGAAAATTTTAAAATACGGGTTTTGGGCTGGAGGCATAATGTGTCATCTGGGTCTGGGTGTTACACTAACCTTAAACACATATCTCAAAAATAAATATAATTTATTAATTATTATTTTAATAATAATCATTTTCGATCCTAAAACTTAAAAAAAAAACATTATCCTTTGCTTTTCTTTATTTGAAACGAGGCAACGTTCAGTGTGTTAAAAGATTTTTGTTCGTTTGGAGCTTCAATACGAAATTCAAGGGATCGGCTGTAGAATTAGAATGCATGGAAATTGATAACTCTATCTATTCAATATCAGAAAACCACAATGAAAGCATAGAATATTTAAGCCACAATATGAAATACTAACAAGATATATTTATATAAATTTACTTATGCTTGAAATCTTAAAACGCAACATAAAAATACAACAAACAAATGAAATTAGACCCTTTAGGAGTAAATTTTGCATTCCCTTTTTGATAGGAGTGTTTGGTATGAGCGAAAATTATCTATATCTTTGTGGTGTATCTTTTCATGCCTTCAGTTTAAATTAGAGGGTTAGGGTTTAAGATTTAGGGTTCAAGGTTAAGGGTTGTGGTTAGGGTTTAAGGAATTAGGGGTAATGTGTATTTGTTAGGGTGTAGTGTTTAAGATATAAAAAATAAAAGTTAGAGTTGAAAATTTATATTTTTTATAAAAAAATCAAAGAAGGCATGAAAGAATTTCTCGTAAAGAGGTAGGTAATTTTTACCTGCTTGACATAGATATGAAAGTAATCCTATATACTAGACCCGATTCAAGAAAAGGGTAAATTGTTGTGATTTCAAGAACAATAGGTTGGGAGTTTCTTATATTTTTTAGAAATTGACGAACAAAATTTAAGAAAATAAATTAATGAAGTAAACAAGATGATAAATTATAAGAGTAAAACTAAAAAGATTAAAAGAAAGATAAAACAAATTGGAAAAATTCAATTTTATTTATAAAAGATGATGATAACGGTTTAAAGAAGATGATGTGCGAAGATAGTCGTCTTACGGAATCCTCTTACTTGCAATTATATAGGCAATCTTTGTGATATTGATCTAACCGACCCTTTTAATCAGCAACTTAAAGTGTGAAGATTTTCCTTGCACGGGTCGAGTCGGATCGGATTTTCGGTCCATCCGCATCCGACCCAAAAATATACCCTCCATCTGTCCCCCAAACCGACCCGAATTTAGAGTGAAAAAATTCGACCCGACCCGACTTAATTTTTAAGCTTTAAAATATGACCTGACCTGACCCGACCCGAATTATTAAAAAATTTTTAAATTTTACGGATTTAATTGTAAAAAAAATAAAATTTAGGGATCTAATTGTAAATAAAATAAAATTTTAATGACCTAATTATAAAAATAATAATTTCAATGACCTAATTATATAAAATATATTTGAAGAGGGATTAAAATTACAAATATCCTTAAAATATATAAGAAAAAATTATACTGTTAATCCTGGGTCGGGTCGGGTCGGATTTTTTCCATCCTAAACCTGAACCCGACCCGGAATTACCCTTAAAAAACCTGTCCCGACCCGAACCCAAATTCTTTTTAAAAAAATTTGACCTATTTGGACCGGGTCGGGTCAAAACCCATCGGGTTTAGGTTTCGTACCCATCCCTAATTTTTTTCTGTACAATTTAATTAAAAAATTAAAAATAACTTTAAAGGTACAAATTTATTGACACTTACGAACACATACTCAAATAATATCTTTACTGAAATCTTAAATCTGTGTAATAAAGGTGTGCTCATTTGTTTATACGGAAAGAATGACTTACAAATACAGAGTTGTTTTTGAGATTTTAGTGGTCCTAGAGCAAATATAAAAATACAGGTTTTTAATAATAAATATTAAAAATAATTTTTTAATAATAAGTATAAAAAAATTAAATTAAGTATATGTTAACTAATAAATATTAAAAAATAAGCACCTAATAACAAGTATTGATAAAAAAATTAATCATTAATAATAAATATTGGAGGAAATGAATTTTAAGAGTAAATCTCTAACAAAAAATATTTTGAAAAATCTAACTTCTAATAATAAATATTGAAAAATTATGGTCCTAATAATAATTATTGAAAAAAATAGACCTTTTATATAAGTATTAAGGAAAATTAGATCCTAATAATAAATATATTAAAAAAATTGGTCTCTAATAATAAATATCAAAAAATAAATTTTAAAATTAGACTCCTAATAAGAAGTATTAGGAAAACAAACGTGACTTTAATAACAAATAACGAAAGTAAATAAATTTTAATAGTATGTATTAATAAATATTAAAAATATTTCTTTAGAGGAGAATCCCTAATAATAAATTTAGTAAAAGAAAGACCCCTAACAACAAATATTGCTAAAAATAAGATTTAAGAATCATAATAAAAAATATAGAAAAAGTGAATTTTAAGAGTAGACTTAATATAAATATTAAAAAATTAAGACCATAATAACAAGTACTAAAAAATAAATTTATATAATAATAAATATTAAAAAAATAATAATTAAACTATAATAATAAATATTAAAAATTATTTTCTAATAAAAATATTAAAAAATTAAATAATAATTAAAATTAAATATATTTAACAAAATATTAAAATTCCTTGATAGGGTAGACCTTGGGGCATTGCCCTTATGACCCACCCCAGGGACGAGCCTGATAAAATAATATTAAAAAATTAATAAAACATTCTGGAAAGTAATATAATAATGGAATGAATGTGACTCTTTGTTGAATTTGAAGTCCTCGCTGCTTTAGAATTCTATTGTGGATAAGACTGACTTGGACAACAAGAATAGGAGTATGTGAGCTGATTAAGGTCTAATAAAATAAAAAAATAACTTATGATATTAAGCGGAGTAACTCATAAATTATACTCCAATTATATAATATAATTTTAGATTTAAATATTCTAATATTAACCTAAAGTTATAAATTTATGATTAATCTCATATGAGATCTTTTAAGATATACAATCTTCACTAAAATAATTGTATCGTGAGTTTTCGATATTAGATCGATGTGCTTGAAAGTGTATTGGAAGTCTAGGAGACAAACTCATAAGTTCACTTTATTTTGAGGGGTTGCGCTATAGGGATCCTTGATCTTCCCTCTTTTAATTACATCATCAATGCTCTCTTCAATCATGTCTGAAAAGTTGGCAGTATGGTGATTTACCAAACCGTCATGATATGCAAATTTTCAAAATAATAACTAAATGGATAAATGCATGTATGATGTGAATGTTGATGCAAAATGTATGCAGATGAAGGTATTGATCCCTGTTGGTAATCACCCTATTGGATTACTTTCACGGGAAATAGAGGGTCCATTACAACATTAGGGGAAACTAGTCCTATACATGAGTACTAGACCTAATTCCTATTGTATTTATGACCCTAGGCTTCTTGCTTGACTAGGGAATTTCTATTACATCACGAGTTTCGGGTTTCTCGGTTGATTCAGTTGTTTCTGACTATCCCTTTAAACTTCGGTCTTCGAGATTGTCTAGCAACGATCTTGGTCAAATATTACCTGAGCAACATTGCAATGTCGGTGCTTCTAGTAGCAGTTCTTTCTGTTAATTCTTCTTTTAACATTCTGAATTATCTCTGGTAATCCTGAATGGTGACCCCGATACTCGTAAAATGGGCTAGTGAGGCACTGATCTTTCGTTTTTCTTCTTGATTTTTGATGAAAACACTTCTTCATTGATGTGATTGAAATTCGGTTTATTACCTTTTTTGGACGACATTTTGTACCTGGCTCTAATTGATCCTCGGATGATGAAATGTATCGGTTCTGCATCTTTGACGAACCTTTTCATTGATTGACCTTTGGTGATTTTCTGTTACATTTGTTGTATAGATTTGGAATTCCCGATGGTCATCTCTTCGTTGACTCGAGTAAAACAAAACACTATTACCTGCTTTTGATACGATGTTTGATTCTGACTTAAACTATGAATGTTAAAATGATGTTGGTTCTCTATCTCTACTAACCTTTGATTAAACCTTGGTTTTCTGTTACGTCCTTTATGTTCGCTTGGAATCTCGGACTGACATTCTGATATAGACCCAGATAAATGCATGATCATTAACTAGTGTTGATGTTCGGATACTGATGTCTCAGGCTCTTTGATCTTCCTATAACTGGTGTCTGATTGATAGTGGTCTTGCCAAATCTTATCCCTTAATCAATGTCTCTGATCAGTTTCTAACACTAGGGTTGAAGGTTTGAGATACCTCTCTTCCATTGTGAATGTTTCCTTTATAGGATGAACTACTCGAATCAATACCCTCTAATGCAATGCAAGATGTAATTCATGCAAAAAAGAAAAATAAAAGCAAAAGAAACCATGTTAGTATCGGGTAAAAATAATAAACACAAAAATAAATTTCATAAAAATAAATTTGAGCAAAAGTAAATAGAGAAAAGCAGTCCTAGACATCTCGTCTAATTCACTTAGTGATATTGGGGTTTCGTTGCTTCAAAAACAACGATCCTTGTTTGAAACGGATCTTGGATAATAGCAAGCAAGTCTCTGCAATAAACACAACATTATGGATGTTAGAATGATGTTAAAACAATAAGAAAACAAAGGAAAAAAAATTGAAACAAAGAAGAAAAGGGATGAAGGAATTCTGGCAGTTTCTGGAGGTTAATGAAGATGAAATGCTCCGAGGGCTTTCATGGAAGCATTAAAACGTCCAAAATGGCAGAATTGGATGTTTAAGTTGCTGGGAAATAACAACGACGTTGAACTCGAAAGAACCCGAACAATATACTGAACGGACCCGAAATCGAATACGTTCTTCGTCAACGGACTTGGACCCTCTAGATAGCGATCTAGGAACCCGAAGTATCAAGGATTTGACACACTCAAACAAAGTCTGAATTTGTCTAGAAAAGTTCAATGAAGAACTGAAATTGAGAGAAAATCTCACAAGTGATTTTATTCATAAAATGTCTAACCTTTTCTTTACAAAATTAAGTAAATATATAGGAATAAAGGAGAAGTTGGCCAAATTTGAATTTGTGGCCTTAATTCAAACGAAAATTAAAATTTAAATGCTCAAATAACTTCTCCTAGGCTCCTAATATCCTTAGCCACATGTTTTGGCACTTAAAACACATTAAACATGTGTTTAATGTTTGAATTTGAATAAGAAACCACTCATTCTTATCCAATGTTGCTGATTGGTCTTCAAAGCAAGGGCCTTGTTTGGCTTGCTTGCTTTTGGACACCCAAACTTGTGGAAAAGGGTGCTATGTGGGTCCCACATGTATGGCACATGCGTAGGACACCTGCTCTTCGTGTACGATAGGTTTCAGCTGCTGTAGGTCACTTCAACTTGAGTTGAGTTGAGCTGGAAATGGAGATGAGCTGAAACGAACTAGCTAAGAGTGTTAGGAGCTACATGGAGCTGGGAGCTAAGCCTCTGAGCTTCCCCGAGCTAAGGTGAGCTGCGTGCACACCATTGAGCTTCTTCTGAGCTAAATATAATCCACTTGAGCTGGTATTGAACTGCATACGCTCTCCTGAGCTAGAGATGAGCTGGGTATGCCCACTTGAGCTAAGGTTCTCCTAAGTACCTATATTAGAACAAGGCAAACATATCTAAAAAGCCTTGTAGTCTTATTTTAACCACACAAACGCACTTAAAACCAAATGCAAACATAATTAACATAGTATATACATAAGTAAACACACATACTAATATATATACCTAAATATGTCACATATCAGCATGCAACACATTATAAACATATTCTAAGGCATGAACATTCTCAAATGAATCTGAAATGTTAGCACAAGTAAGGAGAAGAGCTTCCCTGTATTTCTTTGCCTTAGAACGTGTGATAGGTCCTGATGGTAAGACCTCCGGATCAACCTGTTGAACTTGACATGATGTGCTCACATCACTTAGGGTATCCGCATGGCTCTAGTGGGGTGGGTGATCTAGTTCTCTATATGCAGTGTTGGTGCTAAAGGGGACCCGAATTGTCCGAGTTGTCCTCTACTAAGAGTAGCAAGGCCCCCGATCATCACCCATTATAGGCTCATTTTGACCGGTTCAATTCAGGGAGACCCGTTCACTTATGCCCGTACGAAGGAACGATATCCTCACGAAAGCATAAGGAGTGGAGCCCCGAAGGTACTTCGGTTAGGCCCATTCGGGAGAGCGATATCTCCACGAAAGCGCTAGCCTTTTCCCTCACTTAAAAAGGACGGGTTTATATGTCATTTTTAAATGCGGAAAAATAAAAGCGTAAATTTAATTGAAAATTAGTTTGATCGTCATTTTAGCCCGAAATATTTAATATTCTCAAAGCGGTAATCATTTAAAAGCTTCACTCACTTTTGTTTTTGAAAAATAAAATTTATCCCCAACGAAGTCGCCATCGGTAGCGATATTAAAAAACGGGTTTCGCTAAAATGTTCTTTTTCGAGTTGGAAAACATTTTTGATGTGTCATTTTAAAAATTAATGTCTTACATGTGGGGGTTTCTGTTTCAAAATGATTTTTGTAAAATTGGAGTCGCCACTGGCCATTTTAGTAGACCGAACACCATAAAACCAGAGATTTTAAAAGTTAGGGTTCGGGAGTCGGTTACAGATGGGGAAGGATTAGCACCCCCACACTGCCCAAAAATTGGTACTTCGTTTAATTATCTTACTAATATTAAATTTTCCGGGCTATTTTGACGATCAAATCAATTTTTAATTAAACATGCGCATTTATTTTAAAACACCTAAACCCAAAGGTAAGCGTCCGAACCACTATCACCTTATTGGTATTGGCCTCGCTTACGACCGAATTTAAGGGTTCGCATTAACAAAATTAAATATTAATTCATGCAACTTAAGCAAATAAATTAAATATATCACATAAAAAATAAATACATAAAGCATAAATATTAATCTAACAAATTTAATACTAATCTAAAATATAAATTAAAACATACATATTCATCTAACACATAAACATAAATTAATATTAATATACAACACAAATTAAAAACAACTATTTTTATTAAAAATATTCAAAATACAAAGACAAAAATTATACCTAAAAATACGAACGGCTAACCCCGATGAACTCCCCACCGAGATCTACCACGACCCCTCCAAAATTTTTAACTAGATCGAATCTTAAAAATAAGACCCGATCGAACCACCCAAAATTTGGGAAGAGTTAAGCTCTCAAATTAAGATCATAGGGTACTACCCTCACCCAATTGGTTCCTTCCTTCAAAAAGCTTTCCCCCACCTCCTTTTATAAGCATTTGGAGAGAGAGAAGTGAGGTTTCTCATCAATGTGGGGTTCCAATCCCACATCAAGTTTCCTTTCATTTTCTTCTTTTTCTCATTTTTTTTCTCTTTTTATTAATAATATGATTACTACAATAGTACTATAAATACTAAAATCCGATTAAAAATGAGTGATTACAGACAGGAAATCTAGTAAGGTAGAGAACAACCTCTCGTAGAACAAGTATTAACGCTCACACGGACGTTTTTCACGGTCTGAGTTAGGTCCTAGTCTAGCTAAGTCAGAATCTACAAATAAAGTTCTAATAAAAAAAATTCATTATAAAATAGTATTATGGCACCTAGAAAAACTAAAAAGAACACATACGTGTATCACGAGCAATATTCGTAGAAGCCGGTTGAACAGAAGACGGAGACGGTATAGGTAGAATGTCCTCTTCAGAATCGACATCATCTGAAAAGGTATATATATATTTTTGAATTAATATTTTAATTCAAATATATTCTTTTTATTGGAAAAAACATAATTGTATTATAAACCATGTGCGTGATTACCCAAAAATAAATTGTTTCTCAATTTCACATCTTCTGGTCCACCGAACAAACCCCCAAATACAAACACTCAATATTTCTTTCCCATATACGCAAGCGATGACAAAAAAAAACGTCCTATATTCAATTTCACTCTATTAACCTCTCTTTCCCTATTTATTTTTACCAACTAATATATATTTCCCGACCCATCTTCTCAACCTCTCACCGAAATAAACCCTCAAACCAAAATATCCATTGTTTCCTTTTCCCCCAAATCGCTACATTGCAGCCCCTAATTAGTTTTCCAACAACCATAACTTACCTCAGAGAAGATGACCATAAAACAAGAAGGAGCAACGATCGATTCTCGATCTTGTTGGCACCAACCGTAAGAGATAATAACCGAAAAAAGTGGATGGGGAGATGAAAATAGACGCAACACTGATGAGGGAGAAGGGAAAAGCCAAAATGTTGATATAAGCAAATAAGAATTATATCTTTATTAGGGTTAGGAAAAGAAAAAATATTTCTTTCCTAAAATACCGCTCTTTGATAATAAAAAATTCTCAAATTAAACAGTTAGGATTTTGAAAATTAAGGATTTTATTATTATAAATTAGGGTTTTACTAATTTAATTTTGGGATGTTACAATTCTACCCTATAAAAGAATTTTTAGTCTCGAAATTTACCTGGTTCAAAAAGATGCAGATACTAAATTTGACACTAGACTTAAGCTCTCATGTAACCTCATCATAGTCATGGTGAAACCACAAATTCTTGACCATCTTAATGCTCTTTTTCTTGAGAACACTTTTATTTTCTTCTAGAATATTAAAGGGTTCTTCTACAAAACTCACGTCTGGTCGAACTTCAATATCCTCAATTAGAATGATATGGGGTGGGTAGGATCTATAACGTCTTAATATGAAAACGTAAAACACATCATGTATATGCTATAACTCAGGAGTTAACACAAGTAGGTAGGCAATTGGTCTCACTCTCTGAAAAATTCGATAAGAACCGAAAAATGAGGATTCAGTTTACCTATCCGAAAAAACAAATTATCTTCCGCCATGGAGATACTTTCAAAAAATCTATCACTCACATTATACTTAATATCACGACGCTTCAGGTCAGCATAAGATGTTTCTTTATCAAAAGCATCCTTAAGTTTATCTCTAGTCATTTTGATTGTTTCCTCGGACTCCCGAATAATATTTGAACCCAATAACTCATGTTCAGTCAACTCAGTCTAACCAATGAGTGTGCGACACTTACTTTCATACAATGCTTCGTAAGGTCCCATCTGGATACTAATCGAATAATTGTTATTATAAGCAAACTCTGTCAGAGGTAAAAAAAAAATTCAAATTACTTGGATAGTCAACAACAAAACCTCTCAACATGTCTTCAAGGATCTAAATAACTCGTTTAGATTGATCATCGGTCTGCGGATGATAAGTAGTAATGAAATTTAGACGAGTACCCAGAGTAGTGTGAAAGGATTTACACAACTTAACCGTAAAACTTAGATCACGATCAGATATAATAGAAACTGACACTCTGTGAAGTTGTACTATCACAGATATATGCAACCAAGCTAACTTAACGAGGGATAGTCAACTCAAACCTGAATAAAATGCGTTGACTTAGTGAGACGGTTTACCATAACCTAAATAGAGTCATTCTTCAACGAAATCAAAAGAAACCACTAACAAAATCTATAGTCACTCATTCCCACTTCTATTGAGGAATCTTAGAAAAATCCTTTTATATGTATTATTTTAGGTTCTAAGACTTTAGGTATCAGATGTGCGACATATGTATAAAATCCTTTTGTGATCTTCTAAATTTATTAGATGTGCTTAAAAATAATCTTGGTATGTATATACTAGGGATGAGTATTTTATGTATTCTGGTCGGTTTCGATACGACATGATCAAATCAGATTTTTTGATAAAAATTTAGGTTTAGGTCGAGTGCTTATTAAGGGTGATGACAAGTTCGGGTTCGGGTTTAGGATATAAAACATTCAACCCAATCTGATCCGGGTCTCTAAATATGTAATTTTTTATAAATATTTAGGGATATTTATAATAATAGTTATATATTATATATTTTTATAATTAGGTCCTTATAATTATTTTTTATTTATAATTTTTTATAATTAAGTCTACTAAAATTATTTTTTACAATTTAGTCTCTAAAATTATTTTTTTAATATGTGGGGTCGGAGTTAGGTTTAGGATATTTATTTTTGGGTCGGTTCGGGTCATATTTTTAAAAGAAAATATTTGGGCCGCGCCAGATTTGAGTTTAGGATGTTTGTGTTCGGGTCAGATTCGGATGGGTCAAAAATCTGACTCGTTCCTATCTCTAGTGTGTGTATGTTTAGGGGTATTCAGATTCAGATTTGATTATATATATATATATAAACACCCCTAAACTCAAATGATTCAATTAAAATCGAACTATAAATACCAGATATCTTAGGGTTAAACAAAGAGTTGAAGTTTAGGGGTGTTTATAGTTCGATATTAATTGAATTAATCGATTAAATTAAAGTTTTTTTGGTTAATCGGTCGGTTATTGTTAGATATAATTGATTGATGGTTATTTAATTTTTAAAATTCAGTTATCAATTAATTTATTCAAAATCAATTAATTAACCAAAAAAATATAACATATACTTATATTTTATCATTTAAAATTTAAAATTATAAAGTGATTGTTAAATTTCTTGATATATTATAGAGTAATTATTAAACTTTATCAAATTAGCAGAAAATAATCATTAAATTTATTGATATATTATAAAATATCAATTTATAATAATTCTAAAAGTTTAATGATTGTTATAAATTTTTGAAAGTTTAGTGACTAAAACATCATTTTAATATATTTAGTGATCATTTGTATAATTTATCTAAAATTTTAAAATAAATTTCAATCAATTTAAAAAACAATCAATTTGACCAAACTTTTCTTATGTTTAGTTAAAATTTCAAAACAAATTAGTTTAGTTAACGGTTAGACATAGTTAATGAATTTTTGGTATTTTTTTTATTAATGTATTTATTTACCACCTCCTCCATTGAAATTATTTTTCTTTTATTGCTGTCAACAATGAGCTTCTTTTAATGTACATCAATATTACATAAGAATTTTGGATTCTTGAAATATTAAAAAAACAAGTTGAAAAGATGTAATATGCATGTTTTTTCTTTGGCTTATATCATAAATAAATATTTAAAGTATATTAATTTTTTATCTAAGTATTTAAAGTATTTTTGTCAAAATATATACATAAAGTATATGTATATTTTTGTTAAAATAGATAAGTAAAGTATATATTTTTGTTTAAATAGTTATATAATTATTTTTTATTAATGTCACATGACAATTTTTAAAACCTGGATTATATATGTATGTGTATGTGTGTTTAAGTACCTATTTTGACAAAAGAAATACTTTAGATAAAAAGTTAATATAAATTCTCTTTTTGAATAGTTTTAAAATGGCGTTAAATATATATATTGTAATTACGTGTTCTGGGAAAAAAATACTTTAAATGAAAATTAAATATAATTTTTTTAATAGTTTTAAGGTGATTTTAATGTAGTATTTTTAAAGTATACATTTACCTTTTTAAAGTATACATTTTATATCGAGTTTCTTAAAAAAATTTAAGAATATTGTCCTTAAATTTTAAATTGGGATCTCAGTTGTCCTATATCTAAGGTGATAATGAGCTTGATCGGCTCGCAAGCTACTCGGATTCAGTTAGATTAAAGTTTGGCTCGAGTGAGCTCGACTCAGACTTGGGTTTAGCTCGAAACTTTAATAAGCCGAATTGAGTTTACCCAAGCTCAGCTCGAAAAGCTCGTGAACAAACTTGGAATAATTATATTATATATGTTACATATACACAAAAATTAATCTCCTTAGCGAAAGAAAAACAATAAAATAAAATAGGAGAAATACATTAAATATAAATTAACTAAAATAAATTGGTTAATTTTTACTTTTTCAGGATTGAATTTCGTTTCGGTGTTAATTATAAAAAGAGTTTTTATCGAGATCTTATTTTTATAAAAAAATTATAACAAAATTATCTATTTTGAATTAAGCTAAGCCTAAGACCAGCGTTATCACCCTTGCCCATACCATTAACTCCCTTTTTAAAATTTTTATAGACCAATCACAATGTCATTTGTCACTAATAAAAATACTAGCTAACTTTAATAAAATGAGTAAATTGCATGTTAAGTTTTTCTTTTGCTCAATTTAGTCTCAAAAATAAAAATCTTTATTTAACTTGAAATTAACATCAATTTTTTTATTTTTATAATTTAGTCCAATATTATGATATTTTTGTTCAATTTACTCCTCAAAATCTTTATCTATCTCAAAATTGACCCTCATTAGTTTATAATTTTTATAATTTAGTTTAATGTTTTAAATATAATTATACTTTTAGTCTTAAAACTATACTTAACTCAAAATTGACCCCTATTTCTTCACACTTTATAATGTGGTACAATATTTTAAATATAATCATATTTTTGTTTAATTTAATCTAAAATTAACACAAATTTCTTTCTAATTTTTATAATTAAGTATAATATTTTAAATATGATTATATTTTTGTTCAGTTTAATCCTAAAAATATTTATTTAACCTATAATCGATTCGATTTCTTTCTATTTTTTAAAATTTATTCCAATATTTCTAATATGATGATATTTTGTTTATTTTAGTCTTAAAAATTCATATTTAACCCAAAATAGTCCTCTATTTCCTTATAATTTTCATAATTGAACAAAAATACCATAATGTTAAAAATATTGAACTAAATTATAAAAATTAGAAAGAAATTGGGGTTAATTTCAGGTTAAATAAAGATTTTTAGGACTAAATTAAACAAAAATAAAAATTTGATATACTTACATGCAATTTACCCATTTTATTAAAGTAAGCTTTTTTTTGATTTATCAATGACACTAGGTGTGTTCTGATTGGTCCATTAAATTTTTTTAATGGGTCACAATTTAAAGTGAGGTAATGATTTAAATTTTTAGGGGAAAATGTCCCAAAAAAATTCTTTAAAGGCAAATTCCATAAAAAAAGTGTATACTTTAGGGGTTGTTGGTGCCTTAAGCATTAAAAATATGATATAAATAATATAATGTATAAATATAAAAGAACTAAATATGTTATAGTACAAATATTTTAACAACATGATTGCCGTTTTGTAATAAAACCATAAAATTATTGTCTATTTTGTAATATTCAAAAGTTAGCTGACCAAACAAACATTTGTTACAAATATTCATAACAACATAGTGATTTGCAATAAAACTATAAAATTAATTTCTATTATATAAGGATTAAAAATTGAATAACATAAAAATATATTTTAAAATAGTCCAATGACCATTTATAAATTAAAAAAAAAGCTAAAGTGAGTTTACACGAGCATATAACTAGAGATGTTTAAAAATATTCGATTCGGTCGATCCAATTCTATTATTCATTTATCTGATCCAAAAATTTGGATATCTGATCCAATTTTTAGTTTTGGATCAGATATCCAAACCGATTTTAAGTTTTTCGGATGGGATATGGATCATAATATTTCTAATTTTGGATTATCCGAAAATTCAAAAATTAAAGTTTTTATTAATATTAACCTTGTTCTATTAACAATTTAGTGCTTGTTATATTTAAAATTTTTAAAAATTAAAACTTTTATAATTGTGAATCTTATTGTATTTAGTAAATTGTTGTTTATTATATCCGGAATTCTAAAATTTTTATAAATACAATCTTCAAATTCGAAAAATTATTATAATCAAATTATATTTTTGGATAATTGGATATCCGACTATCCGTTATCCGAATATACAAATATCTGTTTTTTCAGATCAGATACAAATCATTATATCATTGATCCGAAATCTGAATATCCAAAAAACGGATCCGATCTGATATCCGACGATAAACATCCCTACGACAAGTGTTTATTTTAGGGAAAATTATATTTGTGGTCATCAAGTTATCAATTTTTTTTAATTTTAGCCACTAAATTAATTTTTTTTTTATCAAAATCATCTCATATTAAATATTTTTCTGTTTTGGTCTTCTGCGTTAAAAAGTTAACGAAATCACTTATTTAATATATATTTTTAATTTTTCACGTCATTATTTTCTTTTTTCGTCGTCGTATTTTATAGTATTTTTTAATATTTCAATCAATCAATCAGTAGATAACCCGTGTGATCTCTAAATTTTAAATAAATTAAAAGCCAAAAAAAATACTCATCAAATGCAAGTGGGCAAAATCAAACGTAAGACCCCTTACATAAAGGGTCCAACACTTAACCATTGAACTAGGCTTGAGATTTTATTAAATATTAACTAAAATAAATATTTAAATTATATTTTTCAGTCTTAAAAATAAAAAAATATCTTTATGATAATTTGAACCAGGAACACATTACACAAAAAGTAGGATGTTTAACCACTAAACTATATTACAAGTTTAATTTCTATCCACAAAATCTAATATTTAATTTAATATTTACTATCACTTAAAAAATAAACCAAAACACTATTAAAATTATTATTTTTTTCAATTATTTTAAAATAAAAAATAATTTTTATTATTTTTAAAATATATTAGATCATTCTAAAAATTTTAGCTTGAAATATAATTAAAATTGAAGATCATACTAGAATTATTTTCCATTTCATATAAAATTAATATTAAAGAATTCTAAAAATTTAACTTATATTATTTATTTAGGATAAAATATAATTTTTAAATAATATTTAATTCATTGGCATGCATATAAATAAATTATTTTACATTTAATTAATTTTTAGAATGATGTAATGTATTTATATACAAATAAATAATGATTATTTTTATTTCTAAATAAATTAAAAAGTATTAAAATCTGGAGATATATACTAAATTCTATATCTAGTTTAGTATTTAAATACCTTACTTTTGGTAAGATGTGTTGTTGATTACAATCTCCATAGAGTTAATTTTTATTATTTTTAGGTTGAGAGAGTATAACTTAACTATTTGTTTGGTTAAAATCTAACAGAAAGGACGATTTTGATGAAAAATCAATTAAGAGACCAAAATAAGAAAACGAGTAATAATTTAGTGACTAGCGGTGTAGTTTTCCCTTTATTTTATTTCTTTATTATTGTAAGTAATTTAAAAACAGGAAGAGAAAAGTAAAAACCAAAGGAGAAATAAAAGCTCGTTTTCTCGTATTCTTCTCTGCCTCTCTCTGGTGTTGGAGTGACTGGGTGCGGCATTGGATTTCTAATCTAATCCACGCGTACGTTAGCTGCCGTCGTCTCTAACCTGCTCCCCCGGCGGTACGCCTTTCTCTTTCTCTTCAGATTCTTCCAATTTTCCAGCTTTTATATCAATGCTGAAACCCTAATCGGCAACTAGAATAACTCTCTCTCTCTCTCTCTCTCTCTCTCTCTCTCTCTCTCTCCCTATTATTTCCCTTCTCATTTGTTTGCTACTTTAAAACTGATCTATTTTGTTTTTTTTAAAATCAATTCGTGTTGATGTTTTTCTTAATATTTTGATCAGGGAGTATTAGGGTTTTGATCGATTTATTATTTGATCGTTGATTTTCTACGAGAGATCTGTTGAACGAAGTAAAATATAGGGTTAGGGATTTGATGCTTTGGCGGGGATTATCCGATTCCATCAAATGGGTAAACATGACGGGTCAGATCCTCAGCTGAAAAATTCCGGGGTTGGGAATAACTTTGTTTCAGTTAACCTGAACAAGTCCTATGGCCAGCAATCATCTAGGCATCACTATCATTCGCATTATTCAGGTTCTTATGGGTCAAACAGGGGACGAACCGTTGCTGGTGGCAGAGGAGGGGGAGGAATGGTGGTTCTTTCACGGCCTCGTAGCTCCCAAAAGGCTGGGAACAAGTTATCTGTTCCACCCCCCTTGAATTTACCATCCTTGAGAAAGGAGCATGAGAGAATGGATTCATTGGGCCCGGGTGGCATGGCTGCCAGTGGTGGGATTTCCGGAAGTGGACCAAGGCCTACTTTGTCCGGGATGGGATGGACAAAGCCTGTGACAGTTGCTTTGCAGGAGAAAGAAGGATGGCACGGTCATCATGTGAATTCTGGGGTTGATCATGGTTTGAATACCGATGATGGCATCAGTAGGGGAAATGGTGGTGTTTATGTACCACCTTCGGCTAGGCCTGGTGTCGTAGGGCCAACTACCTCGGTGTCTGCTTTAGCTCAAGGTATGCCTTCTTTGGATAAAGCTACAGTGTTCCGGGGTGAGGATTTTCCTTCATTGCAGGCAGCCTTGCCTATTGTTTCAGGGACTGAAAAGAAACATATGGATGGTCTGAATCAGAGACAGAAGCCATCTGCAATTGAGGATCTGTCTAATGAGCAAAGGGATGGTTCTTGTTCAAGTCCAGTTATTGATATGCGTCCTCAATTGCAGTTGGGAAGAATTGCTGTTGGTAATGGATTAAATGAGAATGGTAGTGAAGGACATGGTGTAATTGGTTCTCGTTTATTAGAGCAAAGCAGAAAGCCTGATGATTTTTTTCCAGGGCCACTTCCATTGGTTCACTTGAATCCAAGATCTGATTGGGCTGATGATGAACGTGATACAGGTCGGGGTTTTACAAATCGGGGAAGTGATCATGGATATTCAAAAAATGAAGTCTACTGGGATAGAGATTTTGACATGCCAAGGGCTGGTGTGCTTCCACACAGATCAACACATATTCTCTTTGACAAGTTGGGACAGCATGATAATGAAACCGGACGAACTCCTACCGAGGTCTCTAAATTGGACCCTTATAGCAGAGATACAAAAGTACCAAGCAGAGAAGGGCGTGAAGGAAATTCATGGAGAGTTTCTTCCCCACTTCCTAAAGAGAGAACTGGTTCTCTTGAAATTGCAAGTGATGCAAATATTTTTGGCTCGAGGTTTTCAAGTGTGAACAGAGAAAAGGAGAATAAATATATTTCATCACCTGTAAGGGAAAATGCTGGGTATGATATTGGAAGGAGGGATGCGGGTTACGGAAATGGAGAAAGAGAAGCTTGGGTCAATACAACAGATTCATTTAGTAGTAGAGTCTCAGAAAGGAATGTAAGGGACCGTTACGGCAATGAACAGTACAATAGATACAAAGGTGATGCTTTCTATAATAGCTCCATGTCAAAATCATCTTCGTCTGGTGGTAAAAGATTTCTTGCCAATAACCCTGTACTAAATCTTGGTATAGCAAAACGGCCTTTGCCCAAGAATGAGAAACCTTATTTGGAAGACCTTACTGGATTTGATGGACGGGACCCTTTTGCTAGCAACCTTGTTGGGGTCATCAAGAGAAAGAAAGATGTGCTTAAACAAACTGATTTTCATGATCCCGTCAGAGAATCATTTGAGGCTGAACTTCAGAGAGTGCAGAATATGCAAGAGCAGGAGCGGCAGCGAATTGCTGAAGAACAAGAAAGAGCTTTGGATCAAGCTCGTAGAGAAGAAGAGGATAGACTGCTGTTGGCAAGGGAACAAGAAGAGCAGCAGAGAAGGTTAGAAGATGAAGCTAGGGAAGCTGCATGGAGAGCTGAACAAGAGCAGTTGGAAGCCTTTCGCAGGGCAGAAGAACAGAGGATTGCCAGAGAAGAAGAAAAACACAGAATTCTTATGGAAGAGGAAAGGAGGAAACAGGCTGCTAAACAAAAACTCTTAGAGTTGGAGGAAAGGATTGCCAAGAGGCAAGCTGACACAGGTAAGAGTGGTAGTAATATTTCTGCTGGAGCAGATGAGAAAATTTCTGGCATGGCAAAAGAAAGAGACATGTCAAAAGCAACAGATGTGAGCGATTGGGAAGATGCTGAAAGGATGGTTGAAAGAATCACAACTTCAACATCTTCTGATTCTTCTGGTTTAAATAGACCCTTTGAAATGACTTCTAGGCCTCACTTCTTTAATGCTTCTGAATTTTCAGATAGAGCTAAGCCCTTTAGTTCATGGAGGAGAGATGTATTTGAAAATGGAAACAGCTCTTCTTTCACTGGGAAAGAGACAGAAAATGGTAACCATAGCCCTAGGCGAGATGGATCTATTGGTGGTAGACCTTTTCCGAGGAAAGAGTTTTATGGAGCATCCCCATACATGTTTTCTAGGCCTCACTATAAGCCAAGGGTTCCAGATTCCCACATGGATGATTTTGGTCAGCCAAAGGTTCTTCAGAGTTGGAATGTTTCTGCAGAGGGTGATTGCCATGGCAGAAATTCTGAGATTGAATCTGGATATATTGAGAATTTAGACGAGAATTATGGTGATGCGGCACGGGGGCAGCATTGCCATGGTATTATTTATCCTCCTAACCCTGAAAGATTCTTTAACAATCCTGAGGGTGACGGGCTTTCTTCCTTCGGGAGGTCACGATATTCTGTGAGGCAGCCTCGTGTTTTGCCTCCTCCGTCTTTGTCTTCAATGCAAAAAACCTCTTATAGAGGTGAGAATGCGTTTCGTGGTCCATCAACATTCCTAGAAAATGAGATACAAAATACTCATGCTGGAAGAGGTGGATCTGACATGGAGGGAGTTTATGATGGTGGTCGTCAAGATGAACTTGGACAGCGAAGGATTGTAGATCGTCAAACTGATAATACCAATAATGAAGCTCTGAAAGTTGATTCACAGTCATCCCTATCCGTTTCAAGCCCCCCAGATTCCCCAATACATCTTTCTCATGATGAGTTGGATGAGTTTGGAGATTCTACGATATTAACAGTTGAGGAGGGTAAAGAGGTTGAGTTGTCAGGGCAGGGGATTGAACTCCTTACCACTGAAGCTGGAAACGAGAATGTTCAGATTTCTGTAAATTCTATTTCATCTGGTGAAGATGACGAATGGCCTATTGATGAAAATAAACAGTTGCAGGAGCAAGAAGAATATGATGAGGATGAAGATGGATACCAGGAAGAAGAAGTGCATGAAGAAGATGATGGCAATGTTGACCTGACTCAAGAGTTAAATGAAATGCATCTAGAGGATAAACTATCACCTGACATGATGGACAACTGTGTGTTAGGCTTCAATGAAGGGGTTGAGGTGCGCATCCCAAATGATGAGTTTGATGAAAGTTTGAGGAAGGAGGACTCTGCATATGCAATATCACAGATTTCTGTTGGGTATGAAGAAGAAAAGGCATCTTTTGATGGGATAAAAAGTGATAAACTCCCCCTTCAGACCATGGATTCATCTTCCAAAGGGAGTTTAGATAATTCTAGAACCTTCCAGGAAACTAAGAAGCCAATGCTGGATCTGGCTGTTCAACCTACTGCTGATCCTAAATCGTGTGAGCTAATGGATAATGTGGATGTTACTGGTAACTCCAATGAGTTAGCTGAGCATACTCTCTCCTATTCTGTCGTTACTGCATCCCATTCATCTTCTGGTCTGAGTGGCACGCCTACTGCTTCTGCTCCTACTCAGGCTGAAGTACCTGTAAAACTCCAATTTGGGCTGTTTTCAGGGCCGACTTTAATACCTTCCCCAGTTCCAGCAATACAGATTGGTTCGATGCCTCTTAATTTGCATCCTCAGATTCGAGTTGGACAATCTCCCAGCCAAATGCACCCATCACATCCCCCTCTCTTTCAGTTTGGTCAGTTAAGGTATGCATCTCCTATTTCCCAGGGTATGCTGCCGTTAGCTCCACAATCTATGCCTTTTGTCCACCCAAATGTTTCAGCTAACTTATCCCTCAACCAGAACCCTGGAGTCCCTTTTCAGCAGTCCAGTCAAGACATTTCTATGCATAACCTAATGAAAACTGAAGTTTCATCTCTTCTGGATAATCAGTCAGGTCTTTCAACATCCTGGAATTTATCACATGTGAATGTGTTGAAAGAGGGAAGTTCCATACCAGCCAGAGAAAGCAGAGAGAATGTTGTGACACAACGTGGTCATGTGGGGATATTAAATATTGGAGAGAATACAACTAGGTCAGACTCGAGTTTCCTTTCAGAAGATCAGGGGCACCTGAATTCAGTTTGCAGGGACTCCAAACCCTTGTCTGGTAAACAAACTGGTGGTGACGTTCAAAATGTTCTGGCATCATCCCGGTCAGCTCCAAAAGATGAAGATTTAAGTGGGATAAGAGGCCAAACATATAGTAATAGGGGGAAAAAGTATGCCTTTACAGTTAAAGGTCCAAGATCTGCTTTTCTTGCTTCTGAGACTTCTCGCCAAGAGTCTACTAGATATCAAAGGAGGGCTCGCCGTCCTCGAACAGAGTTTAAAATTAGGGAAGATTCTGATAAGAAGTCTTCTGGAATGGTTTCTTCAAACCAAATGAATCAAGTAGGGTTGGGTGACAAGTCAAGTGCCAACGGGAGTTCTGGATTTTCTGCAAGAAAAGGGGTTAGGAGATCCGTGAATAAATCAAAGCACACAGTTGAATCAGAATACTCAACCTCGGTTTTGGGCAGTTTCCGGGAGATAAATTCTGGGAACAGGAATGAAAAGAGATTGGGAAAAGAATCATTAATGCGAAATCTGAATGTCCCACACTCTGAAGAAGGTAATCTTAAGAGTGAAATCGAAGAGGATGTAGATCCTCCTTTGGAAAGTGGCATTGTGTGTGTATTTGAGCAACCTGGAATAGAAGCAGCCAGTGATGGAGATGACTTCATTGAGGTCAGATCAAAAAGGCAAATGCTGAATGACAGGCGTGAGCAGCGAGAAAAAGAAATCAAAGCAAAGTCTCGGATGGCAAAGGTTGTAATGCACATTGAACTAAAACCTTTTTCATGACTTCACAGTTAGACTTTCCTTTTCTTTTTTCTGGTTCAGTGCAATAGGATCATGTTGCTTACCTTGATATTTTTATTTTATTGAACAGATGCCAAGGAAACCTCGTTCAATTCCACAAAGGTCCACTCCCTCACCGAGTTCCATTAGAACTGCTGCAGCAAGTGGTGAAGAAACGAAAATTGTCCGCCCTGATTTTGTCTTCACTGAGGAAAAGGATCTGTCAAATAATGAACCATCAACTGTATCCGTTGCAACTTCAGTATCCCAACCCTTGGCACCAATTGGTACTCCTGCCATCAAAAACGATGCACAGGCCTATATAAGAACGCAGACCCTGAAGTATATACCTATATTAGCTGTGATGTGCAAATAAAAACTATGCATGAAAAGTGCTAAATCTGCTGATTTTCTACAGGTCACAACAGACCAGCTCCCTTCCTACCGCCTCAGGTTCTGGACCCAAACTAGGATCAGGCTTCATGTTTGAGCTCGAGAATAAGGTTCTTGATAATGTTCAGACATCTCTGGGTTCGTGGGGTAATTCATGCACCAATCAACAGGTACAATTACATTTATTGACATATTAACTTCTGTAGGAGTTTAATGCTGCCCTCTGTTTCTAGATCTGTAAGACTCTTTGGATTCTGATTATTTCTCAATTTTGCTTTTTTTTTTTGCATCTTCTCACCAGTTTTCATGTGATCTATAATCTCCCCATGTTTTGTATTCTGACTGATCCGAGTGCAAAGCTCCCAGGGTCTGTTATTTTTATCTTCAGAATCAGATTGATTTTGGATGCTTTTTTTCAACTTCTCTTCAACATCCTTAACTTAGGACTGGAGGAGTTCTGCATATGTGGTGTTTAATTTTACGCACGTCTCTTGTGCAATATCCATTCTATATCGAGTATCATTGAACTTAACATTATGAAACTTGCTTGAACTGTTATTTATTTTCTAGCTCATCGGTGTGGTTATTTATTTATTGAGTGATGTCTTTAGTCTTGAGTTTATCTTGAATTATGGTGCTTGTAGATGCTGCTATTCGTTCTTTTATTGTTTGGATGATATACCTGAGAGTCCGAAATGGATTTGACTGCAACTTGTAGGTACTGACACATGTCCAAAATGATGAATTGAAGCCTTCCCAAGTTAATATTTGTGCTCCTTTTGGAGATCACACTAGCCCCGTTACTGATCGTAGCATGTTATTGAAGGACAAGTCATCTCCTACTGCAAGTCCAATAAATACTTTGCTTGCTGGGGAGAAAATACAATTCGGTTGGTGTATTCTTTTTTCCTGATATTATGCATATTTTTGGAATTTATGTTGCTCTTTCTGAATTGTCATTTTATACAGGAGTAGTTGCATCTCCGACGGTTGTCCCTTCTGGTGTTCATGTTGTTTCACACGGTATTGGCCCTCCAGGACCATCTCGATCAGAAATTCAAATCTCCCACCATGTTTCTGCAGCCGAGAATGATTGCAGCTTTTTCTTTGAGAAAAAGAAACACTCGAATGAATCTTGTGTTCATTTGGAAGATTGTGGAGCTGAAGCCGAAGCAGCTGCTTCTGCTGTTGCTGTTGCAGCCATTACCAGTGACGAGATTGTTGGGAAAGTTATGAGCACTTGCACTGTTTCTGCTTCAGATGATAAAGGCTTTGCGGGTGCAGACATTGATGTTATCAGTGCAGGTACTTAGTTATACTAATAATCTGTAGTCATAAGAGCCGTGTATGTTTTTGCTTGTGTTGATGTTAATAACTTTGTTGCCTTTTTTTTTGTTTTTCAGTCGATGGTAGTCAGCAAGTAGCAAGTCAATCCAAGGCGGAAGAGTCTCTCAGTGTCTCTCTTCCTGCAGATCTTTCTGTTGAGAATCCACCAATATCTTTGTGGCCACCTTTACCTAGTCCACAGAATTCAAGTCAAATGATTTCTCATTTTCCTGGAGGCCGTCCTTCACAATTCCCCTTCTACGAGATGAACCCCATGATGGGGGGTCCAATCTTTGCCTTTGGACCACACGAGGAACCTTCAACTAGCCAATCACAGTCCCAGAAGAGTAGCTCGTCGGCTTCAGGTTCCTGGCAACAATGCCCATCCGGAGTAGATTCCTTCTATGGTCCCGCGACAGGATTCACTGGCCATTTTATCCCCCCACCTGGAGGTATCCCTGGGATTCGAGGCCCACCCCATATGTTTGTGTATAACCATTTTGCTCCAGTTGGACAATTTGGACTAAGTTTCATGGGTGCAACCTACATCCCATCTGGCAAGCAACCGGACTGGAAGCACAACCCTGCTTCTTCTGCAAGTGGCGAAGGGGATGTGAACAATTCGAACATGGCAGCATCACAGCATAATTCTACTAACATGCCTGCTCAATTTCAGCATCTTGGACCTGGCCCTGTGCCGCCTCTTCTGCCCATGGCATCTCCACTTGCTATGTTTGATGTTTCTCCCTTCCAGGTAAAATCAACAAACCTCAAGCTATTAAACTGTCAGCTTCTTGAATTCTTATGCCTGCAATTTTTCGGGGAGTCTAGCCCTTTCTTTCTAAATTAAGTTGTGTTTCCTGCTCAGAAGTGAGTTGCCGACATGGATGTTCCAGAAGTAGTTATCAATGCTTCTGGACTGAGTTATATTTAATAGGAGTATTTTTAATGGATGATAAGATATGTCGTAGTTTTTCCTTTGGCATGGTTTTTTTGGTTTGACAATTTAAAACTCTATTTCCCACATTCTCCTCTGACCAGGCTAATGCACATCTCAAAACTTTTTTTTTCAGTCGACTCCAGACGCAACAGTCCAAGGTCTCTGGTCTCATATTCCGGCTCCACCTCTGCAGCCTGTTACATCATCGCTGTCATTACCGCAACAGACAGGTGTACTACCTTCTGGGTTCAGCCAGGGACATCCTATCGACAAGTCATTGGCTAGCGACAGATTCCTCGAGACCCAAACATCAACACTCTCCGACAGCAACCCGAAATATCCTGTGACGACAGATGCAACCATCACCCAGTTGCCTGATGAACTAGGGTTGGTGGAACCATCTGCCTCCACCATTGCTGCCACTTCAGCAGAACATGTTTCTAAGAGCTTGTCCCTCACCAAAGTTGCAGACGCTGCCAATACTGATGTCCGAATCGGTGGTATTAAAAGTACCGTGAAGGCTCCATCATCTCAGCAAAAGAATCTCTCATCTTCCCAGAATTACAGTAACTCCTCTGGGTACAGTCATCCAAGAGGAAGTGGAGTATCGCAAAAGAATGGTTCGGGTGAATGGACCCATCGAAGAATGGGTTTCCTAGGAAGAAACCAATCCGTTGGTGGAGACAGGTACGTAAAGGTAAAGCAGATTTATGTGGCTAAACAAAGCAGTAAAGGGGCATCAACATCCTGATGATGACGGTGGATAAATAAGAACAGAAGCTTCTCGGGTTAAAGTCGAAAGAGATTGAGTCAATGGAGCATTTAGACTTTTACCAGATGTCGAAGCTGGTTTCCCTGATGAATATCTGCTGTAGTGGTTAATAAAGAGCAGTTTTTGTTTTGATTTGTAGACAGGAAGAGATTTGGAGATTTATTTGTCTATTGGGTTATTGATGTCTGATGGACTTTGCTTTGCTACCTTTTGTTTGTGTAAAGGAGCTGTATCGTCTTCAATTATTCACCATAATTTAGATCCATCCGATTTTATATGAAACATCTCAACCCTAGTTAGGGGAGATTCATTTCATTCGTCTTTTAATTTTGTTAATCAAGCCACTTAACTGTAAACTTCGAGTTCTCTGTCTCTATGCTTAAGTTTTGTAGAGGACTACTGCCGTTCAAAGAGTTCTACAACGGACTTATCATAATTAGATTTCATAATTTTCAAGTGGTTTTGTTAGGACTTTCAGAATAGAGAGGTGAATACTAGATACCAATAAAAAATGGTAGACTATGGTATTGTGCGGTCAGCTTATGTATGTGCAACTTTGTTAGTTTTTTAATAACGGTATTACTTCAAATTAAGATGAAATGAGTTGATTTGATTCCACAACTTCCCTTTCTGCGTTAAAACATAACCCAAGTCATTATGTTAGTAAAACTTTATGATTGTTACATCCTAATTTGAAACCCTAATTTCAGCAAAATCCCTAATTCAAAACTTAAAATTTAGGGATTTTTTCTTCTAGCCTAATTGGATTTTTGGTGGCTATTTTGTAATTTCTGAAAGTTAAAGGATTCTTTTGAAAATATGAGTAAGTTTAGACCCTTGTTAGGTAGTTTAACCATATTTTTTAAAAAATCAATTCTCTTCCTTCTTTTCCACTTCGGTTTTGTTGTTGGTCTTGATTCTCCTTTAATTGTCACGTTTAATCTTTCATTCCCTTCTTTGGCAAACAATCGAACTAAAACTTTCTCTTCCCAGTCAGTTTTCTCCTTGAATTTGTTCTGTTGCGTGTTTCGTAAGTTTCAGATCCTTTACTCCTTTTCCTTTTCTTTCTTTAGTTTATGTTTCAGTTGTAATTAAACTTAAATAGAAAGGGATTTGTTAAAGAGTTTTGGATTCAGTTTTAAGGTGTTCTATATTGCCAAAATCAAATTTGAACAGAAAATAAGGGGAGAGTATGAAAATCTGAAACTAAATTCCGAGGGAAATTCTGAAAATCACAGATTTTCCAGGAACATCTGGAATTTTCATATTTTCTCAGAAAGTTTGGAAATTATAGATTTTTTGGAAAAATCTAGAAACTCGATCCAACCTGTTGACCAGTTAACCAACCTGACTCGTTGACCTACAGACATCAGCATTGACCACTGTTGATGTTAGCTGCTAACACCAATATTAACTAGTGTTGACGTCAGCTTTGACTTTTTTAAACTCGGGCTCATCCCATGTTTTTTGACGTCCTTAGTTCGTTGGCTTTTTCCGTTTTTCAAAATTCGAACCCAAAGTGTTGTTTTTGAGGCTTTTTAGTTCAAATATTTAATCGGAAGGTTACCTTTATCGGAATCCAAGATCGGTTTATTTCTGGTTCAGGTGACGTGGATTTGGATACCGAATTTCTTCGTCCTTCTCCTCCTGGACGATGTCCTATTGCTCAAACTTTGGGACATGGACGAGAGTTATCTGATTTATTTATTTGGTAATTTCTAGTTACGTTGGGACGTGCACGTAGTTTATATTGCGTAAGCAATACTGGTAGTTTCTGCATCTGCTAGACCTAGTGCTAGGACTGAGCCAATAGACGTCACTCTCGAAGTTAAGCTAGCTACTTAAGATGTGTCTCTCCCGATACTCTATGTATACTTTTTTCTGCATATTCTGTATTTATGTGTTTCTCTGTTGACTTGTTAGATTCTATGATCTCATAATTAAACTATATGATTTCATGCCATATTATATGTTTTATTTATATCTGATTCAAAATTAATGAAAAACTCAGAACATGGTATTTTCGGAATTAGTTTGCATTCCTCTTGTTAAATTATAAAGTATGCATTTAGACTCGGATATCAGATCATGACATTGCATTAGATTGAGTATTTTGTTCGGGGAACTTCAATGATATCGCCTATAGGTGAGTATCACTTCAGATCAGTGGCTCCACCTTTGGGTCTACTTCGCACTTCGGATTAGTGGCCCCAGCTTTGGCTCGAGTTTCCACTTCAAATGGTGATGATGAAGTTAGAGTTGTTCAGAGGAACCTACTCTTCAGATGGTGTTGGTGATTGGTGCATGACATTCAGGCATTGCATCATATGAGTTGACATTTTATGACATTTTCATTTCGTTGACATATGATATATGAATATTTAAGATATGTATTTGATATTCTGGATCATGTGTTTATGCCTATTTGTACACTAGAGACACACTAAGCTCCATAGATTACATCCCTTTAGTTCTTGTTTCAAATACTCAGACTTATGCAACGGTACGTGGGAGATTCTTATATCAGAACTTTCTACGTATGTTTTTACAAATTTCAGATTTAATAATTTTATTTCAGATATTTTTTTTTGTAATGGACTTTGGATATTTATTCATTTGTAGAACTTTTAATGCTTATTATGAATTTGGGTTGAATCTTCAAACTGTATTTAATGTTTTGATTTAGTATTCAGTTATTCTTGATTTAACAAATTTAATATATTTTATTATTTCGTTATTTAAACTCTAACTTGAGTTACAAGTTACTTAACGTGATCCCTAAGTTTTAATCTAAAAGATTATGTTAAAATTAGGGGTTTCAATATGTTGAAGGTCGTCTAGCATTAAGAATAGTGTCATAAACCGTGAATCAACGATTGATTTCAACAACTACCAAAGTGTAACCAACGTGATTTGGACTGTCTAGGAGGCACTTTACACCATCCTACGCATATCCAAATCATCATGAGCTGGCCCAATCTGAGTTTGATTAAGTCTTGGTGGAAGTTCAACCATGCAATATTAATTTCTTTAGTTAATTAATAATTTCTTGGCTCTCATTGAATTTAGGGATTCTTAGAGATTTAGGTTAATCTGAGCCATTGATGTAATTTAAATTTCACCATTAGATGTAAGAGACTTCAATTATAAATAGAGGCTTACCCCTACTTTATCTTCTCACTCGTTTTTAGGAATACAACCTGCATTCTCTTAACACGTGCTTCTTTTCTTTCTAGTCATCTATTTTTGTTGTTCTCATTTGCTTTCAAAGGGATCTAAGCACATTTTCTTGATTATTTTTTCAGGCTTACTTAGTTGCACAGACATCTAAAAGTCGACTAAGGTCGTAAGTTCGAGTTAGTGAAGTTCTACGAACATGACAAGTGGTATCAAAGCTAGGTTGATCGAAAGAAAATGGAACAACCAAACTCCATTGAAATTCAAACAACCGAAGGAATTACAACTAACAATGGCGAGAAGAAGTGAAAAAGTTTCAAGGACATGATAACAATCTTAGATAAAAGAGTCGTTAGAGTTGAGAATTCCATAAAGGAAGTCAAGGAGGCCTGAGAGGATGGTAATTCACGTTTTGATCTGATCGAGCTCATCGAGAGGAAAATCAGATAGGAAATTGAGAACCTTCTTGGTGAGTCGTATGAGAGGCTAAACGGTCGAGATAATTCAACAAGTGATAAAATTTGTATTTAATTTTTTTACATAACAACTCTTACAAAATCTTTTCTTCCTAAAACTCTATGAAAATTCAACAAGTGATAATTTAATTGGGATGGAGGAAATATTGTTGTATGATTTAAGTGCTACGAAAATGAAGAAAGTATACACGTCACAAGTAATAAAGTGATAAGTATCAAATATCATATCTACATGGATTGATTTGAGAAATGCTTAAGTTATTGCACTATAAAGAGAAATTAGTTGTTGATGATATAAAGTGACTACAAACAAGTAAAAAAAAAACTAAGTTTGAAGGATCTTAAGTAAATAAAAGAGAAATACGAGTTGAGAGAATAGGTTGGATTATTGAGTCTTGTGATGTAATTGTCACCCAAATTGCCATGGCAAATAATTGCTTTCAAGTGTTCAACAGAACAATCTTCAACGCCTTCAAATTATTTCTAATCAAAAAATTAATGATTGTGCAAGCCTCGATAATTCATTCTATAGAAATATGTGTTTTGATATAATAATTCAAAAATTATTTTAGATTAATTTGAAAAGATTTCAAAAAGTTTTTATGTTCAAACAACTTGAAAACATATTTAAGAAGACTTTGAGAGATTTTGAAAGTGTTTCAAATGATTTAAAGAAGTCAAAGTGTTAAAAATGGTGTAGGCGTTTCGATACACCTCTTAGGTGTTTTGATACAACTAGAATTTTAAAGGGTAAATTTGTTAAGGCGTTTCGGGATGACCTTAGGTCGTATCGATACATTTTGCCACTATCAGTTTTATTTTCGAAACAGAAAGTATGCGTATCAAAATAGACTATTTGATACGAATTTTAGGTATTTCGATATACCTACGACAAATTTATAATAAAAACTCGACAAATTTATAAAAATACCCAACAGCTAGGAGTTGTATCGAAATAAATAATAATCATTTCGATACGGGGAGCAAAACGCACCGATACACATATAAGGCATTTCGATACGAGTTCTTAATTGCAGATCCAATGGCTCTTTCCCAAAATAGCGGTATCGATACGACTACCACGCGTTTCGATACGCCCTGCACCAAAATGGGAAATTGACCTGGAAATCAGCTACAAACGGCTCCAATTCAATCCTAACAGTCACCAATGGCTACAAGCTCAATTGGTATGATAAAAGATACCTTCAAGCATCAAGATAAGACTAATGCTTCCATTGTAACAATAATATGATCTTAGAATTGTTTTAGTGCTTAATTTTTCATTCTTTGAGTAGACAAACACTTGTGAGCTTAATTGTCATTATATGCTCAAGTGTATTAGGAATTGGGTGAGTTCCTAAGAGTGCAAACATTAAGCTTTCTAGAAGGGTTCCTTATTTGCTTTATTTTCTGTGTTTGAGAAGATTCCCAAAGTTTGGGTTATAAACTTTGGATGTTAGATTCAGAAATAGATTCTAGGTTATAAGGTTGCCCCGTTGTCCTTAAAAGGAAGAAATTCAAGAGTGAATTTAGGAAATCCTTAATGGGAAGCTAAGGTAGTAGATGTAGGATTTGGTTAGAAATCCGAACCACTCTAAATTCTTTTGTCAAAATTTTCTATCTTTTTGCTTTCATAAAATTTCACCCAAATATCACTTATCCATCACTTGGTAAGTTAAATCGGTGAGTTTGATAAGTGTTCAATTTATTATCACTTTTTACACTTTTCATGGATAATAATCACTCAATCTATACCTACTTGGACTAATGCATGTGCTTAATGTGAGATATTTAGATATTCTGCTTTTGTAACATATAAAGATGATATTTATAGAAAAGGCAAGCTTTACTGCACTTTTATGCATTTGTAGGAATATCTATTGTCGCGACATCAAATGAGGCCGAGGCAGCAGCTGAAGGACAAGTAGCGATATTGTAGGCAAGCTGAAGAGAAAAATGAGGTTGACGTTTCTGGACAAGAAGCACAAGATTTGGAGCTGGGAAGCGCGTAGAAAGCCCAAGTCAAAGGCTACGCGGGAAAAGCCCCCTAGTAGGAATAAACTTGGAAATATTTTATTTATGTACTTGACTTGTGTCATACGCCAAGTTGTATTCTTACTTAGGAAATGTTTGTCCTAGGCCAAGCCTATATAAACCATAAGCCGCCCAAGGGAGAGAGCACTTAGCACCATAGAGATCGGAGACTAGAGAGACGACTTCACTTTAGATTTAGAGTTTTCTTTACTTTTCATTATGTTCTAATTTTCTTTAGGATTAGGTGAAAGTTGTAGAGTATTAGTGAGAAGAGATTAAACTTTGTTTCTTGTTTCAATGCAATAAAATATCAAGGTTTGCTTATTCTTTGTCATTCTTTGTTCTTGCATTCAAGCTCGGGAGAGAAGTTTGTGAGTAATTCATTTATCTAATATCGGGAGAGTTAGATTCAAGAATGAAATAAGTACGATATTTCAATCTGGAAATACTATCTCGGCCTAGGAATATGTTAGAGTTTCAGTGGCTAAAAGAAGTGTGAGATTGGTTGATGATTATAATTGATTCACTCTAGGAGGTATCATCAAGGACTGGTCATCAGTAGTACTTTGACTTAGGGATAAGCAGAGTCATCAAAGGACACTTTGCCGAACTTTGGTAAAGTCCACTCAAGAGCAAGGGATTGCCGCGGTGGACGAGCATCATCACTGTCGAGGTAGTAAAACTGCAGTTCTACCGAGGCAGTGTTGTGTGATTGTATTAGACAAAAACAAGTCAATTGAATCTACTATACAACACAACTGGATACTGGTCACTTTCTTTAATATGTTTATTCTCTTTTTATTTAGTTTTATTTATTCAATTTATTTAGTTCACTCAAACTCAAATTATCTGTGTTTTTATTTTATTCCTTTTACAGAGGAAGAAGACAAAAAAAGACATATTGAGTAGACCAATCCCTGTAGAGACGATATCTGATAATACTTATCACTTTTAAAACTTGCGACGTGTTCACTTGCACAATTTGTGCACTTTTGACACGCAACAAGTTTTTGGCGCCGTTGTCGGGGATTGACAACTAATTTTTTTTTTATTTTCTTGCTTTTAGTTATTTTTATTTTTATTTTACTTTGGTTTTTCTTAGTGTATGACCAATGCAAAACCAACTAATCCTTTGTACTTGTTAGATCCAGAGATTAAACGCACGCGTCAAAGGTTGAGGAGACAAATCCAAGAAGCTATGACAGTCAATCCAGGAGAACAGAACCTACTTGCCGGTAATGGAGGCCTTCCGCCGCCACCACTGCCACGGTAGCTCACTGTCAGAGATTTCCTGGAAGAAGATTTGAATGGATTAAATCTTGGAGTGGTTACACCAGAAATAGAAGCAACCCACTTTGAATTGAAACCTGTCATATTCAATATGCTCAATACTATTGGACAATTTGGTGGGTCTATGACAGAAGATGCCAAGAAGCATCTTAAGTCATTCATGGAGATCTATAATTCTTTCAAAATCCAAGGAGTCCATGAAGATGTCTTGAGATTGAAATTGTTCCCATATTCACTGAGGGATAGGGTAAAAACCTGGTTGAATAACATTCTAGCAAGATCAATAGGATCTTGGAGTGAACTTTGCGGTGATTTCATTATACGTTTTAATCCTACTAGCTTATATGATCGTATTCATAATGAAATTACTTCTTTTCGATAAGCAGATGATGAACCTATGCATGAGGCATGGGAACGCTATAGGGAGCTACTGCACAAGTGTCCTTTGTATGAATTTCCATTGTGGACATAAGTGACCATGTTTTATAATGCTACCAATGCCCCAACAAGGATGATGTTAGATGCCTCTGCCAATGGAACATTCTTTGACAAAGCACCTGAGGAATCTGTCAACACGATTTTTCCTATAATAATAATATATATATAATAAATAATAATTAATAATAGATATTAAATAATAATAATAATAATATAATATATTAAATTCAAAAAAAAATCGAAAAAAATCAAGAAAATCTAAAAACAGAGACGTGAGAGGCTTAAACTAAAATCTGGAATTTTGGATGATGGGCAGTACCGATTTTTATGGGATTTAGATCAGATTGAGGGGTTGTTGAGGGTGTTTAGGATGAGATAAGAGTTTGTTTGGAGTTTGGATTCTGAGTTGAATCCCTTTAAAAGGGATTTAACCGATTCAATTGGAAAGGGGGGGGATCAACTGAGTTTTTAGAGTTCACTGGAGTAATCAGCAGCTAAGGTGTTTGAGCAATTGGAGTTTGATTCGACCAGAGTAATCGGAAATCGGTGAGGAGTCGACTGGAGGTAAGGTTAATCTCTTCCTCAAGGTTACTTTTTGTTTTAATGATTGAAGCCATGTTTGGGTTAAGTTCTGAAATGTTCGGGTGAGATTAGATTGTTTTTAGGGTGTTATCTGGGTTTTTGAGTGGTTTTAGGGTGTTAGAACTTGATTTCCGAGCTGTTTCAATGATTCCCGGCCTGTTTCTGAGTTTCCGGTGACCTCACCGGTGTCAGGAACGACTGCCGGCGAAGTCTGAGCGACGGTCGGCGTGTTCTGCGGTGGTCGACGAACACGCCGGAGCGAAGCCAGACGACGACGTTCTGGATTAAGCGACGGTGGCCACGGCGGGGATGAACTGTGTTCATCCGTGTTCATCGTGTTCATGATGAACACGGATGAACATTCATCCAAAGTGTGGGTTTTGATCCGTCCCCAGCTGTTTTTCTGGGCATGAAGCGTTTGTCTCCAGAGGATCTTGAGTCAAATCGAGTTGGTCTCGGTCCAAATGGCCGATCCAACTCGGTGTAGGGTTTTTTGATCCATAGCTAAACGCTGCCGTTTTGGCAGCTGGGTTGGGGCGGGTCAGATCCGGGTTTAACCCGGATCCGCGTGTTCTTAAGTGGATAGGGGATAATTACACTCTAGGTCCTTAGGCTTTGAACCGCTTCCCTTTTAGCCCCAAACTTTAGTCTTTCATACAATTTAGTCCCTTAAAACCTAATTAGGCCCCTAGGATCTTAATTAAATCCCTAATTAGGCTTTTAGGATTAAATTAAATTAGTTTTAGATTTAATTAGGTAGAAAAATTAATTTTAGAGACTTTTAAAAATTAATTAGGTCTTAATTTAAGGTTTAATTAAAATTTAATAAACTTTAAAATTAGTTTAACCTAACTTAATCTAATATGTTAATTTAACCCTTAAGCCTTAAAAATTAGACTTAAAATAGGTTTAATTTAATTCTTTAATTTAGGAAGTAATTTTAATTAATTAATTTAATTAATTTTAATTAATTTCTAAAATTCAAGTTTTAAAATTAAACTAAATTAGGCCTAGTTTTGCCCTAAAACTTCAAAACATACACCAAATTAGACTTCAATTAGGTTTTTAAAATTCTTAAAAATTAGAAAATAATTTTAATTAATTAATCTAATTAATTTTAATTAATTTCTAAGGTTTAAAAATTAAACTTCTTAATTAGGTCTAGTTAACCTTAAACTTTAAAACATTCACTCAATTTAGACTTTAATTAGGTTTTAATTCTTAAAAAATTGGAAGATAATTTTAATTAATTAATTTTAATTAATTTTCTAAAATGTTAAGATTTAAAAATTAACTAAGTCTAATAATTTCTCCAAACTTTAATTAAGTTAAATTAAATGCTTAAGACTTAGAAATTACTTTAATTAAGACTTTTAATTAATTTAAAATTTCTAAGATAAGGTTTAAAAAATCAACTTAATTAAGTTTAACCCAACATTAAACCTTTTGAACCTAAAATTCACTAGACTTTAATTAAGTTTTAAATTTTGAAGTTAAGAAAAGTTTAATTAATTAACTTAATTAAAATTTTCTAAAAACTTTAAAGATTAATTTCTTTAATTTAAGTCTTATCCTTTGTTCAAGGTTTGTTCTCAAATCCTTTGAAATCTTTTTCATTCAAGTCCCTTTGTACTCATGTGAAAGAGAAATTTTTGATGTAATGTGATGTATCATGATTCTAATAAAAATTGAAGTTCCTTCATTTTGTCCTCTTTATTTTATGTTTTGCATGACATATTTTAGGAAGGTCACCTAATAAACTTAGGTTAATTAATTTAGTGCCTTTTCTAGGATTAGTCACTTAACTTAATTAATTAATTTAATTAGGGAGAGAATCTAGTAACATAACATGTGAATCTTATGTCTCGGATACACTAAAGAGGTTGGTGTTTTGACGCACTAAGATGCTGACCTAGAGAGTGTACCTTGACATCGAATTTATGTGTTATTAAAAACCTAGAATTTTGATAAAAACCTAAGTTTAGATTTAAAAATGGATAGGTAAACAACTAGTAACACTAGTAACTTAGGTTTTAAACTTAAGTAATGGAGTCTATTTTAGGACTAGAACTTAAAATGAATAAGATAAAAAATAATCATGCATTTTACTTTAGCCTTTTGAGGCGGAAGTTACATTCTTTTAAATTTGGGTGAGGTTTCCTATATAGAGGACGTCTCGATCAACTCAAGTTTAAAAGTGGTGTAACTTCTAAATCAAAAGGATATCCGAATTCAAATAATGTTCGTTTAACAATGGAAAATTAAATTAATATCTTTCTCCAAAATGTCAAATGCCACGTAATGTTTTTTTAAAGGTACCAATTTTTGGACGTTTGTAAGGATCGTCCTTACACCTAACCGACTCCCGAACCCAACTGTTTTTTCAAAATGAATCTCTGGTTTATTTTTATGGTGTCTGGCCTACCAAAGTGGCCGGTGGCGACTCCAAGTCAAAGATTTTCAAATTTAATTAAGATTTTTTCTAAAATTTGGGATTTTCAAAATTAAATTTGATAATTCATTTTTTTAAAACTTATCGTCGAACTTTTTCACACTAAAAATCGCATTTTTTAAAAGAGGTCGCGACAGAATCTATAGAGATCTTAAACAAACTCGTAAAGAACGATTTTCAATTCCCTACATCTAGGTGAGGAGGAGTAAGACGCCAAGCTACGGTGAATTAGTTAGAAACATCCAATTCAGTGACAGTATAATGACCTTTCTGACTAAGATGGTGCAAAGCATGCAAATGCAACACAATACCCATGAGGTTAAGGCAATAGATTCTTTCTGCAATTTATATAGAGGTAACCATAGTTCTTCTGAATGTATGCAGAACCAAGAATCTAGCCTTTATGTTGGAAACTACAACCGAAACAACATGATGTCCACCACATACAACCCATCATGGAAAAGGCATCCAAATTTCTCATGGAGTAATCCCAACAATGCTGAATCCAACAACTCAACCCCCAGGTTTCCAGCAACAAATGCAACATCTGTCGCAGCAACAGGTCCAACAACCAATGCCGCAGCAACATATGCATCAGCAGCAGCCTGTAAGTTTACTGGAAAATTCTCTTAAGGCCTTTATGATGAAAACAGAATCATACATGGCAGAGAATAACAACTTCATCAAAAGAACAAATACATTCATAAATAGAATTGAGATGAGGTTGTATAACCAAAAGGCAGCTATCAAATCACTGGAACTCAGGTTGGGTAGTTTGCTCAAAACATGAACACTAGACCACAAGGAGGATTTCCTAACAATACTGAAGTTGCTAAAGTAATGGGCCATGAACAATGTAAGGCAACTACTACTAGGAGTAGTCTACAACTTAAGGAAATGTTAGGAAACTCAACAGACAAAGTCCCATCAGTAGAACAAGAAGAACCAGAGAAAGAGGACTTGGATGTTGAACCAAAAGATCATGTCACAGAAATCCCAGTAGAAAGCACTACCCCGATAGAGAACTCGACAGTACCTCGACAAGCTGCCGAGACAACAAAAGACCCAGTGGTGCCATGTATTAAATTCCAAACTAATAAGACCTGGAGGAAATGCGACCACCACCACTTTTCCCGCAAAGGTTAAAAAGCAGAAACAGGACCATCAATTTAAAAAGTTTCTAGATATTCTGAAGCAAGTCCACATCAACTTGCCATTTGTGGAAGCAATTGAACAAATGCCAAACTATGACAAATTCTTAAAAGATATTGTGTCTAAGAGAAAAAGGCTTGGTGAGTTTGAAACAGTTGCTGCTACTAAAGGATGCATGGCAATGCTTCATAAATGCATGCCGCCTAAATTGAAGGATCTTGGATGCTTTACCATACCTTGTGCGATAGGAAACCACTACAAAGGAAAGTCCCTATGTGACCTTGGAGCAAGCATAAACTTAATGCCTATATCTATCTTCCAAAAGCTTAGAATAGGAAGGGCAAAACCTACAACAGTGATGCTCCAATTAGCGGATAGATCATATATGCAACCTGAAGAAAAAATCGAGGACATATTGGCAAGAGTAGATAAATTTATTTTTCCTGCTGAGTTTCTTGTTCTTGATTATGAAGCAGATGACAGTGCACTAATCATCTTGGGGAGACCTTTCCTAGTTACTGGATGCACTCTCACAGATGTCGAAAAAGGAGAGTTGACAATGAGGGTTAATGACCAACAAGTCAAACTCAATGCTTTTCATAATTTGACAAGACATAATAATCCAGAAGAGTGCAAAGTTATCCACAACACAGATGTAGACAGCAAAATATCCTGTCTCAGCAACCATTACCTAGGCAATAAGCTCAGCAGTAAAACGTATGCTTGTTATGGCAGAATATTTGGCAGTAAGATTAAGCCAGAGGTAGAGGAATCCAATAGGACAACACGCTTTCCAGAAATATTCAGGTCCAAATGGTCAGAACCACATGGTGCAGTAAAGATCAAATCAAAAAGGGATGGGAATGAATCCAAAGAGAAGAGCCAACATTTGAAGCATTATTCTGGCCAACAAGAGACAATCACCTTAGGAGATGCACTTGCATGCACTCCTCCCGTGACATAATCTCTTTCCCTTATTTTTATTATACTTTAGGATTTGTTTATAGTTAATTTTTTTATGTTTGTTATTTATTTAATTGTTTTTATTGTTGATTTTTTTAGGACAATAAGTAAGGATGAAAGTGAAGAAATTTATAGTAGGAGATTTGCTTCTGTGGCAGTAAATAGTGTCAGGGTCGCAACAGTCTCAACGAGCAGAACAGTCTAACGGCTAGTCTACTGAAATTTCCGTCGCGGTAGTAAAAGTAAACGATAGTAAAAGCTAACGACAGTAAAGGCTAACGGCTAGTTGATTCAAATGGCTACAAGGCTGAGGCCTTTATAAGCAACCTCTCCCTCTTAAACTATTCACTCTGTATTCTTGATTTTTTAGAATTATTTACTCAATCTCTCTTTTTCTGTATTCTTTGAAATCTCAAGCTCTCTTAACTCTTTTAGAAACTCTTCAAGATCATCTCCAAGATACTCAACTCTCCACTATTTATACATGGCTACTTATAACCGATTCGCATCTGCCATTATCGAAGACCGTTTCAACAGGTCTTTTATTGTTAGAAAATTGTGGGAAGAGCAAGGATCCAACACTTTGATGAAGAGAATTACGACATCGAGCATTACTTGTTTAACAAGATAAAATACCAAGAATGACAAATCTTTTGCCTACAACCTACCCAAGCCAATGACACAATCGTACGAGAATTCTATGCTCATGGGCCGAGCAAGGACTCTCTGACGTCCACTGCCGAGGCAGGCCGATCTGACTTGATGTCGAGATAATAAATCTACTCTACGGCCTAACCCCTGATAGTGATGACCATGCTGTATTCATGGAGGACATCACCAATGAAGATTATGAGCTGATCAAGGACGACCTTTGCTACGACAAAACTCATTGGGAAACCGGTGCCCATAGAGGATCAGTAGAAAGGCAGAGTCTTAGGCCCGAGGCCAAGCTTTGGAATACTTTCGTCAAAAGACGCCTCATCCCAACTTCCCACAACAACACGGTAGACCGAAGAAGATTGATGCTCATTCAATCAGTCATCAACAAACGGAGCATCAACGTTGGAGAGATAATTTTAAGAGAAATCTACAAGTGCGCTAAGAAGGATAAAAGACCCTTATATTTTCCTTGTTTAATTACGGGTATTTGCAATGCTACATGTGTACCAATGGCAGACACGGATAAATTCACCGCCCAAAGGCGTGGATAGACTAGGGAATTCTGCCATAAAATCATGCAAATCACACAGGTAGAGCCAGTTCACGATAGACATACCTGACGCTGCCGATAACACTATCGTAGCAGACCCCTACCAGGAGATACTTTAGAGGATGAAAACTATGGATCTTCAACAGCAAAGGTACATGGAGTACCAGAGGTACTTCAACAACACACTAGCCCAGATGATGCTTCATAATTTTCCCAGCCAAGGGGTACAGTTTCCAAAATTCTCCATCAATATGTTTGTCACAGCTGCACCCTACACAGAGACGACTCCAGCTCCAGGAGGACCACGACCATTCTTCCCTACTGGACCAAAGCAACCATTTTATGCTTTTGGCCCATCACAGCCAACAGAGACTATCGCAGCAGCATCTACCAGACGACAACCATCAAAGAGGAGAGCAGTCTTCAGCACTCCACCAAGATCCCCCATCATCATGGGTAGTCTATCGGCAGAGATATATGCCTATGTACATCAAAGTTCAACCGCTACCAGGTCAAGTATTCACCATGCTTGGGCAGATGCAATGAATGAAGGCGAGACAAATATTATGGCCACTGAGGAAATTGTCGAGGAAGAAGAAGGAGAAGAAATGGATGCTCCAATGCAACGAACACCACCACTCAGCCATCACCATCACCAAAAATGAAGCATTCAACAGCAAGGCCACGAAAATTGAACGTCGACAGTAGTTCTTCGGAGTCTCTTTAATTTTTACATGTTCATGCTGTTTTTATATATTTTTACTTGTTATATTTTCTTATTTTGTTTCCTACTACGTGCCATTAATATAAGCATTGAAGACAATGCTTGGTTTGAGTTTGAGGGTGTAAATCCATTGCCGAGGCAATTCACCGCCGCGTCCTTGCCATGAAATAAAGTATTTAAGTGGTTTTCAAAATTTTTTTATGTCCACCACCTTACTTGAAATATTGTCCATACTTTTGCACTGAATCTTCAACAATATTGCCTTAGTTTATTCTTTTAAGGTTATAGAATTCTTTCTCTTACCATGGTTAGGTCCTGTTTAGAAGGCTTAACTTTAGGATTCTTAAGGAAGAAAACTTAGAAGCTTGCTATAAGATTGATCCTAAAAGCACTTTTGGGACTTGTTGGATTATAGGAATTCTTTTAATGAACTTAGGTGATAAAGACTTAGATTTTTGGAAATATGACTAGAGGTTCCTATCACCGGCTCTAAGAATCACTCTTCTTCGTGCTAGAGGTGCCCAAAATTGGCTCTAGTATGCTAAAAAGAATATCAAAAGAAAGAAGGAAATTTTGATGAGAAAACACAATCCCTAAGGTGCCCGAAATTGACTCAAGAATTTGTTATTTTAAGAAGAGTACATTATATCCAAGTCAATTTGTCTTGAACTTAGAGTTTGTCTAAGAAAGCCTTTAATCAAACTTGTCCATAAAAAACACACACACTCACAAAATCTTATAGTTTGTTTCTAGGTAAACCCTTGGGTAACTGAAAGGTTAAGGCTTAAGAATAGACATAGTTATAGTGGGGAGAATAGATGAAAATATAAGACCAGGAGAGAGTGAGGTTTGGCAAATTGATGGTTTGCATTGCTTGAGGACAAGCAATAGTTCGAGTTTGGGGGTGTGATAAGTGCTCAATTCACTATCACTTTTTATACCTTTCATGGACAATAATCACTCAATCTACACCTACTTGGACTAATGCATGTACTCAATATGAGATATTTAGATATTCTGCTTTTGTAGGAATATCTATTAAAGGAATATCTATTGCCACGACAGCAAATAAGGCCGAGGCAGGACCTGATACCGAGGCAGCAACTGAAGGATAAATAGCGATATTGTAGGCAAGCTAAAGAGAAAAATGAGGTGAACGTTTCCTGATAAACAACACAAGATTCGGAGCTGGGAGGCGCGTAGAAAGCCCAAGTTAAACGCCACGCGATATTGTAGGCAGTGTTGTGTGATTGTATTGGACAAAAACTAGTCAATTGAATACACTATACAACACAACTGGATCCTGGTCACTTTCTTTACTCTGTTTATTCTTTTTTTATTTAGTTTTCTTTATTCAAGTTATTTAGTTCACTCAAACCCAAATTACCTGTGTTTTTATTTTATTCCTTTTACAAAGCAAGAAGACAAAAAAAGGCATATTGAGTTGATCAATTCCTATGGAGACGATATCTGATAATACATATCACTTTTATTACTTGCGACGTGTTCACTTGCATAATTTGCACACTTTTGACACGCAACAGGGTCCATCGAGCCTAACAATTGGTATTAGATTCAGGCTAAATTGAGGTTATTTGACAAGCTCGACTAATATCGAAACAAACAACGATCCATGGCGCAATCCATCAATAAGTCACCATTGTTTGACGGGACCAACTATGCTTATTAGAATACAAGGATGGTGTACTTAATTAAAGCTAAAGATTATAAGCTTTGAGAAATAGTTTTAGACGGTCCTTATATTCCACAAAGAAGAAAGGCAGAATATAATGTAAAAGATCGAAAAAAGATAGAGCTAAATTGCAAGTCTTTGCATATTCTCTTTTATGCATTTAGACTCAATATATATGAGAAGATATCTTCTTGTGAAGATGACAAGTAAGTTTGAGGTAATCTAGAAATTACATACGAGGAGAAAACTAACATAAATGAGACCAAGATTGGACTTCTCAACCTAGAGTATGAAAACTTCAAGATAAATATGGAAGAAGACATCACAAAGATGTTCAATTGATTCTCCACCATCACCAATGAACTTAAAGGCTATGGAAAAATCATTCTAGAAGAAAAATTTGTTTGAAAGTTTATATACTCCTCTCCCTAGTCATGGGACTAAAAAAAACTGTCATTATTGAAGCCAAGAATCTCAAGATTTTCAAGCTTGATAAAATCACGGATTCACTCCTCACACATGAAATTATGAAGAAAGAAATAGAATATGAGAAGAATAAGAGAGATAAGAAGGATGGGAAGAAGAAGGTTCTTGAGCTTGGTGTAAATGTCAACACCATTGCTCTCAAATTTTCCAAGTAAAATCATCAAGAAGATTCAAGCAAGGAGGATAGTAAAAGAGATAAAGAGATAACCCAACTCTTCATAGAATTTGCTCGATTCATGAAGAATGACACGATAAAATCTTCAAAGCATATTGTGATGTACATTCCCTTTAATTTGTCCAAAAATTTTACTCGTTTTTCGTATATTTGTAAGTAAAAATTATTGTCTCTTTATTATAATTTATTTATGTTTTTTTTAATTTTGAAAAAATAAATTTTTAACTTTAATCCTTATTTTTTATATCTCAAACCTTAAACTTTATATCCTAAAAAATACACTCTACCTTTAGTTTCTTAATCTCTAACCATAATCTCTAACCTTGAACTCTAACTCTAACCCTTAAATCCTCTAATTTAAAGCAAAAATACGAATGAAAACACGAAAAAAAACAGAAGATTTATGCCTTAGAGACCAGATTTAATGGTGGGAATTTAGATGTATCCACGTGTCACAAATTGGGAGTACCCCATCTTAATAAACTTATAATATCAAAAATAAAAATAAAAATTGGGTTTATTTTTTCCATTTTCAAACAAACATATTCATCTAACATGTTGCGTTGTTTCCATCTATTTTCTCATTGTTGGAAAGCAGCCTAATCCAAGTCTTAGCCACAAATTTCAATTGTGGTGGAGATTTAGTCCGTTTGGTCGATCAATTAAAGCAATTTGATTGGCTCATAAACAAAGATTATAGTTATTTGGTTTAATCATATAGTTGGAATCTAAACTATACATTTTGTATCGAGTTTGTTTTTTAAAATAAATTAAGATATTTCCCCTTAAGCTAAAAATTATTATCTCATTTGTCTTATAAGTTGATCTCCATTAAAAAAACTTTTATGTCCATCAGAAAGTGTTACGTGTTACTTTGTTAATAAAAATATAAAATGATTTAAATAAAATGGTAAATTACACATTAAGTTTGCTAATTTTTTTTTATTCATTTTAATCTTTGAAAATTGTTATTTAACCTAAATTTGACCTTATTCTTTTTATTTTTATAATTTACTCTAATATTTTTAATATAATGATATCTTTGTTAATTATAATCCTTAAAAATCTATTTAATTTAAAATTCAGCCCTATTTTTCTATTTATTCCAAAATCCTAAATATGGGTAATATTTGTTAATTATAATCCAAAATCGATCATCCAAGCAATCAAAGTCATGGCATCCACTTCCAGAAAATGTATGTGCAAGTCTCAATCCATCAAAAAGACACCCTTCTTCAATGGAGATAATTACCCTTATTGGAAGAATAGGATGAGATTATTTATAAACTCCTATGATTATGTCCTTCGGGATATAATCGAAGATGACCCATCCATTTTGATAAAACAAGAAGGTGTAAATCCTAAAGACAATAAGCGAAATGACGGTAGAAGAGAGAAAAAGAATATCAACAAACGACAAGGCATTGCACATATTATTTTGTGCACTTGGCCCCAACATCTACTCAAAGATGTCATCTTGCAAGAATGCTATGGAAGAATGAGATTCTCTAAAGACTATGTATGAAGGCACAAATGGCGTTAAGGAAATCAAGATCGGCCTTCTAAATCTTAACTACGAGAATTTCAAGATGGAACCGAATAAAGACATCACCAATATATTTCATAGATTCTCCGTAATCATAAACGAGTTCAAAGGATTTAGTGAAATCATTCTAGAGAAGAAACTAGTTCGGAAGCTCATCTACTATCTTACCGAGTCTTGGTATAGCAAAAGAGTCACTATCATAGAAGCTAAGAACTTAAAGACCTTAAAGATCGACGCTCTTATGGGATCACTTCTCGACCACGAGATTATGATCAAAGGAAGAAAAGAAGAAAATAAGAAACATGAGAAGAAGATGGAGAAGAAAATGGTGGAAGTAAGAAGATAAGAGATTGCCCTCAAGGCTTCTTTACCTCAAGAGGTGGGCAATACAAGTGAAGAACAAGAGTTAGAATTGACTATGGTAGCCAAACGATTCACCCGGCTAATGAGGTCAAGTAGAAATAGAAAATTTCAAAGAAAGAATGACTTCAAAGGGAGGAGCAAAGAAGAATAAAGAGACCAACTTATTTGTTATGAGTGAAAGAAGTTGGGTCATATAAAAACCAATTGCCCTCAATACAAAAGAAAGGGTTCGAGAAAAAAAACACAAGACTCATATTGCTACTTGGAGTGATGAGGAATCATCATCGGATGAACATGAAGTAACCAACTTGTGTCTCATGGCTCTTGACAATGAGCCAAAGATAACCCTTGAATCCTCTTAAAATGACTTTAGTTATAATGAATTGTATTATGCATATGAAGAATTAGAAGATGCATATAATGATTTACTTGTAGAATATAAGGAATCCATTAAAAAGAAAAAAGATTCGTTTAGAATTGAGAAATGAAAATTATTACTTAACTAGAACTAACATAGATTTATAAAGTAAGTTAACAAATAAATGCATGAGAAATTTGATGAATTAGAAAAGAAAAATCTTTGCATGCATAATTTACTTTCTAAAGTAAAAGAAGATAATCAAAAGAAAATTGGTGACTTAAAAGGCTCCTTAGGCAATATTAGTTCAAATAATTATTTTAAAGGTGAATCCTCCAGAATTAATCATGTTAGGAAGATCTTCAGAAACTATAGAAATGGAAGATTCCCTAGGAACATTAAGGGTAAAATGATTAGGAGCATATTGATACCTAAAAATGTAATTGCTTCTAATGATATTTCAGCTACATGGATTCCTAAAGGAACCAAGTTGTTGGGAACTAACTCATATGGACCCCAAACAAGTTTGAGTACCAAAAGCCAAAACGTGATTACATGTTTATAGTGTGAGAATTTCTATAAGGCCAAAGCTTCAAGTCCAATTATATGACACCTTGATATTTGATGCTCAAGGAGAATGACCTGAGACAAAAGAAGATTAAAGAAACTAGAGCTTAATGATGTTGGAGTGGTAACATTTGATGAAAACTCCAAATAAAAATTGAAAATATGAGCTCTATTGATATTTATCCTTTTACTTATATTGAATATATCTTATTTGTCAATGGTCTAAAGCATGATTTTGGTTAAGCATTAGTTCTTGCATGAAAAATGTTTCTATGTCTTTCTTGTTGATATTTCTTACATGTTAATTGACATTGAATCTATGAAATTTAATGCTCGTTGATCAAAAGAGAGTAAATATACATATGGTGCATTTTAATCATGACATTTGATCATAAACATGTATTTAAGAGATTTAGAAGCTCATTTCTAGGACTTTAGAATCCTTACTGTAGAACTACTGTTTTGATATAATAATTGAAAAATAATTTTGAACTAATTTGAAAAGATTTCAAAAATGGTTCTTACATCCAAACAACTTAAAAATATATTTAAAAGGTTTTTTGAGAGATTTTAAATGCGTTTTTAATAATTTAAAGAAACCAAAGAAGTGATTTTAACCTAGAAGTTTTGATATACCTCTCAAGTGTTTCGATAAAGCCATGCTTTTCAAAGGAAAAATTGCATAAATGTTTCGATACAGTCTTGAACCATTTCGATACCTTTTTGACACTATGAATCTTAGTTCCGATACCCGTTTCGATACACCCCCAACAGCTAGGAGCAGTATCAAAACGGCTAAGGCCTATTTCGATACCATGAGCTAAGGGTTTCAATACACCTTATAGATGTTTCGATATCAGTTCTTAAATGCAGGTTCAACGGCTATTTCCCAAAGTAGCTGTATCGAAATAACTTCCAGGCGTTTCGATACCACCTGTACCATAAGCAAAAAATAAGCCTTGAAATCAGTTCCCAACGGTTACAAAACATATCCAACGGCTATATTATGATTGGAGAAGATAAAAAGAAGTCTCAAGCATCAAGAGAAGACCAATGCTTATATTGTAACAACATTATGATCAAGAAATGTCTTACAGCATAATTCTCATCTTTGGGTAGACAAAACACTTGTAAGCTTAATGTTTATGTATGCTCAAGTTTCTTAGGATTGGGTGAGATCTTAGTTGCAAACAATTAACCTTATTAGAAGGATTATCAAAGTTTGTTTAGTTTATCTCTTTGTTGAGAGGATTTCCAAAGTTCGGGTTGTGAACTTTGGATGCTTGATTCGAGTTTGAATCAAGGTTTGTAAGGTTCCTCAAAAGGAAGAGATTCTTAGTGAATTTGGGAAATCATTAGTGGGAAGCTAAGGTAGTGGACGTAGGACTTGGGTTAGAAGTTCGAACCACTCTAAAATCCTTGTGTTCATTATCTATTTTCATTGCTTTCACAACTAACACCCAAATTGTCACTTCATCACTTGGCAAGGTTTAATCGGTTATCCATCGAGCCCTTCAAGCTCAACACTTACCTATAGAGCCTAGCTAATTGGTATTGAAAAAGGAGGAAAAATTTTGAAACCCTCTCATAGAACTCTCATCTAGAACATTTCTGGGCAAGCTAGTATTGAAACGCCCTAAAAGTGCTTCGGTACACCCTAGTTCCGATATAGGTAAAGGTTGTTTTGATACAACACCGTATCGAAATAAATTTCTCGCGTTCTGTTAACCAAGTATTGATACCACTTTATGAGGTTTCGAAACGCGCAGCTACAAAAGTTTTTAAAGGTCTTAAAACTTCTAATTTAACCTAAATTAAAACACTTCCTTCTTTGCCTCAAAACCCTAGCAGTTTTCACTATAAATAAAACCCTCATTCTCCTAATTTCATCATACAAAAACAAAGTTTTCTTGAGGTCTTTTCATCAAAAGATCAAGGCTAAGGCAATACTCAAATCTTGTGCTTAAAAAACCTCAATATCTTCCTAATCCATACTCAATGTATTTTTTGAATTTTTTATTTTCGTTTATTTTTAGATTGTTAAAATTCAATATTTATATAGATTATACTTGTTTTATGTATTGATTTTTAAAATCCCACAAAAGTTTTTCAAAAATTAATATTTTTTTATTCTAATATAAAATCTTTTGTCCGTATTTGTGGTTCATTGTTTTTCATTTTTTTAACAATTTTTTTAAACTTTGTTTTAAATTTTAAAATCCTTGTGTTATTGATTTATAAGATTGAATAAGTTTATCTAAGCATATACGTTTTTCAAGTGCCTAATTAATTCTGATTTTGCCTATCTAGTACAACGACACCTAAGAAACGTCAACGTAATAAGGCTGGAAGTTCAATGGCTATCGAAGAGGAGGCCACTTGTCCGAACCTAACCTACATATACCAAAAATCTTTTCCGAAACATGCTTCCAACGAGAGCTTTCATCAATATCGCAACCACAAGCTTAAGAAGGAGCACTGTTTCGATATTAATTTCATGGATTCAGATAAGTTCCAATTTTTCTATATTCACCTCTTCTAACTTTGTAAGTTCATGAAGTTTTTATCCTTCTCGATATCTTTTTCCCACCCTTGTTGTTATTTTCTATGCTAATGCTATTTGTAATATTTCCAAGGATAAATCATAAGTTGTGGATTTAGAATCCTTTTTCATGGGGCGTCGATTTTGTGTCGACGTAAAACTTATTTATGAAGCATTTGGGTTTGAAAATTCAGGAATAGAAGATAAAAATTCTCTTTTCCATAATCTCATTGGATCCATCATCAACCTAGATGTCCATGATCAATTTCTACAATTGATCATCTCTTAGTGGATTTTTCCCTAAAATGGCAAGTACTCGTGGATCTAACATGTTGATAGCTTTTTTCTTACTTACTTTCTCCATGGGAAACATCCCAATCTATACAAGATCATGTTTGCGGAGCTAGTGTGGCAAGTTCAAAACCGTCACACCAAGCAATGTCTATCCTTCTCTTATGCTTGTATTTTAAGCTCATTATTTTTGCATTTAGAGATAGATCGGTCATATGATCTTTCGAAAATGGTGAAGGAATCAATAGGTGAGACCTCACTTAATTTCTTTTCTCACCGATCTGTTTGTAGGCATCAACAAACGATTCGACAACCTCCATGATCAGCTTGGTGCTTTGACAACTCGTGTGACGGAACTTGAAGCCTTACACCTTTCCATGAGTATATCTTTCGGAGCCTTTCATGATGAATGGCGTAAGTCATGTGCCTCCCAAGATGATGATAGTGATGAGGAAGATGGTGGTGAAGAATAGCTCGCTTGATTTTTTAGGTTCTTGCTTTGGCTCTTAGGAAACCTAATTATAGCTATTAGGATTAGTATTTTATCTTTAAGACTTAAGCATTTTCATTTCATGACATGTTTTAAGATTTAAAACCTTATGCACAATTACTTTATGGTTTAAGTACTATGCTTTGAAATTATGTTGGATTTTTTTTTTAAGTTTAATGTTATGGATTATGAAATTTAAATTTTATATCTTGCTTGAATGCTTAATTCTCTCTACATGCCTTTATATATTTGATTTTGATTTAACAAAAAGTGGAGAAGTTTTTAAAACAATTTTTTTCAAACCTATGCAAACATTTAGGGGGAGTTTTACTTAAAAAATTCTTTTGGTTTTGTTATATAAAAGTGAAAGAGATTGTATAACCAAATTTGATTTTAATATAACAAAGAAGATAAAGGACTAATTTGAAATAAATTTTAAAGTTCTTATTCTAATTAAAAAGTCAAACAATGTTTTTAAGTCAAACAAAAAATAAATATATTTTTCTAAGTTAATTTCTAAGCCAAACTTGTATTTTTGTTATATGAGATTCCAATACATATCAATTTTTCATTTTTTTTATTTTGCTTCTTCTTTCTTTTTTCATCTATCTTCTCTTTTTATTAATAATATATTAGAACAATAATACTAAAAATAATAAAATCCGATAAAAAATGAGTGATTACAATTTCCCCTATTTACTTAATCTAAGATTAAAAAAAGCATTTATTTTTTTCTTATTTCTCCGTCTTTGACTTTAGAAATCACATGTTCTTCTGGAACTCTCTGTTATTCTTTGGCCAATTCTTAAAATTTCGATCTTCAAAAAGAAAGATCCATTGCAGAAGATAAAATCTTCAAATCAGAAATTCAAGGTCGCAAGTTCTTCCTATATAAAATTATTCTCTATTCTTCTGAATTACTTCTTAAAAAGCAAATTCTCTTTGGTAAAGTCTTTGGGTTGCAAGTTCTTCCTATATAGAACTCTTCGCCTTTGACATTGACATTTTGCTCCTGATCTTACCGCTTCCTTATCTAATGCTTTAGAATCACGTGTTCTTTTGGAACTCTTCATTTTTCCTCGGCTGAATCATTAGGCATGTAAGTCCTTCCTATATAGAACTTCTTCACTTTCTGGTCCTAGAGCTATAGGTCTCTCCTACATAGAACCTTTAACTTTGAGACAATAATGAAGATAGGGGTACTTCATATATAGAATTCCTTGTCTTCAACGTTGTAGGTTTCTCTTATATAAAACCTTTCGTGTCCTGAAAGAATCTTGCAAAATAAAAGTTCCTCCTACAGAGAACTCTTATTTTGGATCCGGAGTTAGGGTTTCTCCTATATGAAACCTTTAATCTAAAGTCTCAAGTTACGAGCCCCTCCTATATGGAACCTTTAATCTAAGAGGAAAAAATCAAGACGAGATCCCTCTTATATGAAACTGATTGTTATCAGTGTTGTTGGTTTCTCCTATATAAAACCGTCACGTCATGAATGGACTCTCCACTGGTAGCTCATCCTATATAGAACTATAAGTCTTTGTTCTGGTGTGTGCAAGTTCTTTCTATATAGAAAAGCTGCGAATTCTCTTTCTATGGAATTTCAAACATGTCGGAACCTTCACCTTCAAGCCTGTCGAGACTCACACCAAATGACTACTAATTTCTTTATTTGAAAATATCTGGTCGGGACTCACGCCAAGTGACTCCAAAATTTTCTTAATCTGGAAATATTTTGGTATCTGGATTTCCCTAGTGCCTTGATTTCTAGGGCATGTTAGTCTTGGCTCTCGGTCTTCTCTCTATCTTTCGTTTTAGTGACAATAATCCTATCTCACTGTCGGGTTCAAACTCCCTTGCTCAGTTTTTTTCTTTATTTTTCTTTTTTCTTTCAATTTTTTTATTTTTTTCATTTTTCATTTATTCATTTATTTCTTTTTTTTACCTAAGGTGATGACCTATTTTTGTCCGTCTAGTCATCAAAGGCGATGGCCTGAAAATCTAAAACTTTTGATCTTTGGTGACATCTCTGGTCAATCTCGGTTTGATCTTTGTTTTTTTTCATTTAGTTGACAATGATACCCCAACTTATATTATGCTTCTTTTGTAATAGAATCTCATTTGAATCGGTACGACAAATATTCGGACATCATTGTGTCCTGGTTTATTTCTGTTCTAGTCAAGGTACCTCAATGGAGGTTTAGTCTCTGTCTTCTTTAATTCATGAAAAATGATTTTATTTGCATGTATTTCAAATGCAAGAAATTTAAAAATGTATGTGATTTTAATGTGTATTGCAAAACAATTTAAGAAAAAGTTTGCCCTCCTAGATATCAAATGCAATAGCATATTTACCCTAATAAAACATATATTTAAAGGATCCTCGACTATTTCGGGGATATAAGAAAATGTATAATGTTTTATGGACCAAGGAACAATTCATTTTCCTAGAGGCTACACTTTTTCCTGTGGTTCTCTTTATTTCACTCTACCCCATGTTTCCCATATTTGAGTGTCGATCAAGAACTTTGGAGTTCGACTTTCCTTGAATAAAGGTTAACCTTTAGGCGGAGTGTGGTCTGAAGACCATCTTATTTAATTTGAACATTCAGAATCATCAGACTAGTCTTGTAAGATCTTTTAAATTCTGAATCAACTATCAGTGTGAAAGTGTTTCTTTTATTATTATTATGAATTTTCTCTAGGAAAATCAATTCATCACAATCTTTTGTCTCGACGATATTGATGGGGGAAACAAAAATACCTCGAATTACTCAACATATGATTTAAAAATATTACCATCACTCATGAAGATAAGACTTCAGCTGAGTATCTCAAGATTGTCACACTCTTATCCAAGTTTGCCTATTACAAGGCCCCAAATATTGGAGTGTTTTTTTGTTATACAACTCTTCCTCATTTTCTTCATTTCATTCAATTTTATTTTATTTCATTTTTGTCTTTTTCTGACAAGTCTTGTTTACTCACTGCCTTTTTAACGGTTTCCCAATCCTCATATTTAATCATTTTGACATTGTGTTGCTCATCTAGTAAAGTAAAGGAATGTCATTCAACGTCTCATTCACAAAAGTCTTGAGAAGGTCTTTAGGGGGTAAGGATTTGAGGTTGAGTCTCGCCTCAATGATCTTGAACAACAAGTGCCTGAGAAAAGCTTTTCTTGAAATGGGACTGCCCATCGTCTAAACACTTATTATGTTCCCCTATTAGACTAAGTAGACTAGCAAAAACTTTCATTTATAATATCCCCGTAACATTCAGTCTCCTCTGAACATACAACACTTTAGAGTTGGTCTTTAAGATTGGAGTAGAGATATTATCGCATTTAAAATTCAAGGACATGGGTGTGTAAGGATATGTATATGTGTATATTTAAAAAATGTTTGTTATATGAACATGAGAGATAAAGAGTTATCCCTTAAAACCATTTTTTTATGGAATAAAATGTTCAAATAATTTAAGGAATGCAAAACCATTTGTCGAAAAAACATAATTTCAAAATGTCTTTACAGGCTTAAAGTAGTAAATCTAACTTTGTTTAAGAGAATGAAAAGGCGCGAAATTTTAGGTTAAGCATTTAACCGATAAGCTAGCCACCCTTAGAATTCATTTCCACAATTGATCTTTAAACCTTAGTATATCGGTTTTAAGCAAACTATGAACCTTGTTTTTTAATGCTCCACACTCCTTATTCGTATGGCACGTACCTCCCTTGGTAGTCACATACTGCATTGACTTCGTAACCAGCCAGATATGGAGTTTTTGGTCTGGATTGTATGAGGGTTAGTAACTCTTCCTCGATAATAATCGGGAATAGCTTGATGTTGTTATGGTAATAGGATGAAGCACCTTTTTAGGCCTAGTATACCATGGAGGGGGTCGTAAGAACAACTATGAGATTGATTGCTTGGGAAAGTGCTTCTCTCTTGTACATGAGCTACCTCATCGTCTCGAGGGGCCGCACTATGGGGATTCTGGATTTTCCCTATTCTAATTGTATCTTCAATGCGTTCACCCATAATAACCAAGTTTGAGAAACTAGTAGCAGGGTGACTCACTAGAAGGTCGTACAATACCCCTCTCAATGTATCAACGATCATAGGAGTGATTTCATTCTTACTAACCTGAGATAGGACCTGGGATGCCATGTATCGACACCTTTGTGCATAATAATGAAAGCTCTCACCTAGGGCTGTAAACAAACCAAACATTCAGTGAACTGTTCGTGAATTGTTTGACGAAAAGTTCGTTTATATATTAAACGAACGAACATGAACAAGATTTTTCGTTTGTTTAATTAAACGAATGAACACGAACAAAGGGCTCATTCGTTCATTTATGTTCGTGAACGTTCGGTAATCCGTTTGTTTATGTTCTTTCATTTATGTTCGTTTATGATCATTCGTTTATGTTCATTTAAATTTATTCACATATGTCTAAGGGTGAGTATTAGATAAAGTCAAGTCGAGTAAAAAAAAAATTGAGTTATTCGAGTCGAGAAGCCTTATTTTATGACTCGTTAAAAACTTTTTTTAAGTTAAGGGTGTTCATTGTTCTGTTAAAACGAGATAACCCGATCAAACCAAATAAAAGTGGTTAATCAGTTAAATTTTAGATTTCGTCTAATAATTAAAAATTTTTAATTTTAATTATCAATTAATTCGATTTAAAATCAGTTAATTAGATGAATTAATCGATTTAACATAAAATATTATATATTTATGAATTAATCAGTTCATTTGTTCGGTTAAATTTAAATGAAAGAACATGAACACAGCTTCGTTCGTGTTCATTTAGTTCGTTTATAGCCCTACTCTCACCCGATTTTTGCTCTAAGCTTTGAAGCATCAATCTGGTCAAAACTATATCGGTCACTTACTTGTACTGATTAAAAAAGGCTTTAGAAAGATTTTTCCAAGTCATGATGTCGGTCTAGCTTAACTGGGTGTACCAATTAATTGTTGGTCTCATTAAACTGTCTTAGAAATAGTGTATGAGGAGATTTTCGTTTATTAAGAAATGGGTCATCTTCCAGCAATACATCGTTATGTGTGTCAAGGGACACGAGGTTTCATCATATTTTTCAAAGTCCGGGGTTCTGAATTTTGGAGGCAGGACAAGATCGGATACCAAACTCAGCTTGTTGGAGTTATCTCCTAATTTTTCAGGGCTTACATAGCTCTAAATATCTCTTCTTCAGAGCGGAATCATTCTTCCCATTTCTTATCGGTTTCATTTTTGATTCTGTCAATGAGGTTCAGATTCAAGACCCCTTCATCGTAAAATTGATCGACATCTATCAATTGTTTTTTCATGCCCTAGCTTGTTGGCTAACGAATGTCCCCACGGTATCTGTACAAACTCCCCTGACCATATTCGTCATAATCAAATGATATTCAACCTTTTCTTTTCCTCGATTCTTGCCTAACAGTTTAGTTAACTCAAACAAGATCAAAACTTGATACTGAGCAATCTGGACGTTGATATTCTGGGCTATATCATCTAGATGGGCTTCTAGATCTTTTTGCCCTTTTTCTAAGTTTTCTATATGGTTTTCCATTTGTTTCTTTCGCCAACGAGTGAGATGAAGGTGTTAAATACACCGTCACAATATGCAAATTATCAACATGATGTCTAAAATAATCACATGTATGTGTGATGCGGACGTCGTGATACAAAGATGCATGCAAAAAAGGTATTGATCCAAGCTGATAATCACCATACTAGATTACTTTCACGGGAAATAAAGGGTCTATTACAATATTAGGGTAAACTAGTCTTATACACGAGTACTAACTCTAATTCCTACTATCTGTGGACCTAAACAATACGACTGCTTCGGGATATTCTATCAAGAAGTACTTCGATCTTCTCGATTGACCCGATTACCTTTCTAACTCTCCTTTGAACCTTAGTCCCCTAAGATTTGAATGGTAGCGGTCTGTTTCACAGATCGTTTGAGCAACCTTACCCTGTTGGTTTTGCCTATAATGGTTTCTTCTCATTAATGCTTCTTCCAAAATTTTGAACTATTCCTAGTAATTCTGAATAATGACTTCGATCCTTGTGAAATGTGTTAGTAAGGTATTGACCTCTGGTTCTTCTTTTCTTAGTCTGAAAGAAACTTACCTTTGTTGATAATATTAGACATTTGTTCAATTTTGCTCTCTCCGTTTGACATCCTATATCTGGCTCAGACTCGAACGCCAAAAAATTGTATCAATTATGTAATTTGATAACCCATTTGATGGTTATGCTCTTCGTAGCTTTCTGTTACATCTCTCATTTCCATTTAGGGTTTACAATAGTCATTTTGATGTAGACTCAAATAAAATGCGTGGTTGTTACCTGCTCGTTCGACGGACTATTGTCTCAGGTTTTTCAGTAGTCTTCTAATTGGTGTATTTAATCAATGTTTTTGATCAGTTTCAAATGATGGGGACAAAGTTTTTAGATACCTCTGTTCCATGGTAAATATTTCTTTTATAGGGTAAACCACTTGAACCAATACCTTTTATGCAAAATGTGATGATGGATGCAAAAAAGGCAGAATAAAAACAAAGAGAAAACCAAGTTAGTACCAGACAAAAACAATAGACAAAATAATAATTTTTAGAAAATTAAATTGCGTAAAAGTAAGCAAAGAAGAATAGATCTAGATATCTCGTCTAGTTCACATAGGGTATCAGCATGAATCTAACGGAGTGGGTAATATAGTTCTCTATATGCAGTGTTGGTGCTAAAAGGTAGATCCGAATTATCCGAGCTATCCTCTACTAAGAGTAACAAGGCCCTTGATCATCACTCATTATTGGCTCATTTCAACCAATTGCAATTCTAGGGGACCCGTTCGCTTATTCCCATACGAAAGAACGATATCCTCATGAAAACAAAAGGTAGTGGAGCCCCCAAAGTACTTCGGACAAGGTCCATACAGGAGAACGACATCTCTATGAAAACCTTAGCTTTTTCTCCCACTTAAAAAGGATGGGTTCAGGTGTCATTTTTAAATACAGAAAAACAAAAGCACAAATTTAATTGAACATTAATTTAATCATCACTTTAGCCCGAAATCTCTAAATACTAGTAAGATGTTAATTAATTAAAAAGATAGACTCCCTTTTTGTTTAAAAACAATTTTTCCCCATCAGAGTCGTCATTTGTAGCAATGTAAAAAACAAGTTTCGCTAAAATTCTCTTTTTATTGCTCGGAAAACTATTTTGGTGTCATTTTGGAGAATGAATGTCTTTTGAACGGGGTTTTTTCGGTTTGAAAATGTACTTTTAGAAAATTGGAGTTATCACCAGACGTTTAGGTAGACTAGACACCGTAAAATTAGAGATTTGGAAAAATTGGGGTTTGAGATTCAGTTACGGATAAGGAAGGATTAACACCCCTACACTGTCCAAAAATTGATACTTTATTTAATTATTGATTTATTAATATTAACTTTTTTGAGCTAAAGTGATGATCGAATTAAAATTTAATTGCATTTGTTCATTTATATTAAAACACCTAAACTCGAAGGTAAGCGTCTGAACCACCATCACTATATTGGAGTTGAACTCACTTACGATAATATATTATAAAAATAATAAAAATAATAAAATCCGGTAAAGATGAATGATTACAGATACAATATCAAAAACTTAATGCATTATACTCAACTAAGTCCGCCAAAAATGAGGAAGGTTCCCATAACTTCCTCGCTACGTCCGCCAATCCGAAGTGGAATTCAACCCAAAGGATGAATAATTGTTCGAAGCTAAATAGCGTATCAGTACGACTTGAAGGCGTATCGATATAGGGAGACATATTGATACCTCATATAGGCGTATCGGTACTCGTTGGACAATCTGTCCAAAAATTAGTGTTTGAGTTTGTGGGTTCTATAATTCAGGGTAAAGGTTCCTTAAGGGTCCTAAGATGCAAAATAAATACTAAAACTGAGAAGCTGATAATTTAACCTCGTTTGTGTAATGATTGGCTAACTACTTGATAAATGTTAGGTGACTAAATGGTGATAAAAACCCATAGGACTTTGGTAGTTTATATATGTATTGTATGGTAGCTATAGGAACCTTTTTGTGTGCTAATAAGTTACCTAATGGTTGGATATTGTTTGATGGGATCTAGATACCCAATATAAAGTGTTGAAACACCTTGAAGACTACAAAATAAAGGATCTCGATACTTAGTGAACGTGGGCCCCATTTGAAGATGCTTGATGGATCATTCTAAGCATGGATGGAGGATCTCGATGCTTAGTGGACGCGGACCTCATCCATAAAGTATGGGATCTTGATGCTTAGTGGACATGGGTCTCACTATTATAGTATTATAATATATGAGATGTTGTGTGGACTCCCCTTTGATATATATATGTTGTGTGTGAGAATATACAAGTATGATTATCATGTGTTCAGACTGATGTGGTAGCGCCATTATTATCATTCTATGATTTCATTCATGTTATATTGCTTTATTTATGATATGTGCGATACTTGGTCGAGTGGCGGTGTATCCATTGAGCTTTTGTAGCTCAAAATTCAAATTGTGTTTTCGTGCGTAGATTTCTAGGTCGCAACATGGTTCGTAAGAGCACCATCAAGGTTTGGATTTTCAACATCGACTTTATATTTAGAGTACAATTCTATATGATTTGGGCTATGAACTTGTAGAACCCTATATGTATTTTGTAACTCTATTTTAAATTGAGCTTGAGTTGAATGTTTTTTAAATGATTGTATTATTTGGATCTCCTTTATACTCTTTTGAAATAATTTGACTTTATATCGATTTGATTAGAATAGACTTGTTTTGGATTTGGATGCATTAATGTGCTCTTGAAGAAAAATTTTATAACACGGGTTTTGAATCGCAGACCCAGTGTGATATTCGAGTCGAAGGTGTTAATTAGGATTCATGATTCACGATTTAGGTTTTATAGTTTAAGATTTAGGATTTGATTTTTAGTACTTACGATTCAAGGTTTGCTAAATAAATGTTTATTATAATTTTAAAATTTTAATAAAATTTTATTTATTATTTGTGGTTTAAGATTTATATTTTAGGGTTTATTAAATGAATCTTTATTATAATTTTAATATATTATAGATAATAATTTAATTAATATTTTGAGAATTAAAAAAATAAATCTATCATTATGTATAAAACTAAAAGAATATATATATATATATATATATTTTGATGTATGTGATTTGAAACACAAAATTGTGCTTGGTGTAGTGGTCAACTAATTGTTTGTTTCCCGTTAAGTTCTATTTTATTTTATTCTTTAACTCTAATATCATTACCGAATTAAATAATTAAATTATTTTTTAAAATAAAATTATGATTAAATTAAAATTATATATAAATAGCAGGGGTTAAGTTTATACTATTTTATTTTTAAATATCACATTATCCCTCAGTTAATTTTTAATGACAAATAATTATATTAAAATTATTTTAATAATTATATGATATATTTATTAAAATTAAAAATTTAATAATCATATTAATATTAATTCTATAATTAAATTGTCATTTGTAATTTACTCATTTTAAAACAAGCTTGGTTCCGATTAGACCCATGAACAAGTCTAATCGTGTAGAATCTAAATATTATCCACAAATTTGATATGTGGTTGAGATTTAGTCCAATTTAAGCAATTTGATTGGCTCTTAAATCAAGGTTATCGATTGTTTTACATATAAAGCAGGGATTTCTCTTTCAAACATCCTTAATTAGTAAAAGCAAAGGAAAGAAAGGAAAAGAGAACTCTCTTTTTTGCTACTTTGAAAATATAATCAATTTGAAGTGTCAAAGTTTAAATTATTATTTTAATTATTTTATAAATATTTGTATTTTAATATATAGTCCCTCGTATTTGATGACATTTCAATTTTATCACATTTGTAAAGTGGATGAAAATATATATATATAGTCATTTTTTTTGTAAAGCCGTATTCTATTTTTTAAAAGGCATAAAGGTAATTACATCCCTTAACGTTTATGATTTTTATCATTTTAGCCCTCATCTTCTTTTAGGATAAATTTAGCTTTTAACCTATATCTTTTTTGACAAATATCTCATTTTTTAACTAGTATAATAATTAGATAGTTAAAAAAATTAACGATAATGATATATCATATATATGTAGAATGACATTTAAGATATGAGAATGCTGAGTAGCCTTTTATTTTAGATTTAATTAATTTTTAATATTTTTATTTAAATTTTAATTGTTTTATATTTTATGTTAGAATAAAATTATATTTCACATGTATATATTTGTTATTATCGTAAAAATTTAACGAAAATGACATGATATATATGTAGAATGAAGTTAGATGTCATGTTATTTAAAATATATTATCACATACATATGACATGTCAATATCGTTAAATTTGTAACAGTCTAATCATTATGTTAGTTAAAAAATAAGTTATTTGTCAAAAACACATAGGTTAAGAGTTAAATTTATCCCAAAAAAAAGAATGAGGGCCAAAATAATAAAAATTATAAACGTTAAGGGTTAAAATTATCTTTATGTTTTTTTTTTTAAATTGTTAAGAGTAATAAATAATTTATATAAATTCATCAAACTAGTGTTTAAATTTTTAAATCATTTTTTATTTTTTTATTTTAAGATTATATAACAGGTTTAAAATTTGTGATTAACATCTACTATTAGTATGATAATAAAACACGAAGGATTAATTATTGGATTAACTCGAATGGATATCTTAAAACATAAAAAATTAAAATAAATTTTTGAATAGAAAATTAAAATATAAATTTATATAAAATTTAATACAAGCATTCGTATTCAAGTAACTGAAGTTATTGTGTGCATTGCACATGTAAAAAAAACTAATTTATTTAGGGTAAAGTGGAATGGATGTCATTTAATTATAGGTAAGGTTACATTTAGATTATTTAATTATAGAAAGTTACGTTTAGGTCACTTAATTATGGGTAAGGTTACATTTGGGTCATCCAATTAATAAAGGTTACATTTAGATCACTCAATTATATGTAAGTTTATATTTAGGTTACCCTTCATATTTAAAAAAAGTTTATCAATTCGTGTATTAGATTAGTTAATGATTTTAAATAAAATACTCTAATCTTAACAAATGTATACAAGTGTTTAGAAGAAAAACGATCAAATTGATGTACTGTTTAAAATATGAAGGGTAACTCAAACGTAACCTTACATATAATTGAGTGACCCAAATATAACATTCAATAATTGAGTGACCCAAATGTAACTTTACCCATAAATGAGTGACCTAAATATAACTTTCAATAATTAAGTGACCCAAATATAACTATACATATAATTGAGTGACTTTTGTTATAGTTACCCATTTATTTATAAAATCATGTGGATATTAATATAAACTTTTTTAAAATTTATTTTTAAATAGTAAATCAAGCTTTCAAAATGACTCAACAAGTTATCAAATTTAGAAACAATCCAAACAACTTTTTGTTTAGAAAATAAAATAAATCCCAAGAAAGCAAGAAAGAGTTTCTTTTATAAAATTAATCAGATTAATGAGTGGCTAAAATTTATTAGACTATTAATTATTTAAGTTAGGAATGTGTCCTTTTTTATTTAAAACTTTTATATGCTTTATTAATCTATTTTTTCTATTGAATATATTAAATCAAATGATAAATAAATTGGTATATTTTTATTAATTATTAAATTTGAGTTTTTCTATTTGTAAAAAATATCTGTTAGGAGATTCACATACCCAAATTAATTATGTAATGTAAGTTAATCCGAACTAATCATTATAAAGCCCTAAAAAACAAAGCAACCAAATTAAATATATATTTTTCTTAATTTTTCCTTTAATTATGTAAATATCACATATTTAACAAGTTTTATGATATTTTTTTATATTTAATTTGATATATTATGATTAGATTTAATTATTTAAATGTATAAATTATTATTATCCTACTGTGACATCATATTTAAAAAATTAAATTTATTCTAAATAATTTTAATTATTTAAGGTTTAAATCAAATTCCATGAAAAAATTTTAAACCATTATTCGTAATTTTGTAAAACTACTTAATTGGCTAATTGTAAAAAATTATTTTTATTTTCGTATATACTCATTATATCTCTATTGAAGTGTATACAATACATTAAGTACGAACCATCTTATCTTAGTGGTTAAGGGAATGGTTGTTGTTTTTAGAGATCATAGATTCGAACACCAGTAATGCCAACACAGTGATTGAACGATTAATGTCCAATGATTGAGAGTATACTCTAACACTGTAGCTGATTAAAAAAAACACGTTCACTTCGTTTAGAATTGTGTTAACTAATTAGTATATTCAATTTTAAAAAATTTAAAAATAAATGACACTTAGAGTTCTTTTACTATTATATTTAAATTTCCAAAATATACAATTATTTAAATAATGCTATTTTAAGTAATTTTTCTTATGTATTTTATATTCATATATCTATATATAAATATTAATGACACTTTTAAATCTAAGCTGTAATTTAAGGATGTCTGGCGTACTTAACCCATGTCTCATATCAAAATTGAGGTTTAATTGCTTATCTACAATAGATTGGATTCCAATAATCTATGGAAAAAATAATCCAGAGACAAAAATTGAATCATTTTTTAAAAAAAATATTAAAAAAATTATGGTCCGTTTGATCGTAATTTTTTTTGTCTTTTTTCTTTATTTTCAGTTTCAGTTTTTTTTAATTAGAAAATGTGTGAAGTTAAAAAGGATAAAAAATTGTTTTTGAAAAATGAAAATAATGAAAATGTGTTTGATATCTAGTTTTTAAAATAGAAATAGAAAAATAATTATTAAATAATTACAATAAAACATAGTTAGAAAAATATTAGTAACAATAAATAAAATTGAGTAAATAGATTAATATTTTAAAAAACTGAATTAGAATGATTCGTTAAAATAAATTTAATTAAAAAATCCTTTGTTTTCATATTTCACTTTTCTACAACATTTTCAAGGAAAACATTACCTTTATATTTTTCCAATTTTCACTTATTTTTGTTTCAATTTTCTAATTTTTCAACTACACACATTTTCTTCATTTTTTTTCCATTTTTTTAGAAAATGAAAATAAAAATATATTAAATTCTCTATAATCAAGCGAACCTTAATTACTTTTATTTCTTTTCTTTTCCCTCTTTTTACTATGAAACCTCCGAACTTCGAGAAATTATATCATAGGTAAGTTTTATCACGTCATTCACGTGACCAACCACTAAAAACCATCTATTTCATATTTTTTCCATGTCATATTTTCTTAAGTAAATCTTCACTTATATTTATTGTTAATTCATTTTAAAAATAGTTTTTCAAGTGAAGATTCACTTGAGAAAAAATATGACATACATGAAAAATTTGATGAGATAGATGATTTTTAGTAGTTAATTCCATGGAAACGTGGTGAAACTTACCCATGATATAATTTCTCCCGAACTTCCAAATATTTTTCCTATTAAAAAGATAAATTATTCTTTTAAGAGAAAGAAAAAGGATAATGTCACATTTGATACTTATACTTTGACAAAATGTATAATGTGACCCTCGTATTTTGATAAAAATATCCAATGTTGTACTTCAACTATTAATTTTTGTTTTATATAGCACCTATAAAATCTCATTAATTTTTTAATAGAAACCGTGTCTCGTTAAAAAGCCTTCTATTCTCTAAATAGAATAGAAATCCGGCCCGAGATAATAAAAGGGTAAAAGAGTAAACAACCTATATTAACAAAGCATAAATATTAAGGAGTTCAGTATATACAACATCCTTACGATAGAAACATCGTACGAATACAATACTTAATAATGATATTAATCAAGGTACTAAAATAATACACAAAATGATAGTTCAAGTATTATATTACACTTTTTGACAAAGTAACAAATTATATTCATAGTAAAAATTAATTTCATAAAATATAGATAATTTAAAATTATCAAATTATAATAAAATGATTAAATCCATCAAAGAACATACAATATAGGGACTTTCTATCCAATTTGACCTAACTAGGACTATAATAAAGTGAATTTAAGAGTATGTATCATCTTAATAACTTTGCTAGTGGAGTTTAGTACTAAACATTGAAATGTAATAATTTATTCATATATTAACCCTAAAATCATTATATATGTGTATATAATAAAGGTCATGCATACAAAGGTATTTGTCCATGCATGCATGTGCTATAATCAACACAATAGTTAGGTCAAATATTTCATCTCTAATGATAATTAGCAACAAATATTACTAGAAAAATACTTCTTAATTTTTCTCTATATAAACCCCATCTACCTTATTCTCCATCACACTCTCTCCATTTCTCTCCCTCTTATATAAAATTATTTCTTATATAATACATATTATTTCTATCTTTTTTTTTCAGAAAAAATATGGATAAAAATCCATGCAAATCTCAAGATGTTGAAGTGAGAAAAGGGCCATGGACAATGGAAGAAGATTTGATTCTCATCAACTATATTGCTAATCATGGTGAAGGTGTTTGGAATAATCTTGCTAAAGCTGCGGGTAAATATATGTGTGCGCGCGTGCGTATTTATAGACGGAAATCAAACTCATCGAAAGAATATGCATAGTGCTGCATCAATTTTTCATAGTAACCCTAATGAGAATAGAACAAATTGTTTTGCTAGGGTTGAAACGCACCGGGAAAAGTTGCCGGCTCCGATGGTTGAACTATCTTCGCCCGGACGTACGTCGAGGCAACATCACCCCAGAAGAACAACTCTTGATCATGGAACTGCACGCTAAGTGGGGAAATAGGTCAGTTCAAGTTATGATAATATATATATATATATGTATATAAGTATATTACCTGCTGATCTTCTTCACTTGTTGTCAATGGTGTGTGTTATGAGTTTGGTGTACAAAGATTTTGAATTTTGATTATGAGAAGAAGAGACTTGTGCACTTCTCTAGAGCCTATATACTTCTTGAGGATTCAGCAAAATGGGGTTTCATTTGTTTTCAACCACCCAAAAGATTTCTGTCACATGGCTTTTCTTATATTTTTGTGGTTGAAATAATTCCTTCACGGTTCTTGAATTTTTCATGGCTCTGATAATTTTTATTATTTTCTATTGAATTTTGATTATATATTTGTGTAGGAAAGGCTTCCATTTAGTGCCGAAATTATTCTACAATAATTTTACTTTAATCCGTGAATGCGTGTTTTAAAAGGTTAAATTGTTACGAAATAGTTATTGAATATTATAAATAAAAAATTATAATAATTAAAATAATTTAATGATTATTTTGGATCCGTCTAAATTTAATAACTAATTTATAATTTCTGAAAGATTAATGTTGTCACGTATTAATATTTTTTAAAAAATAACTGAATATCTAATAACTAATTAGGTATATAAAATCATTTTTGTGCCTAATAACTATAAAAGTAGTACAGCTAACATAACAGATTGGATATTTAAAAGGTTTCCATTTTAAGCTGAACCCTTCCCAATTGGGCACATGTTAAGGGCTTATTTTGGGAAGATACAGAAACACTTGAACTGGCTTCAAGTTGACATGAACCTTAATACATGGTTAGGTCTCCCTTTATTTGTTCTAGATTTACTATAATTCGGTTCGATTAAATTTCGAGTTTAAGTTATTGATTTATATTTTATATTCTAAATTTAATATAACCTTGAATATATATGTATATGTATATATATGCAGATGGTCAAAGATAGCTAAACATCTGCCTGGACGGACGGATAACGAAATAAAAAATTATTGGAGGACTCGGATCCAGAAACACATCAACAAGCAAGCAGAGATGTATTCTTCTCATGTCAATTACCCTGAATTACTTGACCATCAAGCAAGCACAAGCCAATTACCCTGCAACAGTCCTGCTGGTTTCATGGAAACATACTCTCCGATTTCGTCGTCTAACCACGGCAACGTCGAACTGTTTCCCGTTCAGCCACCGCCACAGCAACCCCAACAACACGTCGTCAATCAATCGAACAACGAAAACTATTGGAGCATGGAGGATATCTGGTCCATGCAGTTGCTTAATGGGGAATAAACATGAATATCAGTTCATCACATTTCCATGGCATAATGTTAGGGTTGTTTATAGATGAGGCTGAGATTTGAACTCAGTATATCCCATTATGTTAATCTGGTTTAAGTATGGCTTGTAGTGGGATCACATATATATATTTATATAAATATCCACCTATATATACATATACATTATGTATATGTATGAGAGTTTTTTATATAATCTACTTCGAATGTAAATAAATCAATAAGGTTTTCGAAATTTGATACACCGACAATGATTTTTTTTTTCTTTTAAATGTTGTTTTAATTCAGGGTCAAGAACGAAATTAAGATAAAAATTACAGGTCGAATATAAATTGTAATAAGTTTGGATGAGTCTATAACGGGTGTCGAACACCATTGAACATCGTTGATGCTGAACATCGTTGAACGTTATTAAATTAATTCATAAATATTTAAAATCTCAAAGACTCAATACACAATTATTAATTATATGTTGAGTCTATCACTCTTTTATTAATTACATATTGAATCCTTGAATTTTTAATTTTTATTAATTAATTTAATGGTGTTCAATAATGTTCCATATTAATGATGTTCATCAATGTTTAACGCTCGTTATAGAATTTTCCAATAAATTTTAACTTACATAGTTTTAAAACTGAAATACAAAAGAAATAACAGAACTAAAAATCTACAGCCCATTTAGTTCCGTAAGTGTCGTCCAACTGGGAATTCTTCTAGTTGGTTAAGCACAAGATATAAGAAAAAATCGTTAAAAAAATTAATGACCGAGATTAATATAAGAAATAAAAATATTTTTATAAAAGAATAGATGGATATTTTTATTTTTATTGTTAATTTTAGTTATTATCATTTAACGTTTTAAAAAATATAAAATATAAAATTTTATATTTTATCAAGAAATCATGTTTCATTTGAATTATTATAATCTCAAATCTGAAAAAGATCTCATAATAAATAATAAAAAATTATCAACAAATATTAATTTAATGATATTAGGTATTTTAAAAAATTAATAAAACAATAAGATGCGTCTCTCTATATATGGTGCAATTGAAAAATAATAAGATAATTATTTTATTTCACATTTATGAATCAACAATAAAAAAATAAATTTAAGTTTAGAATTATGATTTAATATTAAAATTTGAAGTATTGGTATAGTATTTAGAAGTTATGATTTAGAATTTAGGGATATTTAAAATTTATTTTTTTCGTGTTAAATATAAATAATTAACTTAATATTTCAAACACATTGTTTTATTATTATATTTATTTCTCTAACAAAAATTAATTTTTATTATTAAATTAAATTATTTATTTAATAAATTATAAATTAAAAAGTAAAAATATAAATAATTAAATTTAAAGACTTAAGCTAAATGGGATCTTGAGTATCCGCTCGAGTGTTTTCCTCGTGGCCGACCTGTATATACTTTAAACAAATGGTTATAACTCATTAATTTTATTTTAATGACAATTTAAAAAATTAATAAAAACAAGACAATTAAAATTTTGAAACATGTAAAATATAAATGTTTATTAATTTTATCTTAGTTGTTTTTATTCTTTTATCAACTGTTAAATAATGAAATTGGTTTAGGCTTAATTTTCTCTTTTCATGTATAAGTTTGTGCGTGCAATTTTATTTTAAAATATACTTGTAAATTTTGGTTTGTAATTTTATCTTTAATTGGCAGCAAATTTTTTTATAAATAGGATGGTGTTATTTGATGGTTTCTTATTTTATTATGACAAAATATATTTATTGAACGACTTTAATCTCAAATCTTATTACAATAATTATAAAAATATTCTTACGGGAGATAAGTTATCTGATGTTGATAAAAATATATTATTTGTTGAATTAAAATTACTTAAAAAACTTTTACCCCATAAAAAATAGGAACAATAAATTTATTAAAGTAGTTATTTAAAGTTAAACGATTTTAATTGCTTAAACTATCGATAACGTGATGAACAAGTTTCACCTAATAATCTCGTTCACAAGAAATAGAGGAAATAGAATCCACGAGTTTACCTAACTCGAGCCATAGGAAAACCGACACGTCAAATCGATATTCCAAGGAAAATAGCACTCTTCAACTTTGCCTTTTCCCTGTTTATTTCCAAATTTGGTGCATTAACCATGCAAACACTTCGATGATCGACGTGAACCTAACTCAGTGTAGTGTTCGAAACCATATCTTTCACAGGATCCTATACTTCATAACTCTCAAACCCGAATCCCGATCTCAAAAATTCATTCTCAATCACGTCCGGTTTGAATTCTCAAAGTTTCATTCAGATACTGCATATAAAATTTTATCATATTGTATTCTATATCATTTCGAATTTATTATATATATATATATATATATATATCATTTTGAATGACCTAACTTTGTACGTCTATATATACATGGGAAAATACAAAGTTAGGTCCTTTGCTTGGCGTTGGATGTAGCACTTGTGCAGTGTGCCGAACTTGAAGTGTTAGCACCAAACTTCTTATCCCAAATAGGATGGAAAGAGAGGAGCATGAGGTTTCAATTGCTTGAAAACTTTTAATTTTAGCCACTCATTTCATTTCAATCACATGTTTTATGTGTGGGGAAATCATGAATAAAGGAAAAGGAAAACTTCAATGTGAAAATTAAGGAAAAAATCACATGATTTGTCGGCCATAGTTTTCGATATTGGAACATGCACATACGCAGCCACGAAACGGATGGGCAATCGTCCCCCGAAGATTTTTTTATTTTTGTTCCCATATTTTTTTTATAAATTTATCCCTACTTTTAGACATTTAAGTTTTGTCTCCCTCAAACCCAAATTTTGACTCCGTCCTTACACATACCATTGGTTATCTAGGTTTTCGGTTGAAAACTTATTCGACGAGTGAGTGATTGAGTTTTTGACGTAGGTTGATGTATCCGGTGGCGGATCTAAAAAAATATTAAAAAATTAAAGACTAACTCATTACATTTTTAAAAAAATTAAAGACGAATGTATGAACTTTAAAAAGTTTAGGATGAACCTTTTCCTAACCTACATTATACGTACATACTCTACTGGATGTACTAGACGAAATTCGTCTGTCTATCAATCGAACGAAATTCGTCTATCCCATTTTATGTTCTTTATATAGTTTACTAATGCTTTTATATCATGTGAATTAATGATTTTATATCACGTATGTAATAAGGTCTCACCTGTGGAGTGTTTGACGTATTTTTACCAAAAAATGTTTGGTTTAAAAGAAAAGTCGTCAACGGTTACTTTGGTAGGTTAAACACTTTAAAATTTAAAGATTAAAAAATTTTAAATTCCTGAACTGATTATGCATGGAAAAATATTAATTCCCCATAATATCGAAAATTGATATTTGTCTATTATATAATGCCTTAATAATGGAAATTAAAAATATAAATTTAATTTAAAAGTTGTGATCCCTAAAATATATTTATTAATAATTTTTTAATTATGATAAAAATTATATCTCTTTGAGCTCAAGACATAATTTTTTATTATGATTCCCAAATTAAAAAAAAATTGTTTTTATATTGTAACTTTATTAAAATAAATTTATTTAGTAATAAAACGACGTTTCTTTAAGTTCGGGATACAATTTTATTAGGTATGCAAATAAAATATTTTAATTTAAACAAATGAGTGCAAGATATAGACTGATAAATACACTTATAAAAATAATATATATTATCAAACTATAAAATAATAATAATAATAATAATAATAATAATAATAAAATTAGCAATAATTAAATAAGAATAGTAATATAATAGATAAATTATTATTGATAATAATAATATATATAATAATAACTAATGAATAAATAAAGTAATAAACTAAAAAAACGATGATTAAAATGAAATGAAACGCAAACTAGAGATTTTTATCAGATACATGTCGGTATATGACACCTTAAAACATTGAAGATTTTAAAAAAATTTAAATTCTTGAATCGATTACGTATAAAAAATATTATTATCCCATAACATACAAAATTGATATTTATCTATTACAGATCTTAATGATGTAAATTAAAAATTTAAGTTTAATTTAATAATTATGATCCATAAAAAATGTTTAATAATAATCTTTTAATTATGATAAAAATTATATCTCTTTGAGACATAAATTTTAGTAAGATTACCAAATTATATCTATTACAGATGAGGAAGGATTAGCACCCCACACCGCCTAAAAATTGATACTTTATTTAATTATTGTTTTAATAATATTAAATTTTCCGGGATAATTTGACGATCAAATTAATCTTTAATTGGACGAGAAAATTTATTTTAAAACACTTAAACCTGAAGGTAAGCATCCGAATCACAACCACCACTATATTTGAATTGACCTCGCTTACGATCAAATTTAGGGACCGCATATAATTTAATAATTTGATATGCAATTTTTAAACATGGCAAATAAATTAAATACAATATGGTAAAAAAAACATAAATAAATATATACATATATATTAAACTAAAAAAAAAAATAAAACTAATTCTAATACATAAATTAAAGCTAATCTAAAACATAAATTTAAAATATACATAAATATAAAATATAAATTATTAATCTAATACATAATTAATATTAATCTAAAAATATAAATTAAAAAAAATAAAACATAAATTAAAAAAATAAAAAATAAATTAGAACATACCAAAATAAAAATAATTCATTAAAATCATACAAAGTACACCCAAATAAAATAAATGAAAGAAAATATACCAAACTTAAAATCCAAACGGTGAACCCGACGAACCACCAATGAGATCTACATCATCGACCCCTCCAAATTATTAAACTAGATCGAATCTAAAATAGGACCCTGATCAAACCACCCGAAAATTCATGGAGAGTTAAGCTCTCAAACTAGGATCATAGGGACATTTTACCTCACCCAATTGGTTTCTTTTCAAAAGACTTACATCTCTTACTTTTATAGGCAATGAAAAAAGAGAAGATCATGTTTTCCACTAATATAAAATTTTAATCCCACATCAATTTTTTTCCTTCCTTTTTTTGTTATCTTTTAAATAATAATATTATTACTATAATAATACTACGAATAAAAAATATGTAAATTATCTCTGATTTTTAGTTTTGTTTTTACATTTCAGAGTAATAATGTTCTAGTTTTTTAGATCTAAAATGTGACGAAGCAGATAGTTGTCGGTGGAGGGGGTAGTGACACATGTCACTGGTTTAAAATCGTTCTAGTAAAATCGTGCAACTTTAAGTCTCGATTCGCCTAAGTCATCCACTAAACAAAATCTTCAAAATTTTATAACTCGCAGAAAGAAAACAACGAAAATAATAGCAAAACAAGAGAAAGACTTTTGTTGAGTAAATGCTTTATTACTCAATGATGAAGTGAGAAGGAATGAGCCTTTTTTTATAGTCGACTCACAATACGTTAAACAACTAAGATTAATTTATATCGACGATCATAATTTATTATAGACAAGTTAAATAAGATAAATTTATCTTATATAAAATAATTTTCATGTTGAGAGGGAAAACATGATTGTATTTGTTGGATTTGAATAAGCCTTCAATATTACAATAAGTGTTTCATTCTTAGACATTAGTATTCTTCAAATGTATGGATAATTCTAATGAGTTTTATATGTCCAAAATTATGAAGAGATAAACTTAAACAGATTGAATTGTCCCAACTCTAGTATTCAATTCGCGGGACATGTCACACCATGTATTGCAAGAATGGTAAGAGATTGATGTGTTCAATGTACATACGAGTAGATGAAGAGAAAAGGGTCCAAGTGGCAACATACATGAGGATAGGGGATTCGGGTATTAATTTTGGGTTTGATTTATTTGAGTTTAGTATAATAATAAAATGAATTTTAATTTTGGGTTTGATTTATTTGATTTATTTGAGTAGATTGATGAATTTTTTTTTTTAGATTTGATTATTAGGTTTAAAGGCTCTGACAAAATTAGATATCTACACCTTGCATCTTATTCTGGTGTATCAATCTTAGTTAATAAAAGAAAATAAAAAAATTCTTAATTAATTAAAATATTTTTTAATTAATAAGGGTGAATAGTATCATAGGCCTCGTTAAAAAATTTCTTAAACTTAAAGAAAAAAAAAAGCATCTATGATAATATTACAGAAACAAGCTAAAAAATACATGATCTCAGAAAACAAACAGTACAAAGTTAGCTACAAAACTCAAGAAGTAGGATATTTAACACCTAATATGGAGGAGACAAAATAATGTCTTAATTTAAAATCATTCCGAAAACTCAATCAATATCATTGCATTTGCAACTCGCTTACCTTCTTTGAATACATGTCGAAATTTAATACTCCACTATTTTCACAATAGGTAACGAATGAATTCAAACAAAGATGATTAAGATACCTTTCACCATTATTTTATAAAGCATGAATTACATCTAAATTACCAGATTCCACCACAATAGAGAATGTCTTCATTCTTAAAGCACATTTCAATTCCTTCTATATTGTCTAAAATTTTGCAATGACTAATCACTTACCGATAAATTTAGAGAGTTTTTTTTATCTAACTATCATTAAAATCTCACATTTACAAAATAAAAATATATCTAAATGGTTAATAATCATTTCGAAACGTATGGAGAACCTTGAAAAAAATTTCAAGGAAAGTTTGTATTACGTATTGATATCAATAATGGGTATATAGAAACCAAAATTTATAGTTTCAATTTGTATTGAAACAATTGACATTGTGTTTCGAAACGAGTGCGAAACATTGAAGAAAAACAAACGGAAGAACATAGGCAGTATCGAAACCTATAATTTACGTTTTGAAACGTAACCGTAAAATTAAATTTACAATTACTCATCATTCCTCCCACGTGAAATTATTATTGGTTTACAGTGCTTCAATTACCATTCAAATGTATTTATTGCATCATTCAATTCTAATACCAACCAGCCAGTGTTTTCTTTACGCAGACAACACCATTTGCACGCGTTAGTACATTGTCTCTTCATTAATTTCCCTATCAATTGGTGAGTTCAATCATATTCAATACCCATCAATACTTTTCCAATCAGTAGCCTTGGATTTAAAGAAATTTTACCCCCATCAAATACCTTCCAAACAGTAGACTTGGAGTTGAATATCTTTCATACACCTCAAAACTTTTTCAATCAGTAGACTTTATTCACTTCTTATTAAGAAATTTCCAAGGCTATCCTTTGCATAAGTATGGTATTTATTTTTCGTTTGATTTACATAAGGTATAGTTTGGAACATGGTGGACACAATGAAAAATGATACTGAAGGGAATGCAATTCATGTTGGTACTAGTAAGAAAAATGTTGGTCTTGAAATTATCAAAGGTATGGTCTTTGATTCTCGTAATGATGCATGGGATTTTTATAACGAATATGCTCAAAATATTGGGTTCATTGTGTGCCGCTCAACAACTATGCATGATCAGCCTAATAATGTGAATGCACAAGAATTTTGTTGTTCTCGAGGAGGCTTTCGGAAGTCAAATATTAACGATTTAGAATGAAAATGTGCGCCTCGTGCAATCACAAGGATCGACTGTAAGGCCAAAGTAGTTGTCAAGTGTAAAGATTTCGGAAAGTGTAGGATATCATTTTCTCAACTAGAACATAATCACTCATTTATGTCTATCTTTTATACCCTATTTCTTAGATCGAAAAGACAAGTGAATGAACATGATATCGTAGAAGCACGAGCATTGAAAAATGTTGGTTTCAGAACATGATAAATAATGAACTTTTTCATACAACAATTAGGTGGTTTCCATAATGTTGGATTCATAAGAAAAGACTTGTACAACGGATTACAAAAATCCGCGAATGAAGATGTTCGTGACGGTGATGTAAATTCCCTTCTCAACTAGTTTGATTTCAAGAAAAAGTGAGATATTGGGTTATATATGCAGTACAATGTTGATGGCTCAGACAATTTGCATAATCTATTTTGGTATGATTCCACTTCTAGGTTTGATTATACATGTTTCGGTGATGTCATTGCATTTGACACAATGTACAAAGCAAATTCATATGGGCGAACTCTAATGCCTATAGTTGGTGTGAATCACCACCATCAAATCATTATCTTCGGTGTTGTAATTCTAGCTGACAATACTGTAGATACTTTTGAATGGGTTTGGATTATATTTTTAGAGGCTATGTATAACAAGGCTCCGATCTTGATCGCGATAGATGGTGATCGGGCCATGCATAGAGTTATAAAAACAGTTTTACTGCATGCTCGACATCGCATATGTTCATGGCATCTATCTCTAAATGCTCAAGCAAACATAGGTGATAAGAACTTTACTTCTACGTTTAGTAGATGCATGTTAGCTTACTGGACAATTCATGAATTTGATCAAAATTAGAGATCAGTTCAACATCGAAAACCATCCTTGGGTTGTAGAGAAGGAACAAACTTTGTATATGTGGTCCGAAGCCTATCTTACAGGATATTTCTTTACCAATGTACGGTCAACAAAAAGGTGTGAAGCTATGAATACTAAACTCACTATTGTATTGAAATATAAAAAGACATATCTAGATTTTGTCTGTGCAATTGAAAATGAGATTAATGAGATGCGAATTATAGAGTTGAAGAAAGATTTCTTTAGTTAACAGTAGAAGCCTTTCCCAAAGACAATTGAATGACATTGAAGGGAATGCGGCTGACCTGTACACTCGTGCGTCATTTAAAATAGTTTAGATAAAGCTTAAACATGAGACATCGTATCGTCCTATGCATCCAATTATGAAAGTGGGAGGATCACGGGTATATCGTTTAACCAAATATAGGGATCCTAAAAAATGTATGAGGTGGTGTTTGATGTTGCGACGTAAAGCGTAACGTATTCGTATAAGAAATTTGAGACAATTGGACTTCCATGTCGTCATCAACTGCACGTTCTCGAATTGGAAGACTTATTAGAAATCCCATATTCTTTAATACTCCCTCGGTGGACCAAAATTGCAAAGCTTTCAGCTCCATCATTCATGGGATCCAACCTGTCTCCAGAATTGAAACAAATGTCTCGATTCGTCTCTCTCAGATCACTGTTTTCTCGATTGTTCTATTTGCCACTTAAAATGACGAAACTTTTAAATACACAAAAGATGAGATACTTCGATTAATAGCTGACTTGAATCAATTGAATTTATTATACACTAAGTCATCATCCAAGAAAGAAAGAAAGCATAACGTTTAAGACCCGTAGAAGAAAGATTTGAAACGAAAACAGAAAATGAAAATCAATGCCAAATATCACGAAACTATCACCGCTCATTTTGCAATGTTGAGGGATATAATAAAAACATATGCCCATGTTTGCGGTTGTAACTTCCAACCTCAACATTTGAGACATGTTTAAATTTATTCGAAGAAGAAATAGAAAATGCAAGTGAAGACAACATGTTGTGGCAGGAAACAATGGTGAGTTAATTTTAATTGCATCACATTCGTTTGAAATAGGATACAGATTTGATATATAATTAGAAAATAATGTTCAGTGTCACATCTTCCTTGAGTCTCACTTTTATCAATGGACATTATGTGTTACAGATTCTACCATTTTCGAGTTAAATCATGTTGCAACAGAACTAAAAAAGAAAGTGAATGTTCACAATCGGTAAGTACCACCATATGTTTTTTCCTTTTCAATAACACCAATGTTGCATAATGATTAGGATAGAACTTTTTGATATAACGGGACAATATTTGTGTCACACTAAATGTCGAATCTAATAAATTGAAAATGGCATACCGTTATTACATCATGGGGAAGAACAATTTTGCACCATTACAAAAACATGTACATGATCAACTTTACATCTAGATTTTTGTATCCAAAAAAAGAATATTAACATTACTAAGTATATACCTAGCTATTTCCAAATACAAAAAGAGCATTCACATTATACAAATCCTACATATTGCTGCCCATTCTAAAATAGAACAGTGACATTTACATCAAAGAACACCTATTTGTAACTAATCAATAACTTGCACATTACGTCCTATAGAATTCCAAAAAGTATAATGTCAAAATAGATTGACGATGCACATCAGTTTGTAACCAAGAAAAGGCAAGTGACATTAAATACCCAACATTAAGAGAAAAAATATATAAATTGACAACAACTTAAATAATAAATTTTAAATAGGGTAAACTATTCTAGTGACCACCCAACTATTTGGGGATACCTATTTTGGAAACCCAACTAAAGAACTCGTCAATCAGGTTACCGAACTTTCAAACCCTACCTATTTTGATCACCCACTATTAAAAAACTAACGGTGAATCTGACGTGGCTGTTAAAAACTTTTTTTATGCTTTATTGGACACATAATGCCACATAATCTAAGGGTATTTTGGTAAAGTTCAATTTTTATTTAATAGAACCCTAATTATCTCTTTCCACTTTACTCTATTATCTTCAACATCTCTTTTTTCTCTGTTGGAAAGAAGAAACACTCTAAAAAATATAAGATTTCAAGCTTTTAATCGAAATGGGTGAAGATAATTTGGATCGACAATGCTTCTGTGGAGCATGTTCTTCATTGAAGATAGCATAGAAAGCTAATAATCCTAGGAGAAGATTTTGGGTTGTAGAAATTATGGACGAAAAATTCAAACTTCTAATTTTCTGTTTGGTATGATCCTCCAGTTTATAATCAATCAAGGATTGTGATTGTTGGTCTTTTAAGGAAGATTTCAACTATGGAACGAGAAAGAAAGAATGAGAGGTATTTTAGTGTTTTGATCCTTTGTTTAGAGTTTCTTATGGGTTTAGGTTTAGGGAAAATAATTTCTTAAATTTTTGTTGTATTTTATGTTTATTTTCCTGCTATGTATTTGAACATATCTAAAACATGTTCTATTTTATGTTTGTATTTGAAGGTTCTTATGAAATGAATTTGAAGTTCTATTTAATTTCTGTATTTAAAGGTTGTTATGAAATGAATTTGAAGGTCTATTTCATGTTTGTATTTGAAGTTTTTTACCAAACCATGTATAAAAAATTCCATCATAGAAACCATTATCAAATTAGATCCCAAAACATGAATAAAACATGTAAAATCCATTACAAAAGAGAAGATGAGACATTTTCATTACAAAAGTACATGAAATGCTTTTGACCATTATAAAACAAACCTTGAGACATATATAAAATATTCTATTTTTGACCATTCTAAAACTACCAATGTATCTTCTCATCATCCCTAAAATATTTTCAATCTTAATGGTCAAGTGTATGCATAACACCAAAAAGTTCAATCCTAAATACTAGCACAGTCAAGGTTCAGGCATTTCTCCACAATCAAGGTGTAGAACTCTCTTAAGTTGTAGAGGTGGACATCCATCTAACAGTATAAATTGGTGGAGGAATTTTGCTTGCCTTTAGACTTTTACCTTGGTGTGTAATTGAACTCTCCTGAGTGGTAGGAGTTGACATCCACCTAAAAGTTTCCATTTGTGGTTGAGGTTGGTTAGTTCTCACTTGTAGTTGAGGTCGGTTTGTTTTTACTGGTGGTTGGGTTCTTCTTTTAATCTGTAAAATAAGAATAATTAGTTATTTATTGTCAATTATAAACAAAAATGAGTAAAATGGATTCTATGTTTTTACATCATACTTACTGGAAGTTTAGCTTTTGGATGAGCTCTACTTTCAACTGAACTGGATCCTCTTATTCTATGTCTAGTATTGCCACGAACAACGCCCTTACATGTTCTTGTATTATGATCAGTCCCTCTACACTTTGTACAAGACATCTTGATACCTTTTTTTAGATATCTTACCACTTTGTGGTGTTTCATCTACTACTATTCTTTTTTGTTGCTTATGTGGTCTTCCTGGTGGCCTTCTCAAGACAAGAGGTAAGATTTTTAATTCTATTTGTAGATGACTCCACTGATTCTAACCCCTCATTGGATTAATCAAATAGAAATATATGACCAATTGTGTAGAAACTGAGTAACATTGATCTACATAATTTTCAGGTCTTTCTCTATTAAACAGTATAACAAAAATTGCATGGATTACTTAATTTATGTATTAATCAGTTTATGAATACATCTATACAAAACACAAATAAAATAACCTATTAGTTGCCATTTTCTACATGAGAAAGGCTTTGTTTGCATGTTAACAGAATGTTGGTCTTGAGGACCACATGAAACTTGGTACATTTCTCCACCAGTACACAAAGGACAACATCTATATTATATTAAGTAATTAAAATCAAAAATAAATTTTAAAAATAAAGTAAAAATAAAGTAAAAAAAAAATAAAATCTACAAACCTATGTGACATTGATACTGTAGTATCTAGCTTTCTCTGGATTTTAGGACACAAAGAATTAGATAAATTTTCAGCTTTATCTCTCTTTTTAGCAACTCTTTGTATCAACTCGGATCTGATTGATTCCACTAAAGTAATCACACCTTTGTCTCTAGATTCAATAATCATTTAAACACCAAAACAATAATGAATAAAGTGTATGTTTGATTTATATATCTATAAAGTAAAATAAATTTACCTTATTGAAACACTCACAATTATTATTCAGTAGTATGTCTGATTTAGGTCTAAAAGAAAAGTGTGATCTTATCCATATTGTAGGATCTTTTCCTGACAACCAGTTATATTTAAAAGCTGATAAACTTTTCATGTTTAAGAATGAGTAAAGTTGAGTAAATAAGAAGTAATGAAAATAATTAAAAATAAATAAGTAATGAAAACGATTAAAACTGATAAACTAGTATATTATACTTCTAAAACTTCCCTGGCCAATTCAAACTCTCTTACATATGTTGCTTTAGTTGCTCTCTAAAGTTGGTCTTTCAAAGCTTTCTCCTTATGACCTTCATTCAACTTGAAATTATTGTAAAGATGTCTAACACATGTTCTGTATTTTTTATTGGAAAATAATTCCCTCAAAAATTTCATTAGTACCTGCAAAAAATATAAAATTTATTAAAAAGCATAAAGTAAACATAAAGTAAACAAAAGTTTAAATAAAGGGTAATAGTACCTTATGTTTATCAGTGATAAATGTAATGTGATGTGAATTGTTCAACTCTAAATCATTCCTCAATATTGCCAAAAATCAACACCATAATGATTCAGTCTCAGCCTCCACAATTGCAAATCCAATGGGATAAAGATAATCATCTGCATCCATCCCAACAGTTGTTAGAAGATGACCCTCATAATGACCCTTCAAGTGACACCCATGTAGACATATTATAAGCTTATAACCAGCTTTGAGTCCATCTTTCATAGCTTACATAAAAACATAAAATTTTTGGAATACACTTTCATCTAATTACAAGATGGTGATTGTACCAGGGTTGGATTACCTAAGCTCAAGTAAGTAGTCATATAATTTGGTATAATGCTCTTTTAGATTGCATGCAAATTTTCAAGGGCCTAATTTTTTGCTCTCGCACACTTACTCAAATGGACATAGGTTCTATAATCCCTAAATACATCTTGTTTAAGGGACTTTGCAGAGTTAGCCGGATCAACATGAAACTTGTCTAAGTACTATTTTGCCAGAAATTTAAAAATTATGTTTGAATTTTTATACTCTCTAAGACATCTATATTCACCAGTAAGTGACTTCAATTGTCAAGTTTTAGAAGACTCATTTAACTGAAGTGGATAAGCCCATAAAACCCATGGACACCCAGCCTTACAAATTGCTTGAATTCTCTTATTGTCATTTCTTTTGATCTTAACATTATATTTATTATTGATGATGTACATCCTAATAGCCTCTTTCAATATGTGTTCTGTTGCAAAAATTAAATCCACCTTAAATTTTGGATTAGAAATATCAACAGTGATATTAAATTCGGGATTTTTAGGTTTTCTATTAGGACAATCAGAGTCTGACTCATCTAAACTATGGAATGAGTCAGAATGTACATCACCATTCTCACTATCAATTCTGGAATTACCACTTTTCTCTACTTTAGGTCCACGTACACTATCAAGAACCCCCTTAGAAACTTCATCCACTTCATTCTCACTATCAGTAAACCCAGAGTCAGAGCTATTAGATTTTTCATTTTCATAGTCTAAATCTTATAAGTCAGAATCAAAACTAGCTTCAGTTTCAATAGCAACTTTATAATTATTGTCCTTAACATTCTATTCAGTTTCAACAGCAATTCCCTCACTAGTTTCCTCAATATTTTGTTCAGTTTCAGCAGCATCTCCCTTACTAATATCCTCAACATTTTGTTCAGTTTCAATATCTCCTTTACTAGTTTTCTCAACATCCATTTTATTTTCACCACTAACAGGATAGGGTATAAATTTATCCAAATATATATGAATATAATAATCCCTAGGTAATTTGCTAAGCATCTCTAGAATATGCTTATCACTACCTAAAGGCTTAACCTCAAATGGATTTTCAGAAACTCTTCAATATATCTTCATTGTATTAAGTCTAACTGTGAAATCATATCAGTAACCTCAAACATGCTCATTTCATCCACATCACATCAATCAAAATGATCAAGAGAAATTTTAGTATATACCTTTTTTTTTTTTTTTTTGACAAAGAAACAACCATAGTGAATGATTAAGGTGAATTGGGTTAAATTTTGTTCTACAGAATAAAAAAGATAAAGAAATATTCTAAGTCAACACTATAAGATAAACTTTAACATATAAAAATAACATTAATTATTCAACTAACTAATAAAGTAATATTATACCCCATAAACTTTTTTCTTACAATATAGTTATTTCAGATGCAAAAATCCCAAATAAAGTAATCAACACATACAAGAAAAAATACAAAACCATTAATTTTTTACAGGCATTGATAAGAACATGTGCAGAAATCACAATCAAATTTCAGTAAACACTAATCAAATTAATATATAACCAAATTTAAGTAAACAATATAATCAAAATCTAAAGTTAACAAATATTTAAGTCACAAACACATAATACATACACATCTTTTCATCCTAATCGATTTAATTAAATCCTAATCAAATTTTAAGTAGCCAAATTTTATTAAACCCTAATCAAATTTTGATAATCAAGTTTAATTAAATCGTAATCGATTTTTTCATCAATTAACCAAAACAAAAAGTTTAATTAAATCCTAATCGATTATTAAAAAGTTTAAAAATGGAAAAGTTATCATATAACGTTTCACGTTTCTGTCTTCTTCGATGAACCTACCCTTGTCAGTATAGACTGAAATCAATGCAGGGACAAATTTGCAAGGTTTTTTTCTGGTTTAGCAATAACCGAATCGATCGAATAGATCAAATATGAAGAAACAATGGAGGATTTTCAAGATTCTCTTGAGATTTTTTTGGAGTGAATGAAAAAAAATTCAGATTCTGAAGGTTAAACCATTTTCAAACGTGAAAAAGAAAAACAATATTAATTGACACTTATACATCACCGTTTGTTTTTAACAGCCATATCAGATTCACCGTTAAGTTTTTAATGGCGGGTGACCCAAATAGGTAGGGTTTCAAAGTTCGGTGACCTGATTGATGAGTTCTTTAGTTGGTTGGCCAAAATAGGTATCTCCAAATAGTTGGGTGATCATTGAGGTAGTTTACCCTTTTAAATAATCGTAAACTATATCACTACATCCTTACCACTAAAGACAATAGATGCTTACACGGTTTATGAACGGACGAGGTGTCAATTATAGAACATGTGACTTCATAGAAGTATTAATTTCTTCCCTTCTCGTATTCTTATCATTATTGACAAGATCTTATAAAACAAACATTCGGTCACATTCTCCAACAGTCTAGTTCAACAAATGGTAACAATATATCCAATAATTAAGCATTCCTTATTTGTATAAGTGAGAAAATAAATTAATTGTACATAAAAATGATGCACATATCACTTCCTCCAAACGTTTCTTACTCCAAAATTGCATCCACTTAATGCAAAATATACCACAATCATCCGTGCTGAAAAACAAGATTGGGACAAATCAGATTGTCTCTCAAGAGTATACAAATTGTACAAGCTAAAAACATAAATATGAAAGGCTCCACAACTATATACCCATTATCTTGATGTTTGACTTTAGTCACCGTCACACGGAGTTCAATCAATGGCCTAGATGATGAGACAAACACTTCTATAAACTTAGCATCCGAAATAAATTCACCTAACATTTTAAGCTAGATATATATGTTTGTAAGACTTTTATATAATGTGTAACATCAAGAAAGAATATTAAATAGTTCTAAGTGCAAGATTTTACTAACTTCTTCATTATCTACACCCTAGCATTATTTCCTCTAGTTAAGAGAAAGTTGTCAAGTATCTTCGTTTTCCCATGATCAAAATCTAACAAACATGTGAATCAATGATTTGCTTTATCATTAATGGATATAAAGGTCTAAAACAACCATTTACATATAGGGAATACTTAATAAATGCCTTCTAATATACTAATAGCTAAAATTGCATATTCTTTTTTATCAAAATATAAGTTTGGGTATATCGTTTGGCAATCTCTAAACTTATCGTATGATTTGAAAGTATCACGCAAGTAATCTATAATCTGTGCACCATTTAACAATCTTCATACAAGTTGATACTATAAGAATACACAATTAGCATTATGCATCATTATTCCTAAATAATATTCTAAAATGGGTTTAATATATACTAACTTAGACATAAGTTAACATACACTTAATGCACATGATAGGTATCTTCTACTTCTTTTACAGTCAACCTTACTATCTTTAACAATAATCGACCAACCAACAACATCGATTACCATTGAACTTACCCAACTTCTGAGTCGCAAGGTATCAACATCAATAACGATCATTTACATATGGCCAAAATCTACGAGGATTTTAATGCATAATGTTATGATCATGAGCAGCCCATGCTAACACAACACAATCCAACCACTACCAAGTCAGCAACAAGTGAAAAGGATGAAAGCATAAAAAGGGGTATCTAAAAACTGATTAGGTGGTTAGTTACAATAATTGGCTATTAAAGGGTAGTAAGAAAATAGGAGAAGGGCATGAAAATTTTGAAAATCGATATCCTTCTTTTCTCTGTTTCTAATTCTTTTTTCTATTTTCTTCTTCTTTCTTTTACTGTAATTTCTTGTTCTTCAATAAATTTTACCAATATTATTTGAGTTCAACATGATTATTTCTTGTGGTCATAACATTGATATTTTGATTGAGAGATTTCGGAACCAATATAAATCACACAGAATCGATTAAAGCACTGCAAATTACATCAGTGCACCATGAATAGATGTTGGATTCGCTGGAATCCCATTTCGAAGAGCAACAACCAATAAACAACATATTTCGACAGGCACTCTAGGATATAGCACATCAGTTGGCTGCTATTTCGTTACACTTGGGACTATCAGTATACCTCAAAAATGAAGAATCAAGAGACTCAATCACAAAACCCCATCATGTTTAGATAAATGGTCGAGAAAAGAGTTTAGATAAATGGTCGAGAAAAGAGTTTAGATAAATGGTCGAGAAAAGAGTTTAATGAGATAAAAGTAATTCGGTTAAATGACCCTTTCATATTTCGACTTTTGGTTATGGTGAAAAGAGTGATATGCCATGATCGGAACTTGAAAGTTGAGTTTCATAAGATTTTAAATATAAAAGAGTTGGTAAAATTATTTTTCCGATGTCACTGTCATACTTGCTAATTTCTCTAAGAAAAATGATCTTAGAACCATTTATTTTGGGGTTGAGTTTTTTGATAAGTGTTCAACTCACTATCACTTTTTACACCTTTCATGGTCAATAATCACTAATTCTACACTTACTTGAACCAATGCATGAACTTAATGTGAACTATTTAGGGATTTTGTTGTTAAATATAATATTTACTGAAAAGACAAACTTTCCGTATTTTTGTATCTTTGCAGGAAAAAGTATTGCTGCGGCAGCAACTGAGGCCGAGGCAGGACCTGATGCCGAGGTAGCAGCAAGGGACAAGTAGCGATATTTTAGGCAAACTGAGGAGAAAAATGAGGAGAACGTTGCTGGACAAAAAGCCAAAGGATCGAAGCTGGATAGCATGTGGAAAGCCCAAGACAAAGGCCACGCGAGAAAGCCTCCTAGTTGGAATAAACTTGAAAATATTTTATTTATGTACTTGACTTGTTCCCTACTCCAAGTTGTATTCCTACTTAGGAAAGGTTTTCCCTAGGCCAAGCCTATATAAGACATAGCCATCCAAGGAGATAAAAAAAACAATTTGGAATTAGAGAGCTTAGACCTAGCCAACTTCATCTTTTAGTTTTCTTTCTTTTACATTATGTTCTAAGTTTCTTTAGACTTAGGTGAAGGTTGTAAAGTATTAGTGTGAAGAGATTGAACCTTGTTTCTTGTTTTCAATGCAATAAAATATCGAAGTTTGCTTATTCTTTGTCATTCTTTGTTCTTGCATTCAAGCTCGAGAGAGAAGTTGTGAGTAATCCATTTATCTAATATCCAGAGAGTTAGATTCACGAAAGGGATAAGTACGGTGTTTCAATCGGGAAAAACTAACTCGACCTAGAGATAGGTTAAGAGTTTCAGCGGCTAAAAGAAGTGTGAGATTGGTTGGTGATTATAATTGATTCACGCTAAGAGGTATCATCAAGGACTGATCATCAATAGTACTTCGACTTAGAGATAAGCGGAGGCATTAAAGGACACTTTCCTTAACTTTGATAAAGTCTACCCAAGAGCAAGAGATCGTCGCGGCGGACGAGCATCATCATTGTCGAGGCAGTAATCTGCAGTACTGCTGAGGCAGTGTTGTGCAATTGCATTGAGCAAAAACAAGTCAATCGAATCTACTATACAACATAACTAGATCCTGACCACTTTCTTTATTCGATTTTTCTATTATTTAGATTTTTTAATTTAGCTTAATCAAAACCCCAATTTACTTGTGTTTTTATTTTATTTCCTTACAGAGGAAGAAGACAAAAGAAAGCATATTGAGTAGACCAATCCCTGTGGAGACGATACACGATTTACTCATCACTTTATTACTTGCGACGTGTTCACTTGCACTAATTGCACATATTTGACGCACATCATTTTGGCAACATGATCGAGTACAAATACTTGACAAAAAATAGATTATTCATTTTGATCTTAGGGAAATCTATCCTTGTGCTTGGAGAAGGTGATACAGATCAATTGAGGAAGGAATCGGTTGAAGTGTATATTGGATGTATGATGCGTGTAATAATAGCGTAATTGTGCAGTGTACACGTTGTAAGTAATAAAATGATAAGTATATCGTGTATCGTCTCCACAGGGATTGGTATACTTAATATGTCTCTCCTTGTTCTCTTGCTCCTGAAAGATAAAGTAAAAACACAAATAAGTGGATTTGTTTAACTAAGTAACTAAATAACATAAAATAAAGGATTGAGAACGATATAGAGAAAGTGGGTAGGATCCAGCTGCGTCAATTAGTGGATTTGATTGATCTTCTTCTTGTCCAATGCAATTACATAACACTGCTTCGGCCATACTACAAATATAACCTCAGCAACATTAGTGTTTTCTACCGCGGCAATCTCTTGCTCATGGGTAGATGCATCAAAGTTCAATAAAGTGTCCGTAGTTGACTCCGCTTATCTCTAAGTCAGAGCGCTGTTGATGACTGATCTTTGACGATACCTCTCGGCTTGAATTAATGATAATCACCACCAAATCCAGCACTTCTTTTAGCTTCTGAAACTCTTAACCTATCTCTAGGCCAAGTTAGTGTCGTCGACACCGTACTTATCCTTTTTGTGAATCTACACCTCTCAATGCTAGATAAATATATTACTTACAAACTTCTCTCTCGAGCTTGAATGCAAGAACAAGGAATTACAATAGGATAAGCAAACTTCGATATTATTATTGCATTAGAACAAAGAAACAAGAAACAATCTCCTCTCACTAATATCCACAACCTTCACCTATCCCTAAGATATTTAGAACATAATATCGATTGGTACAAATATTAGGGGAAGGGTTTCTCTAAAATCGACCCCCTTAACAATGTGGCCGGCTAGGCTATATATAGTCTTAACCTAGAGTAAACCTTTACTAAATAGACTCTCACTTGGAGTAGGAAACAAGTCTTCTCCATGAGATCGGATATTTTCAAGTTTGTAACCTTCTAGAAAGCTTTTCCCATTCGGTCTTTGACTTGGGCTTTTAGTGCGCTAGCCTGGTCTAATTGGTGCACTGCATCTTCCAGAATGTTTTTTATATTTGTCTTTCATTCTCCTATAATCTTGATGTTGCCACTCTGGATGCTGCCGCGGCCTCAACACTGCTTCTCTACTGCCTCAGCCCTGGATATCCCTGCATATACAGAGTATGTAATAATATATGTATTCTCTATAAATTTTGACTTTGTAAGTAGTGATAACGGAATATCCAATATTATGCAAAGAGTCCATATTTCAATTCAAGTTGGTGTATAATAGATGCATAAAGTACCATGAGAAGGATAGTAAATAACTGTCTTTTAGGCACTCATCAATGCATATATTTGAATTTGATAAAAGGAAAATGGGACGCTTACCTTATATGCTTAGGATTCATGTGTTCTGGTCCCATGAAAACTGAGGATGAGGGATACTCATCTTTAATTGTATTTCTAACGTTCTATTCGGAGAAAGACAATTCTTTCGGAGCTCCTCACATTGTTCATATATATGGAATGGCTTATTATTCATTTTCTATGGCGATTGAAATCGATTACTTGTGGTCCTCCATATATAACATTGTTCAAGTTCCTTTAATAAAGGTCAACAAAAAAGTTAATAGAGACTATCCAATTAGAATTATCAAGCCAAATCGTCTTAGGGACTCATCATTGTCGACTTTCTATGATCAAGATAATTACTTGGAGCTGCTTCTTTCTTTCGATGATTGCTCCATATCTTTGTTTACACATGAATTATCATTGGCATGCACCAAATCAAAGGGAACTATCAAGGAATCAAATTTTGATGTTCAACGAAAGTTCAAGGTGAAGGTTGTATTAGCACCTTCAACTACTGTCAAATTTGTTGGATTCGTTGCAGGTATGGTTTTCCATCAAAGTCTAGACAATCATGGAGATGCTTTAAAATATGCTGGATTCGGTACAGGTCTAGTTCCCCAAACTTGGAGTCTAAATATTAATGGTAATGCATCCCATTATGTGTTCCAAAGTTTTGTTTATCTATTGGAGAATACATCTATCCCTATTGTGACCTTGGTAGTCAAAGAAAATATTTTAAGAGATGTGAAAGGACAATCTGAAGTTTACAAGCCACTGCTAAGGTTTTTAAAGTGCCACAGTGGTTGCATGTTTTTTTTTCAATGGAAAAGGACTTTGCAAATATATGGTGTCGTGATGCAGGCTGTAATTTTTAGTGTTGAAAGTGTTGAAAAAGTTCACAAGTTAATTTTAGATACTATTTCATTGTCTTTCGGGTTGAAAACAACAAACACAAATATGGTTGATATTATGAATGAAAAGGGAGTGGAGGTAATGAACAAGGTACAACAATATGAGTATAATATGAGAAACACAATGATGGGTGATAATTTGCTCAACATACTATTTGAACCTTAAGGACAAGGTTCCTCTCCAAGAGGAGGGTATTGTTATGATCATGAGCAACCCATGTTAATACAACACAATCCAACCACTGCTAAGTTAGCAATAAGTGACAAGGATGAAAGCGTAAAAAGGGGCATTCAAAAACTGATTAGGTGGTTAGTTACAATAATTGGATATTAAAAGGTAGTAAGAAAATAGGAGATGGGCATAAAAATTATGAAAATCGATATCCTCCCTTTCTTTGTTTCTAAGTCTCTTTTTTATTCTCTTTCTCTTTCTTTTACTGTAATTTCTTGTTCTTTAATGAATTCTACCAATATTATTTGAGTTTAACACAATTATTTCTTATGGTCATAACACATACATACCAATATTTTAAAACTTATATTCCACTAAACTACATTGAGCTTAAATCCTTACACATATTTCTTACCTTTCCGGCAAAGTTGTATTCCATATATAGTCACATGTTGACTTTGCTACTGGACCTACTCCGTCAGTTATTTCAACATATTTTAATATCTGCAATGCTTAATCACTTATTAAGTATTAAAATTTCTAACCAATTATACATAATATCAAACATAATAGCATAAATAACTGGTAAGAAGAATAATTACAACCTAAACCATCCATATATAGATGAAGTAATAATCAAATTGATACGGATATTCAAAGTAAGTCAACAAGTTCATAATACAATCACTAAACTTTTGGTTCTCAATACTTAAAATAACAACAAGGTCCACATGATACTTCAAGCAAATTGTTACTTATTTCATGTTTCGAGATCTCATTCGAAGCAATTGAATACCTTTTCCACTAACCTTCGATATGGCTTCCACTATTGGCTGACCCTACAAGTTAGTAAGCTATTTCAGTAATGCATAAATTGATGCACGTTAACACATATTCACACATTGATCCAAATTTCAAACTTTACATGCTTTTACCTTTTTTGTTTTCAACCCACCAACAATGTGGTCTTGTTTAAACGGGATAACCTTTTATATCAATACTACGGAATCACCACCAATCGTATCTTCTAGATTTGACTCATCAAATTCTATTTTATTGACAAACGTCGTTTTTCAAGTCAAAATAAAATATTCCTCTTTAAATTAAATAAATAAAAGATAGTATAGTAAAGAGGGTCGATCCACAGAGAATTTGAAACTTCTGATGTAATTCTGTATTGATTTCAGTCCAGGATGCTGCAAACAATTAATTAAAAGGGGGGTTGATGAGATTGCGATAAAAAATAAAGAAACTAAATTAACAAATAAAATGTAAAATAAAATTGACAGAAATAATTGTTGAAAATGACAATGAAGAAATCGCCTCGAACTAACTTTGTTTTAATTCTGTCGATCATTGAAAATGATTTTTACTTCGGGATTCATGTCGGTTACAGTCTACAAGGACCAACCCATTGTAACTTGTCTTTCTTTCTTGTAACCGATCTTCCCAAGCCTATCTTTGAAAGATGATTCTTGAGTGGTTTAACCACAGCTATTGCCGTTAAAATAATCACATTAAGTACTAGAAAAGCCCGACTCGAATTATGTTGTCTTGTCGAGAATCGAATCCGATCTCATTTTTCCTTAGCGGACCGCCGCTAAGTGTGTTCACAAGAAGTCAAAATTGCCACAGGCAAATCCTTCCTCCCACTATATATTAAAACAACATCCAGACCAACGAGCTCTTTTTGGTTTGAAAATGTTTTAATTTTGTAAGTAAGACCGATTGCCAAACTAATAAAATAGAAAAATAAGAATGTTTCCCGAAGGGAATTAAGTACTATTCAATTCTCACGCTTTGAATTGATTCATTATTAGCTCTCGGCTTAAAAGAAATTAGTTGAGCATGATATCAATTATCATACTTAGCATATTTTTGTAAAATATTAAAAAGACTAAAAATAACGAAATGAAAAAAAATTATAGAATAATAAAGAAGCAAGACAAGAATTCAAAGACAAAGTGATGGATCCTAAAGCCTTACCCATAGAGGGTATTTATAGGCTACTAATAACCTAAAAATAATAAATTAATTCAAAAATAAAATAAAAGATAAAAAGATAATTCTTGAGTTTAAAATTTAAAAACAAAATATCTTATCCTAAAAATCTTCTCAAATCTTGTTGCTGAATCGTCTCCAGAATTCTCTCAAATCTCGCTGACTGGACTGTCTCCAGAATCTTCTAGAATCTTCTAAAAACTGCCACATCATCATTTCTTCATGCCCGACGTCGTGCCCATGTCTCCAGTCGCGAAAAAATGCAGAAATAATCACCAATTATAGAAATAGGTCACTGCATATAAAACATACAAAATTCGCTCAAATTAGCAGTAACAAATTCATGAAAATAAGATAATTAGCAATTAAAAAGTAACTATTTAAATCACCAATCATTTATACTCCATTGTCCCTTCTTTATTAAGGTCAACATCAAATTTTAAATCTATTAAACGTAGAGTCTTCTTCATCTAAATCATATTGGCATTCAAACCGGCAACTTGATCAACAATGTTTTTACATTCAACAATAAGTTTCTTTAAACTCTCTTCTATTTTATTTTCCTTGTTTACAAGAGAGTTGAGACTCTATTAGATTTCACCCATTTTAGAAACTACCTTCTCCAAGAGGTCCGTAAGCATAATAGTACTACCATCATTCCTTCCATCTTATTTATCTCTTCAAAATAATCATCAACAGAACCAAGTACCTACAAATATTTAAATTATTTCAATTCATGACATTACAAACCCTATATAATACGTAATTTAGTATGATACTTTATTTTTTTGGTTGATCTTTCTCCCTTTGAACGGTTGAGAATCTTGTCGACCTCCTTTGTCCCCCACAAATGAATTCGAGCACGATCATCGGCAATAGCATATCCTCTACTCGAAATTCCACTCCAATAATCAAATAACCTAATCTATATTTTAAATTAATAATAACATTATAATAAAAATCAAGCTTGCAGGAATAAAGTAAATTAAGTAATACCCTATACATGAACCATAAGTAAATAATATATTATCTCGAGGGTCAATGCATCCAGTCATATATGCCAAGCCATCACGAAATTGACATTTTTTTACTCCATCCAATAACCTCTCGTACGCATATTTACACCAATTCAGTTTGCCACCCAACCCAAATGAACACAATAATTTAAAATTTTCCATGGAAATAACAAGTTTGGCATTGGGACATAACAAGACACTCACAATGTAAAAAAGCAGATGACCTTTCAACTCATCTCCCTCAAAAGCTCCACTAATTATCTCACAAAAAATTTCTTGATAGTTAGCCTTTAGACTGATTTTAAACTTTTGAGCTTTTTCTTTTTCTCTCAATTTTTCAGTGGTCTTCTCAACATTCAAAACTTCATTCTTTAAATCCAAAACTGCTTTGACATCTTCTAGCAAAATAAAAATCTTGTGTCCACTAAATTCCATTATGGAGATGTGAAGATCAAACTTTTTTGCTAAATTACGATATAAATCACGATGAATTGCTCGCGATTTCAATCCAACTAAAGGCCCAAGCCTAAATCGTTAACAACACTATCAATCTTTAGCTTATGTATCTCTTTAAATAGAATAAACAATTTTTTCAAACTACATCTCGATGACATAACCTACAACATTGAATACAAAAAAGTTAATAGTATGTTACATTTAAATATATCATGTTAGGACATGTATCAATAAAAAATAGTCTTTAAAAAGAAGTATATACATTGACGTACCTTTTTTTCTTCTTTCTTCTTCAATGTTTCCTTCAACTTGCCTTTTGATATCCATTCAGATTGAGTCAGTTTTTGCTCCTTATATCTATCAATATAAGGCTTCTTCTCGGTATCACTCATTTTAGCCCATCATAAACCAAGTGCTTTCCTTACCTTTATCAATCCAACAATTATTAATTTCGAAAGATAGGTAAATATTACGAACTAATAAAGAACACAAAATCGTGTTCATTTTTTCTTACTTACATTATTGTTCATTTTTTTTCTTATTATCTTTCAGTCGTGAACATTCACTGATACTGTACAAGAATAATTTTAGAGTTAGAGTACGTAATAAAATAAACTAAGCAAATAATAATTTCAAAGATGTCATATCCTTTCAAATTTAACTTACTAGAAGTGAATATGTGGTGTTACTATTTTGGATGCCTCCTCTACACAATCTACATCTCTCTCTTTATGATGCTCTATTTTGAATTCAATTTCAAATAATTTAATCATAAGTCAATGAAGATTGTTACTCTACTCTACTATAACGAAGAACTTAAACAATAATAGAATTAAAATTCACATACGAAAGATTCTAGAAATCATAAAAAATCATAATAGTTAGAAAATATAGTTTATAATGGTAGATTTTGTTAAAAAAGAATATTTTAGAATTGAAAATATAAAACACCAAACAAACTAAACATATGGATGATATGTTTATCTATCATGTTTGTATCATCCTGATTATCTATCGACTTATCGTGTAATTTCTTACTATAAAACAATTCTATAAATCATAATTCAACTCGAAATAATCGAAATATTATGATATTTTATTAAATTGGTGTCGTTAATCAAACTCATCTCTTCAAAGACACCCCTCGATAAAGAAAAACTGACAATTCCTACATTCAAAATTTAAAGTCGGACAAAGTATGAAATTATCACATTATTCTAAATAGAGAAATTTTATTCAACTAAACATATGGAATGTTTTATGATTTGTAGAATCCCTCAATATTAACCAAAAACATAAAAATATTTTAATCAACTTTAGTTTAATTTTTCTTTATCATTAACCAAAAATTATGCTCAGCCTAGCATTATCAACTTGCCCCTAACACGTTTTAGATTAAACAAAACAAGAACAAAATAAGCTTTCCTCAAAATCATGCTTCCTTTTGAAAGAAAATACAAAACCCTAAACAAAGAAACCCTAGGTTATTAACTCAAAATCGAAATTATAACAATATCAAAAACAACCATTACAAACAAATAAACTCAAAATCGTGGAACCATAACCAAACCCAAAAACAGAAAAAATCAACAACACTTGCAAGATTTTGAATAAAAAATTAAGGAGATAAAACTTACATCAAAATAGAGATTCTTTTCAACGTCGGGAGTCTAGTTTCAACTTAAAATAAGTCATGCACCTAGGAGAAAGATTAGATTTGAATATTAGAGAAGAAAGGTTCGAAATAAGTGGTTATCGGAACGAGAAAAGGGGGTTTCCTGCTCGATTCTGAATTTTATTACTTTATGATAGGAGGTAACTGAAAAATCTGTTGGGAAATAAGTTTCCAATGGGTTTCTTATTTTAATCCAACGGTTAGAAAAGTTGAGGTTTAATTCTACAGCTGATTTCAATTGATCTTTTTTAAACATTAATTAACATGCCGGTTTTTAGAATCACTCCATTTGACGATGATAATTATTGGTCGACAAATATTATAAACTTACTAAAGTCGGAGTCAAATAAGAGAAACTGGTCGAAAGAGATAAATAAGAAGGTCAAGTTCAATGTAGATCGGAGTGGGACCCGAACAGAGCGGAGGGGAGCCGAGCCGAGGTGAAAATATCGTTGTTGGGTGGGTCGGGATTTTCTCAGGCCAATTTATCGGAAGAGATAAAGAGAGGGAGTGATTTGCTATCACCTGTGGTCGACCTAATCTTATCCTCAAAAAATGGCTTCAATAATTCTCTTCAAGAATGCATGATTGGCTCAGGTCGATTTAATTTATAAATAAAAAAATAGATTTGTTAGCAAAGTCTTGCTAGTGGCGTAAATAAACAGAGCATAAGATTAGATTTAGGTTTATTTATTATGTTTAAAGGTATTTACGTTTAATATGTTTTTATTTGAAATTTTAATATTATGTTGGTGTTTATTTATTTAATTTTAAAGTTGTTTATGTTTATTTATTTAGTATTCATAAACGTGTTTGTTTAAGTGTTCACAAACGTGCTCGTTTAAATGTTCGTGAATATATTCATTTAAGTGTTCACAAACATATTTACTTAATTGTTCGAGAATATGTTCGTTTATTATTTTGCAAACAAGTTCGCCCGTAATTTTAGAAATATTAAGTAAATTAATAATAAATAGAATAAACTAATTTATTTGTTCAAAAATATTAAATAAATTAATAATAAATAAAAAAATAAAATTTATATTTGACCATGAGCTATATAATATTCTTAACAACAAAAAAAAATATTTAGAAATATCCACAAGTATTCTTATCCTATCAAACGAGCCTATAAATGAACTTGTTCATGGAGATAAACTAACTAAAATTGTCTCCATTCGTTTTTGTCGTTTATTAAATGAACATAAAAAGTTTATTCATATTAGTTTATTTAGCTTAAAAATGAACGATTTACAACAGTTCATCAAACTCTCTATTCATTTACACTCTTAAGTCTCGGTTTAATAGAAGGGTAATTATTCAATATAATGATGATAGAGGTAGGGATGTTCAAAAATACCAGACCTGATCTATCTAACCTGATTATCCGAACATAAATAACCGGGTATTCACCCAAAAAATTTATCTGAATTGAATACCCGACCCGTCATTTATCAGATTGGGCCCAGTTCACAAAATTAAAAAATTCTAGATACCCAGTTACTTTTCTGTATACAATTTTTTTATTTTAAATATAATTATTATTTAAATAAGATACCCTTACATTCACTATATTCCCAAATCAAACAACCTAATTTTCAAATCAGGATCCTTCAAACTTTATTTTTAAAAAGAATTGAGACTCATTATAAAAAAATTAAGATTTATTGTAAAATAATAAATTTAACTTTTCGAGTTGACAAAATTCGAACTTTACTCGTTTAGATATATGCTATTTTTCTAAAATAAATTGAACTAATTAAAATATTAAATAAATTGAAAATATTAAAATAACAAACTTTATTTTCTAAATTCTATTTTTTCTTTTCTTTATTATTATTTATAAATTAAATAAATAAATTAATTAAAAATATTAAAAACACTTTCTTAGGCGTTATGTTTTATTTCGAATTAGATTAAATAATTTGGGTCAAACTTTATGTTTATATTATATAACTAGGATATTAAAATTTTATGTTTTGATATTAGATTATGTAATTCGAACTTTTAAATTTTTGTATATTTTTTAGGATTAGATTTATGATTTGTAAAACTAAAAATAAAAATTCGGGCACCAGATTACCCGAATTTTCGGGTACTCAAAGTACAGGATACTTAAAAAATCAGAGCCAGGGCATGGGTCTTATTTTTAACTACCTGAATCTTCAATTACTTGATGAGTACTCAAAAGTCGTCATTTTTCATATCATTTCTCCACTCGTTTATTGCTAATAAAGACAGAATTAAAGGCTATCTAATAGATATTTCTGATTATTTTCCATATCTCAGCATTCAATCACTAACTTTATGAATTTATTTATTAATTGGCATAAAACATATACGTTTGATAGTTTTCTCTCTAAGACAGGAAACTATATCACAAAGATAGTTAAAGGAGAAAATAGATGCTGAATTGCAAATGAAGCATCCGCCACGGTAACACTTTGAAGGCCGCAACAACAGCGTAAAACATAACAACTAGTGCTCAATAGAAAGATGAAAAGATATTGATCTTAACGGACAAAGAGCAAGAGGAAGAAGAAGCTCAGTTAGGAGGTCAAAGCCATGTCAAGGCCAACCTAGGGAAAAAAGAGATATTTTAGGAAATAAGATTAAATTAATACGGTTTAATTAAGAATTAGATTTCTTTCTCGTTTAGAACTCTTTCGTTGCATGGAAAGATCAACTTAGGGCTTGGCCTATATAAGACACTTATTAGGTCTAGGTTTAGTGTGGAGTCGACACGGATTTTCACTTTATTATACCTTTAGCCGCCGCCTCCATCATGTTCGAAGTCTTTCGGAGGTTTAGATTATTTGTGGAGTAGTCGGAGATGAAGTTTATGTTATGTTTGATATTTATTAATGCAAAACCTATTTCATAGTTTATTCTCTCTTTGTAGTCACTCTTCTTGCATATGAGCTCGAAAGATAAGTATGTGAGAAAAACTCATTTGCCTAGCATCGGGAGATGTAGGTTCACGAAATGAGAGAATACGATCTTTACTCATGGACATTGACTAATCCGTCAAGGATTTCAGCAACTAACAAGACGCATGTGTTTTGTTTTTGTCTGCCTTTGATTCACGTCGGGAGGTATCATCAAGACGTGGGTTTCAACAATTCTTTTCGCTTAGGGATAAGGAAGAATACATACTAGGATGCTTTGTCGAACTATGGAATGTTGAATTGTCGATAAGGCATAACCCCGCCTAGGCAGCTGCGGCGACCCTTTGTGCAATCCGCCAAGGTGGTAGTTCAACCCATTGCATTAATAAGTGGATACTTAACATAATTGGATTCTCCTCTACAAAGCACTCAATATAGCCTCGCTTTTATCTTATTATTTTGTTATTTAATTTTATGCTTTTATAACTATCTTAGTCATAATTCAACCCTTCAATTTATTTGAGTTTTTAGTTTCATTAGTGTAGTCATAAGAAGTAGCAAAGTTGACTTAGTCCTCGTGAGACCGATATCTTAAATACTACAATCTGACAAAGGTGAAATTAATAGGACTCCATAGCCTCTATCAGATTTGGCGCTGTTGTCGGGGACTGACGCTCAATTTTACTACCAATTATTTCTACACCTTTTTAATTATTTTATTTTATTTAGTTTTAGTTTTAGTTTAATTCACAAGGGTTTTTTTGTATTACCAGGTCCAATCCGACCATTGATCAATACCCTTACGATCCAGAAATCAAAAAAACAACACGAGATCTAAAACGTAGGGTACGCCAAAGAATGAACGTAGAACCTGGCCAACAAAATAACGCAAGTATGAATGCCACCGCGGCAGACAACTACGATTTTCGTAGTTATTGATCCGGTAAATATTCCAAGACAGTAACGCGCTCGAACCGTTCGAGATTATTTAGAGAAAGCTTTAGATGGGTTAACTCCTATTGTTGTGATGCCTAACATAGAGGCAGTGAACTTCGAATTAAAACCGTTCATGTTCAACATGATCAACACCCTAGGCCAGTTTGGGGGTTCGGTCAATAAAGATGCTCGACAGGATCTTAAATCTTCTCTAAAAATTTGTAACTCGTTTAAGCTGTCGGGAGTCTCAGCCGACATCCTTAAGCTGAAATTGTTCCCCTATTCACTGAGGGATAGGGAAAAATCTTGGTTAAACAACCTCCAGCCGGGATCGTTGAACTCATAGACAGAACTATGCCAAAGCTTCCTTGTCAGATTCAGTTACACTAATATGACTAAAAAACTCAGAAACGACAACATCCTTTAGGAAAGACAAAGACGAATCAATGTATGAGGCTTGAGAAAGATACAAAGAACTATACAGAAAATGCCCATGCATGATCTGCCTGAGTGGACCCAAGTATCCATCTTCTACAATGCAGTTAACACCCCTACAAGGATGATGCTTGATGCTTCCGCCAATGGCACCCTCTTAGACCGCCTACCCCATGAGAGTTTAGAAATTTTTGATAGGTTGGAAAAGAATGACTATCAACACCCAACCACCCGAAGAGGCATAAATAAGCAAGGTATGATAACTTCTGATTCTGCAGATTCTATCCTAGCAAAACTATCAGCCTTAACCAACATGGTCAAAGATCTGCTTAAACCAAGCCACGTTCGAGAAGTAAAAGCAGTCACCATTCTTTGCGAAATATGTCGTGACAATCATGACTCGAACGCATGCCAACATAATTCAGAATCTTCCTTATATGTTGGAAACTTTAATATAAACAATATGTCCAATAATTACAAATTATCATGGAGGAAGCACCCAAATTTCTAATGGAGCAATCTTAATAATGCGCTTAACACGCAACATCAACCAGTGCAATCTACGGGATTCCAGCAAAACAATAGATTTGCTCAGCAGCAGATGACGCAGCAGGTATCGGCGCCACAGCAGACAACAGATGTCCAGACTCTGGAGAACACACTGCAAGTCTTTATGGCTTAGACTGATGCATACATTGCAAACACCAACAAGTTCGTTCAAAGAGCCGACACCTTCATGGACAGAATAGAAATGAGAATGCAGAATAACGAAGTTGCTCTCAAATCGTTGAAAACCACAGTAGGACAAATGGCATAACAGATGAAAAGCAGACCCATAGGAGGTCTCCCTAGAGATACTAAAGTCGCTAGAATTGGTCCTCATGAACAATGTAAAGCTATATCTACCAGAAGTGGTTTACAACTAAAGGACCCAGAAATACCTGCTCAAACAGTAGGTAAGACCCCTGAAACAGTAGCCTCAAAAGAAGCTACTGATGAAACATATAAGGAAAGGAACCAGCAGACACTACTGACGACACTGCCGCAGCAGATGATGCCATAGTCGCACCATAGATAAGATCTCAGTGCGATGAAAAAATCAAAGATCTACGTTTACCACCACCTTTTCCACAAAGGTTGAAACAGCAAAAACAGGAGTACCAATTTAAGAAATTCCTGGACATACTTAAACAGGTACATATAAACATACCTTTGGTGGATGCAATATAGCAAATGCCTAACTATGCCAAGTTCCTTAAAGATATTATTTCCAAAAGGGCAAAAATTGGGGAATTTGAAACAGTTGCCGCAACAAAAGGATGTGTGGCAATGCTGCACAATAAGGCCACAACCAAAAGAAAAGATCCTGGCAGTTTCACAATACCATACTATTAGAGTATACCCAAAGACCAATCATATGATGATTGTAAATATACTTTTATTTACCAATTTTATTGAATAAAGGGAATACCATTGTTGTTTTCAGATATATGTGTCAATGTATAACATAAACTAAGAAACAATAAGATTTATATAATAATATATTTATTATTATTAAAAGATCCTTAGTCAAGTATTATTATGGGTATAGACAATAATAATACGCTTAAGACTAACATGTGATTAATTGATGACAATGAGTTGTCATTGACATAGAGATGTCAGAATTAATACATGAATATTTTAGTAGAGAATAATATATTGGATTGACCCACTATGAGCATATATCTTAGATTATTATGTGACGGTCACGATATTTCTCATAGTGACAACTATATGTATGATCCTTAGACTTGAGATTATTACGATATCAATATATGTTGTTTTATGTTTGAAGCAGTTGAACGTGTCTCGTAATTAGTTACACTATAAAAACTGACATTGGACATATTACAATGTATGTAGTGATATGTGAATGATCAAGATAGGAATTGTCTTTCCTACATAATAGGAAATTATATCAAAGGCCACTTGATTGAGTGGGACTGGAAATGTATAGCCATGCTTGAATACGTTGATATGAGATATCACAAATTACTCATTAACAATAGTCCACTCTAGATATCAAGAAACACATATAATAGGCTATACAAGTGTGACTATTCCAAGACTTGTGCCTATTAAAGATATAAAAGGACAAAAGGATGTAATACATTAAGAGAGTTGATCACGAACATGATACATCGAATCATAATCTCTTGTAACTTAGATGAAAATGATATATTGCTAGATGTCACTCATTGTTTAAAATATTAGAATTGTTCTAATATTATTACTAATGTTACAATGAGCCTACAGGGTCACACCCAATGGTTGAAAAGGAGCAGAAATATATATGTATAAGTAGTTCATATTTAATTCCGGATTTTAAACAAAGAATATATAATTAAAGTAATTATATCCCTTTTTAAATTCGAATTAAATATAGATTCCAAAATTTAAGGAAATAATTAAAGTAAATAATTCATATAAACAAATTCGGAATAACTCTTATTGTAATACCCGAATTTCGTCCAGGTTCGAATATAAAATAAGGCCTACGTAAATATAATTAAATGAATAAATAAGTAGATAATAACCAAAACTCATATATATATATATATAATGTTACATAAAATAAATAAATAAAAAATAAAATATAAAAAACAATAATAAATAAAAAAGAAAAAAATAACAGATAAGGTTAAAATATGCGGTTACTTAAAATGAGGGTTACGTTTGATTATTAATGAAGAGAAGTTAATCGGTTTAAGGGGGCCACTCTTGGCAACCAAAAAAAACGGAGGAAAAACAAGGGGAAGAGAATGGTGCATTCGGCAGTGAACAATTGTGAAGCATTGGAGATTTTGTCATGATGAGGCAATGATGGAGAGAGATGACCATCATGATTAGAAAATGATTGCATCAATGATAGAGTTCATGATCAGTTCATTGAGTGGTAGCAATGATTATAAGATCATGGTTATCATTATGAAGGGAATGATTAGGATGATAATGGTTGCCATGATGGTTGTCATCATGTTGACAATGATTAAAAGATGATTGCCAATGATTGGAGTAATTATGATGAGAATTAATTAAAAGAGGGAGGAGATTTGAATCTTCAAATTAGTTCACATAATTCTGAATTTTGGGGAAGAAAGGTGGTTCGGTTTTGGTTGGTCTCAGCAGCACTGTTTGATGGGGGACTAAGTTGGAAAATACGACCACCATATTGCTGGGTATTTTGAACTTCCAGACTATGTATGCAATCGGTAAGTCACCAACTTACCTCATTTCATTTCTTTTTCTTGTTTATTATATCTAAATATTAGAAGATGTGATATTTTTTATTTTATTTCAATAAAAAATGTTCAATTAATTTATTCTATTTAAATATTGTTTAATTTAATTGTATGCATGTTTTTAAATTCATATAGTATACTTATTAGGAAATACTTAATTTCACTTAGATTAATTAAATTAGAGCCTCTTTTGGATTAGTCACTTTAATTAAATAATTAACTAAACAGGGAGATAATTTAGTAACGATGACGTTCTAATCTTATACCTTGGATACACTAAGTGGTCAGTATTATGAAATGGCATTATGTTGGCCAAGAGTATACTTCGGTATCGTATTTGGCCACCAAAAGAGGCCTCCATCATGTTCTAAGTCTTTCGGAGGTTTAGATTGTTTGTGGAGTAGTTGGTGTGAAGGTCATGTTATGTTTGATATTTATTAATGCAAAACTTATTTCATAGTTTATTCTCTCTTGGTAGTTACTCTTCTTGCATATGAGCTCGAAAGATAAGTATATGAGAAAAACTCATTTGCCTAGCATCGAAGATGTAGGTTCACGAAACGAGAGAATAAGATCTTTGCTCATGGGAATTGACTAATCCGTCAAAGATTTCAGCGACTAACAAGACGCATGTGTTTGGTTGTTGTTCACCCTTGATTCACGCCGGGAGGTATCATCAAGATGTGGGTTTCAACAGTTCTCTTCGCTTAGGGATAAGGAAGAAGACATACAAGGATGTTCTGTCAAACTATGGAATGTTGAATTGTCGACAAGGCATAACCCCGCCTAGAATAGAAGCCAACTTCTCCACCTTCTCATTCTTGCACTTTAGAGAGGAAAGGAATAGTAATCCAAGAGCCTTACGAGCTCTCCTTTTCAAGGTAAGTATAGTTGTATCAAAGGGTCGACATGGTGTCACCTTGTTATATTTGATTTATCTAATTGTTATTGTTTGTTTTGAGACAAAGGGTCAAATAGAACAAGCATGAAATTAACTGGTAAATCATCGTAAGGTAAAATTGTTGAAATTATGCTATTAACATCTATGTTTTTTTTTTTAAAAAAAACAGTATTAACATTTATGTTAATTATATGAATGCTGATATACGCGAAATACATGTGAGAATGACTAATGGAAAGATAAATGGAGCCAAGGCTCAATATTGTTATAATGTGCTATATGGATTGGCCTAAGAGAAAAAATTGACATGACATGTATATTATAATGGTTCTTTAAACATGGTAAGCATTGGATACAATTGACATGTCATGAGGTTATTCTATCTCATATGTAAGAGATTAGACTACGATTCGACTATGGCTATGTTAAGGAAAAAATGATGGACTGTATGAGGGATTATATGAGCTACAATTCAAGGCTAAGGCCTACATGACATATCGGTGTACAAAGGATTCGTGTATCTAAGGGTTAATATGTCTAAGAGAAAATATAATTTGATATGTGTATGATATGGATCATAATATGAAAATGTTGTATGAACTTGCTATGTTTTGATATCCATGTTGAAAGCATACTACTAATGTTTAAAGTGCCATGAAATCATGATATAAGGTCATACATGTCGTATAAAATTATTGTGCATTGTTTATAAAACTACCTCACTAGACTAAATAAGCCTAATACTCTAGTGTCTCATATATTTTAAGGTCCCTAAAAATTTAAATCAATGATCGCATGGTTCCGTTAAAAGTCACTTCCACCGTCCACATATATGCACTCTATGTTTTTGAACTCCTAGTAAGATGGGATAAGATTGTATAAGTGTACTTTGATGATTTTTTTTATGGGTATAGTAGTTAATTAGGTTTGAATGTGAATTAACCCATAAATGATATGTTTGATAAATCATTAAACTAGTTAAAAATAGATAATTTGGCTAAAAAGGTGAAAAAGTATAAATGATGCTTAAATGGCCTAAAAATTTAGGGTAAACTACATAAACAGTTCCTTGATTATACCTCAATTATCTTTTACATCCCTTAGTTATCAAATGTTACAAATTGGTCCATTGACTAACTTTTTTGATACAAAGCGGTCCTGTGTTGTTAAAAATTTGACGGGAAACTGATGTGAACGTTAACATGTCGATTTAGATTATAGAGATTGGGGATGTCACATGGTTATCCAAGTCAGCATGTTAATATCTACATTAGTTTCCCGTCAAATTTTTAACGGCACAGGACCACTTTGTATCAAAAAAGTTAGTCAATGGACCAATTTGTAACATTTAATAGTCAATGGATGGAAAAGATAATTGAGGTATGGTCAAGGGACCCTTTATGCAATTTACCTAAAAATTTATATACTATTAGATTTGTGTTTTTTTTTGAGAAATTATATTATGGGTCATTCCCAATACGTTATCCATGGGACCAACAAATAAAAAACATTCATTTAATTATTTTTTCACCTCATCATTTTTACCTAAAAATTTACGATAAATGTTAGTGAAGATTCACTTAGTAAAAATGATGAGGTGGAAAAAATAATTAAATGAATGTTTTTTATTAATTGGTCTCATGGATGACGTGGTGGAAATGACCAATAATATAATTTCTCGTTTTTTAGTGCTTGTAAAGTTTGATTGCATCTAAAATTGGATTGATAGGTTAAATTGATTAAAAACAACAAAATTTTATCATTACAAGTCTAACCGTTTTGACACGTATCAAGATATTTTAATACGACAAGCTTAATTTTTGGGCTCTTATGCAGCGCGTATCGAAACAATAAAGAAATGATTCAATATGTTTGATACTAGAGTTTTCCATTTTAATATGACTCTAGAGTATTCAATAAGTCGGTTTTTACGTTTCGATACAGCTTAAAAGTGTATCAAAATGGAACCAACGATACTAATTACCTTAGTAGGTGTATTGAAATAGTGTTTAAACTCAACGTTTAAAATCATTATTTTCATTTATAGGTATGTGATTATGGGTAACATATCGGCATCTTAGAGGAAGTTTCAATATTGACCAATCTAACAAGTACTTAGATGCAGTGAATTTGTATTCATAGATCCTATGTATTTTATAACTCTATTTGATTTATACTTGTATTGGTCAAATAGTTAAAATCATATCAAATCTCTATTATTTATTTTAAATATTATTGGACTTTGTATTTTGAGAATATCATAATTTAGACTTATGAGTTTGGATTTATTGTCCTTGCAATGAAAAATTTTATAAAATTAATTTGAATTTATGACCTAAATATGACATTTAGGTTTGGGTGTTACACTTTAACCCTTAAATATATATGATTTCCTAATTTTGCACTATATAACAATTTGAACATTTAACTCGTGTCACTGGACATGACATGTTTTCATTTGTTCAAATTGTTCTTAAGATGCAAAATAAAAAATATACATAATGGGTAAAAAGAAATTAGGGTGTAAAGTGAATAATGAGTATACTTAGAGGGTCAAATTGAGAATTAAGTTTTAATCATTTAACTTGGTAACTCTTTTGCAACTTGATTCTTAAATATTTTTAGGCATAAAACTAAATAATGTCGTAATATTCGGTTATTTTGACCCTTGTTTTTTTGGAAATAACTTGATTTTGACATTTTATTTTTATTAAAATGATCTTTATGAAAAAAAATAGTAAAAATAGTGTAAGTTAACATAACAATATTATATAAACAAAAATATTAACTTAAAATAATGTCATCTATTAAAAAATAATTTTATAAAATTATATAAAATATAAATTATTTTTTTACTTACATATCTATCTTCAAGTTATTTCAAATTATTTATCGTTAATTAACTAATAACTTTCATACGTAAAAAGATTATTTTGAACGAAAATAAAATATTGAATTAATTTGCTTCAAAAAATAGAATCTAAAATAACTATTTAACCAAATGTTAGGATATTTATTTTTATTTTATGCCTATTTTTATCTGCTCACTAAATTTGAATGTATGATCATTTTGGTGTGGCACTTTGAGTGATATAAATAAGATTATGACAAGAAAAAAAATATGCCCAATCATAGTGATGTATCAAATATTAATTTGATGGTCGATGATATTCATGTTATCTCAGTTCATACGAGTTCAAATTCTGACATTTCTAGTAAAAAAGACTTCTCTATGCAACCAAAGTATTAGTCAAAACCTATGATTGTGTTCACCATTAGGCTAGTGCTCAATTATGTTTTCCTGGATTCGGATCTCGGGCGTGTCAAATAAAATATGCTTACACAAGTCTCAATGTGTGTATAAGATATCAATGTATAAAAACTTCATAAAACTGAAAAGTTCTGATAACATAAGTACTCGTACCTTGTTTCGTTCCCTCGGTTCATGGTGGAACGTTCACCCACACTGACTTTGAGCAAACATCAATAGAAAACCAAATGCTCTTCAATCCAAGGATGTGACATGTCAACAGCCATGGGACACAGGTATGTTTGATTTGTTGTTTCAAGTTTTTTCACTTCTTCGGAGAATCCTTATGCATGTCCGGATATGGAGCAGCGTGGATTTTGCCACTTGGATTCTAGCCTGATGCATGTACAACCATGAAAGAACGTTTGGACTGTAAACCAGATGTTATACAGGTTGGTAAAACCAAGAAAGCAACATGAGGTTAGAATAGACTACAGAGCAACCATGCTGTCCAGGATATTGTAGATCTCATCAGTTCTAGGATGCATCTTATCAACAGAATAGAATTGATGAACTCGGCCATCAACCTCAATCCAGCTGCAACCAGGGGTCTTATAAGCATTTTGCTCCTTCAACGTCTTCCTTAATTGGCGTACTTCATCCCATTTCCCTAATGCTCCATATAAATTTGCTAACATGGAGCCATACCCACCATTGTTTGGATCGATTTCGATGAGTTTTTTTACCGCAAACTCTGCCAAATCCAGGCGACCGTATATTTTACACCCATTTAGCAGTGAGCCCCAAACAACCTCATCAGGCTTCATCTTCATACCATTAATGACTTCCATTGCTTCTTCAAACTTTCCGGCTCTACCAAGAAGATCGATTAAACAACCATAGTGGTCGATCCTAGGTTCGATGTTGTAACTACTAGACATCAACTCGAAATAAGCGCGACCTTTTTCAACCAATCCTCCATGTGTGCAAGCATTCAAGAGACTGATAAAGGTAACTGCATCGGGTCTAATATCCTCAACTCCACAATTGATCATCTCCTCGAACAAACTAATTGCATTGTCACTTTGTCCGTGTAGTGCGAAACAATTGATTATAGAGTTCCAAGATGTCAAGTTTTTCTTGGAATTCATTTTGAAAATCCTTCTTGCTGTATCTAAGCTCCCACATTTCCCATACATATCTATCAACGCATTAGCTATGAAACAATCAATACCAATACCATTCCTATAAACATAACCGTGGATTGATTTTCCAAGCTGAAACATCCCAGTGTTTCCACAAGCCGATAGACTGCAAACAACTGTAACCTGATTAGGCCTATTCCCTCTTCCATTTTCCAACATAACCATCTTTCTCAACATCGAAATAGCTTCGGAAAATAATCCATTTTGTGTGCACCCTGCAATAACAGCATTCCAGGAAGGAACATCCCTATTAGGCATCTCCTCGAAAAGCGAAACAGCATTTCCAACATCCCCCACTTTCATATACCCAGAAACCATAGCAGTCCAAGACACAATATTTCTATCAGACATTTCATCGAACAAGTCCCTCGCAATCCAAATGCACGAACCCGTCCTCGAATAAGAATCAACAAGCGCCGTTTGAACAACAGGGTATTGTCCAAAACCCGATTTTAAAATCTGGGTATGAACAAGTTTTGTTCCATTTGACTCCAAAACTTCAGGAGCCAATTTCAAGACGTGAGGGTAAATAAAATTGTTGGGAGTGGGCTTGCCTTTCCGAAGCATATGACGGTAAAGAACAAAAGCGGAAGCATGATGGGTTGGGTGGGAGGCATAAGCAGTAATCATGGCGGTGTATAAGTAAATATTGGGAGAAGCGAGGTGATCGAAGAGTATACGAGCATAACAAAAGTTTAATACCTTGAGTGTGCAAAAGCGGATTAGCTTGAAGATGTAGAACTGGGTTTGTGATTGGCCTTGAGTAATGATGAAAGATTGGAGTTGCTTAAGATGATTGAGATGACTGCATTTTTCCAGGATTGCTGAGAAATGTTGGTTCATTTTTAGTTTGCTTAAACCATTCACTCGAGAGACTCAGGTCTACTTGTGGGGCGGTGTGATATTGAATTGAGCACATGGAGATCGGGTATAAATGAACGAGTTTTGGACGACAGTAGGAATCGTTCCTATAATATTTTTTTATTATATTAAATAAAAATATTTTTGTATTTATTTTAATAAATAAATAATCGTGAATATAAGTATGCTCAGCTCATTTATGTTAAAAAAATTATTTATTAAAATAAATCTAATGTATAACAGGTCTAGATTACGGCACCCTAACATTTTACACTTTAAATATTAGTGAAATTTATGTCTTAAAAATGACTTTGGCTTTGTTGGAGGATAGTGGATGGTATCAAGCTAACTATAGCATGGCAGATCGTCTTGATTGGGGACGCAACCAAGGAACCGATTTTGTTACTTCTCCTTGCAATCTCTGGAAGGGGGCTTATCGTCGCAACACAACCAATTTTTCTGGTTGCACATATAACAGGGAAGCAGAGGGTTACTGCCCTATTGTAACTTATAGTGGAGACCTACCTAAATGGGCTCAGTATTTTCCTCAGGCTAACAGGGGTATTTTTCTCATTTGGTTCCTTTTATATGTCTATTATTATGTTTTTATCTGTGTATCATATTCGTTTATGTTTGATTTTATTATTGGATTTTTAAAGGAAATTTTGAAATACGGGTTTTGGGCTGGAGGCCTAATGTGACATCCGGGTTGGGTGTTACAATCCTACTTCCTCAACGTCATCGGCAACCCGGTTACAAAGTTCATGGTCACTTGATCCCAGTTCCATTGTGGTATCTGGATAGGCTGAAGCAAACCTGAAGGAACCTGATATTCCGTTTTTATAAGCCGACACGCTAAGCATCTTGAAATAAACTCAGAAACATTTCTCTTCATGCAAGGCCACCAAAATAAAGGATGAAGATCCTGGTACATCTTGTTACTACATGGATTAGTCAAGAACGAACAATGATGAGCTTCTCTCAATATTTGGTCTCTCAGATCCTCAAGAGCAAGGACACACAACCGACCCTTGAAGTTCTAAAATCCATCATCTCGTACTTCAAAGTCTGTCACCTCATCTCTCTGACAAGCCTCAAGCTGAGCTACCAACTCCTCGTCTAACGCTTGTGCTCTCTTTATCTCCTATACTAGCGTTGGCTCCACACGCAACTCTGCCAACAACCCACCATCCTCGGTGATTCTCAACCGTGCAAACATGGCCCTCAAGTCCGATATGGACTTCCTACTCAAGGCATCAGCGACCATATTCGCCTTACCAGGGTGATACTCTATGACACAATCATAGTTCTTTAGCAACTTTATCCACCGTCGTTGTCTCAGATTCAACTCTTTTTGGGTGAACAAATACTTCAAACTCTTGTGATCGGTGTAGACATATCATTTCTCCCCGTAGAGATAATGTCTCCATATCTTCAACGCGAAGATAACAGTCGCCAACTCAAGATCATGGGTGGGATAGTTCCTTTCATGGGATTTCAACAACCTCGAGGCGTAAACAACCACCTTAACCTCTTGCATGAGCACACAACCTAACCCATTCAAGAAAATATCGCTAAACACCACATAATTTTCCCTCGGTTCTGGTTGTGTCAAGATTGGAGCCTCCGTAAGATAAGCCTTTAAGCTGCTCAAAACTCTATTGTCTCCTCTCAAAACACTAGAAGATGTGATCAACACTCATTGGATCTTCTTTGGTGGATGCGAATCCCTTCAAACATCTAGCTCTAATACCAATTGTTGAGTTGATCAAGTGATGAAATTGTCCAAGAGGGGGTGAATTGACAATTAAAAATTTTTGTAGAAGATTTCGGTAAAAATAAATAAAAATTGGCACAAACGATTTATAGTGGTTCGGCCTTCGAACAAGCATCTACATCCACTACCTTAGCTTTCACTAAGGATTTTCAACCCAAATCATTATTGAATTCGACCTTTTTCTCGGTTCAAGGGATATCTGTTACACAATGAATCAATCTTTCTATCCAAAGATTGATTCAACCTCATAAGGTTACAAGAAAAGGAAAGGCAAATTTAAACTCTCTCTAATAGACGATTTTGCCACAATACAATAAAAAACACTCTTCAATCTCTGAAACAATATTACAAAGAAAATTTCCAAGAGTTGGGTATACAAGATTTGCAATGAAGTGCTTTAAGGTTGGATTTTTTTGCTTGAATGATGCTTGAAGTTCAATAATCCTTAATGTTGCTTGAAATACTTCATTTTATACCCTTTCATTGATTTCTAACCGTTGTGGTTGATGGGAATACAAATAAAGGCGTTGGACATTCATCTTCCTACCATAAATACACCTATGCACCCTATGGTATCAAAACACGGGGTACCTATTTCGAAATAGACCAAAGTAGAAAGAGCCGTTGTGTATTTAATAAGAGGGGTATCGAACCATGCTTCGATACCTTTAGTAAACTGTAAAAGTTGGTATCGAACCATGTTTCGGAACAGGCTAACCATCATTTAAAGCTTTAACCGCCACCAATGGTCGACTCATTAAATGCCAAAAGAGGCATTGGGATTTTGGAGAGGTATCGATGCTGTTATCGAAACAAGAGTCTTAATTTTAAATAATTTTAAAATAATTAAAACATACAAAGTGGTTCGATACTTGGTTCGAAACAAGTGTTGGCAGTAAGGTATTGGCATCAACCTATGTTTCGATACTTGCTCTTGATCTCAAGAATATTCTTTTAAAAATGTAGGTGGTATCGATACCTGTTCTAGGGGTATCGATAATATCGTGTAAAAACACTTGGAAAAATTATTTCATTGTTCTTGGTTTGACTTGAAACATAAAATTTGACTTAGGGACTTAAAAATTTATTACAAAAAAATCCTTGAACATAATTATTATATCAAAATCAATTTTAATTTTACAATTTCCCCCTTTTTGATATAACAAAACCATTATAAATTTTTAAGTTTAAAATCAAAATTTTAGGTTTAAAAAGTTTGAAAAAGCTCCCCCTTAATAGTTAAAAATGATGGTCCATTAAAAAAACTTAAAATTAAAATATTCTTCCCCCTTTTTGTTAGATCAAAATCAATATAAGAAGTGATAACATGGAAGCAAACATTAAGAAATAATAATAAAAGTTCAAATAAGCCATAGCATTAATTAAAATATCCAAATCCAGCATAAATATTCAAAGCATAGCAAATCAAATACCAAAAGTGCATAATGTTCTAACATGAATGAAAAATACAACATAATACTTAGAAAAACATAACTAGTCATAAAAAGCCATAGCAAAGCAAAGATAAACGCTAAGCATTACTCTTCACATCCATCATCATCCTCATCTTCTTTCTCATCGCGATCGCTATCTTGATTGGAAAGCTTTTGACTATGCTGAAGAGCTTCAATGGAGAGCCACATGGACATGCTTTGGTTCTCCAAACCCATCAATCTCGTATCAGTGACATCAAAACGAGAATTGAATTGAGTGTTTAAAGAATCAAACCTTACATCCAAGGCATCCAATCGAGCATCTAAACGGCCAAATTTACCATCCAAACTATGAAACCTTGAAGTGAGAAAAACCAACATGTTTATGTTTGGAGCAACTTGATGAAGAGGTTCCGGATCAACGGAGGAGGAGGAGGACCGCGAACCCATTCACCATTAGAGGCATACTAAAAATGGGAACGGTTAAAAGAAGTCTTGCCAATGGGTTCTTTGACGGATTCCACCTTGTCGAAGGAACAATCAATTCCCAAATGCACAAAGATAGAACTAAGTATGCAAGCATAGGGAAAAGATTTGAAAAGAGTTGTACAGATTTTTATATACCAAACGATATCGGAGAAAATAATTTGAGCAAGATTTGGTTGTTTAGCATCACGAAAGCACTTCAACCAAAAACTATCCACTTGACGAATCCGAGAGTACTTACCATTAAATAGACGAATCCACCAAGAGATGATAAGATGTAGGAATCTATCATGGACGTCAAGGGACATAACCGACCCGGTGAAAGCTCCAAGAGAGTCTTTATCATCAAGTCCCTTATCTTCAAGGCCGAAGACATCGACAAAAGTATCAACATCAATTCTAAAGGTTTGACCCATGAGATAGGATTCAATAGCAATCACTTTGCTCTTGTCTTTCGAAAGAATGCACGAGGCATTAACATAAAAAATAAGGACAAGAGTAGGGAAAAACTTGCCGGAGTGAGTGAGAAAAGGCAAGAAATTCCAATCAATATAGAGCTGGTAGTAGCGGAATTGAAACTTGAGAGAGTTCATGAACTGAACATCCGCATAACGCTCCTTTTTAACTGTGTAGTTGCGGTATAGATTGAAGTTGTCAATCCTACCATGACCATACAAACTCTTTTTGAAAACCACTTGAATATCGACCTTGAAGGCACGAGAAGATGAAGAACTACTGGCCTCGGTGCGTGGACGTTTCTTTGGTGCCATTATCTAGGATTAAAACAATGTATGATTAGTTTTTGCACAAAAAAATGTATGCTCTATCAACCTAATTCAATCATATTAATCGATAATTCAAGTTATTTGAAAAATTTGAACATTTCTTGAAAAACAATGAAAATCCAATACGATAAAATTAATTTATATTCGAATGAAAAATTTTGATTTTGAAAAGATTTTTGTAGAATTATGATTTTATTATTAGATTAATTTGTATAATTTTATTCAAACACCCATAATTATCTATTTGAACTCTTAAAATTTGATTTAATAATATTTGTTTGTCGTTTTGCTAGGATTAAAATGTGTATGTCTAAATGGGCTTTATATAGAATCCGTTGGAATTTTAACTGAGTAAAAAGCTAAAAATTTGAAATTAATCTGTAATTTTTTTTTCAAAAGCCCATTTTAACTATTTTAACTCATAAATTTTGATTTAAAAATGTTTGGTTGTCGTTTTGTTGGGATTAAAACGTGCATGTTTAAATGGACTTAATAGAGAATTCGTTTGAATTTTAACTGAGCAAAAAGCTGAAAATTTGAGATTAATCTTTATAATCTTATCCAAACGCCCATAATTAACTATTTGAACTCGTAAAATTTGATTTAATAATATTTGGTTGTCGTTTTGTTGGGATTAAAACGTGCTTATCTAAATGGGCTTTATAGAGAATCCGTTCGAATTTTAACTGAGTAAAAAGCTAAAAATTTAAAATCAATCTGTATAATTTTGTTAAATAAACCATAATTAACTATTTCAAATCATAAAATTTGATTTAATAACGTTTGGTTGTCGTTTTGTTGGGATTAAAATGTGCTTGTCAAAATAGACTTTGTAGAGAATCCGTTCGAATTTTAACCGAGTAAAAAGCTAAAAATTGAGATTAATTAGTATAATTTTACTCAAAAGCCCATAATTAACAATTTCAACTCATAAAATTTGATTTAATAACGTTTGGTTATCATTTTATCGGGATTAAAATATACTTACCAAAATAGACTTTATAGAGAATCCATTCAAATTTTAACCGAGTAAAAAGCTAAAAATTGAGATTAATCAGTATAATTTTACTCAAAAGCCAATAATTAACTATTTGAACTAATTAAATTTGATTTAATAACATTTTTTTGTCGTTTTGTTGGATTAAAACGTGCATGTCTAAATGAGCTTTGTAGAGAATCCGTTCGAATTATAACTGAGCAAAAAGTTGAAAATTTGAGATTAATTTGTATAATCTTATTTAAACGCTCATAATTAACTATTTGAAATCATAAAATTTGATTTAATAACATTTGGTTGACGTTTTTCTGGGATTAAAACGTTCTTGTCTAAATCGACTTTATAAAGAATCCGTTCGAATTTTAACGGAGTAAATACCTAAAAAGTTTAGCTTAATTAATATAATTTTGTTCAAAAGCCCATAATTAACAATTGAAACTCATAAAATTTGTTTTAATAACATTTAGTTGTCGGTTTGTTGGGTTTAAAACGTGCATGTCTAAATGGGTTTTATAGTGAACACGTTTGAATTTTAACCGAGCAAAAGGGTAAAAACTTGAGATTAATCTGTATAATCTTATTCAAACACCCATAATTAACTATTTGAACTCATAAAATTTGATTTAATAACATTTGGTTGACGTTTTGTTGTGATTAAAACGTGCTTGTCAAAATAGAATTTATAGAGAATCCGTTTGAATTTTAACCGAGTAAAAAGCTAAAAAATTGAGATTAATCAGTATAATTTTACTCAGAAGCCCATAATTATCTATTTGAACTCATTAAATTTGATTTAATAATATTTTGTTATCGTCTTGTTGGGATTAAAACGTGCATATCTAAATGTGCTTTGTTGAGAATCCGTTCGAGTTTTAACTGAGCAAAAAGCTGAAAATTTGAGATTAATCTGTATAATCTTATTCAAACGCCCATAATTAACTATTTGAACTCATAAAATTTAATTTAATAACATGTGGTTGATGTTTTACTGGGATTAAAACGTGCTTGTCTAAATTGACTTTTTAAAGAATCCGTTCGAATTTAACAGAGTAAATACCTAAAAATTTTAGATTAATTAATATAATTTTGTTCAAAAGACCATATTTAATAATTTAAACTCATAAAATTTGATTTAATAACATTTAGTTGTGGTTTTGTTGGGTTTAAAACGTACATGTCTAAATAGGCTTTATAGAGAATCCGTTCAAATTTTACTAAGAAAAAAGCTGAAATTTTGAGGTTAATCTGTATAATTTTGTTCAAAAGCCCATAATTAAATATTTGAAATCATAAAATTTGGTTTAATAACATTGAGTTGTCGTTTTGTTGGGATTAAAACGTGCATGTCTAAATGGGCTTTATAGTGAACCCGTTCGAATTTTAACTGAGCAAAAAGCTGAAAATTTGAGATTAATCTGTATAATCTGATTCAAACACCCATGATTAACTATTTGAACTCATAAAATTTGATTTAATAACATTTGGTTGACGTTTTGTTTGGATTAAAACGTGCTTGCCAAAATAGAATTTATAGAGAATCCGTTCGAATTTTAACCGAGTAAAAAGCTAAAAAATTGAGATTAATCAGTATAATTTTACTCAGAAGCCCATAATTAACTATTTAAACTCATTAAATTTGATTTAATAATATTTTGTTGTCGTTTTGTTGGGATTAAAACGTGCATATCTAAATGGGCTTTGTTGAGAATCCGTTCGAATTTTAACTGAGCAAAAAGCTGAAAATTTGAGATTAATCTGTATAATCTTATTCAAACACCCATAATTAACTATTTGAACTCATAAAATTTGATTTAATAACATTTGGTTGATGTTTTGCTGGGATTAAAACGTGCTTGTCTAAATCGGCTTTGTAAAGAATTCGTTCGAATTTAACAGAGTAAATACATAAAAGTTTTAGATTAATTAATATAATTTTGTTCAAAATCCCTAATTAATAATTTGAACTCATAAAATTTGATTTAATAACATTTAGTTATCGTTTTATTGGGTTTAAAACGTGCATGTCTAAATGGGCTTTATAGAGAATCCGTTCAAATTTTAACTGAGTAAAAAGCTAAAATTTTAAGATTAATCTTTATAATTTTGTTCAAAAGCCCATAATTAATTATTTGAACTCCTAAAATTTGATTTAATAACATTTGATTATCATTTTGTTGGCATTAAAACATGCATATCTAAATGGGCTTTATAGAGAACCCGTTCGAATTTTAACTGAGCAAAAAGCTGAAAATTTGAGATTAATCTGTATAATCTTATTCAAACACCCATAATTAACTATTTTAACTCATAAAATTTGATTTAATAATATGTGGTTGACGTTTTGTTGGGATAAAAACATGCTTGTCAAAATAGAATTCATAGAGAATCCGTTTGAATTTTAACCGAGTAAAAAGCTAAAAAATTGAGATTAATCAGTATAATTTTACTCAAAAGCCAATAATTAATTATTTGAACTCATTAAATTTGATTTAATAACATTTTTTTATCGTTTTGTTGGATTAAAACGTGCATGTCGAATTTGGCTTTGTAGAGAATCCGTTTGAATTTTAACTGAGCAAAAAGCTGAAAATTTGAGATTAATCTATATAATCTTATTCAAAAGCCCATAATTAACTATTTGACCTTATAAAATTTGATTTAATAACATTTGGTTGACGTTTTTTGGGGATTAAAACGTGCTTGTCTAAATCGGCTTTGTAAAGAATCCGTTCGAATTTAACAGAGTAAATACCTAAAAGTTTTAGATTAATTAATATAATCTTGTTAAAAAGCCCATAATTAATAATTTGAACTCATTAAATTTGATTTAATAATATTTAGTTGTCGTTTTGTTGGGTTTAAAGTGTGCTTGTCTAAATGGGCTTTATAGAGAATCTGTTCAAATTTTAACTGAGTAAAAAGCTGAAATTTTAAGATTAATCTGTGTAATTTTGTTCAAAAGCCCATAATTAACTATTTAATTTAATAAAATTTGATTTAATAATATTTGGTTTTCGTATTGTTGGGATTATAACGTGCATGTCTAAATGGGCTTTATAGAGAATCCATTCGAATTTTAACTGAGCAAAAAGCTGAAAATTTGAGATTAATCTGTATAATCTTATTCAAACGCCCATAATTAACTATTTGACCTTATAAAATTTGATTTAATAATATTTGGTTGACGTTTTGTTGGGATTAAAACGTGCTTGCCTAAATCGGCTTTGTAAAGAATCCATTCAAATTTAACAGAGTAAATACCAAAAAGTTTTAGATTAATTAATATAATCTTGTTGAAAAGCCTATAATTAATAATATGAACTTATTAAATTTGTTTTAATAACATTTAGCTGTCGTTTTGTTGGTTTAAAATATACGTGTCTAAATGGTCTTTATAGAGAATCCGTTCAAATTTTAATTGAGTAAAAAGCTGAAATTTTAAGATTAATCAGTATAATTTTGTTCAAAAGCCCATAATTAACTATTTGAAGAAATCACCCATATTTGCTTTGCCGATGATCTTTTGGTATTTACAAGAGGCGATTTGGACTCTGTATTGGGCATTAAAAGGATCCTAGAAATGTTCTACACGCTTTCTGGTTTAAAGATTAATGAAGCAAAGTGTGAGTTATTTGCTGCAGGAATTGATGCTGATGATCTCCAATTATTACAAATACAGTCTGGTTTCAAGCTTGGAGCCTTACCTGTAAGATACTTAGGAGTGCCACTTGTATCAAAGCGACTTTCAATGGCTGATTGTGAAGGTTTAGTGGAGAAGATCATAAGTAGAATTCAGAGATGACCATCTAAAAGATTATCGTTTGCTGGAAGGCTCCAACTTATACAATCTATTTTTTTTAGTATCCAAAACTATTGGTGTCGTATATTTATTCTGCCTTCAAAAGTCATAAAGAAGATTTCTCAAGTTTGTAATGCCTTCCTTTGGAAAGGTACAAATAATGATACTCGAGGTGCACGTGTTAGTTGGGAGGTTGTTTGCTATCCTAAAAATGAAGGAGGACTCGGCATGAAAGATATGGTAACTTGGAATAAAGCTTATATGATGAAATGTATTTGGTTATTAATCACTCAAGCTGGATCTCTTTGGGTTGCTTGAGTGACAAAATACATTTTGAAGGGGGATAACGTTATGAGCATTCTAGTAAAGATCACTCATAGTTGGGCATGGAAGAAACTTATGAAGCTAAGGAATGAATGGTTATCAATGGGGTCTTTGCAAGGTGAGTATAAAACTAAAGATGTATGGAATATTATTAGACCGAAATGCGACAAAGTTCAATGGGAAAAGATAGTATGGGGAAGCTTGGCAATGCCTCGATATTCATTTATCTCATGGTTGGTTGTGCTAAATAGATTGCCAACAAAGGATACAATGCTTCGATGGGGAGTTAATTTGGACCCATGTTGCTTGTTTTGTGAGGAAGAACTTGAATCTAGAGATCATCTCTTCGGTGAATGCCTATACATGATACAAATATGGTCATTTTACTGCAAGATTGCAATCTACTATTTCAGTGCAGCAAATGGAATGATCTACTAGAATGGATGCAGTGTGTAGGAAGAGGTAAATCCATGCAAGCTATATTGATTCGTTTAGCTTGGTGTAGTCTAAATTATTATCTATGACATGAGCGGAATTTTAGAAATCACGGGAGACAACCAAGGGCAGCTTGAGATGTTTATACTAGAATAAAAAATGACATCCATGCTCGAATTACTGGATATAATAGATTGAAAAGTTTAGACAGAACTATAGCTTTTAAATGGGGGGTTTTGTTAGCGAATACATTTGTATAAAGGTTTGGAGGGTGTATACATCTTACATAGTTATTGTATGACGGTTTATTGGATGAATAAAATTCAATTTATCCAAAAAAAAAGAAATTTATGTCTTTTAGTCACACCTTAGATTTAAAATATTTAAAAAATATATTTTAAAGTTTTAGACAAATTTCAAAACTTATCATCTTTCAACCGTACTCTACTCCAGACCTACCTTATTTATTGGCTTGCTTTCTCGATTCTCTTTTTCTTTTATTTTATAATATTTTAAGCATTGACGAACATATAAATCAACATATTAACATACATATATACATATAATATATATACTCTAAACCCGAGTTTGACCTAGCAGATAACCGATATTACCCGATTAAATCGACCCGAGACTTGATTTTACTCGACCTATTTTGAACCCGACCTGATAAATGAACAAACTTGTTTTGAACCCGACCTATTATTGATATAAACTAATATTAACAAGACTTAATATTTACATGACATATAGTTAAGTATATCTATAATTTGATAAATTTAAAATATTGATAAATAAAATTAAGTTTAAAAAATAGAATTAAACATGAGAGTTAATTTAAGGATTAATATCTAAATTTAGTATTATATATTTAATTAAATTAATTTATTTACTATTTTATTTAGTTTTAATATGTTTAATTTTAATTATAATTTTAAATTAATATTTCGTTAAAAATTATAATTTTAAATTAATATTTTGTTAAAAATTATAATTTTAAATTAATATTTTATTAAGTTAAATTAGCTTATTGATCTTAGGATTAATTAAGCTAAATTAAAATATAAAAACATAAATTATAAACATAATTAAAAGAATTCTAAAATCAAATGTAGATTTTAATTAAATTAATCTAAACTAAGATTCAATTAAATTAAACCAAAACAATTGATAAAAAAAAGAGTGAAAAGTCAAAATTTTGGAGGAAAATAAGTCACTCATTTTTTAAGTTTGAGATTAATTTACTTTTAGTGGGAAAATTTTGGAGAGATATAACTTACTTAAAATTTTAGAGGAAATTATAAATAAGTTTTGATTATTATATAAAAAAGAGGGAAAAACAAAATTTTGGAGGGAATTAATATATATAGTAAATTTTGATAGATTATTATTATTACAATATATAATCAAATAATAAACTTTGATTAAATATAATCAATTAAAAATATAAAAAAAAAAATTAGATTTAGATATTCTTTGACACTACTTTAGGTCGGGTAAAAATTTTTGCATATTTTTATATAAATCGCGCCTAAAAATTTGAATCCCATGTCGCTCTACATGATAAGTGCTCAACTCACTATCACTTTTTACACCTTTCATGGGCAATAATCACCAATTCTACACCTACTTGAACCAATGTATATACTTAATGTGAGATATTCAGAGGCTATGCTTATAAAGTTGATACTTACAGAAAAGGCAAGTTTTACTGCACTTTTGTATCATTATAGGAGAAACTATTACCGCGACAACAACTGAGGCCGATGCAGGACCTAATGTCGAGGTAGCAACAAGGGACAAGTAGCGACATTGACTTGTAGGCAAGCTGAGGAGAAAAATGAGGAGAACGTTGCTGGAAAAGAAGCCCAAAGATCAGAGCTGTATAGCACGTGGAAAGCCCAAGACAAAGGCCACGCAGGAAAAACATCCTAGTTGGAATAAACTTGGAAATATTTTATTTATGTACTTGACTTGTTCCCTAATCCAAGTTGTATTCCTACTTAGGAAAGGTTTGTCCTAGGCCAAGCCTATATAAGACATAGTCGTCCGAGAAGAAGAAAAAAAGATAAAGAATTCGGATTATAGAGAGCTTAGACCTATCCGACTTTATCTTTTACTTTTCTTTTATTTACATTATGTTCTAGTTTTCTTTAGGCTTAGGTGAAGGTTGTAGAGTATTAGTGTGAAGAGATTAAACTTTGTTTCTTGTTTCAGTGCAATAAAATAACGAAGTTTGCTTATTCTTTGCCAATCTTTGTTCTTGATTCAAGCTCGAGAGAGAAGTTTGTAAGTAATCCATTTATCTAATATCGAGAGAGTTAGATTCACGAAAGGAATAAGTACGGTGTTTCAATCGATAAACACTAACTCGGCCTAGAGATAGGTTAAGAGTTTCAGCGGCTAAGAGAAGTGTGAGATTGGTTGATGATTATAATTAATTCACGTCGGGAGGTATCATCAAGGATTGGTCATCAATATTACTTCGACTTAGGGATAAGCAGAGTCATCTAAGGATACTTTGCCGAACTTTGGTAAAGTCCACCCAAGAGCAAGGGATTGTCGCGGTGGGCGAGTATCATCACTATCGAGGTAGTAATCTGCAGTTCTGCCGAGGTAGTGTTGTGCGATTGCATTGGACAGAAACAAGTCAATCGAATCCATTATACAACACAACTTGATCCTAGCCACTTTCTTTATTTGATTTTTCTATTATTATTTAGATTTCTTTATTTAGTTTAATCACAACCCAATTACTTATGTATTTATTTTATTTCTTTTTCAAAGCAAGAAACACAAAAGAATGCATATTAAGTAAACCAATCCCTTTGGAGATGATACACGATTTACTCATCACTTTATTCCTTGCGACGTGTTCACTTGCACTAATTGCTCATATTTGATACGCATCAAGTTTTTGGCGTCGTTGCCAGGGATTGGTAACTAAATTTTGTTTTTTTAACATCCTGTTTTTCCCTTAATTCAAAACCTTAATCCCTAATTCGAAAACCCTAGAAATTGGGGATTTGAATTTCTGAAATCTATGGTTAATTCGTGATTTCTAAAAGTTTAAGGGAGTTTTAAAGTGATACCAACAATTCAGACCCTTCTTGTGCAATTATACCAATTTTTGAATTTGATAACTCCTTTCCCCGATTTATGTTTCGGTTTGGTTTGGGATTTATTCCCCTTTAATTTTGTTTTAGACAAACAAATTATACCCTATCATCTCTCTCTTTTGGTGTAATCGACAAAGATTCTTCTTTTGTTTCAATCGCATCTAGTGTGGTTTGGTGTTTTGGATTCGTTTGTGGTAAGGGTTTGGGAAGCTTTCAACCTTTCTTGTGTTTTCGATTTCGAATTTCTGGTGTGTATCTGTCATGGTGTTGATCGAATATGAATGAGGGTTTGGTTGATAAATTTTTGATTCGGTCTTTAAGGGAATGTTGTTTTGTTGTTGTTGGATTCAAATTTGAATCGGTTTTAGGATGTTTTGAATCGAATCTGAAGGGAAGAGAAGTGTCAAAATTTAATCGATTTAAGGACCGAAAATTTATGGAAATTTTCCAGAATTTTCCTAGAAAATCTGGAAATTCTAGATTCCTGGGAAAATCCTTTCTACAGACCCGTTGACCACCCAACCCAACCCGAGACCTAAACCGACCCAATCTATGACTCGGATGACGTCACTATTGACGTCATTATTAACGTCACTGCTGACGTCATTGTTGATGTCACTGATGACGTCATCCCTACTAATGTCACCTGTGCTGACATCATCCGTTGACGTCAGCATTGATTTGATGACGTCATCCCTACTAATGTCACCTGTGCTGACATCATCCGTTGACGTCAGCATTGATTTGATGACGTCATTGCTGATGTCAGCGTTAACCAATGCTGACGTCAGTATTTACTTTTTCTGACCAGTCTCACTTTATGTTTTTTAACGTCCTGAGTCCGATGGCGCTGTCTGTTTTTTGAAATTTGAACCCGAAGTGTCATTTTTAGTGCTTTTAAGTTCATTTGTAAGTCTAGAAGTTATCTGTTTTGGTTTTTGAATCAGTTTCTGTTTAGTTCAGGTGACGTGAATTCTGATCCCGAACAATTGTCTCCTCCTCCTCCTGGACGACCTCCTGTTTACCAGTCTTCGGGACCCGCACGTGAGTTTCATATTACTTTTATTACGTGTACTTATCTATTAGTGACATAGTAGTGTTTTTAATATTTTGTTAATCGTAGGTTCTACACCTGTTCGATCTAATGGTAGAGCTGAGTCTAGTAGACATCATTCTAGGCATTGACCTTCTGCTTCAGGTGTGTTCTCTTCTGTTAAATTTTGTATTTCTGTGTCTGCCTTTTCTGTTAAACTCTGTATGATCATACATCATTCTGTAATTATATTTATTTTTGATTCTGTAATTACCATATATGCCTCTTGTTAGATATTAAGGCATGCACCCTGATTCTGTATCTACATTTATCATTGCATCTGGTTAGATTATATTTGTACGAAAAAGTTAGTGATTTATCACTTCTGTTCAGTGGCTCCACCTGCGAGTCGAGTTCCACTTTTTTTGGTGTGATGGAGATAGAGTGGTTCTGGGGAACCTACTCTTTTGATGGTGTTCGGTGTTGGGTGCATTCATGCATACATTATATCATATGCACTGCTCTATTATCTGATTCTGTTTATCTGCACACTAGAGACATACTAGGCTCTCTAGCTTACACCCTTTTAGTTTCCTGTTTCAGATCACAGTTCTAGACTCTGTACGGTACTTGGAGGATCTTGTTTTTAGGTATATTACGTATGTTTTCGGTATTCAGATGTTTAATGTGATTTCAGGAGCTATGTTTAATTCTGGACATTTTTATTATTATTTTGTAATAAACTTTGGACTTTAGTTTTATTTGATAATTTGTGGGTTGAACTCAGTTTGTTTAAATGTTTAATTTTCATTATTTTAAATTATTAATTATTTAATAATTTATCTGAATAATATGTTTAATTTTATAAAAATCCTAACTTACGAAACAATTTTTATATCGTAAACCCTAACTTGTAATCTAAGAAATTAGGTTAATTTTAGGGGTTACATTTAATAGTATTAGAACCAGGTTCAACCATCGGATTGTAAGATCCAAAATGATTTTTGATCTAAAAATAATTTTATAAATCTGTTTTATAAATTCGGATTCTCGATTTTAACATGATGTTGTAATACTCTAAAATATTTTGAATATTACTCCAAGTACCGGTTCTAGCATAGGATTTTATCTATATTATTATGTAGATACTCTATTATGCCACCTCATAGGAGTACACGTTTAGCTATTGAGAGAGGCTGTGGCTGAGGTCGATCTACTGCTTCTTCTAGTGATGTCCCACCTCCTGTAGACCACCACAGGATCAGAGTTTGGCCCAAGATATAGGAGGAGAGGATTTACCTGAGGTTCAGACCGAGGCTCAGCAGGTCGAGGTTGATCAACCAGTCCAGAGTGATAGACCTTATGTTTCTAGGGACAATGAGACTGTTGGATTGGATTTTGTGACCATGCAGAGAGAGTTGCTCCAATATTTATGTCAAAATGAGAGTCCTAGGAAACTCATCTCTACCGAGTTTCTAGCTGTTGGGATGACCATGTTTGATGGCAAGACCGGTACGGACCCAGCCAATGCAGAATACTGGTTAAAGAAGCTACAACGATTATTCGTCGAGATGGAATACCTCTCTGATAAGAAACTGAGGGTTTCTATATCTTTACTTCAGGGGAGGCCTTGAACTGGTGGGAGGTAGAGAAGAGAGTCACTGCTTCGGAGAAGATTTCTTGGGAGTTTTTCAAATAGGCTTTCGAGGATAGATATGTTGGACATGAGTATTTGGCTAAGTGCCGAGAGGATTTTCTAAATCTGCAATAGAACGACATGTCAGTAAATGATTATGAGATTGAGTTTCTCCACCTGCTCTAGTATACTCTTGGTATTGTGTCGACTAAGAAAAAAAAGTGTGACCATTTTATGAAAGGACTCTGAGTACTGTTGAAGATTGCAATTACCATTCATCATGATACGGAATATAAGATGATCACTCGGCGTGCCAGGACATCCGAGCGTAACGAGAGTTTGAGGGTTCTGTTGGAGTCTCAGGTTTAGGATAGAGGTAGACGACAGTGTGCAGCACCTGCTCAGCACAGTCAGGGTTTTCAGTCCAGGAAGAGGGTTTGTGATGATTTTGAGCCATATGGTTCTACACGTTCTAGACCAGATGCTTTTGTTGTTCCTTCTTTTAGTGGAGCTGGATCCACTAGTACTCGAGCTTTGCCTCAATGTTTTTTCTGTAAGAAATAGAATTCAGGAGAGTGTCGCATAAAGAGTAGAGCCTGCTTTCGTTGTGGTTCCTATGATCATCGTCTCAGGGACTGTCTAGTGGCACCACAGTCTGGTTATACTCAGGGACAATCACAGGCATCAACTCAGACTCCTACAGCGGGAAGAGGTCAGTGTAGACCTGCTGCATCTGGTACCATTAATAGAGGCAAACCTAGTCAGTTTAGAGGATCTTCCAGATCAAGAGGATCTCATCTCGGCTTGGTATATGCTACAAAGAGACAGGAGGACCGAGATGAGTCAAACGTCATTGCTGGTACTTTTTCTGTTCATGCTATTTCTTTCTTTGCACTGTTGGATAATGGGTCTACACACTCCTATGTTTCTAGTTCCGTATCTGGATATTTGGAAGTTCCCGTAGAGAATACCAGTAGCTCTATTTCTATCTATAGTCCTATAGGTAACCCTGTAGAGGTTACCAAAGTTTTTAAGGATTGTCCTCTAGATTGTAAGAGTAAGAGAGCTACTTTGAGGACTTCTGATGACCGTAAGGTAACCTTTATCGGTGAGCATAGAGGTTATCTGTCTAATCTTATATCATCCCTAAAAGATGAAAAGATGATCAGGAAGGGATCTGTGGCTTATCTTGCCTATATTCTTGACCCAAGGCAATCTGATTCTAGGATAGATAAGATTCAAGTTGTGTGTGAGTTTCCAGATGTTTTTCCAGAAGAGTTATCGGAGTATCCCCTAAGCGGGAAGAGGTGGAGTTTGGTATCAAGTTATATCCGGGAACTACTCCAATGTCTATCGCACCCTATAGGATGGCTCCGAAGGAGCTTAAGGTGCTCAAGGTTTATTTACAGGAACTTCAGGATAGAGGTTTCATATGACCCAATGTTTCTCCGTGGGGAGCCCCTGTTCTTTTTGTTAAAAGAAAGATGGCTTTTTGCGCCTGTGTATTGACTACCGGAAGTTGAACAAGTTGACCATCAAGAACAAGTACCCTCTTCCCCGCATAGACGATCTGTTTGACCAGTTCTGAGGAGCTTCTATGTTCTCTAAGATAGACCTAAGATCTGGTTATTACTAACTCAAGGTTAAGGATTTTGATGTTTTCAAAACAGCTTTTCGGACTTGTTATGGTCAGTACGAGTTTCTAGTAATGCCTTTCGGTCTTACGAATTCCCCTGCATCATTCATGGACATGATGAATCGGGTGTTCCGACCCTATCTAGATCAGTTTGTTATGGTCTTCATAGATGAGATTCTGGTCTATTCCAAGTCTGAATATGAGCATGAGCAACATCTTCGTATTGTGTTACAGACTCTGGGAGAGAAACAACTTTATGCAAAGTTCAGTAAGTGTGAGTTCTGGCTTTCAAAGGTTATTTTTCTGGGACATGTTGTTTCAGTTAAGGGTATTCAGGTTGACCCAAAGAAAATTGAGGCTATTATAGAATGGAAGCAACCCAAGAATATGGCAGAGATCCGTAATTTTCTGGGACTAGCTGGTTATTATCGAAGATTTGTAGAGGGTTTTTCTTCTATAGCCACTCCGTTAACTAAGATTCTGGGGAAAGATGTTCCATTTTACTGGTCTGAGGCTCAGTAGGAGAGTTTTGAGAAACTGAAATAAGTTCTGATACAAGCACCAGTTTTGATACAGCCAGAGTCAGGGAAACCCTATACCGTTTATAGTGATGCCTCATATACCAATTTGGGATGTGTTCTGATACATGAGGGGAAGGTAGTGGCTTATGCTTCTCATCAGTTGAAACCGCATGAGTGTAACTATCCTACCCATGATCTGGAGTTAGCGGCAGTGGTCTTTGCTCTGAAAATCTTGAGACACTATCTTTATGGAGAGAAGTGTTACATCTTTATAGACCATAAGAGTCTAAAGTATTTTCTCACTCAGAAGGAACTTAATCTAAGACAACAACGATGGTTAGAACTTATGAAATATTATGATTATGATTATGAGATTGATTACCATCCTGGTAAAGCTAATATTGTTGCGGATGCCTTGAGTTGTAACGCCATTTCAGATCTGAGAGCTCTATTTTCTCGGTTGAGTTTATTTGAAGATGGTAGTCTGTTGGCTGAGCTCCGCGTGGTTCCCACTTTGATATTTGATATTCAGGCTGAATAGACTAATGATCCGTACTTGGCTCATCGTATTGCTGAAGTTAAGGAGGGAACTTCTCAGGACTTTTCTCTAAATCAGGATAGGATTTTATGTTTCTGGGGTCGATATTGTGTTTCGAGGAACTCTGAGTTGAAACAAGTTTTTCTTTGGAAGTCCCATGATAGTCTGTATTCTATGCATCCTGGTGGTGATAAGATGTATAAGAATCTCCGAGAGAAGTACTGGTGGAAAGGTCTTAAGCGAGACGTGGTCAGTTTTGTATCTAAGTGCTTAACTTGTCAGAAAGTTAAAACTGAGCATCAGCGTCCGTCTAGACTTCTTTAGCACATTAAGATTGCTCAATGAAAATGGGAGCGTGTGACGATGGATTTTGTCAGTGGTTTACCTTTGACTCCGTCAAAGAAAGATTCTGTTTGGGTCATCGTTGATCGGTTGACCAAGTCTGCACACTTCATTCCTGTCAAGACACTTATCCTCTGAGTAAGTTAGCCAAGTTGTATATCTTTGAGATTGTTCGGTTACATGGGGTACCTCTGTCTATTATATCTGATCGAGATCCGAGGTTTACGTCTAAGTTCTGAGGATCTCTGCATACTGCTTTGGATACTCGGTTGAACTTTAGCACTACTTATCACCCTCAGACCGATGGTCAGTCTGAGCGCGTGATTCAGATCCTTGAGGATATGTTGAGAGGATGTATTTTGGATTTCAGTGGTAGTTGGGAGGATTTCTTACGGTTGGTAGAGTTCGCATATAATAACAGTTATCAGGCCAGTATTAAGATGTCACCTTATGATGCTCTTTATGGGCGTAAGTGTCACCTTAATGAGCACTGGTTACTGGGTCCAGATCTTGTATATGAGGCTGAGGGGACAGTCAGGTTGATTCGGGATAAGCTTAAAGCTGTTTTTCACAGATAGAAAGCTTACACGGATTTGAGGCGTAAGGATCTTGAGTTTTTGGTTGGTGATGAGTTTTTTTTTGAAAGTATCTCCATGGAGGAAGGTACTACGTTTTGGCCGTAAGGGCAAGCTCAGTCCCAGATATATTGGACCCTACCGTATTATCAGACGTGTTGGTCCTGTAGCTTATCAGCTTGAGTTACCACCATAACTCAAGCGTATTCATGATGTGTTCCATGTTTCTCTACTGAGACGCTATCGAGCTGATTCGTCTCATGTTCTGTCAGTTGAGGATTTTGAGATCCATCTAGATTTGTGTTATGAGGAGGAACCTGTTGAGATTATTGCTCAGAACCAGAAAGTTCTTCGGAGGAAAACCATTAAAATGGTTAAGGTTCTCTGGCGTAATCGAGGTCATGATGAGGCTACGTGGGAGCCAAAATCTGTTATCAAAGCTTAGTATCCGCATCTCTTTGATCCTGGTAAATTTCGAGGATGAAATTTCTGTAAGAGGGAGAGTTGTAACACCTTGTTTTTCCCTTAATTCAAAACCTAAATCCCTAATTCGAAAACCCTAGAAATTGAGGATTTAAATTTCTGAAATCTTTGGCTAATTCATGATTTCTGAAAGTTTAAGGGAGTTTTGAAGTGATAACTCCTTTCCCCGATTTACATTTTGGTTCGGTTTGGGATTTATTCCCCTTTAATTTTGTTTCAGACAGACAAATTATACCCTATCATCTCTCTCTTTTGGTGTAATCGATAAAGCTTCTTCTTTTGTTTCAATCGCATCTAGTGTGGTTTGGTGTTTCCGATTCGTTTGTGGTAAGGGTTTGGTAAGCTTTCAACCTTTCTTGTGTTTCTAGTTCTGAATTTCTGGTGTGTATCTGTCATGGAGTTGATCGAATATGAATGAGGGTTTGGTTGATAAATTTTTGATTCGTTCTTTAAGGGAATGTTGTTGTTGGATTCAAGTTTGAATCGGTTTTAGGATGTGTTGAATCGAATCTGAAGGGGGGAGAAGTGTCAAAATTCAATCGATTTAAGGCCTTGGAATTTCTGGAAATTTTCCAGCATTTTCCCGGGAAATCTAGGATTTTTACAGATTTTCCCGAAAAATCTAGAAACCCAGATTATCCTGAAAATCTGGAAACCCAGATTTTTCTGAAAATCTAGATTCCCGGGAAAATCCTTTCTACCGACCCGTTGACCACTCGACCCGACCCGTTGACCATCTGACCCAACTCGAGACCCGAACCGACCCGATCTCCGACCCGGATGACGTCACTAATGACATCATTCCTGATAATGTCACATGTGCTGACGTCATCCGCCGACGTCAGCCTTGACCTAATGACATCATTATTGACATCAGCGTTGACCAATGTTGACGTCAACATTGACTTTTTTCTAACACGGTTCCACTCTATGTTTTCCAACGTCTTGAGTCCGATGAAGCTGTCCCTTTTTCGAAATTCAAACTCGAAATATCGTGTTTAGAGATTTTAAGTTCGTTTGTCTATTTGGAAGTTATCTGTTTTGGTTTTTGAATCAGTTTCTGTTTAGTTCAGGTGACGTAGATTCCAAACCGGAGCAATTGTCTCCCCCTCCTTCTAGACGACCTCCTGTTTACCAGTCTTCGGGACCCGCACGTGAGTTTCATGTTACTTCTGTTACGTGTACTTATCTGTTAGTGTCATAGTAGTGTTTCTAATATTCTGTTAATCGTAGGTTCTACACCAGTTCGATCTAATGGTAGAGCTGAGTCTAGTAGACATCATTCTAGGCGTTGACCTTCTACTTCAGGTGTCTTCTCTTCTGTTAAATTTTGTATTTCTGTGTCTGCCATTTCTGTTAAACTTTGTATGATCATGCATCATTCTGTAATTACATTTATTTTTGATTCTGTAATTACCATATATGCCTCCTGTTAGATATTAAGGCCTACACTCTGATTCTGTATCTGCATTTATCATTGCATCTGGTTAGATTATATGTGTACGGGTAAGTTAGTGATTTATCACTTCTGTTTAGTGGTTCTGTAATATACCACTTTTGTTCAGTGGCTCCATTTGCGGGTCGAGTTCCACTTCTGTTTGGTGTGATGGAGATAAAGTGGTTCTAGGAACCTACTCTTTTGATGGTGTTCGGTGTTAGGTGTATTCATGCATACATTATATCATATGCCCTGCTCTGTTATCTGATTTTGTTTACCTGCACACTAGAGACACACTAGGTTCCCTAGCTTACACCCTCTTAGTTTCCTATTTCAGATCACAGTTCTAGACTCCGTACGGTACTTGAAGGATCCCGTTTTTAGATATATTACGTATATTTTCAGTATTTAGATGCTTAATGTGATTTCAGGAACTATGTTTAATTCCGGACATTTTATTATTATTTTGTAATAAACTTTAGACTTTGGTTTTATTTGATAATTTGTGGGTTGAACTCAGTTTGTTTAAATGTTTAATTTTCAGTATTTTAAATTATTAATTATTTAATAATTTATCTGAATAATATGTTTAATTTTATGAAAACCTTAACTTACGAAATAAGTTTTCATAGCGTAAACCCTAACTTGTAATCTAAGAAATTAAGTTAATTTTAGGGGTTACAGTTTTCTTTATTTTCTTACTTTTTAGTTATTTTATTTTATTTTTTACTTTGCTTTAGTTTTGGTGTATGATCTAGAAATCGAACATACACATCAGAGGCTATGGAGACAAATCCAAGGAGCTATGGAAGATCATCAAGAAATCAAGCAGATCAAAACTTACCTGCCGGCAATGGAGGCCTTCCGCCGCCACCAATGCCGCGACAGCTAACTATCAGAGACTTCTTAGAGGAAGATTTAAATGGGTTAAATCCTGGAGTTGTTACACCCGAAATAGAAGCGACCCACTTCGAACTGAAAACTGTCATGTTCAATATGCTAAACACTATTGGACAGTTTGGTGGGTTTATGACAGAAGATGCCAGAAAATATCTTAAGTCATTCATGGAAATTTGTTACTCTTTCAAAATTCATGTAGTCTATGAAGATGTATTAAGATTGAAATTATTCCCCTATTCACTGAGCGATAGGGCAAAAACCTCACTAAATAGCATTCCAGCAGAATCAATAGGATCTTGGAGTGAATTGTGACATGATTTTATTACACACTTTAATCCCACAAATTTATATGATAGAATTCGTAATAAAATTACCTCTTTTCGGCAGGCAGATGATGAACCTATGTTTGAGGCATGGGAGCACTACAGAGAATTACTGCACAAGTGTCCTTTTCATGGATTTCCACTATGGACACAAGTGACAATGTTTTATAATGCCACCAATGCCCCGACAAGGATGATGTTAGATGCCTCGGCCAATGGAATACTCCTTGATAAAGCACCTAAGGAAGCTATTGAGATTCTGAACAAACTCGCAATGAATGATTTTCAATTTCCTAGATCTAGGCGAGGAGGAGTAAGACGTTAAGACACAGTGAATGAATTAGAAACATCAAATTCAGTGGCAGTACAATTGGTCTCTCTTACCAAGATGGTGCAAAACATGCAACTACAACAAAATATCCATGAGGTCAAGACCATTGATTCCTTTTGCAATTTGTGTGGAGGTAACCACAATTCTTCTGAATGTATGCAAAATCAAGAGTCTAGCCTGTATGTTAGAAGCTACAACAAAAATAATATGATGTCCAACACATACAACCCCTCATGGAAGAGGCATCCAAACTTTTCATGGAGTAATCCAAACAATGCCTTGAATCCAACTACTCACCCCCCAGGTTTCCAGCAACAAATGCAACATCTGCCACAACAGCAGGTACAACAGCCTATACCGCAGCAGTAGCCTGTAAGTTCTCTGGAAAATTCTCTGAAAGCTTTTATTATGAAAACTGAATCATACATGGTAGAGAATAATAATTTTATCAAAAGAACAGGTGAATTTATAAATAGAACTGAGATGAGGTTACAAAAACAAGAGGCAGCAATAAAAGCACTGGAAAATCAGGTTGGGCAGTTCACCCAGAACATAAGCACTAGACCAAAAAGAGGACTACCTAGCAATACTAAAGTTGCTACGGTAATGGGCCATGAACAGTGCAAAGCAATCACTACTAAGAGTGGTCTACAGCTGAAGGAGAAAGTAGGAAACTTAGCAGATAAGGTCCCCACAGTGAAACAAGAAGAAACAAAAAAAGAGGACTTAGATACTGAATAAACTGATCATATCCCAGCAGAAAGCACTGTCCCAGCAGAGAACTCGGCAGTACCTTACTAATCTGCCGAGACAGCAACAGACCCAATGGTACCAGGTATTAAATTCCAAACTAAAGAAACCCTAGAAGAGATGAGACCACCACCACCTTTCCCACAAAGGTTGAAAAAGCAAAAACAGGACCATCAATTCAAAAAATTTCTAGATATCCTAAAGCAAGTCCACATCAACTTGTCATTTATTGAGGCTATTGAACAAATGTCTAATTATGCTAAGTTCTTGAAAGACATTGTGTCTAAGACAAAAAGAGTAGGTGAGTTTGAAATAGTGGCTGCTACTGAAGGATGCATGGCAATGTTGCACAATCGTATGCCACCTAAATTAAAGGATCCTGGATGTTTCACCATATCTTGTGCGATTGGTAACCATTACGAAGGAAAGGCCCTGTGTGACCTTGGAGCAAGCATCAACTTAATTCCTAAATCTATCTTCCAAAAGCTTGGAATAAGAAGGGCAAAACCCACAACCGTGATGCTCCAACTTACGGATAGATCATATGTGCAACCCGAAGAAAAAATCGAGGACATACTATTAAGAGTGGATAAATTCATTTTTCCTGTTGATTTTCTTTTCCTTGATTGTAAAGCAGATGATAATGCACCGATCATCCTTGGGAGACCTTTCCTTGCCACTGGACGCACTCTAATTGATGTGAAAAAAAGGAGAGCTGGCAATGAGGATCAATGATCAACAAGTCAAACTCAATACCTTCCACAATTTGAAAAGATATGATGATGCAGAAGAGTGCAAGGTCCTCTACAACACAGATACAGGCAACAAGACATCCTGTTTCAACAACCACTGCCACAGTAGTAAAATCAGTAAAAAATTTATAATTGCTGTAGTAGAATTCTGGACAGTAAAATTAAGTCAGAAGTGGATGAAACCAACAAAACATCATATTTTCCAGACATACAAGGTGCAGTGAAGATGAAAACAGAAAAGGATGGACATGAAGTCAAAGAGAATGGCCAACATCTGAAGAATCATACTGGCCAACAAGAGATAATCACCTTAGGAGATGCATTTGCATGCACTCCCCCAGTGACATAATCTCTTTTCTTTCTTTTTATTAGGATTAATTTAGTTTAAAGTTAATTTCTATAATTATATTTACTTTTAATTATTTTTCTTATTTTTTTAGGACAAGAAACAAGAATAAAGGAGAAATAGTTCATAGCAGGAAAAGTGTTGTCGGGGCAGAAAAAAGTGTCAGAGCCGCAGCAGTCCCAATGGGCAGAACAGTGTAACGGCGAGTCTACCAAGATTTCTGCCGCGGTAGTAAAAGTAAAATGGCAGTAAAAGCTAACGGCTACAAAACGGCTAATGGTTTAAACGGCTACAAGGTCAGGGCCTATATAAGCAACCTCTCTCTCTTGAACTATTCACTCTTGTATTCTTGTTTTCTTTAGACTTATTTACTAATCTCTCTCACAATACTCTCTGCATATTCACAAGCTTTCTCATTATTTTCAGAACTTCTTCAAAAAAATCTCCAAGAACCTCAAATCTCCATTACTTAATTATGACCACCTACAACCTCTTTGCCTCAATCATTGTTGAATACCGATTCAACAGGTCTTTTATTGCTCGACAACTATGGGAGGAACAAGGGTTCCAATATTCCGATGAGGAAAACTTCGGCATCGAGCACTACTTGTTCGACAAAATCAAGTATCAAGATTAGGAGATCTTTTGCTTACAACCCACCCAGGCCAATGCCACTATCGTGCGGGAATTCTATGCGCATGAGCCAAGCAAGGACTCTCTTTATGTCCACTGCCGAGGCAAGCCTGTCAAGCTTTATGCCGAGATAATCAACCTATTCTACATCCTAATATCTGTATATGATGTCCGTGCTAAATTCATGGAGGATGTCACCACTGAAGATTATGAGCTGATAAAAAGATGACCTATGCTACGAGAATACTCCTTGGGAAACCGGTGCCCATAGAGGATCGGTAGCAAGGCAAAATCTTAAGCTGAAGGCCAAGCTTTGGAACACCTTTGTCAAAAGACACTTCATCCCAACCTCCTACAATAGCATGATGGACCGAAGGAGATTGGTGCTTATCCAATCTATCATCAATAAACAGAGTATAATATTGGAGAAATAATTCTAAGGGAGATATATGAGTGTGGTAAGAAAGATAGAGGACCTTTATATTTCCCTTGTTTAATTACTGGTATTTGTACTGCTGCAGCTGTGTACCAATGGCAAAAATGAATGAATTCACAGCCCATAGACGAGGGTGTACTAGAGACTTCTGCCACAAAATCATGCAGATCACACAAGCAGAGCCAGTCCAGGAAACTCCTCAGCAGTTCACTGTTGATACAGCTATTGGGGCCCAATACACGACAGATATGCCTGACACTGCCCACACCACTACCGCAGTAGACTCGTACCAGGAGATACTATAGAGGATGACAGCTATGGATCTTAAGAAGCAACGATACATTGAGTATCAGAGGAACTTCAACAACACACTTGCCCAAATGATGCTCTATAACTTTCCCAGCCAAGGGGTACAGTTTCCAGAGTTCCCAACCAACATGTTCGTAACAGCTGCACCCTACACCGAGATGACTCCAGCTTCAGGAGGATCAAGGCCATTCTCTCCTACAGGCCCTCAGCAAAAATTTCATGCTGTTGGCCCATCTAGGACAGTAGATTCTGCCACGACATCATCTGCCAGCAGACGACCATCAAAAAGAAGGATAGTCTTCAGCACTCCACCAAGATCCCCCATCATCATGGGCAGTCTATCAGTTGAGATAGATGCCTATGTACATCAAAGTTCAATCGCTGCATGGCCAAGCATTCACTATGTCTGGGCAGATACAGAGAATGATGGAGGAACAACTGTAATGATCATCGAGGAAGTTGCCGAAGATGAAGCAGGAGAAGAAGTGAACGCTTCCATGCAACGGACACCACCAACAAGAGTTCAGTCACCACGACAAGAAAAAACATAGCCATCGCCATCACCAAAGACGAAGCAAACAACAACAAGACCTAGAAAATTTATTATCGACAACAGCTCTTCAGAGCCCATTTAATTAATTTTTAATGCTGCTTTTATATAATTACTTGTTTACTTTTCATATTTTATTACCTACTATGTGCCCCTAATATAAGCATTGAGGATAATGTTTGGTTCGAGTTTAGGGGTGTAGAGCCACTACCGAGGCAATCTACTGTCGCGGCCTTGCCATGAAAAGGGAGTACTTAAGTGATTTTTCAAAAATTTTCTATGTCCACCACCTTACTTAAATTTGTTGCCCATACTTTTGCACTGCTCTTCATCAGTATTGCCTTAGTTTATTCTTTTAAGGCTATTGCAATCTTTCTCCTTATCATGATTAGATCCTATTTAGAGCACTTAACTCTAGGATACTTAAGGGAGAAAACTTAGAAGCTTGCTATAAGGTTGATCTTATAAATACTTTTGGGACTTGTTTGACTATATGAATTCTTTTAATGAACTTAGGTGATAAAGACTTAGATTTTTGGAATTATGACTAGAGGTTCCTATCACCGGCTCTAGGATGTACTCTTCTTCATGCTAGAGGTGCCCGAAATTGGCTCTAGTGTGCTTAAAAGAATAGCAAAAGAAATAAGAAAATATTAAGGAGAAAACAAAAATACTTGAGGTGCCCAAAATTGGCTCAAGAAATTGTTTTTTTAAGAAGAGAACATTAAATCCAAGTCTATTTATCTTGAACTTAGAGTTTTTCTAAGAATTCCTTTAATCAAACTTGTCCATAAAAATGCGCACACTCACAAAATCTTATAGCTTATTTTCTAGGTAAACCCTTAGGTAACCGAAAGGTTAAGTCTAAAAAAGAGGAATAGTTATGGTGGGGAGAATAGATGAAAACATAAGACCAAGAGAGAATAAGGTTTGACAATTTGATGGTTTGCATTGCTTGAGGACAAACAATAGTTCGAGTTTGGGGGTGTGATAATTGCTCAACTCACTATCACTCTTTACACCTTTCATGAGCCATAATCACCAATTCTACACCTACTTGGACCAATGTATATACTTAATGTGAGATATTCAGAGGTTATGCTTATAAAGTTGATACTTACTGAAAAGGCAAGTTTAATGCAGTTTTGTATCATTGTAGAAGAAACTATTCCCGCGACAACAATTGAGGCCAAGGCAGGACCTGATGCCGAGGCAGCAGCAAGGACAAGTAGCGATATTGTAGGCAAGCTGAGGAGAAAAATTAGGAGAACGTTGTTGGAAAAGAAGCCCAAGGATCGGAGCTAGATAGCACGTGGAAAGCCCAAGACAAAGGCCATGCGGGAAAAACATCCTAGTTGGAATAAACTTAGAAATACTTTATTTATGTACTTGCCTTGTTCCCTACTCCAATTTGTATTCCTACTTAGGAAAGGTTTGCCTTAGTCCAAGCCTATATAAGACATAGCCGTCCAAGGAGAAGAAAAAAAGATAGAGAATGCGGATTATAGAGAGCTTAGACCTAACCGACCTTATCTTTTAGTTTTCTTTTATTTACATTATGTTCTAGTTTTCTTTAGGCTTAGGTGAAGGTTGTAGAGTATTAGTGTGAAGAGATTAAACTTTGTTTCTTGTTTCAAAGCAATAAAACATCGAAGTTTGCTTATTCTTTGCCATTCTTTGTTCTTGCATTCATGCTCGGGAGAGAAATTTGTAAGTAATCCATTTATCTAATATCAGGAGAGTTAGATTCACGAAAGGAATAAGTACGATGTTTCAATCGGGAAACACTAACTCGGCCTAGAGATAGGTTAAGAGTTTCAGCGGCTAAGAGAAGTGTGAGATTGATTGATGATTATAATTAATTCACGTCGGGAGGTATCATCAAGGATTGGTCATTAACAGTACTTCGACTTAGTGATAAGCGGAATCATCTAAGGATACTTTTCCAAAGAGCAAGGGATTGTCGTGGTGGGCGAGTATCATCACTGTCGAGGTAGTAATCTGCAGTTTTACCGAGGTAGTGTTGTGCGATTGCATTGGACAGAAACAAGTCAATCGAATCCACTATACAACACAACTGGATCCTAACCACTTTCTTTATTTGATTTTTCTATTATTATTTAGATTTCTTTATTTAGTTTAATCACAACCCAATTACTTGCGTATTTATTTTATTTCTTTTTCAAAGCAAGAAAATAAAAGAATGCATATTAAGTAAACCAATCCCTTTGGAGATGATACATGATTTACTCATCACTTTATTCCTTGCGACGTGTTCACTTGCACTGATTGCGTATATTTGACACGCATCACTACACCTTATTTTATAATTATTTCAATTTGGTTATAATTACTCGAAAATTAAGTTTTAATTCATAAATAAATTAAATACATATATTAGTTTACATTTAAGTATATATATTATATATATTAATGTATATTATATATATATAATATATATATATATATGCATATACATATAATAATAAGTATACATATATATATATATACTTATATATAAGCATACATACAATATATATTATATACATATATACTTACATTCATCCTTATATATTATATACATACACATACATACATATTATATATATAGTATTATACATTCCATATTTATATATATAGTATACATTTCAAATTTTCATGTATAGTATCATTCCATATATAGTATAAATTTCATATTTCTATTTTAAAAATGTATTAAATTATATTTTATATGTAACAATTGGAGGATGCCTCCTTCTTCAGCTACTGGTGATGCGGCCTCGGTAGCTTCTGTTGCGACATCAGGAGCTAAGAAAGCCTGAGGAATAGCATCCTCTACTTGCTTCCTCTTTATATATATATATATATATATATATATATATATATATCCTATGTCCATTCTTTTCTTGCCGGCGTGAAGAGATCAGTTGGTAGAGTTGGCACTCACTCCAAATTGCCCAAAGATGTAATTAAACATGGGAAGTATAACATACCTCTATCCTTGTCCGCACAGTTAAAAATTTGTTCACTGATGATGCGGCCGACTATGATTGTGAATGATTCAATGGATGATTGTCAGTCTCAACCAATCTACTGTCTGATTATGTGAAATCGGTAGTAGATTTCTCTGAATAAAAGTATTCTAGAGCTTTGCCTCGGGTCGAAGGTCTCGACAGCTGACACAACCATGGTGCTTTCTAGTGTTCCACTCTACTCTTGGTATGTAGAGTTGTGCCTTTATCATCTCGTAATCGGCAACGGTGAATGCGATGGTGAAATCGGGATATTCTTCGTTCTCTATGTGTAGGCCAAAATGTGTGTTGATTGTTATGTCGGCCACTGGAATCGCTCAGCCTCTGAGGTGTGTGTAGGGATTGTTTGGCATCGAACGATGGACATAGAATTCCCTCACCGATACTATGTGTGCCGGCCAAAATGTGATCTTCGACAGAATGAAAGCCTTGATCCTGATAGGACATGATATCATAAAACTACCATGGTATTTTCTCTTTGTTGTGGCTCTATTATGTAGCATTGTCACACACCCTTCTGTCACGACAATAGTTTTAAACTCCCTAATTCTTGTCCTTTTTGATATGATGTTTTTAAGAAATTCCGCTTAACTTGGTATTTGTTTGATTGCCTTCACTAAAGGTATATTGATATGTACCTATTTTAGGATGTTCAAGAATTTTTGAACTGGTACTCTTGATTCTATTGCTTTAACCTTTGTGGAAATGATGGTGGTAGTCGCAGATCTTCAATCTTTTTAGAGCACTGAAATCGAATTTGAGGTGCTAATGCGACATCGTCTACTGCGGCATCATTCTTGGAAGCTTCTTTTGCTGGTTCTTTCGCCTTAGATTTCTCTTTGCTGACCTACTTGGAGATTACTGTCTTAGATTTTTGACCTACTATCTTGGCAAGTATCTTAGGGTCTTTAGCTGTAGTCCACTTCTGGTGGTTATAGCTTTGCATTGTTCATATGAACCTGTTATAACGACTTCAGTATCGCTCGGTGGTATATTCTGTGTAGTGCTTATAATTAATGTATGTGAACACACATATATGTGTAAGTATACACAGTCATGCAAGTAATAATAGGATGAGTGAGTATCGTTCCCACGAGGATCTAGATTAAAGTGTGCAGTCAAATTTGTCAAGGCAAAATGGATATGTACGATGAAGGTGTAAGATGGAAATGCTATGGCAATTCTAGAGTGCAAGCAACTAAAATTTGCCAAGGCAAAATGGAATGGATGATGATGGCAAGGTGAATGTATGACGGTGGTATGTGAGTGTATGGCAGAGTGATTGCAAGATAGCAGGCAAAGTAAAGAAAGTAAGTTGTAAATGTGAGGGCAAAAACAGGATGCAAAAACACGTTAAACAATATAGTGTACTTCTTCTCTATTGATGAACTCTCTCTAGGGAATGACTGATGGTGGCTTTTATGGTTTCCTACACCTTATCCCTACCTAACATAAAGCTGCTATGGTGTATACTTACTCGACAGAGGTTGCTAAGGTATTCCCGCTCTCTCGAGTCATAGGAACATGATAAACTAAAATGCCATGGATAGCTACGCCTACGCCTATCGATAAAGTACCTTCCTTTTAGTCATTGAAGCCTTCACCTACGCCTCTCTCGAGTGCTCTAGGATCCAACTAGGCCCTATTTGCAGTCTAGAACCCATTGCTCACGTAGATCCTCTCTTAGCTCCTCTCGGATGATCTAAGGATCTATAGCTACGCCTCTCTCGAGTGCTGTAGCATGTATCTAAACCATGGACACTCTCGTGCCTCTTACAAAGCTTAAATAATTACCAACAATGAGCAAAGCAAATATACAAACACTTAGCATGCAATATATTAAATAGAAACAAAAGTTAATCATCCATAAAAGCTACCACTGAAACAAGGTTACATGGTGGAGCCAAATTTTAAGAGTAATCAACCATATTAATCTTAAACATCCAACATTAATCTTCATAAAAATATAACAAAATAAAGCAAGGAAGGAGGACTAGAAGACACCCTCGGTGTGCATAGCCTCCGGCTCTTCAACCACCATGGTTGCCTTGGTGAGCTAGCCCCTCTCGGGTGCTTAGCTCACCACTTCCTTCGAGTGTTATCAATGGAGGTCCCTTTGGCCGGAAGTTGGAGGAGAAAAGTGGGAGCTTTCCGCCGCAAAGGTCTCTCTTTTTTTTGTTTTCTCTCCCGAAAAAGCTTATTTCTTTGTGTAGGTAACCATGTCTTTTAAAGAGGGTGAAAAACCTAAAAGATATGCAAAAATTCCTTTCTGCCCTCATTTTTTCCTGACATTCCTGCAGGACTGGCAGAGGTGACAGTGGTCCCCTACTGACGTGGAATGCATATAAGCCATCTTCTCTATGGTCTCCCATTGTGGTGGCTGTAGCCAGCTATAGTGGTCCCAATCGGCTGTGGTAGCACCAGCTGGCACTCTCATCAAAATATCTCTTTGTCGTGTAGCTCAGCCCAGGAGTTTTCTAGCTTTGCCATGACATTTTTCTTTTGCCATCCTTTTGAGAATCTCATGACAAATTGCCTCAACTTCCGTTTCTGCTTCACCTGCACAACACCACTAAAAAGAACTACCTTTCCCATTAAATGGAACCTATTACCACCTCAAAATGTCAAGACATGTTTAAATGACCATATGCAATGTCATGAACCTAAATGCAACTAAATGATCCTATATGAGCCTAAGGACACTCAATAACTTAAGTAAAAAGGCCTAAAATATAGCCTTTTTACGAAGTCATCACTCGGTATACCTTTGAGGGGTCGATTGCTCATTTGCCCTACTGTTATTTCCAGAGTTTTCAGAGCAGCTTCATTATTCTACATTCCCATCTCATCTCTGTCCATGAATGTGTCAGCTAATTGAATGAATTTATTTGTATTTGCTAATAAGCACCATTTTGAACCATGAACATGTTCAACGTATTTTCCAGGGTTTGAATGTCAGTCGGTTGCTGTGGCTGCTACTGCTGAACATGTCTATTATTTTGCTAGAATCCAGAGGGTTGCACATTCAGTTGTTGTGGGTTCAGCGCATTATTGGGGTTACTCCATGAAAAGTTCGGGTAATTCCTCCATGTTGGATAATATGTGTTGAACATGTTATTCATGTTAAAAGTTTCAACATAGAAGCTGGATTCTAGATCCTGAGGGTACTCGTTCGAATCATGATTTTTGCCACATATTTTGCAAAAAGCTGTAACTGCTTTGATTTCTCTTTTGCAGATCCTTGACCATATTTTTCAGTGTTGATAATTGAGCCAACATTGAATCTGAAGATTCCAGATTCGCCATACCTCGCCTTGTTACTCCTCTCCTTATAGTCAGATGATGATAATCGTTCTTTGCAAGTTTATCCAGAATTTCTAGACTTTTATGGGGAGGACAGTCTAGAAGTATGCCATTGGTTGAGGCATCAAGCATCATCTTGTTAGTGTGTTCACCGCATTGTAGAATTTGGATACTTGAGACCATTCGGGCAGTCCATGCATCGAGCATTTTCTGTAGAGTTCTCAAAATATTTCTCATGTCTCGTACATGGATTCATCATCTTCTTGCCTAAATGATGTAATGTCGTTTCTTGATTTATCTATCATGTTTGTGTAACTAAAATAGGAAAGAAATCTATGACACAGTTTCGTCCATAAGCTTAGGAATCCTGGTTTAAGGTTGTTTAGCCATGACTTCGCCCTATCCCTTAGTGAATAGGGAAAAAGCTTCAATTTAAGTAGGTCGGTATATACCCCCAGTAGCTTAAAAGAATTATAGATTTCTAAGAAAGATTTGAGATGTTGTCGAGCATCCTCATTGTTCAAACCACCAAATTGTCCCAAACTATTGGTCATGTTGAAAATGACCGGTTTTAGCACAAAATGTTCCATGTCTATATTTGGTGTAACCCCCTTAGCCCGGCCTAGACGGAACCGGCACTAACGGGTTACACGGGGAATATCAAACCAAACCCGCGAAGGTTCGATTCGATAAACAACCCTAAAACTGCTATATTTTTTTTATTTTTATCTTACTAGATGCACAATCTTATTCTTACGTGACAAGGTCTCATACAAAGTATTGTCGGTAACACATTAATTAAAAACAACCATCCGATTAAACACTAACATAGATTAAGGATTAAAACGTAAAACTTTTAAATCCTATTAACAAAATATAAATTCTCTTCATCAAAGTTCAATTAAACATACAAGAGTTTATCACAACAAATTTCAACTCAAACGGATCATTCTAACATCATCAATTGCATGTTTTTCTATTTTAGGGACCAAAATGTAAATATTCCAAAATAAAAGGACTTCAACCAAATTAGATTAATCATCTTGAAATTAAATCAACTTTAAACATGCATGCAAAATTTCAGCTCAAAATAACATCTGTAGGTACCTTAATCGAATAAAGGAAGGTATTCGGGACTAAAATATAATTTCTAGCAACTTTCAATTCTAGGTGATCAAAGGTTTCGAAACTTTGGGTCTGGAACCAAATGTTTCATTACACAAAGTGCACACCAAGTACTCAATACTCAACCATTAATTAAAACCACTAAATGCATCAATTCTAAACATGATTAACAACATATGGCACATAATTAACTACGTCATGGACTTCACTCAAGCTATAGGCATGCTCCATAAGAAGAGATTAACAACATAGCAATCATGATAGGTTATGCTTCATCAATTCAAACAATCCCCAAAGTTCAACAATAGCAATAAACATTAATGATCTTGTTACAACATGAATCAAAGTCTAAGTATACACTCCTCACATAGGTTGTGTTACACATTGCCTTGCCCAATACATTTGCCAAAACATACCAAATTCAATGTGATTCTTCCCCTTAGTTCCCTTGCCTCGAACGAAGCTCCAAGTGCCTTTATTTCTCTGCATGGATGAAAAGAGAGCTTAAGCAAACATGCTTAGTGAGGAAGCTCTACACAAATCATCAATGCATTCATTTAAAACCATGATAAAACCATAATTTGCAATACTTTGTTAAATCATGCATGCTAACATCTCATGCTCATATTCAATAAATCATATGCATTCTTGGGCTCACATAACCTTGTCAAAACAATTTATAAATGATGCACAAACCTCTTTTCAATTTCATGTATGTATATTGGCTTTCTAGTGATCACTTAATGTGAACCTTGAGTTCACCGAATACACGGATCCATGAGACATTTGTCTCGTCATGACACGAAGTCACCATTGACATGACATGAAGTCACCATTGACATGACACGAAGTCACCATTAGCACTACCACGCACGATTAGACACATAGTCACCCTTGTTACGTGTAGGCGGCTCTACCATGCACGATTGGACACAAAGTCACCCTTGTTACGTGTAGGAAATATTCTGTATTCTCTGTTTTGATTATAGTGCACTTAAGACAATCCTAATGACATGTCATTCGTATTCCAATCTAAAGTTAGTGTCATTAAGCCAATATCATAATCAAATGTGCATGATAACTTGCTGCTCATAATGCATGCATAAAATGTTCAACAAATGAACCAAAGTCATGCCCAAAGGCACCATCATATATAAGGCAATTAACCATATTGTATTTCAAATCATATAACTTGCTGCTCATAATACATGCATAATTTGTTCAACAAATGAACCAAAAGCCATGCCCAAAGGCACCATCATGTATAAGGCAAATAACCATATTGTATTCAAAAACATTTCTCATAATTTTCCATAATCATGGATGCTAAATAAGCTATGTATTTCAGCAAGTATCTCTCATGTATGCATCAATTCAAAACATGCTCATGCACTTCCATGAATCCCATTGCATTACCAACATAATGCCTTTATAAAATGTAGCCGAAACTCATACCGGTTTAACAAAATAAATACTTTACTTACTCTTGAACTATGGAAGGTTTTCACACTCTTCCATAGCCCCCCAAAACAGAACGTACCAAACGCGATTCACTTTAAATCCGAAAACCACTCACCAACAAGCGAAACGAGCTTTCGCCGCTATCCGATGATCGCACCAACGCACCAGCACTCAAGCTTCTTCTTGTACCTCTTCTACAACATTAAAAACAGAGCATTCTCACATCATAACATGCTCAAACCAACAGCCATATCCGATCACCATTAAACTACCAAAAACTTAGCCCAAAAAACCGAAAACTAAGCCGAAACGCATCCGAACAACACCAGCCCAAAACCTAACGAATCTAACATCTAATCCACCTCAATTATGATCCAAAAACACATCCAAACCATCCTTATATCTCCAGCAACATTTAAGCATCTAAAACAGCCCATAAAACAACCGAAACGCACCTTAAAACTACACCGATTGCATTATTCCGAGATTAAATTAATGTGATATCAAAAGAAGACTCAATTAATCATTAAATCAACATAAAAATATGATTGACTTCATCTAATTTCCAGCATTAAATGAGATCCAAAAAGATTTCACAAAATTATTAGATCTAACATTAAAAACGTAGAATCAAGTTTCTATTCAAAGATTAGCAAGCTAATACTTGGGAATTTCAATAAAGAACCTTAGAAAAAAATAAAAATCCAGAAAATTACCTTCAAGATCTATTCACCAAAAATATGAGATTTTCCCCTTCTTGATTCCTTGCAATGTGATGTAGATTTGACGAAATCAATGCTTAGGTTTTGTAAAGGATGGAAAGATGATGCAAATGATGTAATCTTTGTGGAAAAAGATGCAAAAATCAGCAAGGAATTGAAGAGAAAAGATGAAGAGAAAATGGAGAGAAAATGAGAGAAAAAGAAGAGAGAAAATGAGAGAAAAGTTGTTTTGAGAAAAAATGATTAAAAACCAAATTAAAGTAATTAAAAATACCTTTTTGGTGAATAAATCATCATTAAAAATTAGAAATGGGTTTATGGCCCTCTAAGGATTCTAAGTTTATCTTGCTTTTCAATTTAATCACTAAAAACATCATATTTTCGAAAATCACCAAATCGGTCCTCCAAATTTTTCCAAAAATTACAAATTGGTCATTTATGCATAATTAAGCATAATTAAAAATCAAAAATAAATCCAAATTATTTTCTTTTAAATTTGAAACATATTTTTAATATTTCAAACCACCTTCCAAATTATTATTTTTCTTAATTAAAAATATCCTTATTTTATTTTTCCTGGAATTAATGAACCAGAGAACCCGATTCGTCCCGAATCAAATTCCCCTAACTAAGCTTAAACTAATAACCCTAAAAACGGGATGTTACAACTCTCCCTCTCTTAAGAAAATTTCGTCCTCGAAATTTACCTGAAGTAAACAAGTGAGGAAACTGCTCCTCCATATTTTTTCCTTGTCTCCCAAGTTACCTCTTCAACACCTCGGTGTTTCCAAAGCACTTTAACCAAAACTATGATTCTTCCTCGAAAAACCTTTGTATCCACATCCAAAATCCTCACTGGTTCTTCCTCATAACTCATATCCTCTCTTAACTCAATCTCCTCAACTGGTACAACATGAGAAGGATCCGATCTATATCTACGAAGCATTGATACATGAAAAACATCATGCATCTTACTCAACTCCTCCGGTAACCTCAACCTATAAGCAACAGGACCAACACACTCCAACACCTCATATGATCCAATAAAACGAGGACTCAACTTACCCTTACGTCCAAACCTCATTAACTTCTTCCATGGAGAAACCTTAAGAAACACCTTGTCCCCAACATCATACTCTATCTCCCTACGCTTCAAATCGGCATAAGACTTCTGCCTATCCGAAGCTTCCTTAAGTTTAGTACATATCAACTTAACTTTTTCATCCGTATCCTTCAACACTTGAGGCAAAGAAACATACTTCTGTCCCACTTCCTTCCAACACAAAGGTGTACGACACTTACGCCCATACAACACCTCAAACGGTGCCATCTGTATACTCGTCTAAAAACTATTATTATAAGCAAACTCTACCAACGGCAATTGCTTCTCCCAAGAACCTTGAAACTCGATGACACAACATCTCAACATATCCTCCAAAGTCTGAATAACACGCTCAGACTGTCCATCCGTCTGTGGATGATAAGTCGTACTGAAACTAAGCCTCGTACCCAAAGCTGTCTGCAAACTCCTCCAAAACTTGGATGTAAACCGCGGATCTCTATCCGATATGATCGACTTAGGCACCCCATGCAATCTCACACCCTCAGAAACATACAAATCCACCAACTTATCCATAGAGTACGTCGTATGCACAGCAAGAAAATGTACACACTTCGTAAACCTGTCAACAATCACCCATATAGAATCCTTCTTGGACTCCGTCACATCTTCCTTTAAACCAAACCAAAAGTACACACTTTTGAGATCTCTATACATCTTCACACTACCCGGATGCATAGCAAACGGACTAGTATGAGCTTCCATCAGGATAACTTGCCCCAACTCCAATTCATCCGTCACCACAATCCGACCTCTAAAACACAACACCTCATCATCATCAAAATGATACTCGGTCGGTCTACCCTTAGCCATATCCTCCACAAAAGATACCAACGTCTCATCCTCTAACTATTTCACATCATCATTTCAACCAAGATAGACTTTACTTACAACTCCACCACTCAACCACCTTCCTTAGAAATACTTAACTTAGCAAACATCATTCTCAACTCAATCGCCGTCTTACGGCTCAAAGATTCAGCCATCACCTTAGCTTTCCCCGGATGGTATGCAACAGACAACCCACACTTACCCTCTTTGGACAACCAACGAATTCTTTTCCCCAAACCAAAGCAACAATGCACAAACCACCACACCATCTCAACCTCTATAGAAAACATAACTCAAAAGAAAACCCCATAAGGTTGATAACCAACCCTTGATAACCGCAACGGTTTCCATATCACCACCATCGAACCAACCTTAATTTTGACATCCTCCCACATACCAGGTAACCAACTAAGCCTTTCACCAACCTCCACTCCACACAACAAACTTCAAACTAACTTTGCACAAAACTGTCAACATTGTCTTAAGCAAACTCCACCAACAACAACAACTTCATTATGAGTCATATTAACCATATCACAACGTCACAACATATCACCCATTTACCTATGAATGATAAAACCCAACATCCAAACAACAACCTATGTTGGTCCTAAAAACTTTCAAATCTTATCATGTTATAGATACACCACTCACACATCTTTCCAATGGGACTTAGGAACCCAAGAAAACTGTACTCCAACAAACGATTGATCTAACAAACCTCATAAGAAAACTCCATACCATCGATAAAACTTACTACCAAACTTATGATGATTCTTCCCGACTTCAACCCTGGGCACCCTTACTACTAATAATAACCCAAAGAAAACTGACACTTAAGCTTACCTTATCAGCATGACAACATTTACATATGATTCAAACATAATCCAAACCAGCTTAGTCAAATACACATGTTTTTTCCCAACTCCTACCACAAAACTTACCACCAAACTCATGGAAAAAGACTACCATAAGCCCTACTCAAGATACTATTCCATCTTGACACTTCCGTAACAACCATGCGGTTAACATAACACAAAAAGATTCTCAACACAAAACTAAACCTTGCCAAGAACATATCCTTCACTAGACCCTCAACAAACACTTAGCCACGACTTGTCCCCAATCAACTTTACCAAGGTTGAATTCCGCTCATAGATCCACCATATAACTAGGTCTCCCTATAGGTTAACCAAACATCCTCCCTTGTAACTCCACAATAACCTAGGCTTATCCCACATAATAAACTTCCATTGCAAGCACCTTTATGTAAGCCAAGTCATCCCCAGTTGCTAACATTCTATAAAACATATCATACAAGAAACTTACCAAATTTGTGTCAACCTCAACATTATACTCATTATAACGATAATATCTCCAACTTAAGGTTTAGCCACCATAACCAACTCCACCAAGGTTCAAAATTTAAAATCTACACATCATTAAGTGCCTTGACACTTAACCCAAAACCCTTTTTTTCCATTATCAACTCATCAACAAACCAACTCCTACATGGCACACTATTCTTGTATTTTTAATTGAAGCTTCCATCTTTTGCCAAGTTGTAATATTTAAGATATCAATCCCATAGGGACTAGTTTACCTACATGGCACACTATTCTTGTACTTAGAAAATAAAAGAGCACAAGTAATTGTTGAAGAATGATTGAAGTAAAAGAAAATAAACTATGTAATTAATAAAAATCACGATAAAAGAAGTAAGGTTAGGTCAATTGTTTTGTAGAGGGGAATCCAATTATAAAGTATTATTCACTTATTAATGTATGGGGCTGAACTTTCATCGCGGCGGGTCACTCGAAGGGTTGCCATGACTGCCTCGGTGGGGTTATGCCTTGTCCATAATTTGAAGAACTATTGAAGGTCACATCTTGATGATACCCTCCGATGTGAATCAAGGATGAACAACAACCGATAATATGCTTCCTTTTAGTCGTTGAAATCCTTTCGGATTAGTCAATGCCCATGAGCAAAGACCGTATTCTCTTGTTTCGTGAGTCTAACTATACTTAGTCTAGTCAAATAGATTTTTCCTCGCAAACCTATCTTTCGAGCTCGTATACAAGAAAGAGTGAGAATAAAGAGAGAATAAACTATGAAAAACGGATTTGCATTAATATGTATCAAATAAAGTATAACTCTTTTCCCCAACTACTCCACAAATAACCTAAGCCTCGAAGAAGGTTTGAACATGATGTGATTGTCTGTAGCTAAGGATTTATTCTAAGAGAACCAACTTGCTTCTCTAGACCTAAGAGCTTGCTTTATATTGGTCAATCCTAGGTTAAAGTCTCCCATAAGAAGTAGGAGTTCTAAAAAGAAAAGAATACATGTCCATATTAAATTACAAGTCTTTATTCTATTTCCAAATTTTACTCCTTGTGGATTCTTGATTTCCATTGACTTTGAACACGGCTTGAATCTATCTCTTCACTTATGTTTCTTCTCTAATTGTACTCACTAGAATTGATATTTTATTCTCTATCTATCAAGTACCAATTGTCATCTTTATTCTGCTACTGCGGCCACCAATGGGCTACCTTGGCGGGTGCTTATCTGAAATCCAGCCTCATCTTCCAGCATCCATTGATATTATCTAGAATTACCTTTAGGTTTATTTCCTGTCTAAGAAGGAAAACAATTAATCGTACCTGTTTTATATCAAATATTGTATAAAAGAATGAATTAAGTGCTTTGATGAGTACCTAAAAGGCAGTTATTTACTATCCTTCTCATGGTACTTTATGCATCTATTATACACCAACTTAAACCGAAATATGGACTCTTTGCGCAAATACTGGATATTATGTTATCATTACTTATAAAGTCAATATTTATAGAGAATGCAGATATTATTACATATTCTGTACATGCAAGAATATCCAGGGCAGAAGTGGCAGTAAAGCAGTGTTGGGGCCGAGACAGAAGACAAGGCCGCGGCAATCTCTTGCTCTTGGGCAGTTTAATCAAAGCTCGGCAAAGTATCCTTATAGGCCCCCGCTTATCTCTAAGTCGAAGTATTGTTGATGACCAAACTTTGATGATACCTCTCGGCGTGAATCAATGACAATAAACAATCAATCTCACACTTCTTTTAGCCGCTGAAACTCTTAACCTATCTCTAGGCCGAGTTAGTGTCTACAACACCGCACTTATCTCTTTCGTGAATTTAACTCTCTCGATGTTAGATAAATGAATTACTTACAAACTTCTCTCTCGAGCTTGACTACAAGAACAAGAAATGGTAATAGGATACGCAAACTTTGATATTCTTAATGTATTGAAACGAAGAAACAAATACAATCCTCTCGCACTACTATTCAACAACCTTCACCTAACCCTAAGAAAGCTTAGAACATATTGTAACGAATAACACAATTCTTAGGGTAAAGTTCTCTTCAATTCGGCTCTCCCTATACATTGTACGGCTCATATATTTATAGTCTAGACATAGGATAACTTTTCCTAAGCAAAATATAACTTGGAGTAGGGAACAAGTAGTAAATATATAATATTTTCAAGTTTAATTCTGTTTAGAAGCCTATTCCCACGTGGCCTTTGACTCAGTCTTTTCTCGTGCTAATCTGCTCCAATCCAAGTGTTTGATGTCCAAAAATTCTCAGCTCATTTTTCTCTTTCAATCGCCCAGCATCAGTAATGGGGCTTCTGTTGCCACGGCATTGTTGCTGCCTTCGACAATGGTTCTGCCTTCGGCAATTGTTCTGCCTTCGGCACTGCTGCTTCCTCGACAAATATTTCCTGCAACTACACAAAAACATGCTATAAAGCCTTCTTTTCTCACAGATATCATCTTTATATGCTATGGCAGCAAAATGTCAGTTATTGAACAATAAGTATATGTATCAGCTCGAATTAGTGGGTAATGAGTACATATTGTTTAAGAAAAGAATAGTAAATAATAGCCTTTTAGGCACTTATCAAATACCCCTAAACTCAAAGTATTGCCTGTCCTCAAGCAAGGAAAAACATCAATTTGCTAAACCTTATTCTCCCTTGGTCTTATTTTTTCCCTCTATTCTCCCTACCATAACTATGTCTATCTTTCAGTCCTAGCCTTTAGTTTACTCAAGGATTTCTACTCGAAGACAAACTATAAGATTACGTGAGTGTGTGGGTTTTTGTGGACAAGATTGATTAAAGGTTTTCTTAGATAAACTCTAAGTAAAAGACAAATAGACTTGGAATGGTTATTTCTCTTCTAAAAGCATCAATCACTTGAGCCTGTTTGGGGCACCTCAATAGTTGTGCTTCCTTTTAAGATCCATTCTGTTTTTCTTTCTTATTTTCTTTCCTTAGGCATACTAGAGCCGGTTTTGGGCACCACTAACATGAAGAAGAATAATTTCTTAGAGCCAGTGATAGGCACCTCTAGTCACATTTCTTAGAATCTAAGTCTTTATCACCTAAGTTTATTAAAAGAAATCCTAAATCAAACAAGTCCCAAAAGTGTTTGTTGATTCTAACCTTATAGTAAGCTTATAAGTTCTATTCCTTAAGTATTCCAAGGTTATTTCTTCAGAACAGAACCTATTCATGATAAGGAGAAAGATTTCTATAGCCTTAAAAGAATAAACTAAGACAAAGCTGATGTAATGCAGTGCAAAATTAAAGACAATTATTTCAAGTAAAGGCAAGTATAGAGGAAAAAAATTCAATTAAGGCATCAAATTACTTTCTTTTCTGATATTGTCGCGGCAGTAGGCTACCCTCGGTAGTACACTCATATACCCCCAAACTCAAACTAAGCATTGTCCTCAATGCTCAAATCTCACAGCAAGTAAAAGAAAATAAATAAAGAATATGGCAGTAAATTATTCGGATTCTGAAGAGCTGCTAGAAACAGTTATACTTCTAGTTTTCCTGTCGATGCTTTTATTCTAGACCCTTGTCCTAGTGAGTGCTTTATTTTCGCTTGTCGGGACGGCTGTACTTTTTTGGGTGTTGGCTTCGGCCTTGGGGCAGTAACTTTCTCACCTTCTTCTTCGTCACTAATTACTTCTGTCAGCATCATGTGCGTTCCTCCTTCTGCCTCGGCATATGGGTCTCCTTGCTGAGCATATGGTGAGTTATGATGGACATATTCATCAATCTCCCTAGAGAGACTGTCCCTAGAGAAACTGGCCACTGGGATGGGGCGGTTTGGTAGAGAGTTGTAAACATCTCTTCGTTTTGATGGTCGCCTGCTGGTGGATGATACCGCGGTAGTGTTCGCCGGTCTGGATGGTCCAGCAGCGTGAAATTGTTGTTTTGGTCTTGCAGTGAAGAATGGTCTTGGCCCTGGGGCAGAGGTAGTTTTTGTGTAGGGTGCGGCAGTGGTAAATATGTTTGCTGGGAATTCTGGAAACTGCATTCCTTGAGTGGGGAAATTTTGGGTCATCATGTGTGTAAGAGTGTTGTTGAAATCTCTCTGGTACTCTATGTATCATTGCTGTCGAAGGTCCATGTCTGTCATCCTCTGCAGATTCTCCTGGTATTGATCTACTGCGGCGGTAGCTTGGGCAGTGTCAGGTACATCTAGCGGTGAACTGTTGAGGTGTTGCTTGCACTGGTTCTGCTTGCGTTATCTGCATCACTTTGTGGCAAAATTCTCTGGTCCAGCCTTACCGTTGATTTGTGTATTCATCTGTTTCTTCTATTGGGACACCTACAGCAATGCACAAGGCAGAGATTAAACAGGGGAAATATAAAGGACCTCGTTCTTTCTTACCGTAATCATAAATTTCTTGAAGAATGATCTCTCCAACATCTATGGTCCGTTTGTTGGTGATTGATTGGATGAGCACCAGTCTTCTTCTATCAACTGTGTTGTTGTGAGAGGTAGGCATGAGGCGTCTCTTGACAAATATACACCAAAGCTTGGCTTCGGGTTTTAGGCTGAGCCTTGTTACACAACCCCTATGGGCACCGGTTTCTCATGGAGTGTTGTCGTAACAAAGTTCGTCCTTGATTGCTTCGTAATCCTCATTAGTGACTTCTTCATAGAATTCACCATGTTCATCGCGTATGGGGATAAGGCCGTAGTGTTGGTTGATTGCCTCGGCATTAAGAGCGACTAGCTTGCCCCGACAGTGAACATACAGGTTTCCCTCGCTCGGCATATGTGCGTAAAATTCATGCACAATTGTTGCATTTGCTGGGGGAGGCTGTAGGCAAAAGATATCCTAATCTTGATATTTGATTTTATCAATCAAGAATGGTTCAATGCCATAGTTATGTTTATTCGAATGTTGGAATCCTTGCTCCTCCTATAACTGCCGAGCAACAAACATCTGTTGAATCGTTCAACAACAGTGGCATGATAAAAACGTTTGCATGTAGCCATAGATGATTCTTGAATAATTAGGATGTTGATGAGAGGTTCTTTGAAAATAATCTGAAAGTTGCAAGAATACGGGTAAGAATACAGAGAGTACTGTGAGGAAGATTTGGCAAGATTAACAAAGAATGCAAAGTGAATAGTTTCAACAAGGAAGCTGCTTATATAGGCCTCGGCAGATATAGCCGTTTGATTTCTAGCCGTTAGGTTGTTCTGCCATATCAAATAGTAACTGCCTGTTGGCATTCTCTGTTATGGCAGAAAATTCGGCAGATAGCCGTTATATTGTTTCTACCCGTTAAGACTGCTACGACTCTAATAAATAAATAAAAATAAAATTCGGCAGATAGCGGTTATACTTCCTACTGTGCACTTTTTCTCTGTTATTCTTACTTTATTATCCTAAAAAAAATAAGATAAAAATATTTTAAAGATGATTATTGATATACTTAAATAAATAAATAAATAAAAATAAAATTTTGAAATTGTTAACCTAAATTAATCCTAATATAATAATACAAAGAGTAGGATAAGCAAACTTTGATATTCTTATTGTATTGATACGAAGAAACAAATACAATCCTCTTGCACTAATATTCAATAACCTTCACCTAACCCTAAGAAAGCTTAGAACATATTGTAACGAATAACACAATTCTTAGGGTAAAGTTCTCTTCAATTCGGCTCTCCCTATACATTGGACGGCTCATATATTTATAGTCTAGACCTAGGGTAACTTTTCCTCAGTAGAATATAACTTAGAGTAGGGAACAAGTAGTAAAAATATAATATTTCCAAGATTAATTCTATTTATAAGACTATTCCCACATGGCCTTTGACTCAGTCTTTTCTCGTGTTAATCTGCTCCAATTCAAGTGTTTGATATCCAGAAATTCTTAGCTCATTTTTCTCTTGCAATCGCCCAGCGTCAGTATTGGGGCTTCTGATACCGCGGCATTGCTTCTACCTTTGGCACTGTTGCTGCCTTCGGTAATGGTTTCGCCTTCGGCAATGGTTCTGCTTTCAGCACTGCTGCTTCCTCGGAAGGTATTTCCTACAACTACACAAAAACATGCTATAAAGCCTTCTTTTCTCACAGATATCATCTTTATATGCTGTGGCAGCAAAATGTCAGTTATTGAATGATGCGTGTAATAATAGCGTAACTGTGCAGTGTACACGTCGTAAGTAATAAAGTGATAAGTATATCGTATATCGTCTCCACATGTATTGGTATACTTAATGTGTCTCCCCTTGTTCCCTTGCTCCTGAAAAATAAAGAAAAAACACAAATAAGTGGAATTGTCTAAGTAACTAAATAACAAAACATAAAATAAAGGATTGAGAACGATATAGAGAAAGTGGGTAGGATCTAGCTGCGTCAATGAATGTATTCGATTGATCTTCTTCTTGTCCAATGCAATTACGCAACACTGCATCGGCAGTACTGAAGATACAACCTCGGCAGCGTTAGTGTTCTCTGCCGCGACCATCTCTTGTTCTTGGGCAGATGCATCAAAGTTCAGCAAAGTGTCCGTAGTTGACTCCTCTTATCTCTAAGTCAGAGCGTTGTTGGTGACTGGTCCTTGAAGATACCTCTCGACGTAAACCAACGATAATCACCAAACAATCCAACACTTTTTTTAGCTGTTGGAACTCTTAACCTATCTTTAGGCCGAGTTAGTGTCTACAACACCGTACTTATCCCTTTCATGAATCTATACCTCTCGATACTAGATAAATAGATTACTTACAAACTTCTCTCTCGAGCTTGAATGCAAGAACAAGGAATGACAATAGGATAAGCAAAATTTGATATTATTATTGCATTAGAACAAAGAAACAAGAAACAATCTCCTCTCAATAATATCTACAACCTTCACCTATCCCTAAGAGATTTAGAACATAATATCGATAAGTACAAATCTTAGGGGAAGGGTTTCTCTAAAATCGGCTCTCTAACATTGTGGTCGCTAAGCTATATATAGTCTTAACCTAGGGCAAACCTTTTCCTAAATAGACTCTAACTTGGAGTAGGAAACAAGTCTTCTACATGAGATCTGATTTTTCCAAGTTTGCAGCCTTCTAGAAAGATTTTCCCGTTTGGTCTTTGACTTGGACTTTCAGTGTGCTAGCCTGGTCCAATTAGTGCGCTGCATCTTCCAGAATGTTCTCTATATTTTTGTCTTTCATTCACCTACAATGTTGATGTTGCCACTCTGGATGCTGTCGCGGCCTTGTCCCTGCCTCGGCCTCAACACTACTTCACCGCTGCTTCAGCCCTAGATATTCCTACATGTACAAAATATGTAATAATATCTGCATTCTCTATAAATTTCGACTTTGTAAGTAGTGATAACGGAATATCCAATATTGTGTAAAGAGTCCATATTTCAGCTCAAGTTGGAGTATAGTAGATGCATAAAATGCCATGAGAAGGGAGGTAAATAACTACCTTTTGGGCACTAATCAAATACCCCCAAACTCGAACTATTGCTTGTCCTCAAGCAATGCAAGATATCAAATTACCGAAACCTTACTCCCCTTTGGTCTTATTTTTTCATCTATTCTCCCCACCATGGTCATGACTATTTCTTCGTTTTAGCCACTAGTTTACCCAAGGACTTTTACTAAGAAACAAGCTATAAGGCTAGGTGAGTGTATGTGTTTTATGGATAAGGTTGATTCAAGGCTTTCTTAGATAAACTCTAAGTTCAAGATAAATAGAATTTGGACTAAAGTTGTCTCCTTAAAACAACAAGTCTTGAGCCAATTTCGGGCACCTCAAGATATGCGTTTTTTATTTTCTTCTTTTTCTTATTTTTTTTCTTTTTAACCACCTATTTAGCATACTAGAGCCAATTTCGGGCACCTCTAACATGAAGGAGTGCAAAACTAGAGCCAGTGATAGGCACCTCTAGTTATTTTTCCAAAAGGTTCTAAGTCTTTATCACCTAAGTTTATTAAAAGAACTCCTAAATCAAGCAAGTCCAAAAAGTGTTTATTTTCTTTCTAACCCTAAAATAAGCTTTTAAGTTTTATTCCATGAGTATCCTATGGTTATCCCTTCAAAACAGAACTTGACCATGGTAAGGAGAAAGATTTCTATAGCCTTAAAGGAGTAAGCTAAAGCAAAGCTGATGTAGAGCAGTGTAAGATTAAAATAGTAATTCAAGAAAAAAGAATATTGTAAAAAATTTCAGAAAAAAAATACTTTCTTTTTCATGGTAATACCACGGCAGTGGGCTACCTCGGCAATGCTTCTACACCTACAATACCCCCAAACTCAAACCGAGCATTGTCTCCAATGCTCAACATATAAGGTAAACAACAATTTTAATAAGGAAATAGACAGAAGCATAAAAAAATTATGTACAACGATTCCGAGAAGTTGTTTGTATAGAGCGTTCTCCTAGGCCGTGCTGTTGACTCCTTTCGTCTAGATCCTTGTGATGGTGATTGTTGTTGTTTGGCTTGTCGATATGGCTGAACTCGACTGGGCGGTGTTTTTTCGAACAAGAACTGTTCGATGCCATAATTATCTTCATTCAAGTGCTAAAATCCTTGCTCCTCCCATAGTTGTCAGGCCACAAAAGAACGGTTGAATCGCTCTTTAATGGCGGCAGGATAAAAACGGTTATAAGCGGCCATGATTGTAGTTATTAGATGCCTTGAATGAAATCTGGAGTACTTGAAAAGATTGCTGAAAATTTCAAGAAGTAGATGAGAGCTAAAGTAATGAAGAGCAAGATTGTGAAAGAAAGAAGATTAACAAGAATGCAAGAGTGGGTAATTCTAAGCAAGCGAGATGTTTATATAGGCTGTAAAAAAATATGACTATTAAAAATTAGCCGTTAGACATTTACTGCTTTGCTGAACAGTTACTGCCGCGACGGATTTCTCAGCAGAGAGTCGTTGCACTGTTTCTGTCCGTTAGGATTTTTACGGCTCTGACAGAGTGCACTGCCGTGGTAGCAAATTTCCTGCTGTGAAATAATTTTTTGCATTCGTTGCTTTATTTATCCTAAAAAAAACTTAAAAACATAAAATACTAAAAATAAAACATAACAACATATAAAACTAGTCCTAATATAATAAATAAAATGGAAGGGAAGAGATTATGTTACTTGTGGAGTGCATGTGAATGCATCTCCTAATTTGATTATCTCTTTCTGGCTCGTATCTTCCTTCGCGTGTTGGCCAGTCCCTTCAGTGTATTCGGCTTCTCCTTTGGGCTTTATTCGCTTATCGAATAGTCTGCCGAGCGTGCTGCCCAAGCAGGATGTTTTAGTACCTGGTCTGGTGTATGGAGAGCCTTACATTCTGCTGGAGCGTCTGAATTTGTGAGATTGTGGAAGGCGTTCAACTTGAATTGTTGATCGTTTATCCGCATTGTGAGCTCGCCATTTTACACATCGATGATGGTGCATCCAGTAGCAAGGAAAGGTCGACCCAGGATAATCGATGCATTATCGTCGGCCTCACAGTCAAGGACAAGAAAGTCGACAGGAAATATAAACTTGTCGACCTTAACCAGAATATCCTCAATTTTGCCTTCAGGATGCATGATGTGCATGGTATAAGCACTTTTTGAGTGCAAGTGTACACGTCGTCAAGTAATAAAATGATAAGTATATCGTGTATCATCTCTATAGGGATTAGTATACTTAATATGTCTTCCTTCGTTCCCTTACTCCTGATAATAAAGTAAAAACACAAATAAGATGATTTGTTTTATCTAACTAAATATTTAAATAACAAAACAAAAAATAAAAAGAGTTGAGAACGATTATAGAGAAAGTGGGTAGGATCCAGTTGCGTCAATTAGTGGATTCAATTGATCTTCTCCTTGTCCAATGCAATCACACAACACTGCTTCGATATTACTATAGATACTGCCTCGGTAATGCTGGTGGTCTTCTACCACGACAATCTCTTGCTCGTGGGTAGAAGTATCAAAGTTCAGCAAAGTTTTCGTAAGTGACTCCGCTCAACTCTGAGTCAAAGTGTTGTTGATGTTCAGTCCTTGACAATACCTCTCGGTGTAAATCAAAGATAACCACCAACGAATCCAACACTTCTTTTAGCTGGTGAAACTCTTAACCTACCCCTTAGTGCCTCCACAAGAGTATAGGTCAAGTTAGTGTCTACAACACCGTACTTATCCCTTTCATGAATCTATACCTCTCGATGCTAGATAAATAGATTACTTGCAAACTTCCCTCTCGGGCTCGGATACAAGAACAAGGAATGACAATAGGATAAGCAAACTTTGATTTTATTGCATAAGAACAAAGATACAAGAATCAATCTCCTCTCACTAATATCGACAACCTTCACCTATCCCTAAGAAATTTAAAACATATTATCGTGTAAGTACAATTCTTAGGGAGGAAGGGTTTTCTCTACAAATCAGCTCTCCTAAACAATGTGGCCGGCTGGGGTATTTATAGTCTTAACCTAGGGCAAACCTTGCCTAAATAGACTTCAACTTGGAGTAGGGAACAAGTATTCTTCAAGGATTCTGATATTTCCAAGTTTTCCGCCTTCTAGAAGGATTTTACCGCTTGGTCTTTAAATTGGGCTTTTAGCACGCTAGCCTGGTCCAATTGATGCGTTGTATCTTCCAGAATGTTCTCTATAATTTTATCTTTTAATGCGCCTCCATTGTTGGTGCTGCCACACTAGATTCTGCTGCGGCCATGCTTCTGCCTCGGCCTCAACATTGCTTTTCTGTCGTTTTTGCTCTAGATATTTTTGCATATACAGAAATTGTAATAATATCTGCATTCTCTATAAATATTAACTTTGTAAGTGATTATAACAGAATATTCAATATTTGAGCAAAGAGTTCATGATTCGGTTCAAGTGGGTATATATTAGATGCTTAAAGTATCATAAGAACGATAGTAAATAACTGCCTTTTAGGCCCTCATCAAACACCCCAAAACTCGAACTATTGCTTATCCTCAAGCAATGCCAAACATCAAATTGCTAAACCTTACTCCCCTTTGGTCTTACTTTTCCATCTATTCTCCCCACCATGGTCATGTCTATCTCTCCGTGTTAGCCGCTTGTTTACCCAAGGACTTTTACTAAGAAACAAACTATAAGGCTAGGTGAGTGTGTGCGTTTAAAGGACAAGGCTGATTCAAGGCTTTCTTAGATAAAATCTACGTTCAAGACAAATAGACTCTTGGACTAAATCTATCTCCTTAAAACAACAAGTCTTGAGCCAATTTCGGGCACCTCAAGATATGCGTTTTCTATTTTCCTCTTCTTCTTATTTATTCTTTTTCTTATTAACCACCTATTTAGCATACTAAAGCCAGTTTCGGGCACCTCTAGCATGAAGGAGAGCAAAACTAGAGCCGGTGATAGGCACCTCTAGTTATTTTTCCAACAAGTTCTAAGTCTTTATCACCTAAGTTTATTAAAAGAACTCCTAAATCAAACAATTCCAAAAAGTGTTTATTTTCTTTCTAACCCTAAAGCAAGCTTCTAAGTTCTATTCCATGAGTATCCTATGGTTATCCCTTCAAAACAGAACTTGGCCATGGTAAGGAGAAAGATTTCTATAGCCTTAAAGGAGTAAACTAAAACAAAGTTGACATGAGGAAATGCAAGATTACAAACATAAATTCAAGAAAAGAGAATATTACAAAAATTTTCAGTAAAAATTTACTCCCTTCATGGTAATGATGCAGCATTGGATAGCTTCAGCAGTGCTTCAACATCAATAATCTCCCCCAAACTCAAACTAAGCATTATTCTCAATGCTCAAAATATACAGCATACAAAAGAAAACAAGAATAGTAATGCAACAGGGATTAAATAGATTCTGATTGTGAGTTAGAAGAGCTTCTAGAAATAGCTACCCTCGTAGGTATTCCTGTCGATGCTTTCATTCTTGATCCTTGTCCTGGTGATGGCTGTACTCTGGTGGGCGTTTGTTTCTATAGTGGGGTTGTAACTTCATCTCCATCTTCTTCTTTGTCAGTATGCATCACCTCTGTTTCTCCCCTAAATTTGGTAGTTGGTATTCTCTCTTGGGTATGCAATGAGATCTCATGGACATACTCATCAATCTGTTTAGAGAGACTATCTTCAAAAAAACTGCCTATACGGATAGGATTTTATGGTGGAGAGTTGAAGACATCTCTCCTCTTTGATGGTCGCCTGTTGCTAGATGATGTGGCGGTCGTGCCTGCATGTCTGGATGGGCCAACAGCGTGAAACTGTTGTTGTGGCCTAGAAGAAAAGAATGGTCTAGGCCCTGGAGCAGGTGTTGTCTTTGTGTATGGTGCGGCAGTGACGAAAATGTTAGGAGGGAAATCTGGAAACTGCATCCCATGGGTGGAAAAATTTTGGATCAGCATGTTTGCAAAAGTGTTGTTTAAATCTCTCTAATATTCCATATATCATTGTTGGCGCAGGTCCATGTGTGATATCCTCTACAAAATCTCCTGGTATGGGTCTGTTGCGGCATAGGCTTGGGCATTGTCAGGTGCTTCTGCTGTATACTGCCCTCCGACAGTAAAGTCAGTAGTGAATTGTTGAGGTGTTTCCTGTACTGGATCTGCTTGGGTGATCTGCATCACTTTGTGGCAGAAGTCTTTTGTCCAGCATTGCCTTTGTGTTGTGTATTCTTCGGTTGCTTCTATAGGACACCTGCAGCAATGCATAGGGAAGAGATTAGACTAGGGAAATATAATGGACCTCATTCTTTCTTACCGCAATCATAGATCTCTTGAAGAATGATCTCTCCAACATTGATGGTTCTTTTGTTGATGATTGAATGAATGAGCAACAATCTTTTTCTATCAACTGTGCTATTGTGAGAGGTGGGCAAGAAGCGTCGCTTGACAAACATGCACCAAAGCTTTGCTTCGGGTTTAAGGCTGAGCCTTATTACATAACCCCTATGGGCACCGGTTTCCCATGGAGTGTTGTCGTAGCAAAGGTCATCCTTGATAGCCTCATATTCCTCGATATTGGCTGCAAATTCACCATGCTCATCACGTATGAGGATCACGCCGTAGTAACCATTGATTGCCTCGACATCGAGTTTCACAGGCTTGCCCCGACAGTAGACGAACAACGTGTCTTTGTTTGGGTAGTGCGCATAGAATTCTCTTACAATTATTGCATTTGCTATGGGAGGTTAGAGGCAGAATTTTTCCCAATCCTGGTCTTCGATTCTGTCGAACAATAATTGGTCGATGCCATAGTTTTCTTCAATGGTGTGCTGGAATCCTTGTTCCTCCCATAACTGCCGTGAAACAAAAGATCTTTGAAAGTGTTCTGCTACGTTACTGCTGACAAATCGTCTGTATGCTACCATGGATGTTGATGAGATGTGGGTAGGAATGCAGAGAGTTCTAAAAAGTTCAAGATGTAGTGAGAGCAAGATTGTTCAAGAAATTAAAGATAGCAAGAAAGCAAAAGTAAATATTGCACAGCAATGAGTCTACTTATATAGGCTGTAAAAATATAACTATTAAAAACTACTAACCGTTAGGCATTTACTGCCTGGATGTACAATTACTGTTGCGGCGGAATTCTCGGTAGAGAACCATTGCATTGTTTCTACCCGTTAGGAATTCTGCAGTTTTGACACAGTGCTGTTGCGGTAGCAGACTTCCTGCTGTGGTAAATTTTTCATGCATTCATACTTTATTAAAAATTAAAAATACTGAAAATAAAATATAAAATACTGAAAATAAAGTATAGTAACAAAATACTGAAAATAACAAAATACTGGAAAATAGTAATATAAAGACTAATCCTAATATAATAATTAAAATTGAAGGGAAGAGATTAGGTTACTTGAGGAGTGCATTTGAATGCATCTCCCACTTTTGTTATCTTTTTCTGGCCCGTATCTATCTTCATGAGTTGGTTAGTCCCTTCGGTACATGCGGCTTCTCCTTTCGGTTTTATTCTTTTATCGAACAGTCTATCGAGCGTGCTGCTTAGGCAGGATGTTTTAGTACCCTTATTCGGTGTATGGAGAGCCTTACATTCTGCTGGAGCGTCTGAATTTGGAAGGTTGTAGAAAGCGTTCAACTTGATTTGTTGATAATTTATCCGCATTGTGAGCTCGCCATTTTCTATTTCAATAATGATGCGTCTAGTAGCAAGGAAAGGTCGACCCAATATGATCGGTGCATTTTCATCGGCTTCAAAATCAAGGACAAGAAAGTTGGCAGGAAATATAAACTTTTCAACTTTCACCAGAATGTCCTCAATTTTACCTTTAGGATGCACATAAGACGATAAACAAGTTGGAGCAGTATTGTTGTTGGTTTTGCCCGTCCTATTCCGAGTTTCTGAAAAACTGATTTGGGCATTAAGTTGATGCTCGCTCCCAAGTCTCATAGGGCCTTTCCTTTATAACTATCTCCAATCGTACAAGGAATTGTAAAACATCCAGGATCTTTTAGTTTGGGTGGCATGCGATTATGCAGCATGGTCATACAACCTTCAGTGGTTGCCACTATTTCTAATTCTCCTAGCCTTCGCCGTTTGGATACTATATCCTTTAAGAACTTGGCATATTGGGCATTTGTTCAATAGTCTCAACTAGGGGCAAGTTAATATGGACCTACTTTAGGATGTCTAGGAATTTCTGAAATTGGTGTTCCTATTTTTGCTTCTTCAGCCTCTGTGGAAAAGAAGGTGGTGGTCTGATATCCTCCAGGTTTCCTTGGATATTTAGTTTAATACCTAGGGTGAATTTATCTGCAACTGCCTCGGCAGGTGTTTCTGATACTGCTGGTTCTGCTGCCGTGGTAGAGCTTTCGGCAGGGTCCTACTCAGCTTCTGAGTCCTCATGATGTTGTTTTTCTAGTTAGACTCTTTCGGTTGTGGTCCCCTCTTTATTTTTCAGGTGTAGGCCACTTCTGGTTGTAATTACCTTGCATTGCTCGTGGCCTAACACCTTAGCAACTTCAGTATTGCTAGGCAAACCTCCTGGTGGTCGAGTGTTTTTTCGTTGGGTGAATTGACCAACCTGGGTTTCTAAAGATTTTATTGCAGCCTCTTGGTTCTGCAGTGTTATCTTAGTTCTGTTCATGAAGTCATCAGTATGCTTCATGAAGGTGGTGAATTGACTATATATTTGTACCTTTTATACAATTTATTTATTTTAAATTTTTAAATTTTTTTGTATTTAATTTAATTTATTTAATTTATCGTTATTTTTATCTCGTCCTGGCCTTATTTAGATAAAAAAGATTTTTTAATTAGACTCGTAATTTAATAAAATGATATATTCATACTTAAAGTATTTGATAATAATAATAATAATTCAAAATCTTATTCAAACATATAAAAAATAATATGAAGAAATATGTTTGTAGATATAAAGAGAAAGTCGTTTAAATTAGAATCAAAATATAATATAGTATTATAAATAGCACAATTAAAATTTATATATATATATTCAAAATAACTGAATTAAATCGAACTCGCTAAAACCGACTCCAATTTTTAAAAATTTAAAAAATCAAATTGTAAAATATTATGACTCAACTTGAATAATTTAAAATTTTTTAACTCGAGTTGACTCGCACAAAAGCTCACCCGTAATTAAACATATGAATGAATAAAAATTAAAAAAAAATCCAGCTCAATTTTAAAAGATTAAATTTTTTAATTTAATTCAAGTGAAAAATCAATTCGATTAAATTTGAATTGTAGTTTTATAAATTTGATTAAAAAAGTTAACTAAACTTTAAGTTATAGAATAGATGTTTGAATATATTTAAAATTTTAGTAATTAATATATTAGTTTTAAGTTCGAGTTGAGTCTATCAATACTAATATATAAAAATATGAATAAATGTATATGTATATAAAAAATATGATAATATATATTTATTATGGTTATAAAAGTATGCTAAATTAAAATAAACCAGTATCATGATAAATATTTAATGATTAAAATTAGATAGAAGCTTGACTTGACTTAACTCGACTTGACTTTAATAAAAGTAAATAAATAAAATTTGAGCTATAAAATATGACTTATCAACTCAATTAAATTTAAATCTTTTTAGTTAACTTGGTCGAACAGTCACCCATATGGACAAGTAAACCTGAAAAACTTGACCGAAGACCCAAACCGAGACCTAAAAGTGACCCGAACATAATAACCCAAATTTGATCTAAAACCCGAAATAAAGAAAAACAAACTATAACCCTTTAATTTTGACTTAAGGTACACGGTAGGTTAAAATTTATACTTTATTAACTTTAGCTTCAAGTAAACGTAAAATGTGATTGAAAACCAAATTTGTAAACCAAATTGAAAGAACATATTTTAAAAGTAAATATTCTGAATAAAATTAATAAAAATTTAATAATCAGTTCGATGCATGAAATTTAAATATATATCAATCCCTAATAATCCAAAAAAAATAAATGAAGTAAAAATAGTTGTAAATAACCATACTAAAAAATGATAAGAAAACGTTGTCCGGTTGAGAGCTTCGAGTACCAACTCCTATGACCAGGTATCTGAAAAGTTAAATTAAAATAATGAGCTATAAAGAGTAGTGTGTCTCTAAAGTGCAGTCACATATCACATTATCACTCAGTTCACAATCATAGATATAAGATATATATTTTTTCGCAATAACAAACATAGAGAGTGATATATGTAATGTCACGGAGAATGCAGTCTCATACTCTAAATGCCGATCATAGTGGTAGCAAAGCTAACCGATCATAATAGAGTTAGTTCCCCAGAACCTCTTTCCCCTTATTTCGTCAAACACAATGTTGTAAAACCACTTTCCTCCGTGCAATCCCACCCATGCACATGTTATGCAATCAATGTTACAGTTCTCAAAAGTCTCATCACAAACAATCGTATAGCATACAAAACACACAATTTAGATAATATAATCGCAATATCACAGGGTATCTCAAGATCATAGTATCATATAGTATGTCAAAATATCACAGTAAATAGATAATCACAGAACACAAAAAATCCATAAGAAGAGTATACACCTCTTCTCGTAGAAGAATTAACGATGACAAATGAGCTTATATCTCGTGGTCCCCCCCTTTTGATTTCTCTTTCTCACAAAGGCTCATTTATATCCACAAGCTTTACACATTTTAATGTACGGGCTATAAGCCCAAATACTTCTCTTTTCGAAAGAGATTTTGGTTTCCTCAATTACCTCTTTTCAGGTTAGCCAATCATTTCTTTTTTTACATTGCCCAATTGACAATGATTCATGATCTACATTATCAACTAAAATATCTAGTGCTATATTGTATACAAATATATTATCGACGTCGATTTAATTTTAGTTTCACTTATTATCAGACATGATACAAACTATTGAGATCTTTTTATTATCAGATACTTGATTCATCTCAATGTCTCTATTGGAGACATTTTAATCTTTTTTAAATATTTTCATAATTCGTTGATTCCTCAATCAAACTATCATAAAATATAGTTTTTTTTCTTTTTTCAGTATTTTTATCTTGGGAACCTACTTGTCTATCATGCTTCAAGAGTAAGTTAGACTCATTAGCAACTAAAGTTTATCCTTCTAGGACATCAAATTTAATCAAAACATTCATAACTGGTATATATTACGTAGTCACTCTTTTAGGGTCAGCAAAATCATTTGACAATTGATTTGCTAAATGAATATCCTTTGAACTTATAGTTCACATTGTTGAATACATGGATCAAACTAAGAAAATGATAATTCATTTCAATTTATTTCTTTTTTATCTATTTTATTTTCTTCCCCTAATGTTGGGTAAACTAACTAATTAAAATGATAGTCAATAAATCGAGCTATAAATAAATTCCCTATCAGAAGTTCAAGATATTTAATTATCAATGGGAATTTAAATTTGACATATATTTCAAACAAAACTCATCTTTGTGCGTTCTGGTGGAGCAATTAAAACATATACCGTACACCAAAAAAATCTAAGATGAGAAATATTTGGTTCCTAACCAAAAACCATTTGTAATAAGGAGAACTTATGATCATTTGTTGGCTTGATGTGAATTAGTGATAATATATGTAAAATAAAAAATCATCAACATTATCAAGACCGATTATCTTTATATGATAATCTAGAAAATATACTTGTAATTTTATCAACTGAACAAGTAGTCTCGCAAACACCAAGTTGCAGGTTAATAATAATGATACATATGGCAATCTTGTTGATGCATCGATTAAGATCGTAAAACATCTAAATGGACTGTAAAGAATGTGTATGGGCCCACATATATCACCTTGTATCTGTTTTAGAAAATTAAAAAATTTACACTCAATCTTAGCTAATGATGATTGAACAATCAAATTTCTTTGATAGCAAGTATCACATGAAGAAAATTTTAGTTCTTCAATAAATGACCATATGAAAGTGTCAACAAATTTTTGCATCATAATTGAACCGAGATGATCTAACCGATCATACCAAATAAAATTATCAAAAAATATCTGGTATACGATAGCATGAACTTCAATTTGTACTAATTCTTATTTAGTAAAATATGAATGACAATACATATAATTTTGTCAAGATTTTCTTATTGCCTTGAGTTATACTCGTAACATTGAGATAGTTAGCTTCCCCTTGATTAATATTCTCAATATATTTCTGCAAATATCTTTAAACTCAATAAGTCTCTTTGTGACTTTGACGAGTATAACACATTATAAATATGGAATAAAGTTTCATTTAGTATTAATATATTTGTTCAGTCGGAGTTTTCTATGATATTAGTACTTTCGGATATAGTACTCACATTGCTCCCTTGTATTTAAAATAGGAAAAATACATATCTATGCACCTTTTAATATTTGCTTTATTTTCGCCACATAGAAAACCTGTTTATATTTTCTTTCATTATCATTCATGATTATGGATAAAGTCCATAATACTTTGGTGTTTGACAAGTACAAGACCATTGGTTTGTACCATCGCATTGATAACATAAAGATTTTGATATGATCTATATCATTCTTGTCATTATTATAATCGTACTTCTGGTGGATATAAGCATTCTCAAAAGAATCATCTTATCAATGTTTATTTTATGACCTTAATCGCGACTACAATTACTAATGTGACATTTATTCTTTCCGCTATAAAATATCATATTCACTTTAGGGAATGGAGCGGAGACTAATAAGTATTTAAAACCTTTTTTATGATATTGTGTCTACAGGACAACATTAATATTTGAAAAATTGAGTATGTTTTTCTAACATATCTTTATTAGTGATACTCTGGCTCATAATTGAGTTTTATTCACTAACTATATAGTGAATTATCATGTTTGCATTCACTTCAAGGAATAAAACAAATCCAATAATCGTATGGAATAAACATCATGCTTGTATTCACTTCAATGAATGACATAAATCCAATTTACATCAAATAAACATCATACATGCATTCACTTCAAGGAGTGTCTCCATAAAAATTCTTGGATCAAGACGATTTTTGTAACTTGAACTTGGGATAAGTATATAGTCGAGTTTTTCGATACAAAAAATATTATTTTCAAGCAAATATAAACTTTATAACATCCATACTATTAAATAGTAACTGATCAACAAATATATACAATACATACAAAGAACAAAAAGTTTAATCCTCATATGCGACATTGTTAAACCAGTCCACAAGGTCCTTTAAAAAGAACCTCCTTCGAGACTAGTAGCCTCGCAGAACAGGGTGTTTAGCCAATATACTCGGATTAAACCAACATGACAGAGAACATATTAATTAATTAAAGGTTCAATATTTGTTCCAATATCATGTAATACTTAAAACATAATTAAAAACACAAATTTTCATCATCAAAATAAATAAATATTGGTCGACAAAAAAATCTCAAATTAAATAGATGCAAAACACTACCCGTATATGTCATTGTATTTTAAATACACGATAATTTCATGCTTTGAGCAAACATCCCTTAATTTGAGAATAATTAATTATCCATTATATCGAGATAAATAAGTAAAGCATACAAAACTTTTCAAGTTATGTTTAATTTATGGTAGATTTAGTCATCAATATCTTATTAAAATCTTTTTCGGGAATTATCGACAAGAACCATTGTAATTGAGCAACTCTATGGCTACACAAAAACTAAATAATCAATGATTTTTCAAAAATTAAAGATCAAGTTAAAGAGGTCAATAGAGAAAAATAATTGATAATTAAAATACAATAGAGGGGGAAAATTTATCTTTGATTCATGCTAGTAACAATTTTTTTTAATAATTCCTTTAAGATTCGAACGACAAATACCTTCGTTGGTTATAGTCTCATGTTGATAACGTGTTGTTAATAAAGTAAAGAACAAGAACAAAATAGATGAACAAAGATGAGTGAAAAAAAAAGAGATTTGTATTATGTTCTCAAAGTAGAGTTGTGCACAATGTTTTCTCCAAAAGTTTATATTTATAGGCATAAGATAAAAATCCTAATTCCAATGAATATTGTACTTTAATAATAAAATATATTAAAATATTATTTAATATATAAATATCCATCATAAATAAAGATATTCATAACAAAAACAATTATCTTCAACGCAAGGCTCAAATCATCCATTTATAATTTAGACTTTCAAAACACTCATTATTTGGGCCCAAGACCCAATTCCGATACTTAACTTTCAGTTATTTACATTTATAATTTAATCCAACGTCATTTTATATATCATCTTATTTATTTTTATTTAATATATTAATTATCACCAATAAGATATTGACATGTATCGTCATCTTATTAGTGAAAACCTAAAAAAATTAAACATGTTGCTTGAAGGGAATTAAACCTAGGGGTGTGTATTATTCGGTTTTAACCGAATTAACCGACCGAACCAAAATTATTTTAGTTAATTTGGTCGGTTATTTTTTGTTAAATTCGGTTAATATTTAATTTTTTTTGATAATTCGGTTTAAAATCGGTTAATTAACCGAGTTAACCGAAATTATATATATTAAATATTACATATATTATATATATTTATTTTTAGTCATTTAAATTTTAAAAAATTAAAAAATATTCATTAATTTTTTTATTATAAAATGGTCACTAAATTGTATATTAAATTAGTATAAAATAAAAGTGTAGCGACTAAAAAATTATTTTAGCATAATTTAATAACCTATTATATAATTTAACCAAAATTTATAAAATCTTCATCTACAGAGTCACTATTTGATTAACTCTAAAGATGTTCATAAGTCTTCCCATAAAAACAATTTTGATGCTGGAAATTCAAACCTCAATTGGTTCTTATTTTATTGGATTTTGTTGAAATTCTTAAGGAGAATTTATCAAAATTTTCATTATGATTCTTTTTTTTTTTCAATTTTTCACTTGAAATCAAGGGAGAATCTTGATAAAAAAAAAATTAAAGGGGCCTATTTGAAATTTTCAAAAAAAAAATAGAAGTGTAAAATAAAATTTTTAAATTTTTAAATGATTTAATTTCAAATTTTGGCTCTAGCTAATTAGTTTTTAAAAATTTTAAGACTTAATGAATTTAAAAAAAAAAAAAGGTACTTGGTTAAAAATATTTAGGAAAAAGCAAAATTTAAAAAAATTAAAATTTTTAAAAGGACCAAATAATAAAAAATTAAAATTAAAGGTCAAATGAGAATTACACAAATGTCTGGACCCACAGGCTCCTACCATCATCCATCTCTACTTGAAAAATCTTTTATATAAAAATACTAATTAAAAATGTTTTGAAAATAATAAATAAAATCTAATTTCTAAAATCACCGTTAAAACTCCATGAACAATCTTGAGGAAGAAAATAATGTTCAACATTTTGAAATAAGGCTAGGACTTTTACCGATAAACAACAATATATTTAGTCTTATTGGATCATATTAATGTATTAAATATTATTAAATAATTATAAAATTTAAGAGATTCAATATGTCATTTATCTTTTTTATTAAAATCAGTCATAATTTTTAGTCAATACATGTCGTACGGCATGCTTTGATTAACTTTTGTTAAAATGAATATTATAAAGAAAAGGCTAATGAAGGTCACGATTTTTGTTTTATAATTTGATGTTAGTTACATAGATTACAAAACAGGGCGTCAGCACTGACAGATAATAATAATAAATAATTAAGAACAAAAATAAATTGTGTCGTGGTATGGAGGTCACACTGCCTTAAAAATAATTCGCCCCGATGTGTGTAATCGCTGTTTTAGGCGGTCGTCTCTCGAAGGTTAACACGGTCGCTCCAAACAATGTACACCCAAAGTTTGGAGTGGACTGTAGAGAAAATGATCGTCAGAATCAAAGCTGAACAGGAACTCGAAGGTTGCTCTAAAACTGAGATAGCTCTTTTATTTATAGGTTGAAAGCAAGGGCAAATCTGTTCGAGAATCAAATAAAATCTGATTTAAAATTTAAATTTAATATCAGATAATATCAAATCAAATCTAGGATAATATTAGATAATATCCATTTAAAATCTCAGATATTATCAGATAATATCTATCCAAAAATAGTAGATTTGATAACCGAAAATATTCATTTAAATCTCAGATAATATCTATTCAAAATTAGATTTAATAACAGATAATATCAAATTAAATCTCTAATATTTATTAAATCTAATCTGTTACACATTTAGAATTTTAACTTAACCGAACTGCTTTCATGTCTCCTATAAATACAGAGTGTGGGATTCAAGCATTATACTCACAATCCCCCACTAATGCGAAGGAATCCTTCTAAAACATCACAGAGTTCGACCAACACAAGATGTACACCAGCGAGATTAGTTACTTAAGTACATAGTGAACGAATCTTGAACTAATACGTAGTGATGATTAGGGTTGTAAATGAGACAAGACAGATCGCGAGCTACTTGAGCTCGACTCAGTCAAAGCTCGGTCAAAACTCGATTCGATTGGACTCGACTCGAGTTCGAACTCACCTCGAGTTCTTAACGAGCCGAGCCGAGCTCTATGATACTCGACTTGAAAAGCTCACGAGCTACTCGAAAACATAAATATACTATTTTTTATATTTTTTATAATTTAAAATCTAAATTTCTAAACTTAAAACCCTAAAATTTAAACTTTAAACATAAGTCTTAAACCCTAAATTAAGATATTAAAACTTAAAATTAACAAGTTTGAGTTTATACAACTTGTGTATCAAAGTTTTTTCTCCATTGGGCTTTAAATGAGACATGAGAGATAAGAGTTACCCAGGTCAAAGATCGGTCAATACATGGCTCGATTAGGCTCGAAAAAAGCTCGAACTCGACTCGAGTTCTTAACGAGCTGAGCCGAGCTCAGATATTTCAGGCTCGTTTAAAATTACTCAAGCTCGAATTCGACTCAAAATCTTAACGAGCCGAGCCGAGCTTAGCACTACTCGAGCTCGACTCGGCTCGTTTACACCCCTAGTAATGATGAGTATTCCTCCTCTTAAATAAGTGAAACTAGTCTTGAACTTTCTAAGATCGGAATGAACTCGTAACACATAACTAATCCCTTTATCCACCACAGTCCGCGATGTGAAGATGTATATTGACCTAAAAATATCCCCCTCAAAATCATATTTTTTTAAAAATAATTTAAACTTTTATTTAATAATAAATTATTTTCAAACTTTTATCTCAAATTTTGACATTAATAATATTAAATTAAATTAATAATTTTATATTACGTTAATAAATCATAACTCGAAAAATGTTATGCTTATGTGATGTGCAATTAATGTACTATATACCTACAACAAGCCTTTTAGATACAGTTTGGCATAACATAGGCTGTAAGAAGTTTGGCCAATGGATTGGTTGTATATTAACCTAAGTAAATTAAAATAATTTCGACACTCATTATATCTATATATTTTTAAATAAAAATTTTATTTTTATACCAAGATTTAAATTTATACAAGATGAGATAATACGAGTACCCATTAAGTTAATCAATTGATTTTTTGATATTGATTATATTAGTTTTGTTTGATAAACAATTTTTTGAGTTAAGATTAGAGGTTTGACATGATAATCTATTAAATAGATATTTAATAAATAGAGGATTGTAATAGCGGATTGATGTAAAATCTCTTATTTTAAAAATAATCTTTTTAGGAGTTTTTGAGTTAGAAATTTGGATTAAAAACCTTGTAATTTTTTTGTAATTATAAACAATTCTCTGAATAAAATAAAGACATAAAGATAATTTTAACCCTTAATGTTTATAATTTTTATATTTTGACCCTTATTCTATTTTTGAGATAAATTTAGCTTTTAACCTATATCTTTTTAAAAAATAGCTTATTTTTTAACTACCATGATAACTGGACCGTTAAAAATCTAATAATGATGACATGTCATATGCATATGATAATATATTTTAAATAACATGACATCTAACCTATCAAATACATATATATGAAATATAATTTTATTATAATATAAAATATAAAACAATTAAAATTCAAATAAAATATTAAAAATTAATTAATTCTAAAATAAAATGCTACTAACCATTCTCAACCCTAAATACAATAGAATCAAAATTTTATCTTAAAAAATAATTAATTTCGAATTGTGTTCATATTTTTTTAAGATAAGACATTGATTCTATCGTAGTTAGGTTGAGAAAGTTTAGTAGCCTTTTATTTTAGAATTAATTATTTTTTAATATTTTATTTGAATTTTAATTTTTTTATATTTTATATTAGAATAAAATTTTATTTCACATATTTATATATGTATTTGATAGGTTAGATGCCATGAAATTTAAAATATATTATCATATGCATATGACATATCATCATCGTAAAATTTTTAACTGTTTAATTATCATGAAAGTTAAAAAATAAGTTATGACAAAAAGATATATGTTAAGGGCTAAATTTATCCCAAGAAAGAATAAGGGCCAAAATAATAAAAATTATAAACGTTAAGGATTAAAATTATCTTTATTCCTAAAATAAATTTAAATAATGTATAAATTAAAAAATAATTTTATAAATAAAAAAATAATATATATTTAATTTTACTTTTATTAAAATTATATTAAGAATATAATTTCATAAATAAAAGTTAATATATACATCTTCATATATACACTTAGTAATGATATTAAAAAAATATTTACGAAATATTAATAATTATTAAATTATTTAAGAATAATAAATATAATCATATACTTATATATTATTTTATTTATTTAAATAATCAAATAAATATTGATTATTATACAATTAATTAATATATTTTTATACATAAATCAATTAATGCTATCAAATATCTATTATATCGGCAAATATTATCCTATGGCTCATTGCCAAACAGAGCCATTATTTGTCAAAGTGCAAAATCTTTAAAAAGTATTTAGTTTTATTTCACAATTTGGCGTATATTGAGTAAATTACTACGTAGATAATTTAATTATAAGTAAAATTATATTTAGATCACTTAATTAATAAAGATATATTAACTCACTTAATTATAAGATTATATTTGAGTCATCCTTTATATTTTAAAATATAAAAAGTTTATTAACTCATGTATTAGATTAATTAATATTTCAAACAAAGTACTATAATATTAACGAGGGTATACGAGTGATTTGAAAGAAAAGAAAAAAAACAAATTTAAGTATTTTTTAAAATATGAAGTATGACGCAATCGTAAACTTACCCATGATCGAGTGATCCAGATATAACATTTAGTAAATAGGTGACTAAAATGTAACTTTACTCATAATTGAATGATACATATATAACTTTAATAATTAAGTGACCAAAATATAATTATACTTATAATTAAATGACCTCCATTATAGTTTACATATATATATTTTAAATAATTAAATGACCTCTATTATAGTTTACTTATATATATATATATATAATATTTCTTCGTAATATATATCGACAAAGATATTTAATTATATTATTTTTATAATATATTTTATTTAATTTTTTTAATGAAAGGTGTAATACAACTCATCATTTAATGTACTTTATATTTTTCCCCTATTATTTAGAGTAAGAATCTCAACACAATAACATAAAAAAAGTATGAGAGACAATATCTCGTAATTTTCTCTAAAAATAAGAATGTGTTTGGTTTACAAAATATAATAGAATTATTATATACCAATTGTATATAAAAAAGATTTTGTTTAAAAAAATTAATTTCTCTCTTGTTATTTAATTATCCTTAATTATCTGTCCAGTGATAAAAATATTTACTCGCTTATTATTATTTTTTAGTTGAAATATATAAATATGAACCGATTTAGTTGATTAAAGGTTATATTTTTTATGGATAAAGCCTATTTTTTAAGTTGCATATATGATCACACTTGAATATAAAATATTTTAGTTTTAAAAATAATATCGGATCAAATTAAATAAAAATTAAGTTAATAAAATTAATAAATTTTATCTTATAATTTAAATTTTATTTAAATATTAAATTCGAGTCAAATAAAATAAAATTATGATATTTGAGTTTAATAAATTCAAAAATTATAGTAATTAAATCAAACTTTTAAAAATATTTAATCAAATTTAAAAATTATTTTTTCGAGTATAATTAATTTTTGTACAATCCTGCTCAAAATCCAATAATATGAATAGCCAAACACGCCCAAAATCCAATGCTTTCTTTCTGGACGAGTATATCACATGCGTCAAACATTGCTGAACACTACTAACGATGAACACCGTTGAATACTATTAAATTAATTAATAAAAATTAAAATTTTCAAGAACTAAACATATAATTTTAAATTATTTAAAATAAAACTTAAAACAAATTATATATATTATATTTATTTTTTTAAAATAATTTATTTAAATTATTTTTAATTTAAAAATAAAAAATATTAAATCCAAAACCTAAAACCCTAAACTTAAGCTAAAATACTAAACATTAAATCCTAAAATCCAAAACACTAAATCATAAACTCTAGATTCTAAAACAATAAAATTATAAATCCATAATATAAACCCTAAAATAAAAAAAAAATTAAAACTCTTAAATTAGTTTAAGATATATATATATATATATCCATAAAAATATATATATATATACTTAATTAAAATAGATTATACAGGAGTTTTGGTTATTTTAGGGTTTAGATTTAGTATTTATGGTTTAGTATTTTTAGGATTTTTGATTTTAAGTTTTTGATTTAGGGTTTTGAGATTTTATATTTTATTGTTTAGAATTTAATGTTTATGATTTAGAGTTTAAGATTTTTTATTTTTTAAAATTAGTTTAAATTAGTATTTTATTCAATTATTTAAGAAATAAAATAAATATAAAGTAATTTAATAAAAATATTTTAAATAATTTATAATTATATGTTGAGTTTTTAAAATTCTTTAATCTTTATTAATTAATTTAATAATATTTAACGGTATTCATGATTAACGATGTTTAGCGATTTTCGAAGCGTGGTAGAATTTTTCTTTTTCTTTTCTCTATACCGTCCTGTCAACTGCCAAAACTGGATGGAAATATCAATATCCAATAATCTCACACACGTGAATGAAAATAAAAAATATTAAAACAAATAGTTTTCTGATATTTTATATATTTTCCCGCACAACATTTAAATTATCTAATAAAATATTCAAACTCTTAAATCAAACAAAATTATATTTGAATGTATTCAAACCATTAATCTTGATATACCAATTGAATTAAGATTTTTAGTTAACAAATGATAATTTACTTTTAAATATTACAATATTTTATTTAATAATTATAACTGTTTTTATTTTTAATATATTTATTAAGTGCAAACGTTGATAGTTGGTTGGTTAGAATTATTCATATATTTGTATTCTTTTTTTGTAATTCTCGAGTTTAAGACTAAGCAAGAACATCCATTCCCTAGAGCCTTCCTATTTTTCATCTAAGTAAAAATAGACTTTGTTAAAAAATATATTTATTAAAATGAGTCAAATGACTGATCTTTTGCGTTCCAATAATTCATAAAAAATTTTATCATCTCACTTAACCTATGAGTGATAATAAATCACGTTATCATCATATTTTCTTGATTTTATGCTTCAAATTCTCGTTCTTTCACCGTTATTTTTTTAAATTTTAACTAAAAAAATGATTAGACAAAAAATTTAAATGTAAAATTTCTATTAAACGAAACCTTATTTAAGAAAGAAGTTATCTATTTAAATTTACGAAATTATAATATTAATAAAATTAAAATAATGATTGTGTTAATAGAACTAATATCCATTCATAAATACGTACGGTAACAAAAGATTTTTCTTACAAAGTAAGAAAATTTTTGAATGGGTGCTTTCTCTCTGAAAAAGGTAATTATCTAAAGTAGTATCTAAATTTAATTTTTTAAAGATATCACAATTAACTATCAAAAATATATTTGTCTCTTTCTTTAAATAAAAATAATTAAAAAATAAATTCAACAAAAACTTTAACCAATTAAATATATAAAAATTATAAAATAATAACTATTATAATAAAAATAGGCATTGGCCAATTTGTTTACAAACCCAAACCCCACAGCATCGCTAAGGAAAGAGCTGTAAATTTCCTTTTTTATGCGTTTTAGTTTAATTTTATTATTTAGGGTAATTTTTATGGGGCTGGTATCGAACTGGCCACAATGCTTTAAAAAGAGTCAAATATACCGGTAAACTATTAAATTGGTATTAAAATATTCACCGACCGTTAAAAACCAAGCGGACTGATGACTTATCCGTTAAAATTAAAATAGAATAATTACACATTTACTCGTTACTATCATATATTTTTTTAATTTAATTATAATTTTATTATAATAAAATAAAATAATTATTTAATTAGATGGTGACACATGTCACCATCAGATTAAAGGAAGAAAATAAAATCTCACAATATGCTTTCTAGGGGTATTAAACCCATAACTCTGTGTATGAATGGGTAATACCTAAACTAATAAACCTAGGTGATTTTTATAATACAAATTCCCATAACATATATATATATTGAATACAGTTTTCTATATGTATTATATTAATTACACACATAATCTTATATTTATTTTTTAATTTAATTAAAATATTAATTAAATTATTTTTTATATAATAAATTAAAATATTTAAATAATAATAAAAAAGTTATTTAACAACGCCAAACCTAAACCCTAAATATGTAATAGTAAACCTAAAGTCATTTAAAATTTTAAATTATATTTAAAAAATATTAAACCCTAAATCCAAATCCTAAATTCTAAACCTTAATCCCTAAAACCTTAAATACTAAACCATAAATCTAAAATCATAAACCTTAAATCCTAAACCTTAAATATAAAAATATTAAACCTTAAGTCTAAAATATTTAGGGTTTAAGATTTATGGTTTTAGATTTATAGTTTAGGATTTGGATTTAAGGTTTAATATTTAGGGTTCTAGAGATTAGAGTTTAGGGTTTAGGGTTTAATATTTTTAAATATAATTTAAATTAAAAAATAAATATAATATTATATGTGAAATTAATATAGTACATATAAAAAATTGCATTCAATATATATATATGTTATGAGAACTTATATAATAAAAATTATCTTGGTTTATTGGTTTGTGAATATTCTATTCATTGCTAAAGAAAGTTGTGGGTTCAACACCTTTTGAAATTGTTTTATTTTATTATAATAAAATTAGGATTAAATTAAAAAAATGTATGAATAACAGAGAGTAAATGTATAATTATTCTTTTTTAATTTTAACGGTCACGTTATCAGTTCGTTTGGTTTTTAACGGTCGGTGATTATTTTAATACCAAATTTATTATTTATCGATGTATTTGACTCTTTTTAAAACATTGTGTTCAGTTCGATGCCAACCTCATAATATTGTTGTTATCCGTATAATTTACTATATTATTTATGTTTGAAGTTTATATATATTTTTTTGATTTTTGTCTCCCTATTCTCATTTTACTGTCAGAAAGTTCAGAGAAAAAAAAAGATTACAGCCATCGACGAAAACCTCGGTTTTCAGTTATATATTACATGCGTTTTTTATCTTCATTTTCGTTTTTGAGATATTTTGAAGATCAGTTTCATGTATTTGTGTTCGAATCCGTGAAGTTTTTCGTTTTAATTTTTTATTTTGCGTTTAACAAATTGATTCTGGCTGAGATTGTTGTTTGTTTCGTTGATTTTTGTACTAGTTAGGCTATTATCTGATGCGTTTTTTCTGCGCTTTCTGTTTGGCTGCCGAGAAACAAATTGTTTTCTTTTTTGTATTTTTTTTCGCTACAGTTTTCTCATAAAAGAATACATCAAGTTTTAGGTTTCTTTTTTCAGAAAATTTATTTATGTAATACCCAGAAACCGGTCTAGTCGAAATTATATCTCTATGACTATTAATTTTATTTTGATATATGTTTTTTACTCGAATTTATAAAAAGTTATTCGAACTAATTTATAAATTCAGGGTTAAATTTCGATAATCAAATATTTTGTTTCGATTAAAGTTTGGTCGATTTTGTACCATAAATTAGTATACGACTTATATAAATTAGTTTATTATTATTAAAATAATATATATATAAAACATGGCAACCAATTGAATTGACCACCAAAAATGACCACCCGGCACATTCATATCGAACGTGGCAATTTGCCACAATTTGATGCAATTAGAAATTGCCATCAAAATGGCCACGTGGGGAATGGAGAAATGAAGAGAGGTTGGTTCAAGCACTATAAATAGAGAAAATGATATGATTTAATACGCACAACAAAGAGAAGCAAGTTAAGGAAATATATATATGCTCTAGTGTTAGATTGGTGGTTCGATAATCTCGATATAGTGATATCAAATCCTTGCTAGTGTTGGGGTAAGCTCGAACCTTTGATTAGTTTAAATTTTGACATCAAATTTAATTAATATTTTTGTATTAATTCGATATTGTCTTATTTATTCTAATCAATTTTTATTAACTTAGTTTACGGGGTTGAGCAAGAGCAATCGTCAACTTATTTGAGAACAAAAAATAAAGACGTTATTATTCGAGAATCCTAAAAGCGTTAAAATATTGAGGTGAGTGTAGTAGAGTCTTGGAATAAAAGCTAGGTGCTTTTCCCATTTTATTTCATTGTTAATGATTGACATGTAGCATTTTATCGACAAAGAAATGACATGATATCATATAGGGTCATGATAAGCTTTCCTTATTACATTGATAATGTTAAATCTTTGAATCATTGAAATATTGGTCATTAAACTTATTAAAATGGACCTAAGGGTCAAAATCATGATTATTGATTCATTGAACATATTGAAGTTATCATTGATATTGTTATAAAAATAATTGTATTGGACCTTGGATTTGAGTGGAAACTAGATACAATTGGCATACCATAGGATTCATGAGCTCATTGGTATGGGTGGACTACGGTCCTTGGGCTACGGCCTATATTTGGTGAGGCGGAGGGATGATTTGTGTATTGGTCATTTTAGCGAGGCGGAGGGATTAGACCATTTATTGATTTGGCGAGACCCAGGAGTCCACGTATCCACTATCCTAATCAATCCGAGGATGTATATTGATTTGTTGACCTTATTATAATACATATGAATCATTGTATAATTGATGAATTAACAGGAAAACATATAATAATGATTGCATCTTATACGTTAACATTGGCTACCTCACTAGGCAAAGTATGCCTAACGTATTCATTCTTCATGCATTTTCAGGTTAAGGTCTTGAGGAGGAGCATTGGATCCCTTTTTGAAAGGTTTTGGCAAGTCCACTAGGCAAGGGTATGTAAGTTTAAGTATAGATACTCCTAGAATGGTGGCAATATGTTTTGTTAAACCATAACTATGCATTTCGATATGTCGGTAATGTGTTAGGTATGAATAGATTCATATATTATAAAATAACCTAAATGAGAAATGGTTTAAGTGTTTGAATATGCATGTTTTGAGTTAAAGAGCCTAAAACTAGGAAAAATGAGTTGGAATGACTTAAAAGGTGTTATTCCGTTAAATTATGTTCACTGTAGATTGCTGATAAAAGTTCATAAAGTTTGGATTTTATTTACCAAGTTAAATGGATTAAAAATCAGCTATAACATGGTATTACAGGTTAGGTGTATTGAAATGGATCCATAGTGTTCAGATACAACCTGCTTAAAATCCTTAAGATATATTTTCAATTAGTAAGAAATGCCCTTAGATCCTTGGATGACGTAAAGTTTCAAATTAATCTGAAAATGCATAGGTCATGTTCATGAACAAACTAAAGATTGACTAATCAATCATGTACACATCCAAAACAAACTACCGAAAAATGTTATCGAACCCCGAAACCTCCGATCGTAGCATCTTCGACCCAATCCTCTACTAGGCCAGGAAGGGGTGTTACATTTGTGGTATTAGATCTAGAGTTTAGTCGATTCTAGGACTAGACTATTAATAAGTAAGAAAATTATTGTTGAAATTATTGACATTGCATTGATCATTGTTGCATCGTTCTTGTTTTGCCACGTAGGAGTATATATTGTGTATTGTGACTTGCCATTGATCCAATCCCTTCTTTTATAGATGTATAGGTCTCAAAAGGGTCATATGCATGAGCATGAGATGGAATCCTCGACCAATGGCGAGGATCAAAGGGGAAGAGATCCCCAACCTAACCAGAATCCACCTACACTTGAGGCTGAGATAAGGGTGCAGGGTACATCGGCTGAATGCTATAAGAATATGGCCGAAATGTTCAAGATATTTGGTGCGTGCAATAAAAGCGCAATTAAGTGTAAGTGTACACGTCGTCAAGTAATAAAGTGATAAGTATATCGTGTATCGTCTCCATAGGGATTGGTATACTTAATATGTCTCTCTTTGTTCCCTTGCTCCTGAAAGATAAAGTAAAAACACAGATAAGTGGATTTGTTTAACTAACTAAATAATTAAATAATAAAACATAAAATAAAGATTGAGAATGATATAGAGAAAGTGGGTAGGATCCAACTGCGTTAATTAGTGGATTAGATTGATCTTCTTCTTGTCCAATGCAATTACACAATACTGCTTCGATAATACTGCAGATACAGCTTCGATAGCATTAGTATTCTCTGTCGCGGCAATCTCTTGCTCTTGGGCAGATACATCAAACTTCAGCAAAGTGTCCGTAGTTGACTCCGCTTATCTCTAAGTCAGCGCGCTGTTGGTGACTGGTCCTTGAAGATACCTCTCGGCGTAAACCAACGATAATCACCAAACAATCCAACACTTTTTTTAGCTGTTGGAACTTTTAACCTATCTTTAGGCCGAGTTAGTATCTACAACATCGTACTTATCCTTTTCGTGAATCTACACCTCTCGGTGTTAGATAAATATATTACTTACAAACTTCTCTCTCGAGCTTGAATGCAAGAACAAGGAATGGCAATAAGATAAGTAAACTTTGATATTATTATTGCATTACAACAAAGAAACAAGAAACAATCTCCTCTCACTAATATTTATAACCTTCACCTATCCCTAAGAAATTTAGAACATAATGTCGATAGGTACAATTCTTTGGGGGAAGGGTTTCTCTAAAATCGGCTCTCTAAACAATGTGGCCGGCTAGGCTATATATAGCCTTAACCTAGGGCAAACCTTTCTTAAATAGACTCTAACTTGGAGTAGGGAATAAGTCTTCTTCATGAGATTTGATATTTCCAAGTTTGCCGCCTTCTAGAAGAATTTTCTCGTTTGGTCTTTGACTTGGGCTTTTAGTGCGTTAGCCTGGTCCAATTGATGCGCTGCATCTTCCAGAATGTTCTCTATATTTTTGTCTTTCATTCGCCTATAATGTTGATGTTGCCACACTGGATGCTATCGCGGCCTCGTCTCTGCCTTGGCCTCAGCACTGCTTCACCGCTGCTTCGGCCCTAGATATTCCTACATGTACAGAATATGTAATAATATCTGTATTCTCTATAAATTTTGACTTTGTAAGTAGTGATAACAGAATATCCAATATTATGCAAAGAGTCCATATTTCAGCTCAAGTTGGTGTATAATAGATGTATAAAGTACCATGAAAAGGGTAGTAAATAACTGCCTTTCAGGCACTCATCAAATACCCCTAAACTCGAACTATTGCTTGTCCTCAAGCAATGCAAGACATCAAATTGTCGAACCTTACTCCCCTTTGGTCTTACTTTTCCATCTATTCTCCCCACCATGGTCATGTCTATCTCTCTGTTTTAGCCACTAGTTTACCCAAGGACTTTTACTAAGAAATAAGCTATAAGGCTAGGTGAGTGTGTGCATTTTATGTACAAGGTTGATTCAAGGCTTTCTTAGATAAACTCTAAGTTCAAGACAAGTAGAATTGGGATTAAAGTTATCTCCTTAAAACAACAAGTCTTGAGCCAATTTCGGGCACCTCAAGATATGCGTTTTCTATTTTCTTCTTTTTCTTATTTTTTTTAACACCTATTTAGCATATTAGAACTAGTTTCGGGCACCTCTAGCATGAAGGAGAGCAAAACTAGAGCCAGTGATAGGCACCTCTAGTTATTTTTCCAAAAGGTTCTAAGTCTTTATCACCTAAGTTTATTAAAAGAACTCCTAAATCAAGCAAGTCCAAAAAGTGTTTATTTTTTTTCTAGCCCTAAAGCAAACTTCTAAGTTTTATTCCATGAGTATCTTATGGTTATCCCTTCAAAACAGAACTTGGCCATGGTAAGGAGAAGGATTTTTATAGCCTTAAAGGAATAAACTAAAGCAAATCTGATGTAGAGCAGTGCAAGATTAAAAATAGTAATTCAAGAAAAGAGAATATTGCCAAAAAATACTCCCTTTTTTCATAGTAATATCGCGGCAGTGGGTTACCTCGGTAGTGCTTCTGCACCTACAATACCCCCAAACTCAAACCAAGCATTGTTCTCAATGCTCAAATCACACAGTAGATAAAATTAATAAAACAAGTAAAGATAGTAAAGGGAGAGTTTCTTGGAAAGATTCTGAGAAAAATAAGAGAGTTTTGAGATTGTAACAATATAACAAGAGAGAGATTGAGTAAAAAATTCTAAAGAAAAAAGAATGCAAGAGTGAATAGTTCAAGAGAAAGAAGGTGCTTATATAGGCCTTGACTGTGTAGCCGTTTGAACTACTAGTTGTTTGGTCTTTACAGTCGTTTGCATTTACTACCGCGGCAAGAATCTCGGCAGACTAGCTGTTACCCTGTTCTGCCCGTTGGGACTACTGCGACTCTAACACTATGAACTGCCACGGCAGCAGACTTCCTGCTGTGAACTACTTCTCTGTTATTCCTGCTTTATTGTCCTAACCTAAAAATATGAACATCAAGGAAAATTCAAATAATGAGAAGATAATTATTCCTAAATACCATAATTAAGAGAATTCATGAAAATACCAAATAAAATAAAAGAGAAAATTAATATAAAATAAGAATATAAATAAAACTTATGGAGGGTCGTTTCCGATATTTCTTATAGTCCATCTACACCCTCTATCGAGTTACAATTCTGCCCAAAAAGGTTTGGACCATAATGAATACGGATAGTCCCCTTTGTATTATCTTGGTGGAGGTGTCTTTCTTTTGTGTTCTCTTGTAATCCATGCATGTCCTCCATCTTGTCTGAAGGCAAAAATAAATTTTTAGAAAAAATTTTATCAATATCTAACCACTTAATTACCTCATTGCCATTAACTTTCATCATATTTGGATATAGCCTTCGTTGACGTAGCCATTGTTGTGATAGCCAATTGTCGTAGCAATCTTTTGCCAAAATTCGGTGTAAGTCAAGTGAAGAATTATCTTTCTTGAAATCTTCAAGAATCAACCCACATTGTTTTTTATGCTTTTCAGTAATCTCCATTAGTAGACATTCTGGCTTGAAACTAACATTAGATGGAATTACCACAGAAATATCATCTTCCAAACAATCATATCCTATTTGTGATGGCTTCAAATCTTGTAAAGTTGACTCCTTGAAATATACCTGCAATGGAAGATATGAGTTTTGAAAGAATTCAAAAGGTTCATTCATTACCATCTCATATTCTATTATCACAACATTGCCATCTTGTTGATCGAGCATGTCTTCGTGTAATTTCCCCGAAAACTGTGAGTGTGAGTAATCCTCATATTCTATTTTCTGCATCATTGCTGCCGTAACATCCTAGGAATCAGACTCCTCAGAATTTTCTAGAGAATTACTCTTATTGGCCTCGTTGAATGGTATCGTGACATTGACCTGTTCATGCTTCTCTACTGTCGCGACAATTGCCTCAGCAGTGCACTCATCCACTGTTTGACAATCTTTCTCATCAACATATTCTGGACTTAGAGGTTCCGTAATTTCCTCTTTGTCCTCTAGTGTTGGGATTTCAGTACCCCTAAGGATTGATTGTTGGGTTATGTTATCTAGGGCATATCCGGATCTCTACAATTGATTTTCCGAATCTCTCAAGGGCGCATCCAATCTAGCTATATGTGCATCCAGGAACCTTGATTGCTCTGTCATGAATTCATCAATCCATTGATGCTTTCAATGTTTCCTCCAATGAATTTGGATACTCTTGAGAAAAATTATATTGCTATGGCATATCTGTAACACAAACAAAATTGTCATGATACAAAAAATTTTGAGTGTTTTGATCATGAAGGATTTTGTTGTTGGTTCCATCTATGGTCTTCTCTGTGGCCATATGTTTCAGTATTGTATGGGCAATTGTTAACCAAATGATCATCTCCACAATTAAAACAAAAATTTGTCCAAGCATAAACTTATTGGGTTGCTCTTGGTTGGCATAGATAATCATCATTTATTATAGGAAATTCTTGATTGGCTCGATTCATATCTTCCAACATCAACTCCCGAATAGATTTCTTTCATTCTTCTTGCATCTTGAGCCTTCAACTTGAAACACACCTATAATTTTTATTTTTATTTTTTTAAGAAAATGAAAATGTTAGTAAAAATAATAAAACAAAAATAAGAAAATTAAAGAAGACAAAATTTAGTTGCCAATCCCCGGCAATGGCGCCAAAAATTTGGTGCGTGCAATAAAAACGCAATTAAGTGCAAGTGTACATGTCGTCAAGTAATAAAGAGATAAGTATATTGTGTATCGTCTCCACAGGGATTAGTATACTTAATATGTCTCCCTTTGTTCCCTTGCTCCTGAAAGATAAAGTAAAAACAAAGATAAGTAAATTTGTTTAACTAACTAAATAATTAAATAACAAAACATAAAATAAAGATTAAGAACGATACAGAGAAAGTGGGTAGGATCCAGCTACGTTAATTAGTGGATTCGATTGATCTTCTTCTTGTCCAATGCAATTACAAAACACTGCTTCGACAATACTGCAGATACAGCCTCGGCAGCATTAGTGTTCTCTGCCGCGACAATCTCTTGCTCTTGGGTAGATGCATCAAAGTTCAGCAAAGTGTCCGTAGTTGACTCCGCTTATCTCTAAGTCAGAGCACTGTTGATGACTGGTCCTTGACGATACCTCTCGGCGTAAATCAACGATAATCACCAAACAATCCAACACTTCTTTTAGCTGCTGGAACTCTTAACCTATCTCTAGGCCAAGTTAGTGTCTACAACACCGTACTTATCCCTTCGTGAATCTACACCTCTCGATGTTAGATAAATATATTACTTACAAACTTCTCTCTCGAGCTTGAATGCAAGAACAAGGAATGGCAATAGGATAAGTAAACTTTCATATTATTATTGCATTAGAACAAAGAAACAAGAAACAATCTCCTCTCACTAATATTTACAACCTTCACCTATCCCTAAGAAAATTAGAACATAATGTCGATAGGTACAATTCTTTGGGGGAAGGGTTTCTCTAAAATCGGCTCTCTAAACAATGTGGTTGGCTAGGCTATATATAGTCTTAACCTAGGGCAAGCCTTTCCTAAATAGATTCTAACTTGGAGTAGGGAATAAGTCTTCTTCATGAGATTTGATATTTCCAAGTTTGCCGCCTTCTAGAAGAATTTTCCCATTTGGTCTTTAACTTGGGCTTTTAGTGCGCTAGCCTGGTCCAATTGGTGCGCTGCATCTTCTAGAATGTTCTCTATATTTTTGTCTTTCATTCGCCTATAATATTGATGTTGCCACTCTGGATGCTACCGCGGCCTCGTCTCTACCTCTGCCTTAGCACTGCTTCACCGCTGCTTCAGCCGTGGATATTCCTGCATGTACAGAATATGTAATAATATCTGCATTCTTTATAAATTTTGACTTTGTAAGTAGTGATAACGGAATATTCAATATTGTACAAAGAGTCTATATTTCAGCTCAAGTTGGTGTATAATAGATGCATAAAATACCATGAAAAGGGTAGTAAATAACTGTCTTTTAGGCACTCATCAATGTTTATGGCCTCAATGAAAACGGAGTAGATGGCTCAAACATCTGTAGTTTTTGTACCAGCTCGAGCCCCTATTGATAAACTATCTCAATATCGGGCCTACTCTTTTACCGGACGAGATGATGAGGATCCTAAGATTGTTGAGTACTGGTTAGACAACACTATGAAGATCCTAACTAAGCAGTTGCAGTATAGTGATGAACACGAGCTGGAGTGTGTCATTGCTTTGTTAGCTGACGAGGCCCTACCGTGGTGGGAGACCACTATTATTACGGCACCAGAGGAAACGATTACTTGGAAGTTCTTTCTAAAGGAATTCCGTAAGAAGTGTGTCAGTGAATACTATCTGGCCGAAAGGTGAAGTATCTTTCTCCATCTTAAGCAAGGTGGAAGACCTATTGAGCAATATATCCATGATTTCTGCAAATACTGCAAGTATGGAGCTGAATACATCAAGAAGGAGGAAGAAAAGTGCAGGATGTTTATTTTCGGTTTATGTGACGAGCTTTGACCTATGTTCACTGCCTTTGGCATTACCAATTTCTAGGAGCTAGTCAATAGATTAAAGGCCACTGAAGCAGCACAAAAGGCTCAAAGGTTCGGAGGCTTCGGGAAGAGGCAATTTTATGATTCTCGACCTTCGAGACCAAATAAGAAGGGAAAGTATCAAGGCAAGCAAAAGTTCTATTCCCAACCTTCCCGATCTAGGAACATCTCTAAACTACAATCTATGACTCATTCTTTTGAGAGGTCATCATTAGTTGAGAGCACTGGTGGTTCAGGCAAGACTGCTCAGTACCCTGTTTATAACTACTGACAGAATAAGCATCCAGCAAGTCAGTGCCGTAAACAGTTTGGAGCTTGTTACTTTTGTGGTGAGCAAGGGCACTTTATACGGGATTGACCGAATAACCCGCACAAGGTTGCTACTGTTCCATCCTCTACACCATTATAGACGCAGTCATACAAGGGCAAAGGACAAAAGTAAGGTTTGTATGGATCATCTAGGAGACCGGGTGGTTCGTCTAAAGCATCGAACAAGCAAGAATCAAAGGCCTCTGCTCAGGTGTATCACGTGAGGAGTTGAGAGGATGATGAGGATCGTGATGTCATAGCAGGTACCATTGAGTTATATTCTCTTCATATTTATTTATGCATTGGTTGATCCTGGCTCTACATATTCTTTTATTAGCACCATGTTAATAAAGAACCATAGAATGACAGGTGAACCTATTGCATCGAGGATCTCTATGACAAACCCCCTTGGTGATAGTGTCACCATTAGCTTGATATGGAAAAATTGTCCTTTGATGATTCATGGGATTCCTTTTAAGGCTAACTTGATGGCCTTACCGATCCATGAATTTGATGCAATTCTGGGACTTGATTGGCTTAGTGAGCATTAAGCCTAGGTAATTGCTCTAAAAAGAAATTGTATCTTCGAGGGATTGGTAAAGAAAGTGTTACCCTTTTGAGTTTAAAGAAATCATCTTTGTATACTTTGGCCATGGAGGTCAAGGGAGAAGCTCAACTATCTAGTATAGATACAGTATGTAACTTTTCTGATGTCTTTCCGGAGAAGCTTCCAAGCCTACCACCGACCCGGGAGGTAAAATTTGGAATTGAAGTACAACTCGGGACAACACCAGTCTCTATTGCATCTTATCGTATGGCACCTGTTGAGTTAAAGGAATTGAAGACCCAGATTCAAGATCTATTGGATAAAGGCTTTATTCGACCGAGTTCCTCACCTTAGGGAGCTCTGGTCCTTTTTGTTAAAAAGAAGGACGGGTCCACGAGACTGTGTATTGACTACTAACAATTGAATAAAGTCACCATCAAGAATAAGTATCCTTTACCGAGAATCGATGATTTATTTGATCAACTTAAGGATGCTACCATGTTTTCCAAGATTGATCTTCGATCGGGATACTAACAAATGAAGGTTAAGGAGTGTGACGTGCCTAAGACAGCTGATGGGCGTGGTATAAGCGCAATTTGAGTGCAAGTGTACACGTCGTCAAGTAATAAAATGATAAGTATATCGTGTATCGTTTCCACAGGGATTTGTATACTTAATATGTTTCCTCTTGTTCCCTTGCTCCTGAAAAGAAATTAAAACATAAATAAGTTGATTTGTTTTATCTAACTAAATAATTAAATAAAAAACATAAAATAAAAAGGTTGAAGACGATATAGAGAAAATGGGTAGGATCCAGTTGCGTCAATTAGTGGATTCAATTGATCTTCTTCTTGTCCAATGCAATCACACAACACTGCTTCGACAGTACTACAGATACCGCCTCAGCAATATTGGTGTTCCTCTGCCGCGGCAATCTCTCGCTCTTGGGCAGAGGTATCAAAGTTCAGCAAAGTGTCCGTAAGTGATTCCGCTCATCTCTGAGTCAAAGTGCTATTGATGACCAGTCCTTAACGATACCTCTCGGCGTAAATCAAACATAACCACCAACCAATCCAACACTTCTTTTAGCTGTTGAAACTCTTAACCTATCTCCTAGTGCCTTCACAAGAGTATAGGTCGAGTTAGTGTCTACAACACCGCATTTATCCCTTTCTTAAATTTACACCTCTCGATGTTAGATAAATAGATTACTTGCAAACTTCCCTATCGGGCTTGGATACAAGAACAAAGAATGGCAATAGGATAAGCAAACTTTGATTTTATTATTGCATAAGAACAAAGATAAAAGAATCAATCTCCTCTCACTAATATCGACAACCTTCACCTATCCCTAAGAAGTTTAGAACATATTGTTGTTAAGTATAATTCTTAGGGAGAAAGATCGGATCTAGGGGAAAAGGGTTTCTCTCTAAATCAACTCTCTCTCTAGATCGACTCTCTAAATTGGTTCTCTTAACATTGTGGCCGGCTAGGGTATTTATAGTCTTAACCTAGGGTAAACCTTTCCTAAATAGACTTCAACTTGGAGTAGGGAACAAGTCTTTTTCAAGGAATCTGATATTTACAAGTTTGCTGCCTTCTAGAAGGGTTTTCCCGTTTGGTCTTTGAATTGGGCTTTTAGCACGCTAGCCTGGTCCAATTGATGCGATGTATCTTCCAGAATGTTCTCTATATTTTTATTTTCCATTGCGCCTCCATTGTTAGTGCTGCCATACTAGATTCTGCCGCGGCCTCGCTTCTGCCTCGGCTACAACACTGCTTCTCTTCCGCTTTTGCTCTGGATATTCCCGCATGTACAAAATATGTAAAAATATCTGCATTTTCTATAAATATTGACTTTGTAAGTGATGATAATGGAATATCCAATATTTGAGCAAAGAGTCTATATTTCGGTTAAAGTTGGTGTATAATAGATGCATAAAGTACCATGGGAAAGGTAGTAAATAACTGCCTTTTAGGCACTCATCAAATACCCCCAAACTCGAACTATTGCTTGTCCTCAAGCAATGCCAAACATCAAATTGCTAAACCTTACTCCTTTTGGTCTTACTCTTTCATCTATTCTCCCAACCATGGTCATGTCTATCTCTCCGTTTTAGCCATTAGTTTACCCAAGGACTTTTACTAAAAAAAAAGATATAAGGCTAGGTGAGTGTGTGTGTTTAATGGACAAGGCTGATTCAAGGCTTTCTTAGATAAACTCTAAGTTCAAGACAAGTAGAATCTTGGACTAAAGTTGTCTCCTTAAAACAAAAAGTCTTGAGCCAATTTCGGGCACCTCAAGATATGTGTTTTCTATTTTCTTCTTTTTCTTATTTATTCTTTTTCTTATTAGCCACCTATTTAGCATACTAGAGCCAGTTTCGGGCACCTCTAGCATGAAGGAGAGCAAAACTAGAGCCGGTGATAGGCACCTCTAGTTATTTTTCCAAAAGGTTCTAAGTCTTTATCACCTAAGTTTATTAAAAGAACTCCTAAATCAAACAAGTCCAAAAAGTGTTTATTTTCTTTCTAACCCTAAAGCAAGCTTCTAAGTTTTATTACATGAGTATCCTATGGTTATCCCTTCAAAAAAGAACTTGGCCATGGTTAGGAGAAAAATTTCAACGGCCTTAAAGGAGTAAACTAAAGCAAAGCTGACATAGGGCAATGTAAGATTACAAACAGAAATTCAAGAGAAGAAAATATTGTAAAATAAAATTCAGAAAAAATTTACTCCCTTTTATGGTAATGCCTCGGCAGTGGGTAGCCTCGGTAGTGCTTCTGCACTTATAATCTCCCCCAAACTTAAACTGAGCATTGTCTTCAATGTTCAAAATATAAGGCAAACAACAATTAAAATATTGAAAAATATGAAGGCAGTAAAGGAAATATTTATAATGACTCCGAGGAACTACTTGTACGGAGCATTCGCCTAGGCCTTGCTGCTGGTGCCTTTCTTCTGGATTCTTGTTCCGGTGATTGTTTTTGTTTGGCCTGCTGATGCGGCTGCACTCTACTGGATGGTGTGTGGTACGTCGGTGCTGTAACCTCATCCCCTTCTTCCATCTCGTTCATATTGTCTGTGTCCATGATTTTTGTTCCACCTCCTGCCGTGGTAGTGAGTATTGCTGATTCATGGGACGAACTGTGGTATTCATCAATCTCGCGAGACAGCGTATCTCTGCTGAGACTGGGCATAGAAATTGGTTCTCTTTGGGGAGAGTTAAAGATAGCTCACCTCTTTGATGGCCTTTGGCTGGTAGATGATACTCCGATAGATCGTGCTGGCCTAAAAGGTCTGACAGCATAAAACTGTTGGTACGGCCGTGGCTGGAAAGATTGTTGCGGCCCTAGGGCAGGTGTTGTATCAGTGTAAGGGGTGGTAGTGACGAACATGTTGATTGGGAATTCTGGAAATTGTGCCCCTTGATGTGGGAATCTCTGCATCATCATGTTGGCTAGAGACGTGTTGAAGTCGCACTGGTACTCCATGTAGCGTTGTTGGCGAAGGTCCATGGCTGTCATCCTTTGCAAAATTTCTTGGTATGGGTCCGCTAAGGCAATTGGCTCGGCGGAAGCTGGTGCTTTTGTTGAATACTGCCCTCCGGCAGTGAAGTCGGTTGTAAACTGTTGCGGTGTTGCCTGAACAAGTTCTGCATGTATGTTCTGCATAACTCGGTGGCAGAAATCTCTTGTCCATCCCTACTGAGTTGGCGTGTATTCATCCGTGTCTTCGGCCGAAACTCCTGCAGTAATGCACAAACCAAAGATTAAACATGGGATGTACAGTGGTCCACGTTCCTTCTTACCATATTCATGAATTTCGTGAAGAATGATTTCTCCAACGTTGATGCTTCTCTTCTTGATAATGGACTGGATCAGCGCCAGTCTTTTGCGATCCACTATGCTGTTATGGGAGGTTGGGATAAGTCGTCTTTTGACAAACGTACACCACATCTTGGCCTCAGGTATTAGACTCTGCCTTGTTACCAAACCCTTATGGGCACCAGTTTCCCATGATGTGTTGCTGTAACAAAGTTCATCTTTAATCTCCTCATAGTCTTGAATGGTGATGTTGTCTACGAATTCGGCATGATCATCCCGTGTGGGTGTGAGATCATACAAGTCATTGATGACTTTGGCATCAAGTTGCACAGGCTTGCCTCGGCAGTGGATAAAGAGGGTGTCCTTGCTCGGGCAATGCACGTAAAATTCCCGCACAATTTTAGCATTCGTCGGTTGAGGCTGTAGGCAGAAAGCCTCCCAATCCTGATGCTGAATTTTGTTGAACAAGTATGAATCAATACCAAAATATATCTCATTTTTCTGATGAAATCCCTGCTCTTCCCATAGTTACCGAGCAACGAACGATCGGTTGAATCTGTCAGCAACAACGGCCGAGGCAAATCTTGTGTAAGAAGCCATTGAGTTGTTCGTGAGAAATTCTGGAGTGAATAGAGATTGTTTTGAAAGTTTGCAAGACGTAATGAGAGCAAGATTATGAAAGCAAAAATAGTAAGAATGCAAAAGTAAATAATGCACAACAATGAGTCTTCTTATATAGGCTGTAAAAAATATGACAGTTAAAAATACTAGCCGTTAGGCATTTACTGCCTTGTTGCACAGTTCTGCCGTGGCGGGTTTCTCGGTAGAGAGCCGTTACGCTGTTTCTACCCGTTACGAATTCTGCGGCTCTGACACAGTACATTACCGCGATAGCAGACTTCCTGCTGTTGTATAATTTTTCCTGCATTCATAGATTTATTTATTCTAAAAAATACTAATAATAAAATATAAGAATACTTGAAAAGAAAACATAGTAACATGAAATTCTGAAAATAACAAAATATTGAAAATAATAATAAACTAATCCTAATATAATAATTAAAATTGAAGGGAAGAGATTAGGTTACTTGTGGAGTGCATGTGAATGCATCTCCCACTTTCGTTATTTCTTTTTGGACCGTATTTGTCTTCATGAGTTGACCAGTCCCTTCGGTGCATTCGGCTTCTCCTTTGGGTTTTATTCTTTTACCGAACAGTCTGTCGAGCGTGCTGCCTAGGCAGGATGTTTTAGTACCTTTATTCGGTGTATGGAGAGCCTTACATTCTGTTGGAGCATCTGAATTTGGAATATTATGGAAAGCGTTCAACTTGACTTGTTGATCATTTATACGCATTGTGAGCTCACTATTTTCCACATCGATGATGGTGCATCCAATAGTAAGGAAAGGTCGACCCAATATGATCGGTGCATTATCGTCGGCCTCACAGTTAAGGACAAGAAAGTCAGCAGGAAATATGAACTTGTCAACTTTCACCAGAATATCCTCAATTTTGCCTTCAGGATGCATATAAGACCGATCTGCAAGTTGGAGCAGTACTGTTGTTGGTTTTGCCCGTCCTATTCCAAGTTTCTGAAAAAACTGATTTGGGCATTAAGTTGATGCTTGCTCCCAAGTCGCATAGGGCCTTTCCTTTATAACCATCCCCAATCGCACAAGGAATTGTGAAGCATCCAGGATCTTTTAGCTTGGGTGGCATGCGATTATGTAGCATGGCCATGCAACCTTCAGTGGCTGCCACTGTTTCAAATTATCCTAGCCTTCATCGTTTAGATACTATGTCCTTTAAAAACTTGGCATAGTTGGACATTTGTTCAATAGACTCAACTAATGGCAAGTTGATATAGACCTGCTTCAATATGTCTAGGAACTTTTGAAATTGGTGGTCCTATTTCTGCTTCTTTAGCCTCTGTGGAAAATGAGGTGGTGGTCTGATATCTTCTAGGTTTCCTTGGATATTGAGTTTAATACCTGAGTTGAACTTATCTACAGCTGCCTCGGCGGAAGGTTTTGATACTGTTGGTTCTGTTGTCGTGGTAGAGTTTTCGGCAGGGTCCTGCTCAGCTTCTGAGTCCTCATGTTGTTGATGTTCTGGTTGGACTCTATCGTTTGAGGTCCCTTCTTTATTTTTCAATTGTAGGCTACTTCTGGTTGTAATTACTTTACATTGCTCGTGGCCTAACACCTTAGCAACTTCAATATTGCTAGGTAAACCCCCTGGTGGTCGAGTGTTTTGTCATTGGGAAAATTGACCAACCTGGGTTTTTAGAGATTTTATTGCGGCCTCCTGGTTCTGCAGTCTCATCTCAGTTCGGTTCATGAAGTCATCAGTACGCTTCATGAAGCAGCTATTCTCCATCATGTAGGTATCAGTCTTTGTCATGAAAGTTGTGAGAGAATCTGTCAATGCATTTAGAGACTGTTGTTGTTGTACATGCTGCTGTGGCATGGGCTGTTGAGTGTTCTACTGCGGCAGGTTCTGGCTCTGATGCTACTCCAAGAAAAATTCGGATACCTTTTTCAAGATGGGTTATAATTGTTGGACATCATTGGATTGTTTCTATTATAGTTTCCAACATATAGGCTGGTCTCCTCATCTGGCATGTAATCCGATGAGTTAACTGCCTTAACCTCATGTACGCTTCTTCGGGTTTGCATATTCTGAACCATCTTGGTAAGAGAAGCCAATTGTGCTGCTACTGAACTTGATGTATCTAATTCATGGGCTATGGCATGAATTCTCATTCCTCCTCGCCTTAATGTGGGAAATTGGAAATCGTTCCTTGCGAGTTTGTTCAGAATTTCAATGGCTTCCGCGAGTGCTCTGTCTAAAAGTGTCCCATTTGTGGAAGCATCTAGCATCATCCTTGTGGAGGCATTAGTAGCATTTTAGAACATGGAGACTTGCGTCCACAGGGGAAAACCATGTAGTGGGCATTTGTTTAATAGTTCTCTATAACATTCCCATGCCTCATACATCGGTTCATCTTCATCTTGTCGGAATGATGTAATTTCATTACGAATACGGTCATAGAGATTTGTCGGATTGAACCTCGCAATGAATTCTTGGCAAAGTTCCTCCCAAGATCCTATGGATGTTGCTAGGATACCATTCAGCCAGGTCTTCACCCTATGGATGTTGCTAGGATACCATTCAGCCAGGTCTTCACCCTATGGATGTTGCTAGGATACCATTCAGCCAGGTCTCTAACAATGGGCTTCCTCGGCAATGGTTACAGTTGTGGCTGCTGCAGCATTGCTGGAGGCAGTACATTAAGATCAACATGTGGGATTTGTCCTCTAGGTGGATTGTCCATGACTTGGAACAGATTGCGTCTTAGATTTGTCTTGTTCGTTCAATCTTAGGATCCAACTCGTACAATGGTCCACTCAGGTTTGCCCTGGTCATAAACCAAATAAATTAAAATAAAAAAATTTAAAATAAATAAAATAAAGTTAAAGTTAGATAAAGGATAGTTAAAGAGCAAGAAAATAAAGAAAACAAAATTTAGTTGCCAATCCCCGACAACGGCGCCAAAAACTTAATGGGCGTGGTATAAGCGCAATTTGAGTGCAAGTGTACACGTCGTCAAGTAATAAAATGATAAGTATATCGTGTATCGTTTCCACAGGGATTGGTATACTTAATATGTTTCCTCTTATTCCCTTGCTCCTGAAAAGAAAGTAAAAACACAAATAAGTTAATTTGTTTTATCTAACTAAATAATTAAATAACAAAACATAAAATAAAAAGGTTGAAGACGATATAGAGAAAATGGGTAGGATCCAGTCACGTCAATTAGTGGATTCAATTGATCTTCTTCTTGTCCAATGCAATCACACAACACTGCTTCGACAGTACTGCAGATACTGCCATGACAATCTCTTGCTCTTGGGCAGAGGTATCAAAGTTCAGCAAAGTGTCCGTAAGTGACTTCGCTCATCTCTGAGTCAAAGTGCTGTTGATGACCAGTCCTTGACGATACATCTCGGCGTAAATCAAAGATAACCACCAACCGATCCAACACTTCTTTTAACTGCTGAAACTCTTAACCTATCTCCTAGTGCCTCCACAAGAGTATAGGCCGAGTTAGTGTCTACAATACCGCATTTATCCCTTTCGTGAATTTACACCTCTCGATGCTAGATAAATAGATTACTTGCAAACTTCCCTCTCATGCTTGGATACAAGAACAAAGAATGGCAATAGGATAAGCAAACTTTGATTTTATTATTGCATAAGAACAAAGATACAAGAATCAATCTCCTCTCACTAATATCGACAACCTTCACCTATCCCTAATAAGTTTAGAACATATTATCGTTAAGTACAATTCTTAGGGAGAAGGATCGGATCTAGGGGAAAAGGGTTTCTCTCTAAATTAGCTCTCTCTAGATCGACTCTCTAAATCAGCTCTCTTAACATTGTGATCGGCTAGGGTATTTATAGTCTTAACCTAGGGTAAACCTTTCCTAAATAGACTTCAACTTGGAGTAGGGAACAAGTCTTTTTCAAGGAATCTGATATTTCCAAGTTTGCTGCCTTCTAGAAGAGTTTTCCCGTTTGGTCTTTGAATTGGGCTTTTAGCGCGCTAGCCTGGTCCAATTGATGCGTTGTATCATTCAGAATGTTCTCTATATTTTTATCTTCCATTGTGCCTCCATTGTGAGTGTTGCCATACTGGATTCTGTCGCGGCCTTGCTTCTGCCTTGGCTGCAACACTGCTTTTCTTCCGCTTATGCTTTGGATATTCCTGCATGTACAAAATATGTAAAAATATCTGCATTCTCTATAAATATTGACTTTGTAAGTGATGATAATGGAATATCCAATATTTGAGCAAAGAGTCTATATTTTGATTAAAGTTTGTGTATAATAGATGCATAAAGTACCATGGGAAAGGTAGTAAATAACTCTCTTTTAGGCACTCATCAACAGCCTTCAGGACACGTTATGGACACTACGAGTTCTTAGTTATGCCTTTTAGGCTATCTAATGCACCAGATGCTTTTAAGGACTTAATGAATCGGGTTTTTAGACCCTATCTGGATAAGTTCGTAGTGGTGTTCATTGATGATATCCTTATCTATTCCAAGAATGCTTCTGAACATCGTGATCATCTAAGGATCGTGCTTCAAGCCTTGAGAGAAAAACAATTGTATGCCAAATTCTCTAAATGTGAATTTTGGCTCACCGAGGTTACCTTTCTCGGGCATGTTGTATCTGCTTTAGGAATCTAAGTGGATCCGAAGAAAATCCAAGCCATCATAGACTGGAATCCACCAAAGAACAATGGTGAGATTCGAAGTTTTCTAGGTCTTGCAGCTATTATCGGAGATTTGTAAAAGGATTTTCTATAATAGTTACCCCGTTGACCAAACTCTTGAGGAAAGATACACCTTTTGTATGGACCGAGGCTCAACAAAGGAGCTTTGACCAGTTGAAACACGTTTTGACCCATGCATCTGTCCTAGTTCAACTCGAGTCTGGTAAAGACTTTACTGTCTATAGTGATGCCTCACATCTCGAGTTAGGATGTGTTCTAATGCAGGAAGGCAAGGTTATCGCCTATATTTCTCGACAACTTAAGACACACAAGTTAAATTATCCTACTCATGATCTAGAACTGGCTGCAGTTGTCTTTGCTTTGAAAATCTGGAGGCATTATCTCTACGGAGAAAAATGTTATCTCTTCACCGACCATAAAAGTTTGAAGTACCTCCTAACTCAGAAGGAGTTAAATCTTCGACAACGGAGGTGGATGGAACTTCTTAAGGACTATGATCTAATCATTGATTACCATCCAGGCAAGGCCAATGTTGTAGCTGATGCGCTCAATCGTAAACCTCGGCCTGGTAAGTGACATCATTGATCATTAAGCATATATCGTTGTTATTATGTACTCATTATTCGACCTTTTATTCGTGTAGCCTCCTGTATTATTAATGCATATTTCCGTCTTTGGAAACATCATTGTCATGTAGCTGAACTTCATGTTCAGTCTGCTATTGTATCGTGAATCAAAGCTCTTCAAGATCAAGACCCTTAGTTGCAATCCATTGCTTCGAAATTACATGATAGTGTGAAGTCCGATTTTAAAATCAACTCTGAGGGACTTTTATGTTATCGAAACCGAGTCTGCATACCTGATGATGAGACTCTCCGCACCGACATTCTCAAGGAAGCCCATTCTAGCTCTTTTTCTATTCACCCAGGTTCTGTAAAGATGTATCGAGATCTCCAGGAACTTTATTGGTGGCCAGGCATGAAACAAGATATAGTTGACTTCGTGTCAAGATGTCTCACGTGTCAGCGAGTAAAAGCTGAGCATCGTGTCCCTACTGGCTTGTTACAACCTATCGATATACCTCAGTGGAAGTGGGAGAAGATCACCATGGACTTTATTTCTGATTTACCACTAGCCCCTACTAAGCATGATGCCATATGGGTCATTGTGGATCGTTTTACAAAGTTAGCACACTTTTTACCTATGAGAATGGATTTTGGGTTACCGAAACTAGCTGACTTGTACATCAAGGAAATAATAAGATTTCATGGTGTTCTGATGCGTGTAATAATAGCGCAACTGTGTAGTGTACACATCGCAAGTAATAAAGTGATAAGTATATCGTGTATCGTTTCCACAGGGATTGATATACTTAATATGTGTCCCCTTGTTCCCTTGCTCCTGAAAGATAAAGTAAAAACACAGATAAATGGATTTGTTTAACTAACTAAATAATTAAATAACAAAACATAGAATAAAAGATTAAGAACGATATAGAGAAAGTGGGTAGGATCCAGCTGCATCAATTAGTGGATTTGATTGATCTTCTTGTCCAATGCAATTACACAATACTGCTTCGGCTGTACTGCAGATACAACCTCGACAGCGTTAGTGTTCTCTGTCGCGGCAAACTCTTGCTCTTGGGCAGATGTATTAAAGTTCAGCAAAGTGTCCGTAGTTGACTCTGCTTATCTCTAAGTCAGAGCGTTGTTGATGACTGATCCTTGACGATACCTCTCAGCGTAAATCAACAACAACAACCAATCAATCCAACACTTCTTTTAGCTTCTGAAACTCTTAACCTATCTCTAGGCCGAGTTAGTGTCGTCAACACCGTACTTATCCCTTTCGTGAATCTAACTCTCGATACTAGATAAATAGATTACTTACAAACTTCTCTCTCGAGCTTGAATGCAAGAACAAGGAATGACAATAGGATAAGCAAACTTTGATATTATTATTGCATTAGAAAAAAGAAACAAGAAACAATCTCCTCTTACTAATATCTACAACCTTCACCTATCCCTAAGAGATTTAGAACATAATATCGATAGGTACAAATCTTAGGGGAAAGGTTTCTCTAAAATCGGCTCTCTTAACAACGTGGTCGGCTAGGCTATATATAGTCTTAACCTAGGGCAAACCTTTCCTAAATAGACTCTAACTTGAAGTAGGGAACAAGTCTTCTACATGAGATCTGATGTTTCCAAGTTTGCAACCTTCTAGAAAGCTTTTCCTGTTCGGTCTTTGACTTGGGCTTTTAGTGCGCTAGCCTGGTCCAATTGGTACGCTGCATCGTCTAGAATGTTCTCTATATTTTTGTCTTTCATTCGCCTACAATGTTGATGTTGCCACTCTGGATGTTGCCGCGGTCTTGTCCCTGCCTCGTCCTCAACACTGCTTCACCGCTGCTTCGACCCTAGATATTCCTGCATGTACAGAATATATAATAATATCTGCATTCTCTATAAATTTCGTCTTTGTAAGTAGTGATAACGGAATATCCAATATTATGCAAAGAGTTCATATTTCAGTTCAAGTTAGTGTATAATAGATGCATAAAGTACCATGAGAAGGGTAGTTAACTGCCTTTTAGGCACTCATCATGTTTCACGATCTATCATTTCAGATCGGGATCCACGATTCGCATCCCAATTTTGGAAATCTTTGCAGGGTACTTTAGACACTAATGTTAATCTTAGTACACCTTTCCGCCCTCAGTCTGACGGACAGTCAGAAAGGATAATTCAGGTAATCAATAGATTCTTAATTCTATGAATTATTGAAAATTGATTGTCTTTTCTAAAATTTCTTTTTGTCAGATTCTGGAAAACATGCTTCGAGCATGTATCATCGATTTTGGTGGATCTTGGAAAAAAATCCCTATCTCTTATCGAGTTTGCCTACAATAATAGTTATCAGGCCTCTATACAGATGGGACCATATGAGGCATTGTATGGCAGACGTTGCAGGATACCTCTATGCTGGACTGAACTTGGTGAAGGCAAGGTTTTAGGTCCTGACTTGCTCTGAGAGACCGAAGAACAGGTCTCCATCATCCATAATCGTTTAAAAGCTACCTTTGATCGACAAAAAGCCTATGCTGATTTAAAAATGAGGGACATCACTTATGAGGTTGGTGAGAAAGTCTTCCTTAAAGTGTCACCATGGAAGAAGATTCTGAGGTTTGGCAAGAAAGGAAAATTAAGAATATTTAAATAAAATATTCGAATAAAAATCATAAATATTTAAATATTTGGATTTAAAAATATTCGAATAAAATGTTTGAATTTTAAATATTTGAATAAAAAATATTTAGACATTCAAATAAAAATATTCGAATAATAAATATAAGAATAAAAATATTCATATAATAAATATTCAAACAAAAATCATAAATATTCAAATATTTGAATAAAAAATATTTTCATATTCGAATAAAATATTCGAATAATAAATATACGAATAAAAATATTCTTACAATAAATATTTGAATATTTAGATTTAAAAATATTCTAATAAAATATTTTGATTTTAAATATTCAAATGAAAAAATTCAGATATTCATATATTTATTATTCCAATATTTTTATTCGAATATCCAAATTTTTTTATTCGTATATTTATTATTCAAATAGTTTTATTTGAATATCCGAATTTTTTTATTCGAATATTTAAAATCAAAATATTTTATTCTAATATTTTTAAATTCAAATGATCCAATATTTATGATTTTTGTTTGAATATTTATTATAAGAATATTTTTATTCGTATATTTATTATTCGAATGTTTTATTCGAATATGAAAATATTTTTTATTCAAATATTTAAAATTCAAATATTTTATAGGAATACTTTTAAATCCAAATATTTGAATATTTATGATTTTTATTTGAATATTTATTATATGAATATTTTTATTCATATATTTTTATTTGAATATCCAAATATTTTTTATTCAAATATTTAAAATTTAAATATTTTATTCGAATATTTTTAAATTCAAATATTTATGATTTTTATTCAAATATTTAAAATAAAGAAACACTTATTGCAGAGATAAATCATTATGTGTTGATTAAGCTTATCTTAACAACTATTTTAAGATTTTTCTCTCCATGACATCAAGATTTCACATGTATCTTTTATTTGGGGTAAAAGTTTAAAGAAGATAAATAGAGAAAGATTAAGTTGATTAAAATAAATTTATCTTAAAAGTTCTATTATCATTTATATAATTTATATTTTTTAAATAAAATAATCATGAGTTCGATTGAAAAAAAAAATAAGAGACTAGAGAGTTAGGGAAAAGGTGACCTCACAAAAAGGGTTATTGTCCCTTAAAAATCTCACATCCTAATAAAAGAAATAAATGATATTTTTTAAAGGTATAAAGATGGTTTTTATCCTTAACGTTTATATTTTTTGTCATTTTGGTCCCTATTCTTTTTTTTGGATAAATTTAGCCCTTAACCTATGTATTTTTAATAAATAACTCATTTTTTAACTACCATGATAATTGAACCGTTAAAATTTAATAATGATAACATGTCATATATATATGATAATATATTTTAAATAACATAGAATCTAACCTATTAAATATATACATATATATATAATATAATTTTATTCCAGTATAAAATATAAAACAATTAATATTTAAATAAAATATTAAAAATTAATTAAATCCAAAACAAAAATTTACTAAATATTCTCAACCCTAACTAAACTAAAATATATTTATAAAACCCTAAAACTCTGATTTAGATTAAAACTAAAATACCTAAATTCTAAACTAAAATAATAAAAATTCAATTGATTATTATCAAAATCCTTTATATTTGATTCACCGGTAACAAACTATACAAAACCCTTTCTTTTCAGATTATGTTCATATCTTTTTAAATAAAATTTTGATTTTACTATAGTTAAGGTTGAGAATGTTTAGTAACCTTTTGTTTTAGATTTAATTTTTTAATGAATAAAAAATTAATTTTTAATATTTTATTTGAATTTTAATTATTTATATTTTTAGATTGGAATAAAATTATATTCTGCGTGTATGTATTTATATATTAGATTTTAAATCATTTAAAATATATTATTACATATATATATATGACATGTCATCATTATTAAATTTTTAACGGTTCAGTTATCATGATAGTTAAAAAATGAGTTATTTGTTAAAAAGACATAGGTCAAGGGATAAATTTATCAAAAAAAAAAAGAATGAGGGTCAAAGTGGTAAAAAATTATAAACGTTAAAGATAAAAATTATCTTTATTTTTTTTTAACCAGTCAAATCTATGACGAATCTGGACCTAACCCTACTTAGACCTTGGTTTACCCCATGCCCGAACAAATACTATTTAATTTATATTTTAATATTAATGTAAATTGGATTTTGGACAAGTAAAAATAAAAGAAATAGTTCAATAAAAAAAATTAAATTTAATTTTTAAGCTTTGAATTAATTTAAGAATTAAAAATTAATTGAACTAAAAGATAAAAATAAATACAGTGAGATTATTTAGATTTTTATTATATTTTATAAATATTATCTAAAAATAATTTAAACATGTTTTGGTTATTAATTGATTAAATATATATTTTTTAAGATTAATTTTTTCAAGTATTATTAGGGTGACCATAAAATATAAACAACAAAAAATTAAGATTAAAGTTAACATTTTAAAATATATTTTTAATAAAAATACATAACTCAGATTTAATATTTAATAAATAATTTAAAAAGAATAAAAATATAATGTATTTATATGTTATTTTTTAAAAATTAAAGAGAAAAATTAATTTTAAATAAATTTAAATTCATATTTTTATGACTTAATTTTTAAAAAAATCAATCAAGTTATACATCAAGTTTATGTTTTAAGAAATATTTTAATTTTATTTATATAAAAATATAAATAGTAAAAGATCTTTTTAGAATACGATAATATTTTTAAAATTATTAAACAATAAAAATTTTAATTTTTAAATTATATATAAATTATATTAGATAATTTTTTATTATTATTTAAATCGAACTAATCATAATAACTTTTTAGATTCGTCAGTAGCCAAATCCTCATAAATAAGAGCCAACTAGACCTAACGAGTTCAATTAGCCAACCCAACGAAAAAGTCCATGACGCCCCCCTGAAATTCATTTTCCACGAAGTTTTTATTTGCTTTCCTCTCCTCACATTTGGGTGATTTTAAAAAACAGTCTTAAAAAAAAAAAGCTAAAAATAATAGTACCATTTTCTATAAGAGTTGTAAGAAATTTGGTATGCCAAAAACGGTATATATACCGAATCCTTATACTTTTTGTAAGAAATTCAATTTATAAACCGAAATTCTTACATTTTTGTAAAAAATTCGGTATATATCGTTTTTCTTAAAAAAAATATAAAAATTTCAATATATATCGAAAAGTGTGTACCGAATTTCTTACAATTTTTGTAAGAAAAACGATACCATCGTTTTTTAGCCTTTTTTTAAGACCGTCGTTTTTTCAAACCACCCCCTTGCATTTGCCTTTTTCTTCTAAAGTAAACTATTTCAATATCATTTAACTGTTAATATATTCCTCGTACTTTTAATTGTATTACTATGATCACTTAATTATTTAAATGACATCAATCAAACTGTTTATCATTAAAATCTAATAAAAATAATATAATAGTTAATAAAAATTTATATAATTTCATATTTCGACCCAACTACTTATACATTTATCAATTTAATTATAATTTTAATTAATAAAATAAAAAAATTAAAATTAAGACCAATTTAATATATTATATAAATAGTAAAGATAAAATATATAATTATATAATTTTTTTTTATTAAGTATTATGTCACCATCTTCATTAAATTTTGACCATAAATGAATAAATATCATTTAAATAATTAAATGATCATAATTATATAACTACCCACTTCATCAATTTTTTCATGTCATATTTTTTTTCAAGTAAATCTTCACTTTAAAAATTAAAAAATAATAAGGCGAATGATTATCATTTGTCAGTCCCATGAATGACGTGGTAGGACTGACCCATGATATAATTTCTCCATCTTAAGGTAAATCCCACTAAACAATAATATTTATTTGACTTTTAATTGATTTTTATATTCTTAATATAAAATATATTTCATATATAAATATTTGATAGGTTAAATACCATATTATTTAAAATCTATCATTATATGTTATATTACGGCCTTTAAATTTTTATCGGTTTAATTTATATGCTAATTAAAAAATAATAATTTGACAAAAATATATAGATTAAAAGTTAAATTTATTCTAAAAGTAGAGAAAATGAAAAATTATATACCGTAAAAGTTAAAATTATTCTTATGTTAAAATTAAATAAAACTTTTTTAAAATAATACAAGACCCTTCTTTTCAAAGGAAAAAAAAACTCCAAATTTAAACTGTCCCCGAATTTCACACGGGTGTTTAACACAAATACTCTAAGAAAAACGAAGAATCAACTCGAACTTGAGTGTGTCAGATACGAACCCGGATTTCACACTAGTGTTCAATACGGATACTTGAAGAAAAAGGAAGAGTAAAAGAAGCATAGATCAGATACAATGCTACTCGAATTTAAGTATATGTGTAAGATTGAACACATACCCACCCTAATTATGTAACCTTTTTTGAGTTATATCTCCATATCCGTGTTCGGACAAGCATCATACACATGTATTGGACACGAATACTTAAGAAAAATGAAAAGTCCGAATAATATAGAAGGATACATCAATTCCTTATCATCGTACCATCATAATATTGTTAATCTGAATTATCCATTTCAGATACATTCTAGTTTCCATTTTCCTAGGAAAGAATGTTATGTTCAGACAATGATAAAGATGCAAGATGAATTCAGTTCCAAGAAAGTATCCACAAATTATCCTCCACAAGAAATCATTGATTCCGTTGCATAAGTCTAACCAAGTCTAATATACGACAATAATCGTAAAAGAGAGAAGATTCCTTACCCTCGAGTCCATCTCGATGATGACGGTTGCTTCCGGCAAGATTGTTACATGGGCTGCCACCGACGACGAGGTCAAATCCGCCAAATCTACTAATCAATTGCTCCAACCGATCGCCATTCAGCTCTTGCACGTCTGGTATATCAATTAGTGTCCCCCGCTGATTTGTTTGCTCCCACCAACTCCTAACGATGTTTCTATTCACTTCCGACTTTTCAACCGATACAACAGCTTTCAAAGGTACGCCAAGCCGGTGGAGGGCAACCTCTGCACCACCAATCCCAGAGAAAAGCGACAGGACAGTGATACCACCAGGGAACATGTCTTTTAAGACGGACAGATGATAAGCCACTGTGTCAACCTGAAATAAGCTATTCAATAAGCATGGCGCTGCGAGCATGGATAATGTATCTCGAAACCAAAGAGTCATGTAAGAAGAATCAAATTAATAACAGAAACATTATCGACTTTCATGTACCAAAACATTATTACATAGGAATTTTACAACTACAAGAAGAAAAAAAAACAGTAAAAATCACACCTGGAAAGAATTACCGAGCGATTTAATGCGCTCTGTCCGACTAGATCCTCCTCCTCGTGTATGGTTTTTAGGGAAACCGAGAAGCATTTCCACCTCATCAGGTTCAAGTGGAGCAACTTTATTCTTTCCAACCCATACTAGATTCCATTTTCTGCACTCGTCAAGAACATACTTCTGTACACTCAAAGGTGGCTCATCGCCATAAGCTTCAAGAGCCTTTAGGATCCTTTCTGTCAATTTGGCACTTGCTGTACATGTTTGTAAGCAGTTCAACTTCGTTCTTGGATCCCATGAAGGCCACCATTTCTTTGTTAATGGAAAAGCTTCATGTATGGTGCGTGGAGGAAATGGAAGAAGTGGATATCTGTTCTCAATTGGCAGATTATGAATATAGCCCCTTTTTCGTGCAGCAGCACAAAAATACTTCGAATCAACAAACTCTGGGGTCACATCGTATAAGTACCGTGACATTTCAGTCCAAACGCCAACTGGAGCAAGTGCCACGTTCTCGTAGTAGAAATAAGGAGGCCCAATAGCATCTTCAGGAAGTGTTCTGTGAGTTATCAGATCTGGTTCGGTAGGAACCCCAAAACCAATCATTGGATTTGGAAGATGAACTGCATGCTCATCTTCATTAAGAAGCTTCTTGTCAAGCTTCATCTGCTTCTTCCTTTTCCACAAATCATAGCCTGCATTTCGCCTTTTCTTGTAATTGGGATCATTGCAGAATGGCTTCTGTTAAATTGGATGGAAGGTGTAAGTTCAACCAAAAATAATGCACATAAAACTAAAAATTGGAATATTATGTTACTTGAATGCAAATGTGAACAGAAAAACTACAAAGATTTACAAAGTATTTCAAGTATGAAGAAACTACCTTATCTTCAATCGGAAAAAGTGCATCAGCAGCCTTAGCCATTTGAGCAGCACATATAAAGTCTGTCAATTCTGCAATTGATGAGTCCGGACCTGTAGTATTTAAAGAGTTGATGTTAAGGTACAACCAGAGTGTAAGTACTACACTCCTTTTAAAGACTGAACCCAAAGTAACATTGAAAGTTCATTGTTGTAAACTTGGATTTCCCTACAAGTACAGAACTTTGGAGCAAACCTATTATGTCTGTAAAATCCGAACCATCTATTTATTATTGAGAGTTCCAATTTGGGCACATTACCCGGTGCTATCCCAGGTCTATTATGCATTCGCTTTCATGTGGTCATATAATCAAGTTAGGTCCTTCGTATATTACCAATTGATTTTAGTCAGATACTTTATATGTTACCGAAGCTTAGGTTGTGTTTTGTAGTTTCTCATCGAAAAAAAAAACACTCACCACATCTCTCCATGGCTACTGAAGCCTCGGCCTCTGAGTACCCCATTTTCGTCAAGTATAACAGTTTACTCTCCTCATCAGAATTAGGATTTATGATTTCCTAAAACATAGAAACATGAAAAGCAAAAACTCAAATAAATAATCTACAAATGAAATTAGAAAAAATATTTGGTAATGTACTATGTGTAATTCAGTAGTAAATCATAGTATCCATAAAAAATGCAAATCTATGACTAAAGGCCACATTATAGCATCCATGTGACCGGAAAAATTAAAGCACAAAGTATTATCAGATGCTGGCTTTTAGAAATGTTTGAAAACCGAGTAAATGAAACAATGGATATAACATTAGTGGTAAAATACCTCAGAATCAGAAGAACTATCAATATCAGTAAAATCATCCAGAAAACTCCCATCATAATCAGATGAATAGTTATCAGAATCCGCATGTTGGACGGGAGCAGACATTTCAAGAGTCTGCAAATTTTGAGCTAATCAATCACTAATATAACAAAGAGAAATAGTAAACAAATTTGCAAGATAGTCCAACAACTCAGAAAGGCAAATCTATTTGGGAAGGATTGGTAAATATCACCTGAACCACATAATAAGTAGACTTTCTATTGCACCAAAATCAAGATTACCGTTCACATAAATTGGTTTCTCAAGCACATAAAAGTGTGCTTCAGAAATAATGTTCACTAGAAACAAAATTCAAGCATACCGCGAACAACTTACCGAGTAAGTCAACAAAGTCTCTAATATTGTATCTGAATTTCCCTCTCCTGAAAAAGATAGGATTATAGATAATAAAGTTGAGATGAACAATAATGTCCAAATTCTAATAAAACAAAAAAGGACCATACCATTTTCTTTAATTGCTTTGATAACCATTTCTTCAGAGAACCCCATGCTTAAAAAATGATCAATCAACTTGGAATTGGAAGAACTAGCCAATGAGCTTGCCTTCAAACAAAAACGAAAAATAAAAAATTAATAAATTTATGAAATCTACAGGCTAATGAATCTGGGGTTTAACAGAAAAAATTCAGCCAAGAACATATGCAACAACTTTCTAGCATCAAAGTATATGCAACTAATAAGCATCATTAGAATAGGACAAATGCAATAACTCACAGAATACTGAAGAAGAGCTTCAAGTATCAAGTTTGAGTTCTCCTCCCCTGAACAATATTAAAACAGGATTATAAATGAGCTTAAGATTTAAAGCTATTCTACAAGTGTAAAAGGCCTAAAAACTTTACCGTTTTCCTCGATTGCTTTTGCAACAAGTTCCTCGGAAAATCCCATTCCAACAAAATGATCAATTAACTTGAAATTGGGAGAATCTGCAGATGAACATACCTTGAGAAGATAGAAAGTTAATCATGAGTTAGCGATCCTATAACCATTATATTCCTAGAAAAGTTACATATAAAATAATTGTCTACAAAAACAAGTATTCGAAGAATAATTAAGGTAGACATCAAAGTAAAAAGACTTGAACTCGGTGAATATGACATTTTCATTGCTAAGGAGGAAAACAGAAACATTTCAACCAAACGCATCAACAATACCACCAACTAAATAGAATGTTATTGAAAAATTCAAGCTTTTAATATAAGAAAGAGTTTAGACTTCAGCATAAAGCAGTACATGAGAATGAGATGCAAAATTTACAAAAACCACTTATAACAAATGCCTTAATGTTAAACACACCAAACATCACTAACCCAATGTGAATTGTTTCCTTTGAAACTTGCGAACGAAAGAAATTAAATCAGATTTAATTTAGGTTGTAAAATAAGAATAAGATTTCTATTGTTAATGCAGAAATCAATTGTGATTTTGTGTAATTATACTTTCCTAGATTAGATGTCCTTTGTAAACTATAAATAGCTATTAAATTTCTCAATAAAAAGACAGAAGAATTACAGAGAAAATCTGTGTTTTTAACATTAATGGAAGACAAATCCGATGTTACCCACATCTTTCAGACTTTTTATACCATGGTCCAGAATCAGTTTGCTACCTCAATTAAAGTTGAGGAGTAATAATGGGAGTGAATATCTTAATCAGTCTCTTGGAAACTTTTTTCGAGAAAAAGGCATCTTTTATCTTACTTCTTGTGTCAACACACCTCAACAAAATGGTGTGGTTGAAAGGAAGAATAGACATCTTCTGGATGTCACTCGATCTCTCTTATTTGCTGCTAATGCTCCTAAATATCTTTGGGGGTATGCACTTCATATACAACCTACCTCATCAAAAGGATGCCTAGCAAAACTCTAGAGTTTAAGGTTCCTTCCATAATTCTTCAACAACATTTTCCTCACTTTAAACCTTTCTTTTCTGCCCTTCTGCTTCAAGTTTTTGGTTGCACAGCCTTTCTTCATGTGAATAGCCAACATAGAGGTAAACTTGATCCTCAATCCTTAAAGTGTGTTTTTGAAGGGTACTCATCAACTCAGAAGGGTTATAAATGTTACTTTCCCACTACTAAGAAAACCTATGTCTCTTTTGATGTTACCTTTTTCGAACACCAACCTCACTTTGACAAGACTACAATTCAAGGGGAGAATAACAAGGAATTTCAGTCCTTGAGTGACCAACAATCTTTTCCTATCTTTCCTATCCTTGATAGTCAAACCATTGATTGTCAAACACAACATTCACAACAACCTAGTCCCTCAAATGACATTGTCATTGTCTCAAATAATCCATTCTTTAATCCAGTAGATATACCTTCCCCACAACAACCTAGTCCTTCAAAAAGCTTCAGCCCTCAAACAACACCTCTTCCGACTTTTAAAGCTATATCAAATTCATCCCCAAATTTTTTAACTCCTCAGACTGTCGACAAACAACTCAGTGTTCATACCAGGAAAAAAAATGTAGAAACAGAGTAAAAATATACTCTCTGTTATGTTTATTGAAATAATAAAAGTCTAAATATATAGACTTACTTACAAGAGACTTCAAAACTAAGAAGTCTTACTAGAAACAAAACTCTTATCTCTTAACAAGATAAGAGATAAGATAAACTAACAAAAACTCCTAAGATAACTCTTCCTAAGATAACTCGTAAAAGATAAATTAATACTTCTATCGATAAATTCTTATTAACTAGGAATTTATATTCTAAACTAATAACCAACACTCCCCCTTAAACTGGTGTATATATGTTGTATATACCCAGTTTGGATGAAAGTTCATCTAAAGTTACTCTAGGTAGAGCTTTGGTGAAGATATCTACTATCTGCTTCTTTGTAGGAATGTACTTCATCTTGGCTACTCCATTGTTGACTTTCTCATAGATGAAATGTCGATTTATCTCAATGTGCTTTGTTTGATCATGTTGAACTGGATTCTTGGCTATACTCATAGCTGACTAACTATCACTGAATACCTTAAAGTCTTTCTCTTGATCCAATCTGAGTTCTGAGAGTACCTTTTTAATCCATATTCCTTCACAAATTCCAAGTGTCATTGCTCTAAATTCAGCTTCAGCACTACTTCGAGATACAACAACCTGTTTCTTACTTCTCCATGTGACTAAGTTCCCCCAAACATAGGGGCAATAGCCACTTATAGACCTCCTGTCTGTTAATTCACTTGTCCAACTAGCATCTGTGTACATCTTCACACTCCTATCTTGATTTTTTCTGAAGATAAGTCTAACTCCAGGTGTAGACTTTAAGTACCTCAGAATCCTGTTGACAGCTTCCATGTGTTCTCGTGGATCACTCATATACTGACTAACAATACTTACAGAGTATGCAATGTCAAGTCGAGTAAGTGATAGATAGATCAACTTACCAACTAGGCGCTGGTAGGTCTCTCTGTGTGTAGGGTCTCCTGTATCTTCTTTGCTGAATTTTAATCCAGATTCCATTGGAGTGTCACTCGGTTTGCAACCAAGCATTCCTGTTTCAGTAAGTAAATCCAGCACATATTTTCTTTGATTAATTACTAGTCCATCTTTGGATCGTGCCACTTCCATACCCAAAAAGTATCTCATAGTCCCGAGATCTTTGATCTCAAATTCTTTTGCTAGATCCCTCTTTAGCCTCTTTACTTCTTCATCATCATCTCCAGTAACAATGATATCATCTACATATACAATTAGAATAGTGATTTTACCATTTGAGGCTATCTTCTTAAAGAGAGTATGATCTGCCTGACTCTGTTGAAATCCACTTTGAATAACAGCTTTAGCAAAACGATCAAACCAAACTCTGGGAGACTGTTTTAACCCATATAAGGATTTCTTAAGCTTACACATAGTGTCCTTGGTAACTTTCCATTCTAACCCTGGTGGAACTTCCATATAGACATCATCCTCTAAATTCCCATTTAAGAATGCATTTTTAACGTCCAATTGATGTAGCTTCCAGTCCATATTTGATGGTAAATATCCACCTGCAACCAACAGCTTTCTTTTCATTTGGTAGATCAATTAGCTCCCATGTATCATTCTTTTGTAGGCCTTTATTTCCTCTTCCACGGCCTTTCTCCATGTTGGCGACTGTAAGGCTTCTGTAACATTCTTTGGTATCCTCTCTTGATTAATATTGGCAGTAAAAGCCCTGAAATCAGAGTGTAATTTCCCATATGCAACATATCTGTCTATAGGATGAGAAGTACATTTTCTTACCCCTTTCCTAATGGCAATAGGAAAGTCATCAAGGTTAACAGTGACCGTCTCTTTGAGCCCTTCATTTCTGGTAGTTACAGTCTCATTCTGGTCCACATTCTCAGCCTCTTTAATCTCTTCATTGCTCTCGGATTCAATATCAAAAGTTTCTGTTTCAATGGCAGGAACCAAATCTGGTTGGTCGACCTTGCTAGATTGACAAATGTCTTCAGCTAAGGCTTTCTTTTTCCTGGAATATACTTTCAGTTGAGGTGTCAAGGTTTCAAGATTATTGGTAGGTAGATCTCTTAAGGTAGAAGGAGTTTGATGTGAACTCGATTGTGGGGACAGAGGAGTAGGAATAGACAGAATGGAACTTGGTACTTGGTTATTAGGAGACTCAGGATTAACATTTAGAATAGGAACCATATTCGACTGTAATATGGGACTTTGTACATGAATGGGTTGAAATTCCATAAGGTTCTCCCCCTGAATTTCTACCCAAGAGAAATAGGGTTGATCTTCAAAAAGTTAACATCAAAAGAAATATAAGTTTTCCGAGTAGATGGGGAATAACACTTATACCCTTTTTGAGTGGAAGAATACCCAGAATATACATTTGACAGATCTGGGATCTAATTTTCCTCGAGTATGACAGTGAACATGGACAAATGCAGTACATCCAAATACTCTAGGAGTTAGATTCGAATGGAATGGTTTAAAGTGATGAAACTGCTGGAAAAGTATCTCACTAGGAATCTTAAAACCAAGAGGTTTACAGGGCATTCGATTTATAAGGTATGTGGCTGTAAGGATGGCTTCCCCCAGAAGTATTTAGGAACATTAGAGGTAAACATGATAGACCCAGTAACTTCAAGAATATGCCTGTTTTTTCTCTTAGCGACCCCATTTTGCTGAGGAGTATTTACACAAGATGTAAGGCGATGAATCCCTTTTTCCTCAAAGAAAGATCGAAGAGATTGACTCAAGTACTTCACTCCCATTATCACTTTGAAGGACTTTAATTTTGGAATCAAATTGAGTAAGGATTTTTTGGTAAAAACTTCGAAGAATAGATGCCACTTTAGACTTTTCCTTCATAAGGTAAACTCATGTAGTTCGAGAAAAGTCATCAATAAAAAAATAAACCATTTGTACCTAGAAATACTCTTAACAAAACAGGGTCCCCATATATCTGTGTGTATGGTTGAAAAAGGGGAGTAGGTTTAAATTTTGTAGGATTGTAAGGCTTCCGAGTATGCTTGGCAAATTGACAATAATCACATAAAAACTGGAAAGAATTTTTATTAATAAATAAGCTGGGAAACATCCTTGACAAATAGGAAAAGCTAGGATGTCTTAATCTATAATACCATAATAATATATCATTTGAGCCTAACACGGGTTTCCTAAGTTGAGTAGAGAGAGCCATGGTAGAAGGACTGGTATTTTTGAGGATGTAGAGACTTTTGTCAAGACTAGCACTGTCAATCAACTTCATTGATTCCTTTTCCTGAAAAATACATCCACCAACACCAAACAGAACATTACAATGTGTATCTTGAACCAACTTATTAATTGATAATAAATTGCAGGCGAGTTGGGAAACATAAAGGACACTGTGAATAACAAAGCCTTTAGTTAAAGTCACCGAGCCACTCCCTTTTACACTGGTTAGGGAACCATCAGCAATACGAATGGATGCAGGGAAACTAATCTCACCATAATTTTCCAAAACAACAAAGTTCCCTGTCATATGATCTGTTGCCCCTGAGTCCACAATCCATTGTACTGATCTATCAGAGGTATCAGTACCTGTAGTAGCAGCATGGGCTTCTGTGGTCGATTTAGCTACCATAGATTGAAGTAGCTACTGTAAATCTTCAATCTGCTGTCGACTAAAGGTGTCATTCACATTCTCATGAGCAACTTGATGAGCCTCTCTCTGAAATTTTGCGCGATTGGGCTTCCAATCTTGTGGCTTGCCATGTAACTTCCAACACTGGTCCTTTAGATGTCCCAGCTTTTTACAGTGCTCACACCATGGCCTGCCTTTCCTGTGCTGGTTTCTGGAAGTAACCACCAGAGCAGAATTTTCTTGCTGAATATGTGTCGGAACCATCAAACCTCTTCTACTTTCTTCCCTCTTTATGTCTGAGAAGACCTCTCTAATTAAAGGAAGAGGTTTAGAGGCTAGAATTCTTCCTCTAGCACTATCAAACTCCTTTCTGGTTTTTGTGACTCTCATACAGACTTTTATCTTCTTGACACTTTCATTGAAGATTCTTATATAGATCAATTTGTTGCCAACATTTATTTAAAATTCCAAAATACTAAAGGACTCTGAGATCTCCTTGTCGAAGGTTCTTAATCTGATTCTCCACAGCAAACAACTCCGAAGTATTATCAGCACTCGAATATGTGTTTCTTGCTGCTATCCAGATTTCTGTTGCAGTCTGATACAACATGAAATTTTCTCCTACTTCTGGAATCATGGAGTTGATGAGCCACGACATGATCATGGTGTTCTTGCATCGTCAAGTGCTATATTTGGGGCCAGTAGTGGCTAGAATTACCATGGTTCAGAAAGGTAATCATCTTTCCTGTGACTGGTGATGTAAAGTCGAACAGATTAGGACCATGGGAGATAATTATGTCCATTGAGTTTATAAGTAGTGATGGGTGAAAAGGATGAATCAGAAAGTATATAATCTGATTGGGAAAATGTATTTGTACTAACCTCAAAATTCGAAGGTTCTGGGTTAGTCATAATGAAGAACTAACAGGATTCAACCGAGAGTTAGATCGATCAGATGGAGGATCTTTCTAACCTGAAAAACTGATACCATGTAGAAACAGAGTAAAACTATACTATCTGTTATGTTTATTGAAATAATAAAAGTCTAAATATATAGACTTACTTACAATAGACTTCAAAACTAAAAAGTTTTACTAGAAACAAAACTTATCTCTTAACAAATAAGAGATAAGATAAACTAATAAAAACTCCTAAGATAACTCTTCCTAAGATAACTCCTAAAAGATAAATTAATACTTCTATCGATAAATTCCTATTAACTAGAATTTATATTCTAAACTAATAAACAACAAAAAAGAACACTTCTTGAGGTTGTTATTCAACCTAATACTTGTCAAGAGCTAGTTTTGAGCCTTGCTATTGTCGAAACAGGAGGTAATGATATTTCTCAAGACTTTTCTAATGCTGCTTTAGATGATTTTTCCATTGCTATTAGAAAGGGAGTAAGAAAATGCATTACTCATCCTATCAACAGATTTGTGGCCTATGGAAAATTGTTATCTGGTTTTAAAGCCTTTACAACTAGTCTTAACAGTATATAAATTTCCAAGACAGTGGAAGAAGCTCTTAAGAGTCCTGAGTTGAGGAAGACAGTGGAAGAGGAGATCAAAGCATTGCAAAAAAAAACAATACTTGGAACATAACTAATCTACCGGAAGGGAAGAAAGTTGTTGGGTGCAAATGGGTTTTTACAGTTAAGTATCAATCAGATGGGAGTGTTGACAAATACAAGGCAAGGCTTGTAGCTAAAGGATTTACTCAATCTTATAGAGTTGACTACCAAGAAACTTTTGCACCAGTAGTCAAGTTAAATACCATCAGAGTATTACTTTCAGTTGTTAATAAAGAATGGAAATTGCACCAACTGTACATTAAGAATGCATTTCTAAATGGAAACCTTGAAGAGGAAGTATACATGGAGATTCCACCAGAATTGAAGGAAAGATCAACAAAGAAGACAGTGTGCAAGTTAAATAAATCTTTATACGGATTGAAGCAATCCCCTAGAGCTTGGTTTGATCGATTTGCTAACGTCATGGTTCAGAATGAATCCAACAAAGTCAGACAGACCATACCTTGTTCAAAAAGGTAGCACCAGATGGTAGGGTAACTCTTCTAATAGTTTATGTTGATGATATAATTATTACTGGGAATTTTGTGGAAGAAATAGAGAGACTGAAGACTACTCTAGCAAAGGAGTTCGAAACAAAGTACTTGAGAAGCCTTCGATACTTCTTGGGAATGGAGGTAGCAAGGTCTAATGAAAGGTTAGTCATTAACCAAAGGAAATACATTCTGGATTTACTGTCAGAAACCAGAATGCTCAAGTGCAAGCCAACTGAGACTCCAATAGAGCCATGATTCAAGTTCAGTAAAGATGAAATGAGAAATCCTGTAAACAAAGAATCCTATCAAAGGTTGGTAGGAAAAACTAATTTATTTATCACTCACTCAACCTGATCTTGCCTATGCAGTGAGCATAGTAAGTCAATATATGAGTGATTCTCGAGAAGAACATATGAAGGCAGTAAACATAATTGTAAGGTACCTAAAATTTACACCTGGATTTAGACTTATTTTTAGAAAAAATCAAGACATGACAGTTAAAATTTACACAGACTCAAGCCGGGTAGGAAAATTAACAGATAGAAGCTCTGTAGGTGGTTATTGTACATTCGTATGGGGTAACTTAGTCACTTGGAGAAGCAAAAAGTAGGATGTAATTTCTAGAAGCAGTGCAGAAACAGAATATAGAGACATGGCTCTGGACATATGTGAAGGAATATGGATTACAAAACTCATTACTAAACTGGAACCAAATAAAAATGCAGAGTTTGAAGTTTACAATGACAGTCAGTCAGCAACGAGCATAGCAAGGAATCCAGTTCGACGTGATAGGACTGAGCATATTGAAATATATAGACATTTTCTCTATGAAAAGGTCAACAATGGGACTGTGAAGCTTACCTACATTCCTACCACGAATCAAGTTGCAGATGTTCTTACCAAGGCATTTCATAGAGTAACCTTTGATGTTTTTTCATCCAAATTGGGTGTATACAACATATACACACCAGTTTGAGGGGAGTGTAAGTTAATACGTGTAATTATGGTATGAAAAGATATTATTCTAGGTTAAGTATGGGAATATATTATGTATCTTTACTTATGCAAGTCAACTTTAGTTGAATATCTTTAGTATCTTTAGTTACCTAGTATACTAAGATTTGTATCTTTAGTTACCTAGAATACTAAGTTAATCTTTGTATATAGATATGTATTCTTCCTACGAATAAAATTAAGAAAAAATTTCTCACAATTCTACATAAAGTAATTAGTACATAAGAGCATGTACCTCTGTTGTGCCCAAAACAGATTCCCCATTGGTAAGTGACACTCCTGAGCGAGTGGAGATGCCATAATTATCAATTTCCAGTTCATCTTCAGTATCCCAATCAAAATTATCAGCATCACCACCAGAACTATTTTGATCCTACAAAAATTAAAAGATAACATCATGATATCAAATACATATATAGGATCGAATAATAATTGAATACAAATTTGCCTTTGTTTTAGCAAGCCGATAATATAATTGAACCTAGTTTATAAGTCATAACTTATATTTTGTTAAGAAACACCACAAGACTAAAAAACCACAAAAGTTTAGAAATAAATGATAAAACTAAAGAGTACCATTTCCCTTGAGCTTCAGTACAGCCCAAGAGCAGTTTCTTAACCTGTAAAAGAAACATATGAAAACAGATCAGAATCTATATTTTAAGCAGATTATCAACGACCAATTGATGCTCAAGTTAATTCGTGCGGTATATATGGAATTTACCATAAAGGATTGAAACTCAATGACTCCTACACAACATTAACATCAACAAAAAGATATCTAAGTCTTTCAACTTACATAGAAACAACAATATCCTCAGTAACATATGAAAGTTCAAGGTACATTCCCACCAATCTTCACAACCAACAACTAAAAATGCAAGATGTAAGTTATCCGAGAAGTATTAGAGCTTGAAAGGTAGTGTAAGTTGATGAGGAATGTTAAAGGTTTTATTTAATGTGTAATTAGAGTTTATTCTTAATCAATGGTTTAGATTTACTAGAAGTCTTGTTTAAATTAAGAATATTATTTAAATTAGAGATAAAAATGTAGTTTTAATAATATTAAAACTTTATATTAAAGTATTTAAAGGCTTACTCTATATACATTTGACAATTAAGAATAATAAAAAAATAAGAGATACACATTGTTTTTTCTAGAAAATATCTTGTTCATCTTCTTCAAACAACAAATCTCTAATCATCAATCACATATAAACTATCATCATTCACCTCCGGCCACCATGACCCATTTCTTACACAAGATGCTCAAGTTTTAGTCACTAGATCAAGTTAAAAAGGAAAAAGAGTCTTAAAAACATCAGCATCTCCAATAGGTTAAGAATTACCCTGAAAAAAAAGGACAATATCCACCAAAACAAAGTTAATTCTTTTGTTCGGTAACCCTAAACTCTAGATTCAGCTCATAATTTCCAGTCATACTACTCTCCTCTTGAAACTTAAGAAAACTGCAAATCATTTTCATTAGTAAAAATAGATAAACTAGTAAATTTATTAGAAATATATGTACAAAATGGGGCAAAAACATATCAATTACTCATAAACCACATTTCTTTAATCTTATTTTATGTTTTTCATTGTCCTTCCGTTTTTTAGGGCTTCGCATGGACTAATTCGGACTGACTCATATTGCATAACAAAAGCAACAGCTGGCCTTGCTGGTGAATCTCCGGCATATGCAACTCAAACTCAAGACTTAGGGAAAATAAATTACTTACCACTTGAATCAAACTGTTGCGCCATATTTTTATTTAATAATAAATTTTCTAAAACATGATACCGAAATTTTGACATATTCTTTCGTGGAAAACTGAAGCGCAAAAAATTAGTAAAAAAGAAAACAAATTGTTTCTCGGCAGCCAAACAGAAAGTGCAAAAATAGGCATCAGATAATATCCTAACCAGTACAAAAATCAACGGAAACAAACAGCAATTTCAGCTAGAATCAATTTGTTAAACGCAAAATAAAAAATAAAACGAAAAAACTCACAGATTCGAACAATTACATTAACCTGATCTTGAAAATATCTCAAAGAAAAACGAAAATGAAGTTAACCAAACAGAAAAGTTAACGCATGCCATACATACCAGAAAATCGAGGTTTTCGTCGATGGCTGTAATCTTTTTCTTTTTTCTGAACTTTTTGACAGTGAAATGAAAATAGGGAGACGAATGTAGGGGGAAAGAGTCCTTACTGTGCGAGAATCACAATTTTTATTTTTAATATAAATCTTAAATATAAATAATAAAATTAACCTAAAACGCATCAAAAAAGTTAAATTAACCTGAAATGAAAATAGTGATGCTGTGGGGTAGTTGACGTTTGGGTTTGTAAACAAGTTGCCAATGCCTAATTTTCATTATTATAGTTATTATTTTATAATTTCTATAATATTTAGTTTTTTTATGTTTTTATTGAATTTATATTTTTTAATTTTTTTAATATAATGATATTTTTAATAATTAATTGTGATATTTAAAAAATAAATTTAGATACGACTTTAAATAATTACCTTCTTTGGAGAAAACACCCATGCAAATATTTTCTTACTTTTTAAGAAGAATCTTTTACTATAATATGCGGGTGAAAAAATACTCGATTATCCGGTTTTGGTCTTAAATTTGATAAAATTTAGTAAATTTTTATTTGATATTGATTTTGGTGAGATTGAGATTGGGTTCAAAATTTAGGTCCGATCATAACTGGGACCGGGATTAGATCTTGATTTTTGGACCAGGTACCCAGTAGCTACCCAATAGGATCGGTACTAATATCAAATATTTGGTATTGGTTTTCTTTTGTTTAATTTCCTTATCAAATTTTTTCTTTATGTATGAATATTATGATTATGACTAGTTTTAAAATTTTACCTTTTAAGCCTACAATATTCTAATTTTATTATTTAATATTTATTATTGGTGGTTATATTTTTTCTCCAATTACTCATTTTTTTAAGAATAAACTAATTGACCGGGTACCCGGTATTGAAACTAATTTCCACCAGTGACGGGATCGGTTCTTAAAATTTATAACTCGGTGTAACCGAGATCAGAACTGATTCTAATTTTCAAAAATCGGTGGTTACCAAGACTGAGACCAATTTTATTTAATTTGGTCGAGTACCCGATCTTACTCATCCCTAATAATATGTATTTCTGAATGGATACTAATTATATTAACACAATCATTATTGTAAGATTTTTAATATTACGATTCCTTAAACTTATATAGATGATATTTTTTCTTAAATAAGGTTTCGTTTGGTAAAAATTTTGCATTTAATTTTTTGTCTAATTATTTATTTTAGATAAAATTAAAAGATTTGACTGTAAAAGAACGAGAGTTTAAGACACAAAATCAAGAAAAAATGGCGATAACACGATTTATTATTAGTCCTAGATTAAGTGAGATGATAAGGATTTTTTATGGATTAATAGAAAGCCAAAGATTAGTCATTTGACTCGTTTTAATAAATATATTTTCTTTGATAAAGTCTACTTTTACTTCTACTTAGATAGGAAAGAGGGAGGCTTTAAGGGAAGGAATGCTTCTTCTTTGTCTTATACTTAAAAATTACGAAAAAAGAATAAGAATACGTAAACAGTTCTGACGAATTGACCATTAATATTTCTTCTAATATATATATTAAAAATAAAAATAAATATAATTATTAAATAAAATATTATAATATTTGAAAGTAAATTATCATTTGTTAACTGAAAATCTTAATTCAATTGGTATATCAAGATAATGGTTTGAATACATTTAAATATAGTTTTGTTTGATTTAAGAGCTTGAATATTTTATTAGATAATTTAAATGTTGTGCGGGAAAATATATAAAAATATCAGGAAATTATTTGTTTTAGTATATATTTTTTTATTTTCATTCACATGTCTGTGAGATTATTGGATATTGATATTTCCATCCACTTTTGGCAGTTGACGGGACGGTATAGAGAACAGAGAAACCATTGGATTTTGGGCGTGTTTGGCTACTCATATTATTGGATTTGAGTAGGATTGTATAAAACTTAATTTTTAAATTTAATTAAATATTAAAAGATTGATTTAATTATAATTTTATATATTTAAATTGAATTTATTAAATTCAAACATCTTAATTCTATTTTATTTGGGTCAAATTTATATTTAAATAAAATTTAAATTATAAGATAAAATTCGTTAATTTTACTAATTCAATTTTTTATTTGATTTGATTAAATATTATTTTTAAAATTAAAATATTTATTATTTAAGTATTACCATAAATGCAACTTTAAAAAATAGGCTTTTATCCACAAAAATTTTAGCCTTCAACCAATAAATCGGTTCATATTTATATACTTCAACTAGAAAGAAAATACTCAATAAGCAAGTAATTATTTTTATCATTACACCGATGATAAGGATAATTAAATAATAAGATAAATTATTAAAAAAACTATTTTATATACAGTTGATACATAATAATTAGGAATGACAATGGATCGGACTTAGACCGGACTATACAAAGTTTAAATCTAATTCAATTAATAATCGGATTTTTACATTAATCCAAGTCCGAATCTATATCCGATTATATTATATCCAAGTCCGATCTAAATAAAATATTTAAAATCTAAATCCAAATATCCATTTCTGATTAATTTTTTTTTATTCTTTAAAGTGAAAGCTCCAAATCTTCAACAAATTTCTTTGAATATAATAATTATTTTTATCAAACAAATATTTTAATTAATAACACAAATAAATTTTAAAAAATATTAAAACTCAATGAACAAATTAAAAAAACTACTTAAACTTAAACTTTAAATAACTTAATTTAATCACTTTTAATATAATTTTAGTGTTAATACCAAATCAATCAAAAACATAATTTGTAAACTAAATTAACAAGTTAAAATTAAAACTAAATTTCTTCAATAGAAACAAATTATATTACTCATTTGATTTTAATAAATAAAATAAACAATAAACATTTAAACTTTAGTCTTTATCATATTAAATATGTTTAATTTATTTTTATGCTAGTAATTATTTAAAATAAGTAAAAAAGAAAAAGAAAACAAACCTCTCACTACGGCAGCAGCACTCCAAGTGACACGGTGGTAAGAAAATTTTCAAAAAAAATCGATAGAAAAAAACGTAGAAAGTGAAATTTAGGGTTAGGTTTTTTACTTTTATATTTTTATAAGTTATTGGGCTTTGACTTTATATTTTATTTTAAAATTTATAAATTTTAAATAATTTATTTTAGAATAAAATATGGATTGGATTTGAGTTCGAATTTGGATCAGACTAAAACATGGATCGGATTTGGATTATATTCGCATCAGATCCTTTTATAATCCATATACAATCTATCTTCTATTAAGATTCGAATTTTTTTAATTCAAATTCAAACTTTTCTCAATCAGATTTGAATAAAAAAATTTAAATTAAATTAAATTCGAATTAAATTATCATCCCTAATAATAATTTTATTATATTTTATAAACCAAACACGCTCTTATTTCTAGAAGAAATCACGTGACATTGTCTCTCATACCTTCTTTTTTTTATGTCACGTCATTGTGTTGAGATTCTTACTCTAAATAATAGGGGCAAAAATGTAAAGTACATTAAATGATGAATTGTATTCCACCTTTCATTAAATATTTTTTTTCAATAAAAAATATATAAATATATAAATATCTTTGATCAATATATATTAAGTACATATATTATATATAGGTAAACTATAATAGATGTCTTTCAATTATTTAAAAATATATAGATAAATTATAATAAAGATCACTCAATTATAAGTATGATTTTATTTGAATCACTTAATTATTAAAAGTTATATATGAGTCATTTAATTATTTGTAAAATTATATTTGGGTCACCTAATTACTAAAGATTAGATTTGAATCACTCAATTATGAGTAAGTTTATCATCCTTCGTATTTAAAAAAATACTCCAATTTGGTCGTATTTTTCTTTCAAATTACTTGTTGTATACCCTTGTTAATATTAGAGTGCTTCATTTGAAATCATTAATTAATCTAATACACAAATTGATATATATTTTTTAAAATATGAAGGGTGACTCAAATGTAACCTTACTTATAATTGAGTGAACCAATGTAATCTTTATTAATTAGGTAATCCAAATATAACCTTATACATAATTGAGTGACCAAAGTATAATTTTTAATAAATAAATGATTCAAATATAATTATACTCATATTGAATACCGTAATTTACCATATATATATATGTATCATATTTTATACAACATAATTATTAACATTCGAAATCTTATATAAATACGCCAAATTGTGAAATAAAACTAAATACTTTTTTTACAAATAAACTAAATACATTTTAAAGATTTTGCACTTTGAGAAATAATGGCTCTGTTTTGCAATTAACGGTGGATTATATTAATCGGTAGTGGATAGTTGATAGTATTGATTAATTTATTAAGCGAATTATATTAGTTAATTAATTTAACAATTAAAAATATTTATATCATCTTATTTTATATAAATTTAAATTTTAATATAAAAATATAATATTTATTTAATAATAATAGGGTTGAAATTATTTTGATTTACTTAGGTTAATATACATCCAATCCATTGGCCAAACTTCGTACAGCCTATGTTATGCCAAACTGGATCTAAAAGGCTTGTTGTAGGCATATAGTATATTAATTGCACATCACATAAGCATAACTTTTTCGAGTTATGATTTATTTACGTAATATATAATTATTAACTTAATTTAAGATTATTAATGTCAAAATTTAAGATAAAAATTTGAAAATAATCTATTTTTTAAATAAAAAGTTCTAATTATTTTTTTAAAAAATATGATTTTGAGGGGGTTATTTTTAAAAATTATGAGAAATAATTTAACTAAAAATATTTAAAATATTGAAACATAGTATAAAATTTTAAAAATTTTAAAGTGTTAAATTATAAACAAAAAATCGTGACCTTCATTGGCCTTTTCTTTATAATATTCATTTAAAAAAAAGTTAATCAAAGCATGCCATACGACATGTATTGACTAAAAATTATGACTGATTTTAATAAAATAAAAATAAATAACATATAGAGTTTCTCAAATTATATTTAATAGTGATTTTAAATATTAGATTTTATTTATTATTTTCAAATCTTTTTAGATTATTTTTTACATAAAAGATTTTCCGAGTAGAGGCGGATGTTGGTGGGAGCTTGTGGGACTCAAACCCCCAAATATTTGGGTAATTCAGATTTGACCTTTAATTTTATTTTTTCATTATGTGGCCCTTTCAAAAAATTTAAATTTCTTTTTTATTTTTTCGAAAATATTTTTAACCAAGTCCCTTATAATTTTTTTAAATAAAATCATTAAGTCTTATTTTTTTTAAACTAATTAGTTAGACCTTGAAAATTTTAGATTAAATATTTCAAAAGAAAAAAAGTTTACACTTCTATTTTTTTGAAAATTTAAAATAGATCCCTCAACTTTTTTTATCAAGATTCACCCTTGATTCCAAGTGTTTTTTTTTTTTTTGAAAAGAAACAATTTAACAAAAAATTTGATAAATTATGCTTAAGAATTTCAATAAAAATTCAATAATATAAGAACCAATTGAGGTTTAAATTTCCAGCATCAAAATTGTTTTTATGAGAGACTTTGAACATCTTTAGAGTTAATTTAGTTGAATAAATAATGCATGTGTAATGGAGCATGAGTATTTATTTTGATATAAATAAAAATTTTGATTAACCGAATTAACTGTCTAAGTTAACTAAAATTTATTTTGTTAAATTAATATATTTTTTAAAAAATAATTTTTAATAATTCAGTTCGACTACCGACCGAATTACCTGTTTAAATACTCCTACCCGTATATTATATTTCCGACGTAAAATTTCACATCAATAACCATCGGCTCAGAGGGGTAAACATGGTGCCTTTCAAGGCTTGGTTGTGGGTTTAATTCCCTTTAGACAACATGTTTAATTCTTTTAATTTTCCACTAATAAGATCGCGACACATGTTGGTATCTTATTGGTGAAAAATTAATATATTAAATAATAAATAAGATAGTATATAAAATAATGTTAGATTAAGTTATAAAATTATAAATGAATATAGATTAATTTTAGATTAAATAAAAAATTAAGGATTGAACTGAATAAATATAAAATTGAAATAATTAATATGCAATTTACCCTTTTCAATTAAAGGTCACCTGATTTTTAGTCAAATGTGCCATATTGCGTACTCTGATTGGCCTATATAATTTTTTGATGAAAAACTATTTTTAGATTTAAATTAATTTGTAAAAATATTTTAAAAGTCCTTTAACATTGAAAAATATGTTTAAAAGGTTTTCAAAGAGTTTTTTTTACTTATTTAAATGCTTTCAAAATAACAAAAAAAAAATTGTATACCGATACAATCTTTAGCGTACTGATGTCCAGAATAACATGTATCATTAAAGTTATCCGTGTATTAATATGCCCTTTTGTCTTCAACGATCAATTTTTCTATTACCCAAATTGAGTATCAATACAGCTTTAGTCGTATTGATACTAAATGATTTGTATCGATACGTTATTATCATGTATCGATACTAATTATAATAAATGTTCAACCGCTCTTTTTATTAAGGCATGTATCAATACCGATGATTGCATACTGATATTGACGAGCTCAAGATTATATTTATGGTTAGAATTAAAATATTCAACGTCTCTTTTAAACTCAACGACTAGTAAAGATCATGAATATTTTAGAGGGCTTAAAAGATCTCTTCAAGCATCCATGGATAAAAAAGAATCAATTTGTTTGGCTCGATGCTTCAACTAATTTAATGAACAAGTAACGGAAAAGTTGATTTTTGAGTGATTTGAAATGGAAAGCAAAAAAAAAAAAACAATAATTTTACAGTGCTTTAGATTTCTATCTGAATTTTATATCCTCTACCTTGGTTTTCCCACTAAAGATTTCAGAATTCATAAAAAAATTCCCTATTTTATAGACTAAGAAGACAACCATTACAACCTAGACTTATACATCAAACCTAACATCCAAAGCTTCAACCTAAAGCTTTGAGAATTTTCTTTTGTATAGAGAAAAACAAGAAAACAAAATTTCCTCTTACTAGGTTGATGTTTGCATTTTTATCTCACTCACTCAAACCTAAAACACTTGAGTATACATTGACAATTTAACTCACAAGTGTTAGTATTAAATACATGTTGGTATTAAATCATTAGTGGTTGTTGGTACTTCAAAGATCCTACTATACTTGATAAGTACACAATAATCCTATTTTATATGCCCTTTTACTTTGATTATTGTTCATTTTTGAGATAATTGAGTGACAATATTGATCATTTTTATATATTTTCATGGTTTAGCATTAATGCACGTAATTGTTGAATTTATGTAATATTTAGTGGAAAAAGGTATTGCTATCATTTTTTTCTATAACATGTAATATGCCTCTCTTGCAACATTTTACCGTAGTAGAAAAGGAAGACAATTGTAGTCCAATGTCATCAGATATTGTTGAGATATCATGAGCTGAGGAATAAATAGATCAAATCAGACCTGGACGAGACATAGCGTTGCACCCGCCAAGGCAACTAACTATGCCGCCGAGGCAGTACTTGAAATTTTCTATATGGTTTACGACTTGAAAAAGATAAATAGTTGAATATTTCAAGACAAGCCATGAGATGAACAAAGAAGAAAAAATCATAGAAAAACATGGTCAAAGCCATGTGAAAAAGTCTAAGAGGAGTAAAGTAGAAAATAATTATATTATTTATGTAATAAAGTTTTATTCCAAGCTGAACTCCTACTTTTAAAAGGGTTTGTCCTAGGCCAATCTTATATATACATACCCTAGGTAGAGAACAAATTGATTAGTGGAAAATAATCTTATATTATGTGTCCCTTTATTTAAAATATTACTTGTATTTGAGTTGATTAAGTGGCAATATTGAAAATTTATGCATCTTTTCTACAATTCAACATTCATGCATCCAATTGAAGATTTTATGCATTATTTGATAGTAAAAAAGATATCGCTAGTGTTTTCTTTTCTTTTCTTTGATATGTAACACGTCGTCAAGGTAAAGTCTGCCACAACAGAGGAAGAAGATAATAGTAGTCCAAGGCCATCAGATATTGTTAAGATACGTTGAGCTGAAGAATAAGTAGATTAGACCAGACCAAGGATGAGACGCATCGTTGCACTTGTCGAGGCATAAATTACTACCGTCGAGGCAGCTCTTGGAACTTCAGATATGGAATGCAATGTGAAGAAAATAAAGATATGTGTTTTCTAAGACAAGCTATGAGAAGAAAAGAGCAAGGAAAGCCACGTGGGAATAGTCTAATAGGAATAAATTAGGAAATAAAATAAGGGTATTTTATTTATGTAATAAATTTGTATTTTATTCAAGTTAAATTCCTACCTTTAAAAGGATTTGACCAAGACCCAACCTATAAATACCATACCCTAGGTAGGCATTAGACATCATCGAGTAGTCATTAAAAACCCTAGCCGACATCTATCCCATCATGTTCTAAACTCTCCATAAGGCTTAGGTTATTTTGTGGAGTAGTTATGGAAGAAAGTTTATAATTTATTTATTTCTTATTAATGCAAGTTTGAATTAATAGTTTGTTCACTCTTGGTTCATACTCTTTCTTACTTTTAAGTTCGGGAGCGAAGTCTATGAAGAAAAATATATTTGTCTAATATCGAGAGAGTTAGACTCACGAAACGAGTAAACACATTTTTTATCTACTTCGATGAAGACTAATTGGGCTTAGGAATAAGTTAGGATTTTAACGTCTAAAGAGAACATAAAATCGGTTGGTGTTCATCTTTGATTCACGCTGTGAGGTATCATCAAGACGTGGCCAGCAATAGCACTTTGAATTAGGAATAAGGAGGAATCTCTGTCGAACTATGAATTGTTAGCTTACCGCCTTAGCATAACCCAACCGAGGTAGTCAAGGCGACCCTTTATTGACCCGCCAAGACGGCATGTTTGATTTTACATTATAAGATTGAGACAATTTACATTCTGACAACACGCTATGAAGCAATCTAACATGGCCTATTTCTCAACTCTAATTACTCAACTTTTAATTTTATTTGCTTTAGTTAATTTTATTAGTTTAATTACAAAATAATCAAATTTTACTTGTGCATTTATATTTCCTTGTTTATTCTCATTTTATTAATATAACATGTTGAAATGTCAACTCGAAGGGTCACTCAAAGGGTCGTCTTAGCTGCCTCAATGGGTTATGTTTTGACAAAAAGTCAACAACTCATAGTTCGATAGAGCGTACTTTAATGACTCCTCAGTATCCCTAATTAAAATTACTATTGATGGCCACGTCTTGATAATACCTTCTAGCGTGAATCAAGGATAAACAACAACCGATGATACGTGTAATATCCAAATTTTGTCCTGTTATTCGAGAATAAATAAGGTCACAAGTAAATATTAAATAAATAAATAATACTATAAAAATAAATAAATAAATAACATTCAAAAAATAAAACTAAAACAAAAAAAAAATAAATTGGTTACCGGTGGAAGTTGGTTACCAAGTGGGGGGGGGGGGGGTTAATTTCAGTTGTGAAGGATTGAATCAAAAAGGGGACTGGAGACAATTTGAAGACAAAAGAATTTTTAATTGATGAATTTCTCCAAGGTGGTCTGCTGTGAGCATGGGATTCTAGGAATTTTGACCTTGAATGCTTACGAATTTTCATCGACTTGGAGTAAAATTGGATTCCTTGATTTATTTTTGAGATCAAGGAGGGAGGCATGAAGGCATTCGACAACACTACTTCCTTGACTTCTCTCCATAAAAAAAATTGAGAGCAATGATGAAAGGAGGGGAAACTGATTTGGATCCTGCTCTCTCTAGTCTTCTTTTTTTCTTTGTTTTTCATTGGCTTTTAATCTTAAGAATCTTATTATTTTACTTTGATTTTTACAGAATACATGGATATGCAACTAAAGAAATCAATTGTTTAACGGAGGGTTGGAGAGGATCCTTGGCTACTCTCCACAAAAAAGAAATCGAGGAAAATAAAACGGGAAGGCCAGGCCGATTGGAGGAACCAGACAACTTTGAAGGGCAGTCATGGTAGCATGTTTGCTACATTTGTGGAAGTGCTGGAGAACTTGGCTTACTTTGAGAATGCTAGCATCATGTGGTTATGATGTTCATGGACTTTATCTAATTGGACTTGGTGAATGCTAGCAACCTGGTGCTAATGTTTGCCCTCAATGTAGAGAGCAAATCAATTGGAGGCATTGTTATGGCAAATATATACCCCTAATGAAGCCTGCAAAATGTTAGCTTTGCAATATGTGGAGGAAGAACAAAAGATTCTTGAAGAGGCAATTAAAAATGCTTGAGAGAAGGAAAAAGAACATTGTTGCATGCCGACAAGGTAAGCAAGTCTCGAACCTCCCTCAATTAGATATTTTGGTTTGCATTTTGCACAATTAGGCCTTAAAACGTTGTAATTGGACTTAGGATTAATAATTTCTCTCATTTTAGCCATCATATATTAATTATTTTATTTAAATGTTTTATGTATATGTTTGCTTGCATGTTTTAAAAGCATATAGTATATTTGTTTAGAATGACACTTTATTCACACTTAGTTAAATAAATTAGACCCTTTTTAGGGTTAGTCATTTTAATTAAATAATTAATTTAAATTGGGATATAATTATAGTAACGATGATATTTTAATCATATACCTCGGATACACTAAGCGGTTAGTGTTTTGATGTAACATTATGTTGACCAAGAGAGTGTACTTTGGTATCGCATTCGACGTGCCATCAAAATCTAGAAAATGATAAATAATTTAAGGTTAGAGTTAAATAAAATCAATTAGGTAAATAACTAGAAGCACCAATAGTAATTATTAATTTGTTCGGCATCTAGATGATAGTGTTCAATCGTTTGGATATTATCATAATACACTCGATAAATTAATAATTTAATAGGGTTTTAAATATTTAATTAATGGAGCCTTATAAGTTAGAACTTAAAATTGACAAGATAATAACTGGTCATGCATTTAAAACTTTTTGGAGCAAAGTTTATATTTCTTTAAATACGAGTTAAGGTTTCCTATTATAGGACATCTTATTCCAACTCGTATTTAAAAGAAATATAATTTCTTATCCTAAAGGATATTCTCATTCGAGCAATATTCATTTAACAATGACGAATTAAATTGATATTATTATTCGAAATGCCAAAATACCACGTGCAATTAATAAGGTATCGATCTCGGGCGCTCGTAAGGGTCATCCTTACGTGTAGCCGACTCCTGAACCCAAATGTTTTAAAAAGAATCTTTGGTTTGTTTTATGGTATATGGCCTACCAAAGTGGCCGATGACGACTCCAAATCATTTTAAAATTCAAGTAATTATATGTTTTTAACACGACCCCGATTTTCATAATTAATAATTAAAAGCAATAAAACTCGATTTTTCCAAAATTAAATCGCCAGACTATTTTCACACTCGATTTTAAAATGGTTGCGACAGCTTGGCGACTCAGCTGGGGACTTCTTTTGTGAGACAAACCTAATAATTAATTACATGTGGCATTTTGAATAGTAATATTAACTTTTTTTCAATAGATTGTTGAATGAATTTTTTGACGGATGAGGGTAGTTTTTTTCTTTTATATGATATATCTGTCATTTATGCATAAGCTCTCGACCCGAGCTTTTTACCCTTGATTGGGAGTTAGATATAATCCGACATGATGCTCTCTAGCTCCGAGTTTCGGATTTATGTCTACTTCTAGTATGCTAACCTTATGCGTCGTGAAGTCTTCACCTCCGTTGTAAGGGACCTATACAATCAAATCGATGTCTTATCGTCGCAGTAGACAGTAACGACAGTTCGAGAACCCAGAGTCTAGATCTGAACCCATATGTGTAGAGTTGAAGCCTACCCCTAATAGAGCCAGACAGAGACCATGAGATAAGGTGGTATGCTGACGAAATGCCGCCAAATTAGGGTTTCTTTGTTTAACTGCTCTTTGGTTATTTTTGTGCAACATAATATGCTCTCTGGTTAATTTTTATGCAACATAATACGCTCTCTAGTTAATTTTTATTGCTTGATATAAATTGTTCTCTGGTTATTTTTCATAATTTAAAGTATTTCATGTCAATTTATTTTTGTTCAGATTATTAATTCACCATACTAATATTTTTTGTGGTGTGTATGTGTGATTTCATATAGCATGCATTAGAGATATCGATTCATGAGCTAGTTGTATAGAAAATGGTCATAAACTAAAGGGTTCGATAGACAAGTGGAAGACTTAGTACGATATCATAGTTATTGTTTGAGGAGACCAAGTGCCAATAATACAAGGATGTTTCAGAAGACCTCAAGCATAACACATGTTTGCTAAAATTAAGGGTAATTTAGGAAATTCTTAGATGACACGAAGTCATTTTTGATAAAGTTTCTTAGTTGCTATTAGGAGGATGGTTACAACACCAATGATTACGAGGTTTTTCTACACATTCCAATAGGTGAAAAGAATTAGATTTATATTGGGTTTAGCATTTGTTTGAGCTTCAAGCCGGGTACTAGGGCATGTGTAGATATAAATGAGACGTGATAATTAGAAGGCGAAGATAGTTAGAAAGCGAATATATGAAAGAAAAATTTGTTTGTAAGTTCGTAAGTTTGTAAGTTTGTAAGTTTTGTTGAAAGTCAGACCAAGTTAGTCACCAAGGTTATGCAGATGGAGTGGGTGATCAATTTCAGAACCAAGTACAAGAAATATCGAATGTGTGTAAATTTTGCTCGATAAAGTAGAAAACATGTCAACAGATTTTCATCGATATACCAGAATGATTGTCAAACCATACTGAACGAGGTGATCAACCAAGAAGCTCGAGCCAATTGTTTTCTATCAATAAATTGACTTCTCCTTGTATTCGATCTCATGGTTGGATGAGTGTTGTCTAATGATTAGCTCTTGAAATCGATATCTCTTGCATTCATGCATTGTAGATAGATTTATATTTAAGTTATTTTCTATTAACATATTTTTACTCATAATACCATTTCATTATTCTGACAGGTTGACATCTTCATATTACCGCATTCATGCATATGGTTATTTCATATTTTATATCATAATATTATTATTTATCAATATTGCATTTTAAGAGGCATACATATGTTAAGATTAAGAAATTTCAGAAAGTTATTGAAGACTATTTAGGTAACATGGAAAAGATTAATCGGTCTCAAAATTAGACACCAGTTTTCACTTCTTAGATTTAGGAAAATCGAGAAAGAAAGTGCTCAACATGAAATGCAAATACAAGAGATTGAAATGAAAATTCATTTCACACAAAGGTTCAGTTTGAAATGATTCCTTTTGTAAAAATAATAGAAATAAAAAGAAAGAGAAAAATTCAAAAGAAGTCGAAAAGAGGATAGACAATCGAGTTTTATTAGTCGGGGCATCTATTGAAAATCCAGAAGATCAGAGTTTACGCTATAAAAGAAGCAATAAAGTGTTCGATTATGATGGCGGTAACTTTATAAGACTTGGGGTATTTGATCACCCTAAGCGATAAGAATGGGGTAAATTTTGTTGAGTTATGAAATTATCAGTGTCATCCCAAAAGTGAAATCTAAGAAGGTAAGACCAAACAGGGGGCAACCAAAGGAGAAGTTACATTGATGCTTCAAAAGCTAAGAATCCAATTCCGAAAATAGAATCAAGAAAAAGCAAAATCGATGGTTAAAATGAGAGTTGAAATTCACTTCGGTTCTTCTTGATAATTGGTATATAATCAAATCACAGGGGTCTGTCTACATTTTTGGACCATTATAGAGTAATACCCTAAATCATCCTAATTGCTTTTGCCTGCGAGAATTGGGGGTCCTTTTTAAGAGAGACTATTTCAATTTATTTGTTCCTGATGCTTGTTTCATATATATTTTTCTCAGATGACAAACATTTCATATTCTTTGAATATTTAATTCTTTAATTCTCTGATTCTTTGTTGTGGGTTAATTTTTGATCATCCATGCATATATGTATATATCATCAATGACTTCATTCTTTCAGGTATTGAATATCAATTGCAGGAATGCTTTTAAATCAAATTCAGAGATCAACTTCAATAATGTGACTCAATTCTACTTTATTTAGGCCAAAAGGAAAATATTAATGAGTGTTTAGGAATCACTGAAAAAGTCCCATATGAAAATTTTGAGTGAATTTCTTCAGAAGCATTGTTGACTAAGGTCTTTGAATGAAGTGATAACTCAAAACATCATCCAACTGAAGGCTTCTTTTCTTTAAAGATATCTAAGTATGGGATGATATTTGATATTCCTTGATCTCCCTTCTCAAATAAAGAAAATAAGAAAAAATATCATTTGTTATCCCATTCGAGCCTGATGTTGTTTTTCTTTTGATTTAACCAAAACCAAGGATCACCCCTACACTGGGGGCAAAATGGATGATAATGTGTTTAAAAGTGAAGTACATTTGGGATGCCTTGAGAATAAAGGGCACGAAATAAAGTGAAGTGTGAAACCAAGAAAAACAAAATGAGTGATGAGGAATATTATGAATCAACACAAAATAAAAATAAGAGAGCAAAGTTTATTTCTAAGGAGTCAAGTTCAAATTATTGACATGAAGGTTGAAGCAAATGACAATAGAAAAACTGAAAAGAAAGTTCAGTAAGATATTTTGATGAGTTGAGTCATTGTCAAAAGAAGTGATGAAAAGAAAATGACATCTAGGGTGAAAACTCAAAAAGGGCAGTCTAGAGTGGTCCATAAGAAAAAAAAGGAAAAAGAAAAGTATTTCATCAGAGCATATCCAGATCAGTGCAACAATGATCTTTGGTTTTATTACCCTTAAATAATTATTTGAGCCTATATATCATTTCTTTGATAGTCGTGAACCATAACCCACATTACAAGCCACAAAAGACCATTTTGACCATATGCAAGTATTGGAGAAGAGGAGTTAGTCTTCAGAATATATCCCGCTTATCAGAGTTAACCTTTCTTCAAAGATTTCTAGTCTTTTAATGCTTGATCAAGATCAGAAAAGAGGGAAAGATTGAGCATAATGAGTTAGTGAGGCAAAGAGAGCCACCTAAATGAGGTTGAATTAAGAAAATGATAATATTTTCCTGGAAGTCTAATAAATTGGGAAAGGGTCACATTAGAGTTGATCTTTGCAGATTGATTCAAAGGCGTTGCTTCACTTGGTATTCAAAGGCCTAATTTTTTATTTTTATTTTCTTGTTTTTCATGACTATCAAATTATTCAATATTTTCAAAATAAGTAAAATAATATCTTGAACATTTCACTTATAATTTTAACAAACATCTTGCAGATAAATTGATTAGATACAAGAAAAAGAAAGGATTTCATGGAATTATTATGATGTATTAATCCTTTAAGTGCATGCAGAACAAGAGGTGGCCTCGATACTTGATTGTTGATGAAAAATATGACGAGAACAGATAGAGCTCCAAATGCAAAAATATTTGAGCAAGAGAAACAAAGATGATGCAAGTAAACTTGGGACAAAGAGAGAATATTAACCATTATTTGGGGCAAAATATAGCAGGATCAATTCATCAAGTGGGGAAATTATTACTGTTAAGACACCACAAGACAAATAAGCTTTATGGGGTGAATGTCAGAACGAGTAGACAAGACAATTATGCTCAAGTTGAGTGGGGCAATGCTACAAAAGAGTGTTAGAAGAATATACTATGATGAGAGATTAGAAAGTTGAAGCAAAGAAAATGATGATTTCCTTCAAAGTAGAGAATAAATCTTCTCTGGTGTTCAAAAGGTTGAAAATACAAGAGAAAAAATTATATATTAAGACAAGAACAAGCGTCATTGAGATCAAGTTAGACTTCATTTGTTGCAAAAACAGAAAAGGAAAAGTAAAGAGAAAAAAATAAAAAGAATAAAATCTAAAGTGAAAACCTGAAAGGGCGCTCTAAAGCAAAAAGCAAAGACTTTGAAAATTGAACCTAAGTTTGAGATGAATTCCCATATCAATCAAAGAAGATACGTCGGGAGATAGAGCAAGAAATTATGAGAATTCCCTGGAGTTGGAAGTTTACCCAAGTGGTCTTCAATTAACATTCATGCATCATATGGTTAGGCATCCACAGGGCAAAACATGCTAGCTCATGCATTCAAAATATTCTTGGTTAATTTTAATAGGAATTTGCAAGATCAATAAAGTAATCTAGATCATGACAAGAAAAGATCTTAGAGGAAGGAAATTTGAGAATAAACATTTTAAAAGGTCGACAGAGACCAATGTAGCTTTCTATTTGAGAAGAAAGTTTTCAGCAAAGAAGATGAAGTTAAGCAACATTTTCCTCTTGAAGATATGATTTTCAACAAAAATCTTTATTTATCAGATGTTCGAGGAAATTCAAATGAGAAGAACAACCTCGAATTCTATGATTTGTTTGAAGGAATTCAAATGAGAAGAACAACTTCAAACTTTGGAGAAATTCAAATGAAAAGAACAACTCCAAATTCAATATGAAGAAACAACATCGTATTTCATGACTAGATATCGGTCTAGGGGTGTAAACGAACCGAGCTTGAACGAACAAGGGTATGTCCGTGTTCGTTTATTTATTTTTGAATGTGTTCAACTCTGTTCGTATTTATTTAAATTTTTAATGGTATGTTCAAGCATGGTTCGTTTACTTTTTGTCATGTTCGGGCTCGGTTCGTTTAACGTTTACGAACGTGTTCATTTATATGTTCGATAATTTGTTTGTTTAACGTTTGTAAACATGTTCGTTAATCGTTCGCGAACGAGTTCGTTTGTATATATTCATCAACTTGTCTATTTAGCGTTCACGAACATGTTCGTTTAGTGTTCATGAATATGTTTGTTTACCGTTTGTATATAAAAGAACATAAACAAGCCTATAAATGAGTTTATAAATGTGTATATAAATAAGCTTATAAACGAACATAAACGAGTTTATTCGTGAACATAAATGAACTGAACACACTTATGTTCGTGTTCGTTTGTTTATTAATCGAACATAAAATATATGTTCATACTCGTTTATTTAACTTAATAAACGAACATTATATGAACGGTTCACAAGCAGCTCGTTGAACACCCTGTTCGTTTACACCCCTATATCGGTCTGAAGAATTTCGTAATAAGAAAAACAACTTTAGACTCTTTAGTGGAAGTGGAGAATTTCATAATAAGAAGAACAACTCCAAATTCTATTGTTAAATCCTCTAGGTCATCAGTAAGTCCTCTGGGCATGATGTTAAATCCTCTGGGTCATCATTAAGCCCTTCGGGCATAATGCTAAGTCCTCCGGGCCATCACCTTCGGGATTGCTGATATCGTTTGCACAATCAAGGAGGAAATTCGATCTTAAATCCTCCAGGTCATCAATGTTATATCATCATTAAGTCCTCCGGGCATGATGCTAAGTCCTTTGGGCAACTATTTTTGAAAATGATGAGAATTTTTTCAAGGATTATCAAAATAAAATGATGATGTGTTGGAAATAAAAAAATAATAAAAAGAATGAAAAGAGAAAGAAAAGAGAATATGAAAAAAAGGAAAGCAAAAGACAAAATAACAAGAAATTGAGGATTTGTGTTCCATTCAGGAAAATAAACCTTGAGTAAGATCGATAAAGCAATGGGTTCAAACAAAAATATTCAAGTTTGAGTAGAGAAGCAATAACAATGACAAATATAAAGATAAAGTCTTTCAATTTAATCCATGTTGAATTTGTATTAATTGATGACTTCTCTTTTTGTAGAGAAAGAATTCAAGAATCATTGAACAAGAATTCGAACAATCAACAACAACAATTGAAGTTTTTATGGGATGTGAGAAATTTCATAATGAGAAGAACAACCTCGGATTCCATCACTTTTTGTCTAAAGAAATTCATAATGAGAATAACAACTTTAGACCCTGGAGAATTTCGTAATAAGAACTCTAGACTTCCCGGAGACGAGGAATTTCAAAATAAGAAGAACAACCTCAGGTTCCGTCAGTTGATAAGTTTGATGAAATTCATACTGAGAAGAACAACTTCAAACTTTGGAGAATTTCATAATAACAAGAACAACTCCAAATTTCATGGGATATGAGGAATTTCATAATGAGAAAAATAGCTTCGGATTCTATCACTTTTTGTCTGAAAAAATTCATAATAAGAATAACAACTTTAGACCCTAGAGAATTTCATAATGAGAAGAATAACTTCAGATTTTATGGAATACGAGGAATTTTATAATTAGAAGAACAACCTCGAGTTCCATCCCTTTTTGCTTGAAGAGATTCATAATGAGAAGAACAACTTCAAGCTTCGTTAGTGTAAAAAATGGCCAAGAAGTCTAGACGAAATTCGTTTCTTTTCAGTCTTTGCTCGTCTCCTATTCCACAATATTGAGCAAAGAGGGGCAGCTGTAATACCCGAATTCAGTCTAGGTATTTGAGAATAAATAAGGTCACAAGTAAAGTTAAATAGATAAATAAATAATACTATAAAAATAAATAAATAAATAACATTCAAAAAATAAAACTAAAACAAAAAAAATAAAATAAATTGGTTACCAGTGGAAGTTGGTTACCAAGTGGTGGGGAGTTAATTTCAATTGTGAAGGATTGGATCAAAAGGGGTATCGGAGACAATTTGAAGAGCAAGAAATTTTCAATTGATGAATTTCTCCAAGGTGGTCTGCTATGAGCATGGGATTCTAGAGAATTTTGACCTTGAATGCTTATGAATTTCCATCGACTTGGAGCAACATTAGATTCTTTGATTTGTTTTTGAGATCAAAGAGAGAGGTAGGGAGGCATTCAATAACATTGCTTCCTTTGATTCTCTCCATAATAAAAAATGAGAGCAATGATGAAAAGAGAGGGGGAACTGATTTTGGATCCTGCTCTTTCTAGTCTTTTTTTCTTTGTTTTTCAATGGCTTAATCTTAAGAATCTCATTGCTTTACTTTGAGTTTTGCAGAATACATGAAAATGTAACTAAGAGAAATCAATTATTTAGGGTAGGGTTGGACAGGATCCTTGGCTACTCTCAACAATAAAGAAACCAAGAAAAACAAAAGGGGAAGGTATGCCAATTGGAGGAACCAACCAGCTCTGAAGGGTAGTCATGGTAGCATGTCTGATGCATTTGTGGAAGTGCTGGAGAACTTGGCTTACTTTGCGAATGCTAGCATCCTGTGGCTATGATGTTCATGGACTTTATCTCATTGAACTTGGTGAATGCTAGCACTTTGGTGCTAATGTTTGCCCTCTGTGTAGAGAGCAAATCAATTGGAGGCATTGTTACGGAAAATATATACCTCTAACGGAGCCTGCAAAATATTAGCTTTGCAACAACATGTGGAGGAAGAGCAAAAGATGCTTGAAAAGGCAATTAAAAATGCTTGAGAGAAGGATAGGAAAACATTGTTGCGTGCCGACAAGGTAAGCTAGTCTCGAACCTCACTCAATTAGATATTTTGGTTTGCATTTTGCTCAATTAAGACTTTAAAACGTTGTAATTGGACTTGGGATTAATAATTTCTCTCATTTTAGCCATCATATATTAGTTATTTTATTTAATTGTTTTATGTATATGTTTGGTTGCATGTTTTAAAAAGCATATAATATATTTATTTAGAATGACACTTTATTCACACTTAAATAAATTAGATCCTTTTTAGGGTTAGTCACTTTAATTAAATAATTAATTTAAATAGGGAGATAATTATAGTAACGATGACATTTTAATCATATACCTCGGATACACTAAGCGGTCAGTGTTTTGATGTAATATTATGTTGACCAAGAGAGTGTACTTTGGTATCAGATTCGACGTGCCATCGAAACCTAGAAAATGATAAATAATTTATGGTTAAAATTAAAAAATATCAATTAGGTAAATAAATAGAAGCACTAATAGTAATTATTAATTTGTTCGGTGTCTAGATGATAGTGTCCAATCGTTTTGATGTTATCATAATACAGTTGATAAATTAATAATTTAATAGGTTTTAAATATTTAATTAATGGAGCCTTATAGGTTAGAACTTAAAATTGACAAGATAATAACTGATCATGCATTTAAGACCTTTTGGAGCAGAGTTTATATTTCTTTAAATACGAATTAAGGTTTCCTATTTATTGAGTTTATCAATCAATGTAATTGGCCAAGAGGGGGTTAATTGGCTATTTAAAAAAAATTATGGAAGAATTTAGGTAAAAATATAGAAATAAAGAACACAAAGATTTATAGTGGTTCAAGCTTCGAAACAAGCTCTACATCCACTACCTTAGCTCTCACTAAGGATTTTCAAACCAATACACTAGTTGAATTCAACCTTTTTCTAGGTTCAAGGTCTAACCTTTACAATAAGCCAATTTTTTACCCAAAATTGACCTGAACCTCTCCATAGATTACAAGAGATGAAAGATGGTCTAAAAGAATTCTCTCACAAGAATAAGATACCCCAATAACAGATTAACTTTCCCCAAACTCAATTACAAAGAAATAAATTGAAATACAAGAGTTGGGAGTCAAGATTTGCAATGAAGTGCTTTTATGTTGGATTTGATTGCTTGGATGTTGCTTGAGGTTCAATAGTTATTAATGCTGCTTCGAATGCTTTATTTTATATCTTCTCATTGATTTCTAACCGTTGTGCTTGTTGGGAATGTAAATAAAGACGTTGGAGCTTCATCTTCTTACCATAAATGCACCTCTGCAACCTACGGTATCAAAACTCAGGCTACCTGTTTCGAAACAGATCACATGTTTCAAAACAAACTACAAATACAAAGAGACGTTGTGTATTTAATAAGGGGTATCGAAACGGGTTTCGATACCTGAATTAAATTGTGAAGTTCGGTATCGAAACGTAATAACCACTATTTAAAACCTCAACTGCCATCAACGGTCAAAATATTTAATGCTCAAAAGAGCCATTGGGAATTTTAAGGGGTATAGAAACTAGTATCGAAACGCTGAATAATAATTTTTAAAATATTTATAAAATAAAGCATGTTTCGAAATAAGGTTCGAAACGATCCTTGGAAATTTCGTTTTGATGTTTAGGGTTACCAAAACTTGTTTCGATACTCCTTTAAAAATCAAGATCATTTGATTAAAATCAAGAACAAGTATCAATACCTGTTCTACTGGTATCGAAACGCACGTGTAAAAGACACTTAGAAAAATGATTTTTGTGTTCTTGATTTGACTTGAAACTTAATTTTTAATTTAAGGACTTAAAAATTTAACATCATTGTTATATCAAAATCACTTTTAGTTTTACAATCTCCCCCTTTTTGATATAACAAAGCCAACATAAACTTTTAAGTTTGAAACATTAAAAAAAACTTTGACCCGCCCTTAATAGTTGCATAGCTTTAAAAAAGGTCTTCTCCCTCCTTTTTGAAAGGAGTTAAAAAAGCAACAGATTATCTTCTCTCCTTTTTGTTAGATCAAAATCAATGAAATAAGACATAAAATCATAAGGAGCAAGCAAGCAAAAATATAATCAAACATACCATAGCATTAATAAGAGTTCAAATCCAACAAAAAATTCAAACCATAGCAAACGAAATAACATAGGTGTATATTGTTCTAACATGAAATGAAAAATGCAACTTAAAACATAAGAAAGATATAACTAGTCCTAAAAAGCCATAGCAAAGCAAGGATAAGCTAAGTTCACTCTTCTCCATCATCATCCCCATCCCCATCATCTTCCTCGTCGTCACTACCACCATCATCGTCATCATCTTGAGTAGCATTGTGATGACTCCATTGACCCCTAAGAGCCTCGAGGGTGAGACGCATGGAGAGGTTTTAATTCTCCAAACTCGTCAACTTCGTATCAAGAGCATTAAAACGAGAGTCGATGCGAGTGTTCAAAGAATCAAATCTAGCATCCAAGCTATCAAACCGAGCATTCATGCGATCAAACCTCGATGTGAGAAAATCCATCATCTCGGCGTTTGGAGCAACTTGTTGAATTGACTCTAGATCAACGGGAGGAGGAGGAGGATCACCTCAAACCCATTCACCATTAACATATTGAAAATGGGCATGATTGAGGGAAGTCTCACCTATGGGTTCTTTGACCGACTCGACGATGTCATATGAAAAATCAATCCCCAAATGCACAAAGATAGTGCTAAGAATACAATCATAAGAGAAAGATTTGACAAGAGGGGTGGCACAATTCTTCACTTACCAAACAATATCGACAAAGATGATTTGAGTAAGATTTGGACGTTGAGCTTGACGAAAGCAATTGATCCAAAAACCATCAACCTGACGAACCCATGAGTCCTTACCATTTGATAGACGAATCCACCAAGATAAGATAAGATGCAAGAACCTATCATGGACATCGAGGTTACTGGTTGAATCGGTAAAGGTGTCTATCGAGCTCTCATCATTTAAGGCCTCATCCTCAAGACTGAAAACATCCACAAAGGTATCCATATTGATGCGAAAGGTTTGTCCCATGAGGTAAGACTCGATGGCAATAACCTTCGTATTGTCCTTTGAGAGAACACATGAAGCATTAACATAAAAGATAAGGACAAGTGTGGGATAAAACTTGCCGGTGTGGGTGAGAAATGTTAAGAACTTCCAATCTCGAAGAAGGCGATAGTAGCAGAATTGGAACTTTATGGAATTCAAGAAAGGCACATCCACACATCGCTCCTTCTTGAGTTTCTGGAGACGAAATAGTTCAAAGTTGTCAATCTTAGAGTGAGTATCCAAGCTTTTTTCATAGACAACTTGATTATCAACACGGGAAGCACGGGCTGAGGAACGCAATGAACTACCTTCCTTGGTTTGTTGGCGCTTTTTCGGTGCCATGATCTACGGATAAAACGATTAAGATTTAGTTTTTAGGCACTTAAAAACGATATATGCTCTATAAACCTTATTCAATACCATTTAAACAAGAATTCAAAGGTTTTGATAAAATTGAAAATATGAAAAACCATTGATAGAAATACGATTAAAATAATTTATATTTGAATTAAAAGATTTTTGATTTTGAAAAAAAATTATAAGATTATAAAAACCCATACAATAATCATTCAAAACATGCTCAAAATCTAAATTTTAACATTCTAAAATGAAATAAAAATTAGGTTTTTTGAAAAATCACCTTAAACTTTGATTAGGATGAATTTGTGGTTATTGAAGCACCAAACTTTGATATAGCCTTAGCTTTGATGTGTTGATAAAACCCCTCAAGAAAAATGTTCAAATTTTTGGAAAAGATTAATGAATTGAGGAGTTTTTAAATAAAGGTTTCGGCTAGGGTTGAGATAAAGAGTTTAAAAGTGTTATAATAAGTTAAAAATAGGTTTATTGTGTTTTAAAGGCAATCTGCCGCCACGCGTTTCGATACCCCGTTATAGGCGTTTCGAAATAGGCTATTTCGAATCTGCTTCCAGAACACTTCGAAACCAGCTGTATCGAAACGTGTTTTGATACCAAGCTTACCCAGAAACTTCCCAGAAGGACATGAAGAACAGGTATCGAAACCAGTTTTACCTGTTTCGATACCACTTAGCTAGGTTTTATATTTTAGGCTTCTAAAGTACTAGAAATGAGTCCCTAGAGTCCCTAGAAGCATGCACATGATGTTATGACGTGATTAACATGCATGAATAAGTTCATACTCCCCTAGCAACATGCATAGAAGCAACTAAATGCAAAATAACATAGACATGATTTTAACCAAGATTTAAGCATATATTTGCACGAAAATAACACATAAGAGATCAAGAAAGGCTAGTTAGGCCTAACTCTCTCCTAAGGGTCCAAAAACGCTCTTTGTTTAAAGGTTTAGTAAAGATATCCGCTAATTGATTTAAGTGTCAACAAAATCTAGAACAACATTTTTAGACACATGATCTCTACTAAAGTGATGTCTAATTTCTATATGTTTGGTTCTAGAATATTGAATGGTATTCTTAGTAAGACATATAACACTAATATTATCATATTTTAAAGGTATAGTTTCAACCTTAATGCCATAAGATAAGAGTTGTTACTTCATCCAAAGGACTTGAGCACAATAACTCCCTAAGGATATGTACTCTGCTTTGGTGGTAGATAAGGCTACATTATTTTGTTTCTTATAGAACAAAGATATGAGCATACTACCTAGTAATTGACAAGTTTCGAATGTACTTTTCCTATCTATCTTATATCCCCATAATCTGCATCCGAATAAGAATGAAGATTAAAGGAGGAATCTCTAGGATACCAAAGACCTAAACAAGGTATGTATTTACGGTACCTAAAAATTCTCTTAATGGCAACTAAGGGTGATTCTCTAGGACTAGCTTGAAACCTAGCACACAAGCAAACACTAAACATAATATTCGGTCTACTTGCGGTAAGATAAAGCAAAGAACCTATCATGGATCTATACATTTTAGAATCAACACACTTACTTCTTTCATCCTTGTCAAGCTTAGTTAATGAGCTCATAGGAGTAGTTTGAGGTTTCACATTCTCCAAGCCAAACTTCTTGAGAATATCCTTGATGTACTTAGCTTGATTCATGAAGGTGTCATCCTTCCTTTGCTTAATTTGGATCCCAAAAATGAATAAGAGCTCCCCCATCATGCTCATCTCGAATTCACCTTGCATTAACTTAGAAAATTCTTGACAATAACATTCATTAGTAGATCCAAAAATAATATCACCAACATAAATTTGAACTACTAAGATATCATTTTTAAACTTTTTTATAAAAAGTGTAGTATTCACCTTTCCTTTTTCAAATCCCTTTTCAATCAAAAAGTTTGAAAATCTTTCATACCAAGCTCTAGGAGCTTGTTTCAAACCATATAAAGCTTTTATTAATTTAAAAACATAATTTTGAAACTTTTGATTTTTAAAACCTGGTGGTTGTTCAACATACACTTCTTCATTTTTAAAACCATTTAGAAAAAAATTTTGACATCCATTTGAAAAAATCTTGAAATCGTGATAACATGCCAATGTAAGTAACATCCTAATAGCTTCCATCCTAGCTACAGGTGCATAGGTTTCATCGAAATCTATTCCCTCTTCTTGAGTGTAACTTTGAGTAACTAATCTAGCTTTATTTCTCACTATGTTATCACTTTCATCTAGTTTATTTCTAAAGACCCATTTAGTTCCTATAGTAGATTTATTACTAAGCCTATCAACCAATATCCATACATTACTTCTCTCAAATTGATTTAATTCCTCTTGCATAGACAAAATCCAAAAATCGTCATCTAAGGCTTCATTGATATTCTTAGGCTTTATGCATGAGATAAATGCAACATGATTCATTAATCTAAGAGAAGAATAAGTAATTACCCCCTTGGATGGATCAACCAAGATTTCACCACTCTTGATATAGTTGAACTCTCTTGGGTAGCTCGCTTCCCTTTCTTCAAGCTTTAAATCTCCTAAAGCTTCTATTAGAGGATCTTGTGTTTCCTTATTGGTTTGAACCCCATCCACCTTTGATGCTTGTCCCTCGTCAATGGTTTCAATGATTCCTACATCATCATCATCACAAGAATCATTCCTAGGAAGGAGGTTATCATCGAAAATCACATGTATAGACTCTTCTACAATTAAGGTTCTTTTGTTGAAAACTCTATAAGTCTTTGAATTTAAAGAGTATCCAAGAAAAATAGCTTCATCACTTTTTGCATCAAATTTACCTAAATTATCTTTCTCATTATTTAAAACAAAATATTTGCACCCAAAAGGGTGAAAATAGCAAATGTTAAGTTTTTTGGATTTTAAAATCTCATAAAGAGTTTTCTTTAAAATTGACCTAATCATTACACGATTAATAATATAGCAAGAAGTGTTTGTAGCTTCTGCCCAAAAATACTTAGGTAAATTATTTTTACAAAGCATGGTCCTAGCCATTTCTTCTAAAGTTCTATTTTTCCTCTCAACTACCCCATTTTATTGAGAAGTACGAGGAGTCGAAAAATTATGGCTAATCCTATTTTTATTACAAAAATTCTCAAAACCTAGATTTTGAAATTCGATTCCATGATCACTTCTAATATGAGAAATTCTTTGATCAAGATTATTTTGAGAAATGTTTAAAAATATGATTAACTTTTCTAAGGATTCATGTTTAGTACTTAAAATAGAACCTAAGTGTATCTAGAGTAATCATCAATGATAACAAATGCATGTGATTTTTCACCCAAGCTAGTAGTTCTAATAGCCCAAAAAGATCCATGTGAATCAATTGTAATATCCTACTAGTTGAAGCATCATTAATGGACTTAAAAGAAACTCTCCTTTGTTTACCTTTAGCACATACATCACAAATTTTGTCTAAAGAGAATTTGAGCTTAGCTAAACCTCTAACTAGATTTTGGGAAACTAATTTCTCCAAAAACACTTATGCTAGCATGTATTAGTTTCCTATGCCATAACCATGCATCATTTTTATCACTAGCCACTAAGCATGCATGAAATAAATTTATGTCATCTAGATGCATCATATATATATTTTCTATGCGATGACCTATGAGCATTATTTTATATGATTCTATGTGTATTATTTTGCAACCACATCTATCTAAAGACACATAAAATCCTTTATCACATAGTCGACTAATGCTCTATAAATTATGTTTAAGACCATTAACAAGAAGAACATTTTTAATAAGTATGGAGGAGTGGTTACTAATAGAGCCAATACCCTCAATTTGGCCTTTGGAGTTGTCACCGAAGGTCACTACTCCGCCACTTTTGAGCTCTAACTCCTTAAATCGTCCCTTGTCTCCAGTCATATGCCTTGAGCATCCAATATCAAGGTACCACATGTTTTGACTTAAAGCTTTGGCCTTGAAGCAATGCTCAACCTATAAACAAAGATTTAGTTTTTGATTTTTAGTACCCAAATCATTTTGGGTCCATGAGTATTAGTTCCCAAAAGCTTGGTTCCCTTAAGAATCCAAGATGCAATGGCATCAACGTTATTAGAAACAACAAGTTCCTTAGAAACCCATACACTCCTAATCTTTTTATGTCTAGCATGCTTTTGAAAACTTCTTTGTTTGTGGTTATGAAAATTCTTTTTCACATGGTTGGGTTTTGAAGAGCTCCCTTTTTCAAAATTTGGGCTCCCAACCACTTTTATTTGTTTTTTGAGTTCATTCACCACTTTGTGATGATTCTCACTCAAGCTAGAAATAAGGTTATTTAAATCAACATTTTCTTTTTGAAAGAATTTTAAATCATCATTTAAAACAACAACATTTTCTTCAAGATTCAAAATCATCTTTATCAAAGAATCATTTTTCTCTTTTAAATAGGAAATAATTTTCTTGTTTTTCAAAACCGATTCCTTGAATTTCAAAACCAACTCATCATACAAATACTGTAATTCATCATATGCATCATATAGTTCATCATATATAAGATCATTACAAGATAGTTCAAGGGTTACCTAAGGCTCGTCAAGAGCCATAAGGTGAAGGTTGGTCACTTCGTTGTCCTCATCGGATGATAACTCCTCATCACTCCATGTGGCAACATGAGCCTTTTGCTTCTTCTTTCTCTCAAAACCCTTGTTCTTGTATTGTGGACAATTGATCTTTATGTGACCGAGTTTTTTGCATTCGTTGCAAACGATTTGATCTTTCTCATCTTCTTTGCCCTTTCCTTTGAATTCTTTCTTTCTTTAGAATCTCCTATTCTGGTTTGCCCTCATGAGCCTTATGAATCGTTTGTCTCCCATAGCCAACTCTTCAAGCTCATCCTCTTCACTAGTGTCTACTTCCTCTTGTGAAGTTGAAGCTTTAAGAGCAATACCTTGCTTCTTCTTTTCCATTTCTCTCCTATCATGCTTCGACTCTTCTTTCTTCTTCTCTTCCTTTCTTCATGATTTCATGGGTGAGAAGAGATCCTACAAGAGCATCAAGCTTAAGAGTCTTGAGGTCCTTTACTTCGATACTAGTCGTTCTTTTGCTATACCAAGACTCGGAAAGAGAGTAGATAAGCTTTCGTACGAGCTTCTCGTCCGGTATGATCTCACTGAAACCTTTGAGATCATTTACAATCACCAAAAATCGATCAAACGTTTTAGTGATGTCTTTATCCGACTCCATCTTGAAGTTCTCGTAGTTGAGATTGAGAAGACCGATCTTTGTCTCTTTGACATCATTGGTGTCCTCATAAGTTGTCTCTAATGAATCTCAAACTTCTTTGGTACTTGTACAAGATGACATCTTGGAGTAGATGTCGGGACTAAGAGAACAAAATAGAATGTGCAAAGCTTTATCATTTGTGGATATATTTCTTCTCTCTTCATCGGTCATCTCGTTCCTCTTCTTTGGTACTTGTCTATCTCCTTTTTGTTTTATCGGGATTGAGGGGCCATCTTCAATTATATCTCAAAGGACATAATCATTGGAGTTGATGAACAACCTCATCCTATTCTTCCAATAGAGATAATTATCACCATTGAAGAATGGAGGCTTGGTGATGGAGTGAGACTCGTTCCAACTTCCGGAAGTAAAGGCCATTGGATTTGACTTGAGATGTAGATCAACTTGAACCTCATCAAAGATTACAAGAGATGAAAGATGGGCTAAAAGAATTCTCTCACAAGAATAAGATGCCCCAATAACATATTAACTCTCCCCAAACTCAATTACAAAGAAATAAATTGAAATACAAGAGTTGGGAGTCAAAAATGGCAATGAAGTGCTTTGAAGTTGGATTTGTGTAACACCCTAAAAACCGATTTAATGAAATGAATCAAATAAATTTTAGATTCAATTGAATCATGAGATAATTGGACTAGAAGTAAGGGGATTTAATTGAATAAAATGAGGAAAATGGAAGTTGCATGCCAAATATCCAATTCCCTGAACTACCCCTTGTAATTAAATAAGGCTAGGCATGTCATTAAGGGCAAGATTGACCTTTCACACCCCATTAATAAGCAAGAAAATCAGCCAAAAATTCCTTCATTCTTCCTCATTCACGTGAAACAAGAGAAAGGGGGAGTGAAGAGAGGAACTCATGGAGGCTTGAGTAAGGAAGCTTCTTATACATGCATGTGTAGGCAATTGGTATAGAAATTCAAGTTTTAAAGCTTTGGTAAGTTCATCTTTCCACAACTCAAATATTTGAAACTTGAGTTTTTTAATTTTTGAAAGCTACCATGATGCTAATGATGATAAATTAGGTTAGTAGAAGACCTAATTTTGAGTTAGTGATTATTGGGTTTTAGTTAGTGAAGCATGAACAACAAATTAAGAAGCTTGGAAATTTGGGTATTTGTAAAAATGTTAGTTATGATGTTTGACTTGGTTAGATGATTAAATTGGGGATTTGTTGATGTTAATATTGTGTTTGGAATGCTAGAAAATCATGAGTTTAAGATGGGTTATGAACTAAGGTCATAAAAAGGAAAACTAGTCAAGTGGCCTAGAAAATGCTATTCTAAGTAGCCAACTTTGAGAATTTCCTTAGGTCGGGATTTAAGGAATTTAGAGCTGAAATTTTAGAATATGATACTCATGTATACCTAGTTTAAGTGAAAATTTACGAGACCTTAATCCGAGTCCGGTAGAGAAAGATATAAGCCGTTCCGTAAGACTACCCGAACAGTCCCGGGAAATCCGACCAGATTTGTTTCGAATGAAATCTGGAGCTAATTGAATAGAAATTAAAATGTGGGGTTAGTTTATCCTGTTAGAGGATTCTTCTAGCTTTCCAACGAGGTATAATGGACTAGAATCGGACATCGGAGCTAGGAGATACAATCGTTTCGCTAAAGGGTAACAAAATTGTTCGTAAACACCAAATGTACATGTTTGTATTTGTTAGGCTTAAGAATATTTGAAGTGGACAATTGAAAATGTATTGATACATAGCTATTATATGTGAATTGTTAGATAACCCGAGAGAAGAAACTAACGAAGATCAAGAGAGGATCGAAGCAACAAGAAAACGAGGTGAAGAGGTTGCAATCTACAACCCTTGATAGCTCGGAGAATCAGTGAGTGTAGTAAACCTTAGGGTTAGGACCTAGGGTCCTAACCATCTTTGATTATTTGATTTGCTTTGTAATGTAACCAGATTAAATGAATATTTGACAATATGGGAAGGAGGATTAAATGATAATGACTTGTTTGATACTATGTTTGAGTATTAGATGATAAACTAGCTTAGAAGATTTGCATAGCTCAAAAATGCAGAGGTAAGTAATGGCACGCGGCTAAGGATGCCAGGTATGAGATTCATGCATGAGGTATGTCCATGATAGCATGATATGTATATGCTTTTGATATGTTAGCATGACCTATGCTTTTGGATTTTGGTAACATGATGATATGTATATGCTTTTGATATGTTAGCATGACACATATGCTTTGAATTAGGTAGCATGACATATATGCTTTGAATTTGGTAGCATGACTTACTGCTTTCGATAATGCCATGTTATGTACATCATCTGTAATAAGGAACTTGAATAAGTAAAATGGAAGATTAATTGGATGAGAAACTCTGATTGAGCCTTGGATTATAGTTGGTCATAGGTAGTATGGCATGCCTAGGGTCTGAGCTCATTTGTTAGTACTTCGGTACTTCTGATCAGTACTTCGGTACTTTTGTTGGTACTATGGGTTTTGTTGGTGGTTAGTCACCATTTGTAGATACCATGGGTATCTTTTGTTAGTATCCTAGTGGCACTTTTGTCAGTACCTTATGGTACTTCTGTTGACTCGCTTACCTAGTCTAACTATACCAAGGCAACGTTTGAAACTAATTTGAAAGACTAAAATTAAGATAATTGCCATTGAGCATTTGAAATGTATTTCCCATGGAGTATTTGTTATAAACTTGCATTAGAGCATTTGAAATGTATTTGCTATGGAGCATTTGATATGTACTTGCCATAGGGCATTTGATATGATTTGAACTTGAGCCTTTGATATGCACTTGCCATAGGGCATTCGATATGATTTGAACTTGAGCATTTGATATGTACTTGCCATAGGGCATTCGATATGATTTGAACTTGAGCATCTGATATGTATTTACCATAGGGCATTCGATATGATTTGAACTTGAGTATTGGATATGATTTTGCCATAGGTACTTGAATATGACTTGCCATTGTACATTTAAGCATGTTGTGTGATGTACTAATTGCTATATGTAATTGATTTGTTGCTCATTTGAAGTATATCATTTGTTTTAATTCATGTTTAAATTGGTTAGACTTAGGCTACCTCACTAAGTACTTCTTAGTACTTAGACTCTTTGTTTCCTCCTTCCCAAACAACAGGTTCAAGAGTTAAAGAGATAGACCAAGCTTGAACCAGAGCAAGGACACGCAAAGCAAGCCAAAGTATGGTATTTTGATAACTTTTGTAACTCCTAACGTATGGTGGCTTAGTGATCATGCTAGACTAGTATATGCATTTTGATAGCTAGCTCATGAGTTGTGTATATATTTATATGATCATTTGAGCTTTTGGGTTGTAAGCCATAAGGCATAACATTCATGGTAGGCTAGCCTTGTATGCTTTGAGTTCTCGGCTATGGTTGGTATGTTGGCTTTGGAAGCATGCATTTGGTATATGGTTAATTTATCTTGGTGTCTAGGACATGTGAACTTAGGAAACTAACATGACTGCTTAAGTAGCCATAGAAAGATAAGGCTAGATGTTTGTCCTAAGTAGGGGATGATTCGAATATTGAAATGTATAATGAATTGGTAAAAATGAATAGGTCTAGTGAATTGTAATATGATGCCTAAGCATGTCTAATGATCCTTAAGGCTTAAGGTTGGGTTGAGTTCATCTAGATAGCCCTTTGGAAATGTCTAAGTGTTTGAAAGGCTTGAATTTGTCAATTTCGAGCAGGGGTATCGATACCACTAGCTTGGGTATCGATACCACCCTTGGCAGAAACTTTTAGTTTCGAAGCTTGTATCGATACCAAGCTTTGACCTTAGTCAACGTGTCAATGAGGCAAACCAATATCGATACCTATATCGATACTGGAGCTTCCAGAAACTTTTAGAATCGATGCCAGTACCGAAGCAAGCTACCAACCTTGATCAACGAGTCAACACTAAGGACCGGTATCGATACCTGGTTCGATACTCCTGTATCGATACCAACATTAGGGGTATCGATACCTCCTTACTACTTGAGTTCAAATTTAATAAGGGAATTTGCTTAATTATTAAGACATAATTAATGGTGGTTAAATGAATATAAATTGATATAGAAGCTTAGATCAAGTCAAATGAGGCTACAATTGAATAATGAATGGTATCTGAGATTCGAAATGGAAAAATTGTTTAAGTATCGAAAAAGTTTTAAAATTGCCTCGAATTTGTGTAAGTAATACAAGAACTTGGTTCGTAAAATATTTTATAAATAAATAATTTGTTTGAATTTGAATACATTGTTCGAGATTGTAAGTCCGGTCGATACCCCCGTCTCCTAACCCGGGGCGAGGGTGTTACAATTTGATTGCTTGAATGTTGCTTGAGGTTCAATAATTATTAATGCTGCTTGGAATGCTTCATTTTATATCTTCTCATTGATTTCTAACCGTTGTGGTTGTTGGGAATGTAAATAAAGACGTTGGAGCTTCATCTTCCCACCATAAATGCACCTCTGCAACCTACGATATCAAAACTCGGGCTACATGTTTCAAAATAGACCACAAATAGAAAGAGGCGTTGTGTATTTAATAAGGGAGTATCAATACGAGTTTCGATACCTGAATTAAACTGTGAAGTTCGGTGCCGAAACATGTATCGAAATGGAATAACCACCATTTAAAGCCTCAACTACCACCAACGGTCAAAACATTTAATGCTCAAAAGAGCCGTTGGGGATTTTAAGGGGTATCGAAACTGGTATTGAAATGTTGAGTCATAAGTTTTAAAATATTTATAAAATAAAGCCTATTTTGAAACAAGGTAAGAAACAATCCTTGACAGTTTTGTTTTGATGTTGAGGGGTATCGGAACGTGTTTCGATATACATATAATTACAGACAGAACGAAACATTGCACTATACATATAATTAAATCAATCTTTTTTTTTTTTTATATTCTCATGTTTTGTATTATTAGAATGATCTACGTGTCAAAAAATATCGCGGCATGGGATCTCTAGAAACAATGACTAAAGGCAGTGCCCAAAGATATTTGGGTGACTCAGGTTAAAGAAGATATCTCCAAAAATACAAAAAAAATTAGTATTCCTCGACTCTCGATTTACTTTTCCCTTCTTGCTTTTGAATCATAGCTAAGAGGTGTTTAAAATATACTCGTTATTATAATCAAATTGTAATTTAATTTATCAAAAACAATTAATTCAATTGTTATTTTAATCTAAAAAATTAAATATTAATAAAATAATAATTAAGTAAGTACTAATTTTAGTAATTTAAAGTGTTAGCTCTTCTTTACTTATAATCAACTTCCTAAATTTTAGTAAATAGTCTAGAAAATATGTATGTTTGATAAATCATTATTAATTTTTATGGATAATCATATAGATTAAAACACTCATATAAAACAAATAAGACTAGTCTTACCATAATCGATATATCAATCTGAATAAAACTGTACTTGAAAATTATATAACTGATTTTATAGCAATAAATTAAAGCAATACCCATAGAATCATGGAAAGAATCTAAGTATAGCCTAACTTTTAATAATCTTTCTTTTCCTTTGTTATAAGTTCTTCATGTTGAACATTTGCCTTCATCTCAAAATTAATAGTAATAGAAAAATTAGTTTTAACATATAATAATATCATAATTAATTAAAATTTAAATGTATTATACTAACTTAAAGTTGTACCCTTCATAATACTAAAACTAGAAAAAAATAAACAGCTTTTGAGTATCTTCTATTTATACTAATATATTAGATGTTAATATCATTTCTATCTTATTTTTTGAGATTATGCCTAAATTGTTTATTGTCAACTTAAAATGTTTTTTCCTTCAAATTTATTGAAATTTAAGATATAACGTTCAATCCAAAATTTAGTGCACAATGTGCATTTATCCTCCAACAACATATTTCATCTCTCTATATACTTATTTTTAAGATTCACATTCTTAAGTACTCTATATAATGATATTTTTTCTTCTATTATTAAATTAAAGCTTATAAAATTTAAATTCTCACTGATTATCACCGGTCTTTCAAAATTTTCTCTCAAAACCCTTAACATTGATTTGTTTCGTTTATAACATAACAAATATCTTTTACACTCATTCTATGTTAAATCGTAAATCAATCCAAGATTAAATACTTATAGCGAATTTATACGTCTAGATCTAAATTCTATGGTATCGTTCTTATCATTGTACTGCATAGGTAGTACTACCATATAAAAATATAAAATATAAACTTAATATAAATTTGTTAAAAAATAATTTTGATTATAAATATATATAGTAATTTACATATTTAACACATACATAAAAATACTTATGCAAATATTATTAAGAATTATTATTTTTTATTTATAATTAAATTTCACATGTATCTACGGTCGTTATAATCGACTTAATTATAACTATAGACACGTGTTAAATTTAATTATAAATAAAAACTTAACTCTTAATAATATATGTACATATACATATATGCTAAATATATAAATTATTATATATATTTAAAATCAAAGTTTTTTTTTCATAGATTTATATTAAATTTATATCTTACATTTTTACATGTTAGCATTACCTATGCAGTACAATGATGAGAATGGTATTATAGAATATAGATCTGAGAATTGTATTATAGAATATAGATCTGGACGTATAAATCCGCTATAAGTAATTGATCATGTTTTAATTTATGATTTGACATAAGATAAGTGTAAAAGATAATTGTTAGGTCATTATCTAAACAAATTAATGTTAAGGCATTGAGAGAAAATCTTGAAGGACTAGTGGTAATCAGTGAGAATTTAAATTTTACGGGTTTTTAACTTGATAATAGAAGACAAAACATTATTTTATAGAGTACTTACGAACGTGCATCTTAAGAATAAGTATATCTATATTGGAAATATGATGTTGGGGACTATATGCCTATTGTGCATTAAATTTTGGATTGAGTCTTATATCTTAAATTTCAATAAACTTGAAAAAAAAAACATTTTAAATTAACAATAGACAATTCAGGTATAATCTCAGAAAGTAAGACGGAAATAATGGTAGCATCTATTATGTTAGTATGGATAAAAGATACTTAGGAGTTGTATATTGTTTTAGTTCTATAATTACATAAGGTTTAACTTTAGGTTAGTATAATATAATTAAATTTTAATTAATTATAATATTTTTTGCACGTCAAAACTAATTTTTCTATTACTATTAATTTAAGGATAAAGATAAGGGTTCAACATAACAAAATTATGTAAAACCAAGAAAAAAAAATATTAAAAGTTAGTTTGGACTTAGATTTTTTCATACTTCTACTGGTATTGCTTTAACTTTTATTTTATCACTTCAGAACCAAATAATGTAGTTTTAAGATAGAATTTTGCTCAGATCGATATATCCGTGACAGTAAAATTAATCTTATTTGTTTTACATCATTAATTTATGGAGCATGATATTTCTATCTGGTTGTCTGTAAAAAATAATAATGTTTTATCAATCATGCATATTTTCTGGATTGTGTATTAAAATTCATGAAATTGATTATATGTAATGATTAATTCTTTACTTTGCTAAAAATTAATATTTAATTTATTATTATTTTATTAATATTTAATTTTTTAGGTTAAAATAACAATTAAAATTTAATTATAACTGTGAGTATATTTTAAAAGTTTTATTATTTGAGAGTAAAAATTCAAATTACTAACACTATGTCTGGTACTAACCTCGCTTATTTATGAATAAAGAAGTCTTGCATTGACAATCAATATTCTTGATGCACCTACACTATAAAATGCATCTCTTGCTAAAATGCACAAATTCCTTGCTATTATTTAACTCCGTTACCATTCCAACACAAAACAATTCATAATTAGCCGCTTCTTTCAACATCAACCCTAACCCCCAAAACAAAAAGCAAAAGACATGGAAGAAGATAGCATCAGAGCGACGAAGGTATTCAGTCGAGGGTACTCTCTCACCTACGACGACATCTTTCACCCTCATTACATCGACTTCCCCACCGATGTCGTCTCTTTGTCCACTCAACTTTTCCGCAATATTCGTCTCTTTATCCCCTGCGTCGCCGATCCTATGGACACTGTCTCTGAAGCTCACATGGCTGCTTCAATTGCTACCCTTGGCGGTATCGCAGTTGTTCACTCCAACTACACTCCTTCTCAACAAGCTTCAATCATCTGAGTTGCTAAGTCTCTTTGTGTTCTTATGGTTCCTTCGGTTTCATTTGTCTCTCCTACAAATGATCTTCTCGATTCGTATGGATGATATGTTTTTATTATCAAATCAGGTAACTTGCAAGCTACTTACCATCCGTTCTGGTGGGTTAATCATTTTACGATTTTTTTTAATATATGCAGCTTTTATATAGTTTGATGACTATTTCTGTGAATCTAATCGGTTGTTCAGCAAATTTGAATAACTTTTATATTAAATGGGTTTCATATATCGTAATACCCAAAAATTATTTGTAATTTAAAAACTTTAATTTTGAAATCCCTAATTAAAAATCGTAATTTTTAAATTTTTAATTTCTGAAATCCTAATTTTTTGAGATTTTAAATTGATTTTTTAAATTTAAGGAAAATTTTTTGAGATAAATTATAAAATTTTGAAAGTTTTAAATGTGAATTTAAAGATTAAAAGTTAAAGTAATGTTTTAAAATTTTATAACTTTTGGATAACTAATTTGTTTTTAAATTGAATTCTATTTTTATTGAGATTAATTATTATTTTTTATTAAGAGTTTTTTTTGCATTCAATCCTTTTATTAAAAATATTATTTTATTTTAATTATTGTTTTATCAAAACTCTTTGTTTAATATTATATATATTATATAAAGTCCTAGATAAAGAAAAGAAATCTATTGAAATTATACAACCTTATTTTTTATATTTATTATATTTATAATGTGATCTAATAGAATTTTAATTCTAATTGAAATCAGTTATTTTTTCTATATATATATACATATCATGGTCTAAGAGAAAATCATACATTATTTTTTTTCATCAAGATTCTTTGAAGCCTATATTTTCATTATTTATTTCTGTTCGAGTTCAAAATCATGTTATTCGGTAATTTGAGTCGCTTTGGCTAAGGTGTGTTCTTTTACTGCTGCTACATTTGTTTTATCTTACATATTTTTTTGTTGTATTCCGTGATTATCTGTTTACTGTGATACTGTGATATTGAACATACTATGTGATACTGTGATCTTGAGTTACCATGTAAGATTGTGATCAGATTATCTGAACTGTGTGCTTCGTATTCTATACGAATATCTGTGATGAGACTTTTGAGAACTATGACATTGATTGCATAGCATGTGCATGGGTGGTATTGTATGGAGGAAGGTGATTTTACCACACAACGTTTTGGTGAAATAAGGGGTGAGGGGTTCTGGGGAACTACCTCCACAACGGTCGATTGGTTTAGCCATTATTATATTTGGTGTTCCGATTATGGTACTGCATTCTCTATGATATTGCATACATCATTTTTTGTATTTATTTACTGCGGAAAGATATATATTTTATCTGTGATTGTGAACTGAGTGATATCGTGATGTTTGATTGCACTTTAGAGACACACTTGGCTTTATAGCTTATTCTTTTAGTTTATTTTTTTTAGATATCTGGCCCTAAGAGTCAGTACTCGAAGATCTCTCTCGGATACAGTTTTATTACTATTTTTAGTATGATTATTTACAAATATTTTTATTTTGGGATTATTAAGATTGTGATGTATTTAAACCTCATGCATAAAACCAGATATTCAAATTTGTTAATTTTAAATAAGAATATTTACTTTTTAACCGTGTTTTTATCTTTTGGTTTATAAATTTAGTTTTAAACCACTTTTTGCAATTACTTGACATGAAAGTTTTAAAAGTAATAATTTTAACTTACCGTGCTCCTTAAGTCAAAATTAAGGGGTTACATATATTTCAATTACAAATGGTGTTAATGGTCCACCAGAAGTCAGTGGTAAAGTATATATATATATATATATATATATATATATATATATTGTGAACAAAGTATCATGTTATATTTTGATCATGAAGTTTGGATGTTAGAATCATGCCACTATTAAAATATGTTGGAACTTTATGGATACACAGATCATAAAATATATTTGCTTTTTCGGGGTGGTTTGTTCCTTTTTTTCCTTATTGAGTAATGTTGAATTATGCACTAAAATGATAGAGTTAACAATTTCTTCCTTTTTCTACCTTATTGAGTTGAATGTTGGATTATACACTAAAATGATGAGTTTTTAACTCTAAAAATGGATTAATAAGTAATATAATTCAAATGGGAAGTAAAAGGGGTTTTAAGAGACTCCAAATCTTCCATTGTTGCTTCAATAATTTTGAAGAGAAATCAAAGTTATTGCTTTGATAATTTTTCTTGCATATTTTATTATTTTGTGTCACAACCCAAATCTTTCCCAATTTAAATTCAAAATCCCTAGAAATTAGGGATTTCTAGTGGCTTATTTGTAATAATCTGAAAGCTTAAGTGTTTAGCTGTGTAAATTCTAAATCTCAGGGGCCTGTTGGGTAATTAAACCATTAATAATTTTCAGACTTGAATTTTGCTTTTTTCGGTTATGATTTTGGGGGGTTTAATTCTAAATTAATTCTATGTTTTAATCCTTTTAATTCCACACTCTCTTTACCTATGTTTTTCAACCGAGATTTATTCCTATCGATCTTTCTCTGATCCATTTTTAATTAACCGAGACTCTTTTTGTTAAGTTTCGAACCAGTACCTTTTTGGCTTTTGTTTTGTGTTGTTTGGTGAAATCTCAGTGACATGGATTCCAACCTCGAGCATCTGCCTCCTCCTCCTAGACGACCTCCTATTCCTCAGAAATCGGGACACGCTCGTTCTACACCTGCTCATTCTAGTGGTAGAGCCGAGTTTAGTAGACGTTAGTATCGATGTTGAGCAGCTTGCTTCAGGTGTGTTCTCTTGTGTTAATTTTGTTATTCTGTGTGCGCAGTTTATGTTTAATTCTATATGATCATGCATCATCCTATAATTACATTTTTGATTCCGAAATTACCATGCATGCCTCCTATTAGATTATAAGGCACACATTCTGATTCTGTAGTTGCACATAACATTGCATCTGGTTGGATTATATGTACGGGGAAGTTAGTGATATATTCACTTTTGTTCAGTGGCTCCACCTACGGGCTGAGATACCACTTCTGATTAGTGGCTCCACCTACGGGTCGAGTTTCCACTTCTATTGGTGTGATGGAGTTACAGTGGTTCAAGGGAACCTACTCTTCTGTTGATGTTTGGAGTTGGGGTGTATATCATGCATACACTACATCATCTGTTAAATTCGTTCTGTAATTCTGTTATCTGCACACTAGAGACACACTAGGATCCTTAGCTTACACCCTCTCAGTTTCTGTTTTAGATACTCTATCATAGACTATTATGTATGTTTCACAGTTTTCAGAATAATCATATTTATTTCGGATATTTTATTATTTGTAATAAACTTTGAACTTGGGACTTTTACTCGGATTTTCTAGACTATTAATGTTTATCATTTATGGGTTGAATTTTGTATATTTAAAAGTTAAATTTTTCAATATTTTAAATTATTAATTATTTAATAATTTATCCAAATAATATATTAAATTTATAAAATCCTATCTTGCGAATCAAGTTTTCATAACGTAAATCCTAACTTATAATCTATTTAATTAGGTTAATTTTAAGGGTTACATTTACTGGTATTAGAGCCAGATTCAACCCTCGGATTGTGAGGTCCAAAATGATTTTTTCATCTGAAAATGATTTGGTAAATCTGTTCGATAAATCCGGATACTCGTTTAACTCATTTTTGAAATTCTCTAAAATATTTTAAGTAATACTCCAAGTACTGATTCTAATGTAGGATTTTGTCATCCTTCTGTAGATACTTTACTATGCCACCACGTATACGTTTAGCGATCGGGAGAGGTCGTGGCTGAGGCCGTGGCCGAGGTCATTCTATTGGATCTGTTAGTGCTGTCTCGCCTCCTGTGGATCCGTATGCTTCTAGAGACCGTATGGTTTTAGAGACAGTAAGATTTTCGGTTTGAATTTTATGATGATACATATAGAGTTGCTCCGTTATCTTAGGCAAAATGAGGGTGCTAAGAAACCCATTTTTACGGAGTTTTTGGCTGCTGGATGACTATGTTCGATGATAAGACCGATACAGACCCAACTGATGTAGAGTATTGGCTGAAGAAGCTTCAGCGTCTATTTGTAGAGATGGAGTATCCTTCAGATAGGAAACTGAGGGTGGCTATATCATTGCTTCAGGGAGAGGCCCTAAACTTGTGGGAGGTAGAGGAAAGAGTGACTGCTTCGGATAAGATTATTTGGGAGTTTTTCAGGCAGGCTTTGACAAATATGTGGGACCTGAGTATTTGGTTAAGTGCTGAGAGGATTTTCAGAATCTACAATAGAACGATATGACTGTTAATGACTATGAGATAGAGTTTCTGAGACTGCTCCAATATGCTCTGGAATTGTTTTGATTGAGAAACAAAAGTATGATCACTTTCTGAAAGGACTCCGGGTGCCATTAAAGATTGTTGTAGCCACTCACCACGAAATAGAGTATAATATGATCACTCGGTATGCTAAGACGGCCGAGCGTAATAAGATTTTGAGGGTTCAGCTAGAATCATAGGGTCAGGATCGGTTTAGGAGACAGCTTGCGGCTTCTGTACAGCACAGTCAAGGTTTTCAGTCCCAAAAGAAGGGTCGTGATGATTTTTAGCCACAGAGTTCTGCACGGGCTAGTCTAACTATGTCTGTTGCTCCTTCTACTAGTGGAGTTGAATCCACTAGTACGCGAGCCTTGCCTCAATGTTCGTTCTATAAGAAGTGGCACTCAGAAGAGTGTCATTTGCGGAGTGGAGCCTATTTTCGTTATGGTTCTTAGATCATCATCTCAGGGCCTATCCAGTGTCACCACAGTCTTGTTATACTCTAGGGCTATCTCAGGCATCAGTTTAGACCCCTACTGGGGGAAGAGGTCATGGTAGACCTGCAGCATCTTGTACCGGTAGTAGAGGCAAACCTAGTCAGTTCAGAGGATTTGCCAGATCAGAGGATCTTAGCCCAGGTTGGTTTATGCAACAAAGAGGCATAAGGACCGAGATGAGCCAGTCGTCATTGCTGGTACTTTTTCTATACATGTTTTTTCTTTTGTCGCTCTGTTAGATAATGGGTCTACACACTCGTATGTTTCTAGATCTGTATATGGATACTTTGAAATACCTGTAGAGGATACTGGTAGTTCTGTCTCAGTTTATAGTCTAGTAGGTAACCCTGTAGAGGTTACCAAAGTGTATAAAGATTGTCCTCTTGAGGTCCAAGGAGAAATTTTTCCTTCTAATCTGATGGAGTTGTCGTTTAAGGAGTTTGATCTAATTTTGGGTATGGATTGGCTGTCAGTTCACCATGTTACTCTGGATTATGAGCGTAAGAGGGCAACTCTGAAGACTTTTGATGACCGTGAGGTAACCCTTATCGGTGAGCTTAGAAGGTTTCTCTCTAATATTGTTTCTGCTCTAAAAGCTGAAAAGATGATTAGGAAGGGGTCTGTGGCCTACCTTGCCTACATTCTTGACCCAAGGCAATCTGATTCTGGGATGGATAAGATTAGAGTTGTGTGCGAGTTTCTATATGTTTTTTCCGAAAGAGTTACCAAGAGTTCCCCCTATGCGGGAAGAGGTGGAGTTTGGTATTGAGTTGTATCCAGGGATAACTCTAGTGTCTATGACACCGTATCGGATGGCTCGGAAGGAGATTAAAGAGCTTAAGGTTCAGTTACAGGAACTTCTGGATAGAGGTTTTATACGGCCTAGGTTTTACCGTGGGGTGCTCTTGTTCTGTTCGTTAAAAACAAAGATGGGTCATTACGTTTGTCTATCGACTATCAAAAGCTGGCAAGTTAACCATAAAAAATAAATACCCTTTCCCTCGTATGGATGATCTGTTTGACTAGTTCCAAGGAGCTTATGTGTTTTCTAAGATAGACTTGAGATCTGATTATTACCAACTCAAGGTTAAAGATTCTGATGTGTTCAAAATAACTTTCCAGACACGTTATAGTCACTACGAGTTTCTGGTAATGCCTTTCGGTCTTACTAATTCCCCTGCGGCCTTCATGGATATGATGAATAGAGTGTTTCGACCCTATTTGGACCAGTTTGTGGTGGTCTTTATAGATGATATCTTGGTCTATTCTTAGTCTGAGGATGAGCATGAACATCATCTCCGTATTGTATTGCAGACTCTAAGAGAGAAATAACTATATGCAAAGTTCAACAAATGTGAGTTCTGGCTTTCTGAGGTTGTATTTCTGGGTCATGTTGTATCAGCTAAGGGTATTCAGGTTAACCCGAAGCAAATTGAGGCTTTTATGGAATGGAAGCAACCTAAGAATGTGGCAGAAATCCGTAGTTTTTTAGGTTAGGCTGGATATTATCGGAGGTTTGTTGAGGGTTTTTCTTCTATTACTGCTCCGTTAACTAAGCTTTTGAGGAAAGATGTTCCGCTTACCTGGTCTGTAGCTCAGCAGAAGAGTTTTGAGAAACTCAAATCTGTTCTGACACAAGCACCATTTTTGATATAACCAGAGTGGGGAAACCATATACAATTTACCATATGAGTGTAACTATCCGACCCACGATCTGGAGTTAACGACAGTGATCTTTGTTTTGAAAATCTGGAGACACTATCTCTATAGAGAGAAGTGTTACATCTTCATAGATCATAAGAGTCTGAAGTACCTTCTCACTTAGAAGGAACTCAATCTAAGACAACAACGTTGGTTAGAGATTCTGAAAGATTATGATTGTGAGATTGATTATCACACTAGTAAAGCTAATGTTATTGCGGATGCTTTGAGTCGCAACGTCATTTGAGATCTGAGAGCTCTGTTTTCTCAGATGAGTTTGTTTGAGGATGGTAGTTTGTTGGTGGAGTTTCGTGTTGTTCCTACTTTGATATCGGAGATTCAGGTTGGACAACTCAATGATCCTTTCTTGGCCCACCATATTGCGGAGGTTAAAGAGGGAACTTCTTAGGAATTTTCTATTGATCATGATGTATTTTTTTGTTTTTGGAGTCGATACTGTGTTCCAAGGAACTATGAGTTAAAATAGGTTATTTTTTGAGAGGCTCATGACAGTCCATATTCTATGCATCCTGGTGGGGATAAGATGTATAAAAATCTTCGGGAGAATTATTGGTGGAAAGTTGTTAAGCGAGACGTTGTAAGTTTTATATCTAAGTATAACATCCTGGTTTTAGGGCTAGTAGTTTGAGTGTTGGTTAGGGAGGCTTCGGATAGGCAGAAGTCTTATGCTGACTTGAAGTGTAGAGAGGTAGAGTATGATATTGAGGATAAAGTGTTCTTGAAGGTTTCACCATGGAAGAAAGTGATGCAATTTGGACGTAAGGGTAAGTTGAGTCCTCGTTTCATTAGACCGTACGAGGTGTTGGAGCGTGTTGTCCCTATTTCTTATCGCTTGAGGTTGTCAGAGGAGTTGGATAGGATACATGATGTTTTTCATGTGTCGATGCTTCGTAAGTATAGGTCAGATCCTTCCCATGTTGTCCCAATTGAAAAGATTGAGTTAAGAGCGGATATGACTTATGAAGAAGAATCGATGAGGATCTTAGATGTAGATACAAAAGTTTTTCGAGGAAAGACCATAGACTTAGTACAAGTGCTTTGGAGACACCGAGGTGTTGAAGAAGCAACTTGGGAGACAAGAGAAAGTATGAGGGAGCAGTTTCCTCACTTGTTTGCTTCAGGTTAATTTCGAGGATGAAATTTTCTTAAGAGGGGGAGAGTTGTAACATCCCGATTTTGGGGCTAGTAGTTTGAGTGTTGGTTAAAGAGGATTCAATTCGAATTAAATTGGATTTCTTCGGTTCATTAATTTCGAGAAATTTAAAATAATAATATTTTTATTTGATAAATAATAAATTTATAGAAAAGTTTTAAAAATGTTAAAATGGTGTTTTAAAGTTAAGGGAATAATAATTGAGTTTTAATTTGATTTAATTAAGCCTAATTATCATATTAGTTACTAAATTATAAATTTTGGAAAGTTTAGGGGTAAAATTGTAATTTTTGGAAATTTAAAATTTTTAGTGACTAAATTGGAAAGTAAGCCAAAGCTTAAAATCCTTAGAGGGCCATTAACCCAAATTATTTTAATTAAAGATTATCTAACAAAATTAGTTTTTTATTGGAAGTTAATTTCATTTTCTTTTTCAACTCCATATTTTCTCATCTTTTTCCCAAACTTTCTCTCTATTTTCTCATCTTTTTCTCTTTATTTTCTCTCCTTGATTTGTTTAATTACTTGCTGAATTCTTCTATATTTTCATCAAGATTTATCTCATTTTACTCAACATTTCATTCTCTACAAAACCTACCCATCTATTTTGCAAAATCATCATCCAATTTCAAGGAAAATCAAGAGAAGAAATTACATCTTTTTGGTGGAATTGATCTTAAAGGTAATTTTATGATTTCTTTTCATTTTTAAGGTTCTTTATTTGATATTCCCAAGCATTTGGTTTATAAATCATTAATCCAAAATTTATTTCATGTTTTAATTCAAGATTTTGATATTTTTATGGAATTTTCAAGAAATTAGGTTAAATCTCATTCAAGGTTGTAATTAGGATAATTTCTTATGAATTTAAACTTACTTTGATGATTAATTTAGTCTTGAATTGATGGAACATAATTGTAATCCCGGAATAATTAAATCAATGTTGTTTAGAGGTGGTTTTCGGTTGTTTTATGGGCTATTTTAGGTGCTCTGCTTTTGCTGGAGGTATAAGGATGGTTTAAAAAGGTGTTTTTAGTTCATAATTGAGAAAGTGTAGATGTTAGATTCATTAGGTTAGGGGCTAGTGTTGTTTCGGATGCGTTTCAACTTAGTTTTCAGTCTTTTCGGTTTATTTTTTGGTAGTTTTGTGGAGGTTTAATGCGGCTATTGTATTGAGCATGTTTTGATGTGTATATGATCTGTTTTTAATGTTGTAAAGGAAGTGCAAGAAGTATTTTAATTTTCTGGTGCGTTGGCGTTGGCGTTGCCATTGCAGCGCAGCGAAGGCTCGTTTCGCTTGTCGGTGAGTGAATTTTGGTTAAAAGTGATTCGCAAGTGAACGGTTCTGTTTTGGGGACTATGGAATAGTGCAAAAACTTTCCTTATTTCAAGATTAAGTGTTACAAAGGTTTTGATGCATTTTCCTAAGTTTCGGCTATTTGGTAATAGCTTTAAGAAAGATGATTTCATAGAGTTTTTGTTGAAAATGCATAACTTAGATTTTGAAATGATGCATGCATGTGTTAATTGGTGTAAATACATGGTTTAGAAAGATATTCATGGCTTTTAAAAGTATGAAAAAGATTGAGAATAATAAGTGGTTATTTGCCTTATATTTGATTAAGCAGTTGAGCATGATTTTGGTTCAATTGATGAACATATTATGAGTGCATTATGAGCAGCAAGTTAACATGCATGATTGGGATTGATATTGGCTTAGTGACACTAACTATAGATACAAATACAAATGACATATCATTAGAATTAAGTGCACTATAAAAATTATGAGAATAATGATGTTGCCTACACGTAAACAAGGGTGGCTTTGTGTTCGACCGTGCATATAGTTGACCCAGACGTAAACAAGGTTGACTTTGTGTCCGACCGTGCGTAGTGGGGATAACATGTATACAAGGGTGACTATGTGTCCGACCAATGCATGTTGAGACCAAATGTCTCTAATTATGATAAGGAATCCAAGTATTCAGTGAGCTAAAGGTTCACAATATATTGTCACTAGAATGTCAATATGCATGATACATGAAATGATTTGGTTATATAGATGAGAATGATTTGATCAAGCATAACTTGGTTTAGCTTCAAAAGTGCAAGTGATGTTTTAAATTTGTTTTACTCTTGCATTGATGAACTTGTGTTTAGAGCTACCTCACTAAGCATGTTTTGCTTAAACTCTCTTTTCATCTTTGCAGAAAAATAAAGGCATTAGGGGGGACATTTGGATCAAGAGGTCCAAGGGAAAGACTTTACACGTTTTGGTATGATTTGGCAAAAAAAAGTAGTACTTGTCAATGTGTAAACCCCTTTACTTTTTGAGTGTGTTTTGATTTAGCAAATAAATTGTATAAACAACCTATAAACATGTTTGCTTATTGGTTTGGTTTAATAATATGTTGTTGAATCTTCCCTGAAGCATGATTGGTTATGTGTGGTCTATGGTATTGATTTAAAGTTAGGGTATATGCCTATAGATGTTATGGGATGTTGATGATTATAATCGAGTGATTAAATGGCACATAATGATTAGGGGTTTTGTATTTAGATGATAATAATCTATGGTTATGATTTGGTTGGGTGTAAACCAACTTAAATTGTCTGAATTTTGTTCTGCGCATAGGAGGTATCGATAGAGTTGTTATCGATACCCCAAGGCAAAATTTGGGTAGCATCGAACTATGTTGCGATGCCTTTACCTTATTGGACGTCTGAGTATCGATATTGCCCAAGGCAGTATCGATACCCCTGAGCATTGGTAGGTAATATGGTTACAGCCACGTTACGGTATTGATACAGGGCTTGGCTGTATCGATACCCATGACTGTTTAATGAGCTTTAGGTGTCGAATTTACATGTTAGTCCTGGATATATTGTTTTGTTCAATTATGGTAGCTATAGATGTTATTTTGAGCTGAAATTTTACATGAATGCATAAAGTTGACTTAATTTCAAGTTGGCTAACTTAATTTGGACAAGTCCTTATAATTTGGAATATTTACATTTTGATCCCTAATTAGTGAAACATGTAATTGATGATGTTAGAATACTCCGTTTGGTTTGAAATTTACCGTGACTGATACCTGCATGCTTAATTGAACTTTGATGGAACAAATTTTCATCTTGTCAATAGAGTTTAAAGGTTTTACGTTTTAGTTCTTAATATAATCATGTGTTTAATCGAATGCTTGTTTGTGATTAGGATGCTTCCGTACTTACTTTTCTTAAAACCAACACATGTAGGAATTTAATTATGCATCTAGAAAGAAAAAAATATATATCAGGTTTTAGGGTTGTTTATCGAATCTGACCTCCGCGGGTTTGGTTTGATATTCCCCATGTAACCCATTAGAGCCGGTTCCGTCTAGGCCGGGCTAAGGGGGTTACACTAAGTGCTTGACTTTTCAGAAAGTTAAAGTAGAGCATCAACGTCCATCTGGGCTTCTTCAGCATATTGAGATTCCTCAGTGGAAATGAGAGCGTATGACTATAGATTTTGTTAGTGGTTTACCTTTGACTCCGTCAAAGAAGGATTCTGTTTGGGTCATCGTTGATCAGTTGACCAAGTTTGCGCACTTCATTCCAGTCAAAATTACTTATCCTCTGAGTAAGTTAGCCCGATTGTATATCTCTGAGATTGTTCGGTTACATGGGGTACCTTTGTCTATTATATCTAATCAAGATCTGAGGTTTACATCTAAATTTTGGGGTTCTCTACATTCTGCTTTAGGCACTCTGTTAAACTTTAGTACTGCTTATCAACCTCATACAGATGGTTTGTCTAAGAGTGTGATTTAGATCCTAGAGGATATGTTGAGAGTTTGCATTCTGGATTTAAGAGGTAGTTGGGAAGATTTCCTACCACTTGCCGAGTTCGCGTACAATAACTGTTATTAGGCCAGTATTAAGATGGCACCTTATGAGGCTTTGTATGGGCGTAAGTTTCGCACCCTTATTCGATGGATTGAGCTTAATGAGCATCGATTATTGGAATTCGATCTTGTGCATGAGGCTGAGGAAACTGTCAAGTTGATTAGGGATCGGCTTAAGGCCACTTTTGATAGACAAAAATCCTACGCAGATTTGAGGTGTAAGGGTCTCGAGTTTGAGGCTGGTGATGAGGTTTTTCTGAAAGTATCTCCATAGAGGAAGGTACTCCATTTTGGCCGTAAGGCTAAACTCAATCCCCGTTATATTGGATCTTACCGTATTCTCAAACGAGTGGGACCAGTAGCTTATCAACTTGAGTTACCACCAGAGTTTAAGCGTATTCATGATGTCTTCCATGTTTCTATGCTGAGACACTATCGAGCTGATCCGTCTCATGTTCTATCAGTTGAGGATTTTGAGATCCGTCCAAATCTATGTTATGAGGAGGAACCCGTTGAGATTATTGCTCAAGACCAGAAAGTCCTTCGGAGGAAAACCATTAAGATGGTTAAGGTTCTCTGGCGTAATCGAGGTTATAATGAGGCTACATGGGAGTCCAAATTTGTTATCAAATCCCAGTGTCCACATATTTTTTATCCAGGTAAATTTCGAGGACGAAATTTATATAAGGGGAGAGAGTTGTCACACCTCAAATCTAACCCGATTTAAATTCAAAATCCCTAAAATTTAAGGATTTCCAGTGGCTTATTTGTAATAATCTGAAAGCTTAAGTGTTTAGGTGTGTAAATTCTAAATCTCAGGGGCCTGTTGGGTAATTAAACCCTTAATAATTTTCAGACTTGAATTTTGCTTCTTTTGGTTATGATTTTGGGGTTTTTAATTCTAAATTAATTCCATGTTTTAATCCTTTTAATTCGACACTCTCTTTACCTGTGTTTTTCAACCAAGATTTATTCCTATCGATCTCTCTCTGCTCCATTTCGAATCAACCGAGACTCTTTTTGTTAAGTTTCGAACAAGCACCTTTGTGGCTTCTGTTTCGTGTTGTTTGGTGAAATCTCGATGATGTGGATTTCAACCCGAAGCATCTGTCCTCTCCTCCTCCTGGACGATCTCTTATTCCTCAGACATCAGGACACGTTCGTTTTACACCTGCTCATTCTAGTGGTAGAGCCGAGTCCAGTAGACGTTAGTATCGACGTTGAGCAGCTTGCTTCATGTGTGTTCTCTTCTGTTAATTCTGTATGATCATGCATCATCCTGTAATTACATTTCTAATTCTGAAATTACCATGCATGCCTCTTGTAGGATTATAAGGCACGTATTCTGATTTTGTAGCTGCACATAACATTGCATCTGGTTGGATTATATGTACGAGGATGCTAGTGATATATTCACTTCTGTTCAGTGGCTCCATCTATGGGTCGAGATACCACTTCTAATTAGTGGCTCCACCTACGGGTCGAGTTTCCACTTCTGTTGGTGTGATGGAGTTAGAGTGGTTCAGGGGAACCTACTCTTTTGTTGGTGTTTGGAGTTAGGGTGCATCTCATGCATACACTACATCATCTGTTAAATTCTGTTATCTGCACACTAGAGACACATTAGGCTCACTAGCTTACACCCTCTCAGTTTCTGTTTCAGATACTCTGTCATAGACTACTACGATACTCAGAGGTTCCTGATTTCAGACTATTATGTATGTTTTACAGTTTTCAAAATAATCATATTTATTCTGTATATTTTGTTTTTTATAATAAACTTTGGACTTGGCACTTTTATTCGGATTTTCTGGACTATTAATGTTAATCATTTACGGGTTGAATTTTGTATATTTAAATTTTAAATTGTTTAGTATTTTAAATTATTAATTATTTAATAATTTATCTTAATAATATATTTAATTTATAAAATCCTAGCTTGAGAATCAAGTTTTCATAACGTAAACCCTAACTTGTAATCTAAGTAATTAGGTTAATTTTAGTGGTTACATTTCGAATGATGATGACAAACGCTTGTTGTTCAACCAAAATTCAAACTTTAATATTTATTTTCATGTTATTAAAAAATTAATGGTGTGCAACAATAACAACGTATAGTGTTGTGCGTTATACTCTTTCATTCTAGACTTATCCAATTCAAATTTAAGCACATAATCAATCATTTATTAATTTTACATGTAAAATTATAAAACTACATCATTAACGATATAATTAAAAATTAGATTAGGTTGATAAAATTTATAACATCGAAACAATTATTAATGCCTTAAGACAACCAAAATTTTTCTTTCTATTTAGTCCTCCATGTGCTTCCTTAGTCACTAATTTTCATCTTAGAAAGATAATCTTTTTCAATACTTAAATAGTAATAGTAATTATGGGTGTTTATTATAGATTAATTAACCCATTCATGGTAATGAGAAAAGTTAGGGATGTTTTTTAACATTATGTCAAAATTTTACTATTGAGATTTCAAATTCAAAATATTAGAACAAACATTTTACTATGGTACATAGATTTACTAAAGTTATCCTAAAGAATGGATATAAGCAATTATTATTCTATTGAGATTTCAAATATAAAACATTCGAACAAACACTTATTTTATTATGGTACGTAGATTTACTAAAGTTATTCCATAAGCAATCACAAGCCGATCACACACTCTTTATTAAGGTAACTTCAAGGAGTAAAAGGACTATCTTGATTGTTTATGTATACGATATAATCTTGACAGAGGATGATGATGAAGAGATTTATTGTTTAAAAAATATTTTAAACAAAGAGTTCAAAACAAAGAACTTAGGGAAGTCGAGATACTTCCTTGACATGGAGGTTACAAGGTTAAATACGGGGTTGATGATTAATCAAAGAAAATATATCCTTGATTTACTAAAAGAAGCTGGAATGTTAGGGTATAAACCTGTAGATACACCGATGAAAGTCAGTTTAAAGTTTTCTAAGGAAACATGTTCCCTAGTTGACAAAGACTGTTTCCAGAGGTTAGTGAGAAAATTAATATATTTATCACTAACTACACCAAATATATATTTTTCGATGAATGTAATAAGTCAACATATGACCAACCGTAACGAGGACCACTTGGCAGCATCTAACCTAATTCTTAGGTACTTGAAGAAGACTCTCGAACATGGTTTATTGTTTAAGAAAACTTGGGACAAATCAGTGAAGGTTTTTACTGATTCTAGTTGGGCGAGGGAACTCACAAAAAGAAGATCAATTAGTGACTATTACACTTTTGTTTGAGAAAATCTCATAACTTGAAGAAGCAAGAAGCAATCGGTTCTATCCAAAAGTAGTAAAAAAAAGCAGAATTTCAAACCTTAACACTAAAAATTTGTGAAAGAATTTGATTACTCAAGTTGCTTAAGGAAATAAATGCAGACCCAAAATATAAGTTTGAGGTCTTGAGTGATAACCGATCTGTTATTCAAATTGCTAGAAATCTTGTTCAATATGATAGAACTAAACAATATGATAGAACTAAACATGTTAAAATAGACAAACATTTTATTTCAGAAAAAATCAACAATGGAGTAGCTTCTTTGTTATGCATCCCAACTGAAGAAAAACTAGGATATGTACTCATAAAAGCTTTATCTAAATCAGTTTTTGATGCATTCTTATCCAAGCTAGGACTATACAATGTATACTCTCCAACTTGCAGGGAGTGTAGGATTATATGTCTTGTTTTCATCACTTGATTTAAGAGATTTTGTAAATATTCTGTTTTATTACAATCCCTTATTTTAAGGGATCATATCTCCTAAAATTAGTATCTTTCCATACTTAGAGTTTCCTCAATTAGAGACAAATTTTGTATATATAAAGATGTATTATGTCTATTGAAATAAGAAGTTATACAGAGAATTACTCAGTTTTCTATAAATATCGTATTTTTATTTTCCTCTACTGAAAATAGACAGGATTATAGATAAATAAATTGAGATGAACAATGATGTCTAAATTCTAATAAAACAAGAGAGGACCATACCATTTTCTTTAATTGCTTTGATAACCATTTCTTCGGAGAACCCTATGCCTAGAAAATGGTCAATCAACTTGAAATTGAAAAAACTAGCCAATGAACTTGCCTTCAAAGTTAAAAAAAACGTGAAATCAAAAATTAATAAATTTATGAAATCTACATGCTAATGAATCTTGGGTTTAACAAAACATAATTCAGCCAAGAGCATATGCAACAACTTTCTAGCACAACTAATAAACAGTATTAGAATGCCACAAATTGTTTAGCCGATAGGCCAAGCTAAACAGCTTCGAAAAGACTAAGGTCAACCTACCCGTATCGATACGGTCTAACCCGTATCAATACTGAACCAGATTGATATCGATTCACCTATTTGGTGTATCGATACGCACCTTTAAGCTAAAATTTAATGTAGCAATGGTATCAATACGCCTTTATGTACTAATACCGAAAAACATTTTTAGAATTTGAATTAAGCCAGGGGTATTTCCCCTTTTGTACAATGAAAAAATATACATTTTTTTTATTACAACAGATTCCATTATACAACATATTCTCTTTATTCTAGCGTACAAGATTTTTAAAGGAAAAAAATATATAAATAATATATATAATAATCCATTTTATTTCACTTATTTTCATATATATTTTACTCTAAAAAACAAAATGTAAAAGTTAACTTTAACACTTTACCTTACACACTATTTTTCTTTTATTTCATGACATAAACTTTATCAAAAAATATAATTAGAAATATTATATATATATAATTATCTATTTTTTATTTTTTTATATATTTTTTTGAACACTAAAAAATAAAATATACAATTTAGCTTTAATACCTACAGGAAAATGTAGGTATGGACCCAAAATTTGCAAGGAACTCAAACCAAATCATTTCTAATGATTCCCAAACTATTCCAACACAAAATTGAGGTGATAAATGGTATGTTTTCATCAGTTTCAATACAATCCGAATTTCACCATTAAAGACTTTCTAAGCTATCAAACCAAACAAACATGCATATCACAAGCAATGTAAACTAATTTCAAGAGATGTATGATGCAATGGGAGATAGAGGGGTACCAACCTCAAGTTAAAGTAGAGCAAAACATCTTTCCTACTCAGCTTGTCCCTTGCCCTTACCAAGAGCTTTAGAAGGTCCTCCCACTTCTTTCTCTATAAAAAAGAGATAAACCAACCATTAGACGTTTCCATGAATGATTTTGGAAGCTAAAAACATCAACTAACAACAAAGAACCCAACAAAAAACTCTCTTTTCGTCCTTGCTTTTTCTACCTCACTCAAGCCCCCTCCCCCCAAAGCACAACCTTATTACCTTGATAGATAGATCTTTTAATTCTCTAGAACTTTATCTCAACACTCCAAACGTGATTTGCAACTCTGAACTCAAAGATATAACCCTTGAACTTAAGATTGACTAGAATTAAAGGATGAAAAAAAGGGAGAAACAAAGTGACCTCACCCATATACTCCTCTGCAGAAAACACGTTGCTTTTCCCTCTTAATTCTCTTTGTCGACAATTTATGAAAATACCAAAGAGACACTCATAAACCACTTTGGGCCAATGATAACCCAAAACAAGGCCCAAAACCAGTCTAACACCCAAACACGAGACCCAAAAGAGGATCAAACATCAAAACCCAATACTTCGGGTTAACCCAACACTCAAATCAAAAATCTGGGTCGTTACATTAATAATTGTATTTTAGAGATGAATATTGTAGAGACGTTGACAAAAGTGTATTTTACACTTGTTTTTGAATATTGTTTTATGTTTATCTGGTTTTGTTTATTTTTTGCATATCAAATTCCTAAAAATATATCATGAGCTATGATTTCAAATTGCACAAATTTTAAGGAATTTTTGTTGTAAATTTTGTTAGCAATATTAGAGATATGAAAGAAACATATTAATGTAACGAGTTTTAAATTGCAAGAGGGTAATCTTGCTAAAGAAGGCATGGATACATTGTCCCTTTAAAGTTTGGTGGTCATAGAAAACAATATTGTATGATGAACTATTAGGATGATAATCGTTTTCTTGTTCTGATGATGAATGCTCAGTGTAACATTCAACTAGGTGTTTTTTTTTTATGGTGTCTAAATTGTATTTTGATGATCTTTTGTATCCTTAGCTGTTTCGTATTTTTTTTTCTATTTTAGTTTATGTAGGTTTTCAATGAGGCACACAATTGGGAAGGACTTGTCTTTCTAATAAAAATTATATTGTCGAGCAAAAAAATCAAACAATGCTTTAAGGTAGGGGTGTTAAATCGGTCGATTCAGTTAATTAACCGTTTTGAACTATCAAAAATTCAATAACCGATTTTTTTATTAACCATTAACGAAAATGAAATTTTTTCAAAAATTTTAATCAAATCAAAAAAAAATCTGTTAATTGGGTCGATTTTCAAATTAACCGAATTTTTTTATAATTTTTTTAGTCACTGAAGTTTTAAAAGATTTAAAACAAAAATTAAACTTATTTAATTTTTAAAAAATATCATTGATTTATTGAACGTTATAAATTACTGAGAAATTTAAAATTATTTTAAATAATTCACTAAATTTAATTATCATTTTATGCTAGTTTGATGAGAATTTTATAATATATTAAAGATATAATGATCATTTTATAATTTTTAAAAGTTCAATGATCAAAAATAAATATATATAATATATAAAAATATATAATATATAATATATAAAAATTTCAGTTAATTCTATTAATTAACTAATTTTGAACTAAATTAACTGATAATCAAGGTTTAAAAACTATTAATTATTAATTGATCGATTAACCAAAAAAACTTTGATTTGTTCAGTCAATTCGATTAAAACTGAAGTTTGAATACCCTATTTCAAGGGATATTGAGTAAGAATAGAAATTGTTGAAAACTTGGCAACAACGCTTCAACAGATATTTTTAACTTATGTAAAAATAATAGAGAGCATTAAGATGTTTAATGATGTTATATTTAAAAAATATTTTTTATGATAAAATTAATATCATTATATATAATTTTGATAACCAATAAAAACTTCAAACAAATATTGAATATTATCAACGGAGATTCAAAATTATTAGCTAATGCACTCAATACTTGATTATTTTGATATTCGGTTAAATCTCAAAACAAGGACTTTGGATTAATTAATTGGATTTACTTTCATCATCGTGATTGAATAATATTTTAAAATTTTTATCTCAATGAGAAATGAAAAATTAAATAAAAAATAAAAAAAATAATAGTTTGAGTTGTTTTCTCATTTTTTTAAGCTTCGCTCTAACTCAGCTAACTAATATAGTATGCGTGTTAGCGTCAAACAGGGACGAGCCAAGATTTGGGGTTGAGGGAGACAAAACATAAATATTTAGAAGTAAGGGATAAACTTATAAAAAATAATTTAAAAAATTAAATAGGAGGACAAAAATAAAAAATTCTTTGGGGGCGATTGTCCCTCCCCACCACACACCTCCAAATAAAATTTTATATACATAAGAGCTAACAAATTGTTTACAATACATTTTAAAATTGACTTTTGAAAAAAAATGGATATTACAATTATTAAAACACTCTTTTATTGTTTTAATTTTGCAATCGATTGTACATTCTTACTTCTCACAACATATTTTGACTGTACAAACACAAATTAACAAATCACACATTTTTACATAACTTTTCTATATTATTTTAAAATTACTTTTCAACGAAATCACGATTAAAAAAAACTAAGATTGTTAATAATAATAAAAAATATAATAATAATAATAATATAAAAGCCCTTTTCCATCAGATCTAAAACTTTTTCCTGTTTTAGAACCGATTAAATCCTAGTCTGTCAGATCAACAAAAAATATTTTCTATTCGAATCAAAACCCTCCATGTCCCTAACACCCTGTCCACCGTCCGTCTCCCTCTCCGGTTGTTCGTAGCCTTCACCGTCGGCACCATCCGAACGGCCATCGTACCCCAAGCAAAACCCCTTCCCTCACTTGCCGAGCCGTCACACTGTTCGCCGGGAATTTCAGATCGAAATTTCGCCGGACTTAGGGTTCGAACCCTTTGGTTGTTTGCTTTTTCCGGCCGCAGTCGACGTCGATTCAGCGCATCGTTGGTCCCTTTGTGTCCCTCGTCGAAGGCCGAACAAAACCCATATCAAGGCGTGGCCATCCGTCGTCGTTAGGGGTTTTGCTGGAAGTTTCTTCAGATCGGAATTTAGGTAAGTTTTTACCTTCAGTCGAGTGCGGTTTCTTTTCTTGTTGGGCCGTTGATGTTGTTTTAGTGTTAAGATCTAGAAAAATCTGGGCTCAGAAGCGTTTTCCGACCATTTTGGAGCCATGCGTGGCCTCCACGCGCCGCCAGAGGCGGTTTTTGGCCGCCTTGGACGGTAGACTGGAGACGGCTGGCCTGAACCGAACCAAACCGGCCTTGAACCGGTCAACCCAAACCGAACCGGTCGACCCGACACGATCCGTTGACTGACCCGATCTGACCCGACCCGTTGACCAGTGACGTCAGCATGATGTTAGCGTTGATGATTGACGTCAGCGTTGACTTTGACCCAAAAGTCAAAATTTTCAAAAACTCTTATTCTATGTTTTTCGACGTCCTGAGTCCATCCATGAAGTCCGTTTCTCGAAATTCGAACTCGAAAGCCTCCAAATTGGACTTTTAAGTCTCGAGTCAAACTTTTCTTCTAAGTTAAGTAAAGTCGAGAGTTGTGTTTAAAGTATAATGTCTATACCTGCTTGTTTGTAGGATCCTATAGTTCTCCCGACTGTGTACCGACCCATCCTAGTTCCTCCTGTTTCGACCGAACCTGAGAACCGATCGTAACCCGTATGTTCTTGTACCCCTAAATAGTCAATTCAGTTTTTAGCTCCTGTTTAATAAAACTATATCTTATATTTCTATGGTCCAATACTACTACAGAGCGAGGTTCGAACACCCAGTAGATCACCTACCTGTTTTTTCCATTCAAGGTGTATTTCCTTGTGTGCTATATAACTGTCTACTACTGTTTTCCATTTTGAACGAACCTGGCATGTGCACATGACTAATTTTTCTGGATTTTACGTAAACATATATTTTGAATTTTAAGCATGATATATTCGGTATAATACTTCTTGGTTTGGTGTATACATGACATCGGATTATTTCCTGGCACTGTTATCATTATTCATGTTATTACTGCATGCCTGATACCTTGGGACTAGGATAAAATATATAGTGTTGAGTTTCGGTTCAGCCTTGATTCGGTTGGTAATTTTGTCTGTTTACGATTCCTAGCTTCGGTTAGGGTAATTTCGCTTGATATCGATTACCGTGCTACGATCGGGGTAATTCCGACTGTACCTTAAGGTGATTCCTTAGGTCGGTACCTTCGCCCTGGCGGGCTTAGGTTAATGCCTGTATCCGATACTTTTCTGAGGAATTGTATCCAGGAGTTCGGTTGGAGGGGTAGCATAATATGCACATACATGACCTGATTTATTGTTATTACCGTTTATTGATTTTACTTGTATTTTACTTGCACTGTTGGAACACACTGGGCTCCGTAGTTCATACCCGTTTTCTTCCCCTTTCAGATAGCCGTAGATAGACATCCCGGATTTGGCATTCGGAGGATCTACTTGTTTTCAAGTTATTCTTTGAAGTAATGTTTTAAATTTCCAGTTTGCGTTTAGGGTGACATGTGCTATTTTGTTAATGATGTTTTTAATACTCATCATGTTGGACGTCGGATTTATGGATTATTTTGCGAGTAATTATGTTTTTAGAACACCTTATTTTAGTAATGTTTTTATTTGTTTTAAGTGATATTCAAATCTGTCTTTCGTGCCGGTTATTTTGATTTACTTAAAACTTGATTTATGTTTTTTTAAAAAAAGAAGAAACAATGTGACCACTCTAGGTCGGGCTTTCCGCATAGACCGGTCTAGGGGGTGACAAATTTTTTTTATTCTACTTAGTTTTGGTTCATTATTTAAAACATTAGGTATTAGAATTAATGCATAATTAATTTTAAATAAAGATCCATTTTTCAAACTTTGAATCTTATCTAAACTTAAGTGCTATTTATTAGTAAAATTAGTAATTTATACTTTAAGGGTAACTAAAAAAATAATTTCCGAATATTTAAGATATTTGTATTTTGATCATTAAAATTTTAAAATTTATAATATAATTAATAAAATTTTATTTTATTTTTAAAATAATTACTATTGTCAGCTTCCATTAAGAAACGGTGAAGTTAAATTAAAAAATCACATTTTCAATATACTTTTCTACAATATTTTAAAGTAATTTTCAACCCAACAACAATGAAGAACTAAGATTAATTATTTATTGTGTTAGAAGTATTTTAGAAAACATTGTTAATGTACTTAGTTTTGGTTCATTAATTAAAAAATTAGGTATTAGAATTAATAAACAATTAATTTTGAATAAAGATATTTTTTCAAACTTTGAATCTTATCTATACGATAATTTTATCCGTTTTTAGTTAAGAATTAATGAATAATTTTCCTAGCGTTTCTTTTAAACGCCATTGTTTACCAATAACAATAGCGTTGTTTGTATGAGATAAATGTTGCGAACTTTGAGTCGCGTTTTTTTAAAGAATTAAGTCATTTTCTTACGTAACGTTTGTTGTGTCATTTTTTAGCGTCAAGAAGACTTTTAGCAGCGTTTTAAGCTAAAAATACGGACAAATACCTATTTTGGTGTAGTATCAGTAAAATTTGTTAGCTTATATTTTAGGGGTGTGCTTTAAAAAAGTCTCTGCGCATATAATTAACCCTTTGACAATGCGCACACATCTTGCAGACAAAGTAATTTGAACCTGGATCTTTAGGATGAACATCGTCTTCATTTTAATTTTGATCACTTAGATTTTTAAGTGTTACTTATTAATAAAAAATAGTAACTTCAATTTTAAGGGCAAACTATAAAAAGAAGTGTTTGAACATAAACTAAGTCATTGAATTCCTTCATTTTCATTCTAATTTTAATCTAAAATCTTAAATTTTCATTTTAAATCGAACCTCTTCGATCAATACATTAACCCAACAACCAATAAATCAACAAGAGGAAAGGTAATATGAACGTTCATATAACGGCTACTTGTTCTAAAATGAGGATAGGGAGGGGGAAAGAGAAAAAAGAAAAAAATAGTACGTTATATCAATAATTTTTAATGACAATCCACGACAATGATCATTTTAAAATTGAACTAAAAATTTAATAATCGTATTACTAATTTTAAAAGTTTAATGATAAAAATAAAAGTAACCTAAAAATTCAAGGACTATTTATGTAGATTAACCATTTTTTTACGGTAAAATGTAAATATTTTTATAGAGTTGATCTTTTATAATTAAATTTCGTCTTCTTTAGACAATTTGAACTCAAGTACTGGTACTAGTGAGAAAGAGGATATTTAATGTTCAAAGTGACCCAGATTCGGATAATTTTAGATCAAACATATTCAATGTTCAGTTTCTAAAATAGATGTGGAGCTAAATTAAAAATAAAACCTATCTATACAGTATACCTGAAATGCTGGGATTTTTTTTACCTAGATCAATATCTATGGAGAATTTAGTATTTATTGATACTCTGGAATATCCCAAAGGAGTTCACCAAAACAAGGAAATGGTGGTTGAAGGATCTCACCAATCTCTTCGAGAGTAACATCGGCATCAACTTCCATAAACCTCACATCTTCGTCGTTACAGTTCACAAGGAGCTTACCATCAGTCCCTTCCTTTAGTCTACCAGCAAATGGATAATACAACACTAAAGTCAAACTTTAGTGATAAATTCAAGTTTGCTTCATCGGTAGGTGTTGTCATGATCAAACGAGAATATGAGATAGTAGAAAAGAATACCTAGTGTTTGGTGCTTGATCAATATTTGATACGATTTATATTGTAATCAAATGTTACAAAAATTCGATGAATAAAATGGTAACACGTTTGGTATCATTTAAGCATGTTTTATGTTTGAAACTTTATGTATAAGAGTGAACGTTCGATTGAGTAGAATAAAAAAATTTCAAGTTGAAGAGTCATATTTTACAACTCAAATTTTATTTAAAAATTTTTCAATTAGATTCGAGTTTAAAAAAATTGAGTCGAGTCAAATCCAGTGTTTGAGTTCCTATAAAAATTTAATTATAATTATTTATCATGTTAGAGTATAATTATTTTAAATTTAATCGACTTTCTCAAATCAATATGATATATATATGTATATATATATATATTTCTTCATATTTTTTTTCATATGTAGCAAAATTTCATCATATTTTTATATATTAATATATATATCATAAAAATTAAGAGACTTGTCTTAAACTTAAAAATAAATCTTCTAATTGGTGGATTAAAATTCAATAATAGTGGGTACATATGTATAATGTATATTGCTATTATAAAATTTAACACGTAATTAAGTGACCAATTATGTTACACGTGTTATAGGTATTAAATTATCATGGAATTAAAAGTGTAGATACCATAAGGTGTATTTATAATTTGATGAGGGGCAGAGTTATAAATACTTCAGAGTTGGTTATTAAATCAACTATATAAAGGGTTATGCTCCCCAAGAATTAGGTCAACTTGTATATCTCTTTTTCCCATCTAAGAGTTGTGCCGCAAGAGAAAACCTAACTTCTTGGAAGATCAAACCCTCTGAAAAATCTTCATCAATGGATTCAGGTACGCTTCCGCATTCAGCTTATTTATCTTATTGTTCTTGATGATTTGACATATAGATCTTGGGTTTATATTCGCATCGAATATATTTTAATTCTAACAAGTGGCATCAGTGCCAGAATTATGTCGATTCATTGAGATCATAAGTTTTTGGTTTTAATTTATTGATATGATCTAAATTAAATATAATTTTATGGATTATTTACTTCGATATAGTTTTATAATTAATCGTATGAGACTAAATTATATATATATCTGTCGTATTTTAAGAATAAATCAATTTGATTTGTTTTCTATGATTTTATCTTGGTTTTTTGTCAATCCGACCTTTTTCAATGGATTAACATTCATTGTTTTATGATAAATATATATATTTTCATGGATTCAGTTTGGTTTTATGTCCATGGGTTTGAATCGATTAATTAAAAAATCATAAAAATCAATCTAGATTTATATGAAGATTAGGTTTTGTCTATATGAATTTTTTTTTAATCTTTTTTGGGTTACTATTAATTGGAAATTAAATTTTAAGTTTGGATTCCAATTACTTCGATAGTAACATATTTACTTTATTTTTATGAAATATATATTTTAAATATATTTTATTTAAATTATATGTTTAATTTGGTTGGATCAAAATTTTAGTTTTGATCATTGGGTATTAAGTTAAATTCGGTTAGATCAAAATTTTAGTTTTGATCATTGGCTATTAAGTTAAATTTGGTTAGATCAAAATTTTAGTTTTGATCATTGGGTATTAAGTTAAATTCGGTTAGATCAAAATTTTAGTTTTGGTCGTTAATAATAAAGAAAAATATAATTAATTTTGGCTTTGTCATGATAAATTTATCATAATTCAAAAAAATTATAATCAGGTTAGCTATTAAAGCTTTATATTCGGTTGATGTCTAATAAGTTATGATTGAATGATCTTTCGGCGTGTTACTTTAAAGTATATTATTACTTTATGTAATTTACTTGGTTAATTTATTTAGCATTTAGTTTTGATCGCATGTTATTTTGGATTATAAAATATATATTTGGTATTGATATATTCAATTCGGTTTGATCAAAAAAATATTTTTGATCATTTTATTATGATGATTATATTAAAGTTTCAAGTAATTATTATACGAATTACTCATTTGTATGATATTTTTGTATTTTTTTTATTTAAAGATTAAATGTTTTGATCGAATTTAGTTTTGGTAAAAACATATTTAAGGAATTTTTGAAGAACAATCAAAGATTTCGGTTATTTGAATTTTGATAGCCCTATTAAGACAACCTTAATTTCGTTTATTTTGAAAACTTAAGTGTTATCAGAAATTTCAACTTTGACTGTTATAATATTAAGTTTGAATATTGGTATATTTATGTTATATATTTTAAAATAAATTAATTGAAGCATTAAGTCACCAAAGTGATCTTTATTGTGAAAATTATTTTATTTTAAAATATAGAAGGTTTTGTGCATGTAATTCAGTTTATGCTAACATTAATCAGCCCAAAGGAAGATTAATAATTAGTAATATTACATGTTCATATATGGTAATAAATATGTGATAATTATTCAGTTTTATATGTGAACAATAAATCGGCCCAAAGGAAGATTTTTTTTTAACATATTCTTATTATCAATGTTTGATTATTACATCAAGATATCACTTACAAATTAATATATTTTTTTAAATATTATTAGAGTGTTTGATATCTTGTGATGAGGTTACCTTTATTCAAATTTATTATTACTTTGGTTATCTTTTATCTTGAGTAAAAGATAAAATTAAGAAAAATATTTTGAAACAATTAAATTCATATTTTGGCTTTGGATATCTAATATTTTAATATATTAATTGAAACATAATGTCGCCAAAGTGACCGCTTTTGTGTAGATTAGTTTATTTAAAATATTAAGATAATTATAGGTCTTTGTAATTCATGTGTTTATTAATTGGCCCAAAGGAAAATTAATATTTGGCCGAATTACAACGACAACAGTGGCGATAAATATGTGAAAATTATATGGTATTTTATGTGAATAATATGATAGTCCAAAGATTAATCTATTGTTTGACATAGTTTATTGTCAATGTTTGATTGCTACAACAAGAGTACCGCTTACTGTTAATATTACTGTCCAAAGACTTGATATTAATGGTGTGCTTGGTATCTTGAGGGGAACTAGCCATTATTTTGAATTTATTGTTTACTTATGGATATTTATGTGAGCTTATTTATTTAATAATTTTTGTTCTATATTTAGATAATTTATCTTTACTATCATAATATCTGTTGAATACATTCTATACTTATGTTTAGTGAAATTAATTTCAAGGAATAGAAAAGACACTTATATATAGTTTTTGGTTGTATGAACATAGAACTTTCACTAAGTGAAGAACAATTTGCACCTCTCGCGACGGTAAGCATCCATAAATAGGATTTTGAGAGGTGAGTTCGTTCAATTTTAATGATCATAATGTATAAATATTTTATAAATTTTTAGAAGCACAAATCTAAAAAAATATTCATACTAAGGGTTTCCTTGATAAAAAAAATATTAATTTTTTTTAACATGACGTCGCTTTTGGTTTACTTGATGTCTATTAAGTATAAGGATCAAGGAAATATGAGGGAGTATATTATATTGCTTCAAAACTTAAGGCACATAAGATCAAACTTTATAACAATTGTTTGTTCTTATAATTTTAGTATAGCTTCCTATACAGTTTAACTAATTCAAAATTAGTTATAATTATTAAAGGAGAAATAAACTTCAAATGAGATTATTTCTCATTGTGTTAAAGATGAAGAAAAGTTGAAGCATTATAATAACAAAAATACTCAATCAGTTAGTGCTCTTTGGTTATTGTCTCTAAGAATAAGGACAATAAAAAAATATATTAGAATGAAGTTACTAAGGGTCCTGCTCAATAGGAATAACAATAAGTTATAAAGTGTTGATTCTTTTGTATAAGCTAGGATACATGTAAAGAAATTAAACTTCAAAAGTAAGCAACTACTTAGGCTATTTTGAGTGATTCATGGGCTGTAAATTTTATGATCCCACAATTAAGATTATTTTAATGAGAGATTTATAACATTTTTAGGATGTTGAGTTTGGAGGGAGAATAAGGTTAGATACATTGTTGTTAAGAAGGAATTGGATATTAATTTAATTCCTACTATCACTTTTCACGATGTTTAGATTTTCACACCTATCATTAATAAAAAATGAATCAAGTACATCAGCAAAACAATGTTGAACAACTCTTGTTCAAGATAAGGTAATTATTTTTTAGAAGAACAAACTCAACAACCTAAAAACAACCTAAAAAATGTGTCTTTAAAGATATCCATGAGAGGAAAGAGAAATACTATTGAGGATTATTACTTAGTATTTCATCTAGAAAATAAAGATAATAATAGAATGATAAAAGACAACCTGATCAGTTTCTTTTATCAAACCGTAAATGTTTTAACTCTCAAAAGTGGATTGATGTTATTCAAAAGAGTATAATTTTATACAAGACAATAAAGTTTAAGAACTTGTCGCATTACCTTAAGGTACAAACCAATTAGTTGTAAATTAATATTTAAAATCAAGATGGATGTAAATGATAATGTGGACAAGTATAAGGCATGTCTTGTATCTAAAGGATATACTCTAAAAGAAGACATTGATTTTGTGAAGACTCTCTTTCAAGTTATACTGAAAGACTCTTTCAAAATAATTTGACACTTATTGCTTTTAATCTTGAGCTACATAAGATGGATGTTAAGCTTGTGTTTTTCAATGACAACATTGAATAAATTAGTTATATGGTACAATCATTGATTTGTGTCTAATGATATAAAATTAATGATATGTAAATTAAAGATATCCATATATGAGCTTAAGTTTAACTCTCATTAATAAAATTGTAAATTTTATATTGATTATCTCATTCGGTTTTGAGGTAAATTTGGTTGAAAATTGTATGTATTACAAGTTCAGTGGGAGTAAATCAAGTGACACTCATATTACTAAAGAAGATATTTTTTTTTCAGTGCCCTACAAGTAACTTTGAAATTTATAAAATACAAAAGATTTCATAATCTATTGAGAATCTAATTTATGCTTAAGTATGTATGCATTTGGATATTGCGTACATTATTAGAATGTTAGACAGATACTTAAGTAAATCTAATATGAATTGTTGGATAGCAACAAATAGAGTTATGAAATGACTTTAGAGAACAAAATTTATATGCTCACATATCAAAGTTCTGGTAAGTTAGAGATCATCAAGTTTACAGGCTTCGATTCTACTAGAATATTAATGTAAAAGACTCTGTCACATGAGCTGCTAATTATAGATTGAATAGAAAGACCACTTCAGTTATTTTATGATAATAAATATGCATCATTTATTCTATAAACAATAGGAACACTTTAAAATTTTAGTTCCTAGTTGTTAAAGAAAATTCAGAGTATTTGTGTGTCTATAGAGCATGTTGGTACAAACTCCATAATTGCGCGTTTATTGAGAAACTATCACCCTAGGTCTTTCATGATCACACTAGTCATATGGGTGTAATATTATTTAAGTATATTCAATTTTAGTGGGAGTTTGTAATTTTGATAAATGCTCATTCGTTTTAGACACAATTTCGGTTACTTTAGTTTAAGGTTAATTTCTGCAGAAATAAAGTTATTTTGGCTTATGCACACTCTGAATTTAGTAAAGTTTGATCTCACTAAAGTTTAGGAGGACCAGTTGGAAATAGGCATGTTCGGTTCACATTTACATGTAATTTCCATGCTACGCATCCATGATTGATCTATGTCATTTGATTATATTTTTATACGTAACCATTGATGGGTCCAGTCATGATTGCTATGATGAAGACCGCTTTGATCCTATATAAATATAATTGATGAACGAGATTATTTTAGAATACCTATTATATGATAGCAAATTTTTGAGCTCATAAGGTTATATATTTATCAAGAAACATATGTTGCCCAAGTGGGAGATTGTTGGATTAAAATTCAGTAATAGTGGACACATATGTATAATGTATATTGCTATTATAAAATTTAACACGCAATTAAGTGACCAATTATGTTACACGTGTTATAGGTATTAAATTATCATAGAATTAAAAGTGTAGATACCATAAGGTGTATTTATAATCTGATGAGGGGCAAAGTTATAAATACTTCAGAGTTGGTTATTAAATCAACTACTAGTTGGTTATTAAATCAACTATATAAAGGGTTATACTCCCCAAGAATTAGGTCAACTTGCATATCTCTTTTCTCCATCTGAGAGTTGTGCCGCAAGAGAAAACCTAACTTCTTGGAAGATCAAACCCTCTGGAAAATCTTCATCAATGGATTCAGGTACGCTTCCGCATTCAGCTTATTTATCTTATTGTTCTTAATGATTTGACATATAGATCTTGGGTTTATATTCACATAGAATATATTTTAATTCTAACACTAATTACTAAAAATTTTGGGTTATTCGAGTTGTTCGAATTTCTATTTTACAACTCAAACTTTATTTAATTTTTTTGAGTCAAGTCAAGTTAATTCAAGACGAGTCATGCATTTTTGCCTCAAATTGAGTCAAATTATTCAGTTTTTTCGAGTCAAATTTTTCTTACCCTTACTTAATTGTGTGCGCAGAAAATTTCTGCTGGAAGACTTGCCCATAAAAGTTAAGTGTGCGACATGGAGAAATCATATCATAGGCCCGGCCTACTACGTCAGTTGTGGTCCCATCTAATAATAACCACCCACTTCACCACTAATCTCCAACTCATTTTTTTCCAACCAATGAATCTTCACTCATAATTTATATGTCATTTTAAAAATATAATTTCTGGAAATTATATTAATTATATGATTGATTAGTGGCAGAATGGGTGATTTTTATTAACTAGAGACCACGACTGACGTGGTAGACCGGGCCTATGATATAATCTCTCGTGCAACATGGGTCAGGCAGGATTAGTTAGGCAAAGCTTTGAGGTATTAGGACGGAAACCAAAAAAACAGTAATCTTTTTATATATTTTTTACTCAAATTCTAATTGGTAAGAATGTTAGATATTATTGAATTCTAGTTAAGGAATACTTTGTAATTTATTTGTTAGGTTTATTTTATATAGAATCATTTATGTTAGAAGTCTTATAGTCTGTATTTTTTTTGTGTGTGTGATAAAGTATAACTCTATAAATATAGATTAATGTAGAGTGTTCAATTGATTGATTTAGTTAACTAACGGAACTAAATTATCAAAAATTCATTAACCGAATTTTTTTATTTGATATTAATCGAACTAGTATTTTTAAAAAATTTTAACCAACCAAAAAAATCAGTTAATTCAATGTTTTTTGAATTAATTGAAATTTGTTATAAAATTTTTAGACACTAAACTTTTAAAAATTATAAAATAATCATTAATTTTATCGAATTGTTATAAAATAATTATTAATTTATCAAACATTATAAATTATTGTTAAACATTAAAAAGCTTAATGATTATTTTTAATATTCTAATAACTTTAATTATATTTTATGCTAATTTGATAAAGTTTGATGAACATTTTATAATATATCAAAAAAATTTATTATTATTTTATTATTTATAAAAGTTTAGTGAAAAAAATAAATTAAATAAAATATATAATATATCAAAAATTAGGTTAATTAACTAATTTTAAATCGAATTAATTGATAACCGAAACTTTAAAAAATATTAATTATTAACCGATTGAACTTTAAATTATTTAATCGATTAACCGAAAAATATTTAGTTTCATTGATTAATTCAGTTAAAAATTATTTTTAGGGAAAGATTTATAATATTTTGAATGAAATTCTAATCGGTAGTTAAGTTAATAAAATTTTGTTAGCCAAAGTCCTTGCTTTGAACAATAACTAGAAGTACTTGTTCCGATCTTTTCATTGTCTCGGTTTATGCTTTATCATCTCACCATTTTTATATAAATTTAAAAATAACAGTGAGTATTTTAATATGTTTAGTATTATTATATTAAAAAAAATTATATTAAAAAATATCGGTATAAATAATACTTTTTGCATATTCTTTATGCTTTGCAATCAATTATACATTCTAACTTCTCACAACATATTTCGACTGTAAAAACACAAATTAGCAGACCACACGTTTTCACAATACTTTTTACAATATTTTAAAAACACTTTCAACTTAACAACGAAAAAAATTAATTATTTATTCTGCTCAAAGTATTTGGCAAATCTTTGTTATATTGTACTTGGTTTTGGTCCATTATTTAGAATATTAGGTATTAGAATTAGTGAATAATTAATTTTAGGCATAAAGATAACTTTAATTCTTAACGTGTTTATATTTTTTATTTTTTTGTTATTATTTTTTTAAGAATAAATTTAACCCTTAACTTATGTTTTTAAACAAATAATTTATTTTTTAACTAACATAATGATTAAACCGTTAAAAATTTAACGATATCATCAGCTTCTATTATGAAATGGTGTCATTAAATTAACAGATCACACATTTTTTACAGTATTTGTCTACAAGTAATTTTCAATCCAACAGCCATAGTGATCATTTAAAAATTAAAATAGTTTTGCTTTTTAAAAATAATTTTAGGGTTTTATTGAAATTTGAAAAGTCCAGGGGTCGTTATTTTTTAAATGATTTCTGAATACTCTAAAAATTTTATTCGAAACCTTGGATATTTATTTTAAAAAATAAAAAATAACGTATTGGAAAACTTGCAGTTTATTTAAATTTGGTATTTTTCTAAAATAATAAAAATTGGTTGGAGACGTTATCGGCCATATAGGTAGGTCAGATATTGCAAAATTAGAAATTCGAATAAAATGAGTTCGGGAATCAGTTATGGTCAGGAAAGGTTTTGGTATCCCTTCGTGCCAAAAAATTGGTACCTTAAAAAATTATTGCTTTCTTAATATTGAAATTTCTTAATTAAAGTGACATTTAAAATAAAATTCGGTTACACATGCAAGTAAATTTCAATGAGTTTGGTATTCGAGAATAAACCAAAAATCTACCACCACTATGTTTGGTGTTAGTCATGTTTATTTTGAATAATAAGACACCACATTAGTAATTATGGTTCGAATGCAAATTCGACAAGATATATGACAAGATACGTATATATAAAATACAGGAATAAACCAAGTAAAAACCCAATAATTTATACATAATAAATTATAGAGTAAAGTATATAAAAAATCACCTAACTATGGGGATGGTGTTGAAATGGCCAATATTCTTTAAAAAGAGATAAATATATTATTTAACTATTAAAAATGTTACAATATAATCACCCGTCGTTAAAAATAAAATAATTACACATTTAATCCTTGTTATTCATATATTTTTGGGTGGCTTATTTCTAATCTCCTCCAAAATTTTGGATGACTTATATCCCTCCAAAAATTTTAAACTAAAAGTAAATTAATCTCAAACTTAAAAATGGGTGGCTTATTTTCCTCTAAAATTTTATTGTTTTCATTTAATTTTTGTTGTGTGTTTTAAGTGCTTCGCAATAGGTGCAAGTGTACACGTTCAAGTTATAGTATAGATAGTTATCGTTTCCACAGAGATTGGTACTTCTTCTGAAATCTAATTTCTCACACTGAAAATAAAGACACAAATTGTTTATAGAATTGATATTTAAATAAAGTAAAATAATAGAAAAAATAAATTAAATAAATTAGAGTAATCAATAAGAGATATGAGGTTGGGTTATCCTAAATTATGGAATGATGGACAAATGAATTCTTCCTTGTAAGTGAGTGCTCGCACCACTCAAATATTCCGGAAATTGGACTTAATCAAATTGTCTAGTCAGTTTACTGAATGCTTTGGCAATTGCAACTAAAGGAATTGTTCGGACAGTTTGAGTGACTATCCTATAGGTTCGGCAAAGTGTTCTACAATGGTATCCTTATCCCTAACGCGAAACTCTGTTAATTATACAATCTTTGATGATACATCCCTAATCAAAGTTGTACAACGACTATCTTGCTCTTCTATTAGCCGTTGAAATCCTACACATATCCTTAACCTGGATTAGTTCTCATGCACTTGGTTCGAACCATGTTTATTCATTTCGTGAATCTTATTCTCCTGAATCTAGATAAATGGATTGTTTATCGAGGTCCTTTCCCAATTCTCTCGCAAACCAAATAAATATCAAGAATAAGCAAACATTGATTAAGAACACATAAAATACTTATATATAATTCAAACGAAAATCAATCCATAAAACAAAATAACCCAAGCCAACTTAAATTGGTTCATGATTGAGAAAAATATTCAACAAGTAAATCCTCTCTTTACTCAAATAATAAAGAAGACAAAATCCCCTTACTTCACTCTCTCTCGATCTCGCCTCCTTTTGTTGTAGACGACATGCTCTCTATTTTAAAGGGCTTGGCTTGAGAACTTAGGTAATAGAATAAAGCTTGAATTGGAAATAATCATAATAGAAAATTCTTTTCCTATCAAGTCTTTTTAATTTACTTTAATCTTTTAAAATTCCTTCCTTGCTTTTGCAATTGACTTTATCTCCATGAGATTCCTTTCAAGTTGGTAGCCTATCACCAAGATATTGATTCCAGCAAATAAGGAAATACACAAAAGCAATATCTTTTTTAACGAATATTAACCAAAACACGAATTAAATATGACAATTCAGAAAATTAAGTGAAAATGCATGAAATAATTAATAATGCAACTAATAATGTGCCTAAGTCTAACAATAATATAAGTAAAAAGGTAATAAAAATAGTATGTTTAGACACTTAACACACCCTCAAACTCGATTTATTGCTTGTCCTCAAGCAATACAAACCTAATAATTAATTGACAAGGCATCCAATTTTCAAATACATGCTTCAAAATTTTACTTTCAATCTCAGAACCGGGGTACAAAGTATGATCACCTTTAAATTTTTTGGAAGCAAAGCAATTTCACAGAACCAAACTATAATAGTCATGACAAAGTGTATGCGTAGCTGTGTACAAGTTAATTTTCAAGAACCTGTGTGAAAATTCGGTTTAGCACATTAATTGTCAGGGAATTAATCTTTAATTCTACTAGAGCTAGTTTTGGGCACCTCTAGCAATTAAGAAATTTCTTTTTTCTTTAATTTTTTCAATTAGAGCCAGTTTCGGGCACCTCTAGTGATTCTTCATTGCACAAAAGGTAGAGCCAGTTACGGAAACCTGTAGTAAGACATTGCTTTTTTTTAATTTTTTTAATTTGCTCAAAAATTTAGCAAGCTAAGTTCACTAAGCCTCTATCAATCAACAAGTCATAATTGTGTAAAATAATTCAGCATCATAGTAAAATTCAAAGTTTTTTCATTGTAGTCTTAAAATCAAAGGCTATTTGAATTAAGTATGACGCCAAAAGTTTCATCATTGGGTATGCATGAAATTCAAAGCAATTAAATCAAATTGAATCTTGGTAAATAATTTACACAATCTACATGCAACAACTTATAATGAATGTAACTATCATGAATTAATTAAAGGTAATTACCACCCCAAACTTGAGAGAAGTATTATCCCCAATCCATGCGAAAATAAAAAATGCAAATGAGTTAGAAAGATCGTCACCTTGAGTTAGTAGTTTTCTGTATGCCATGGATTTAATTTTCTGCTCTCGTCGTGATGGTTGTGCTGGTCAATTAGGTTCCTCCATTGGTGCTTTTCCTTAACTTGAGCAGTAGTTGTCTGGGCAACAACAATTGTCTGGGATGTGAAGTTTTGTTGTAACGAGCAAAGCAAATTGATCCAGAATGTCCAACATAGTTACAGCTCCACTTGCTGTCAAGAAAAACAAAAAAATTATAATATTGGTGAAGGTAGGCGACAAAGATCATTAGTGAAATGAAAGAATTTCGTTTCGAATAAAAAGAAAATAAATAGACCAAAAATTAGGATAACTTCTAGAGCTAATTATGGAATTAATCTCTTCAAAGTTTGACCCATATTAAATTCTATCCAAATCTACAATCAAATTTTCCTTGATCTTCATTTCTTTTCCTAAAAAAGATAAATATCAATAAAGCAAGAATTATCCAAATAGATATGAGATAATTATTCCTAAAATATAAAAGAAACTATAATTAAAAAAATTCATAAAACTACCAAAATTAAAAAATACCAAAAATACCAAATATTAAAATTTGTCTAAAATAAAATAAAATGCAATAAAAATACTAAAGAGGAGTGTGACCATGCATCTTTTAAAGTAACTCTTTCTTTGTCTCGCTCCAAATCAGTGTTGGTGTAGTGCTTCAATTTATGTCCATTAACTTTAAATTCTCGTCCATCAGTGGTGGACTTGATTATTATTGCATCATATGAGAAAGGTTTAACAACTTCAAATGGTCCAGACAATCTTGACCTAAGTTTTTCAGGAAAAAGCTTCAATCGAGAATTGAAAAAAAGAATTAATTTGCCATGCACAAATTGTCACACATTAGTTTCCTATCATACCAACACTTCATTTTTTCTTGTAAATCTTCGCATTGTCATAAGACATAGCACGAAACTCTTCAATTTCATTTAGGTCTAGCAAATGTTTTGGTCCAACATTTCCCAATCCATGTTCATTGTCTTGATTGTGTAATACGCCATATGCTCAATTTCTATCGGTAGATAACATGATTTTCCATAGATAAGTCTATAATGAGACATGCCTAAAGGTATTTTGAATGTAGTGCGATAAGCCTAAAGTGTATCATCAATAAGAAGAGGCCAATCCTTTTCTAGAAGGATTTACCACTTTCCCTAGGATACTCTTCAATTCTTGGTTAAATATTTTCGCTTGCCCGTTTGTTTTTGGGTGATATTACGTGACAACTCTGTGTGTAACTCTAAGGCGCTGTAACATTTTGACAATTAATTTATTATCAAAATGTTTACCTCCATCACTGACTATTGACTTTGGCATTCTAAATCGTGTGAAAATGTTCTTTTTTAGAAATTTTTTCAACGGTTTCGAAATCATCTTTTGGACACGCTATTACTTTAATCTATTTTGAAACATAATCGACAACAAGTAAAATATAAACATTATCAAAAGAAGATGAAAAAGGTCTTATGAAATTTATACCCCACACAACGAATAACTCGACCTCAAGGATATTTTGGAGTGACATTTCGTGTTTCTTGAAAATATTTTCCATCCTTTGACAACAATCACATTTCTTATAAAATTCATGAGCATCTTTATAAAGAGTTGGCCAATATAAATTGGATTATAAGACTTTGGATACAGTTCGTGTTCCACCAAAACGACCTTCATATGGTGAAGAATGGCATTGCCTAAGAACATTTTGTTGCTCCTCCTTGGGAATACATCTCTGAATAACCTGATTTGTACATACTTAAACAAAAGAGTCTTATCCCAATATTTATGTAAGAACCGCTTCTTTACTTGGTGAGTAAGATCATAAGATATAACACCACTAACCCAAAAGTTAATAAAATCATCATATCATGGTGTTGCCAAGGCAATCATTAATTTATCATCCAAAAATTCATCGTCGATCTCCAAAGGATCATTTTCATTGTTTTCTTCTTCTAACCTGGACAAATGATCGACCACTTGATTTTTTGTTCCTTTACTATCTTTAATTTCAATGTCAAACTCTTGCAAAAGTAAAATCCAATGAATTAAACGAGGTTTGACATCTTTTTAGCCAATCAAATATTTAATTGTCGAATGATCAGTATAGACAATTACTTTAGTCCAATTAAATAGAAACTAAATTTATCAAATGCAAATACTACCACTAGTAATTCCTTTTATGTGGTGTAATTCAATTGGGCGTCATTAAGGTTTTTACTAGCATAGTAAATTACATGAAAGATATTACCTTTACGCTGGCTTAAAACTGCCCCTACGACGAAATTACTTGCATCACACATAATTTCAAAAAGGTAAAGATCAATCAAGTGGGACAACAATGGGTGTTGTGGCAAGTTGTTTCGTTAAGTTTTAAAATGTTGTATCGCATGATTCATCAAAGTCAAGATTTATCCTGCTCAATCAAATTACACAAAGGTTTAGAATTTTTAGAAAAATTATAAATGAACCTCCGATAAAACCCTGGATGATCAAGAAAACTTCGAATTCCTTTAACTGAAGTCGGTGGTGACAATTTTTCTATAACATCAACTTTTTCCCAGTCAACCTCAATTCCCTTGGATGAAATTTTACGACTGAGGATTATTCCTTCATCTAACATAAATTAAAACTTCTCCTAATTGAGAACTATAAATCAGATTCTTCACATATGGACAAAACTTTTTCCAAATTTTAGAGGCAATTTTTGAAGCTTTCTCCAAATAAGAAAAAATCATCCATGAAAATTTTTGAGAAGTCATCTACCATATCTGAAAAAATAGTCATCATACATCTTTTAAAAGTTATCGGGGCATTGTATAATCCAAACGACATCCTTCTAAATGCGTATGTTCTATATGGGCATGTGAATGTCGTTTTCTCTTGATCGCCCAATGCTATGAAAATCTGATTGTAACCTGAATAGCCATCAAGAAAATAATAAAACGATTTACATACAAGACGATCAAGCATTTGATCAATAAAGGGTAAAGGGAAGTGATCTTTTCTAGTGACCTTATTTAATTTATGATAATTTATACAAACTCTCCAACCTGTGATAGCTCAAGTTGGAATAAGTTCATTATTCTCATTGTTTACCATAGTCATACCTCCTTTTTTCGGTACACAATGTACCAGACTTACCCATATACTATCATAGATAGGATATATAATACGGGCATCGAGCAATTTGATGATTTCTTTCATAACAACCTCCTTCATAGACGGGTTAAGCCTTATTTGTACCTCAATTGACTGTTCATAATTTTCCTCTAAAAAGATTTTGTGCATGCATACCACCGGATTAATTCCTTTTAAATCAACAATAGTCCATCATATGGCCTTCTTGTGCTTTTTCAACATGTCAATCAATTGTTCTTCATGTTTAGGTTGCAACTTAGAAGAAATTATTACGGGCAATAAATCATTAATTCCCAAATAAACATATTTCAATGGCCCTGAAAATGGTTTTAATTCAAGAATTGGAGATTACTCAATAGGTGGTTTTGAAATCTTACCTCCCTTACTTGAATAATCAATTGCTTTGAAGTACTTACATGGACGACTAACTATCTAGTTTGCTTCATGTTGTTCTTTTTCGTCTTGTTCTTTAATTGCTTTAGGTTCAACATTGTAATTGCCGATGTAATTTTTAAGGATTTCTTCTTCTACTCGAAAATTGAATTTTGTGGTTGCTTGAATGATCTTACATTCATCTGGATCATCAACATGCTTAAGAGTGTAAAAAACATTGAGATTGACTTGTTGGTCATTGACTCGCATTGTAAGTTCTCCCTTCTCGATATCAATTAAAATTCTTATCGTCGCTAAAAATGGTCTCCCAAGAATAATGGGTGCAAACTCGTCTACTTCAAAATCTAACACAATAAAATCAGCAGGAAAAAAAAATTATCAACCTTACAAATATATCCTCAATTTTCCCTTCCAGATGCACATGGGATCTATCTACAACCTACAAAATCATTGTGGTTGGTCTTGCCTTTACGATTCCCAATCGTTGGAAAACCAATTTTGGCATAAGGGTTATGCCTGCTCCAAGATCACATAGCGCTTTTCCAGCATAATGATTTCCAATGACACATGGAATTGTAAAACTTCTGGGATCCTTTAATTTTAGTGGCATTCAGTTGTGTAACATAGCCATACATCCTTCTGTTACGAAAATAGTTTCAAACTCACCTAATCTCGTTCTCTTAGAAACAATATCCTTGAGAAACTTCGCGTGATTCAACATTTGTTTTATTGCCTCAACCAAAGGTAAATTAATATGAACTTGCTTCAAGATATTCAAGAATTTCTTGAATTGATATTCTTGCTTTTACCGTTGAAGCCTCTGTGGAAAAGGTGATGGTAATCAGATGTCATCAATATTCTCATTGGTTTAAAATTTGATAGAAGGCAATGTCAAGGCATCAGGACTTGCCAAGACATGTTTTTATTCCTCTTTTTCACTAATTTCATCTTTTTATATTGATTTTTAAGGGTTTAGGGTTTGGGACATTACATTCGAAAATAAAGTTTTTATTGCCAATCCCCGACAACGCATACGAAAACAAAATTCAAAATATAATGTCCCAAAGTCCGATTACATACATATTCTAAATTATAAAATGAAAATAATCTGAAAACCTAAAATAAATTTCATACTATAATAATGTTTGAATAAAATACGAGATGCTCCATGTACCAAATCGCTTAAAGAGTCTGAATATTTGAAAGAAAAACTATAGGGGAGTGAGCTATGAAACTCAGTGTGTCTCTAAGGTGCAACATATCATAATATATAAGTAAAAATAATATTCTTCTTGCAAATAGTTCTCAAATATAACATATAAAATAAATGCAAGTCATGATGCGTATAATGATGTCATGCACAGTGCATATCCCAACTACATCGTCACCGATCTGAATGAAGAAGTTCCCTATAACCCTCACCTACATCGTCACCAAAATCCGAAAGTAGACTTAGGGCTTCCGAAATGGAAGGCTGCCACAACTTCCTCCGTACACAAATACCACCCCATGCATACATGCTAATGTTTCATGATTTGAAAATCTGAAAATAATTTCGACATGATCCGATATCAAAATATCCAAAATTATAATATATCTGAAATCTCATTTTCACAAGATACTAAAATCACAAAAATGCATAATCTGAATATCTGAAAATCTTCATATTGTTCTCAAATCACTAAAATCTTCATATGCATGGTAACACAAGTTCACAATTAGAGTCGCAAAACAGAAATTAGACATACCATCAATCACAGATAATTCTCAAAACACATGATTTAAGCATGTCACAAAAATATTTATTTTCAAAGGAAACACATATAGCACCAAGTAATAGAACATACCTCTAAAGATCACAACTCTAACGGTGACGTTTTCCTCGATCTAAATTACCTCTAGCACTAACCGGGTTGGACCCTACAAATAATTCTAAAATTAATATCGAAATTCTAAAACTTAACCATAATGAAACCATAAATCTAACAAAACTAACGAGTACCCCACAGAGGATTTTCTGGAGCGGTCTGAGTTGGCGGTGGAGGTGTTGGTACGATCTCGTCTTTCATATCAACGTCGTCTAAAAAGATAAACATTCGAATTAGAAAGAGAGTTTTAGATGGTTATGAGTAATTCAGCATTGATTTTGTTTTGATTATTTTTAAAGGGAAATTTGTAGTTCGGTCTCCTTTTTTTATAGTTTTCAATTGGGCCCTTTTCTTTTAATTTAAACTGTTTTTAATGGTAAAATTGCTTTTCGGCCCTTGCCCTTTTATTTCTTTTAATTTCAGTCCTTATTTTAAATATTTTTTTAAATATTTATTACATTCAATCCATGTTATTTATGTCTTATGTTTATAATATTCTTATTTTTTTTCTTTGTTCAATATATGTCGTTCGTATTTGTTTCATTTAATATGTTTCTTGAATGTTAATGTATCTGTGTTGGTATTTATTTTACCACATGTTTCATTATGTTTGGTATGCGTTTGTTTTTCGGTTCGTATTACCATCTTTAAATACTGTATGACATTATTTATTTTATATTCAGTTACATTTGTCTATATATAATTGCTGTATAATTTATATTATTATGCATATAAATAGTTTTAGTATGATATATGAATATTAATATATATTTTAAATACTTATGCAATATGCCTTTTTTTATGTTCTATATATTATTATGCATATAAAGATAGTTTATTACTAAAACTATAGTTTATTACATTCTATATTTTCCTTTTAACGTCCATGTACACTAGGTAGAAGTGGGACGCATTTTTATATTTCCTAGCGAAAAAATAATCTCTAGAATGGGTCGGTATCATTACTATTACAACTTCAATAAGAATGTGAATTCGAGGAAAAATTATATCATGGGTCAATCCCATCACGTGTCTATGTGACCGATCAATGATAACTTCTCACTTCATCAATTTTTCCATGTCATATTTTTTCTCAAATGAATCTTCATTTTAAAAATTAAAAAATAATGAGGTGGATGATTATCATTGGTCGGTCCCATGGATGACGTGATGGGACTGACCCATGATATAATTTCTCGAATTCGAGTGTATAGTATCAAGTTGGATTGGATAGGTGTTATCAAAATAGAATATAAAATACAGTTGAGTTATTATGATGTAAGTTTGTTAACGAATTAAGCAAGCAGTAATGGTCGGATGATCATAATTATTCATCTGCTTTCGTCTTTTTTCTTTGGTACAAGATTTAAGAAGTAATGGTCGGATGATCATAATTATTCATCTGCTTTCGTCCTTTCTCTTTGAGTACAAGATTTAAGATCTAACAAAAGCATCCCTTTCTCTAAAGTTTTTCCCTTCTCTTTGAGGTAGAAATAGAAATAGGTTTTGTAAAAAAATTAACAACTTATTTTATATCTATCTTTTTGTTCGAGTTTAGTTAGATTTTTAACCATTTCTTTATATCGTCGTTAGTTTGTGCACTTTTGATAATTTTAGAGAAAATATCCTGTTTACAATTAGTCTTGTAGACCCTGCTTATAATATTTGTTATATTTCCTCTTTATTCAGTTAGTTTATAAAACTAACTGCAAGCGACTATGTAGACAAATGAAAAATATATGGAGACTTGTAAAATTACCAGCACAATCACTCTGACACCATTGTAATAATAATTATAATATGAAATTGCTGTGAAATAAAACAAAACATCCACAAGTATGAAAAGGTTAATGGATATGATGATCCCTATCCAAAAACTAGGGAAGTTTATTGGAAGACATACAGGTAAAAAAACAGAGCCAAATTATCTTTCTGCTTCAGATTCTCCCAACAGCTTCTGCAACCATGTTTTCTCACAGTACTGCATGCACTTAACCGTTCTTTACTCTTTATAGCTAAATATTCCTGAAAAAAGATGAATTCATAACTTCAGTTACACATGCATGCAAACAAATTCTGAGCCATGAATCCCATATCGGTTTACTAAATTTTCACTGTGAGATAGATGCATTTTGAATGAGGTGGAAAGGAAAATTCACTTTGATGGGACAAAGTGAACAACTTACAGAATGGCGTGGACCATGAGACTGAGACTAGGGACGAACAAAACTCAACTTGACTCGATATGAGGTTTAAAGGAAAATTCACTTTGATCAGTAAGTATGACAGACAAATCATTTAGTATATTTTTAGTATATTAGTAGACTCTGAAAACTGCAGAAAAAAATCGTTTTGCTGCCATTGGATACATGCACTGCAAAGTTCGGGTTGAATTTAACCATTAACTAAAGACATTGGAACTTACCACCGTTAGTGCTGATGTAGTCTTACACTATGAAACCTTCAGCAGTTGATGAAAAGCTTCTTGAGGTATGTCAACGGAACCAACTCGCTTCATTCGCTTCTTTCCTTCTTTTTGCTTCTCTAGAAGCTTCCTTTTCCGAGTAACATCCCCACCATAACACTTTGCAAGGACATTCTTTCTCATTGCCGAGATTCTGAATCCAGCAAATAAAGGCTTAGCTTACCAATGAACATTAAAAGGGTAGTTAACCCTTTAAGAACCTTAAGGAATGAAAGACGTGTTACTTACGTTTCCCTTGCAATAACCTTTGATCCAATTGCAGCTTGTATGGTTATCTCAAACATTTGCCTGATTAGAATTGGACCATCTGTATTAACTATGATTTAATTCATGGAAGCTCATATTTGATTTTAAACCAACCGACCTGTCAATGAATTTCTTAAGCTTGTCAACCAGTTCACGACCAATTCGTTGTGCCTTCAAATTGTGAACAATTGTGGCCATGGCATCAACCGGCTGTCCATTTAAGAGGATATCAAGTTTCACCAAATCAGATTGTTGGTATCTGTAAACAAAACCAATAACATGTCAAAAGTAGGAAATAAGAGGCTCCAATGTTGTGGAGGCAAAGGAGAACAACTTCAGTGAAGGTTTCATGACATCAAATGTCCAATCAGAAGTATGTGTAAAATGGAAGAAAACACTTCGCCGTTTGATTTCACTGAAAATTTAGGCAAGCACAAGTAAGCATTGCTCATTGGTATAAATCCCAGGGAATCAGGACATTTGTCTAATTGAAACTAATTTTGTCTTTATTGTTTCACCACTTCCTCCCCAATACATTATTATAGAACATTAAGCATGCGGCATGCCTGTGTACATGCACCGGTCCCTACGATACTGAGCCTTGTCCTCATGCATGAGTGTACACATGTATCTGAGTGTGTGTGTGTGTGTGTGAGAGAGAGAGAGAGAGAGAGAGAGAAGCTTACTCTGAATCCTCATAATCAAAGGAGGCATATCCAGATGTTATACTCTTCAATTCATTGTAAAAGTCGACAACAATTTCCCTCAGAGGTAGCCGATACTTCATAAAAGCCCGTTGACTGCATAAAAAGAATAACTGAGCATAAGTACTGAAACATTAAAACATGGTATTTTTATGCAATTGTTCACAATGGGAATTATGGGATGTCAGAAATAACATTATATGAAATAATCTAACTTGCTAAATCACCTGTCTAGAAACTATTTCACTGAAAGCAAACGAATCAAAGAGAAATAGAAACTATTTCACTGAATATTACCACTGATAAGTCAAAAATTACAGGTTAAAGAAACCACAATGGTATAAATCACCTGTCTATAAATGAGTACTCCAGCTGCTGGCCTCTTCGCTCCGAGCAGAGGGTAATAACAGGCCCCACATACCTACGAATAAGCAAAAAGTCATAAAGAATAAAACCTTTGCATGCTGTAGAAAATAGACAACAAAGGGATATGGGAGCTTACTCACTAGGAATAATAATAGTTGCTAATACAGTAGGTTCCCAACAAGCTGTAACTCGTTTCTTGGGATTTGAGGGCAATGCAGCAGGATTTTGAACTTCTACTTTACTACATAAGATCAAGATATATAAAACATGTCAAAATAGGCTTCACAAAGCGTAAGTTTCTCTGAATAAAGATTGATCATAAAATGCCACAATTTTATGTACCTTCCATCAGAATACTCAAAAATATATGGAACGGTTGGAACAGTGGAAATGACATGAGCTCCATACTCCTACATCCAAGATATTAACTGTTATGACTTGAAAATAAAAAGAAAAAAAAAAAGAAAAATTAGGTAAATGGACAAAGTGGAAAAATTAATCACCTGTTCAAGTCTTTGATGAAAAACATCCATGTGAAGTAAGCCTAAGAATCCACACCTGCAGAAGGAATACAGGACACAGCAGAGATTGTCCCATCATAACAAAGCAAGTATCCATAATTAAATAGTAGAAGAAAACTATTAGACTATTGGTACTTCAAGATTAAGTCATAAAACATAAAACAGCACACCTAAAACCCAGTCCAAGTGCTGTGCTACTCTCCTTAGTAATGGAGACGCTGGCATCATTGCAGGTTAGTCTCTCTATGGCATGGTTAAGTGCCTCAAAATCAGATCCATCTGCAGGGTAGAGACCAGAAAATACCATATGCTTTGCGGGTTTAAAACCTGCAATTTAGAAGCATAGCAAATAAGAAGAGGGTGTAAAAAAACTATAAAGATGAAATAAAGCCTCATGTTATACCGGGAAGGGGTTCTACAGTAGTCCGAGTGTGATATAGTGTATCCCCAATACGTGCTTCTTTTGTTGAACGCATGCCAGTCACCACATATCCAACTTGTCCACTTAGAAGGACTCCCGTGGGAGTAAGCTCAGGATGCATGATCCCAACATCCAAAATTTCATAAGATTGACCAGTTGCTGCAGATGAAATCTTATCACCTTTACGCAATGCACCATCAACAACAGCAACATGGCAAATTACACCTTTATACTCATCATAATAGGAATCCAACAGAAGCATTCGTAAAGGTGAACGGCTGCTTCCAGGAGGGGGAGGAATCCTCTCTATGACTGCTGGAAGGACGTGCTCGAGCCCCTGCCCAGTCTTAGCAGACGTCAAAAGGGCATCACTAGGCTCAAGATCAAACATTGACTTCAACTGAGCTTTGACACGATCAGGGTCAGCAGTTGGCTGGTCAATCTTGTTTATTACAGGTATAATAGTCAAGTTAGATTCAAAAGCAAGATAAAAGTTTGCAACGGTTTGCGCTTGAACACCTTGGGCTGCATCAACAACCAAAAGAGCACCTTGGCAAGCTGCCAGAGATCTAGACACCTCATAACTGAAGTCCACATGACCCGGTGTGTCGATAAGATTTAGCAAAAATGTCGAAGGCTCATCGCATCCATGAAACATGTGTTTGTGGAACATAGTCGCTGTTTGAGCTTTAACAGTTATTCCCCTTTCCCTCTCTACCTAATAACATCAAAAACTAATATCCTTAACTTTTTTTTCTCACTTTAAACCGAAATTAACGTTTATATGAAATAAATAACAAACACCCGATTCTAGTTTTTCTTTAAACCAACAATTGCACTGGTAATACCTTGCCTTTTCATCAATTTGTAATACAAATACATAACTACCAATTCAAGTTTTAATCCAAACAAAAAAACCATGAAAATTAAAAATAAAATTACCTGCAATTTGTCAAGATACTGAGGCTGGCCATGGCCTCTCTTAATAGTCCCAGTAAGCTCCAAAAGCCTATCAGCTAAAGTAGACTTTCCATGATCCACATGGGCAATAATTGAAAAGTTCCTTATTTTTTCCACGGGGTATCGACTCAAATCTATTGGAGCAGATTCTTTATTGTTTAGACGAGAATGGGAGCAATATCTTAGACATGAACCAAAAGCATCGAATGGGCTTCTGATTGAAGATAATGGAGATAAGTACTTTCGAGATTTTAGGGTTTTTGAAGCTCTGAATATGGAACCCATTTCAGGGCTATAGAGAGCCTTGTGAAAGCAAGAGAAAAACAGAGCTGCGCTGCACGACTCTTTGAAGAAAAATTCAGTTCACGACGGAAAAACTACGTCGTTTTTCTCAATTATTAGCACATTTCTTCTTTGGTCGTAAAACTATATTTGTTTTCTATTGAGCCACTAATGTTACAAAACTTTGTATTTTGGTGACGTCCTAGAGGTGGCAATGGGTCTGTTAGTTTGGGGTCGGGTTAATTTTTCAGTTTAGGTTATTTTTTTTTAAATTTGATTTGGGTCATTCAGATTCAGATTTAGTTCACACCTATATTTATTTCAGGTTAAATCCAATATTAAGCTATTTGATATTTTGATTCGGGTCATTATCAGGTCGGGCTAATTTTGGATCAATCAATTTTTTATTCATGTTGATAATAAATTATTTGCTTTATTGAATCAAGTAAATATTGTATCGTTTGAATTTTAATTTGAATCAATATACGAAGATGGTTTTCTAAAGGGAAAAAGATGGTAGTAAATTACTAAAGTATTACTAAAGATGGTTGATAATTAATTATATAATACAAAAGAAGAATAAAACATGCATATCTGAAATTATATTTCGTTCGGTTCAGGTTTTTATTTTCAGTTTTGATTAATTTTCAATTTGATTTGTTTTTGGTTTTGATTATTTTTTGTTTAGCTAAAAATTGGATCAGTTTTGATTTGGTTCTTTAACGATCTAAAATTTAAATCCGAGCATTGAGTTAACCCAAAACATTAGGCTTCAACATTTGGGCCTTTGTTGAGCTTTGGACTCATAAGAGTTGAACTTGTTAGTAGGCTAAGGCTTTTTGAGTGAGGAATTTTTAGTAGTTTGAGTTAGGATGACAAAGAGAATGGGGAAAGTAAATATTTTACGGAAAGAGTTTTGGGGTGAAGTCATTGTGTCCTTGCTTCTTCATCTTCTTTTCCCTTCATTAAAAATCTGGGTTCAAGGTGTCATCTTTGTTGTGTTAGTTTGAGAATCTCGTTTTGAGTCTTGAGGGTAAGTGGTAGAACGATTGGAGATCTACAAATCAAGGTAAAAATATTATGTTTTGATGGAAGTTAGTGATGGAGTACTTTAAGAGGCAAGTATAGGAGAAGGGTGTTGAAGGGCTTTCTTAGTTGTTTCTTTAATGTTTTTAACTTCTAAAAACATCTATAGCATCATCTAATAGTTGTTTTAACTTCTTCTTGTAGAGAAAGAAGTTGATGAGTCCCCTTAAAAAGGCTTAACAAGGAGAAAAGCTTGAGAGGACGTTTTTGTTGATGTGGCTTAAGGTTGGTATACCTCTAACTCTCAATAAATCATATCTCCCATGAAATTAGATTTCATTACATGTTTGATTCATGTTTGGTATGCTTGGTAGCCTAGGAAACCTTTAATGATAATTTTTTGATTAGTTGATGAACTGTTGTAATTTGGATAGAGACACACCAATTAACACTTCAATAATGTGAAAATGGTTTAGGAATAAGTGAAAATTTTTTGGGAAGTGTTCTTGGTAAATATCAAGTCCATACTTGTATTTTCATGCAAGCGTACCGATACGGATTGAGAGTGTATCGGTAGCCTAAAGGGAAAATAGAGGCTTAGATAACAGGCGTATCGGTACGAAAATCTCATGTATCCAAATACCTTGCTTAATTCAAATTTTAATGACATTTTTGGGTAGCGTTATACAAGGGCATATCGATACCATTATTGTATTGGTTTAGAATAGGCAGGCGTATCGATACGCCATATAGGTGTATCGATACTAGTACAAATCGTTATCAATATGGAGATGGGTTGTATCGGTACGGGCAGGCAGCTTGGGGATCTTATAAGGCAATAGCGTATCGATAATCCTTGAGGGCGTATCAATACTGGGTGGTGTACCGATACCCCATATAAGTGTATTGGTACTCGCTGGGCAATCTGTCCAAAAATTAGTGTTTGAGTTTGGGGGCTTTATAATTTATGATAATAGGTTCTAAGGTTCTCTTATGGTGCAAAAATAATTACTAAAATCGAGAAATTAATAAATTAACTTCAAATATAAATAATTGTACTAAAGAGTTAGTAAGCCTTGATTGTTTTAAATGAATGGTAGAAATCATAGGGATCTTTGATGGTTGTGATGCTTTATGATAGCTAGAACCTTGTTGTGTGTTGATAGGTTGCTTAGCTTAGGAAAAACACTTATGTGATGGGAATCCGAATACCCAAGAATAACATTGCAACACAATGAAGTCCATTCGATGTAACATTTCGAGTGATGTATTGAAGACTATTCTAAATGGAGGATCCCGATATTGTGTGTACGCGGGCTTCGCTCATAGTGTAGGATCCTGATGTTGTGTGGGCGCGAGTCTTACTACTTCGTGATATGTATATGATGTGTGCGATAGTATACATTCATGATGCCATGTGTTTAGGCGATCATGGTAGAGCCATCATATTATGTATGATATTACATATGTTACGTTGCTTTATTCATGATATGTGCTATGTTGGTCGAGTGACGGTGTACCCACTCAACTTCTATAGCCCAACATTTTGAAATATGTTTTCATGTGTAAGATAGGTGAAGACGTGGATCGAAGAAGAACCATCAAGGTTGGATTCCAACATCCACTTAGTGTCAAAGTACAAACACTTGATGTAATTGGGCTATGTACTTGTAGAATCTGTGTTGCAAATCTTGTTTTAATTTAGTTTGGTTTGAATGCTTTTAATGGTCTGTAACTATTTTGGAGCTCCACATTACTCTTTCTGAAATACTCATTTTAATTGGATTTGAATTTAATGAATTTGTTTTGGAATTGAATGGTTTAATGGACTTTCAAAATAAAAATTTGTAATACGGGTTTGGTAGAAGGCCCAATGTGATATTCGGGTCAAGGATGTTACATGTTCGATTGTTTCGAGTTCGTGTCAAGTCTGAACTATCATGTTTATGTCCGTAACGAGCCTCGGATCAAATAAATCTTTTAAGATCTCAGATCAAGTTTGTCAAATCTACTAATTTCTCATTCTAAATTGATATAATAATAATTTTAAACCTTAACATTTGTAAATTCTATCAATTTAATTCTAATTCTAAATGATTCAACAAATTTACTCATTCACATTTACAAAACACATCATCATAATAATCTCGTTGGTTACCATCTCATGTTTCATTCGATATTATGCTTGTAGTCAATCTTTTTAAAATCGATCAAACAACTTTCATAAAATTAGTGACAGGAGAAAAAAAACTCGAGAAGTGGAGAATAACATGTTGAATTAAAAGAGAGCTAGATTTCCTGAAAGGGTGACTAAAATGATCAATTTTTATAATATTAGTGACGAAATCAAAAATTTATTTAATACCTAAAATAAAATATAAAAAATATCAAACAGACTATACTAAAAGCAGACAGAGAATAATTAAGTTTCAAGTGAACTTATTCAATTTATATAATTTATCAAAAAAATTTAAATACGTTTATGATAAAATAACTTCTTGAACATTTATAAAAAGAAATTTAAATGTCTATAGTAAAATAATTTCTTGAACATTTATAAAAAAATCTAAATATGTCTATAATAAAATAACTTATTGAACATTTTTTTAAATATAATTAAGCTCATCTAGACCCTTTGCTTCTAATTAAGTCTTTTAATTATAAAATTTAACTAAACAAGCTCTCCAAATAATGTTATTACTAAATCTTATAATGTAACGAAATATATTTAATTTTGTATTGACGGTGGTAATTATATCAAAAACTTCTGACACATGCTTGAACATTAAATAACTGAACCTAGTGAAAGAAAATATAACCACATCTTGACTTTGTCTCTGAAGCAAAAAGTAAATAGCTTTAGTTTTACAATATCTCTAGATACTTCAATATATTAAAATAATTGACATATTTTCATGAATGAATTGAATCTTCAGTAATTGCTCAATCAAATTGACCTACATTGAGAAGAACTTGGATCATTGTAGGCTTAAGTTCAAAATTAGGCTTATAGGCATCAGTGTCAACCAGTCCTGACATAAGATTTACAATATCAGGCGTTGTATGTTCTCAAATTGACCTTTCTTCATCTTCATTAGCAATAGGACATTAGGCGATGGTGGTACATTTTTATTGAACACATTATCTATGGGTGAATCATTCTTCACCATATTATTCCATTGATTATTATGATTCATTGTTAAGGTTCGTCTTTTTAACCTCCGTAAATTAAAAATAAAATAAATAAAAATACAAAAATAATAAAATCTACTGCAATCCTCAGCAATAGCGCTAAAAATTTGTAGACTCTCAGGGGTATGTGTAATTTTGATAATGAAAAAGTTTTAAATAATGTATAATTTTCGAATTATATGGACACCCATCCACCACTGGGTGATTTTTGATCATACACCTATTGAAAGTAATAAATTAAAAATAAAATAAATAAAAATATAAAATAATAAAATTTATTGCAATCCTCAGCAATGACGCAAAAAACTTATAGACTCTGAAGGATATGTGTAATTTTTATAATGAAAAAGTTTTAAATAATGTGTAATTGGATAAATTGAAATATGCCAAGAGTCTTTTGTGTGTAACAGTACACGGTCAACAAGTAATATAGCTTGATAAGTTGAGTTATCAATCCTACAGTGATTGCTTTTATGATTCAATTGTTTAGAAAGTTTACTTGCTTTTAAAGAAAGTATTATCGTCTAAAATGGTTGATTTAAAAATTAAAGAGAATAAAATAAAATAAAACTGAAGTAAGTATCGACAAGGAAGGCATTTTCAAATTAATGATGATTGTTGGCAAGGAATGCCTAATTTTAACTTGGTTTATGCCAGCTTTGATGGTCACTGACTTAAATTGGCCAAGTAAAAATCTTATATCCTTATAGTGCATGTTTTTCTTAAATCAGCTTGATTATAATCAATCTATACTTTATGGGGTAAATTCTACTTTTGAAGTAAGTTTATCTAGTTGGATAACTTCTCTTAAAACTTCTCTCTTAAGTATCCAACAACTGATCGTTGCCTTCTGAGTTTGTAAAGATATTGGGAAGCAATAAACCAATTATGCTAGATCTTGTTTAGTAGAGTATTTAATAAAAAGGTAATGTCAACTCTCGCTTAATCTTTATAATTTAAAAATGTAAAGCATGTCAAATATATTTTTTTACTAAAAGTAGAATTATCATAAAGGAACTAAGACGTGAAAAACGATGTTTACAATCAAAATATCTTTCACCAACTATTAAATTAGTGTATGGTGTGAGGGTTAACCAACAAACTAATAAATTTTTTAAGATCAACATCAAAATAAAAACTAAAAGAACATGGATCAAAAGAATAAAAAAAAAGGGTCTCTCGATACATCCCTTCATGCTAAACTCTCTGCCAAGAAGTTGAACAATGCTTTCTAGGTTGCACTAATTATCAAACAAATATAAAACTCTCATGTTTTTAAAATTAATTCACTCAAGAAGACTCAGTCCAATTATTTTTTTTTAATTTTTGGCTTTCAACATAAAGACTCAATATTTGACCCAAGGTCTAACTCCGAAACTCGACTTTTAGTTCGTTATAATTTTCTTCTCCTTAAAAGAAATTTCATCTTCGAAATTTGTATCCATAACAATAAAGATACTATCCCATTACAACTCTTCAATATCCTCAAGATTTCTTATAGTGCTAATTTGATTTCTCATAACAGTTATCAAATATGATATTGTCTTCTAATGTTGCAAACAAGATCTCCACCGATTTTTTCTCCTAAAGAGAGTCCATCCTCTATCCGTACATCATAGATGACAACCAAAACTCAATGGTGCCTTGATAAAACGACACACAAATATGTCAACAGAAAAATTTTACTTACGTTATGGAACTCAAGAGACTATTGCACACAAAACATTTCACAACAACATACGATCAAATAAATATGGTGTTACACAACTATATCTCATCCCAACTCCACAAAAACACCTCGACATCACAGTGAACAATGCCATGATTCACTTAAAGAGAGAAATATTTATTCTAATTTCATTTCAAACTTTCTAACATTAACCCATTAACAATAAATATCTCACTTTTAACTGATCTCGAAAAACACACAAATGCTTCATGTTTGGTTAAACAGGTTATCTATTTTAAGAACTGGGTAATGATCTTTCATTGTCACTTAACAAACTATCAACAGTTTGAGCATCGCCTCTACGAACTAAATTGTTACTGGGAAAGTAATCCAACTCTTGTAACACCTAACTCTCCTCTAGGCGAACCACTGACCTCATTCAAGATGCTCCTACATAACTGGATATTCAATTACTTAATTGAGTCAATATCCTCCTATAATGATGATAGGAATCAATGCCCAAATCGGTCTCACCACAACATTGATTCATTTTCCTAATAAAAAAGATCTTGTCAACTCATCCGAGAAGCATAAGCAAGCACTCTACAGTTTGAAAGCTCTCGAACAACAAATTATACACATTAACATCTATCGACTGGTCAAACTTATGTCATAATCTTCATTGACATCCTCTAAAAAAACACTTCAAATATTATGAGAAAACGATAACAACTCAATATTCTCATTTTTGAAGGTTGGGTCCCACCAAATTCTAAAGCTTCAAAACCACCTTCTACGTTACTAAACAAACAATCACTTTTGATTATTTAAAATAATTTTCAATGGTAATGACCACGGATGTAAAAACAGTTACTTGAAGGGGTTTTAGACTGGGTAAAATCGGATACAAATCATTTTAGGTTTATTTGATATTTTCACTTGATTCGGTTCAAGTGCGGGTCCATTTCAGGTCGGGTCTATTTCAGTGGTAACAACCTTGGTTATTTAAAATAATTTAAAATAACCCACCTTCTACATTACTAAAGAAACATCACTTTTGATTATTTAAAATAATTTTTAATGGTAACAACCAGGGATGTAAAAATAATTACTTGGATGGGTTTTAGGTTTGGTAAAATCGGATACAAGTCATTTTAGGTTGATGTGATGTTTTCACTCGATTTAGGCCAGATGCGAGTCCATTTCAAGTCGGTTTCTTTTCAGGTCGGGTCTATTTCAGTGGTAACAACCTTGATTATTTAAAATAATTTAAAATAACCCACCTTCTACATTACTAAAGAAACAACCAGGGATGTAAAAACAGTTACTTGGATGGGTTTTAGGTTGGGTAAAATCGGATACAGATCATTTTAGGTTGATTTGATGTTTTCACTCGATTTGGGTCGGGGTGGGTCCATTTCAGGTCGGTTCCTTTTCAGGTCGGTTTTATTTTAGGTCAGGTTCAAATAGTTCGGGTCCAAATCAAATAATTGATAGGTTCATTTCAGGTCAGATAGATTTCAGGTCGGGTTCATTTCAGTTCGGATTCATTTCAAGTTGGTTTTATTTCAGGTCGAATTAATTCGGGTTTTAAATTTATATTAATTAAAATTATTAAGTTTGAGTTTGGTAAAAATAATTTATTAAGTAAATAACCGATTGATTTTGGGTTGAATGGTTGATCATTTATTTCGAATTAATTAATATATAACATATTAACTAGTAAGAATCTCATTAAAAATAAATATTACACGCTAGAATAAACAAAAATATCATCAAATGATTCATATCTTAAAATTTGGGATAAATATTAATAAAATAAAATATCATCTTATTAAAAACACTAAACTAAATTAGAAAAGTAAAAAGTAGTCAATTTAAAATAAATTTGTAAGGATTAAATTATAAAAATTATAAATTAATAATAATTAAATCTGATAAAAAATTTAATTTTAATATACTTTAATACATTATAATTTATACATATAAAATATAGTTTAATACATTTCAAAAATGAAAATATAAAATTTATACTATATATGAAATATATATGGAATTTATATTATATATAAAATTTATACTATATATGAAATGATACTATATATGAAAATATAAAATGTATACTGTATATGGAAATATAGAATGTATATTAATATATATATATAAAATATATAATATGTATGTATATGTCTATAATATATAAGTATATATGTAAGTATATGTATACTTATTAGATGTATTAATGTATTATATGTAATATGTAATATACTTTAATATATAATATATATATATTATATAAGTATATTTGTTTATGAATTAATGTATGTATATTATTAATTCTTTAAGCCCAACATTAATCTCCTAAGCCCAAATCATTAAACTAGTTCTCTAAGACAAATTCTTCAATCACTAAACTAATTCCCTAGGATCAAATTGAAACAATTTTAAAATATATACTTTGATTTTAATTAAATGAGGACCAAATCGAATAAAAGATAAAATTTAAAACTTAATTTTGAAGTGATCATAACCAAATTTAAATAATTGTAAAATAAGGTGTAGAACGGCATGGGATTCAACTTTTCAGGCGCGATCGATATAAAAATATGCGAAATTTTTTACCTGACCTAGAGTTGTGTCAAATGAATATCTAAATATAATCTCCCTTTTTTATATTTTTAATTAATTATATTTAATCAAAGTTTATTATTTAATTATATGTTGTAATAATAATAACAATCCTTAAAAATTTATTATATATATTAATTCGCTCAAAAATTTTCTTTTCCCCCTATTTTTTATATAATAATCAAAAATTGTTTTTAATTCCTTCCAAATTTTTGGGTAATTTATATCCCTCTAAAATTTTTACACTAAAAGTAAATTAATCTCAAACATAAAAAAATGAGTGGCTTATTTCGCTCCAAAATTTTGTTTTTCACTCTCTTTTATCAGTTCTCTTTTTTCTTTTTTATTAATTATTTTAGTTTAATTTAATTGAGTCATAATTTAGATTAATTTAATAAAAATCTACATTTGATTTTATTTTTTTATTTTTTTATAATTTACGTTTTTATATTTTAATTTAGCTCAATTAATCCTAAGTTCAATAAGTTAATTTAAGTTCATTAAATATTAATTTAAAATTATAATTTTAATGAAATATTAATTTAAAATTATAATTTTAATGAAATACTAATTTAAAATTAAATAAAATAGTAAATAAATTAATTTAATTAAATACGTAATACCAAATTTAAATATTAATTTCTAAATTAATTCTCATGTATAATTTTATTTTTTAAGCCAAATTATATTTGTTAATATTTTAAATTTATCAAATTATAGATATGCTTAATTATATAACATTTAAATATTAAGTCTTGTTAATATTAGTTCAAGTTAATAATAGGTTAGGTACAAAACAAGTTGGATCATTTATTAGGTCGGATTCAAAACAGGTAGGTAAAATTAGGTCTCGGGTCAATTCAGTCGGATAATATCGGTTATCTACCAGGTCAGACTCTGTTTCAGGTTCGTTTAAGTTGGATGCAGGTCGGGTTTCAGATAAAAAATAACAGGTTAAAATTGGGTTCGGTTACTACAGTAATAGGTCCAACTCGGGTTTGGATCAACAATTGTTGGTATAGATTGAGTTCAGGTCATTACATCTACAGACTAAATCAGGTTCTGACTCAAATAGGTTTCAGTCAGGTTTTTAGGTCTTGTCAGCTTTTTACATCCCTAGAAACAACTCCTCAAAAGGTAACTCCCATGAAACATTTGACTTAGTCACTTTCTAACAAAATAGTGGATTTTGAATCCATTATCTCTAAGAAATAACCCTAAAAATGGCAGGATACTCTCCAAACATAAACAAAGACTTATTCTTAACCAGAAAAAAGCATCTAAACCACGTGTATTCATAGATCGATTTTAAAAGCCAAATATCTATACTCGTAACATAACTTTTATTCATACATAACAATGTAGATTTCTTTCCGCAAACCTTTACAATGAACATGGAGACTTTAGGGTGGACAAATGCACAACGAAGACACCCTTCATGCAACAGGAGGTCACGTCCTTGATTCTGGTACTCTTTGACTAACTTAAATCTCGATAAGTTGAGGTGGTTTTACTCTAAAATTATGTCATGAACAATTCAAGACTTAACTTGGCACTCACGATTGCATTCATAACCATCTCAATTTCATAATATCAGGGCACTATCATAATTCTAGCTTTAAGGAGTACGAGCTTAGTTTAAGGGCTTATATTCACTAGAAATCTTACTAAAACACATATACCACTCTGGGATTTTCTAGAATTGTCTAAATATAAGCTCTAATACCACTAAATGTAAGACCTTAAGCTTGGATATCACATTTGAGCCTTAAACCTGACTCAAAAGCATAAAATTTTTCAAACCAAAATATCCCAACAAGTAAATTATAAAATATTTTAAACCAGCTATTAAATTTTACATATACAAATTTAATAAAAGGGTAATAAAGAGCTTTAATTTAAAATATTTGAATGCACGTTTTAGTTAATACAATTTCTAAAGTACTAAATACATACTCGAATCATTCCTTCACTCTAAATATCAAATTGAGTAGGGCTTAGAATCTCGTATCAAGCAAAAGCCATTATTTAGAATCCTATATCATATGTCCTTCATGTGTTGTAATACTTACTCACTATGTATTTGGATCCCACCAAACAAATACTCATAACCAAACAAGTGCACACACATAGAACTACTACTTATGATCCATCAAGGGTCCCTAAACATGTTAATACAAACAATCTTGTTATATTAATACAAGCAATCACTCAAGTATTATCAAGTTGTTAGCATATTACGAAGAAGTATATACTACTCTTATTCATTGCATCCATTTATCCTTATTATTCCATTTATCCAACTATAATTCAATTATTGATAATTACACCAATCACAAATATCATTATGGTACCGAATTATATATTGATACAATTAAATCTCGTACTAATAACTTATTCACGGTTTCACATGATTCCTCGATTCAAGATATCAAATATTCTTTAATCATTTCCTAAAGCTTACGAGAGTGAAATTAAATATGTTTTATAATTAGTGATTTTTTAACATATTTAATTCATTTATTTTAATTAGTGATTTTTTATCTTTTAAATCTGTAATACCTGAATTTCGTCCGGATATACGTATATAATAAGGCCACAAGTAAATAATAAATATAAATATATAAATAAAATTATAAATAATATAAATAAATAAATAAATAATCAAAATTAAAAAATGGATAAGAATGAATGGAATTTTCGGTTACCAGGGGTTATGTTTGGTTACCATATTCGGTGGGGTCAACAAAAGGGAACGGTTCTCTGCACAGAGGGAGAGGGAAGACGACCAGTTTTTGACATTTTTCGCTGAAATCGGCACAAAGGGGGGACGGTTTTGGGGCTCTGGAATCCTCTCAATCACTACTGCTCTGAACCGTCATCACCATTTTCTTAACCGCAATACACATGTGAGGATTATCGGGCATTGTTCTATTTGCTTGGAGATTCAAACGGAAACTGGAAATGGCAAGGATGTCGAACACTTGGCAGCACCCATCATAATTAAGCCATATTCATGAGGAAAAGATTCTTCCAGATGATAAATGACCTTCCATCCATATTTGAAGTGACCACATGAAATGCCAAGCAACCCAAAGACCAATCTGCCAATCACAATGGCAACGACAAAAGCAAATGAAGTAGGCCGCACCCTTGTCCTTCTCTGCAGCCAACACCATGGAATTAATTCAGTAGGCAAACCGAAGAAGATGAGAACTTCATATATCAAAGCTATAGAAACTAAGATCAAATGTTCCATGTAAGTTTTTGTTCTTTGAAAATTAATTTTACTTCCTTGTCTTTTAATTAGTTCTTTTAATTAATTGTTTAATTTGTATGTTTATTTGTATGCATAATTTAAAATCATATAGTATATTTGTTTAGGGTGACACTTAATTTTACTTAGATTAATTAAATTAGAACCTTTTTGTTGAGTTGATCGGTATTGGATAATGGCCAAGAGGGGGGGTGAATTGGATATTAAAAAATTTGTAGGAGAGATTCGGTGAAAATCGAAAAATTGAAGAACACAAAGAGTTATAGTGGTTCAAGCTTCGAACAAGCTCTACTCCACTACCTTAGCTCCCACTAAGGATTTTGAAAGCAATTCACTATTGAATTCAGCCTTTTTCTAGGTTCAAGGGATAACCTTTACAAACAAATTAATTTTCTACCCAAAATTGATTTTAACACTCACAAGGTTTACAAAAAGTTTAAATTGGCTAAACGGATTCTCTCACAAGAAATAATAGCCCTTGATACAAGCAAACTCTCTCCAAACTTAAATTGCAACAAATCAAAATGAAAAGTACAAGTTGGGAGGACAAGGTATTCAATAAAGTACTTTGAGTTAGATTTTTGAGCTTGGATGTTGCTTGATGTTCTTTCTTGTTGATATGCTTTTGAAAATGCTTCTTTTTATACCTTCTCATTGATTTCTAACTGTTGAAGTTGTTGGGAAAGTAAATATGGACGTTGGAGCTTCATCTTTCCATCATAAATGCACTCTGCAGCAGGTGGTATCGAAACACGGGGTACCTGTTTCGAAACAAGCCAAGAAAAGAAAGAGCCATTGTGCATTTAATAGGGGGTGTATCGATACCTGTTTCGATACAAAAACTTTCTGTGATGCCTGGTATCGAACCTTGTTTCGATACAGGCTAACCATCATTCAAAAATTAACTAACACCAATGGTTGACTTATTTGAATCTTGAAAATAGCCGTTGGAGATTAAGGGTGTATCGATACCTGTATCGATACCAGGAGTCATATTTTAAAAATTAATTAAAAAATAATTTGAAAATTAACCAAGATGTTTCGATACAAGTATCGAAACATGGGTTGGCAGAAAGTTTTGGTATCGAACCTTGTTTCGATACCTGTTCTTGATCTCAAGAACAAGCCTTGAAAATTTCCAGGTGTATCGATACCTATCCTCATGGTATCGATACCCTCGTGTAAAAAGGACTTGTAAGAGTATTTTAAAGTTTTTGGTTTTGACTTAGAGATCAAGCTTTGATTTAAGGACCAAAAAATTATTTCAAAATTAGTCCTTACATTTATTTGTTATATCAAAATCAATTTTAGTTTTACAATCTCCCCCTTTTTGATATAACAAAACCAAAAGGAAATTTTAAGTTTTGAAATAATTTTGGTTGAAAGACTCCCCTTTAATATGTGCCCAAAAAAAAATTTAAAAATGTTGATGGTTTTGAAAACTTAAAACTTAGAACTTTCTCCCCCTTTTTGTTAGATCAAAATCAATGAAGCATAAATAAGCAAGGTAAGAGAATAAAGCATAATCCATAGCATATAAAAGTTCATATTAAGCATAAACCATAACAAGCAAAGTATCCAAAACATAATCCAACAATAATAAAGACCAAAACATAGGGAAAATAAAATAGGTGCATAAGTTCTAATATGAATGCATCATAACTAGTCTTAATAACTAAAAAGCAAAGCATAGGAAAGATCAACACGATCAATCATCGGCCATGTCATCACCGTCATCATCATCATCCTCATCATCTTCATCTTCCTCTTGATCTTGAGTAAGCTTTTGGCTTTGACGGAGAGCTTCAAGAGATACTCTCAAGGAGTGTCTTTGAGTCTCTAGGCTTGTCATCCTAGTGGTGATGGCATCAAAACCCGAAGTGAATTGAGTGGAAAGGGTGTCAAGCTTGCCATCCATGGAATCCAAGCGGATGTTGAGAGAATCAAACTTAGATGTGAGGAAGGTCAACATGTCAAACTGATGAATAGGTTCCGGATCAATCGGAGCATGAGGAGGAGAAGGAGGAGCACCTCGAGTCCACACACCATTTGAAGCATAGACAAAGTGAGCACGATTGAGTGAAGTTTCTCCAATAAGCTCTTTTAAAGATCCCACCTTGTCATAAGAGCAATTGATGTCCAAATGCAAAAAGATGGTGCTTAGAATGCACGCATAAGGAAAAGATTGAACAAGGGGGGTAGCACGGTTTTGGATATGCCACACAATATCCGAGAAAACAATCCGAGTAAGGTTGGGTGGGATGTTATCACGGAAACATGTGATCCAAAAACTATCAACTTGACGGATCCTAGAATATCTCCCATTAGAAGGACGAATCCACCAAGAGATGATAAGATGGAGAAAACGGTCATGTGCGTCAAGGGATGTAACCGACCCGGTGAAAGGAGCAAGAGAGTCTTCATCATCATTACCCTTATCCTCAAGAACAAAAACATCAAGGAAAGTAGAGACATTAATCTTGAAAGATTTTCCCATGAGAAACGATTCAATGACTACTACTTTACTCTTGTCCAGGGATAAGATACATTTAGCATTAGTGTAGAAGATAAGGACAAGAGTTGAAAAGAACTTGCCGGTATGGGTGAGAAAGCGCAAGAACTTCCACTCGACGAGTTGGTCATAGTAACGAAAAGGAAATCTATGGGACGTGATGAATTGAATGTCCACACATCTTTCCTTTTTGAGAGGATAGCTCCGGAAAAGATTGTAATTTTCCATTTTTCGATCAGTGTCTAGACTCTTAGCATAGACCTTATCAAAATCAACTCGTGCAACACGAGATGATGAAGAGGATCCGGCTTCGGTACGAGAACGCTTCTTTGGTGCCATGATCTAGGATTGGATTAAAAATTTGGATTAGTTAAGAATAATATGTATGCTTGTATATATATAATCCAATTCAATCCTATGGAATAATCTAACAATTCAAGGTATTTAAGGATTAAAAATTTTGAAAGACCATCGAAAAACTTTTTCGAACAAAAATTTATATTCGATTAAAATAAGTTTAAATTTTGAGATAAAATCATAGGATTATTGAAACCCATAAGATAAACATTTAAAACAATCTCAAAAACTGAATTTTAACAAACTAGAATTAAACGAAATTAGAGTTTTTCGAAAATATACCTTGAGTGTAGATTAGGATGAATTTAGTGATTATGAAGCACCGTTTGTTGATATGATGAAATATTTGATGCGTAGATCAAAATACCTCAAAGAAATCGTGAAGAAATCTTGTTAAGAGAGGCGAAATTGATGGGATTATAAAGGGAGGCCGGCTAGGGTTTTGGGTTTTAAATTTGGAAGTGTTTTAATGAGATTAAAATTAGGTTTAGAGTGTTTTAAACAACTTCCGTCCTCGTGTATCGATACCGGTATCGAAACACCCTATTTCGAAGCAGATCGGTATCGATGCAAGCATCGATGCCTGTTCTTCTTGACAAAAACCCAGATGGGCTAATGAACAAGTATCGAAACAGGGGTTAGCTGTATCGATACCTTCGACCTTTGCTTTGCATTTTGGCTACTCAAAGTACTAGAAATGAGTCTCTAAAGCCCCTAAAAGCATGCATATGATGTAATGACATGTTTATTATGCATGAAAAAGTTCATACTCCCCCTAGCAATATGCATGGAGTCATCAAGATACAAGATCATCATAAGCATGATTTAATTCAAGATTCAAGCAAAAATAAGCAAAAAGATGACACTTAGAAAGTCAAGATAGGCTAGTTAGACCTAACTCTCTCCTAAGGGTCCAAAAACGCTCCTTATCCAAAGGTTTAGTAAAGATGTCCGCTAATTGATTTAAGGTGTCAACAAACTCTAAAACAACATCATTTTTAGACACATGATCTCTAATGAAATGATGTCTAATTTCTATGTGTTTGGTTCTAGAGTGTTGAATGGGGTTTTTGGTAAGACATATGACACTAGTATTATCACACTTAAGAGGTATGGTGTCTACCTTAATGTCATAATCTAAGAGTTGTTGCTTCATCCATAGCACTTGTGCACAACAACTTCCTAGGGAAATGTACTCCGCCTCGGTGGTAGATAGAGCTACACTATTTTGTTTCTTAGAGAACCAAGATATGAGCATACTACCTAGGAATTGACAAGTTCCGGAAGTACTTTTCCTATCTATCTTACAACCTCCATAATCCGCATCCGAATAGGCATGAAGATCAAAGGAAGAAGCTTTAGGATACCAAAGACCTAAACAAGGTGTATCTCTAAGGTACCTAAAAATTCTCTTAATGGCTATAAGGTGTGATTCTCTAGGACTAGCTTGAAACCTAGCACACAAGAAAACACTAAACATAATATCCGGTCTACTTGCGGTAAGGTAAAGCAAAGAACCTATCATTGATCTATATAATTTAGAATCAACACACTTACCTCCTTCATCCTTGTCAAGCTTAGTAGATGAGCTCATTGGTGTGGCTTGAGGTTTCACATTTTCCAAGCCAAACTTCTTGAGCATATCCTTGATGTATTTTGCTTGATTGATGAATGTGCCATCCTTTCTTTGCTTGATTTGGAGTCCCAAGAAGAATGAGAGCTCCCCCATCATGCTCATCTCGAATTCACCTTGCATTAGCTTAGAAAATTCTTGACAATAACATTCATTAGTAGATCCAAAAATAATATCATCAACATAAATTTGAACTACTAAGATGTCATTTTTAAACCTTTTTATAAAAAGTGTAGTATCCACCTTCCCTTTTTCAAAACCTTTTTCAATTAGAAAGGTTGAAAGCCTTTCATACCAAGCTCTAGGAGCTTGTTTCAAACCGTATAAAGCTTTTGTTAATTTAAAAACATGGTTTGGAAATTTTGAGTCCTCAAAACCCGGTGGTTGTTCAACATACACTTCTTCATTTATAAAACCATTTAAGAAAGCACTTTTGACATCCATTTGAAAAAGCTTGAAATCATGATAACATGCAAATGCAAGTAGCATCCTAATGGCTTCCATTCTAGCTACGGGTGCATAGGTTTCATCGAAATCTATTCCCTCCTCTTGAGTGTAACCTTGAGCTACTAATCTAGCTTTATTTCTTACAATGTTACCACTCTCATCTAGTTTGTTTCTAAAGACCCATTTAGTTCCTATAGTAGACTTATTACTAGGCCTATCAATTAATGTCCATACATTACTTCTCATTTTTGGTGAAAAAATCGGGTTTAGGTTGGGTCGGGTTTTTTCAAGGGTAATCTCGGGTCGGATCGGATTCGGGTTTAGGGTGGAAAAAATTCGACCCAACCCGACCCAGGACTAATAGTGTAATTTTCCCATATATATTTTAGGGATATTTATAATAATGACCCCTCTTTATATATTTTTTATACAATTAGATCACTAAAATTATTTTTTTACAATTAGGTCACTAAAATTAAATATTTTTACAATTATATCCCTAAATTTTATTTTTTTTATAATTTAGTCCTTAAAAATTTATTTTTTTTAATGATTCGGATCAAATTTTAGAGCTTAGAAATCGGGTCAGGTAGGGTCGGACTTTTTTACCCTAAACCCGAGTCGGGTTGGGTGACGGGTATGATTTTTCGGGTCGAGTGCGGGTGGACCGAAAATCCGACCCGACCCGACCCGTGCCTATCCCTATTATTATCGATATATATTATTTTATATTTTATTTTGATTTGCTATTGTTTTATTTATATATTCATTATTATTAAAGTTGAAAAAATGTTAAACGAACTTATTTATAAGTAAATTGTTAGCCAATTTAATATTAAATCCCATTCCATCGATTGAGAAAAACAAAATATAATTACAAGTTTGTCTCATTCTGGGCCTACATCTTAAAAGCCCTAAATATATTAAAACCTAATCTGCTTGTTGTTCTTTGTTGTAGTCATCTTCATCCTGACCAAAAGATCTAGAAAGATCTAACGGTCTATATAGAAGTAAGGACGACCGACCATCTTCTTTTACGCGTTTATGCTCTCTAGTCCAGCTATTAATATCATCTTGTAATGACTCATATTTTATCAAAATTCAAAGGTCGAATTTAACTGAGGCTTGGGCTCCATATATGGGCTTAATATTAGGCCGTAGAGTCTTGTTGGGTTATCAAAGTTCTTAGGCTTGACCTTAGAATAAGTTAGAGGGATAAGAGGGTAATTTTGTGTTGGAAAATCCAAAAGATGAGGCAAAATGTTTTTTTTTTTTTAAAAAAAAGAGAAAATAGGGTAATCTGTTCATCCCCCTTTCATCTCTTTCTTTTTCTTTCGAGGCTTAAAGAGTAAACGTGATAACTTTTGTGTTTACTGAAGAAATATTATTTTGATGAAGCAGAGAAATTTCATCAGCTTAGAATGATCTTTAAATCAAGGTAACCATGAGTTAAAATGGTGAAAGAAAGGGTTTTAGTTAGGGTTAGAGGGAAGATGAATTTACGTTCAGAAAACTCAAATTTTAATATTTCAATCTATATTGCTCTATTTATCTTCATCATTGATGATGTAATGCTTGTCAACCTTTGTTACAGGAAAAGCTTTGGAAGAACCTTCAAAGGAGCAAAAGAAGAAAAAGGAGAAATCTGATTGAGAACTTTTGAGTTGTTGTTAATTCAAGGTTAGTATACTTCTAACTCCTATGTGTTTATAAAATCATAATAATAATGTTGTGACATGTTTGTGTGTGTTTGATTTTTGTTTGGTAGCTTGAAGATGACAATGGTGAATTCTGGATTGGAGCTTATAACTTGCTGAAATTGATTGCAATCCATTAATTATACCTTAGATAACCTGTAGACGAATTTTGGGAGGATTTATGAGAGTTTAGATCGGTGAGAATGTGCACTTCGAGCTCTAGAACTTAAAATTTGGGCTCGCGTACTGGTATTGTAGGTATCCGTATCAGGACTCATGAGGAGAAAATTGGGTATTTTAAGGAGAGCATATCGATACATCCCCTCGTCTATCAATACCCTTATATTTTATGCAATTAAAAAATCATTTAGAAGTACAGGTACGTGAAAACATATCGGTATCACTATTCCATTAAGGTCACGTATTAGTACGGATGGTCTTCGTAATGATACTGGGTACTGTTACGCTATATAGGCATATTGGTACAAGGAAATAAAATAAATTATTTCTTTCGAATGCGTTCTAGGTATCGATATTCAATGGAGGAATATCGATACTGGTTAGGAGAGTAAAAATATCCTATATAGGTGTACCGGTATGAGCAGACCAATCTATCATCTGGTATATGGCTTCTGATGCTAAGTGACTCTGGACCACACATTTAATGTATATATTGTGTATATTGATGATTGATATTGCCATGTCATTGTCATGTAAAAATGTTATGTGTTTAGGCGGTTATAGTAGCGCCAATCATTCCTCTTCCATGACAACTTGTTACACACATTTAATTATGAATTGCATAAATCATGACTGAGTGAAAATGTATCCACTAAGCTTTCATTAGTTCAGTAGTCAAAATCTTTATTTTTGTGTGCATGTCTCTGGGTGACGTTTCGGTTCGAGGAATACCATCCGTGGTAGGTTTCAGCATCAATCTTGGAGGAGTACATCACTTTGATAGATGAACAATGTTTCCTAAGACCTATTTAAGTTGTTGTAACTTTTTTAAACCTATTTATATTTGATCGAATAATAATATTTTAAATTTGGATCTCCTTCAAACTTTTGAAACTAAACTTATATTTTAATTAGTGAGATTTAATTGGTTTGAGTTTTTGTAAATTCTTTTAAAAATTAAAATTTATTTAAAAATATTTAGTTCAGGTTGGACTTTGAGATCTAAATGTGCCCAGGAAGGTGTTAGAAGTCTCTTTAGCTCCTCCACTCGCGCACACAGGCCATTGTCAGTCTCTTAAACTTGTATGTGGGTTACACTGGCGCCTATTCTAGTTTCCTTTGGTGATGATCCCCTCCTAGGCCGCATTGGATATAGCTAAACGAAAATAAGTAAAAATATCAAAGATATACCAATAAAATGTACAAGATTAAATCAATATTTAATCAATATTAAATAGTTTATTTCTATCCGTAGTCCCTTTAAATTTTTAGGACTTTTCAATTTTGTCCTTTTATTCAATTAAATCAATATTTTTAAGGGTTAATACCCTATTTGCTCCCTATTTTTTTAATTTAACCTTAAATCCAGTGGTAAAATCTCTTTCTGGTCCTTTTGGTTTATTTTGTTTTTAATTGAGTCCCTTTGCATTTGCTTGTTTATTTCAACTTTTATTTCTAACTTATATTCAATATTTATTTGTTCCCTAGTATTTATTTCGTTTGGTCCGAATATTTTGTTGTCGTGCCTCTTGTGTATGTTAATATACGTAAACTATAACCTTTTTATATAATTAAGGGTTCAAAAAGCCCCTGAACTTTTAATGAAAAACCCTCAAATTATTTTTACATCCAATTAAGCCCTTAAACTAAAATAATTAATCAATATAGCCCTTCGACTAACGGAATCCGTCATTGAGCAACGGTTCGTTAAACCATGCTTAATTGGACTGTTATCCATGCCATGTCATTTTTTTAATGTGAAAACCTTCAAAATTGATTGGTTGACGTGAAAAATTAAAAATCTATTTATTAATTATCATATCAATTAAAATCTTTTTTTTATATTACTTTGACGGCTAATATTAAAAAAACTAATATTTTATTTAATAATAAAAATCCCAAATTAAAATCAACGTCTTACTTTTAAATATACATTTTCATTTGTTCATTAACATTAACAAAAAGAAAAGCAAACAATCTTTTTTTGTCGTCATTGAAATCAATAAGTACCAGAAATCCTTAACATATATTTCTTTCTTTCTTTCATATCTTTAGTATATCACCGTTATATCTTTTATTTTCATGGCTATCGCTGAAAAATTATTTAAATTGATTTTGGATAGATTTTTTAGGTGTATTATTTTTTCAATCATTAAAATGAATATTTAAAAATTTTCAGTCGTGAAATGGTTAATTATCTATTATTGTATTTTAATATTAGTTGTATTGAAGATGACGATCTCGTCGTGTTCATCAACTTAAATCGGTAGAAGTAATATGATTTTTTCGGGTTTTGGGGAGTATGATGGAGAGGTTATGTTATGTTACTATGGTTTAGAATGTCCTATAGGATAACATGGAAGAGGAAAATGATGGAAGAAGGTTTTTCGGTTGTTCAAATTTTAAAAATATTAGATATATATTTTTTAAATGGCACAATGAAGAAATATCTAAAAAATGAAGTTTGTGATTTATGAGCTCGAAAAAAATATAGAACTAAGAAAAGTGAATAGACATAACGATAATCGTAAAGTTCAACAAATACAATTTGAACTAAATAAAAAGTTTCATCTTTAGTTTTTACAAAATAACAAATAATACTAATGTCTGAATATACATTCATTGGGTCATTCTAGTTTTTATGCTTCCTAGATGCATCAGAGTGTTCTTGTTGAATTTGTCTAGTAGTGACAACTTTCTTTCCTTTCCAGTTCAAACCAGAACCCTTCCATGTATGATCAAATTGGGACGTCTGAGCTATAATCTTCTTTGGAGCAGTAGCTGAAGCTGTAACAATTCTTTCGAAACCTATACCAGACTGCAAGAAATAAAATAACTTCATTATACAATTATTTAATAAGATCATTACATACATATATTAGGACTTACATTGAAAACTTTTTCACTAGTATTGAGATTGGTATACAAACCAATACCAATTGATCTTTTTCTTTTGGAGGAGAATCGACCATCGTTGATGTTAGTTTTTGTTGATTGAACTTTATTTGGCTCTTGGCTTGGCATGCTTCGAGTTCTTGTACAATATGCCTATATATAAAAATAAAAAACATAAAATATAATAACAAAATTACATGACATTAACATTAGAGTTTTAGTTTTTATTGGTATATAACCATGTTTGAAGAATTTGTCTCTGTGTTTGATTTTTTTGTAGTCGACATCTCTAACTTAGTCGCTTGACCTGTTAACCTAAGATTTGTTGTTGAGGAAGATCCCAAATTTGTATTTTTATGTACCTACAAGAAAAGTGGATTCAAAGTAAATAAAACACAATAAATTATAAAATTGCATAGAAATAAATTGTACCTGAGTTGAAGCATTGTTGTTTGTTTTTTGAGGATAATTCTGAATGTTATGATCAACTGTTTTACATTTAGAACAAGTCATTTTAACCCCTAATTTTATAAATTTTTTAACTTTCACTTTTGTAGGCTCATCTTTAGTTTTTTTTTGTTCTTCTTCGGCCTTCCTGGTTGGACCTTGACTTTAGGTGGTAAGATTGGAGGTAAATCTTTCGGCCAAAATATCTTCTCTCTCACAGGTTGTAAGACATGTTTGTAACTTGCCATGTATTTTTCCTTACTATACCATTTTGAAACATAGTCTTCAGGTGATTTTGAGTCATATAACATTGCACAAATAGCATGACAACATTACATCCCACTGATTTCCCATTCTCTACAAGTGCAAGTTAATTTTTTCAAATTAATGGTATGTTGATTATCTGAATAGTTAACCTCAAATCCAGCATCACCATTCCATACAAGCCTACATCAACCATATTCCTTTCTAGCTTCTCAAGAGCTCTCGATGAGATACAAGTTCTCCATTTTTCTGCCCAATTTCTTTTAACATTCATCCTATTCATCACCAAGACTCTAATTTTCTCAAGCATGTTGATGATTGGCTTTGGCTCTTGCGTCAATTATCCACCCATTAAAAGCTTTTGCCATGTTATTGTCCACCACATCACATTTGGATGTTCCCTTAAAATATGCCTTAGACCAATGCTCAACAGGGGTAGCTAAAAGGTCGTTTGAGGAGTTAGGTCCTAAGATTTCTAGTCTTTGCAATTATAAATCAAAATCCTCAACAAAAGTCGTTCTAACATAGTTCCAGAATTGAACTTTTCTGTTCATTCCTTTCCATTTTTATGCCAAGATGCATATATGTGTCTTGCACACATTCTATGATCCACGTCGGGGAATGATTCTCTTAAAACTGGTATAAGACCCTACGATAGAATACATACATATATATATTATTCAAAGTAAATCAAAATACTATAAAAGCTTAGCATATATAAGAATAAATCAACAAACAATAAACATATGTACCAATATTAATATAGTTAAAAATAAAATCGCAGAATAATAAATATAAATACCAAAACAATCATAAATAAATTATCATATATATCAAATATAATTAAAAATTAAGCATACCTTTTGTATGTCAAACATTAGTGTAATTCCCTCCCCATTATGATGATTTAAATCAATCATGAGTTTTTGTAGAAACCATCTTTACAATTCTTTTCTTTCTCCCTCAACAATTGCCCAGGCAACTGGAAACACTTGATTATTTCCATCTCTACCAACAGCCACAAGAAGCACTCCCTTGGAAACAATTTTAAGAAAACATCCATCTACTCCAATGAAAGGCCTACAATCTTCTCTCCATCCATACTTCATTGCAGCTAAACAAATATACATCCTATAAAATATTGTATTTTCAGCATTGTCTCTATCAACTTGAACTGTCACAGTATTTTCAGGATTAGATCGTAACAATTTTGCACCATACCCCCAAAGACTTGCAAATTCTTCTATATAAGAACCTTGTTTCTTCTTTAGAACTGCCTTTTTAGCTCTTCGACACATGTTCTATGTTGTATATACCTTCAACTCTGATTTACACATTTCTTGTAATGTATTAACTTTTAATTTTGGATCCATTAGTATTCTATCTCTAATTTTTTTTTTCAATCATCTTACAAGATATCATAGTGTTTTGATTACTCTTATAACACTTATGCACTGAATTATACGTCTTCAAAACATAATAATCGTATTTATTGTCATGACTAGCATATAACATCCATGGGCAATTTTCTCTACAACAGACCCTTGTCCTCTTCGGTTCATTTTTTATAAACTTCAATTTCACACCTTTTGTCACTGAATATTTTCTTACGGTCTCTTTAAATTGATGATTATCTTCAAATCTCATGCCTAATTCCCATATTGGAATATCACATTTTTTATCGAATTTCGGACCTATTATTTTTGCCCAAAAAATCTTCCATAAATTTCTTCATCAGAATTATCATCATCTCCATATTCTCCCGAATCAGAAGAGTTTAAATAATCACTCTCATGACCCTCAAGCTTTCCATTATTTTCCTTTAATTCCTCTTTCTCAGCAACATCATCTCCCATAATATTATCAGTAATATCCTCACTAAAAGGTGTGACATATGTTTTTTCTTTTTCTTTTTGACACATTAAACTCTTTTTGATGTTATTTACTTCTTCATCCACATCAGATGTTATTTCGATATTAAATAAGAAACAATCTTCATTATTTTCTTCCTCAATAGCAAGTCCAAATTCCTCATCAACAGCAAGTTCAAACCTTTCATTAACTTGTTCGGACCCATTATCTAACCCAAACACATTTCCTGTATCTAATTCTTCTATGACAGCCCTTAATTCATCGCCAGCAGCTTCTAGGTCGTCAAAATCAGCCCCTAAATCTATGACATCCCTTAATTCATCACCAGCATATTCTAAAACCTCAGTATCAACCCCTGACTCTATAGAAACCATTAATTCATCGCCAACAACTTTTGAGCCCTCAATATTAATCTCTAGTTCTATGGTAGCCCTTAATTCATCATTTATTTTTTGACTACTATTTCCTTCATCAATTTTGTGGTCAACATATATATCAACAATACCCCTTGTTCTCAACAATTCAATCACTTCTGTTACTGTCACATCATTATGAATCAACACCAATCCATCACAATTAAACTCTAAATTAAGAATCCTATAATATATAAATTGGTCTTGACCATATCCTAATAGTTTCATGTTTTTTAATACATCCCATAAACATAACCTATCTGGATCAACTTGAAAATTTTCAATAGCCCCATTAACGTATTCAAACTTAGGATTAGTCCTAAATCTACCACCATGAAAATAACGCAACACATGGACCTGCTTACCATAATCAGTCATTCTACATCAAAAATTTCAACTGCACCATATTAATACTAACAATAACAAGTAATTTATAATGATATTTTTATGGTGATAATGTTTTTGTGTTTTCTAACAAATGAATTATATATATTTTACTATTAAAACTTTATAAAAACAATAATTTATGAATGTACTTCATACTTAATTCTGAAGATTAACACTTTTAAGAAATCACTAAAATTCAAACTATACATACTCTTAAAATGGTAAGACAATTTGAAACAATAAAATATAAAAATACAAGAATCACATGGGTTCATAACCTTTTTCACTTTAATATAACATTAAACAATAATATTAAAAAAACTTTCAAACAGTATATCTTTCGTCTAGTAAAAATCCTCTTTACAAACACTTCCAACCACATACACCTCCTGCAAGCAAATTGGTTTCAACTTCTGAAAACAAAAAATAAGTCATGAATTTTTAAACTAAAACTACCGAAATTTTTATCTTCCCAAAAGAAATATAAACAAAACAATGAGAGTATATAAATTAATCAAACAAAAATATATTAACTAAGCAAACAACCTACCGATTTCAGAGAAAAATCAATTTAATTGGAGAAGGTTTTCGATTTTCACTCTTACGCTTCAATATCTGTTGTAGAAAGATTGGATTATGATTTTTTTAATTGCTCTCTATAAAAAAGATTTTGGGATTTTAAACGTTCAAAGAGAAGATTTTAATTGATATGATAATTAATAAATAGATTTTTAATTTTCCACGTCAACCAATCAATTTTGAAGGTTTTCACATTAAAAAAATGACATGACACGGATAACAGTCCAATTAAGCATGATTTAACGGAACCGTCGGTCAATGACGGATTCCGTTAGTCGAAGGGCTATATTGATTAATTATTTTATTTTAAGGGCTTAATTGAATGTAAAAATAGTTTGAGGGTTTAATTGGTTTTTCATTAAAAGTTCAGGAGCTTTTTAAACCCTTAAGCCTAATTTTTATATGTTATTTATGTTTTTTTTATTGTAAGCTACTTTTATATTTTAAGTTTTTATCATGTTATTTTATGTTTTTTTTTGTGTGTGTTTTATTTCCTTTTTATGTGAGTTTAGGCCTTTAAGAATACTTTAGGGTATAGGAATTTAATTTAACTGATTTAAATTATGTCTTTGGTTAATTAAAATGTATGTATAAATTAATTAGGTTAAATTTAGATTTGGTTAATCGAAATCTTTGATTAGATTTAGGGTTCAAATTTTTTTACTTAATTTAAATTTGTCTTTGGTTTATTGGGATAAATGTTAATTAAATTGTTCAACCATCGTTTAATCATTTTAAGATAAAATTTTCGACATAGATAAAACTTTAATTAAGGTCATAATTATTAATTCAATTTATTTTAAATAGTGGCATTGGCTTAATAGGTTGCTAGTTTAAAATAGACCAAATTAATTATTTTGATATAAGATAATCATAAAAGGTTAGTGTGTTTTTAGACTTTACGGTTTAATTAATTTATAGTTAATACTGGATTAACCTAATTAGAATAAAATCATTAATTATATTTTTCATAATTTAGGTATTTTAGTTTAAGATTTTAGTGAGCCTAAAGTTTTTCTTTTAATTTTTTTCTTTGTCATGCATTTTAATTCATTTTAATTGTCATTCATTTGTGTTTAACCTTTTAATTTGATATTTAGTTAGCTAATTAATTTTAATCCTATAAAAAGATATTTATTAATTTTGATATTTGAGTCAACAATCTTAGTTCAATGGATGTTGACCAAATATTTGAAATAATTATTATTGTCTGAAGATAAATAATAATTTCAATTAAAATTTGATAAGTCATAACATCACTCTCTAACTATTTGCATCATGCATTAAGGTAATGAACTTGATTCAAATTATAAATTAACAAGATAATTAAGCTTATTCAATGTCGATTTAATCTATGATCTGATATATTGACATCCTTATTAATTAAAAGATTAACTAATTCAAACTCACCAAATTGAAAAAAAATGGTTTAATTAAAAATTTTATTCAATTAAGAGGATTTAATTAAATTTGATTTAAGTTTTATAATTTTCAGCAATTAAAAGTAACACATATTGGTTGTGATTTTTAGGTATGATGGGATGTTAACCCTTCCTCACAATTAACTAGCTCTCGAACTCAAATAAGTCTCTGATTTTATTTTTATAGTTCCCAAACTACCATAGTGATTAGTGATAATGTATCCCCCTCGACCCTGTCTAGACACCACCCAACTCGAATGAGCTACACGGGGAATACCGAGACTAATCTGGAGACTCGCCACAGTAAACGACCCTTATTTTACATTTGTATATTTTTCTTGTATAGATTCTTTAATTAGATTCTACATCTTCATGCAAGGACTAAGTTCAATTGCAGCGGAAAATGATAAGAAACGAGTTCTAATTTAACTAAAGAAGTTTTAAGGACCTAATTATAATTTTCCAGTAGATGAAAGACTAATCCTGAAATTAAAGTTACAATCCTTATTTAAGTTCATTACATGCTTAATTCTAAAATTTCAGCTTAAAATAATGTCTACAAATCATTTAATTGCATGCACGAAGTTTAGGGACTAAAACATAACATTTCATAATTTAATTTAGCCTATAACTACTTTAACGGTCAGGGGTATCAAAACACAATGTCCCTGTTTAAATACCAAGGTGAGATTATGACATGTATCGAAATGGTGCTTAAGTGTTTCGATACGCCTTCGATTACTCTCTCGATGACCCGTGCAACAAACTCGCGTTTCGATATAGTAGGGAAATTATTTCGATACCATTTGAAACTGTAAAAACCGGTATCAAAACCCATGGTCAACTGTATCGATATGCCGTTTTTTTTTCATTCTTCTTTTTCAATACGAATTCATGTGATATCGATACCCAGCCTAATATTCTCAGATTTCCTTCACATTTTTGTTTGCAAATCGATACCCTATGAAGGAGTATCGAAACCCTCTTTCTAGAAATGCAGATTTCTTAGGTTTCATGCCTTGAATGAACTTTAAAGACTTTTAGATGCATATAAGTACCTAAAGGGCATAAATCACATTTAACAACTTATTCCCTAGATGCAACATCACCTAATTCCATGACCAAAACACAAACATAAGCATACTTCAACTTTGGCAACATGATATAAAATGACTTAAAATAAATATCAATTGAGTCTCAAAAATACCTCATTAACATAAAAGTATACCAAATATAATGTTCAAGCCAAATATCTAAAAACACATAGGTTTACTATTTCATTGCTCTCAACTATCTAAGGTTCACAAATTAAAAGAAACGTACTTAAGGTAATAAAATATAAAATAAGCTCATACAAACTCCTTTGCTTTTTGGTTGCTTCAAACACTTATTTTTCTGTATTACAAGGAAAAGAGAGTGATAAAGTATGAGGCTTAGTGAGGGAATAAAAACAATTAAAAATATCACTTGCAATATAATCCATATTATCTCAACTTTTACCAAAGTAAAAACATGTCACGTTCTCTAAAAACCAAGTAAAAGACATGGTCAATAACGCCAAAAGTAAATCCATCAAGTATTATCAATCATGGCCTATCAAGTCACCATAAATGTCAGTAAAATATCTTTAAAATATATATCACATTCTTATCAAGCAAAATCCAAGGCTAACATGCTATGTACCTATCAAAGCCTAAATAAAACATAACACTTTCAATTACCAAAGTCAAAACATATATTGATACTAGTTATCCGATTTTTACTACCCAAATCATTAGGATAAACGAGCAACCGCATGATAGTCCTACCTCATAGCATGCTCATGTTGATACTTCATCCAACATAATAAGTCTCACCTTGGTGTCCGATGATAGTTCTACCCCTATAAACCCGTATACTAGACTACTAACCCCATCACATAACATTAGGCTATGCACCAAAATGCAACACTCAAGAAATTTTTACACGTACGAATTTTAAATATTTATAGTCCAATTTAGACACTTTGATCGATCAACTTATCTCACAAGGTTCATCATTTAACTAGCCAATATATTATCAAAAACCAATACTCAAAATAGAATTAACCACATGCTCCCACTATTTCATGCATCGAGTGCATAAACTGGTAAAATCACATTTATCTTGTTTTTAGAATAAAACTATAGAAGCATCAAACGTATATCAAAACCCTTATAAAACAGTAACATGAGAATTAAATAACATGCATAAACAAATATGCAAAACATCAATCGAGCATGACAAAATCCATAGTAAAAATATAGTATAATATGAGAACCCTTGCGAAAGTTAAAACCTTTACTTACTTCTGAGCATATAGGGGTTTCTCACACCTTCTATATACTCTCAAACCTTTGAAAATATATTTAAAATACTATTGAAGCAACCCACTCTCATAATTCACTCACCAATTTACCGAAACTTACTCGACAAGTCACCCAAAAATGTTATTAAGCTTTCTAATCTCCCTCAAACTTGTTAACATACCTCTTGACCTGATTCAAGAATAAAAACCAGAGGTTTTAGTGCATTAAGACGCACCCAAACATCCCTAACTCGGAACAATACATGGCAGCCCCTAAAAACACCATAAAACCTAACCGAAACTCACTAAAAACCTTTCCAAACACTATCTAAACCTTATGTAAGAGATTAGATACTTAAAAGTCATCTTAATTACATCTAAACACTACAAGATTCATGTATTTAGTTATAAAAAATAACATGTAAAACCCTTGAACGAAAATAAAAAAAACAAATGAATTTTTTATCAAGAAAACCGATTTTATTGATTCAAGACTTTAAAAATTGTTGCAATCAACGAATAACTTAGGAATTTCATTAAAGAAGTTTAGGTTTCAGAGGTTTGAATGAATTTCACCTCCAAAATTGATCCAACCTCCTTTCAAGGTTTAAAAATAAGTAAAACCAAATAAAAACAAAGAGGTTTTGAAGAAGAAGGTTATGGGAAATTAAACCAACGAATTTTTAATAAAAAGAATGGATATTTACCTTGAAAAAATAATGAAGAGACTGCCTCAGATAAGAAGAAACTGAAATTTAGAGAAGGGTTATGTTCAAAAAGTGAATTTTCGAGTTTTAAAACAAAATTGAGGAATTTTGATATCCTAGGTTAAAAAGTCTGATTAAAGGTCGTTTATGTAGGTTCTTGGAAGGTTTAGATCATTTATAATTAGGATTGGATCAAAGCCCCTTAAAGATTCAAAGTTTTGGCTTAATTTATAAAATTATCCTCAAGTTTTCAATTTTTACAAAATAGTCACTAAGTTCAAAATCTTAAGAATTCTAGGGTCAATTTTCAAAATTGAGTTGACCTAAGTAAGATATATGTCAAATAGTAATTTTAGGATACTTTTCTACATTTTAATTTTATCAAAAACTGATTTTTAAAAATCTAATCCTAGACTAGGTTTAACCGACTAAACCGGCCACTAAATTTCTAAACTCAATTTTTTGGTGTTATAGATGACTCTAATCATGATTGTATGGAAAATTTTGCAGTAGTGGAAATATATTCTAATTTAGTATCCTTTAGCGGTAAAAAACAAAAGTAGCATGCAATATGATGTTTGGAAGTTCTCATGAAATAGTACTTTATATCTTGAATTGGCTTTTTCAAGCTGACTTGTTGGCTGAATCTGTTAGACAGCCTGTAAATGTCCACAATTATCTTAAGTATATCATTTCTATCATAGGTTCTGCTTGGATGGCACTTTCTCGCCCTTCTATCGACTATTGCATTTGGGGATGGGATAACCTACCTCGAATCGTCCTTACGTACCATGCAAACCTTTTATCTTCACCGAAAGGTTACCTCCTGCCAGTCATTTGCAATGCTCAAGAATTCTGATAACACTACGGTAAATAGTGATCACCATTTTATATCATTTCCTTCCACTTAATGAGATGGGTTTGAATGAGTTAAAAGTAACCTTGAATGGATAAACAAATAATAATTTAATTATCACTTTACTTCCCGACTTCCAAAATTAGTTAAGCGATATTTTGAAACAAGACTTGACTCGTTATTTTTTTAAAAAATATCCCAACAAAGTCGCCAACTGTAGAGACCTTTTAAAAATTTAAAAATAATATAATAATAATAAGTGTGCTAAAAAGGGGAGAAAAAAAAGGGAGTCACTAGAGGGAAATTAGGTTAAAATTAAGGATTGAAATCTTGAAATGGAAATGATTCGAAAAAAGAATTTAGGGATTTGAATTTGAAATCAAAATGAAATTAGGGTTCAAAATTGAAAAAGGGAATTTAATTTAGGAAAGTAGAAATTAGTGATTGAAATTAGGTCAAAATTTTAGGAATTTACTAAAAGGGGAGTTTGAAAATTTAGGAAAAGGGAATTTCAAAATTAGGGTTTAAAAAAAGGGGAATTTGAAATTAGGGTTTGAAAATATCTAAAATAAAGGGAGTTTTGAAAATTGAGAATTTTATTCAAAATTGAAAAGTTTAATAAAAATGTATTTAAAACTGGAATTTGGGAAAGAATTTTAAAAAATGGTTTATAAAACAGGGTTGGAGTCTCTACTGGTCACTTTGGGTAGACCGGACACCGTAAAAACCAGAGATTCGAAATGGTTGGGTTCGAGAGTCAGTTACGATTTAAAACGGGGTTAGCGTTAAAAACCGCCCAAAATTGGCACCTTTTACAAAATAACCACTTAATTAATTTTAGATTTTTCGGATTAAAGTGACATTTAAATTAATGTCTATTTAATGATTCAAATTCGATTAATTTTATCGTATCTTTACTCGAAGGTAAACACATATACCGCCATCGATACACCGGTGTCGGGCCCGTTATGACCGAATAAAGATGCATTTATTTAGGCTCATTAATTAAGGATATTGTGAGCTTAAAAAAATAAAATAAAAATGACAAATAAATAAACAATAATATCAACATGATAAAACATATAAACATGAATACAAATAAATAAAATATGCATGACATAATAAAGCATATAAAATAAATATACACAAATAAAAAACAACATAAATAACAAATATAAATATAAATAAAAATAACTAAACAACATAAAGAAAAGCATAAATAATAAAAATGCATGAAATAATATGTACATAAAACATAGGATAAATGAATAAAATAAATAAACACATTAATAATATAAACAAATAACCGATAAATGAGTAAATATAAAATAAATAATAAATGAAATGTCTTTAAAACTGTAAAGGGGACCATATTGCAAAGCTATATAAAATTTCAGGGGGCTTCGGGAGTAGTTTCGAAATGAGGAATGGCTCAAAAATACATGTAAAAACACAGAGGGATCGGTAATTAAATAAACCATTTTAAATAGGTGATTATGACTCAATCGATGACCGAATTGCAAAACGTAACAAAAGTATAGGAACTGGGGTTGTAAAATAAGGGACACAGAAGGATTTAAATTACGTAAATATCTCATTCCCTTTTATTACCAGAGTATAAAACTTATTCTAAAATTAAAATCACCCCCTTTCCATTTATTTCATTCGAAAACCTTCAAAAAAAAGAGAGAGATTCTCTCTATTTTCCTTCAACCAAACCCAGAAAAGAACACCTTCAAGGTATTCATCGTTTTTTTCCAGAAAAACACCCTAAAGCTTAGATTCCGGCCAACGCTCACGGTGGCCGGCGAACCAAAAACAACCAGAAAATCCCTTTTTTTACCTTTTGAAACTCAAAACCAAACCTTTCCCCTGCTTTAGTAAAAACATAACCGAAAACCATTTATTTACAACCCAAAACGAAATTGGAAACCCTTTTTTGCTTCAAAAACTAAGAGGAAAATAATTTTCTCCTTCGGTTCGAGGAAGAGGGAAAGAAGAAAAACTCTCCTTCGATCTTGGCTCACAACCGAAGGCTCGAGGACCCCATGTGTTTATCGTCGAATCTGTAAAACTAAAATTGATTTTGATATAACAAATAAATGTAAGAACTAATTTTGAAATAATTTTTTGGTCCTTAAGTCAAAGTTTGATCTCTAAGTCAAAACCAAGAACTTTGAAATACTCTTACAAGCCATTTTTACACGAGGGTATCGATACCATGAGGACAGGTATCGATACACCTGAGATTTTTCAAGGCTTGTTCTTGAGATCAAGAACAGGTATCGAAACAAGGTTCGATACCAAAACTTTCTGCCCCCAGTATCGAAACATCTTGGTTAATTTTCAAATTATTTTTAAATTTAAAAATTATGACTCCTGGTATCGATACAGGTATCGATACACCCTTAATCTCCAACGGCTATCTTCAAGCTCTAAATGAGTTGACCGTTGGTGTTAGTTAATTTTTGAATGATGGTTATCCTGTATCAAAACAAGGTTCGATACCAAGCATTACAGAAAATTTTGGTATCGAAACAGGTATCGATACACCCCTTATTAAATGCACAACGACTCTTTCTTTTCTTGGCATGTTTCGAAACAGGTACCCCGTGTTTCGATACCACCTGCTGTAGAGTGCATTTATGATGGAAAGATGAAGCTCCAACGTCTATATTTACTTTCCCAACAACTTCAACGGTTAGAAATCAATGAGAATGTATAAAAAGAAGCATTTTCAAAAGCATACACAAAGAATTGAACATCAAGCAACATCCAAGCACACAAATCCAACTCAAAGTACTTCATTGCATACTTTATCCTCCCAACTTGTGGATTTCACTTTGATCAGTTGTAAATTAAGTTTGGGGAGAGTTTGTTTGTATTAGGGGCTATTATTTCTTGTGAGAGAATCCTTCTTAGCCAAATCAAACTTCTTGTAACACCTTGTGAGGTCTAAATCAATTTTGGGTAGAAAATTTATTTGTTTGTAAAGGTTATCCCTTGAACCTAGAAAAAGGTTGAATTCAATAGTGAATTGTTTTCAAAATCCTTGGTGGGAGCTAAGGTAGTGGATGTAGAGCTTGTTCGAAGCTTGAACTACTATAAATCATTGTGTTCTCTATTTCTCGACTTTTACCAAAATTTCTCCTACCAATTTTTTAATATCTAATTCATCCCCCTCTTGGCCATTATTCAATACCGATCAACTCAACAATTGGTATCAGAGCTAGATCTTTGAAGGGATTCACCTCCACCAAAGAAGATCCAAGGGTTGTTGATCATCTCTACAACAAAAATCTAATGGCCTCCACTTCCGGTTCGTGGAACGAGTCTCACTTCATCACCAAGCCACCCTTCTTCAATGGGGACAACTATCCTTATTGGAAGAATAGGATGAGACTATTCATCAACTCCAATGACTATGTCCTTTGGGATATAATCGAAGATGGACCCTCTATCCCTATGAAGCAAGAAGGAGATCGGCAAGTGCCTAAGAAGAGGAACGAGATGACCGATGAAGAAAGAAGGAGAATGTCCACAAATGATAAAGCTCTTCACATTCTCTTTTGTGCTTTAGGCCCCGACATCTACTCCAAGATGTCTTCATGTACAAGTGCCAAAGAAGTTTGGGACTCCTTGGAGACAACTTATGAGGGCACCAATGATGTGAAGGAAACAAATATTGCTCTTCTCAACCTAAACTATGAAAATTTCAAGATGGAGCCGTATGAAGACATCACCAAAATGTTCGATAGATTTTCCGTGATTGTCAATGGTCTCAAAGGTTTTGGTGAGATCATTCCGGAAGAGAAGCTCGTGAGGAAACTTATCTACTCTCTTCCCGAGTCTTGGGATAGCAAAAGGACGACTATCATTGAAGCCAAGGACTTGAAGACTCTAAAGCTAGATGCTCTTGTGGGATCCCTTCTTACCCATGAGATCATGAAGAAAGAAAGAGAAGAAGAGAAAAAGAAAGAAGAGGTAAAGATAGAGCAGAGGGAAGTAGAGAAAAAGAAGCAAGGGATTGCTCTTAAAGCTTCATTGTCACAAGAAGAAGTGGACACTAGTGAAGAAGAAGAGCTGGAGGAATTGGCCATGGTGGCTAAAAGATTCACAAGGCTTATGAGGGCAAATAGGAATCGAAGATTCCAACGAAAGAGGGACTTCAAAGCAAAGAGCAAAGAAGAGAAGAAAGATCAAATTATTTGCTATGAATGCAAGAAGCCCGGTCACATTAGGACCGATTGCCCTCTATACAAAAAGAAGGGTTTTGAGAAGAAGAAGAAACATAAAGCTAATGTTGCCACTTGGAGTGATGAGGAGTCATCATCCGATGAGGACAATGAGATGACCAACTTGTGTCTCATGGCTCTTGATGAGCCTAAGGTAACCCTTGAACCATCTTGTAATGATTTATCTTATGATGAACTTTATGATGCTTATGATGAACTAAAAGATGTGTATGATGAGTTGGTTTTGAAGTTCAAAGAATCAATTTGAAAAGCAAGAAAACTATTTCCGATTTAGAAATGAAAAATGATTCTTTGACAAAAACAATTTTGGAATTGGAAGTAAAGGTTGTTGATTTAAATAATGATTTGAAATTTTTTCAAAAAGAAAATGTTGATTTAAACAACCTTGTTTCAAGCTTGAGTGAAAATCACCACAAGGTGGTGAATGAGCTTAAAGAACAAATTAAGGTGGTTGGGAGTTCAACTTTTGAAAAGGGAAGCTCTTCAAAACCCAACCATGTCAAAAGAAATTTTCAAAACCACAAACAAAAAGGTTTTCAAAGGCATTTTAGACATAGAAAAATTAGGAGTGTTTGGGTTCCTAAAGAACTCATTGTTTCTAATAATGTAAATGTCATTGCCTCTTGGATTCCTAAGGGAACCAAGCTTTTAGGGACTAACTCTCATGGACCCCGAATGATTTGGGTACCAAAAGTGAAAAACTAATTTTTGTTTGTAGGTTGAGCTTTGCTTCAAGGCTAAAGCTTCAAGTCAAAATATGTGGTACCTTGATAGTGGATGCTCAAGGCATATGACCGGAGACAAGGGACAATTTAAGGAGTTAGAGCTCAAAAAGGGTGGAGTAGTGACATTTGGTGACAACTCCAAAGGCCAAATTGAGGGTATAGGATCTATTGGTAATCACTCCTCTATTCTTATTGAAAATGTCTTACTTGTTAATGGTCTTAAGCATAACTTGTTGAGCATTAGTCAATTGTGTGATAAAGGTTTCTATGTTTCTTTTGATAAAAATGGTTGTAAAATTATTGACATAGAATCCAATAGAACAATGTTCATAGATCATCGCATAGGAAATATTTACATGGTGCATCTAGATGACATAAACTTATCTCATGCATGCTTAGTTGCTAGTGATGAAAATGATGCATGGTTATGGCATAGGAAACTTGGTCATGCTAGCATAAGTGTTTTAGAGAAACTTGCCTCCCAAAATCTAGTTAGAAGTTTACCTAAGCTCAAATTTTCTTTGGATAAAATTTGTGATGCATGTGCTAAGGGTAAACAAAAGAGAGTTTCTTTTAAGTCCATTAATGATGTTTCAACTAGTAGAGTATTACAATTGATCCATATGGATCTTTTTGGACCTATTAGGACTACTAGCTTGGGTGGAAAATCATATGCTTTTGTTATTGTTGATGATTACTCTAGATACACTTGGGTTTTATTTTTAAGTTCTAATTATGAGGCCTTAGAAAATTTCATCACATTTTCAAAAATTTCTCAAAATGATCTTGATCAAAAAATTTCTCATATTAGAAGTGATCATGGAACCGAATTTCAAAATTTAGGTTTTGAAAATTTTTGTAATGAAAATGGTATTAGCCACAATTTTTCGGTTCGTCGCACTCCTCAACAAAATGGGGTAGTTGAGAGGAAAAATAGAACTTTAGAGGAAATGGCTAGAACCATGATTTATGAAAACAATTTACCTAAGTATTTTTGGGCGAAAGCCACAAACACTTCTTGTTACATCATAAATCGAGTAATGATTAGGCCTATTTTAAAGAAAACTCCTTATGAGATTTTAAAGTCTAAAAAGCCTAACATTAGCTATTTTCACCCTTTTGGGTGCAAGTGTTTTGTTTTGAACAATGGAAAAGACAATTTAGGTAAATTTGATGCAAAAAGTGATGAAGCTATTTTCCTTGGTTATTCTTTAAATTCTAAGGCTTATAGAGTTTTCAACAAAAGAACCTTAGTTGTAGAGGAATCTATACATGTGGTTTTCGATGATAACCTCCTTCCTAGGAAGGATTCTTGTGATGATGATGATGTAGGAATCATTGAAACCATTGATGATGGACAAGCATCAAAGGTGGATGGGATTCCAAGCAATGAGGAAGCGCAAGATCCTCCAATAGAAGCTTTGGGAAATGTAAAGCTTGAAGAAAGGGAAGTGAGCTACCCAAGGGAGTTCAACTATGTCAAAAGTGGTGAAATCTTGGGTGATCCATCCAAGGGGTAACTACTCGTTCTTCTCTTAGATTAATGAATCATATTGCTTTTATATCATGCATAGAGCCTAAAAATATCAAAGAAGCCTTAGGTGATGATTATTGGATTTTTGCTATGCAAGAGGAATTAAATCAATTTGAGAGAAGTAATGTATGGACATTAGTTGATAGGCCTAGTAATAAGTCTACTATAGGAACTAAATGGGTCTTTAGAAACAAACTAGATGAGAGTGGTAATATTGTAAGAAATAAAGCTAGATTAGTAGCTCAAGGTTACACTCAAGAGGAGGGAATAGATTTTGATGAAACCTATGCATCCGTAGCTAGAATGGAATCCATTAGGATGCTACTTGCATTTGCATGTTATCATGATTTCAAGCTTCTTCAAATGGATGTCAAAAGTGCTTTCTTAAATGGTTTTATAAATGAAGAAGTGTATGTTGAACAACCACCGGGTTTTGAAGACTCAAAATTTCCAAACCATGTTTTTAAATTAACAAAAGCTTTATATGGTTTGAAACAAGCCCCTAGAGCTTGGTATGAAAAGCTTTCAACCTTTCTAATTGAAAAAGGTTTTGAAAAAGGGAAGGTGGACACTACACTTTTTATAAAAAGGTTTAAAAATGACATCTTAGTAGTTCAAATTTATGTTGATGATATTATTTTTGGATCTACTAATGAATGTTATTGTCAAGAATTTTCTAAGCTAATGCAAGGTGAATTCGAGATGAGCATGATGGGGGAGCTCTCATTCTTCTTGGGACTCCAAATCAAGCAAAGGAAGGATGACACCTTCATCAATCAAGCAAAATACATCAAGGATATGCTCAAAAAGTTTGGCTTGGAAAATGTGAAACCTCAAGCCACACCAATGAGCTCATCTACTAAGCTTGACAAGGATGAAGGAGGTAAGTGTGTTGATTCTAAATTTGTATAGATCAATGATAGGTTCTTTGCTTTACCTTACCGCAAGTAGACCGGATATTATGTTTAGTGTTTGCTTGTGTGCTAGGTTCCAAGCTAGTCCTAGAGAATCACACCTTATAGCCATTAAGAGAATTTTTAGGTACCTTAGAGATACACCTTGTTTAGGTCTTTGGTATCCTAAAGCTTCTTCTTTTGATCTTCATGCCTATTCGGATGGGATTATGGAGGTTGTAAGATATATAGGAAAAGTACTTCCGAAACTTGTCAATTCCTAGGTAGTATGCTCATATCTTGGTTCTCTAAGAAACAAAATAGTGTAACTCTATCTACCACCGAGGCGGAGTACATATCCCTAGGGAGTTGTTGTGCACAAGTGTTATGGATGAAGCAACAACTCTTAGATTATGGCATTAAGGTAGACACCATACCTCTTAAGTGTGATAATACTAGTGCCATATGTCTTACCAAAAACCCCATTCAATACTCTAGAACCAAACACATAGAAATTAGACACCATTTCATTAGAGATCATGTGTCTAAAAATGATGTTGCTTTAGAGTTTGTTGACACCTTAAATCAATTAGCGGACATCTTTACTAAACCTTTGGATAAGGAGCGTTTTTGGACCCTTAGGAGAGAGTTAGGTCTAACTAGCCTATCTTGACTTGCTAAGTGTCATCTTTTTGCTTATCTTGCTTGAATCTTGAACTAAATCATGCTTATGATGCTCTTGTATCTTGATGACTCCATGCATGTTGCTTGGGGGAGTATGAACTTTTTCATGCATAATAAACATGTCATTACATCATATGCATGCTTCTAGGGGCTTTAGAGACTCATTTCTAGTACTTTTAGTAGCCAAAATGCAAATCAAAGGTCGAAGGTATCGATACAGCTAATCCCTGTTTCGATACCTGTTCATCAGCCCATCTGGGTTTTTGTCAAGAAAAACAGGCATCGATGCTTGCATCGATACCTCTGTTTCGATACTAGCATCGAAACAGGGTGTTTAGATACCAGTATCGATACACGAGGACAGAAGTTGTTTAAAACACTCTAAACCTAATTTTAATCTCATTAAAACACTTCCAAATTTAAAACACTAAAACCCTAGCCGACCCTCTCTTTAAAATCCCATCAAATCCGCCTCTCTTAACACAATTTCTTCACGATTTCTTTGAGGGATTTTGATCTACGCATCAAAGACTTCATCATATCAACAAACGGTGCTTCATAATCACGAAATTCATCCTAATCTACAATCAAGGTATACTTTCGAAAAATCTTAATTTCGTTTGTTTTTTAGTTTGTTAAAAATCAATTTTTGAGTATGTTTTAAATGTCTATCTTATGGGTTTCAATAAACCTATGATTTTGTCTCAAAACTCCAACTTGTTTTAATCGAATATAAATTTTTGTTCGAATAAGTTTTTCGACGGTTTTTCAAAATTTTTAATCCTTAAATACCTTGAATTGTTAGATTATTTTATAGGATTGAATTGGATTATATATACAAGCATACATATTATTCTTAACTAATCCAAAATTTTTTTTATCCAATCCTAGATCATGGAACCAAAGAAGCGATCTCGTACCAAAGCCGGATCCTCTTCATCATCTCGTGTTGCACGAGTTGATTTTGAGAAGGTCTATGCTAAGAGTCTAGACAATGATCGTAGATTGGATAACTACAACCTTTTCCGGAGCTATCCTCTCAAAAAGGAAAGATGTGTGGACATTCAATTCATCACGTCACATAGATTTCCTTTTCGTTACTATGACCAACTTGTCGAGTGGAAGTTCTTGCGTTTTCTCACTCATACCGGTAAGTTTTTTCCAACTCTCGTTCTTATCTTTTACACTAATGCTAAATGTATCTTATCTCCGGACAAGAGTAAAGTAGTAGCCATTGAATCGAATCTTATGGGAAAATCTTTCAAGATTAATGTCTCTACTTTCCTTGATGTTTTTGGTCTTGAGGATAAAGGTAATGATGATGAAGACTCTCTTGCTCCTTTCACCGGATCGGTTACATCTTTTGACGCACACGACCGTTTTCTCCATCTTATCATCTCTTGGTGGATTCGTCCTTCTAATGGGAGATACTCTAGGATCCGTCAAGTTGATAGTTTTTGAATCACATGTTTCCGTGATAACATTCAACCAAACCTTGCTCGGATTGTCTTCTCGAATATTGTGTGGCACATCCAAAACCGTGCTACTCCCTTGTTCAATCTTTTCCTTATGCGTGCATTCTAAGCACCATCTTCTTGCATTTGGACATCGTAGGGAAAATTTCAGGGTGTTACAACTTTCCCTCCCTCAAAGAAATTTCGTCCTCGAAATTTTCAGATATCACAGAAGATACTCAATCTTAACTGAAACATATTTATACAACTCTTTCTGAACAGATAAACCGATACAAAAAACACAACTGAAACATCATAAAATACCTGAACCACTCTGAGTATATCTACCTCTACCAACAGAACCAGAAGCAACTGATCTATACTGCAATCTACCAAGGTGAGGAGCCTGAACCGATGTCTGAGTTTGACTCTAGATAGAAGAAACAATGGGTAAACGTGGGCAGTCTTTCAAATAATGCTCATGAGATCCACATCTAAAACAAGATTTGCTCAACATTCTACACTCTCCATTATGCTTCTTGTTACAGAAAGAACACACTGGAATAGGTCGTGGAGCCTTTGGTTTACGCACTCTGCGGATCGGAGCTAACATAACAGAAGGTCTTACAACCTGATGACTCTGAGAAACATGCTCATCTCTAGGCCTCATTCCTGAAGAATTTGTAAAACTTGGCTGAACTGATCTATCTAGAACCCTTTCAACTTGAGTAACATTCTGAAGCTCAGATTCTCTCATACGAGCCTCTATCTTCTCGGCAGTCTTAGCTTGCCTAACGAGCTCACTGAACACCTGATCATGGTGTGTGGCAACCTCTCTCTGAAGTGGTATCCGAAGCCCATTAAGAAACCACTCACATCTATCTTTTTCAGTAGCAACCAACCCAGGAACATACATAGATAATCTCAGAAACTCTATTTCAAAATCATTTACTGACATATCATTCTATTTTAGGTTCATGAAGTCTTCACGACACTTAACTAAAAACTCATCTCCCACATATTTGTCCTGAAATGCCTATCGAAAAAACTCCCATGTGACCTGATTAGAAGGTACTGAATCTACTACAGATTCCCACCTATTCTGAGCTTCACCATCGAGCAAAGAAACAGCAGCTCTTAACATCTGATCTACAGGATAATCCATCTCCACAAATAACCTTTGTAACTTTTTCAACCAATACTCAGTATCAGCAGGGTGTGTACCAGTTTTACCCTCAAACAACTTCATTCCCGCAGAAATAAACTCAGTCGATACAGGTTTTCTCGAACTCTCAGATTGATAGAGGTAACGAAGTAGCTCACGGTTCACCATGACACTATCCAACTGAATTGTCTCATTGGCTTCAACACTACGAGGATCATTATTCTGAGCCTGATGTCCTCTACTAGATTCATTTCCATTTTCTGATAACTGAATCAGATTTCTTGGTTGTCCAACAAAAGATGGGTGATCAAAACCAGAAGTGGCAACGTGACCTCTGCCACGAGCACGACCATTCTTAAAACCAAAACTTTTACGCGGTGGCATATCTGACTATCTACAGAAGATAATGATCTAGAGTTAAAACCGGTACTGGAGTCTCACATTTAATATACTTAAATATTTTTATAACAGAATTAAAATCGTACTATATCTTTCAGAATTTTTTTTTCAATCTTTGAAAAAATATTTCAGATGCATGCAGAAACCGAAAATATTTAAAAACATGTGTGATGAGCCACATAGGCCGAGGGTTGAACCGGGTTCTGACACCACTAAATGTAACCCCTAATTTCGACCTAATTTCTTAGATCGAAACTTAGGAGTCAACTTACAAAAACTTTCCCCTTAAGTAAGTATTTTAGGTTAAATAATTTTAAAATTAGGGTTACTTTAACAAATTGGGAAAATAGATTAGGGATTTCGGTTATACCAAATCAATTGCTCAAAATGTAACCCCCAATTCTGACCTAATTTCTTAGATAGAAACTTAGGAGTCAAGTTACGAAAACTTTCCCCTCAAGTAAGTATTTTAGGTTAAATAATTTTAAAATTAGGGTTACTTTAACAAATTGGGAAAATAGATTAGGGATTTTGGTTATACCAAATCAATTGCTCAAAACAATGTCTCAATAACATTTATAATATCCGAAAACAAATTCAGAAAAATATGCAACTTATAAGTTTAAAAAGTATTAAACGTTTCATAACAGATAAAAGCATTAAAACTGAAATAATTACAGAATCATACTGAATAATAATATATCTGAATACTGTGCGAGATGCTCCAAGTACCGGTTCGCCTAAACTGGTCTGAGAATCTGAAAAGCAGACTAAAGGGGTGTAAGCTAAAGAGTTTAGTGTGTCTCTAAAGTGCAAACAGTCACAAACAAAACATGTTTTATATTTCTGAAAAGTTTCTGAAAATATTTCTGAATTCAAGAAAAACTGAAGCATGACATGCTATGATGACGGATGCATGACAGAAAATCAGATGGCCCGATGTCAGAAATCATACAGAGTGGAGGATTATCCTCGCCAGAGTGGAGGTTTTCCTCGCCAGAGTGGAGGTTTTCCTCATATTACTGATATTAAATCCAGAAAATATTTTTAATGTCAGAATATGATATAATTTGCAAAATCATAAATCAGAACTCTTTCGAGTAGTAAAGTTTCAGAAAATCAGAAGCTTGGTTTGAAAACAAGATGCATATGCCATACATGATGATACTATGTATAAATAAATAACAGTCTCAATATCAAATCAAGCAACGTACTGATAATGTTTCAGAGATGTACAGAATATATTAAAATATAATATAAGCACAGAAACATGTAGTACAGGAAGAGACACACCTTAAGCAACTGAAGCTCTAACTCTGAGATGGACGCGTCTCGCGTACCGGTCTAGCTGAAACAGAACCTACGAAGTAACAAAAATTATATTACTATTTACTACTAATTGTAATCCACCAACTATGATAAAACTTGATCTGAAGCTTACTCACGTGTCGATCTCGAAGAACGTGCCCGATTGGTTCGAACAACAGGAGGTACACCAGAGACTTCAGGAACGTTAACACCTGAACGAAAGAAGAATTCTGAATCAGATTCCTCAAAACACTCACTTCAGACTCTAAGGATAAATCAGATGAAAAACACTAAAAATGGGGCTTTCGGGTTTGAATTTGACAAAACAGATAGCGGATTCGGACTCAGAACATCGAAAAAGGTCAAGAAGAAGGTTGTCCGAAAAAGTCAACTTTTGGTCAAAAGTCAAAGTCAACTCTGGTCAAAGTTAAAGTCAAAGTCAACTAGTCAAAGTCAACTTTGACTTGACTGATCAAAAGTCAACGGTCAAATCAAAAGTCAAAGTCAAACTTTGACTGGTCAAAGGTCAAAAGTCAACAAGTCAAAGGTGGTCAAAGTCCAAGGTCAAAGGTCAAAGGTGGTTAAAAAGTCAAACTCGGTCCACAATCAACAAGGTCAAGGTCAACTTGGTCCAAGGTCTGGTCAAAGATGGTCAAGTGGTCAAAATCGGGTCAGGTCCATGAAACCGTTCGGGTCACTCTAGCAAATATGATCCAATCATAACATGGGCTCACTCAAACAACACCCTCACAACACAACAACCCATTAACCACAACCCACATCCAAAAGACTCTTATACTAGCCCAACTCTTCACCATACCCACCATCATCCAAAAAAACTCAAGCCCAACTATTAACAACCAACACACAAGCCCACATAACTCTCAACCCAAGAACCAAAATCTAACACAAAGCATTAGGGTTTTCAGCAACCCCTACAGTGGCAGCAAGAAGAGGACGTCGACGGCAGCAATAAAAAAAAACACCGACAGCGACAAGAGCTTTCCGGAAACAACTCCGGTGATGAACTTCGATGATTCCACAAAACTCCTCGATGCACCCATTAACATTTTCGATTCCAATAACCAAAGCCCAATCAATAAAACATAACCAAAATAAACTGCAACACTATTTTTAATGGAAACAAAATCAAATTGAAAAGCTTACCCAAACAAAACGATAACTAGTGACAACAACAAGAGAACCGAAACGTTTATCGGACAGAGAGAACGACAAACGAGCAAGGGGATTGAACACAACCAACCTTACTCACGAGCGACTGACGAACGACGGTTATCAAGACTAACGGTGACGGTGGTCGAAAGCTCGGTGGAATTTGGGGCAAGCTGCGTTAGAGACTGAAAAAGGGAGAGGCTGCTGATGTGAAAAAAAGGTTTCAGCAGATCTGGTTTCACGCTAAAGAAGGGGTTTAAAATTTTTACCCTAAGACAAATGGGTAAACTACAAGATTGGTCCCTTATTTTTTTAATGATTTTCAAAACAAATCCAAAAATTAAACATTCTTACAAAAAGGTCATAAATCCTTCCGAAATTTACCTTAGAATTTCAAATCAAAATTTCCCATAATTTTAGGGTTTCAGAATTTTAGGGATTTTAAAATTAAATTCAGAATTAGGGAAAATTTCAGGGTGTTACAATATTCCTCTGAATTTTGTTGTGATTTATGTTTTGATTATGCTTGTACGAATCTGACACATATCATGTTTGTTTGCATGTGCTATTGACGGTCGAGATCGAAAAGGGGAACACTGACGACATGGCCGATCGGAGAGATGAAGGGAATCTGAGGATTCTTCAAATAACTATCTGGAATTCGAATGACCGGGGTGTGCATTACACGCGGGAGTCGAAGAGACGTGGGGAAGCTGATCGACGCGCGTGGGGAGCTCGGGAGCCGCGTGTGGACGCGTTGTGGATCAAGAATCTTCCACGGAATGATCTAGACCGTTGGATCAAAGGCCAGATCCAACAGTCCAGATCTGGCTGCGTAAAAGTTTAGTTAGTCTAAGGTTTTTTGTTATAACCGGTTAAGGCTTAAGAAATGGGCCTGGTGTAATTTAAAAGTGGGCTATGCTGATTGGGCTTGTAATAATTTATTTACGGGTATTATTTAATTTTATTGGGTTAATATTTAGTTATTGGGTTTATTTACTTAGAGTTTATTTATTTAATAATAATAATAATATAAAACTGAAATAATAATAATAAAGGTTAATAATAATAATAATAATAATAATAATAATAAAATATTTAAATAATAATAATAGTAGATATAACCGAAAACAAAAATTAAAGGCTAACATATATATTTTTTAGATTTTTTTTCAAAGTATTGAATATAAGTAAAAATATTAACATATATATATATTATAACAAATATGTTAATATATTTTGATTATTGATTTTAATAACATATACATAATAGGATAATATTTTTTATCTTTTAGTTTTAATAGTAACAAGATAAAACCAAAATGAAACCAAAATTAAAAAAGGGAATAAGTATAATACATGAAGTATTTTTTCTTGTATTTTCGGTTAACAATTACAAGTCCATTATTCGAATTTTAGCAAAAAATTAAAATCAAATTTTTAACCCCGGATAAAATTAGTTATTATACAATCAAAACAAGAATTTTTCTGTGTATTATGAGTTTAATTTGGTATTGAGTGTAATAGTTCGCAAGGGGCTTTGAGTATAAAAATTCACAAAAGCTTTTTTGTCTGCTTGTTGTATGTTTATCATGGTTTTGAGTATAATAATTTATAATAGCTATTTAGATGAATGGTTTAGAGATGTTCATTATGCTATTTTATAGCTCGGTAGATATCATTTTTTATGCCTTTTGTTTTTGTAGTTTTTAGTTGATTTTTACTTTGTAATTTTTTTTGTTATTATTAGTCGCAAGTTTTTAGAAGGATTAAAAAATAATTGAAGAAAATTTACAAAAAATTATAGTGATAATGAAAAAGATGTTCAATACCTAGTTTTTCATACTTCAAACGGAAGAAGAAAAAAAAAATTTACATTTTTTTCAAAAATTAAAAATAATATTTAAATTAATAATATTTTGGATTAAATTGATAGTTTGTATAATTTTTAGGGACTAAAATTGTTATTTGACCAAGCAACATCACTACTATCGCTTAATTTTAATAATCAGTGTACCGAAATAAAAATAATATGTAAATATAGGTACCATTTTAATAAAAAAATTTAACTTGGGTAACGAAATAAAAATAATATTTAAATATAAGTATTATTTTAATAAAAAAATAACTTGGGTACCAAAGAAAAATACAGAAATAAATAAGGTACTAAATATATAATTTATCCTTACTAAAAAATAAAAATTTAATATATAAAAAATAATTTAATTAATTTTTTAAATAATTATTAATTTTATGTTAAATCATTAAAATTTTTAATTTTTATTAATTAATTTAATAATATTCAGTAATATTCAATATTAGTGGTGTTTAACGATGTTCGTCGCACGTTATAGAATTTTCTTATTTATTAATTTTGATATTCTAGTCATAATAGTCCTGTCTCAATAGATGTTGACCAAATATTTAAAATAATTTTCATTGTTTGAAGATAAACATTAATTTCAATTAATTTTTTTTAAGTCATAACATCACTCTCTAACTATTTATATCATGCATTAAGGTAATGAACTTGATTCAAATCATAAATTAACACGATAATCAAACTTATTCGATGTTGGTATAATCTACGATTTGATATATTTTCATCCTTATTAATTAAAGGTATAAAGATAATTTTAACCCTCAACGTTTAAAATGTTTATCATTTGGGCCCTTATTCTTTTTTTAAGATAAATTTAGCCCTTAACCTATGTCATTTTGACAAATAACTCATTTTTTAACTAACATAATGATTAGACCGTTAAAAATTTAAGGTGATAACATATGATAATATATTTTAAATGATACGACATGTAAGCTATCAAATACATACACGTGAAATATAATTTTATTCTAATATAAAATATAAAATAATTAAAATTTAAATAAAATATAAAAAAATAATTAAATCTAAAACAAAAGTATACTAAAAATTCTCAACCCTAACTACAATGGAATCAAAATCCTATCTAAAAAATATGAACACATTCCGAAAAGAAAGAATTTTGTAAAGATTGCTACCGATAAATCAAAGGTAAATAATTTTGATACTAATCAATTGGGTTTTTGTTATTTTAGTTTAGAATTTAGGTATTTTATTTTTTAATCTAAATTAAAATTTTAGGGTTTTGATTTATAGTTTAAGATTTAAATTTAAATTAATAAATTTGAGGTTTTAAGTTTTTGGTTTTAATTAAATCTAAAAAAACAAAATTATAAAAAAAGTATTTAAAGTTTAATAGTCAAAATATTTTAGATTTAATTAAGTTTTAATATTTTATTTGAATTTTAATTATTTTATATATCATACCATTTAAAATATATTATCACATGTTTACTATATGTCATATCATTAAATTTTTAACGGTGAGATCATCATGCTAGTTAAAAAATGAGATATTTGTCAAAAAGACTTCAGTTAAGAGCTAAATTTATCCCAAATAAAGAATAAAGACATAAATAATAAAAACTATAAACATTAAGGGTTAAATTTATCTTTATGCCTTAATTAAAAGATCCACTAATTCAAAATCACCAAATTGGAAAAAAACGTTTAATTAAAATTTTTATTCAATTAAGAGCATTTAATTAATTTTGATTTTAATTTTACTAATTTTTATCAATTAAAAGTAATATATATTTGGTTTTGATTTCTAGGTATAATGGGTGTTAACCCTTTCTCACACATAACTAACTATCGAACCCAAATAAATTTTTGATTTTATTTTTATAATTTCCAGACTACCATAGTAGTAAGTGATGACTCTAATAGTTGTATGAAAACTTTTGCAATAGTGAAAATATATTTTAATTTAAGCTAAATATATAAACTTTAAAATATTTAGGATGGACAGGGGAACCAATAATATAGATGCTCCGTCACTATATACATATAAAAGGTCATTAAAATTGAAATTAATATGTATTATAATATTATAAATAATTATAATTAAATTTGTATAAAACTCGATTCGACTCAAATTTTATAAAATCGACTTAACTCAAAAAATTTTATATAAAATTTGAATTATAAAATATAATTTTCAAACTTAAACAACTCAAAAAATTTTAACTTTTAACTCATTCCAACGTTCAAATCAAAATCGAAGAACGAAAGGTTGATCAACTTGAAATAGAAAGCAAAGAAAGAAAATAAGACATTTGAGAAATACAATATTTGTAATCCCAAGACATGAATAACAGAAGTAGGATATAGCAGCCCAACCTAATGTCACGACCCGCTAACAACAATGAGATTACTAAATCATCTTTGGGCATTCTTATAGAATCCATGCACTAAGAGAGCTTCCAGAATGACCTAGAATGGCCTACATCCATCTCAAAGATTCAATCACGTTCTAGAATGTTCTAGGAGATTCTACTAAGATCTAGACAAGTCTAGAAGGCCTGAGAAGATTCTAGAAGACTTTAGATAATTCTTGAAGGTTCTAGAACATTCTAGAAGAACGGAGAAGATGTTGGAAGCATCTAGAACATTCTAGAAGGATCTAGAATGTTGATGAAGATCCTAGAAGACTCTGGAAAGATAGGGACTACTCTGGATATCTCTAGAATTCTATAGAATATTATAGATAGTTGTAGATATGTATAGATACAAGTAGATGTCTCTAGAATAGTATAGATCATTGTAGATATTTATGGAGGCAAAATATAAGTCGTCGGATCAAAATGATCTTAGCCGTCCATTAGGGACTTGGGGGCCTATAAATAGGACCACCACCTCATTTGTAACCATCAAGCAATAGTGTAAGCATTAAGCCTTGTCAAGCTTAATAAAGTGTTCACTTCTTGCCCTCTCAATTCTCTTAGCTTTCTAGCCCTTGACTTGTCCAAATTAAGGCTTGTTAGCATAAATCGGGAGTGCTAATGCCGCACGGATAATTCGAGAAAGATTAAATCCGTGACACTAAACTTTAGAGATTAGTAGGGTCCTGCCGTGGAGAGAAGGCTAATTCATGCATGCGGTCAGTCGATGGCTCGACGCTTCGGCAATACATGGACGAGCCATCTCCCCTGCGACAGGGTCCCACCTTAACCTACCTCTCTCACTTTCATTTGAGATGCCTTAACATTTCTCCAACGCTACTGCATATTTATAGCCAAATGAGGCCCTACTATTTGAGTTAATTGTGGTCAAAAACTATAATCCTCGTTAACCTCAAACTTTTAAATATTTTAATTTTAGTCTCAAATCAAGATTTTTATTTTAATTTAATCTCTATTTTTTAAAACATTCTAATCACATCCATTGTTAGTAAAATTGTTAAAAAAAATTGACAACTATATAAATATTGATATGTATAATGTAACAATATGATTTCGCGTAAATGATAATTAATGTTGAATATAATGGTAGTATGAGGATGAAATTAAAATGTTCAAAATTCAAAAGTTTGTGGATCAATTAAAAAATAAAGATTATAGTTTGAAGATAAAATTAAAATGATTAAAAATTTAAGAATCAATTTAAAATAAGAGTTTTAGTTTAAGGATAAAATTAAAATATTCAAAAGTTTAAAAATCTGTTTAAAAAATTAGAATCATAGCTTGGGGCTGTACAGTGCAATTAACTTTTACTATTGTCATTTTTTTTTTCTCTCCCTCACTTCACTTGCCTATAGTTAGCGGTTCTTATCAAGCCACTCAATCGTAAGTTTAGTAGTGTTCGATTCGTGCTCTTTAAAAAATTTTATTGTTCAATTCGACTAGTTATTCGTTAAGCTCCTTAAATTTTTTACCTATTTATTTTAAATATAAATAAAATCTAATGATACTATTAAAGTTTATATAAACCTACAAATTCTTAAAAAGAACAATGAGAACTAAGACGTTAACTTTCATAACCGAATTAGAGATGAAGTTGATATTCGAGAATAAAATTCTTTTTAATTTTTTAACAATGTTCGATGGACAAGAAAGGAGAAAAATCTTAAGAACTTCAGAGTTTTAACTTTCAATCATATAAGAATTAAAGACTTTTATCATTTACTATTTTTATGCGTAAAGTAATAATAAAAAAAGCAAAGATTTATTATTATAATTTATTTTTCTTATTGATATAAATTATTTTTTTGAAACATCGGAAAATATAAAGTATTTTAAAATTCTGAAATTAAATATGTATGGGTAAATTACTCAGCAAGTCAATTAATTTTTCCAGAATTTCAACTAATATTTAAATTTCATAGAATATATTTTTTAAGGTAGCCACCAAAATATCATAAAATATTATAAAAAATAATGAGTTGACCAGAAACTCATCTTGTCAAGTTAGATCTCGCTTGACTTGCTAAAATCTCGAGTTAGGTATTAATTGAGTTTTGATATGTCAAGCTCTAGTTGTTTGTGACCTGATTAACTCAAGAAACACCCTTATCCATAGCTAATATATCCGAACAGTCAGATCGGGTTTAGATAAGATAGTTCAATTGTCGGTCTGAATTTTAATTATATAATTAAAAAGTATTTTTCTTTAAATATAAATACGAAGGTTTTTATTTAAATTTAAATATCTGGTTTATTAAACATATATCTTTAAATTTAAAAAAAAATTATGAACTGGGTTAACAATATTTCTCATTTTAATATATAGTTTGTGATTGAAAATAGAAGGGTAGTCTGAGAAGTTCATAAATTAGATTACTATCCGTACAGAGATGCGAATCGGAGAGTAAATCTTTTATATTCGTTAAAAAGAGATACTAATTCATTTTTATTAGATTTGTAATGGATTTATTCTCGTTAAAATAATTATGAGATGTTTAATTCCTTTAAGGAAGACTATATACTTAAATTCAAATATTACAAATAAAATAAATTGAACTAAAAATATTATTTGTATAATAAATTAATGTAATATTTGATCTAAATTAATTAATTTGATATTGATAATTATAAAAGTAATTTATTTTTTTATGATTTATAATGACTGTATCTTAGGAGAAATTATATCATGGGTAAGTGTCACCACATCATTCATGAGACCAACCACTAAAAAACATTTATCTCATCATTTTTTTCATGTCATATTTTTCTAAGTAAATCTTCACTCATATTTACTGTTAATTCATTTTAAAAATAATTTTTTTCAAGTGAAGATTCACTTGAAAAAAAAATATGGCATAAAAAAATTAATGAGATGAATGGTTTTTGGTGGTTAGTCCCATAAATACATGGTGAAACTTATCCATAATATAATTTCTCATGGTCAGGGTAAAATTAGTCAAATGTTGCCCAAAATTGAGCATATATATCCTGCTTTAACTAACCAATTATGCCTACTTTAACTAAAGCCAACAAGATTGAGCATATATACTCAACTCCTCAATAAATAATTAATGCCATTATATGATCATAAAAAGTTTCATTTTTTTATTCAGTTACAATGGTTGTAATAGTATATATTTTAAACTATACTGTATTAATATTGGTCGTTCAATTACTGTGCTGATATTACTGGTGCTCGAATCTATTACCTCCAGAAACAATAACTATTCCTTTAACCAATGAGACTAAATGATTCGTGCTAGAAAAAATTTCATTTATCTTTTGCATTAATGGGGATAAAAATAGTTAAAAATTCACATCAATTTTTTAATATATTAGTGTAATTGTACGATAATATTTGTTGATATTTTTTTAACTTTTTGATAAGTTTCATACACCTTCCACATATGTGTTCGAACTTAAGTTTTTTAATATGAAACTTTTCATATAAAAAGAGTCAAGTATTCACTTATACTATGTAAAATTCAATTACTTTTATATCTATTTTGGAATGGATAATAAATTATTAAGATTATTTTTTCAAAACCTCGACATACATCGACTTGATTAGGGTTTAATTAAAAATCTTTTAAATAAATTATAATTTATACTAAATTCCTTTATCTAATAAAAAAATTCAAACTCAATCAAATTCTAAATGATATGATTTATTTAATATTACTAGAAATAAATAAATAAATAAATAATGTATACTAAAACAGATTCCTCACCCAATAGAGAATTTTAATTCAATTAAATCTCGAAATAAGATTATTTAATAATATTTATTTAATATCATTTTAAAAATAATAAAATATTTTATCACAAGAATAAAATTTGAATTATTTAATTTTGAATAAGTAATCTCTAACAAAATAATTTAAAATAATCGTATTATTTTAAATTTATTATCGAAATTATTAGACACAATAATTGTTGTTCATTCTTAGTGTGCGACTTTGTAGTTTTAGTTAATGTTGGCAAATTGATAAAATCTCATTTTATTTTATAATAATAAGTATTCTCTACCAAAATATTATGACTACCCAAATTAAATGAGAAGCTCATAATCCGGGATAACCTAAATTCAGTTTATACCATAATCTTTTTATTTTACTATATCTTCATAGAATATAAGACATAAAAAATCTTAACCTTATATCATTTTATTTTTAATTTTTAGATGTACAATTGAATTAACTAAACAAATGACATTGATCTTTACTAAAATATTTGAATACTACCATGCATTTTAAAGTCTCAATAATCGAGGTTAGAGAAATCTCTCTTATGTTAAGATAGATAAATTATCTTAATGGCTAAAATATCATTATATGATTCTTTATTATGTTCAAGTATAACATTTATAGTCATTCGATTTAAAACGATCTTTGACTATGTGAAAACATAATAGTCGTCATGTTGAGAATCATAGTAATTTTAGGTATACGGATTTAATGTCATAACTATTTAAAAATTAATATATAACTTTAATTTATGTATTAATTTTAAGATAAATCAATCCTACTACTTGTTCTCAACTAGTACATATATAAATTTTGTTTGAATTTCATTCACATATTTATTTTATGAATATCTGTCAAACTTCATACTAATCTTATCTTATTATTGTTTTCATAATAATAACTGAATAATTAAGAACAATATTTAAAGATACAAAAGCACGCAAATTTATTATAATAATAAATTTAAAAATACAAATATCATGTTCATACAATGGACCTTAGGTCGCTATAACAAACAATCTCCCACTTACATTAGGGCTATTCAAGAATGTATCTCATACCCATAGACCTAGCAGGACGATCATGTTTCACTTGTGGTAGAGGCTTGGTTAATAAATGTTCAACATTTTCATCTGTTGAAACTTTATATATCTTAATGTTATCCCTCATAATGATTTCTTAAATAAGATGATAAAATCTTAATTACAACATTATTTTCGTAATATATATCTATATAATTTGATATGGTAGAAACGATCCCAAGATCAGTAATGAATTTCTTGATCCAAATTACTTCATTTGTTGCATAATATGTCGTTATGTATTTAGCTTTAGTTGTAGATTCAACCACAATGTGTCAGGAACAAAATCTGTAATTAGTTTCTCAATCACGGAAATAAGAATAAAAGGAGAAGAATAATTCTTAGAAAAGATAGGAAGAAAAATATAATTTTCTTATAACAATTGACATACCTCGTTACAATACCTTCTTCTCTTATATAAACTATCAATTACACTAAAGATAAAGAAATCAGCCATGTAAGGTTCTTATCTTGCTCATCCCAAATGATCTTCCTAAAATCTCAACTAAATTTTGCTATTATTGTGTCATGGAATGGATTAAACTTGGTGTTGCAGACTTGACCATTTTTGCTCCATTGGTCCCATATTCATAACAATATCCTTTCCTGAGGAAAGAACCTTGTCCTCAAGGTTCGAGATAATAATTTCTCTTCGAAGCTCCTCCATCGGTCCTCGAATAACTACTTTCTTACCCAATTCTTCCCCATAACTTCTCCATGCCCAACAACATTGAATTTATGAAGATGTTTGAAAAGGGAAAGCTTCATAAGGATGTATTACCTAATTCTTGAAATACATATACTCCACAATTAATGCATGCATGGTTTCAAGTACTTTGTAATGTTGACTATGAGTGATGAATAGTAGAAATATTTATTTTCAAAACTGATTTTTTAAAAGGTTGCCCGTAGTCATATGAGGAAAGTATTCCCTTATGATCAAAAAATTCTAAACATCATATCTGTGATAACCTTCAGTAAGATATCTCCATTAAGCCTTTTAACTACAAAAGACGAAGTAGGAGATACATCCATCGCTAAAAATATAATTTGTATCCTTTTATAAATTTCTGATATTCTTGCTTGTTGAAATATGTTATCCTGAGTGATAAGTGTCTAAAAGTCCTTATTTTTATACCATTTTTCAACTCGTTTATTGTTGATAAAGGACAGATCTAAGGACAATAATGGATATTCTTACCTTATTTCCATACTTCAACATCCAAACACTTAAATCACGAATATATCTATTATTTGGCATAAAGCATATGCATTTGATACTTTTCCTTCTTAGACAGGAAACTATATCCCAAAGGTGGCCAAATCAGAAGATAGATACTGAATTGCAGATAAAACATCCGTCTCGGTAGCACTTGATGGCCGCGACAATAACATAAAGATAATAATCGGTGCTCAATAGAGAGAGAAAAAGATGCTGATCTTAACGGACAGAGAGCGAGAGAAAGACGAAGACGATTTAAGAGGTTAAACCCTTGTCAAAGTCAACCACGAGAAAGAAGAGTTATTTTAGGAAATAAGAATAGAATATTATAGTTAATTAAGAGTTATATTTCTTTCCCCTTTAGAATTCTTTCCCCTTTAGAACTCTTTCCTTGCATGAAAACTTCAAATTAGGACTTGACCTATATAACGCACTTATTAGATTTAGGTTCAAGGGAGTCGAGTCAGATTCTCTCTTTCACAAACCTTTAGCTGCCGACTACATCATATTCTAAACCTTTCGGAGGTTTAGGTTGTTCGTGAAGTAGTAGGAGAAGAAGATTGTATTATTTTTATATTTATTAATGCAAGAACTTATTTCATAGTTTATTCTCTCTTGGTATTTACTCTTATTTGTATATGAGCTTGGGATGATAGTATATGTGAAGAAAAATACATTTGCCTAGCATCGGGAAATGTAAATTCACGAAATGAGAGAATACGGTCTTTTCTCGTGGGCATTGACTAATTGGTTGAGAGATTAACCGCCCATGATTTTAGTGACTAACAAGACACATGTATTTGTTTGTTATTCACCCTTGATTCACGCTGGGAGGTATCATCAAGACGTGGGTTTCAATAGTTCTCTTCGCTTAGGGTTAAGGAAGAAGACATACAAGGATGCTCTGTCGAACTATTAAAAGTTGAATTATCGATAAGGCATAACCCCGCCTAGTAAGCTGCGACGACCCTTAGTGCGATCTGCCGAGACGACAGTTCAACCCATTTGTATTAATAAGTGGATAAATAATACAACTAGATCCTCCTCTATGAAGCATTCAACCTAATCTCACTTTCATTATATTTATCTTTCGTTATTTAGTTAATCGAGTAGTTAATCTTAGTATTTCAACTCAATAAAATACTTGTGTTCTTATTTTCCATAGTGCATTCGTAAGAAGTAGTGAAGTCGACACAGTCCCTATGGAACCTACAATACTATAATCTGACAAAGGTGGAACGAAAAGGACTTCCGAGCCTCCATTAGATTTGGCGCCGTTACCGGGGACTGACGCTCAATTTTACTTCTAATTATTTCTACATTTTTTCTTTTAATTTTATTTAAGTTTTAATTTTTTTTATTCTTCTAACTCACTAGAGTTGTTTTGTGTATGACCAGGTCCAATCCGACCATTGATCAATATCCTTAAGATCCAGAAATTGAAAGAACAACATGAGATTTAAAACGTAGGAAAGCCAAGGAATGAACGGAACACCTGGCCAACAAAACAACGTTGGTATGAATGCCGCCAAGACAGACAACCGCGGTGCATTCGCAGTGGCTGATCCAACAAATCTTCCAAGACAGAAACATGCACGAACAATTTGTATTATTTAGAGGAAGACTTTGATGGATTAACTTCTGCCGTTGTGATGCCTAAATAGAGGCAGAACACTTCGAATTAAAATCGGTCATATTCAACATGATCAACAACCTAGTCCAATTTGGGGGTTCGGCTAATGAAGATATTCGACAGCATCTTAAGTCCTTTTTGAAAATTTGTAACTCGTTCAAGCTGCCAGGAGTCTCAATTGACATCCTTAAGCTGAAATTATTTCCCTATTCACTGAGGGATAGGGCAAAATATTGGTTACACAACCTTCAGCCGGGATCATTGAACTCATGGACAGAACTATGTAGAAGCTTACTTGCAAGATTCAATTACACCAATATGACTAATAAGCTGAGAAACGATATAACATCCTTTAGGCAAGATGAAGACGAATCAATGTATGAGGCCAGGGAAAAATACAAAGAATTATATAGAAAATGCCCCATGTATGGTTTGCCCAAGTGGACTCAAGTATCCATCTTATATAACACAGTTAACACCCCATACGAGGATGATGCTTGATGCTTTCGCCAATGGCACCCTCTTAGACTATCCACCCCATGAGAGTTTAGAAATTTTGGATAGGTTGGCAAAGAATGACTATCAACACCTAACCATCCGAAGAGGCATAAATAGGCAAGGTATAACGAACTCTGATTCTGTATATTCCATCATAGCGCAACTATCAGCCCTAACCAACATGGTTAAAGATCTACATAATCCAACTCATATTCGTTAAGTAAAAGCAGTCATCATTCTTTGCGAAACATTTGGTGACAACCATGACTCGAAAGCATACCCACACGATCCAGAATTGTCCTTCTATGTTGGAAATTTAACAAAAACAATATGCCCAACAATTACAATCCATCATGGAGGAAGCACTCGAACTTCTCATGGAGAAATCCCAATAATGCTTTTAACCCGCAACATCAACCAGTGCAATCTACTGAATTCCAGCAAAACAACAAATTTGCTCAGCAGCAGATGTCGCAGCAGGCACCTCCACCGCAGCAGACAATAGATGTTCGTACTCTAGAGAATACACTACAAAACTTCATGGCTCAAACTAGTGCCTATATTGCAAACACAAATAAGTTCATTCAAAGAGCCGACACCTTCATAGACAGAACATAAATGAGAATGTAGAACAACGAAGCTACTCTCAAAATGCTGGAAACTGCAGTAGGATAAGTGGCACAACAAATGAAAAAAAGACACATAGGATGTCTCCCTAGTAATACTGAAGTCGTTAGAACCGATCCTCATGAACAATGCAAGTCGATATCCACCAGGACTAGATTACAACTAAAGGAACCTGAAATACCTGCTCAAACAGTAGGTAAAACCCCTGAAACAGTAGCCCCAAAAGAAGCTACTAATGAAACACCTAAGGCAAAGAAACCAGCAGACACTACCGACGATGCTGCCACAATAGATGATGTCGTTGCTGCATCGCAAATAAGATTTCAATACAATAAGGAGATTGAAGATCTATGTTTACCACCACCTTTCCCACAAAGGTTGAAACAACAAAAGCAAGAGTATCAATTTAAGAAATTTTTAGACATACTTAAACAAGTACATATAAATATAACTTTGTTGGAGGCAATTAAACAAATGCCAACTATGCAAAGTTCCTTAAGGATATTATATCCAAAAGGAAAAAAATTGGGGAATTTGAAACAGTTGCCTCGATAGAAGGGTGTGTGGCAATGCTGTACAACAAGGTCATGACTAAAAGAAAATATCATGGTAGTTTCACAATACCATGTTCTATCAGTGATCAATACGTGGGCAAGACACTATGTGACTTAGGCGCCAGCATAAATCTCATGCCTAAGTCAATATTTCAAAAGCTAGGCAACGGGCAAGAAAAACCAGAAAAAGTGATGTTGTAACTAGCAGACCGATCTTACGTACAACCAGAAGGAAAAATTAAAGATATTCTGGTAAGGTGAATAAATTTATTTTTCTTGTTGACTTCTTAATTCTTGATTGTGAAGTAGATGAAAATGCTCCAATCATATTGTGAAGGCCGTTCCTACACACTGGAAGAACATTGATTGATTGCGAGAAAGGAGAATTGGTCATAAGGGTCAATGACCAACAAGTAAAGATCAATGTATTCAAAACTCTAAGGCATCTGGACGAGCCATATGAATGCCAAGAGATTGAGGTTAAAACTGAATTTATCTTCAATACATAAACGGACTGCCTGAACAAGTCCTGCCGAGGCAACCTATGCCGAAGTAGCACTCCCCTTGAGCAACAATACATTAGAAATAAATCACCGGACGAGAAGACATCAGCTTCTCCTCCATCCAAAAAGGGGAATATGGTTGCTGCTAGAGATGTATCCTATTACACTCCTGCAGTAACCTAAATTTCTATATCTTTGTCCCTGTTTACTTTTATGTTTTAGGAATTAGATTTTAGCTTCCAGTTTAGGAATTAATTTTCAAAATTCTTGAAATTCAGTTTTTAGATTAATTTTAATTTTCCCATAGATTCTATAATTTGCAGATATACTAGGAAAAATAATAAGGAGTTCAATGGAAATAACCAGCCCAACAACAAGCAGCTCAACCCAGATAGCAAAAATATCTAGACAGAAAACTTGTTGCTCAAGTTCGAACCCGCCTAGTTTCTGTCGCCAGTGGAGACCAACTGGAAAGGCGTAACGTGCGCCAAGAACAATGACGTCACTATGGCTACACCAACAGTTGGCCGCCTTCGCCTATATAAACACAAGCAAGGTGCATTTCGCTTCACACTTCTTTAAATCTTTCAATTTCTCTGCACAAATTTCTTCTCCTCCTCTCCACAAGCAAAAATGACAACTCCACGACCAACCACTACTGGAGAGGCAAAATTCAAGAGATTCTCCACACCGGTAATCTAGCAAAAATACGAGAAAAACTTCAAAAATCGACAAATATGGGAAGAACAAGGCTTTCATTACACCAACATAGAAGATATGAGAATCGAAGCCTTCATTCTGTCCAAGATCTCCTTCCAGAGATGGTAGAAGTTCGCAAGGCAACCAGATCCAGGGAACATCGAATGGGTTCACGAATTCTATTCCCCACGCCTAGTGCCAAACAATCTATACACCTACTTACAGGGACGAGTAGTTCTAGTGGCTGACATCACGATTAACGCCTACTTCGGCCTCCACATCAAAAAAAAGAACATGCAAAATTTGTTGCCGCCCTAACAACTGAAGACTATGAATAGATAAAGGCAGAGCTATGTCTGCTAGGAGCAGAATAGAATACTGGCAAACATTGGGGTTCGGTTAGCCGTCGTGATCTCAACCTAGAAGTCAAGCTCTGGAATGCCTTCATCAAACGAAAACTACTACCGACATCCCATAACTATACGATGGACAGACCACGTTAGGCGCTCATTCACTCTATCATACACAATAGACACATCGACATTGGTAGCATCATAAGCGAACAAATATTTGAATGCGCCACCAAGGAAAGAGGTATTCTCGTTTCCCCTTGCTTAATTATTGCTTTGGGAAATTTGGAAAGGGTTCCAAATATGCCTTTGGACACCTACACACCAACACGAGTAGTTGAATATGAGAATTATACATGAAAAGAATGCAAGTGGAAGAAGTTGCTCTACAAGCCTACATCCCTCCTGCGGCTGAAGCACAATCTGCCGAAGCAGAACAACCGGTAGCAGCAAGCACTGCACCAGAAGGAATTCTGGAAATCCTACACAGGATGGAGAGAAGTCAACTAACCTTCATGACATATGTTCGAGAATTCAACAACGCAATCATCATTACTATTCGTAAGGTTCCCAGTTGCACGATTGTTTTCCCCGAATTTATAGTCGAAACATCAATGCCTCAACAACCTCATACTACACCTGCCAAATCAACAACAACATTTGCAACAGTCCCAGTTCCTCCTATCACCACAATCACTGCAGCTGCAACCGAACCACTCTTAGTAGACTCGATAATCGAGTTCCTCAGAATGGACTCCACCAACAGAGGAGCTACAACGGAAAATCAACTACATTCACTTGGAGTGACTCGGAAGAGGATCTCACAAGTCAACTTAGAGCTGTTGATGACTTCCTGGCCGTAGCACAAGAAGGGAAAAAAGAAAGGCAACTGCCTCCTCTCCGATCGATCTGGATCAGGAGAACGAGCCACTGCAAGACCCCACTCCCACTCGAGTCCACCGCATCGATTGGCCAAAAAGCCGATGGTAATCCCGCCCAAGCCAACTACCGAGCAGCCACCGAGAATACGCTGCAAGCTACTAATCGACAGTGACTCCAAAGATTCTTTCGGGTCTGCAGAATTTTAAGGGCGACAGTCTTTCTCTATTCTTTTGTTTCTTTTAATTTTCAGTTATCTTTTAATTTCTCTGTTTGTTCATGCATTGAGGACAATGCATCTCTTGAGTTTGTGGGAGGATTGGTCTGATTTTGTAATATGTAAATCTGCAATGTATGGAAGTAATCAATTATCTCGTTATTACCTTAATTTCTATCTTAATGTTTAACATATTACTATAAAAAAAAATTAAAGTCTATCGAATTTTATTGAAACTGACTTGACAATAATATATTCTCTAGCCTCCGAAGCAGCTTGCACCATTCACCAGACTTTTGGTTGTCTAATGAATCCGTTCGAATTTTAACCGAGTAAAAATCTCAAGGGGCTTGCACCATTATCCGTTCGAATTTTATTGAAGCAGCTTGCACCATTCACCAGCTTGCACCATTCTCAAGGGGCTTTCTAATGAATCCGTTCGAATTTTAACCGAGTAAAAATCTGAAAATTTGAGATTAATCTGTATAATTATATTCAAAAGCCCATAATTAACAATTTGAACTCATAAAATTTGATTTAATAACTTTTGGTTGTCGTTTTGTTGCAATTAAAACGTACATATCTAAATTTCCTTTCTTGAGAATCCGTTCGAATTTTAACCGAGTAAAAAGCGAAAAATTTGAGAATAATCTATATAATTATTTTCAAAAACCCATAATTAATTATTTGAACTCATAAAATTTGATTTAATAACTTCTGGTTGTCGTTTTGTTGCGATTAAAATGTGCATGTCTAAATGACCTTTAGTGGAACGTGCATGTCTAAAAGGGCTTTATAGCTAATCCGTTCAAATTTTTGAATTTTAACCGAGTAAAAAGCTAAAAATTTGAGATTAATCTGTATAATTATGTTCAAAAGCCTAGAATTAACAATTGGAACTCATAAAATTTGATTTAATAACTTTTGGTTGTCGTTTTGTTGCAATTAAAACGTACATGTCTAAAGGGACTTTATAACGAATCCGTTCGAATTTTAACCGAGTAAAAAGTTAAAAATTTGAGATTAATCTTATAATTATGTTCGAAAGCTCATAATTTACAATTTGAACTCAGAAAATTTGATTTAATAACTTTTGGTTGTCGTTTTGTTGTGATTAAAACGTGCATGTCTAAAGGGGCTTTATAACGAATCCGTTCTAATTTTAACCGAGTAAAAAGCTGAAAATTTGAGATTAATCTATATAATTATGTTCAAAAGCCCATAATTAACAATTTGAACTCATAAAATTTGATTTAATAACTTTTGGTTGTCATTTTGTTGCAATTAAAACATGCATATCTAAGTTTCCTTTATTGAGAATCAGTTCGAATTTTAACCGAGTAAAAAGCTAAAAATTTGAGATTAATCTGTATAATTAATTATTTGAACTCATAAAATTTGATTTAATAACTTCTAGTTGTCGTTTTGTTGCGATTAAAATGTGCATGTCTAAAAGGGCTTTATAGCTAATCCATTCAAATTTTAGAATTTTAACAGAGTAAAAAACTGAAAATTTGAGATTAATCTGTATAATTTTATCCAAAAGCGCATAATTTACAATTTGAACTCAGAAAATTTGATTTAATAACTTTTGGTTGTCGTTTTGTTACGATTAAAACGTTCATGTCTAAAGGAGATTTATAGGAATTCCGTTCGAATTTTAACTGCGTAAAAAACTGAAAATTTTAGATTAATCTGTATAATTTTGTTCAAAAGCCTATAATAAACAATTTGAACTAATAAAAATTGATTTAATAATATTTGGTTGTTATTTTGTTACGATTAAAACGTGCATATCTAAAATGGCTTTATAGCTAATCCGTTTGAATTTTAACCGAGTAAAAAGATTAAAATTTGAGATTAATCTGTATAATTATTTTCAAAAGCTCATAATTAACTATTTGAACACATAAAATTTGATTTAATTTCTTTTGGTTGTCGTTTTCTTGTGATTAAAACGAGCATGTTTAAAGGGGCTTTATAGCGAATCCGTTAGAATTTTAACCGAGTAAAAAGCTGAAAATTTGAGATTAATCTTATAATTATGTTCAAAAGACCATAATTAACAAATTGAACTCATAGAATTTGATTTAATTACTTTTGGTTGTCGTTTTGTTGTGATTAAAACGTGCATGTCTAAAGGGGCTTTATAACGAATCCGTTCGAATTTTAACCGTGTAAAAAACTGAAAATTTGAGATTAATCTGTATAATTATGTTCAAAAGCCCATAATTAACAATTTGAACTCATAAAATTTGATTTAATAACTTTTGGTTGTCGTTTTGTTGTGATTAAAACGTACATGTCTATAGGGGCTTTATAGCTAATTCGTTCAAATTTTAATTGACTAAAAAGCTGAAAATTTGAGATTATTCTGTATAATTATGTTCAAAAGCCCATCGTTAACAATTTGAACTCATAAAATTTGATTTAATAGCTTTTGGTTATCGTTTTGTTCCGATTAAAACGTGCATGTCTAAATGACCTTTATTTAGAATCAGTTCGAATTTTAACCAAGTAAAAAGCTAAAAATTTGAGATTAGTATATATAATTATGTTCAAAAGCCCATAATTAACTGTTTGAACTTATAAAATTTGATTTAATAACTTTTGGTTGTCGTTTTTTTGGGATTAAAACATGCATATCTAAAGGGGCTTTATAGTGAATCCGTTCGAATTTTAAATGAGTAAAAATCTGAAAATTTGAGATTAATCTTATAATTATATTCAAAAGCCCATAATTAACAAATGGAACTCATAGAATTTAATTTAATAACTTTTGGTTGTCGTTTTGTTGCGATTAAAACATGCATATCTAAAGGGGCTTTATAGCGAATTCGTTCGATAACCGAGTAAAAAGCTGAAAATATGAGATTAATCTGTATAATTTCGTTCAAAAGCCCATAACTAACAATTTGAACTCATAAAATTCGATTTAATAATTTTTGGTTATCGTTTTGTTGCGATTAAAACGAGTATGTCTAAAGGGGCTTTATAGCGAATCCGTTCGAATTTTAAACGAGTTAAAAGCTGAAAATTTGAGATTAATATGTATAATTTTGTTAAGAGCCTATAATTAAGTATTTGAACTCATAAAATTTGATTTAATAACTTTTGGTTTTCGTTTTGTTGCGATTAAAACGTGCATGTCTAAATTGGCTTTATAGCTAACCCGTTCGAATTTTAACCGAGTAAAAAGCTGAAAATTTGTGATTAATCTTATAATTATGTTTAAAAGCCCGTAATTAACAAATTGAACTCATAGAATTTGATTTAATAACTTTGGTTGTCGTTTTGTTGCGATTAAAACGTGCATGTCTAAAGGAGCTTTATAGCGAATCGTTCGAATTTTAACAAACTATAAAGCTGAAAATTTGAGATTAATCTTATAATTATGTTCAAAAGCCCAAAATTAACAAATTGAACTCATAGAATTTGATTTAATAACTTTCGGTTGTGGTTTTATTGTGATTAAAACGTGCATGTCTTAAGGGGCTTTATAGCAAATCCGTTCAAATTTTAACCGAGTACAAAAGCTAAAAATTTGAGATTAATCTGTATAATTATGTTCAAAAACCCATAATTAACAATTTGAACTCATCAAATTTGATTTAATAACTTTTGGTTGTCGTTTTGTTGCGATTAAAATGTGCATGTCTAAGGGGGCTTTATAGCGAATCCATTCGAATTTTAACCGAGTAAAAAGCTGAAAATTTGAGATTAATCTGAATAATTATGTTCAAAAGCCCATAAATAACTATTTGAACTCATAAAATTTGATTTAATAACTTTTGGTTGTCGTTTTCTTGCGATTAAAATGTGCATGTCTAAGGGGGCTTTATAGCGAATCCGTTCGAATTTAAACCGAGTGAAAAACTGAAATTTTGAGATTAATCTGTATAATTTTGTTCAAAAGCCCATAAATAACAATTTAAACTCATAAAATTTGATTTAATAACTTTTGGTTGTCATTTTGTTGCGATTAAAACGTGCATGTCTAAAGGGGCATTATAGTGAATCTGTTCGAATTTTAACTGAGTAAAAAGCTGAAAATTTGAGATTAATCTGTATAAATTTGTTCAAAAGCCTATAATTAACAATTTTAACTCATAAATTTGATTTAATAACTTTTGGTTGTCGTTTTATTGCGATTAAAACGTACATTTCTAAATGACCTTTATTGAGAATCAGTTCGAATTTTAACCGAGTTAAAAGCTGAAAATTTGAGATTAATCGGTATAATATTGTTCAAATGCCTATAATTAACAATTTGAACTCATAAAATTTGATTTAATAACTTTTGCTTGTCGTTTTGTTGCGATTAAATCGTGCATGTCTAAAGGGGCTTTATAGCAAATCCGTTTGAATTTTAACCGAGTAAAAAGCTGAAAATTTGAGACTAATCTGAATAATTATGTTCAAAAGACCTTTGAACTCATAAAATTTGAATAAAATTTGATTAAATAACTTTTGGTTTTCGTTTTTTGTGATTAAATCGTGCATGTCTAAATGACCTTTATTGAGAATTTGTTCGAATTTTAACAGAGTAAAAAGCTGAACATTTGAGATTAATTTGTATAATTTTTTTCAAAGGTCCATAATTTATAATTTGAACTCATAAAATTTTGTTTAATAACCTTTGGTTGTCCTTTTGTTGTGATTAAAACATGCATGTCTTAAGGGGCTTTATAGCAAATCCGTTCAAATTTTAACCGAGTACAAAAGCTAAAAAATTGAGATTAATCTGTATAATTATGTTCAAAAACCCATAATTAACAATTTGAACTCATCAAATTTGATTTAATAACTTTTGGTTGTCGTTTTGTTGCGATTAAAATGTGCATGTCTAAGGGGGCTTTATAGCGAATCCGTTCGAATTTTAACCGAGTAAAAAGCTGAAAATTTGAGATTAATCTGAATAATTATGTTCAAAATCCCATAAGTAACTATTAAAACTCATAAAATTTGATTTAATAACTTTTTGTTGCCGTTTTATTGCGATTAAAATGTGCATGTCTAAGGGGCTTTATAGAGAATCCGTTCAAATTTTAATCGAGTAAAAAACTGAAAATTTGATAGTAATATGTATAATTTTGTTCAAAAACCCATAATTAAAAATTTGAATTCATAAAATTTGATTTAATAACTTTTGGTTGTCGTTTTGTTGCGATTAAAACGTGCATGTCTAAAGGGGCTTTATAGTGAATCCATTCGAATTTTAACCGAGTAAAAAGCTGAAAATTTGAGATTAATATGTATAATTTTGTTCAAAATCCCATAATTAATAATTTGAACTCATAAAATTTTATTTAGTAACTTTTGGTTGTCGTTTTATTGTGATTAAAACGTACATATCTAAATGACCTTTATTGAGAATAAGTTCGAGTTTTAACCGAGTAAAAAGCTGAAAATTTGAGATTAATCGGTTTAATATTGTTCAAATGCCCATAATTAAAAATTTGAACTTAAAAAAATTTGATTTAATAACTTTTGGTTTTCACTTTTTTGCGATTAAAACTTGCATGTCTAAATGGGATTTATAGCAAATCCGTTCGAATTTTAACATAGTAAAACGCTGAAAATTTTAGATTAATCTGTATAATTTTGTTCAAACACCTATAATTAACTATTTGAACTAATAAAATTGATTTAATAATATTTGGTTGTCGTTTTGTTACGATTAAAACGTGCATGTCTAAAGGGGCTTTATAGCGAATCCGTTCGAATTTTAACCGAGTAAAAAGCTGAAAATTTGAGATTAATCTTATAATTATGTTCAAAAGCCCATAATTAACAAATTAAACTTATAGAATTTGATTTAATAACTTTTGGTTGTCGTTTTGTTGCGATTAAAACGTGCATGCCTAAAGGGGCTTTATAGCGAATCTGTTCGAATTTTAACCGAGTAAAAAGCTAAAAATTTGAGATTAATATGTATAATTATGTTTAAAATCCCATAATTAACAATTTGAACTCATAAAATTTGATTTATAACTTTTGGTTGTCGTTTTGTTGCGATTAAAACGTGCATATCTAAATGACCTTTTTTGAGAATCAGTTCAAATTTTAACCGAGTAAAAAGCTCAAAATTTGAGATTAATCTGTATAATTATGTTCAAAAGCCCATAATTAACAATTAGAACTCATAAAATTTGATTAAATAACTTTTGGTTGTCGTTTTTTTGCGATTAAAACGTGCATGTCTAATTGACTTTTGTTGAGAATTAGTTCGAATATTAACCAAGTAAAAAGCTGAAAATTTGAGATTAATCTGTATAATTTCTACAATGGTCCATAATTAATAATTTGAACTTATAAAATTTGATTTAATAACTTTTGATTGTCCTTTTGTTGTGATTAAAACGTGCATGTCTAAAGGGGCTTTATAGCGAATCTGTTCGAATTTTAAATCCCATAACTAACTATTTGAATTCATAAAATTTGATTTAATAACTTTTGGTGGTCGTTTTGTTGCGATTAATACGTGCATGTATAAAGGGGCTTTCTAGCGAATCTGTTCGAATTTTAACCGAGTAAAAAGCTGAAAATTTTAGATTAATCTTTATAATTATGTTCAAAAGCCCAAAATTAACAATTTGAACTCATAAAATTTGATTTAATAACTTTTGGTTGTCGTTTTGTTGCGATTAAAACGTGCATGTCTAAATGACCTTTATTGAGAATCAGTTCGAATTTTAACCGAGTAAAAAGCTGAAAATTTTAGATTAATCTTTATAATTATGTTCAAAATCCCATAATTAACAATTTGAACTCATAAAATTTTATTTAATAACTTTTGGTTGTCGTTTTGTTGCGATTAAAACGTGCATGTCTAAATGACCTTTATTGAGAACCAGTTCGAATTTTCACTTAGTAAAAAGCTGAAAATTTTAGATTAATCTTTATAATTATGTTCAGAAGCAAATAATTAACAATTTGAACTCATAAAATTTGATTTGATAACTATTGGTTGTCGTTTTGTTTCGATTAAAACGTGCATGTCTAAATGACCTGTATTGAGAATCAGTAGAAATTTTAACCGAGTAAAAAGCTAAAAATTTCAGATTAATCTGTATAATTATATTCCAAAGCCCATAATTAACTATTTGAAATCATAAAATTTGATTTAATAACTTTTAGTTGTCGTTTTCTTGCGATTAAAACGTGCATGTCTAAAGGGGCTTTATAGCGAATCCGTTCAAATTTTAACCGAGTAAAAAGCTGAAAATTTGAGATTAATCTGTATAATTTTGTTCAAAAGCCCATAATTAACTATTTGAACTCATAAAATTTGATTTAATAACTTTTGGTTGTCGTTTTGTTTCAATTAAAACGTTCATGTCTAAAGGGGTTTTATAGCGAATCCGTTCAAATTTTAACCGAGTAAAAAGCTAAAAATTTGAGATTAATCTGTATAATTTTGTTCAAAATCCCATAATTAACAATTTGAACATATTAAATTTGTTTTAATAAATTTTGATTATCGTTTTCTTGCGACTAAAACGTGCATGTGTAAAGGGGCTATTTTAAAACGTGCATGTCTAAAGGGGCTTTATAGTGAATCCGTTCAAATTTTAACCGAGTAAAAAGCTGAAATTTGAGATTAATCTGTATAATTTTGTTCAAAATCCCATAATTAACAATTTAAACTCATAAAATTTGATTTAATAACGTTTGGTTGTCGTTTTGTTGCGATTAAAATGTGCATATCTAAATGGGCTTTATAGTTAATCTGTTCGAATTTTAACCGAGTAAAAAGCTGAAAATTTGAGATTAATCTGTATAATTATGTTCAAAAGCCCATAATTAACAATTTGAACATATTAAATTTGTTTTAATAAATTTTGATTGTCGTTTTCTTGCGATTAAAACGTGCATGTCTAAAGGGACTTTATAGCGAATCCGTTCGAATTTTAACAGAGTAAAATGCTAAAAATTTGAGATTAAGCTGTATAATTTCGTTCAAAAGCCTATAATTAACTATTTGAGCTAATAAAAATTTATTTAATAATATTTGGTTATCGTTTTGTTACGATTAAAACATGCATATCTAAAAGGGCTTTATAGCTAATCCGTTCAAATTTTAACCGAGTAAAAAGCTAAAAATTTGAGATTAATACAATTATGTTCAAAAGCCCATAATTAACAAATTGAACTCATAGAATTTGATTTAATAACTTTTGGTTGTCGTTTTATTGTGATCAAAATGAGCATGTCTAAAGGGGTTTTATAGCGAATCCCTTCGAATTTTAAGCTAGAAAAAAGTTGAAAAATTGATATTAATCTGTACAACTTTGATCAAAATCCCATAACTAACAATTTGAACTCATAAAATTTGATTTAATAACTTTTGGATGTCGTTTTTTTGCAATTAAAACGAGCATGTCTAAAGGGGCTTTATAGTGAATCCGTTCGAATTTTAGCCAAGTAAAAAGCTGAAAATTTGAGATCAATCTATATAATTATGTTCAAAAGCCCATAATTAGCAATTTGAACTCATAAAATTTGATTTAATAACTTTTGGTTATCGTTTTTTTGCGATTAAAACGTGAGTGTCTAAATGACCTTTATTAAGAATCCATTCGAATTTTAACCGAGTAAAAAGCTGGAAATTTGAGATTAATTTGTTCAAAAGCCCATAATTAACAATTTGAACTCATTAAATTGTATTTAATAACTTTTGGTTGTCGTTTTGTTGCGATTAGAACGAGCATGTCTAAAGGGCTTTATAGTGAATCCGTTCTAATTTTAACGGAGTAAAAAGCTGAAAATTTGAGATTAATCTGTATAATTATGTTGAAAAGCCCTCAATTAACATTTTGAACTCATAAAATTTGATTTAATAGCTTTTGCTTTTTGTTTTGTTCCGATTAAAACGTGCATGTCTAAATGACCTTTATTGAGAATCCATTCGAATTTTAATCGAGTAAAATGCTGAAAATTTGAGAGTAATCTCTATAATTTTGTTCAAAAGCCTATAATTAACATTTTGAACTCATAAAATTTGATTTAAAAACTTTTGGTTGTCGTTTTGTTGCGATTAAAATGTGCATGTCTAAAGGGGCTTTTTGGTAAATCCGTTCGAATTTTAACCGAGTAAGAAGCTGAAAATTTGAGATCAATTTGTATAATTTTGTTCAAAAGCCCATAATTAGCAGTTTGAACTCATAAAGTTTGATTTAATAGTTTTTGGTTGTCGTTTTGTGGCGATTAAAACGTGCATGTCTAAATGACCTTTATTGACAATCGGTTCAAATTTTAACCGAGTAAAAAGCTAAAAATTTGAGATTAAGCTGTATATTTTTTTACAAAAGCCCATAATTAACAATTTGAACTCATTAAATTTGATTTAATAACTTTTGGTTGTCGTTTTGTTACGATTAAAACGAACATGTCTAAACGGGCTTTATAGCGAATCCGTTCGAATTTTAACCGAGTAAAAAGCTGAAAATATGATATTAATCTGAATAATTATGTTCAAAAGCCCATAATTAACTATTTGAACTCATAAAATTTGATTTAATAACTTTTGGTTGTCCTTTTGTTGCAATTAAAATGTGCTTGTCTAAGGGGGCTTTATAGCGAATCCGTTCGAATTTTAACCGAGTAGAAAACTGAAAATTTGAGATTAATCTGTATAATTTTGTTCAAAATCCCATAATTAACTATTTGAACTGATAAAATTTGATTTAATAATTTTTGGTTGTCGTTTTGTTGCGATTAAAATGTTCATGTCTAACGTTACTTTATAGCGAATCCGTTCGAATTTTAACCGAGTAAAAAGCTGAAAATTTGATAATAATCTGTATAAATTTGTTCAAAAACCCATAATTAACTATTTGAACTCATAAATTTTGATTTAATAACTTTTGGTTGTCGTTTTGTTGCGATTAAAACGAGCATGTCTAAAGGGGCTTTATAGCGAATCCGTTCAAATTTTAACCGAGTAAAAAGTTGAAAATTTGAGATTAATCTGTATAATTTTGTTGAAAATCCCATAATTAATTATTTGAACTTATAAAATTTGATTTAATAACTTTTGGTTGGTGTTTTGTTGCGATTAAAACGTGCATGTCTAAAGGGGCTTTATAGTGAATCCGTTCGAATTTTAACCGAGTAAAAAGTTGAAAATTTGAGATTAATCTGTATAATTTTGTTCAAAAGCCCATAATTAACTATTTGAACTCATAAATTTTGATTTAATAACTTTTGGTTGGTGTTTTGTTTCGATTAAAACGAGCATGTCTAAAGGGGCTTTATAGCGAATCCGTTCGAATTTTAACCGAGTAAAAAGCTGAAAATTTGAGATTAATCTATATAATTTTGTTCAAAAGCCCATAATTAACTATTTGAACTCATAAAATTTGTTTTAATAACTTTTGGTTTTCGTTTTGTTTCAATTAAAGCGTTCATGTCTAAAGGGGCTTTACAGCGAATCCGTTCAAATTTTAACCGAGTAAAAAGCTGAAAATTTGATATTAATCTGTATAATTTTGTTCGAAAGCCCATAATTAACTATTTGAGCTCATAAAATTTGATTTAATAACATTTGGTTGTCGTTTTGCTGCGATTAAACATGCATGTCTAAAGTAGCTTTATAGCGAATCCGTTCGAATTTTAACCTAGTAAAAAGTTGAAAATTTGATATTAATCTGTACAAATTTGTTCAAAATCCCATAACTAACAATTTGAACTCATAAAATTTGATTTAATAACTTTTGGTTGTCGTTTTGTTGTGATTAAAACGTGCATGTCTAAAGGGGATTTATACTTAATCCGTTCGAATTTTAACCGAGTAAAAAGCTGGAAATTTGAAATTAATCTGAATAATTATGTTCAAAAGCCCATAATTAACTATTTGAAATCATAAAATTTGATTTAACAACTTTTGGTTATCGTTTTGTTGCGATTAAAATGTGCTTGTCTAAGGGGGCTTTATAGCGAATCCGTTCGAATGTTAACCGAGTAGAAAACTGAAAATTTGAGATTAATCTGTATAATTTTGTTCAAAAGCCCATAATTAACTATTTGAACTCATAAAATTTGATTTAATAATTTTTAGTTTTCGTTTTGTTGCGATTAAAACGTGCATGTCTAAAGTTGCTTTATAGTGAATCGGTTCGAATTTTAACCGAGTAAAAAGCTGAAAATTTGATATTAATTTGTATAAATTTGTTCAAAAACCCATAATTAACAATTTGAACTCATAAAATTTGATTTAATAACTTTTTGTTGTCGTTTTGTTGTGATTAAAATGTTCATGTCTAAAGGGGCTTTATAATTAATCTGTTCGAATTTTAACTGAGTAAAAAGCTGAAAATTTGAGATTAATCTGAATTATTATGTTCAAAAGTGTAACCCCTAAAATGTAACCTAATTTCTTAGATTACAAGTTAGGGTTTACGGCTTGAAATCTTGTTTCCCAAGTTAGGGTTTTACAAAAATTAAATATAAAATATTCGGATAAATACTGAATAATTAATAAATTAAAATAATAATAAAATTAACATTTTAAAATAACGTTCAACCCATAATTTATAAACAATAAATGTAACAAAATCCCATAAACATTTAATTACAGAAATATTGTCCAAATACTATAAATAATTCGGAATCCGAAAATGATTACATACTATAAATATCAGTACTGAAACAGGATCCTCCAAGTACCGTACCGAGTCTAAGTCTGAGATCTGAAACAAGAACCTGAGAGGGTGTAAGCTGGGGAGCCTAGTGTGTCTCTAAAACAGATAAGCGGAATACAGAACAGAAATACAGAACAGACTGAGTATGCATGATATGCACCCATCTCCGAACACCACAGAAGAGTTGGTCCCCAGACCAATCTAACACCATCACACCAACAGAAGTGGTACTCGACCCGAAGGTGGAGCCACTGAACAGAAGTGATATAATCACTAACTTCCCCGTACACAGAATATAACCCAGATGCCATGATGTATGCAGATACAGAATCAGAATGCATGCCTATTAGCTAACAGGAGGCAAGCATGACAGAAACAGAAACAGATATGACAGAACAGAATGATGCATGATCATACGGATAACAGATTCAAATATACAGATCAACAGAAATTTACAGGCTGAACGGGAGAGAACACACCTGTATCAGAGACTCAACGACGACCCTGACGTCTACTGGACTCGGCTCTACCACCGGGCTGAGCAGGAGTAGAGTCTACAAACAACGGAAATATATTAGACATCCTACTATGCCACACTACAGTAAAATAAATTAAACAGAATTTAACTGTTACTCACGTGAAGGTCCCGAATGCTGATGTATCGGTCCACGTACAGGAGGAGGAGAAGGAAATTGCTCGGGGTCGGAATCCTCGTCACCTGAAGCAAACAGAAACGCGTTCAGAAACTTTTACAGAAATTTTCAAGATAACTTATCGAACTTAAAACTCCCAAAAACGACACTTCGGGTTCGAATTTCGAAAAACGGACCGCGCCATTGGATTCAGGATGTCGAAAAACATAAAGTGGGTCCGGGTCGAAAAAGTCAACTGATGCCGTCAGCATTGGTCAACGCTGACGTCAGCAATGACGTCATCAGTCAACGCTGACGTCAGCAGATGACGTCAGCAGTGACGTCAGCGATGACGTCAGCTGGGTCGGAAAATTTCCAGATTTTCTCTCTTGCCAAACAGAGCCAAAAACGCGAATAATCCCCCTTTTTCGATTCAATTTTCAACTAAATTCGATCCAACATATCCTACAACGATTCCCTTACTCGATTCGCATCAAAAACAACATCAACACTTGATTAAAATCGATTCAAGAGCACCCAAAAATACTTCCACATTTTAACACGTTCAAAACAGAAACCTGACCTCTTAAAGACTCACAGACTATTCGATTGATTCAAACCAAAAAGGACAGGCTCTAAACCACCACCAAACAACACCACACAAACGATTCCAACTAAACTGAAATAATATAATAATAATAATCGTTTCTTACCAACAAAGAGACCAAGGAAGAAGACAACTTCAAAACCCAAAAATCGACAGTAACAGAGAGGTAGAACGATTCAAATGATTTGAATCCAACCAGCAATGTTTCAATTTTAAAATTTGAATTTTATTAAAAATTAAATCCCCCATAACTCACCTGGTTTCGGTTACAGAAGGAGGAACGTTCCTTCAAAAAAAAAATGGGTTAATTACCTGGGAAGGGTTTATAATTTTTTGAACTCTTTCAATTTGACCCTTAAGTTTTCAAAAGTTTCAATTTAGTCCCTTATTTTCAGAATTTTAATCCCCAAAATTTTAGGATTTTAATCTAGGGATTTTGACTTTATACTAGGGGATTTTGACTCGGATTTCGAGTTATTACAACTCTCCCCCCTTTACAGAAAATTTCGTCCTCGAAATTTACCTGGATCAAAGAGATGCGGATACTGAGCTTTGATGACTGACTTGGGCTCCCACGTAGCCTCATCCAGACCTCGGTTACGCCAGAGAACCTTAACCATCTTAATGGTTTTCCTCCGAAGAACTCTCTGGTCCTGATCAATGATCTCAACGGGCTCCTCCTCATAACACAGATCAGGCCGAATCTTGAAATCCTCCGTAGACAGAACATGAGACGGATCTGCTCGATAACGTCTCAGTACAGAAACATGGAACACATCATGGATTCGCCTGAGTTCAGGTGGTAACTCAAGCTGATAAGCTACAGGTCCGATGCGTCTGATAATCCGGTAGGGTCCAATGTATCTGAGACTGAGCTTGCCCTTACGGCCAAATCGTAGTACCTTCCTCCAGGGAGATACTTTCAGAAAAACCTCATCGCCGACATCAAACTCCAGATCTTTACGCCTTAGATCAGCGTAAGATTTCTGTCTGTCAAAAGCGGCTTTGAGCCGATCCCGAATCAATCTAACAGTCTCCTCAGCCTCATGTACAATATCTGGACCCAACAAATGGTGCTCAGTGAGCTCAGTCCAACCAATCGGGGTGCGACACTTACGCCCGTACAGAGCCTCATATGGTGCCATCTTAATACTGGCCTGATAGCTGTTGTTGTACGCGAACTCTGCCAATGGTAGAAAATCCTCCCAGCTACCTCTGAAATCCAGAATACATCCTCTCAACATGTCCTCGAGGATCTGAATCACACGCTTAGACTGACCATCGGTCTGAGGGTGATAAGCGGTGCTGAAGTTCAGACGAGTACCTAGAGCAGTATGTAGGGATCCCTAAAACTTAGACGTGAATCTCGGATCCCGATCAGATATAATGGATAGGGGTACTCCATGTAGCCGGACAATCTCGGAGATATATAATCGGGCCAACCTACTCAGAGTATAGGTGGTCTTGACCGGAATGAAATGAGCAGACTTGGTCAAACGATCAACGATGACCCAGACAAAATCCTTCTTTGATAGAGTCAAAGGTAACCCACTGACAAAATCCATGGTCACCCGCTCCCATTTCCACTGGGGAATCTCAATATGCTGAAGTAATCCAGATGGTCGCTGATGTTCGGCTTTGACTTTCTGGCAAGTCAAGCACTTCGAAACAAAACTGACCACGTCTCGCTTGAGACCTTTCCACCAGTACTTTTCCCGGAGATTCTTGTACATCTTGTCACCTCCAGGGTGCATAGAATACGGACTATCATGAGCCTCTCGCAGAATAATCTGTTTCAATGCAGAGTTCCTCGGAACACAGAGACGACCCCGGAAACACAGAACTCCATCCTGGTTCAGAGAAAAATCCTGAGAAGTCCCCTCCTGAACTTCCGTAATGCGGTGAGCCAAATACGGGTCATTAGGCTGCTCAGCCTGAATCTCAGAAATCAGTGTAGGAACCACCTGAAGCTCTGCCAGTAAACTGCCATCCTCTAATAGACTCATCCGAGCAAACAGTGCTCTCAGATCAGAAATGGCGTTGCGACTCAGAGCATCCGCAACGACATTAGCCTTACCCGGATGATGTTCTATCTCACAATCATAGTCATTCAGAAGCTCTAGCCAGCGACGCTGTCTCAGATTAAGTTCCTTCTGGGTGAGAAGGTACTTAAGACTCTTGTGATCAGTGAAAATGTAACACTTCTCTCCATAGAGATAGTGTCTCCAGATTTTCAGAGCAAATATCACGGCTGCTAACTCCAGATCGTGGGTGGGGTAGTTACACTCATGCGGTTTCAACTATCGGGACGCATAAGCTACTACCTTCCTATCCTGCATCAGAACACAACCCAGACCAGTGTATGAGGCATCACTGTAGACAGTATAGGGTTTTCCCGACTCTGGCTGTATCAGAACTGGTGCTTGAGTCAGAATGGACTTCAGTTTATCAAAACTCTGCTGCTGAGCCTAAGACCAGATAAAGGGAATATCCTTCCTCAGAAGCTTAGTCAACGGAGCGGCTATGGAAGAAAAGCCCTCCACAAATCTCCGATAATAACCCGCTAGTCCCAGAAAACTGCGGATCTCTGCTACATTCTTGGGCCGCCGCCAACACATAATAGCCTCGATCTTGTTCGGATCAACCTGAATACCTCTAGCTGATATCACGTGTCCCAGAAAAACAACCTCTGAGAGCCAGAATTCGCACTTGCTGAATTTTGCATACAGCTGTTTCTCCCTTAGAGTCTGTAGAACAATTTGGAGATGCTGCTCATGTTCATCCTCAGATTTAGAGTAGACCAGTATGTCATCAATGAAAACCACTACGAACTGATCCAGATAGGGTCGAAACACCCTATTCATCATGTCCATGAATGCTGCAGGGGCATTCGTAAGACCGAAGGGCATTACCAGAAACTCGTAGTGACCATAACGAGTTCTAAAAGCTGTCTTGGACACGTCAGCATCCTTAACCTTGAGTTGGTAATAACCAGATCTCAGGTCTATCTTAGAGAAAACCGTAGCTCCTCGGAACTGATCGAATTGGTCATCAATGCGGGGAAGTGGGTACTTGTTCTTGACCGTTAACTTGTTCAGTTTCCGGTAGTCAATACACAAGCGTAGAGAGCCATCTTTCTTTTTAACGAACAGGACAGGGGCTCCCCACGGTGAAACACTGTGCTGTATGAAACCTCTATCCAGAAGCTCCTGTAGCTGAATCTTAAGCTCCTTGAGCTCTTTCGGAGCCATCCGATAAGGTGGCATAGATACTGGAGTGGTCTCAGGGTATAACTCAATACCGAACTCCACCTCCTCACGCTTCGGGGGTACACCCGGTAGCTCTTCCGGAAAAACATCTGGAAATTCACAGACTACACGGATCTTATCCATTCTAGAATCAGGTTCTTTCCGATCAAGGATGTAGGCAAGATAGGCTATGCATCCTTTCTTGATCATCTTTTCAGCTTTCATAGCTGATACCAGATTGGTCAGATATTCTCGGCGCTCACCGATGAGAGTTACCTCTCGTCCATCAAAAGTTCTCAGAATCGCCCTCTTACGCTGAAAGTCCAGAGTCACTCGGTGAGCGGATAACCAGTCCATCCCCAGAATCAAATCGAAGTCCACAAATGGTAACTTCATCAGATTTGCAGGAAAGATTTCCCCGTGAAGCTCAAGGGGACAATCTCTGTAAATTTTGGAAATCTCCAACTGGTGGCCTACAGGGCTAAACACTGAAACTGAACTACCAGTATCCTCCTCTGAAATTTTCAGATACCCCGCTACAGAACTAGATACATAGGAATGTGTTGACCCATTATCTAACAGTGCGAAGAAGGGAACAGTGTGTACAGAAAATGTACCAGCAATGACGTTTGGCTCATCTCGGTCCTCTTGCCTCCTCGTGGCATAAACCATACCATACTGAGATCCTCCCGATCTGACAGCTCCTCTGAACTGGCTGGGTCTGCCTCTACTACCAGTACCAGATGCAGCGGGTCTACCCTGTCCTCTACCCCCTGCTGGGGTCTGAACTGAAGCCTGTGACTGGCCCGGAGCATAGCTAGACTGTGGTGCCACTGGGCAGTCTCGGAGACGGTGATCAAGGGATCCACATCGGAAACAAGCTCCACTCCTCATGCGACACTCTCCGGGGTACCATTTCTTACAGAATGTACACTGTGGTACCGCTCGGGTACCAGTGGATCTAGCTCCACTAGCAGCAGGGACAGCTGATACTGCAGGTCTAGACCGTGTCGAACTCTGCGGCTCATACTCATCGCGGCCTCTCTTCCGGGATTGGAAACCCTGACTGTACTGAACAGATGAGGCAGGTTGTCGTCTACCTCTATCCTGACCTTGGGATTCCATCTGAATCCTTAGAACCTCATTGCGCTCGGCTGTCCTGGCACGCCGAGTGATCATCTTGTACTCAGTATCGTGATGTGTAGCCACTGCAATCTTCAGTGGAATCCGGAGTCCTTTCAGAAAATGATCACATTTTTGCTTCTCGGTAGTCACTATACCCGGGGCATACTGAAGCAGTCTCAGAAACACAATCTCATAATCTTTGACAGACATATCATTCTGCTGCAGATTCAGGAAGTCCTCACGACATTTAGCCAAATACTCTGGTCCCACATATCGGTCCTCAAAACTCTGTCTGAAGAACTCCCAGTGAATCCTCTCGGAAGCAGTAACCTTTTCTTCTGCCTCCCACCAGTTCAGGGCCTCACCCTGTAGCAAGGATATCGCTGCCCTCAATTTCCTGTCAGAGGGGTACTCCATCTCAACAAATAGTCGCTGAAGTTTCTTCAGCCAGTATTCTGCATCTGCTGGGTCAGTACCGGTCTTGCCGTCAAACATAGTCATCCCAGCTGCCAGAAGTTCAGTGGATATGGGTTTCCTGGAACCCTCATTCTAACGCAGAAATCTGAGTAATTCCCTCTGTACTATCACTGAATCCAAACCGACAGCCTCTCTGTCATCAGGCACATATGGTCCCTCACTCTGGATCGGCTGATCAACCTCGGCTTGCTGAGCCTCGGTCTGTATATCGGGTTGAGCCTCCCCTCCTAAGTTCTGTGTCAGACTATGAGCCTGTGGCGGGTCCACAGGAGGCGGAATATCACTGGAGGAGGCAACAGATCAACCTCGGCCACGACCTCGGCCACGACCTCTACCGGTCGCTAATCGGGTACTTCGACGCGGTGGCATAGTAGAATATCTACAGAAGACAGGCAGAATCCTATTAGTGTCGGTACTTGGAGTAATATTCGGAATAATTCAAAAATTTTCAAAATTTGAGTCAGAACAGAAATCCGGATTTTTCAAATAATTTACAAAACAGTTTCAGATCAAAAATCATTTCGGACTTCACAGTCCGTGGGTTGAACCGGGCTCTGATACCACTAAATGTAACCTCTAAAATGTAACCTAATTTCTTAGATTACAAGTTAGGGTTTACGGCTTGAAATCTTGTTTCCCAAGTTAGGGTTTTACAAAAATTAAATATAAAATATTCGGATAAATACTGAATAATTAATAAATTAAAATAATAATAAAATTAACATTTTAAAATAACGTTCAACCCATAATTTATAAACAATAAATGTAACAAAATCCCATAAACATTTAATTACAGAAATATTGTCCAAATACTATAAATAATTCGGAATCCGAAAATGATTACATACTATAAATATCAGTACTGAAACAGGATCCTCCAAGTACCGTACCGAGTCTAAGTCTGAGATCTGAAACAAGAACCTGAGAGGGTGTAAGCTGGGGAGCCTAGTGTGTCTCTAAAACAGATAAGCGGAATACAGAACAGAAATGCAGAACAGACTGAGTATGCATGATATGCACCCATCTCCGAACACCACAGAAGAGTTGGTCCCCAGACCAATCTAACACCATCACACCAACAGAAGTGGTACTCGACCCGAAGGTGGAGCCACTGAACAGAAGTGATATAATCACTAACTTCCCCGTACACAGAATATAACCCAGATGCCATGATGTATGCAGATACAGAATCAGAATGCATGCCTATTAGCTAACAGGAGGCAAGCATGACAGAAACAGAAACAGATATGACAGAACAGAATGATGCATGATCATACGGATAACAGATTCAAATATACAGATCAACAGAAATTTACAGGCTGAACGGGAGAGAACACACCTGTATCAGAGACTCAACGACGACCCTGACGTCTACTGGACTCGGCTCTACCACCGGGCTGAGCAGGAGTAGAGTCTACAAACAACGGAAATATATTAGACATCCTACTATGCCACACTACAGTAAAATAAATTAAACAGAATTTAACTGTTACTCACGTGAAGGTCCCGAATGCTGATGTATCGGTCCACGTACAGGAGGAGGAGAAGGAAATTGCTCGGGGTCGGAATCCTCGTCACCTGAAGCAAACAGAAACGCGTTCAGAAACTTTTACAGAAATTTTCAAGATAACTTATCGAACTTAAAACTCCCAAAAACGACACTTCGGGTTCGAATTTCGAAAAACGGACCGCTCCATTGGATTCAGGACGTCGAAAAACATAAAGTGGGCCCGGGTCGAAAAAGTCAACTGCTGACGTCAGCACTGGTCAACGCTGACGTCAGCAATGACGTCATCAGTCAACGCTGACGTCAGCAGATGACGTCAGCCGGGTCGGAAAACGGGTCGGGTCGGGTTGTCGGGTTGGGTCGGGCAGTCTGGTCGAGTCTGGGTTCGGGTCGGACGGGTTGACGGGTCTGGGCTGGGTTGCGGTTCGGTCAGGCCGGTCGGTCTGGTTCTGGGCCGGTTCTGGGTGAGCCGGTTCGGTCGGTTTGGGCCGGTTTCCCTGCACTGTTTGTTTCTCGGGAAAATCTGGGAATTTCCCAGATTTTCTCTCTTTCCAAACAGAGCCAAAAACGCGAATAATCCCCCTTTTTCGATTCAATTTTCAACTAAATTCGATCCAACATATCCTACAATGATTCCCTTACTCGATTCTCATCAAAAACAACATCAACACTTGATTAAAATCGATTCAAGAGCACCCAAAAATACTTCCACATTTTAACACGTTCAAAACAGAAACCTGACCTCTTAAAGACTCACAAACTATTCGATTGATTCAAACCAAAAAGGACAGGCTCTAAACCACCACCAAACAACACCACACAAACGATTCCAACTAAACTGAAATAATATAATAATAATAATCGTTTCTTACCAACAAAGAGCCCAAGGAAGAAGACAACTTCAAAACCCAAAAATCGACAGTAACAGAGAGGTAGAACGATTCGAATGATTTGAATCCAACCAGCAATGTTTCAATTTTAAAATCTGAATTTTATTAAAAATTAAATCCTCCATAACTCACCTGGTTTCGGTTACAGAAGGAGGAACGTTCCTTCAAAAAAAAATGGGTTAATTACCAAGGAAGGGTTTATAATTTTTTGAACTCTTTCAATTTGACCCTTAAGTTTTCAAAAGTTTCAATTTAGTCCCTTATTTTCTGAATTTTAATCCCCAAAATTTTAGGGTTTTAATCTAGGGATTTTGACTTTATACTAGGGGATTTTGACTCGGATTTCGGGTTATTACAAAAAGCCCATAATTAACTATTTGAACTCATAAAATTTGATTTAATAACTTTTGGTTATCGTTTTGTTGCGATTAAAATGTGCTTGTCTAAGAGGGCTTTATAGCGAATCCGTTTGAATTTTAACCAAGTAGAAAATTGAAAATTTGAGATTAATTTGTATAATTATGTTCAAAAGCCCATAATTAACTATTTAAACTCATAAAATTTGATTTAATAACTTTTGGTTGTCGTTTTGTTGCAATTAAAACGAGCATGTCTAAAGGGGCTTTATAGTGAATCTGTTCGAATTTTAACCGAGTAAAAAGCTAAAAATTTGAGATTAATATGTATAATTTTGTTCAAAAGCCCATAATTAACTATTTGAACTCATAAAATTTGATTTAATAACTTTTGGTTGTCGTTTTGTTTCAATTAAAGCGTTCATGTCTAAAGATGCTTTACATCGAATCCGTTCAAATTTTAATCGAGTAAAAAGCTGAAAATTTGATATTAATCTGTATAATTTTGTTCAAAAGCCCATAATTAACTATTTGAACTCATAAAATTTGATTTAATAACTTTTGGTTTTCGTTTTGTTGCGATTAAAACGTGCATGTCTAAATTGGCTTTATAGCGAATCCGTTCGAATTTTAACCGAGTAAAAAGTTGAAAATTTGATATTAATCTGTACAACTTTGTTCAAAAGCCCATAACTAACAATTTGAACTTATAAAATTTGATTCAATAACTTTTGGTTGTCGTTTTCTTGTGATTAAAACGTGCATGTCTAAAGGGGCTTTATGGTTAATCCGTTCGAATTTTAACCGAGTGAAAAGCTGAAAATTTGAGATTAATCTGAATAATTATGTTCAACAGCCCATAATTAACTATATGAACTCATAAAATTTGATTTAATAACTTTTGGTTATCGTTTTGTTGCGACTAAAATGAGCTTGTCTAAGAGGGCTTTATAGCGAATCCGTTTGAATGTTAACCGAGTAGAAAACTGAAAATTTGAGATTAATCTGTATAATTTTGTTCAAAAGCCCATAATTAACTATTTGAACTCATAAAATTTGATTTAATAATTTTTGGTTGTCGTTTTGTTGCGATTAAAACGTGCATGTCTAAAGTTGCTTTATAGTGAATCGGTTCGAATTTTAACCGAGTAAAAAGCTGAAAATTTGATATTAATTTGTATAAATTTGTTCAAAAACCCATTATTAACAATTTGAACTCATAAAATTTGATTTAATAACTTTTTGTTGTTGTTTTGTTGTGATTAAAACGTGCATGTCTAAAGGTGCTTTATAATCAATCCGTTCGAATTTTAACCGAGTAAAGAGCTGAAAATTTGAGATTAATCTGAATAATTATGTTCAAAAGCCCATAATTAACTATTTGAAATCGTAAAATTTGATTTAATAACTTTTAGCTATTGTTTTGTTGCGATTAAAATGTGCTTGTCTAAGAGGGCTTTATAGCGAATCCGTTTGAATTTTAACCAAGTAGAAAATTGAAAATTTGAGATTAATCTGTATAATTTTGTTCAAAAGCCCATAATTAACTATTTGAACTCATAAAATTTGATTTAATAACTTTTGGTTGTCGTTTTATTGCAATTAAAACTAGCATGTCTAAAGGGGCTTTATAGTGAATCCGTTCAAATTTTAACTGAGTAAAAAGTTGAAAATTTGAGATTAATCTGTATAATTTTGTTCAAAAGCCCATAATTAACTATTTGAACTCATAAAATTTGATTTAATAACTTTTGATTGTTGTTTTGTTTCGATTAAAACGTGCATGTCTAAAGGGGCTTTATAGCAAATCCGTTCAAATTTTAACCGAGTAAAAAGCTGAAAATTTGAGATTAATCTGTATAATTTTGTTCAAAAGCCCATAATTAAGTATTTGAACTCATAAAATTTGATTTAATAACTTTTGGTTTTCGTTTTGTTGCGATTAAAACGTGCATGTCTAAATTGGCTTTATAGCGAATCCGTTCGAATTTTAACCGAGTAAAAAGTTGAAAATTTGATATTAATCTGTACAACTTTGTTCAAAAGCCCATAACTAACAATTTGAACTTATAAAATTTGATTCAATAACTTTTGGTTGTCGTTTTCTTGTGATTAAAACGTGCATGTCTAAAGGGGCTTTATGGTTAATCCGTTCGAATTTTAACCGAGTGAAAAGCTGAAAATTTGAGATTAATCTGAATAATTATGTTCAACAGCCCATAATTAACTATATGAACTCATAAAATTTGATTTAATAACTTTTGGTTATCGTTTTGTTGCGACTAAAATGAGCTTGTCTAAGAGGGCTTTATAGCGAATCCGTTTGAATGTTAACCGAGTAGAAAACTGAAAATTTGAGATTAATCTGTATAATTTTGTTCAAAAGCCCATAATTAACTATTTGAACTCATAAAATTTGATTTAATAATTTTTGGTTGTCGTTTTGTTGCGATTAAAACGTGCATGTCTAAAGTTGCTTTATAGTGAATCGGTTCGAATTTTAACCGAGTAAAAAGCTGAAAATTTGATATTAATTTGTATAAATTTGTTCAAAAACCCATTATTAACAATTTGAACTCATAAAATTTGATTTAATAACTTTTTGTTGTTGTTTTGTTGTGATTAAAACGTGCATGTCTAAAGGTGCTTTATAATTAATCCGTTCGAATTTTAACCGAGTAAAGAGCTGAAAATTTGAGATTAATCTGAATAATTATGTTCAAAAGCCCATAATTAACTATTTGAAATCATAAAATTTGATTTAATAACTTTTAGTTATTGTTTTGTTGCGATTAAAATGTGCTTGTCTAAGAGGGCTTTATAGCGAATCCGTTTGAATTTTAACCAAGTAGAAAATTGAAAATTTGAGATTAATCTGTATAATTTTGTTCAAAAGCCCATAATTAACTATTTGAACTCATAAAATTTGATTTAATAACTTTTGGTTGTCGTTTTGTTGCAATTAAAACTAGCATGTCTAAAGGGGCTTTATAGTGAATCCGTTCAAATTTTAACTGAGTAAAAAGTTGAAAATTTGAGATTAATCTGTATAATTTTGTTCAAAAGCCCATAATTAACTATTTGAACTCATAAAATTTGATTTAATAACTTTTGATTGTTGTTTTGTTTCGATTAAAACGTGCATGTCTAAAGGGGCTTTATAGCAAATCCATTCAAATTTTAACCGAGTAAAAAGCTGAAAATTTGAGATTAATCTGTATAATTTTGTTCAAAAACCCATAATTAAGTATTTGAACTCATAAAATTTGATTTAATAACTTTTGGTTTTCGTTTTGTTGCGATTAAAACGTGCATGTCTAAATTGGCTTTATAGCGAATCCGTTCGAATTTTAACCGAGTAAAAAGTTGAAAATTTGATATTAATCTGTACAACTTTGTTCAAAAGCCCATAACTAACAATTTGAACTTATAAAATTTGATTCAATAACTTTTGGCTGTCGTTTTGTTGTGATTAAAACGTGCATGTCTAAAGGGGCTTTATGGTTAATCCGTTCGAATTTTAACCGAGTAAAAAGCTGAAAATTTGAGATTAATCTGAATAATTATGTTCAAAAGCCCATAATTAACTATTTGAACTCATAAAATTTGATTTAATAACTTTTGGTTATCGTTTTGTTGCGATTAAAACGTGCATGCCTAAAGTGGCTTTATAGCGAATCCGTTCGAATTTTAACCGAGTAAAAAGTTGAAAATTTGATATTAATCTGTACAACTTTGTTCAAAAGCCCATAACTAACAATTTGAACTCATAAAATTTAATTTAATAACTTTTGGTTGTCGTTTTGTTGTGATTAAAACGTACATGTCTAAAGGGGCTTTATAGTTAATCCGTTCGAATTTTAACCGAGTAAAAAGCTGAAAATTTTAGATTAATCTGTATAATTATGTTCAAAAGCCCATAATTAACTATTTGAACTCATAAAATTTGATTTAATAACTTTTGATTATCGATTTGTTGCGATTAAAATGTACTTGTCTAAGGGGGCTTTATAGCGAATCCGTTCGAATTTTAACCGAGTAGAAAACTGAAAATTTGAGATTAATTTGTATAAATTTGTTCAAAAGCCCATAATTAACTATTTGAACTCATAAAATTTGATTTAATAACTTTTGGTTGTCGTTTTGTTGCGATTAAAACGTGCATGTCTAAAGTTGCTTTATAGCGAATCCGTTCAAAATTTAACCGAGTAAAAAGCTGAAAATTTGATATTAATCTGTATAACTTTGTTCAAAAACCCATAATTAACAATTTGAACTCATAAAATTTGATTTAATAACTTTTTGTTTTCGTTTTGTTGTGATTAAAACCTGCATGTCTAAAGGGGCTTTATAATTAATCCGTTCGAATTTTAACCGAGTAAAAAGCTGAAAATTTGAGATTAATCTAAATAATTATGTTCAAAAGCCCATAATTAACTATTTAAACTTATAAAATTTGATTTAATAACTTTTGGTTATCGTTTTGTTGCGATTAAAATGTGCTTGTCTAAGGTGGTTTTATAGAGAATCCGTTTGAATTTTAACCGAGTAGTAAACTGAAAATTTGAGATTAATGTGTATAATTTTGTTCAAAAGCCCATAATTAACTCTTTGAACTCATAAAATTTGATTTAATAACTTTTTGTTGTCGTTATGTTGCGATTAAAACGAGCATGTCTAAAGGTGCTTTATAGTGAATCCGTTCGAATTTTAACCGAGTAAAAAGTTGAAAATTTGAGATTAATCTGTATAATTTTGTTCAAAAGCCCATAATTAACTATTTGAACTCATAAAATTTGATTTAATAACTTTTGGTTGTTGTTTTGTTTCGATTAAAACGTGCATGCCTAAAGGGGCTTTATAGCGAATCCGTTCAAATTTTAACCGAGTAAAAAGCTGAAAATTTGAGATTAATCTGTATAATTTTGTTCAAAAGCCCATAATTAACTATTTGAACTCATAAAATTTGATTTAATAACTTTTGGTTATCGTTTTGTTTCAATTAAAACGTTCATGTCTAAAGGGGTTTTATAGCGAATCCGTTCAAATTTTAACCGAGTAAAAAGCTGAAAATTTGAGATTAATCTGTATAATTTTGTTCAAAAGCCCATAATTAATAATTTGAGCATATTAAATTTGTTTTAATAAATTTTGATTATCGTTTTCTTGCGACTAAAACGTGCATGTGTAAAGGGGCTATTTTAAAACGTGCATGTCTAAAGGGGCTTTATAGCGAATCCGTTCAAATTTTAACCGAGTACAAAGCTGAAAATTTGAGATTAATCTGTATAATTTTGTTCAAAATCCCATAATTAACAATTTAAACTCATAAAATTTTATTTAATAACGTTTGATTGTCGTTTTGTTGCGATTAAAACGTGTATATCTAAAGGGGCTTTATAGTTAATCCGTTCGAATTTTAACCGAGTAAAAAGCTGAAAATTTGAGATTAATCTGTATAATTATGTTCAAAAGCCCATAATTAACAATTTGAACATATTAAATTTGTTTTAATAAATTTTGATTATCGTTTTCTTGTGATTAAAACGTGCATGTCTAAAGGGACTTTATAGCGAATCCGTTCGAATTTTATCCGAGTAAAATGCTGAAAATTTGAGATTATTCTGTATAATTTTGTTCAGAAGCATATAATTAACTATTTGAACTAATAAAAATTTATTTAATAATATTTGGTTGTCGTTTTGTTATGATTAAAACATGCATATCTAAAGGGGCTTTATAGCTAATCCGTTCGAATTTTAACCGAGTAAAAAGCTAAAAATTTGAGATTAATACAATTATGTTCAAAAGCTCATAATTAACAAATTGAACTTATAGAATTTGATTTAATAACTTTTGGTTGTCATTTTATTGTGATTAAAACGAGCATGTCTAAACGGGCTTTATAGCGAATCCGTTTGAATTTTAACCGAGTAAAAAGCTGAAAATTTGATATTAATCTTATAATTATGTCCAAAAGCCCATAATTAACAAATTGAACTCATAAAAGTTGATTTAATAACTTTTGGTTGTAGATTTGTTGCGATTAAAACGTGTATGTCTAAAGGGGCTTTATAGCGAATCCGTTCAAATTTTAACCGAGTAAAAAGCTAAAAATTTGAGATTAATCTGTATAATTATGTTCAAAAGCCCATAATTAACAAATTAAACTCATAAAATTTGATTTAATAACTTTTGGTTGCCGTTGTTTGCGATTAAAAAGTGCATCTCTCAAGGGGCTTTATAGAGAATCCGTTCGAATTTTAACCGATTAAAAAGCTGAAAATTTGAGATTAATCTGTATAATTATGTTCAAAAGCCCATAATTAACTATTTGAACTCATAAAATTTGATTTAATAACTTTTGGTTGTCGTTTTGTTGTGATTAGAATGTGCTTGTTTAAGGGGGCTTTATAGTGAATCCGTTCCATTTTAACAGAGTAAAAAGCTGAAAATTTAAGATTAATCTGTATAATTTTGTTGAAAAGCCCATAATTAACTATTTGAACTCATAGAATTTGATTTAGTGACTTTTGGTTGTCGTTTTGTTGTGATTAAAACGTGTATGTATAAAGGGGCTTTATAGCGAATCTGTTCGAATTTTAACTGAGTAAAAAGCTTAAAATTTGAGATTAATCTGTATAATTGTGTTCAAAAGCCCATTATTAACTATTTGAACTCATAAAATTTGATTTAATAAGTTTGGTTGTCGTTTTGTTGCGATTAAATCGTGCATGTCTAAATGACCTTTATTGAGAATAAGTTCAAAATTTAAACGAGTAAAAAGCTAAAAATTTTGGATGAATCTGTATAGTTATGTTCAAAAGCCCATAATTAACAATTTGAACTCATAAAATATGATTTAATAACTTTTGGTTGTCGTTTTGTTGTGATTAAAACGTGCATGTCTAAATGACCTTTATTGAGAATCAGTTCGAATTTTAACCGAGTAAAAAGCTGAAAATTTTAGATTAATCTTTATAATTATGTTCAAAATCCCATAATTAACAATTTGAACTCATAAAATTTTATTTAATAAGTTTTGGTTGTCGTTTTGTTGCGATTAAAATGTGCATGTCTAAATGACCTTTATTGAGAACCAGTTCGAGTTTTAACCGAGTAAAAAGCTTAAAATTTGAGATTAATCGATTTAATATTGTTCAAATGCCCATAATTAAAAATTTGAACTAATAAAATTTGATTTAATATCTTTTAGTTGTCGTTTTGTTGCAATTAAAAGTTGCATGTCTAAAGAGGATTTATAGCAAATCCGTTCGAATTTTAACAGAGTAAAAAGCTGAAAATTTTAGATTAATCTGTATAATTTTGTTCAAACGCCTATAATTAACTATTTGAACTAATAAAAATTGATTTAATAATATTTGGTTGTTGTTTTGTTACGATTAAAACCTGCATGTTTAAAAGGGCTTTATTGACATTTAGTTCGATTTAACCGAGTAAAAAGCTTAAAATTTGAGATTAATCTGTATAATTATGTTCAAAAGCCCAAAATTAACAATTTGAACTCATAAAATTTGATTGAATAACTTTTAGTTGTCGTTTTTTGCGATTAAAACGTGCATGTCTAAAGGGGCATTATAGCTAATCCGTTCGAATTTTAACCGAGTAAAAACCTGAAAATTTGAGATTAATCTTATAATTATGTTCAAAAGAACATAATCAACAAATTGAACTCATAGAATTTGATTTAACTTTTAGTTATCGTTTTATTGCGATTAAAACGTGCATATGTAAAGGGGCTTTATAGCGAATCCGTTCGCATTTTAATCGAGTAAAAAGCTAAAAATTGTAGATTAATCTGTATAATTTTGTTCAAAAGCCTATAATTAACTGTTCGAAAAAATAAAAATTGATTTAATAATATTTGGTTTTCGTTTTGTTACGATTAAAAGTGTATATTTAAAGGGGCTTTATAACTAATCCGTTCGAATTTTAACCGAGTAAAAAGCTGAAAATTTGAGAATAATCAGTATAATTATGTTAAAAATCTCATAATTAACAAATTAAACTCATAGAATTTGATTTAATAACTTTGTTTATCGTTTTATTGTGATTAAAACGTGCATGTCTAAAGGAGCTTTATAGCAAATCCGTTCGAATTTTAACCAAGTAAAAAGCTGAAAATTTGAGATTAATCTGTATAATTATGTTCAAAAGCCCAAAATTAACAAATTTAACTCATAAAATTTGATTTAATAACTTTTGGTTGTCGTTTTGTTGCGATTAAAATGTGCATGTCTAAATGACCTTTATTGAGAATCCGTTTGAATTTTAACCAAGTAAAAAGCTGAAAATTTGAGATTAATCTGTATAATTATTTTCAAAAGCCCATAATTAACAATTTGAACTTATAAAATTTGATTTAATAACTTTTGGTTGTCGTATTATTGCGATTAAAACGTGCATGTCTAAATGACTTTTATTGTGAATCTGTTCGAATTTTAACCGAGTATAAAGCTGAAAATTTGAGATTAATCTATATAATTTTGTTCAAAGCCCATAATTAATAATTTGAACTCATAAAATTTTATTTAATAACTTTTGGTTGTCGTTTTTTTGGGATTAAAACTTACATGTCTAAAGGGGCTTTATAGCGAATCCGTTCGAATTTTAACAGAGTAAAAATCTGAAAATTTGAGATTAATCTGTATAATAATGTTCAAAAGCCCAAAATTAACAATTTGAACTCATAAAGTTTGATTTAATAACTTTTGGTTTTCGTTTTGTTGCGATTAAAACGTGCATGTCTAAATGACCTTTATTGAGAATCCATTCGAATTTTAACTAAGTAAAAAGCTGAAAATTTGAGATTAATCTGTATAATTATGTTCAAAAGCCCATAATTAACAATTTGAACTCATAAAATTTGATTTAATAACTTTTGGTTGTCGTTTTGTTGCAATTAAAACGTGTATGTATAAATGACTTTTATTGCGAATCCGTTCGAATTTTAACCGAGTAAAAAGCTGAAAATTTTAGACTAATCTATATAATTTTGTTAAAAAGCCCATAATTAATAATTTGAACTCATAAAATTTGATTTAATAACTTTTGGTTGTCGTTTTGTTGGGATTAAAACGTGCATGTATAAAAGGGCTTTATAGCTAATCAGTTCGAATTTTAACTGAGTAAAAAACTGAAAATTTGAGATTAATTTGTATAATTATGTTTAAAAGCCCGTAATTAACAATTTGAACTCATAAAATTTGATTTAATATCTTTTGGTCGTAACGCCCTTAGCTCGGCCTAGACGAAACCGACACAAATGGGTTACACGGAGAATATCAAACCGAATCCCGTGAAGGACCAGTTCGATAAACAACCCTAAAACCGTTGTATTTTTTTTATTTTATCTTTCCTAGATGCATAATCTTAATCCTACATACCATGGTCTCATACAAGGCATTAACGGAAACAAACCAATCATAAACAAACATCCGATTAAACACTTAAGTAAACTAGAGACTAAAACGTAAAACTTTTAAATTCCATTAACAAAGTATAATTTCCTTTCATCAAAATTCAATTAAACACTCAAGTATCCTTCACAGTAAATTTTAAGTCAAACGGATCATTCTAACATCGTCAATTGCGTGTTTCTCTAATTTAGGGACCAAAATATAAATCTTCCAAGTTACAAGAACTTTATTCAAATTAAGTTAACCATCTTGAAATTAAGTTCATTTTATGCATTCTTGTGAAATTTTAGCTCAAAATAACGTTTGTAGGTACCCTAATCGAACAAAGGAAGATATCCGGGACTAAATTATAATTATCAATTCCTGGTAGTTAAAGGTTTTGAAACCTTCCAGAAGGTATCGAAACTTTTTGTAAAAGGTTTTGAAACTTCCCTAAAAGTTTCAAAACTTTTCGCGTCTAGTAACTTTCCATAATTGAAATTGCCCGCAAGGTTTCGGAACCTTCCTGAAGGTTTCGAAACTATTTGACAAAGGTTTCGGAACCTTCCTGAAGGTTTCGAAACTATTTGACAAAGGTTTCAGAACCTTCAGTAAGGTTTCGAAACTTTGGGTCTGGAACCAAAAGTTCCGTCTCACTAAGTGAATACTAACAATATAATACACAACCATTAATCACTTCCAACTATATGCATAATTCCTAGGCATAATTAACAACTTATAACACATAATTAACAACGTCAAGGACATCAATCATACTATAGGAATGCTTTCTAGAACATGATTTAAAATATAACAATCATGCAAGTACATGCTTCAACAATCCAAACAATTCCATAATCCATCAATTAACAATCAACCAACATAGGTCTTATTTCAACAATAACCAAAGTCTAAGTTCACACTCCTCTCATTGGTTGGGTTTACACATTGTCATGCCCCAATTTATTTGCCAAAAACATATCAAATTTGAAGTAAACCTTCCCCTTGGTTTCCTTGCCTCAAACAAAGTCCCAAGTGCCCTTACTTTTCTGCAAGGATGAAAAGAGAGCTTAAGCAAACATGCTTAGTGAGGAAGCTCTACACAAGATCATCAATGCATCTATTTAAAAACATAATGATACCATGATTTGCAATGCATCACTAAAATCATGCATGCTATCATTTTATGTTCATGTTCATTAAACCAAATACTTCCTTGAGTTTACACAACCTTATCAAAACAATTTATAAATGATGCACAATGTCCTTCTTAAGTTCATGTATGTATATTGGCTTTCTGGTGACCACTAAATATGAACCTTGAGTTCACCGAATACACGGATCCATTGTTAGAGACCATTGTCTCGTCATGACACAAAGTCACCATTATAGCACTACCACGCACGATCTGACACATAGTCACCCTTGTTACGTGTAGGCGGCTCTACCACGCACGGTTAGACACAAAGTCATCCTTGTTACGTGTAGGCAATTTTCTATATTCTCAATTTTGTTTATAGTGCACTTAAGACAATCCTAATGACATGTCATTCGTATTCAAATATAAAGTTAGTGTCACTAAGCCAATATCATAATCAAATGTGCATGATAACTTGTTGTTCATAATGCATGCATAATATGTTCAACAAATGAACCAAAAGCCATGCCCAAAGGCACCATCATATGTAAGGCAATTAACCATATTGTATTCCAAATCATTTCTCATAATTTTCCATAATCATGGATGCTTGATAAACTATGCATTTCAACAAGTAATTCTCATACATGCACCAATTCAAATCATGTTCATTCATTTCCAAGTATCTCATTACATTACCAACATAACGCCTTTATCTAATGTATCCGGAAATTATGTTGATTTATCAAAAACATTTACTTTACTTACTCTTGAACTATGAAAAGTTTTCACACTCTTCCATAGTCCCCAAAACAGAACCGTACCAAACGCGATTCGCTTAAAGCCCGAAAACACTCACCGACAAGCGAAACAAGCTTTCGATGATATCCCGATGATCGCGCCAACGCACCAGCACTCAAGCAACTTCTTGTACCTCTTCTACAACATTAAAAATAGAGCATTCTCACATTATAACACTCCTTAACCATCAGCACCATCATACCTCCACAACACTACCGAAAAACCTAGCCGAAAACACCGAAACTTAGCTAAAACGTATTCGAAACATCAACAACCCAAAACCTAATGATTCTAGCATCTAAACCACTTCAATTATGAACCAAAAAAATATCCAAACCATCCTTATATCCCCAGCAACATTTAAGCACCTAAAACAGCCCCTAAAACAACCGAAAAACACCTTAAAACAACACCGATTGCATTATTCCGGGATTAAATTAATGTACCATCAAATGAAGACTCAATTAATCATTTAATTGACATATTATCATAACTAAATCCATCTAATTTCATCATTGAATGAGATCTAAAAAGATTTTACAAAAATATTCAAAAAATCATTAGATCTAACATTGAAAATATAGAATTAAGTTTTATTCAAAGATTAGCAAGCTAATAATTGGAAATTTCAATAAAGAACTTTAGAAAAGAGTTAATGTAACATCCCAATTTTGGGGTTATTAGTTAAGGTACTAGTTAGGCGAATTCGATTCGGGTCGAATCGGGTTCTCCAGTTTGTTATTCCGGGAAATATAAAATGAAAGTATTTTTAATTAGAAAAGTAATAATTTTGGGATGTGGTTTAAAAATATTAAAAAGATATTTCAAAATTAAAAGAAAGTAATTTGGACTTTATATTGATTTTTAAATATGCTTAATTATGCATAAATGACCAATTTGTAATTTTCAAAAATTTGATGTTTTAGTGACTAAATTGAAAAGCAAGCTAAACTTAAAATCCTTAGAGGGCCATAAACCCATTTTTAATTTTTAATAATGATTTATTCACCAAAATGCTTTTTAATTACTTTAATTAAAGATGATAAATCATTTTCTCTCAAAACTACTTTTTTTCTCTCATCTTTTTCTCTCATTTTCTCTCCATTTTCCTTCATCTTTTCTCCTCAATTCCTTGCTGATTTTTGCATCTTTTTTCACAAAGATTACATCATTTTAATCATCTTTTCATCCTTTACAAAATCTAACCATCAATTTTATTAAATCAACATCAAATTGCAAGGAATCAAGAAGGGGAAATTGCATCTTTTTGGTGAATAGATCTTGAAGGTAATTTTCTGGATTTTTAATTCTTTTCTAAGGTTCTTTGTTAAAATTCCCAAGTATTAGCTTGCTAATCTTTGAATAAAAACTTAATTCTATGTTTTCAATGTTAGATCTAGTGACTTTATGAATGTTTTTATAAAATCTTTTTGGATCTCATTTAATGCTGAAGTTATATGGATTGAATTATGTTTTTATGTCAATTAAATGATTAATTGAGTCTTTATTTGATAGTACATTAATTTAATCCCGGAATAATGCAATCGGTGTAGTTTTAAGGTGCTTTTCGGTTGTTTTAGGGGCTGTTTTATATGCTTTAATATTGATGGAGATATAAGGATGGTTTGTATGTGTTTTTGGTTCATAATTGAAGTAGATTAGATGTTAGAATCATTAGGTTTTGGTCTGATGTTGTTCGGATGCGTTTCGGTTTAGTTTTTGGTCTTTTCGGCTAAGTTTTTGGTGATTTTGTGGAGGTTTGATGTGGCTGCTGGTTTGAGCATGTTATGATGTGAATATCCTCTGTTTTTAATGATGTAGAGGTAGTGCAAGAAGGTGCATAAGTGGTTGCTGCATTGGCGTTGCCATCGGAGTATCGGCGAGGGATCGTTTGGCTTGTCGGTGAGTGTTTACGGACTTAAAGCGAATCGCGTTTGGTACGGTTCTGTTTTGGGGACTATAGAAGAGTGTGAAAACCTTCCATAGTTCAAGAGTAAGTAAAGTAAATGTTTTTGGTAAATCAACATGAGTTTCGGCGACATTTGATAAAGGCATTATGTTAGTAATGCAATGAGATTTATGGAAATGCATGAGCATGATTTGAATTGGTGCATATATAAGAAATACTTGCTGAAATGCATAGCTTATTTTGCATCCATGATTATGGAAAATTATGAGAAATGATTTAGAATACAATATGGTTAATTGCCTTATATATGATGGTGCCTTTGGGCATGACTTTTGGTTCATTTGTTGAACATGTTATGCATGCATTATGAGCAGCAAGTTATCATGCACATTTGGTTATGATATTATTGGCTTAGTGACAATAATTTTAGATTCGAATACGAATGACATGTCATTAGGATTGTCTTAAGTGCACTATAAACAAAGTTAAGAATACAAAAAATTGCCTATACGTAACAAGGGTGACTTTGTGTCCAGCCGTGCGTGGTAGAGCCGCCTACACGTAACAAGGGTGACTATGTGTCTGATCGTGCGTGGTAGTGATATAATGGTGACTTCGTTTCATGTCAATGGTGACTTCATGTCATGACGAGACAATGGTCTCTAACAATGGATCCGTGTATTCGGTGAACTCAAGGTTCACATTAAGTGGTCACTAGAGAGCCAATATACATACATGAATTTGAGAAGAACATTGTGCTTCATTTATAAATTGTTTTGATAAGGTTTTGTAAACTCAAGGATGCATATGGTTTGAAGAACATGAGCATGAGATATTAGCATGCATGATTTAACAATGCATTGCAAATTATGGTTTCATCATGGTTTTAAATAGATGCATTGATGATTTTGTGTAGAGCTTCCTCACTAAGCATAATTTGCTTAAGGTCTCTTTCATCCTTGTAGAAAAATAAAGGCACTTGGGGCTTCGTTCGAGGCAAGCAAACCAAGGGGAAGGATCACTTTAAATTTGGTATGATTTTGGCAAATAAATTAGGCATGACAATGTATAACCCAACCAATGTGAGGAGTGTGTACATAGGCTTTGGTTTATGTTGTAATAAGAACATTGTAGCTTGATTGTTATTTGTTGGACTATGGACTTGTTTGGATTGTTGTAGCATGTATTTGCATGATTCTTATGTTTTTAATCATATTTTAGGAAGCATGCCTATAGTTTGAATGATGTCCATGACGTTGTTAATCGTGTGTTATAAGTTGTTAATTATGCCTAGGAATTATGCATATGTTTGGAAGTGACTAATGGTTGTGTAACATATTGTTAGTGTTCTTTTAGTGTAATGGAACTTTAGGTTCCAGACCCAAAGTTTCGAAATCTCTAGGAAGGTTCCGAAACCATTGTCAAATAGTTTCGAAACCTTTAGGAAGTTTCGAAACCCTGCGGGCAGTTTCAATTTGGGGTTTGAGCTGAAATTTTACATGCATGCATAAAGTTGATTTAATTTCAAGATGGTTAAACTAATTTGGATGAAGTCCTTGTTTTTTGGAAGATTTACATTTTGGTCCCTAAATTAGAGAAACATGCAATTGATGATGTCAGAATGATCCGTTTGAGTTGAAATTTGCTGTGAAGAACAGTTGAGTGTTTAATTGAACTTTGATAAAAAGAATTTATGGTTTATTAAAAGGATTTAAAAGTTTTTATGTTTTAGTCCTTAATTTACTTAAGTGTTTAATTGGACGGTTGTTTTTGATTAACTTGTTTCTGTTAATGCTTTGTATGAGACCTTGACATGTGGGAATAAGATTATGCATCTAGAAGAAAAAAATATAACGATTTTAGGGTTGTTTATCGAATCGGAACTTCGCGGGTTTGGTTTGATATTCCCCGTGTAACCCGTTAGTGACGGTTCCATCTAGGCCAGGCTAAGGGGGTTACATTTGGTGGTACTAGAGCCAGGTTTGTAAAGTTTGTAGTTGGTCGGTTAAAGCATGTGTAAGATTGCTAAGTTATGTGTTTAAATGTGCGATTGATTATGATATGTGTGATTGGGCATGATATGTTGTTGGTGTGTGAAAATCTATTCATGATGATTGTACTTTGAGTAATGATGGTTAAACTGGGGTTATCAATTACATATTACCAATGCCAACATATTTCCAGATGCTCTCAGTTTTCCCTTGGATCTTGCCCGAATGTAAGTTTGTTTTGTTTTAATATTATGTTTTAAATTGCATGCTTAAAGTTTTTGGAATATGCTTATGAGACGTAAATCACGAGCTAGTGTTGGTATGAACATTGATGGTCAAGGTTGAGGATGAAACGACGGCTAGGGAAGAGTAATTTCTTCCTTCTCAGTGAGTGTGCCTCCGGTTATGTAAGGAGGAAAGTTTAGGGATGTTGCACCGTTCTTTCGGGCTGTGTCGGGTGTATTTTGGACTACTGAAGCTGGTGCAGAAGTTGCTAATCTAACTAAGGAGTAGTTAACAAGTTGGTAGTTGAAGTTGTTGGAATTGAGGATGTTATTTGTGAGTGTGAACAATAATCATGCATAGAGTAAGAGCACATATATGTATATATCTATAGATAATGTAGGACATGCATTCATTCTTGAGCATGACATTAGGAGTTGCATTTACATTTACATGCACATGCACTTGCATAGGCATTTATGAGGGAATATAGGATATCAAGCATACATTTGTTCACACTTGCGAGTAGCTCCTTGAGAGTGTAAGTGGAGTGTGGTTGGTTCTTTTAAGGTGAAGGGGGAAAAAAGGGGTTGAAAGAACTTTCTTGTGGTGTTAAGCTGAATGTGTAGTGGGCAAGCTACCCTTTTGGTTAGGGAATAGTCTTGGATGAAGAATGAGTGGTTGGTCTCAGAGTTGTGAATGTTTGAAACCGAGGTAAATACCCTGAGTTATGGTTAGATTGAGTTGGTCATTACTAAGGTAAGACTGAGTTTTACGGATTCTTTCTAGTTAAGATTTGGAGGTTGTAACAAGGTTGTAGCATGTTTTGTAGAGCAAGGCGGGTTGGTGTTTTTTTTTTCTAAGTGATGTGAAATTATTTTGTGGAAATTTCATGGAATTCTTTATAGTGTGGTTAGTGTGCAGTTAGATCGGGGGTTGTGACCGATCTGGTATGGTCAGGATGGAAGTAAAATATGAGATATATATTGGTATGAGAGTTGTGGTATCATGGGTTTGAATCATAGATTGTTGTGACCTTGAGAGGTTTGGTTGTACTATAAAGGAGGAAAGTGTACATGTAGGGTTTATAGGATGATAAGTTGATTATACCTCGGGTAAAGATTGTTTTTGATGGTGTTTGAAGTGGTGTATCGAGGACCGCTGGACAATTTATGGTTTGTATCGGTTGTTCAGTCTTATGGGTTTGCTTTTTATCGAAAAGTGTTGTGATGGTTGGTGTTCGGTGGGTTCATGTTTGTGGATGTTTCATCAATATGGTTACTGCTTTGGCAAGATTATAAAATAAGAGATGTTGAAGCTAGTGGAAGGAATAGTTCTACAAGTTTGGATTTTGTTGTGGTATAGTTAAGGTAAGAATTGATTTGTCGATGAGTTGATAATGGGAAAGAGTTTTGGGGTAAGTGTCAAGGCACTTAATGATGTGTAGATTTTAAAGTTTGAATCATGGTGTTGAGTTGGTTATGGTGGCTAAACCTTAAGTTGGAGGTATTATCATGGAGATGGGTACGATATTGGGTTTGACACAAAGTTGGTAAGTTTCTTGTATGATATGTTTTGTAGAATGTTAGCAACCGGGGATGACTTGGCTTACATAAGGATGCTTGCAATGAGAGTTTGTTATGTGGGGTAATCTAGGGTTGTTGTGGAGTTACGAGGGAAGATATTCGGTTAACCTATAGGGAGACCTAGTAAAATGGTGAAGTTATGAGCGAGACTCTATCTTGGTAAAGTTGACCAGGGAGAAGTCGTGGCAAAGTGTTTGTTGGGTGTCTAGTGAAGGATATGTTCTTGGCAAGGTTTAGTTTTGTGTTGAGAATCTTTTTGTGTTATATTAGCCGCATGGTTGTTTCGAAAAGTGTTGAGATGAAATGGTATCTTGATGGGGGTTTATGGTAATCTTTTTCCGTGTGTTTGGTGGTAAGTGTTGTGGTAGAAGGTGGAGAAACATGTGTTTTCGACTGAGCTTGTTTGGATTATGTTTGAATTATATGTAAATGTTTATCTTGCTGATAAGGTAAAAGTGAGTATCAATTTTCTTTGGGTTATATTAGTAGTAAAGGTGCCAAGGTTGAAGTCGGGAAGAATCATCATAAGTTTGGTAGTAAGTTCTATCGATGGTATGGAGTTTTCTTATGAGGGTTGTTGGATCAATCGTTTGTTTGAGTACGGTTTTCTTGGGTTTCTAAGTCCCATTGGAAAGATGTGTGAGTGGTGTATCTATAATATGTTAAGATTTGAGAGTTTTTAAGACCGACATAGGTTGCCGTTTGGTTGTTGGGTTTTATCATTCATAGGTAAATGGATGATATGCTGTGATGTTGTGATATGGTTAATATGACTCATAATGAATTTGTTGGTGGTAGTGGAATTGCATGAGACAGTGTTGATAGTTTTGTGCAAAGTTAGTTTGAAGCTTGTTGGTGGAGCATCATTGTGTGGGTGTAGGTTGGTGAAAGGCTTAGTTGGTTACTGGTATGTGGGAGGATGTCGGAAATCAGGTTAGTTTGATGGTGGTGGTATGGAAACTGTTGCGGTTATCAAGAGTTGTTTATTAATCTTAGGTAAGAGAAAGGGGGTTTCCTTTTGAGTTATGTTTTATGTTAAGGTTGAGATGGTGTAGTGGGTTGTGCATTATTGCTTTAGTGTAAGGAAAGAATCTGTTGATTATCCAAAGAAGGTAAGTGTGGGTTGTCTGTTGCATACCATTCGGGGAAAAGCTAATGTGATGGCTAAACCATTAAGTCGTAAGACGACAATTGAGTTGAAGGTGATGTTTGCTAAGTTGAGTATTTCAAAGGAAGATGGTGGTGTGGTGGAGTTGTAAGTAAAACCTATCTTGGTTGAGATGATCAAGGTGAAACGGTTAGAGGATGAGGCTTGGGTACCTTTTGTGGAGGATATTACTGAGGGTAGACCAACCGAGTATCTTTTTGATGAGGATGAGATGTTGTGGTTTAGGGGTCAGATTGTGGTGCCGGATGATATTGAGTTGAGGTAAGCTATTTTTTTAGTAGAAGCACATATTAGTCCGTTTGCTATGCATCCGCGTAGAGTGAAGATGTATAGTGATCTTAAGGGTGTGTACTTTTGGATTAGTTTACAGAAAGATGTGATAGAGTCCAAGAAGGATTTTATATGGTTTATTATTGATAGGTTTTCAAAGTGTGCACATTTTCTTGCCGTGCATACGACGTGTTCTATGGATAAGTTGGTAGAGTTGTATGTTTCTGAGGTGGTGAAGTTGCATAGTGTGTCTAAGTTAATCATATCGGATAGAGATCCGCGGTTTACATCTAAGTTTTAGAGGAGTTTGCAGGTTGCTTTGGGTACGAGGCTTAGCTTTAGTACAACTTATTATCTTCAGACGGATGGCCAGTCTGAACATGTTATTCAGACTTTGGAGGATATGTTGAGGTGTTGTATCATTGAGTTTCAAGGTTCTTGGGAGAAACAGTTGCCTTTGGTGGAGTTTGCATATAACAATTGCTCCAAGCGAGTATACAGATGGCACCGTTTGAGGCTTTATACGGGCGTAGGTGTTGTACACCTTTGTGTTGGAAAGAAGTTGGGCAAAAGTGTGTTTCTTTGCCTCGAGTTTTAAAAGATATGGATGAGAAGGTTAAGTTGATATGTGCTAAACTTAGGAAGCTTCGGATAGGCAAAATTCCTATGTCAATTTAAAGCGCAGAGTGATAGAGTATGTTGTTGGAGACAAAGTGTTTCTTAAGGTTTCCCATAGAAGAAGTTAGTGAGGCTTGGACGTAAGGGTAAGTTGAGTCCTCGTTTTATTGGGCTGAATGAGGTGTTAGAACGAATTGGTCTTGTTGTTTGTTGGTTGAGGTTGCCGGTGAAGTTGAGTTGGATGCATTATGTTTTTAATGTAACGATGCTTCGTAAGTATAGTTCAGATCCTTCTCATGTTGTTCTAGTAGAGGATTTTGAGTTACAAATGGATATTAGTTATGAGAAGGAAACAGTGAGGATTTTGGATATGGATACAAAAGTTCTTCAAGTAAGTATCATAGATTTGGTTAAAGTGCTTTGGAAATACCGAGGTGTCGAAGAGGCAACTTGGGAGACAAGGAAAAAAAGTATTGAGGAGCAGTTTCCTCACTTGTTTACTTCAGGTAAATTTCGAGGACGAAATTTTCTTAAGAGGGGGAGAGTTGTAACATCCCGATTTTGGGGTAATAAGTTAGGAGAATTCGATTCGGGTCGAATCGGGTTCTCCGATTCGTTATTCCGGGGAAATATAAAATGAAAATATTTTTGATTAGAAAAGTAATAATTTTGGGATGTGGTTTAAAATATTAAAAAGATGTTTCAAAATTAAAAGAAAGTAATTTGGACTTTATTTTAATTTTTAAATATGCTTAATTATGCATAAATGACCAATTTGTAATTTTTGGAAAAATTTGGAGGATTTATTTTGTAATTTTCAAAAATTTGATGTTTTAGTGACTAAATTGAAAAGCAAGCTAAACTTAAAATCCTTAGAAGGCCATAAACCCATTTTTAATTTTTAATAATAATTTATTCACCAAAATGCTTTTTAATTACTTTAATTAAAGATGATAAATCATTTTCTCTCAAAACTACTTTTTTTCTCTCATCTTTTTTTCTCATTTTCTCTCCATTTTCTTTCATCTTTTCTCTTCAATCCCTTGCTGATTTTTGCATCTTTTTTCACAAAGATTACATCATTTTAATCATCTTTTCATCCTTTACAAAACTTAACCATCAATTTTATCAAATCAACATCAAATTGCAAGGAATCAAGAAGGGAAAATTGCATCTTTTTGGTGAATAGATCTTGAAGGTAATTTTATGGATTTTTAATTCTTTTCTAAGGTTCTTTATTGAAATTCCCAAGTATTAGCTTGCTAATCTTTGAATAAAAACTTAATTCTATGTTTTCAATGTTAGATCTAGTGATTTTGTGAATGTTTTTATGAAATCTTTTTGGATCTCATTTAATGCTGAAGTTAGATGGATTCAATTATGTTTTTATGTTAATTAAATGATTAATTAAGTCTTCATTTGATAGCACATTAATTTAATCCCGGAATAATGCAATCGGTGTAGTTTTAAGGTGCTTTTCGATTGTTTTAGGGGCTGTTTTAGATGCTTTAATATTGCTGAAGATATAAGGATGGTTTGGATGTGTTTTTGGTTCATAATTGAAGTAGATTAGATGTTAAAATCATTAGGTTTTGGTCTGATGTTGTTCGGATGTGTTTCGGTTTAGTTTTCGGTCTTTTCGGCTAAGTTTTTGGTAATTTTGTGGAGGTTTGATGTGGCTGCTGGTTTGAGCATGTTATGATGTGAATATCCTCTGTTTTTAATGATGTAGAGGTAGTGCAAGAAGGTGCATAAGTGGCTGCTGCATTGGCGTTGCCATCGGAGTATCGACGAGGGATCGTTTGGCTTATCGGTGAGTGTTTACGGACTTAAAGCGAATCGTGTTTGGTATGGTTCTGTTTTGGGGACTATGGAAGAGTGTGAAAACCTTCCATAGTTCAAGAGTAAGTAAAGTAAATGTTTTTGGTAAATCAACATGAGTTTCGGCAACATTCGATAAAGGCATTATGTTAGTAATGCAATGAGATTTATGGAAATGCATGAGCATGATTTGAATTGGTGCATACATAAGAAATACTTGCTGAAATGCATAGCTTATTTTGCATCCATGATTATGAAAAATTATGAGGAATGATTTGGAATACAATATGGTTAATTGTCTTATATATGATGGTGCCTTTGGGCATGGCTTTTGGTTCATTTGTTGAACATATTATGCATGCATTATGAGCAACAAGTTATCATGCACATTTGGTTATGATATTGGCTTAGTGACACTAACTTTAGATTCGAATACGAATGACATATCATTAGGATTGTCTTAAGTGCACTATAAACAAAGTTAAGAATACAAAAAATTGCCTATACGTAACAAGGGTGACTTTCTGTCCAACCGTGCGTGGTAGAGCCGCCTACACGTAACAAGGGTGACTATGTGTCCGATCGTGCGTGGTAGTGCTATAATGGTGACTTCGTTTCATGTCAATGGTGACTTCGTGTCATGCCAATGGTGACTTCGTGTCATGACGAGACAATGGTCTCTAACAATGGATCCGTGTATTCGGTGAACTCAAGGTTCACATTAAGTGGTCACTAGAGATACAATATACATACATGAATTTGAGAAGAACATTGTGCTTCATTTATAAATTGTTTTGATAAGGTTATGTAAACTCAAGGATGCATATGGTTTGAAGAACATGAGCATGAGATGTTAGCATGCATGATTTAACAATGCAGTGCAAATTATGGTTTCATCATGGTTTTAAATAGATGCATTGATGATTTTGTGTAGAGCTTCCTCACTAAGCATAATTTGCTTAAGGTCTCTTTCATCCTTGTAGAAAAATAAAGGCACTTGGGGCTTCGTTCGAGACAAGGAAACCAAGGGAAAGGATCACTTTAAATTTGGTATGATTTTGGCAAATAAATTGGGCATGGCAATGTGTAACCCAACCAATGTGAGGAGTGTGTACTTAGGCTTTGGTTTATGTTTTAATAAGACCATTGTTTCTTGATTGTTAATTATTGGACTACGGACTTGTTTGGATTGTTGTAGCATGTATTTGCATGATTCTTATGTTTTTAATCATCTTTTAGGAAGCATGCCTATAGTTTGAATGATGTCCATGACGTTGTTAATCGTGTGTTATAAGTTGTTAATTATGCTTAGGAATTATGCATATGGTTGGAAGTGACTAATGGTTGTGTATCATATTGTTAGTGTTCTCTTAGTGTAATGGAACTTTAGGTTCCAGACCCAAAGTTTCGAAATCTCTAGGAAGGTTCCGAAACCATTGTCAAATAGTTTCGAAACCTTTAGGAAGTTTCGAAACCCTGCGGGCAGTTTCAATTCTGGAAAGCTACTAGACGCGAAAAGTTTCGAAACTTACCAGGAAAGTTTCAAAACCTTTTTTCAAAAAGTTTCGAAACCTTTGGGAAGGTTTCGAAACCTTTGATCACCAAGAATTGGAAGTTGATGGAAATTATATTTTAGTCCCGGATATCTTTCTTTTTCGATTAGGGTACTTACTGTTGTTATTTTGAGTTGAAATTTTGCATGCATGCATAAAGTTGATTTAATTTCAAGATGTTTAACCTAATTTGTATGAAGTCCTTGTATTTTGGAAGATTTACATTTTGGTACCTAAATTAGAGAAACATGCAATTGATGATGTCAGAATGATCCGTTTGAGTTGAAATTTGCTGTGAAGAACACTTGAGTGTTTAATTGAACTTTGATGAAAAGAATTTATCTTATTAAAAGGATTTAAAAGTTTTACGTTTTAGTCCTTAATTTACTTAAGTATTTAATCGGACGGTTGTTTTTGATTAACTTGTTTCTGTTAATGCTTTGTATGAGACCTTGACATGTGGGAATAAGATTATGCATCTAGAAGAAAAAAATATAACGGTTTTAGGGTTGTTTATCGAGTCGGACCTTCACGGGTTTGGTTTGATATTCCCCGTGTAACCCGTTAGTGCCGGTTCCATCTAGATCGGGCTAAGGGGGTTACAGTTAACATCCAGAAAATTACCTTTGAGATCTATTCACCAAAAAGATGAAGTTTTCCCCTTCTTGATTCCTTGCAAATTGGTGTTGATTTGATAAAATTGATGGTTAGGTTTTGTAAAGAATGGAAAGATGATTAAAATGATGTAATCTTTGTTGAAAAATATGCAAAAATCAGCAAGGAATTGAAGAAAAGAGATGAAGGAAAATGGAGAGAAAATGAGAGAAAAAGATGAGAGAAAAAAGGTAGTTTTGTGAGAAAATGATTATTATCTTTAATTAAAGTAATTAAAAAGTATTTTGGCGAATAAATCGTTATTAAAAATTAAAAATGGGTTTATGGCCCTCTAAGGATTCTAAGTTTAGCTTGCTTTTCAATTTAGTCACTAAAACAACTATTTTCGAAAATCACCAATTAAGTCCTCCAATTTTCCAAAAATTACAAATTGGTCACTTATGCATAATTAAGAATAATTAAAAATCAATATAAGGTTCAAATTACTTTCTTTTAATTTTTGAAACATATTTTAATATTTTTAAACCCTATACAGTGACCGTAAAAAGGTTGTATAAGAGGTGTCCGTTGGAGGTACAAGGGCATGTCTTTGAGGTTGATTTGATGGAATTGTCGTTTTATGGTTTTGACCTTATCCTGGGTTTTGACTGGTTGACAAAGCATAGAACTGTGGTAGATTTTGAAAAGAAGCGGGTTACCTTGAAGTTGTTAGATGGTAGCGAGGTTGTGGTAAAGAGTGAGTATACCAGATTCTTATGCAACGTGGTTTCAGCCTTACAAGCGAAAAAGTTGATGCAACATGGTGGTACAACATATCTAGCGTATGTGATGAACCCGGGGATAAGAGAGGTTCGAGTGTAGGACATTCGAACAGTATGTGATTTTCTGGAAGTTTTCCCAGAGGAGTTACTACTTTCGGCCTTATTCCAAAATTATTATTTTTCTTAATTAAAAATATTCTTATTTTATATTTCCCCAGAATAATGAACCGAAGAACCCGATTCGACCCGAAATGAATTCTCCTGACTATGGCCTAAACTAATAACCCAGAAATCGGGATGTTACATTGGTTGTCTTTTTGTTGCGAATAAAACGTGCATGTCTAAATGACCTTTATTGAGAATCCGTTCGAATTTTAACGAGTAAAAAGCTGAAAATTTGAGATTAATCTATATAATTATGTTCAAAAGCCCATTATTAACAATTTGAACTCATAAAATTTGATTTAATAACTTCTGGTTGTCGTTTTGTTGTGATTAAAACGTGCATGTCTAAATGACCTTTATTGAGAATCAGTTTGAATTTTAACCGAGTAAAAAGCTGAAAGTTTGAGATTAATCTATATAATTTTGTTTAAAAGCCCATAATTAACAATTTGAACTCATAAAATTTGTTTTAATAACTTTTGGTTGTCGTTTTGTTGGGATTAAAATGTGCATGTATAAAAGGGCTTTACAGCTAATCCGTTCGAATTTTAATCAAGTAAAAACCTGAAAATTTGAGATTAATCTGTATAATTGTGTTCAAAAGCCCATAATTAACAATTTGAACTCATAAAATTTGATTTAATAATTTTTGGTTGTCGTTTTTTTGTGACTAAAACGTGCATGTCTAAAGGGGCTTTATAGCAAATTTGTTCGAATTTTAACCGAGTAAAAAGCTGAAAATTGTAGATTAATCTGTATAATTTTATTCAAAAGCATATAATTAACTATTGGAACTAATAAAAATTGATTTAATAATATTTGGTTGTCGTTTTGTTATGACAAAAATGTGTCTATCTAAAGGGGCTCTATAGCGAATCCGTTCAAATTTTAAACAAGTAAATAGCTGAAAATTTTAGATTAATCTATATAATTATGTTCAAAAGCCCATAACTAACAATTTGAATGCATAAAATTTGATTTAATAACTTTTGGTTATCGTTTTGTTGCGATTAAAATGTGCTTGTCTAAGGGGGCTTTATAACGAATCCGTTTGAATTTTAACCGAGTAAAAAGCTAAAAATTTGAGATTAATCTTATAATTATGTTCAAAAGCCCTTAATTAACAAATTAAACTCATAGAATTTGATTTAAAAACTTTCATTTTCGTTTTGTTGCGATTGAAATGTGCATGTCTAAAGGGTCTTTATAGCGAATCTATTCGAATTTTAAACGAGTAAATAGTTGAAAATTTGAGATTAATCTATATAATTATGTTTAAAATCCCATAATTAACAATTTGAACTCATAAAATTTGATTTAATAACTTTTAGTTGTCGTTTTGTTGCGATTAAAACGTGCATGTCTAAATAACCTTTATTGAGAATCCGTTCGAATTTTAACCGAGTAAAAAGCTGAAAATTTGAGATTAATCTTATAATTGGGGTCAAAAGCCCATAATTAACCAATTTCATCAATTTAAAAACATGTCATACTCTTTATAAAACAAAACACACATGGCTAGCAATGCCACTTTTAAAAATCAGTAAGTGTCATCAAACCAAGGCTAACAACGCCATAATTAGATTTTAGTAAAAACCATTTTGTAATCACATGCTTTAAAAACAAAAACACAAGTCTTACATGCTACTCACATAGCAATGCTTACACGTGCACCTCAATGCACAAAGCTCAAGTCTTACATGCTAACAACATAGCAATGCTCAAATCACATGCATATCAATGCAATAAAACCTCGCATGCATAATACCATATGCAATCAAGTAAAAACCATGACAGTTACCTTAGAAAAGTAAAAACATATATTGGTGTTAGTGATCCGATTTGTACCACTCCAAATCGTTAGGATAAATGGGCAACCACATGTTAGTACAACTCCCAAAGCATGCGCATGTTAATACCACTCTCAATATGAATTATCTCACCTTTGTGTCCGGTGACAGTACCACTCCGATCAACCCGTATGTGACAGTACCACTCCCATCATATAGCATTAGAATAAAAGGCAAAATGCAACACACAAGGAATTTATACACGTACGACTTTTGAATGTTTATAGTGCACTCTAGACCCTATTGATCGATCAACTTATCCCATAAGGTTAATCACTTAACTAACCAATATATTATCAAAAATCAATGCTCAACATTTAATTCAAAACAGAATTCAAATCACATGTATCCCACTTTTTATGCATCACTTGCAAAAACCGATAAAACCAATTTTATCTTATTTTTCAAAATAAAAACCGTGGGAACCTTGAATGTATATAAAATCTCTTTAAAAATAGTCTCACGAGCATTTATACATATGCATAATCACATATGCACAACACAATAAAAGAATGGCAAATAACATAATAAAAACACGGCGTAATATGGGAACCTGTAAGAAAGCAATACTTTAAACTTACTTCAGAGTATAGGGAGGTTTTTCATACCTTCCCTACACACCCAAACCTTTGAAAAACATTTAAAACCATGCCAAATTGGTAGCCCTCATAATCCACTCACCGATTTACTGAAACTTCCTCGACAAATCATCCGAAAACGCGATTCGGCTTTCCAAACTCTTTCAAACTTGTTCTTCTATCTCTTGAACTAATTCAAGCATCAAAACCAGAGGTTTTAGTGTATTAAAACACACCCAAGCATCCCTCAAGTGGGACCAATACATGGCAGCCCCTAAAAACACCATAAAACTTAACCGAAACCCATTGAAAACCTCTACAAACACCCCCTAAACCTTAGGTCCGGGATTAGATACTTTAAATTCATCTTAATTATATCTAAACACTTCAAGATTCATGTATTTAGGCATAAAAAATAGCCATGTAAAACCCTTGAACGAAAATCAAGAAAACAATGGAATTTTTATCAAGAAAACCGATTTTATTGATTCAAGACTTTAAAGATTGTTTCAATAAGAGAAGAACTTAGTAAATTCATTAAAAAACTTTAGGTTTCAGATATTTTAAGGATTATCAACTCCAAAATTAATCTAACCCCTTCGAAGGTTTAAAAACTAGAAAACCCGTAAAAAACGACGAGATTTTGATGAATAAAAATATAGGAAAATAAACCAATGAAATTTTATTAAAAAGAATGGATATTTATCTTGAAAATATGATGAAGAGGCTGCCTTGGAGAAGAAGAAACCGAAATTTAAAGAAGAGATATTTTTAAAAAGTGAATTTTTATGTTTTAGATCAAAATTAGAGAATTTTGATTACTAAAGTTAAAACTAGGGATTAAAGGTTGTTTATATAGGCTCTTGGAAAACCTAGATCAACTAGGATTAGGATTATATCAAATTACCTTAAAGATCCAAAGTTTTGGCTTGGTTTATAAAATTGTCCTCAAGTTTTCTATTTTTACAAAATAGTCACTAATTTCAAAATCTTAGGGATTCAAGAGTCATTTTTCAAAATTGATTTGACCAAAGTCTAATATATATTATTTAAGGATTTTAAAATATTTTTCCAAAATTTATTTTAATTAAAAATTAATTTTTAAGTATTTAATCCCGAACTAGGCTAAACCGACAAAATTGGTCCACTAGAACTCTAAACCGGCCTCTAAAATTCTAGGCCTAAATTTGGGGTGTTACAACTTTCCTCCACTTAAGAAATTTTGTCCTCGAAATTTTCACCATAGAAAGAGGTTAGGAAACTGGTCTTCACAATTTCCTTTCACTCCTACGTGACTTTCCAAACACCAAGATACCACTTAAACACTCTGAACCACACGAGGATCTTAACAAAAGGGACCTCTGCTACCCAAAACCAAAATCTCAACATACATCTCATAAAGAAAAGATTCAGTCTCATCTTTACACCACCCATCTTCACATCTTGCAACGATTCACAGAACGACACTCCTTGAATCCTCAAGCTAAAAGAAAAACCATTTTTCTTTTTCTAACGGCCTAACTCTCCTTACTCAAGGTCGGCAAGCAACTTCTGACAACTACAACTTTCCACTTCCACTAATAAGCTTAACTTTCTTAAACATATTCAAAATTACAAGACAACAATTAAAACTTTTCACCGAGTCTCGCTTACCATAACAACTTCCACCAACATAAACTTAAACAATACCACTCAATCACAAAACTTCTAAAAACGGTTATAAGCAACTCTACCGATGACAACATCCTTACCAAGAACCCAAAAGATTTATGTCGAAACACCTTAACATACCTTTCCAGACCTGGATAACTTACTTATACCGGTTACATGTCTATTAACGAGAGAACACTCATAAACTCAATTGGAAACCCATTATCTGTCTCAAAACCTTACCACATTAAGACATACTGCTCAACAACTCCAACCGTTCTCAAAGAAAACACTCTCTTTTAACTGCCAAGAAACCACGTCACAGAATTTACGGAGATTTGTTCATACACCTCTACTCTAATACTTACAACGACAACAACATTCTCAAAGAATACTGGCCCTCAAGCTCAATTTACTAACCAAACAAACATTCACTTTCAACTCATCTTCATCTAAAACAAGTCCATCAAAAACAAACTGCTTTCAAACTCCTTTCACAGCTCCTTACTTCCAGATATAAAGAAAAAGACTACCACAACTTTCATTACGATATCATTCTAACTTATAGCATCATACAACGCAATCACGTGCCACGTAGACATAAAAGACAATCAACACCACATTAAAAACCCATCAAAACAACCTCAACTGTTCCCTGCACACGCGGCTCCACCAAACATCCAATAGAAACTTACCTCGAAACATCTCAACCATGAAAAGTCTCACCCACAACTCTTTCACTAGACCAACATGCTTCGATAAACTTAGCCAGGTCAATATTGCTCTTGATTTCATAAAACTCTTAAATTAATCTACTACAACCCATAATTATAATCCACATAATTTTTCCCAAATAACAACTCACTGACGGAATCATCATACAACATGATACTCTGATCAACCAACTCTTATCTCACTTAGTTTTTTTTCTAAGCCCAAACTTCTGCCTCTTTAACCTTTCCAAACTTAATGCTACTCCTCCGTCCACTTAATATTAACATCCTTCTTAATGTTAAGAAACAACCACACAGAAGAAAACTAATCGTAAACATATAACTCAATAACACAAACCCTCGCAACACTTCCTGACGATAAAACAAGCTCAAAAGATTGTCTAACCAGTAATGGTTATAAACTACCCAATGTTCCTTATCACACAACTTCTCCATACAGAGATATCCAAGGATTATATCCAAAACCTCCATAACAACCTTATCATACCCAAGTAAAACCTGACACAACTCTTTATGAACACAACATGCAAAAGCTAAGCCAAATGACACAACCACCATCTCTTAAGGTTCACACAAGTCTGTTATATATCCTTCATCATCTTAACTTTTTTCTAAAATATTTATTTCTTTTCCAAAAAACCAACTAGCGTTTTTCAAAATAAAACACAAGATCAGCTTCGCCCTTGACCTAACCATTTTCTGAACCATACCAAATAAAAGATACCTAGTAGTATTCCTATCAAACATAAAGATAATACGAAAACTCTTACACAACGTAACTTTCGCCGAAGAAACCTCGCAAAAGTCAACATTCCTCTTTACTAACAACAAACTTCAACCAAAATTATTCTCAAGGTATTCAACCTAAGTTCAACCATCCACAACTTCAAGCTCAACTAACCAATCCTTATCTAAGATTACTTTCCAACCAGAACAGTAACTTAACCCATTAGGCAATAGGCTCAAAACCAACAAGAGTATCTTCCAAGCACCTTTATAAATCTATAACTTTTCCCTAAAGAACCAACCTCAACAAAACTTCTTTTTTTAAGAGGGAAATATTTGCAAATATGGACAATGTATGCATGAGGCATGTATGCACCCTAGGTGCCTATGCAAGTGCATGCAAATGAAATCTAATGTTATGCTCAAGAATGCGTACATGTCCTAGGTTGTCTAATGTATATGCATATAAGTGATCTTATACTATGCATGATTGTTGTCCATACTCACAAACAACATCCTCAACTTTGGAACTTCAACTTTCTACCTCTTCAACATTCAGAACCATTTAAACTTATCACTCAAGAATACACAACCACACCATAACCCAAACACTTCTAACACATTCAATTCACCTTGCACACAAAGCATTTTGAAAATCCCAAAGGAACTCCAATGATCTAGTCTCTTACTACTCACCAACACAACAAATTCTCAAATTAAACTGATTCAAAACCACTTTACACTCAAACACGATCGAGGACTCATTCAACTCAAGATCGAATATCACAACACCACAACACAAATCTATTTATTCTTTCTGATCTCCGTAATTCCTCTATTACCAAGTTTTAGCTTTCTTTTTGATCCCATATCAAGCATAATATAATAGAAAAATAATTTTAACATGCAAAAACATTTTGTAAAACTTGTGAGGCCAGCGCGAAGCAAGTTCCAAGTAGTTCAAGTACAATATAAAACAATTTCCTAGTAGTAGTTAGAGAAATGGTACCCAAAATAAACTCCAACAATATATACTTAAACATCACATAGAACAATCATCAACTATGATTAGCATCAAGTACATATAACCATTCAACAAGTGTATTTCCCACAACATGTATTAAGCATTATATAAAATCACCTCAAAGTCTTATGCATTAACTAATGCAAATTCAAACTAGTTTACTATACTACATGGCATATAAAAGACCACAAATTTCATGAGATGTTCAACTTATAAATCATTTTAAGACCAACTGACAGCAATGTATGAAACATTTGAAATCTAAACACATTTTACTTTTATAAATTTCACATACAAGACAACCTTAAAACATGGTTAAAACAGTAGTTTATGTCACTTAATATTCAATTCACTTAGTCAAGCAACTCACGACATGTTCACATTTACATATAAGTAAGTTAATAACAAAGCAACATGATTCCATCATACTTACAAACACTAATTCATATAGCAACATTTAAGCATATCAAAATTTAATCATGCTTTATCAACAATCATATATATAACAAACATCCAATCATATTAAAATTTTAATCCTGTTTGCAAACATCGTGCTTGTAAAACAAAGCCCTAAGTTAACATATCAAAACATAAATCAATCAAATCACATAGCAATGCTCAAGTCTTATATGCTAACAACATAGCAATGCTCAAATCACATGCATATCAATACAATAAAACCTCGCATGCATAATACCATATGCAATCAAGTAAAAACCATGACAGTTACCTTAGAAAAGTAAAAACATATATTGGTGCTAGTGATCCGATTTGTACCACTCCAAATCGTTAGGATAAACGGGCAACCGCATGTTAATACCACTCCCAGAGCATGCGCATGTTAATACCACTCTCAACATGAATTATCTCACCTTGGTGTCCGGTGACAGTACCACTCCGATAACCCGTATGTGACAGTACCACTCCCATCACATAGCATTGGAATAAAAGGCAAAATGCAACATACAAGGAATTAATACACGTACGACTTTTGAATGTTTATAGTGCACTCTAGACCCTATTGATCGATCAACTTATCCCGTAAGGTTCATCACTTAACTAACCAATATATTATCAAAAATCAATGCTCAACATTTAATTCAAAACAGAATTCAAATCACATGTATCCCACTTTTTATGCATCACTTGTAAAAACCGATAAAACCAATTTTATCTTATTTTTCAAAATAAAAACCATAGGAACATTGAATGTATATAAAATCTCTTTAAAAACAGTCTCATGAGCATTTATATATATGCATAATCATATATGCACAACACAATAAAAGAATGACAAATAACATAATAAAAACACGGCATAATATGGGAACCTGTAAGAAAGCAATACTTTAAACTTAGTTCAGAGTATAGGGAGGTTTTTCACACCTTACCTACACACCAAAACCTTTGAAAAACATTTAAAACCATGCCAAATTGGTAGCCCTCATAATCCATTCACCGATTTACTGAAACTTGCTCGACAAGTCACCCGAAAACGCGATTCGGCTTTCCAAACTCTTTCAAACTTGTTCCTCTATCTCTTGACCTAATTAATGCATCAAAACCATAGTTTTTAGTGTATTAAAACATACCCAAACATCCCTCAAGTCAGACCAATACATGGCAGCCCCTAAAAACACCATAAAACTTAACCGAAACCCACCGAAAACCTCTGCAAACACCCCCTAAACCTTAGGTCTGGGATTAGATACTTTAAAGTCATCTTAATTAAATCTAAAAACTTCAAGATTCATGTATTTAAGCATAAAAAATAGCCATGTAAAACCCTTGAACGAAAATGAAGAAAACAATGCAATTTTTATCAAGAAAATCAATTTTATTGATTCAAGACTTTAAAGATTGTTTCAATAAGAGAAGAACTTAGTAAATTCATTAAATAACTTTAGGTTTCAGATATTTTAAGGATTATCAACTCCAAAATTAATCTAACCCCTTCGAAGGTTTAAAAACTAGAAAACCCGTAAAAAACGACGAGATTTTGATGAATAAAAATATAGGAAAATAAACCAATGAAATTTTATTAAAAAGAATGGATATTTACCTTGAAAATATGATGAAGAGGCTTCCTTGGAGGAGAAGAAACCGAAATTTAAAGAAGATATATTTTTAAAAAGTGAATTTTTGTGTTTTAGATCAAAATTAGAGAATTTTGATTACTTAGGTTAAAACTAGGGATTAAAGGTTGTTTATATAGACTCTTGGAAAACATAGATCAACTAGGATTAGGATTATATCAAATTACCTTAAAGTTCTAAAGTTTTGGCTTGGTTTATAAAATTGTCCTCAAGTTTTCTGTTTTTACAAAATAGTCACTAATTTCAAAATCTTAGGGATTCAAGGGTCATTTTTCAAAATTGATTTGATCAAAGTCTAATATATATTATTTAAGTTTTTTATAATATTTTTCCAAAATTTATTTTGATTAAAAATCAATTTTTAAGTATTTAATCCCGAACTAGGCTAAACCGACAAAATCGGTCTACTAGAACTCTAAACCGGCCTCTAAAATTCTAGGCCCAAATTTGGGGTGTTACATTAACAAGTAAAAAGCTAAAAATTTGAGATTAATCTTATAATTATGTTCAAAAGCCCATAATTAACAAATTGAACTCATAAATTTTGATTTAATAACTTTTGGTTGTCGTTTTGTTGCGATTAAAACGTGCATGTCTAAAGGGGTTTTATAGCGAATCCGTTCGAATTTTAACCAAGTAAAAAGTTGAAAATTTAAGATTAAACTGTATAATTATGTTCAAAAGCCCATAATTAACTATTTGAACTCATAAAATTCGATTTAATAACTTTTGGTTGTCGTTTTTTTGCGATTAAAACGTGCATGTCTAAATGCCCTTTATTGAGAATCAGTAAGAATTTTAACCGAGTAAAAAGCTAAATATTTGAGATTAATCTGTATAATTAAGATCAAAATCCCATAATTAACTATTTGAACTGATAAAATTTAATTTAATAACTTTTGTTTATCGTTTTGTTGCGATTAAAACGTGCATGTCTAAAGGGGCTTTATAGCGAATCCTTTCGAATTTTAACCGAGTAAAAAGCTGAAAATTTAAGATTAATCTATATAAGTTTTTTCAAAAGCCCATAATAAACAATTTGAACTCATAAAATTTGATTTAATAACTTTTGGTTGTCGTTTTGTTACGATTAAAACGTGCATGTCTAAAGGGGCATTTTAGTGAATTCGTTCGAATTTTAACCGAGTAAAAAGCTGAAAATTTGAGATCAATCTGTATAATTTTATTCAAAAGCCCATAATTAACAATTTGAACTCATAAAAAGTGATTTAATAACTTTTGGTTATCGTTTTGTTGCGATTAAAGTGTGCATGTCTAAAATGACCTTTATTGAGAATCAGTTCAGATTTTAAAGGAGTAAAAAGCTGAAAATTTGAGATTAATTTGTATAATTAAGTTCAAAAACCCATAATTAACAATTTGAACTCATAAAATTTGATTTAATAACTTTTGGTTGTCGTTTTGTTGCGATTAAAATAGGCAAGTCTAAAGGGGAATCTGTTCGAATTTTAACCGAGTAGAAAGCTGAAAATTTGAGATTAATCTGTATAATTAAGTTCAAAAGCCCATAATTAACAATTTGAACTCATAAAGTTTGATTTAATAGATTTTGGTTGTCGTTTTGTTCCGATTAAAACGTGCATGTCTAAATGACATTTATTGAGAATCAGTTCGAATTTTAACCGAGTAAAATGCTAAAAATTTGAGATTAATCTGTATAATTATGATCAAAAGCCCATAATTAACAAATTGAACTCATAGAATTTGATTTAATAACTTTTGGTTGTCGTTTTGTTGCGATTAAAACGGGCATGTCTAAATGGGCTTTTTAGTGAATCCGTTCGAATTTTAACCGAGTAAAAAGCTAAAAATTTGAGATCAATCTGTATAATTTTGTTCAAAAGTCCATAATTAACAATTTAAACTCATAAAATGTGATTTAATAACTTTTGGTTGTCGTTTTCTTGCGATTAAAGCGTGCATGTCTAAATGACATTTATTGAGAATCAGTTCAAATTTTAACCGAGTAAAGAGCTGAAAATTTGAGATTAATCTGTAAACTTTTTTTCAAAAGCCCATAATTAACAATTTGAACTCATTAAATTTGATTTAATAACTTTTGGTTGTCGTTTTGTTGCGATTAAAATGGGCATGTCTAAAGGGACTTTATAGCGAATCAGATCGAATTTTAACCGAGTAAAAAGCTGGAAATTTGAGATTAATTTGTATAATTAAGTTCAAAAGCCCATAATTAACAATTTGAATACATAAAATTTGATTTAACAGATTTTGGTTGTCGTTTTGTTCCGATTAAAACGTGCATGTCGAGATGACCTTTATTGAGAATCAGTTTGAATTTTAACCGAGTAAAAAGCTGAAAATTTGAGATTAATCTGTATAATTTTATTCAAAATCCCATAATTAACAAATTGAACCATAGAATTTGATTTAATATATTTTGGTTGTCGTTTTGTTGTGATTAAAACGTGCATATCTAAATGACGTTTATTGAGAATAGGATCAAATTTTAACCAAGTAAAAATCTGAAAATTTGAGATTAATCTGTATATTTTTTTTCAAAAGCCCGTAATTAACAATTTGAACTCAGTAAATTTGATTTAATAACTTTTGGTTGTCGTTTTGTTGCGATTAAAACGGGCATGTCTAAAGGGACTTTATAGCGATTCCGTTCAAATTTTTACCCAGTAAAAAGATGAAAATTTGAGATTAATCTTAATTATGTTCAAAAGACCATAATTAACAAATTGAACTCATAAATTTTGATTTAATAACTTTTAGTTGTTGTTTTGTTGCAATTAAAACGTGCATGTCTAAAGGGGTTTTATAGCGAATCCGTTCGAATTTTAACCGAGTAAAAAGGGGTTTTATAGTTGTTGTTTTGTTGCGATTAAAACGTGCATGTCTAAAGGTTTTTTTTTTGCGATTAAAACGTGTATGTCTAGATGACCTTTCTTGAGAATTAGTTCGTATTTTAACCGAGTAAAAAGCTGAAAATTTGAGACTAATCTGTATGATATTTTTTTAAAAGCCCATAATTAATAATTTGAACTCATAAAATTTGAGTTAATAACTTTTGGTTGTTGTTTTGTTGTGATTAAAACGTGCATGTCTAAATGACCTTTATTGAGAATCAGAACGAATTTTAACCGAGTAAAAAGCTGAAAATTAGAGATTAATCTGTATAATATCTTTTTAAAAGCCTATAATTAATAATTTGAACTCATAAAATTTGATTTAATAACTTTTGCTTGTCGTTTTGTTGCGATTAAAACGTGCATGTCTAAAGGGGCTTTATAGCGAATCCGTTCGAATTTTAACCGAGTAAAAAGCTGAAAATTTGAGATTAATCTTATAATTATGTTCAAAAGCCCATAAATAATAAATTGAACTCATAGAATTTGATATAATAATTTTTGGTTGTCGTTTTATTGCGATTAAATCGTGCATATTTAAAGGGGCTTTATAGCGAATCTGTTCCAATTTTAACCGAGTAAAAAGCTGAAAATTTGAGATTAATCTGTATATTTTTGTTCAAAAGCTTGTAATTAACAATTTAAACTAATAAAATTTGATTTAATAACTTTTGTTTGTCGTTTTGTCGCGGTTAAAATGTGCATGTCTATAGGGGCTTTTTAGTTAATCCGTTCGAATTTTAACCGAGTAAAAAGCTAAAAAAATGAGATCAATCTGTATAATTTTGTTCAAAAGCCCATAATTAATAATTTGAACTCATAAAATTTGATTTAATAACTTTTTGTTGTCGTTTCGTTGCGATTAAAACGTGCATGTCTAAATGATCTTTATTGAGAATCAGTTAAAATTTTAACCGAGTAAAAAGCTGAAAATTTGAGCTTAAACTGTATAATTTTTCAAAAGCCCATGATTAACAATTTGAACTCATTAAATTTGATTTAATAACTTTTGGTTGTCGTTTTGTTGCGATTAAAACGGGCATGTCTAAAGAGACTTTATAGCGAATCCGTTCGAATTTTAACAGAGTAAAAATCTGAAAATTTGAGATTAATCTTATAATTATGTTCAAAAGCCCATAATTAACAAATTGAACTCATAAATTTTGATTTAATAACTTTTGGTTGTCGTTTTGTTGCGATTAAAGCGTGCATGTCTAAAAGGGCTTTATAGCGAATCCGTTCGAATTTTAACCAAGTAAAAAGCTGAAAATTTGAGATCGATTTGTATAATTATGTTCAAAAGCCCATAATTAACTATTTAAACTCATAAAATTTGATTTAATAACTTTTGGTTGTTGTTTTTTTGCGATTGAAAGGTGCATGCCTAGATGACCTTTATTAAGAATTAGTTCGAATTTTAACCGAGTAAAAAGCTGAAAATTTGAGATTAATCTGTATAATAATTTTTTAAAAGCCCATAATTAATAATTTGAACTCATAAAGTTTGATTTAATAGATTTTGGTTGTCGTTTTGTTCCGATTAAAACGTGCATGTCTAAATGACCTTTATTGAGAATCAGTTCGAATTTTAACCGAGTAAAATGCTAAAAATTTGAGATTAATCTGTATAATTATGATCAAAAGCCCATAATTAACAAATTGAACTCATAGAATTTGATTTAATAACTTTTGGTTGTCGTTTTGTTGCGATTAAAACGGGCATGTCTAAATGGGCTTTTTAGTGAATCCGTTCGAATTTTAACCGAGTAAAAAGCTGAAAATTTGAGATTAATCTGTACAATTTTGTTCAAAAGCCCATAATTAACAATTTGAACTCATAAAATTTGATTTAATAACTTTTGGTTGTCGTTTCGTTGCGATTAAAACGTGCATGTCCAAATGATCTTTATTGAGAATCACTTAAAATTTTAACAGAGTAAAAAGCTGAAAACTTGAGCTTAAAGTATATAATTTTTTTCAAAAGCCCATAATTAACAATTTGAACTCATTAAATTTGATTTAATAACTTTTGGTTGTCGTTTTGTTGCGATTAAAACGGGTATGTCTAAAGGGACTTTATAGCGAATTAGTTCGAATTTTAACCGAGTAAAAAGCTGAAAATTTGAGATTAATTTGTATAATTAAGTTAAAAAGCCTATAATTAACAATTTGAACTCATAAAATTTGATTTAATAGTTTTTGGTTGTCGTTTTGTTCCGATTAAAACGTTCATGTTGAAATGACCTTTATTGAGAATTAGTTTGAATTTTAACCGCGTAAAAAGATGAAAATTTGAGATTAATCTATGTAATTTTGCTCAAAAGCCCATGATTAACAATTTGAACTCATTAAATTTGATTTAATAACTTTTGGTTGTCGTTTTGTTTAGATTAAAACGGGCATGTCTAGAGGGACTTTATAACGAATCCGTTCGAATTTTAACCGAGTAAAAAGCTGAAAATTTGAGATTAATTTGTATAATTTTGTTCAAAAGCCCATAATTAACTATTTGAGCTCATAAAATTTGATTTAATTACTTTTGTTTGTTGTTTTTTTGCGATTAAAATGTGCATGTCTAGATGACCTTTCTTGAGAATTAGTTCAAATTTTAACCGAGTAAAAAGCTGAAAATTTGAGATTAATCTGTATAATATTTTTTAAAAGCACATAATCAATAATTTGAATTCATAAAATTTGATTTAATAACTTTTGGTTATCGTTTTGTTGCGATTAAAACGTGCATGTCTAAATGACCTTTATTGAGAATTAGTAAGAATTTTAACCGAGTATAGAGCTAAAAATTTGAGATTAATCTGTATAATTAAGTTCAAAATCCCATAATTAACTTTTTGAACTCATAAAATTTTATTTAAGAACTTTTGCTTGTCGTTTTGTTGCGATTAAAACGTGCATGTCTAAAGGGGCTTTATAACGAATCCGTTCGAATTTTAACCGAGTAAAAAGCTGAAAATTTGAAATTAATCTGCATAATTTTGTTCAAAAGCCCATAATTAACAATTTGAACTCATAAAATTTGATTTAATAACTTTTGGTTGTCGTTTCGTTGCGATTAAAACGTGCATGTCTAAATGATCTTTATTGAGAACCAGTTAAAACTTTAACAGACTAAAAAGCTGAATACTTGAGCTTAAAGTATATAATTTTTTTCAAAAGCCCATAATTAACAATTTGAACTCATTAAATTTGATTTAATAACTTTTGGTTATCGTTTTGTTGCGATTAAAACGGGTATGTCTAAAGGGACTTTATAGCGAATCAGTTCGAATTTTAACCGAGTAAAAAGCTAAAAATTGGAGATTAATTTGTATAATTAAGTTAAAAAGCCTATAATTAACAATTTGAACTCATAAAATTTGATTTAATAGTTTTTGGTTGTCGTTTTGTTCCGATTAAAATGTACATGTTAAAATGACCTTTATTGCGAATCAGTTTGAATTTTAACCGAGTAAAAAGATGAAAATTTGAGATTAATCTATGTAATTTTGCTCAAAAGCCCATGATTAACAATTTGAACTCATTAAAATTGATTTAATAACTTTTGGTTGTCGTTTTGTTGCGATTAAAACGGGCATGTCTAGAGGGACTTTATAAAGAATCCATTCGAATTTTAACTGAGTAAAAAGTTGAAAATTTGAGATTAATTTGTATAATTATGTTCAAAAGCCCATAATTAACTATTTGAGCTCATAAAATTTGATTTAATAACTTTTGGTTGTTGTTTTTTTGTCATTAAAATGTGCATGTCTAGATAACCTTTATTGAGAATTAGTTCGAATTTTAACCGAGTAAAAAGCTGAAAATTTGAGATTAATCTATTTAATATTTTTTTTAAAAGCCCATAATTAATAATTTGAACTCATAAAATTTGATTTAATAACTTTTGGTTGTCATTTAGTTGTGATTAAAACGTGCATGTCTAAATGACCTTTATTGAGAATTAGTAAGAATTTTAACCGAGTATAGAGCTGAAAATTTGAGATTAATCTGTATAATTTTGTTCAAAAGCCCATAATTAACAATTTGAACTCATAAAATTTGATTTAATAACTTTTGGTTGTCATTTCGTTGCGATTAAAACGTGCATGTCTAAAGGTGCTTTTTAGTGAATTCGTTCGAATTTTAACCGAGTAAAAAGCTGAAAATTTGAGATCAATATGTATAATTTTGTTCAAAAGCCCATAATTAACAATTTAAACTCATAAAATTTGATTTAATAACTTTTGGTTGTCGTTTTTGTTGCGATTAAAACGTGCATGTCTAAATGACTTTTATTTGGAATTAGTTCGAATTTTAACGGAGTAAAAAGCTGAAAATTTGAGATCAATCTGTATAATTTTATTCAAAATCCCATAATTAACAATTGGAACTCATAAAATTTGATTTAATAACTTTTGGTTGTTGTTTTGTTGCGATTAAAACGGGCATGTCTAAAGGGACTTTATAGCGAGTCCGTTCGAATTTTAAAAGAGTAAGAAGCTGAAAATTTGAGATTAATCTTATAATTATGTTCAAAAGCCCATAAATAACAAATTGAACTCATAAATTTTGATTTAATAACTTTTGATTGTCGTTTTGTTTCGATTAAAACGTGCATGTCTAAAGGGGCTTTATAGCAAATCCGTTCGAATTTTAACCGAGTAAAAAGCTGAAAATTTGAGATTAATTATGTATAATTATGTTCAAAAGCCCATAATTAACTATTTGAACTCCTAAAATTTGATTTAATAACTTTTGGGGGTTTTTTTGCGATTAAAACATGCATCTCTAAATGACCTTTATTGAGAATTAGTTCGAATTTTATCCAAGTAAAAAGCTGAAAATTTGAGATTAATCTGTATAATATTTTTTCAAAAGCCCATAATTAATAATTGAACTCATAAAATTTGATTTAATAACTTTTGGTTGTCGTTTTGTTTCGATTAAAACGTGCATGTCTAAAGGGGCTTTATAGCAAATCCGTTCGAATTTTAACCGAGTAAAAAGCTGAAAATTTGAGATTAATTATGTATAATTATGTTCAAAAGCCCATAATTAACTATTTGAACTCCTAAAATTTGATTTAATAACTTTTGGGGGTTTTTTTGCGATTAAAACATGCATCTCTAAATGACCTTTATTGAGAATTAGTTCGAATTTTATCCAAGTAAAAAGCTGAAAATTTGAGATTAATCTGTATAATATTTTTTCAAAAGCCCATAATTAATAATTGAACTCATAAAATTTGATTTAATAACTTTTGGTTGTCGTTTTGTTGCGATTAAAACGTGCATGTCTAAATGACCTTTATTGAGTATCAGTAAGAATTTTAACCAAGTAAAAAGCTGGAAATTTGAGATTATCCTGTATAATTATGTTAAAAATCCCATAATTAACTATTTGAACTTATAAAATTTGATTTAATAAATTTGAGATTAATCTTATAATTATGTTCAAAAGCCCATAATTAATGAATTAAACTCATAAATTTTGATTTAATAACTTTTGGTTGTCGTTTTTTTACGATTAAAATGTGCATGTCTAAAGGGGCTTTATAGGGAAGCCGTTCGAACATTAACCGAATAAAAAGTTGAAAATTTGAGATTAATCTATAAAATTAGGTTCAAAAGCCCATAATTAACAATTTGAACTCATAAAATTTGATTTAATAGCTTTTGGTTGTCGTTTTGTTCCGATTAAAACGTGCGTGTCTAAATAACTTTTATTAGGAATTAGTTCAAATTTTAACTGAGTAAAAAGCTGAAAATTTGAGATTAAGCCCATAATTAACAATTTGAACTTATAAAATTTGATTTAATAACTTTTTTTTGTCGTTTTGTTGACGTGCATGTCTAGATGACCTTTATTGAGAATCAGTTCGAATTTTAACCGAGTAAAAAGCTAAAAATTTGAGATTAATCTATATAATTATGTTCAAAATCTCATAATTATCTATTTGAACTCATAAAATTTGATTTAATAAATTTTGGTTGTCGTTTTGTTGTGATTAAAACGTGCATGTCTAAAGGGTCTTTATGGCGAATCCGTTCGAATTTTAACCGAGTAAAAAGCTAAAATTCAGGATTAATCTGTATTATTTTGTTGCAAACCCATAATTAATAATTTGAACTCATAAAATTTGATTTAATAACTTTTGGTTATCGTTTTGTTGCTATTAAAAAGTGCATATCTAAAGGGGCTTTATAGCGAATCCGTTCGAATTTTAGCCAAGTAAAAAGCTGAAAATTTGAGATCAATCTATATAATTATGTTCAAAAGCCCATAATTAGCAATTTGAACTCATAAAATTTGATTTAATAACTTTTGGTTATCGTTTTTTTGCGATTAAAACGTGAGTGTCTAAATGACCTTTATTAAGAATCCATTCGAATTTTAACCGAGTAAAAAGCTGGAAATTTGAGATTAATTTGTTCAAAAGCCCATAATTAACAATTTGAACTCATTAAATTGTATTTAATAACTTTTGGTTGTCGTTTTGTTGCGATTAGAACGAGCATGTCTAAAGGGCTTTATAGTGAATCCGTTCTAATTTTAACGGAGTAAAAAGCTGAAAATTTGAGATTAATCTGTATAATTATGTTGAAAAGTCCTCAATTAACATTTTGAACTCATAAAATTTGATTTAATAGCTTTTGGTTTTCGTTTTGTTCCGATTAAAACGTGCATGTCTAAATGACCTTTATTGAGAATCCATTCGAATTTTAATCGAGTAAAATGCTGAAAATTTGAGAGTAATCTCTATAATTTTGTTCAAAAGCCTATAATTAACATTTTGAACTCATAAAATTTGATTTAAAAACTTTTGGTTGTCGTTTTGTTGCGATTAAAATGTGCATGTCTAAAGGGGCTTTTTGGTAAATCCGTTCGAATTTTAACCGAGTAAGAAGCTGAAAATTTGAGATCAATTTGTATAATTTTGTTCAAAAGCCCATAATTAGCAGTTTGAACTCATAAAGTTTGATTTAATAGTTTTTGGTTGTCGTTTTGTGGCGATTAAAACGTGCATGTCTAAATGACCTTTATTGACAATCGGTTCAAATTTTAACCGAGTGAAAAGCTAAAAATTTAAGATGAAGCTGTATATTTTTTTACAAAAGCCCATAATTAACAATTTGAACTCATTAAATTTGATTTAATAACTTTTGGTTGTCGTTTTGTTACGATTAAAACGAACATGTCTAAACAGGCTTTATAGCGAATCCGTTTGAATTTTAACCGAGTAAAAAGCTGAATATTTAAGATTAATATTATAATTATGTTCAAAAGCCCATAATTAACAAATTAAACTCATAAATTTTGATTTGATAACTTTTGGTTGTCGTTTTTTTGCGATTAAAACGTGCGTGTCTATAAGGGATTTATAGCGAAGCCGTTCGAACTTTAACCAAGTAAAAACCTAAAAATTTGAGATTAATCTGTATAATTATGTTCAAAAGCCCATAATTAACAATTTGAACTCATAAAATTTTATTTAATAGCTTTTGTTTGTCGTTTTGTTTCGATTAAAACGTGCATGTCTAAATAACCTTTCTAGGAATTAGTTCAAATTTTAACCGAGTAAAAAGTTGAAAAATTTGAGATTAAGCCCATAATTAATAATTTGAATACATAAATTTTGATCTAATAACTTTTGGTTGTCATTTTGTTGTGATTAAAATGTGCATATCTAAATGACCTTCATTGAGAATCTATAAGAATTTTAACCGGGTAAAAAGCTAAAAATTTGAGATTAATCTGTATAATTATGTTCAAAATACCATAATTAACAAAATAAACTCATAGAATTTCATTTAATAATTTGAGATTAAGCCCATAATTAATAATTTGAACACATAAATTTTGATTTAATAACTTTTGGTTGTTCTTTTATTGCGATTAAAACATGCTTGTCTAAAGGGGCTTTATAGCGAATCCGTTCGAATTTTAACCGAGTAAAAAGCTGAAAATTTTAGAGTAATCTGAATAATTAAGTTCAAAATCCCATAAGTAACTATTTGAACTCATAAAATTTGATTTAATAACTTTTGGTTATCGTTTTGTTGTTATTAAAATGTGCATGTCTAAAGGGGCATTATAGCGAATCCGTTCGAATTTTAACCGTGTAAAAAGCTGAAATTTGAGATCAATATGTATAATTTTGTTGAAAAGCCCATAATTAACAATTTGAACTCATAAAATTTGATTTAATAACTTTTGGTTGTCGTTTTGTTGCGATTAAAAAGTGCATATCTAAAGGGGCTTTATAGCGAATCCGTTCGAACTTTAACCGAGTAAAAAGCTAAAAAATTGAGATCAATCTGTATAATTTTGTTCAAAAGCCCATAATTAACAATTTGAACTCATAAAATTTGATTTAATAGCTTTTGGTTTTCGTTTTGTTCCGATTAAAACGTGCATGTCTAAATGACCTTTATTAGGAATTAGTTCGAATTTTAACCAAGTAAAAAGTTGAAAATTTGAGATTAAGTCCATAATTTATAATTTGAACTCATAAAATTTGATTTAATAACTTTTGGTTGTCGATTTGTTGTGATTAAAATGTGCATGTCTAAATGATCTTTATTGAGAATCTGTAATAATTTTAACCGAGTAAAAAGCTGAATATTTGAGATTAATGTGTATAATTATGTTCAAAATCTCATAATTAACTATTTGAACTCATAAAATTTGATTTAATAACTTTTGGTTGTCGTTTTGTTGTGATTAAAACGTGCATGTCTAAAGGGGCTTTATAGCGAATCCGTTCGAATTTTAAACAAATAAAAAGCTGAAATTTTGAAATTAATCTGTATAATTTTGTTCAAAAGCCCATAATTAACAATTTGAACTCATAAAATTTGATTTAATAACTTTTGGTTGTCGTTTTGTTTCGATTAAAACGTGCGGGGCTTTATAGCGAATCCGTTCGAATTTTAACCTAGTAAAAAGCTGAAAATTTGAGATCAATCTCTATAATTATGTTCAAAAGCCCATAATTAACAATTTGAACTCATAAAATATGATTTAATAGCTTTTTGTTGTCTTTTTGTTCCGATTAAAACGTGCATGTCTAAATGACCTTTATTGAGAATTCGTTCGAATTTTAACCGAGTAAAAAGCTGAAAATTTGAGATTAATTTGTATAATTTTGTTCAAAAGCCAATAATTAACAATTTGAACACATTAAAGTTGATTTAATAACTTTTGGTTTTCATTTTGTTGCGATTAAAACGGGCATGTGTAAAGGGGCTTTATAGCGAATCCGTTCGAATTTTAACCGAGTAAAAAGCTGAAAATTTGAGATTAATCTGTATAATTATGTTCAAAAGCCCATAATTATCTATTTGAACTCATAAAATTTGATTTAATAACTTTTGGTTGTCGTTTTTTTGCGATTAAAACGTGTATGTCTAAATGACCTTTATTGAGAATTAATTCACATTTTAACCGAGTAAAAAGCTGAAAATTTGAGATTAAGCCCATAATATAATGATTTGTACTCATAAAATTTGATTTAATAACTTTTGGTTGTCATTTTGTTGTGATTAAAATGTGCATGTCTAAATGACCTTTATTGAGAATCTGTAAGAATTTTAACCGAGTAAAAAGCTAAAAATTTGAGATTAATCTGTATAATTATGTTCAAAATCCCATAATTAACTATTTGAACTCATAAAATTTTATTTAATAACTTTTAGTTGTCGTTTTGTTGTGATTAAAACTTGCATGTCTAAAGTGGCTTCATAGCGAATCCGTTCGAATTTTAACCGAGTAAAAAGCTGAAAATTTGAGATTAATCTGTATAATTTTGTTCAAAAGCCCATAATTAACAATTTGATCTCATAAAATTTGATTTAATAACTTTTGTTATCGTTTTCTTACGATTAAAACGTGCAAGTCTAAATGACCTTTATTGAGAAACAGTTTGAATTTTAACAGAGTAAAAAGCTGAAAATTTGAGATTAATCTGTATAATTATGTTCAAAAGCTCATATTTAACTATTTGAACTCATAAGATATGATTTAATAACTTTTAATTATCGTTTTTTGCGATTACAACGTGTATGTCTAAAGGGGCTTTATAAGGAAGCCGTTCGAATTTTAACTGAGTAAAAAGCTGAAAATTTGAGATTAATCTTATAACTATGTTCAACAGCCCATAATTAACAAATTGAACTCATAAAATTTGATTTAATAACTTTCGGTTGTCATTTTGTTGTGATTAAAACGTGTATATCTAAAGGGGTTTTATAGCAAATCCGTTCGAATTTTAACTGAGTAAAAAGCTGAAAATTTGAGATTAATCTGTATAATTATGTTCAAAAGCCCATAATTAACAATTTGAACTCATAAAATTTGATTTGATATCTTTTTGTTGTCGTTTTGTTGCATTAAAACGTGCATGTCTAAAAGACCTTTATTGAGAATCAGTAAGAATTTTAACCGAGTAAAAAGCTGAAAATTTGAGATTAATCTTTATAGTTATGTTTAAAAGCCCATAATTAACTATTTGAACTCATAAAATTTGATTTAATAACTTTTGGTTTTCGTTTTGTTGCGATTAAAATGTACATGTCTAAAGGGGCTTTATAGCGAATCCGTTCGAATTTTAACCGAGTAAAAAGCTAAAAATTTTTGATTAATCTATATAATTTTCATCAAAAGCCCATAATTAAAAATTTGAAATCATTAAATTTTATTTAATAGCTTTTGGATGTTGATGCGTGTAATAAAAGCGCAATTGAGTGCAAGTGTACACGTCGCCAAGTAATAAAATGATAAGTATATCGTGTATCGTCTCCACAGGGATTGAAATACTTAATATGTCTCCCCTTGTTCCCTTGCTCCTGACAAGAATGTAAAAACACAGATGATTTGATTTGTTTAACTAACTAAATAATTAAATAACAAAATATAAAATAAAAGGTTGAGAACGATATAGAGAAAGTGGGTAGGATCTAGCTGCGTCAATTAGTGGATTCAATTGATCTTTTTCTTGTCCAATGCAATTACACAACACTGCTTTGACAGTACTGTAGATACAACCTCCGCAGTATTGGTGTTCTCTTCCACGAAAATCTCTTGCTCTTGGTCAGAGTTATCAAAGTTCAGCAGTATCCGTAGGTGACTCCGCTTATCTCTAAGTCAGAGTGTTGTTGATGACCAGTCCTTGACGATACCTCTCGGCGTAAATCAACGATCACCACCAACCAATCTAACACTTCTTTTAGCTGCTGAAACTCTTAAGCTAACTCTAGGCCGAGTTAGTGTTTACAACACCGTACTTATCCATTTCGTGAATCTACATCTCTCGATGCTAGATAAATAGATTACTTATAAACTTCTCTCTCGAGCTTGAATGCAAGAACAGAGAATGGCAATAGGATAAGCAAACTTTGATATTATTATTGCTTAAGAATAAAGAAACAATAATCAATCTCCTCTTACTAATATCGACAACCTTCACCTATCCCTAAGAAATTTAGAACATATTGTCGTTTAGGTACAATTCTTAGGGAGAAAGGTTTTCTCTAAAAATCGGCTCTCCAAACAATGTGTCCGGCTAGGGTATATATAGTCTTAACCTAGAGCAAACCTTTCCTAAATAAACTTCAACTTGGAGTAGGGAACAAGTCTTCTTCAAGGGATCTGATATTTCCACGTTTGCCGCCTTCTAGAAGGGTTTTCCCGCTTGGTCTTTGACTTGGGCTTTCAGCGCGATAGCCTGGTCCAATTAGTGCACTGCATCTTCCAGAATGTTCTCTATATTTTTATCTTTCATTGCGCCTCCATTGTTGGTACTGCCACACTAGATTCTGTCGCGGCCTAGTCTTCTGCCTCGGCCTCAACATTGCTTCACTGCCGCTTCTGCCCTAGATATTCCTGCATGTACAGAATATGTAATAATATCTGCATTCTCTATAAATATTGACTTTGTAAGTAATGATAACGGAATATCCAATACTTGCGCAAAGAGTCCATATTTCAGTTCAGTTGGTGTATAATAGATGCATAAAGTACCATGAGAAGAGTAGTAAATAGTTGCCTTTTAGGCACTCATCAAATACCCCCCAAACTCGAATTATTGCTTGTCCTCAAGCAATGCAAAACATCAAATTGCCAAACCTTACTCCCCTTTGGTCTTACTCTTCCATCTATTCTCCCCACCATGGTCATGTTTATCTCTCCGTTTTAGCCATTAGATTACCCAAGGACTTTTACTAAGAAACAAGCTATAAGGCTAGGTGCGTGTGTGCATTTTATGGACGAGGCTGATTCGTGGCTTTCTTAGATTAACTCTAAGTTCAAGACAAATAGAATCTTGGACTAAAGTCGTCTCATTGAAACAACAAGTCTTGAGCCAATTTCGGGCACCTCAAGATATGCGTTTTCTATTTTCTTTTCTTTTTTATTAACCACCTATTTAGCATACTAGAGCCAGTTTTGGGCACCTCTAGCACGAAGGAGAGTAAAACTAGAGCCAGTGATAGGCACCTCTAGTTATTTTCCAAAAGGTTCTAAGTTTTTATCACCTAAGTTTATTAAAAGAATTCCTAAATCAAATAAGTCCAAAAAGTGTTTATTTTCTTTCTAACCCTAAAGCAAGATTCTAAGTTTTATTCTATGAGTATCCTGTGTTTATCCCTTCAAAATAGAACTTGGCCATGGTAAGGAGAAAGATTTCTATAGCCTTAAAGGAGTAAACTAAAGCAAAGCTGATGTAGGGCAATGCAAGATTACAAATAGAAATTCAAGAAAATAGAATATTGTAAAAAGAAATTTCAGAAAAAATTTACTCCCTTTTCATGGTAATGCCACGGCAGTGGGTAGACTCGATAGTGCTTCTGCACCTTCAATCTCCCCCAAACTCAAACTGAGTAATGTCCTCAATGCTCAAAATATACAACATGCAAAAGAAAACAAGGATAGTAAAGCAGCAGGGATTAAAGAGATTCTGATTGTGATTCAGAAGAGCTGCTGGAAATAGCTGCCCTCCTACGTATTCCTGTCGATGCTTTCTGTCTTGATCCTTGTCTTGGTGATTGTTGTGTTTTTGCATGACGAGGCGGCTGTACTCTGGTGAGTGTTTGTTTCTGCAGTGAGGCCTTAACTTCATCTTCTTCTTCTTCCTCGTCTGTATACATCACCTCTGTTTCTCCCCCTGCCTCGGTAGTTGGTATTCTTTCTTGGGCATGCGATGAGCTCTCATGAACATACTCATCAATCTATCTAGAGAGACTATCTTCAGAGAAACTGCCTATGGGGATAGGACTCTGTGGTGGAGAGTTGAAAACAGCTCTCCTTTTTGATGGCCACCTGCTGCTGGATGATGTGGCGGCCATGCCTGCAGGTCTAGATGGGCCGGTAACGTGAAACTATTGTTGTTGTCTGGCGGTAAAGAATGGTCGAGGCCCTGCGGTAGGGGTTGTCTCTATGTATTGTGCGACAGTGACAAAATGTTTGGAGTGTAACATCCCGCTTATGGGGTTATTAGTTAGTCCTTAGTTAGGAGAATTCAATTCGGGTCAAATCGGATTCTTCAGTTCATTATTTTGGGAAAAATAAAATAAGAATATTTTTAATTAAGAAAAATAATAATTTTGGAATAGGGCTTAAAAATATTAAAATATGTTTAAAAAATTAAAAGAAAGTAATTTGAAATTTATATTTATTTTTAATTATGCTTAATTATGTATAAGTGACCAATTTGTAATTTTTGTAAAATTGGAGGACTTAATTTGTGATTTTTGAAAAATTGTGATTTTAGTGACTAAATTGAAAAGCAAGCTAAACTTAGAATCCTTAAAGGGCCATAAACCCATTTTTAATTTTTAATAATGATTTATTCATCAAAATTCTTTTTAATTACTTTAATTAAAGATGATAATCTTTTTCTCTCAAAACTACCATTTTTCTCTCATCTTTTTCTCTCATTTTCTCTCCATTTTCCTTCATCTCTTTTCTTCAATTACTTTCTGGTTTTTGCATCTTTTTCCACAAAGATTACATCATTTTAATTATCTTTCCATTCTTTACAAAACCTAACCATCAATTTTATCAAATCAACACCAAATTGCAAGGAATCAAGAAGAGAAAATTGCATCTTTTTGATGAATAGATCTCAAAGGTAATTTTCTGGATTTTTAACTCTTTTCTAAGGTTCTTTATTGAAATTCCCAAGTATTAGCTTGCTAATCTTTGAATAAAACTTAATTATATGTTTTCAATGTTAGATCTAGTGATTTTGTGAATGTTTTTGTGAAATCTTTTTGGATCTCATTCAATGCTGAAATTAGATGGATTCAATTATGTTTTTATGTTAATTAAATGATTAATTGAGTCTTCATTTGATAGCACAATAATTTAATCCCGGAATAATGCAATCAATGTTGTTTTAAGGTGTTTTTCGGTTGTTTTAGGGGTGTTTTAGGTGCTTAAATGTTGCTGGAGATATAAGGATGGTTTGGATGTGTTTTTGGTTCATAATTGAATTGGATTAGATGTTAGATTCATTAGGTTTTGGCCTGATGTTGTTCGGATGCATTTCGGCTTAGTTTACGTTCTTTTCAGCTAAGTTTTCGGTAGTTTTATGGTGATCGGATATGGTTGTTGGTTTGAGCATGTTATGATATAAGTATGCTCTGTTTTTAATGTTTTATAAGAGGTACAAGAAGGTTCTTGAGTGCTGGTGCGTTGGCATGATCGTCGGGATATCCGCGAAAGCTCATTTCGCTTGTCGGTGAGTGTTTTCGGACTTAAAGCGAATCGCGTTTGGTACGGTTCTGTTTTGGGGACTATGGAAGAGTGTGAAAACCTTCCATAGTTCAAGAGTAAATAAAGTAAACGCTTTTGATAAATCAACATGAGTTTGGGCTACATTCGATAAAGACATTATGTTGGTAATGCAATGAGATTCTTGGAAATGCATGAACATGATTTGAATTGATGCATGCATGAGAAACACTTGCTGAAATGCATAGCTTATCTAGTATCCATGATTATGGAAAAATTGTGAGAAATGATTTGGAATACATTATGGTTAATTGCCTTATATATGATGGTGCCTTTGGGCATAGCTTTTGGTTCATTTGTTCAACATATTATGCATGCATTATGAGCAGCAAGTTATAATGCACATTTGATTATGATATTGGCTTAGTGACACTAACTTTAGATTCGAATACGAATGATACGTCATTAGGATTGTCTTAAGAGCACTATAAACAAAGTTGAGAATACAGAAAATTGCCTACACATAACAAGGGTGACTTTGTGTCTGATCGTGTATGGTAGAGCCGCCTACACGTAACAAGGGTGACTATGTGTCCGATCGTGCGTGGTAGTTCCATAATGGTGACTTCGTGTAATGTAAATGGTGACTTCGAGTCATGTTAATGGTGACTTGGTGTCATGTCAATGGTGACTTGGTGTCATGATGAGACAATGGTCTCTAACAATGGATTCGTGTATTCGGTGAACACAAGGTTCACATTAAGTGGTCACTAGAATGCCAATATACATACAAGAATTTAAGAAGGACATTGTGCATCATTTGTAAATTGTTTCGATAAGGTTGAGTAAACTCAAAGATGCATATGGTTTTATGAACATGAACATGAGATGTTAGCATGCATGGTTTAGTGATGCATTGCAAATTATGATTTCATTATGGTTTTAAATAGATGCATTGATGATCTTGTGTAGAGCTTCCTCACTAAGCATGTTTGCTTAAGCTCTCTTTTCATCCTTGCAGAAAAGTAAAGACACTTGGGCTTCGTTCGAGGCAAGGAAACCAAGGGGAAAGATTACTTCGAATTTGGTATGTTTTTGGCAAATAAATTGGGGCATGGCAATGTGTAACCCAACCTATGTGAGAGTGGGTACTTAGACTTTGGATTAGTATGTACTTAGATTTTGGTTATGTTGTAATAAGACCTTTGTTGCTTGATTGATAATTGTTGGACTATGGTGTTGCTTGGATTGTTGAAACATGAACTTGTATGATTGTTATGTTTTTAATCATCTTTTAGGAAGCATGCCTATAGTTTGATTGATGTCCGTGACGTTGTTAATCATGTGCTATAAGTTGTTAATTATGCCTAGGACTGATGTATTTAGTGGTAGTAATTAATGGTTGAGTATTGAGTAATTGGTGTTCACTTAGTGTAACAGAACTTTTGGGTTCCAGACCCAAAGTTTCGAAACCTTAGTGAAGGTTACGAAACCTTTGTCAAATAGTTTCGAAACCTTCAGGAAGGTTTCGAAACCTTGCGAGCAATTTCAATTCTGGAAAGTGATTGGACGCGAAAAGTTTCGAAACTTTCAAGGAAGTTTCGACACTTTTGAGTACCAAGAATCGAAAGTTGCTGGAAATTATATTTTAGCCACGGATATCTTCCTTTGTTCGATTAGGGTATTTACAGAAGTTATTTTGAGCTGAAATTTTGCATGCATGCATAAAGTTGATTTAATTTCAAGATGGTTAACCTATTTTGGATGAAGTCCTTGTAATTTGGAAGATTTAAATTTTGGTCCCTAAATTAGAGAAACATGCAATTGATGATGTTTGAATGATCCGTTTGACTTAAAATTTACCGTAAAGGACACTTGAGTGTTTAATTGAACTTTAATGAAAAGAATTTATACTTTATTAATAGAATTTAAAAGTTTTACGTTTTAGTCCTTAGTTTACTTAAGTGTTTAATCAGACGATCGTTTATGATTGGTTTGTTTTCGTTAATGCCTTGTATGAGACCTTGACATGTAGGAATAAGATTATGCATCTAGGAAAGATAAAATAAAAAAATATAATGGTTTTAGGGTTGTTTATCGAATCGGACCTTTGCAGGTTTGGTTTAATATTCCCCGTGTAACCCATTGGTGTCGGTTCCGTCTAGACCGGGCTAAGGGGGTTACATTTGGTGTTATCAGAGCCAGGTTTATAAAGTGTGTAGTTGGTTTGTCAAAGTACGTGTTGGTTTATTAAGTTTTGTGATTAGTATGTTAAGTGTAAGATTGTAAGTGATATGTTTTTATTGTGTGCATACCTATACATTGTGAGTGTACCTAGAGTGATAATGGGTAAAAGGGGTGGTCAGTTACACATTGCCAATGCCAACATATTTTTAGATGCTCTTCGGTTTTCCTTGGATCTTGCTTGAATGTAAGTTTATTATGTCTTATATTATGTTTTAAAATTTCATATTTGAAGTTTTTGGATAATGCCTCCAAGATGAGAGACTCGTGCTAGTGCGAGCTTGATCACCGATGGTCATGCAGAGGGAGAGGTGACTGTTAGGTAGGAATCGCTTCCACCTCCTCCACCAGCTGGTGTGCCGCCTGTTGGTGTGCCTCCGGTTCCAGTAGGAGGCCAGTTCAGAGAATTTTCCCCATTCATACAGGCTATGACGGGTGCGTTTCAGGCTGCTATGGCTGGAGTGCATGTCCTGGCTCCCGCACCAGCCGTTGTTGTTACCCAGGGCTACCGCTAGAGCGACTGCGTAGCTTGGGTGGTGTAGAGTTTCGTGGGTCTGACCCGAGTTCAGCTGAGGAGTGGTTGGCTAGTACTGAGAGGATTTTGGATCAGATGGATTGTCAGGATGCCCGAAGGTTGGGTTGCGTGGTCTCTCTACTTTAGGGAGATGCTTATAGGTGGTGGACTACCACGAAAGCGGGTGTAGCTGTTGCTAACCTGACATGGGAGTATTTTAGGACTGCCTTCGTACGGAAGTTTTTGGGTCCGCAGTACGAGGATGCACAGAAGAGGGAGTTTATGTCCCTGGTGCAGGGCACTATGAGTGTGGCTGACTATGAGATACAGTTTATCAGATTCAGTCACTATGCGCCTGATTTGGTTCCTACGGAGCGTAAGAGATGTGACAGGTTCCGATATGGTTTGGATCCTAAGATCAAGACATATTTGTTGGCTGCGGAGTACACTGAGTTCGATGTGCTTGTTAATAGGGCTAAGGATGTTGAGGAGTCCCTAAGGGAGACTAGAAAGTCTTTCGATATTGGGAAGAAGCCTGTTGAGGTTAGCATCCAAGGTAATAAGGGTAAGAGGTTTCAGGACAACCGATACCAAGTAGATCGACGCCGAAGTGATTTTGCACACGGCGGTCGTGCTCAGCAGTTTGGTAGAGGTGGTGGTGACATAGCAGTTTGTAACTTGTGTTCTAGGTGCCATCCGGGAGAGTGTTAATGGGCCACTAGTGCCTGTATTGGTTGTGGATCTATGGATCATAAAAAAAGGGATTGCCTAAGGTTTGCTGGTAAGGTTGGTATGTAACCCCTTTAGCCCGGCCTAGATGGTACCGGCACTAACGGGTTACACGGGGAATATCAAACCAAACCCGTGAAGGTTCGATTCGATAAACAACCCTGAAACTGTTATATATATATATATATTTTATTTTATCTTACCTAGATGCACAATCTTATTCCTACGTGACAAGGTCTCATACAAAGCATTATCGGTAACACATTAATTAAAAACAAACACCCGATTAAACACTAACATAGATTAAGGACTAAAACGTAAAACTTTTAAATTCAATTAGTAAAGTAGAAATTCTTTCCGTCAATGAGCAATTAAACAATCAAGTGTTCTTCACAGCAAATTTCAACTCGAACGGATCATTCTAACATCATCGGTTGCATGTTTCTCTAATTTAGGGACCAAATTGTAAATCTTCCAAAATATAAGGACTTCATCAAAATTAGGTTAACTATCTTGAAATTAAATCAACTTTATGCATGCATGCAAAATTTCAGCTCAAAATAACATCGATAACTACCTTAATCGAACAAAGGAAGATATCCGGGACTAAAATATAATCTCTAGCAACTTTCAATTCTAGGTGATCAAAGGTTTCGAAACTTTCCTGGAAAGTTTCGAAACTTTTCGCGTCCAGTAGCTTCCCAGAATTGAAACTGCCCGCAAGGTTTTGGAACCTTATGAAGGTTTCGAAACTATTTGACAAAGGTTTCGGAACCTTCACCCAAAGGTTTCGAAACTTTTTATAAAAGGTTTCGAAACTTTCCTGGAAAGTTTCAAAACTTTTCGCGTCCAGTAGCTTCCCAGAATTGAAACTGCCCGCAAGGTTTCGGAACCTTATGAAGGTTTCGAAACTATTTGACAAAGGTTTCGGAACCTTCACCCAAAGGTTTCGAAACTTTGGGTCTGGAACCAAAAGTTTCATTACACTAAGTGCACACCAAATACTCAATACTCAACCATTAATTAGAACTAATAAATGCATCAAACCTAAACATAATTAGCAACATATGTCACATGATTTACAATTTCACGGACATCAATCTAGCTATAGGCATGCTTCCTAGAGAATGATTAACAAGATAACAATCATGCAAGTTCATACATCAACAATCCATACAATCCCAAAGCTCACAATTAACAATCAAACAATAATTGTCTTATTACAACATAAACCATAGCCTAAGTACACACTCCTCACATAGGTTGTGTTACACATTGCCTTGCCCAATTTATTTGCCAAAAATATACCAAATTCAAAGTGATTCTTCCCCGTGGTTTCCTTGCCTCGAAAGAAGCTCTAAGTGCCTTTATTTCTCTACATGGATGAAAAGAGAGCTTAAGCAAACATGCTTAGTGAGGAAGCTCTACACAAATCATCAATGCATCTATTTAAAATCATGTTGAAAGCATAATTTGCAACACATTATTAAATCATGCATGCTAACATCTCATGCTCATGTTCTTTAAACCAAATGTATCCTTGAGTACACATAACCTTATCAAAACAATTTATAAATGATGCATAATCTTCTTCTCAAATTCATGTATGTACATTGGCATTCTAGTGACCACTTTAATGTGAACCTTGAGTTCACCGAATACACGGATTCTTTTTCTCATAACTGGAGACTCTTGGTCTCAACATGCATCGGTCGGACACTTAGTCACCCTTGTATACATGTTACCCCCACTATGCACGGTTGGATACAAAGTCACCCTTGTTTACGTATGGGTCAACTATATGCACGGTCGGACACAAAGTCACCCTTGTTTACATATAGGCAAGCTCTACACGCACGGTCGGACACAAAGTCACCCTTGTTTACGTGTAGGCAACATCATTATTCTCTTTATTTTATAGTGCACTCAATCCTAATGACATGTCATTTGTATTCGAATCTAAAGTTAGTGTCACTAAGCCAATATCATAATCAAATGTGCATGATAACTTGCTGCTCATAATGCATGCATAATATGTTCAACAAATGAACCAAAAGTCATACCCAAGGGCACCATCATGTATAAGGCAATTAACCACATTGTATTCCAAATTATTTCTCATAATTTTCCATAATCATGGATGCTAAATAAGCTATGTATTTCAGCAAGTAATTCTCATGTATGCACGATTTCAAATCATGCTCATGCAATTTCATAAATCTCATTGTATTACCAACATAATACCTTTATCAAATGTTGCGGAAACTCATATCGGTTTATCAAAAACAATTACTTTACTTACTCTTGAACTATGAAGGTTTTCACACTCTTCTATAGTCCCCAAAACAGAACCGTACCAAACGCAATTTGCTTTAAATCCGTAATCACTCACTAACAAGCGAAATGAGCTTTCGCCGCTATCTGATGATCGCGCCAACGCACCAGCAATCAAGCACCTCCTTTTACCTCTTCTACAACATTAAAAACAGAGCATTCTCACATCATAACATGCTCAAACCAACAGCCATATCCGGTCACCATTAAACTACCGAAAACTTAGCCGAAAAGACCGTAAACTAAGCTGAAACATATCCGAACAATATCAGCCCAAAAACTAATGAATATAACATCTAATCCACTTCAATTATGAACCAAAAACACATCCAAACCATTTTTATATCTCCAGCAACATAAAAGCATCTAAAATAGATGCATTTAGTGGTTCTAATTTATGGTTGAGTATTGAGTATTTGGTGTGCACTTAGTATAATGAAACTTTTGGTTCCAGACCCAAAGTTTCAAAACCTTTGGGTGAAGGTTCCGAAACCTTTGTCAAATAGTTTCGAAACCTTCATAAGGTTCCGAAACCTTGTGGGCAGTTTCAATTCTGGGAAGCTACTGGACACGAAAAGTTTCGAAACTTTCCAGGAAAGTTTCGAAACCTTTTACAAAAAGTTTCGAAACCTTTGGGAAGGTTTCGAAACCTTTGATCACCTAGAATTGAAAGTTGCTAGAGATTATATTTTAGTCCCGGATATCTTCCTTTGTTCGATTAAGGTAGTTACCGATGTTATTTTGAGCTGAAACTTTGCATGCATGCATAAAGTTGATTTAATTTCAATATAGTTAACCTAATTTTGGTGAAGTCCTTATATTTTGGAAGATTTACAATTTGGTCCCTAAATTAGAGAAACATGCAACCGATGATGTTAGAATGATCCGTTCGAGTTGAAATTTGCTGTGAAGAACACTTGAGTGTTTAATTGCTCATTGACGGAAAGAATTTCTAATTTACTAATTGAATTTAAAAGTTTTACATTTTAGTCCTTAATCTATGTTAGTGTTTAATCGGGTGTTTGTTTTTAATTAATGTGTTACTGATAATGCTTTGTATGAGACCTTGTCACGAAGGAATAAGATTGTGCATCTAGGTAAGATAAAATAATATATATATAATGGTTTCAGGGTTGTTTACCAAATTGAACCTTCACGGGTTTTGTAACGACCCAGATTCGGATTCAAGCGTTGAGTTAACCCAAGAGTTATGAGTTTCGGTTTTGGTCTCGAGTTTAGTGGTTTTGGGACTCGGTTTTGTGTTGGGTCTTGTTGGGCTTGTTTGGTTGTTGGACTTGAGAGATTTTGGGCCTTGAGAGTTTTATGTGGATGATATTTTGGTAACTATCTAAATAGGTTGAATAGGGAGGGTTTTGGAGTGTGTGTGCTGGAGAGGATGAAATCATTGTGATGAGAACTTCCTTTCATTTTCTTCCTTGCAAACTTATGACAAAATGAGGCATAAAAGTTGAATCTTTGGAGTTTTGAGAGAGAATCTCGGTTTTGAGCTGAAGGGAAAGTTGTAGGGTTGTTAGAGATCTACCTAAAGAGGTAAAAATGTGTTGGTCTTGTGAGAAAAGGGGGTTTTGAGTTGGGGTTTGTGATAAGAACGGGAATGAGGTTTTAAGGGTCTAAATCTCAGTTTCTTGAGTTCTTTTTGTTTCAAGAATCTTCTCAAATGGTGGCTAATGGTTAGGTTGTCTTCCTCTTGTAGAGAAAGAGGCTTGTGAGCCATCAATTAGCTTTGGAGGGGGGAAAAGCTTGAAGAAGAGTGGGAAGCTCGTTTTGCTGTTGTTTTTGCTTGAGGTTGGTACTCCCAACTCTTCTAATTATTTTGCATATCATGGTAGAAGCATTCATATAGGTTTGGTGCATGTATGTGCTTGGTTTGAGCTTGGTATGTGTTAATGGTGAAATCCGTATTAATGTGATTAAGAGCTGGAAATTGGTGTTAAGACACTTTAAACATCATAAATATTGATTAGGAACACTTTAGGATCGATTAAGTTGAGTTTAGGGTTGAAAATCTAGTTTTTCTAAGTGTAAAACCGTCCCTAGTGCAGGGGGTATCGATTCTCGGGCTATCGGTATCGATACCCGTGAGTATAATTTGGCTTGTTGCCCAGGGGTATCGAACCATGCTTCGATACCGGGGGTCTCCAGAAACTTTTGGTATCGATACGTGTTTCGAAACAGTCTTCCTTCTTTTGTTGACTTTGACTTTGGTCAAGAGGTATCGATACTAGTATCGATACCTGTGTGTTTCGATACCCTCTTTGGGTGGGTATCGATACAGGGTGTTCTGATACCCTACTTAAGGGTATCGATACCCCTGTGTGTTTTAGCTAAGTTGGGTAGAATTTAAGGCTTCGGTGATCTTAATGAATAAATACTTTAATTTAAAAGCTATGAAATGAATTATCGAGCTAAGGTTGATGTTATAACTCCGAAAGATTAATTGAGATAAGACTTTAATATATCTTGTTGTGATGAGATCCTAGGTGGATCGTTTGTGTGGTCGAGTCCTTGTATGTTTGAAATCCGGATATCCATAAGTGTTACAACACGTTGAAGGCCATCCGATGTAACATGCCGGGTGATGATTAAAGACTTTTATTCCGAGTGTTGGGCGGCCTCACTCGAAGATGTTTGATGTAACATTCCGAGCATGGGGTTAGTTGGGGGGCCTCCACCCCTTTCCGAACGTTGGGCGGCCTCGTTCGAAGATGTCCGATGTAACATTCCGGGCATAGGATTTGAGGGCGGCCTCAATGCTGAGTGTAGGATCCCGATGCTGTGTGGACGCGGGCCTCACTCTTGTGTGTTGACTTGATTGATTTGTATATGCTGTGTGCGATAATATACATTTCATTATGCCATGTGATAGGCGAGCATGTTAGATCATCATATCATGCATGAGATTTATATGCCATACTTTACTGCTTTTGATATGCATGATGTTGGACGAGTTTGGCGTATCCACTGAGCTTGTGTGGCTCAACGTTCGAAATCTATTTTCGTGCGTAAGTTAAGTGAAGTAGGTCCCGTGGAGCACCATCGAGGTTTGGATTTCAGCATCGACTTTGTGTCAGGGTACAATTATAGATGTAGTGGGTTAGTACTTTGTCAAACCTATATGTATTTTTGCAACTCTGTCATTTTAACTGAGTCAAATATTTTAAATGGGTTTGTAGTAATTTGGAGGTCCGATCATTTTAACCAATTTGGACTTTTGTTTTAAATTAAATGGATTTTATGGATCGTATTTAGACTTTAATTGACTTTATTATTGGACTTTCGATGGAAATTTTGAAATTTCGGTTTGGGCCAGAGGCCCATTGTGACATCCAGGTCAGGTGTTACATTTTGTGGTATCAAATCCCAGGTTGAGTCGATTCTAGGATTCCCCAGGGAGTCTATTGTGTTGTATAGGTGTTTGACAAGTATGGCCAACGAGTCAATAGTGTACCTTTCTTAAAGCTAAAATTTCGATGGTGTAATCCTGCTTGTTGTTGTTGTTGTGTGTGCATGGTGTGGACGAGCCTGAGTGAGAGGCTAGGTAAGGGGTGAATTATTTCGCCCATTTGCACCATGCTTTGGATCGGATAGCGAAGGCTATTCCGAGGCTTGCACCTATCCCAAGTGAGGCACCTATCGAGAGGGTTCGCAAGTAGGGTGCTACGGATTTCTTGAGTTCTGGCTAATATAATCATGTGAGGGTGGATCAGTGGCTTCATGATACTTGTTGGATTTTGAGACAGATAAGGTTGAGACTAGAGGATGAGCTGTCATGTGTATTGTCGCCTCTGAAGGGTAATGCGAGAGAGTGTTGGGGAAACAGTTGAAATAGAATAGTATTCCGATCAGCCGACATAGGATGACTTTTTGGATGAGTTTGAGAAAAAGTATGTGGGCAAGATTCACATCAGTCGGTTGAGAGATCAGTTACCCTTCTTGTGCAAGGTAATAGTACGATTTTTGAGTATGAGTAGAAGTTCCTACAGCTGAGTAGATATACACCCGAGTTGATAGCTACCGAGAAGATGAAGTGTAAGAGGTTTCTGAGAGGTTTGAGGGAAGAGATCCGGACCTATTTGACAGCTAACCCACTGATAATATTTTCTGAGTGAGCATGCTAGGATGTTGGATATGCCTTGTGAGACACTAGATAGGTGTTAGTGTTGCTAATTCTTCAGAGATACCGCAGTGGTTAGAAAGTGCTATAGACGATGTCCATTGATAGTTCAGAGGTATGTGTTCCCAGTGGATATGATGGAATTGTCATTTTACGATCGTGATGTGATTTTTGATATGGATTGACTGACAGAGCATGGGGCTAGAATAGACTTTAAGACCAAGAGGATTTATTTGAGGCTAGCAGAAGACTATGAGATTTTGATTGTGAGTGAGATTGTGAAATTCTTATTGAATGTTGTTTCGACTTTAGAGGCTCAGAGGTTAGTTGAGTTGGGCTGTGAGGCATACCTAGCATATTTGATGAAACCGAACATGAATGAAGTCGGACCGCAGGATATTAGAACAGTTTGATTTTCTTTCGAGTGTGTCTCCAAAAGAGTTGCCTGGATTACCACATGACAAAGAGATTGAGTTGCCATAAAGGTGTTTAGATTTTGCTCCTTTTTCGATTGCTCCGTATCGTATGGCACCGAAAGAACTGAAAGAGTTTAAGACTCAGTTGCAAGAACTATTAGATACAAGTTTTTATCCGATCAAGTTCTTCGCCTTAGGGCACACCCGCGTTGCTTGTGAAGAAGAAAGACGATAGTATGAGGATGTGCATCGATTACAAACAGTTGAATCAGTTGACAGTGAAGAACCGGTATCCACTATCGAGAATTGATGATATGTTTGATCAGCTTAGAGGTGTTACCTGTTTTTCAAGATAGTCTTGAGATCATAGTATTATTAGTTGAAGGTAAGAGAAGTCGATATGCTGAAGACAGTTTTTCGTACAAGGTATGGTCACTATGAGTTTCTAGTTATGCCTTTCGGTTTGGCTCGTGCACCAGCTGTTTTTCAAGGACATAGTGAACAAAATTTTCTGCGAGAACTTGTATCAGTTTGTAGTTATGTTCATTGATGACATATTAGTGTACTCACGTACTGAGGAAGACTCTGACAGAAACTTGAGGTTAGTATTGCAAACCTTGTTGGATCATCGGTTGTATACCATGTTGAGCAAGTGGGAGTTCTGGATTAGAGAAGTTGTTTTCTCAGGACATGTAGTGTCAGCAGAAGGGATTAAAGTAGATCATAAGAAGATAGAAACGATTGGGAGTTAGAAGCAACCGAAGTCCGTCATGAAGATTTATAATTTCCTAAGCTTATTAGGTTACTATAAGAGGTTTGTGAATGGATTTTTAAAGTAATGGTTCCTTTGACTAAATTACTTCAGAAGAATGTTCAGTTTGAGTGGTAAGATGCAAGACGACAAACCTTTGAGAAACTGAAAGAAGTTTTGACAGATGTACCGATTTTGATACGGCTAGTGTTAGGGAAAGAGTATATGATCTACAGTGATGCTTCGTATGTAGGGCTAGGTTGTGTGTATATGAAAGACGGAAGAGTTATAGCTTACGCTTTGAGACAGTTAAAGAACCAAGAGTACAATTATTCGACCCATGATATAGAACTAGCCGCAGTTGTGGTTGCCTTGAAGATTTGAGGCATTATTTGTATGGTGAAAGATGCACAGTGTACACAGGTTACAAGAGTTGAAGTATCTGATGACGTAGAAAGAGTTGAATCCGATGCAGACTAAATGACTTGAATCATTGAAGGACTATGACCTCAAGATTTAGTACAATTCGGGTAAAGTCAACATACTGACAGATGCTCTAAAGAGGAAAGCAGTTGTTGAGTTGGGAGTTATGTTTGCTAGATTAAACTTATCAGATGATGGTGGCTTGGTAGCCGAGCTTCAGGTTAGAACTACTTTGAATCAGTGGTTAGAGAGAAACAGTTGTCAGATGGATCTTTGGTACCTCACGTACAAGATACAATCGAAGGATGATCTACAGAGTACAGTTCAAAGATAATGGTGTATTGTGTTTTAGAGACAGAGTGGTTATGCTGAATGAAAGTGGTTGAAGATGTATGATTCTGACCAAAACATACAATAGTCCTTTTGCTACACGTTCAGATAGTATGAAGATATACCGTGGTTTGTAGGATGAATATTTCTAGCTTGGTCTGAAGAGAGATGTTACCGATTATGTGAGTAAGTATATGGTTTATCAGAGGGTTAAAGCAGAATATCAATTTTTGCCTGGTTTGTTATAGTCGTCGAAGATTTCCGAATAAAAATGAAAACTGAGAAAATACCGCCATAGATTTTGTATCCGGTTTGTCGTTGAAAGAAGAACATCAGTTTGGGTTATAGTTGATCGCCTCATGAAGTGTGCTCATTTTATTGTTGTTCATATGACTTACTTGTTACGTAAGCTGGTAAAATTGTACGTCAGTAGGATTGTAGGACTGTATGGTGTGCCGAAATCGATTGTGTTCGTTAGAGATTTAAGATCCATAATCAGATTTGGGGAGTGTTTCCACAGTGCTGTGGGTAGCCGTTTGAATTTCAGTACTTCATATCATCCTCAGTCAGATGGGCAGTCAGAGAGAGTTATTCAGATTCTTGAGGATATGCTTCGATGTTGTATCATTAAATTTTTAATATACTTGAAAGAAGCACCTACCGTTGGTTGAGTTTGCGTATAACAATAGTTATCAGTTGAGTATTTAGATGGTTCCGTATGAGGCTTTGAATGGCAGAAAGTACATAATTTTGTTTTGTTGGGTTGAAGCATATTAGAATTGACATTGATGCCAATTATGCTTAGGGAGACTACCGAAAAATTGAAGTTGATTTGTGATCAGTTAAGAACAGCTTCAGATAGGCAGAAACCGTATGCAGATTTGAAACTGACAGAAATGGAATATGAGGTGGAAGAAAAGTGTTCTTGAAAGTGTCACCGTGAAAAGAGATCATCCATTTGGAAGGAAAAAAAATAAGTTAAGTTTAAGGTTTATAGGACCGTATGAGGTTGCTCTTTTTGCACTTGTTTCCCTTAGGTAAATTCGAGGACGAAATTTTCTTAAAGTAGGGGAGAGTTGTAATGACCCAGATTTGGATTTGAGCGTCGGGTTAACCCGAGAGTTATGAGTTTCGGTTTTTGTCTCGAGTTTAGTGGTTTTGGGCCTCGATTTTGTGTTGGGTCTTGTTGGGCTTGTTTGGTTGTTGGACTTGAGAGATTTTGGTCCTTGAGAGTTTTATGTGGATGATATTTTGGTAACTATCTAAATAGGTTGAATAGGGAGGGTTTTGGAGTGTGTGTGCTGGAGAGGATGAAATCATTGTGATGGGAACTTTCTTTCATTTTCTTCCTTGCAAACTTATGAGAAAGTGAGGCATAAAAGTTGAATCTTTGGAGTTTTGAGAGAGAATCTCGGTTTTGTGCTGAAGGGAAAGTTGTAGGGTTGTTAGAGATCTATCTAAAGAGGTAAAAATGTATTGGTCTTGTGAGAAAAAGGGGTTTTGAGTTGGGGTTTGTGATAAGAACGAGAATGAGGTTTTAAGGGTCTAAATCTCAATTTCTTGAGTTCTTTTTGTTTCAAGAATCTCCTCAAATGGTGGCTAATGGTTAGGTTGTCTTCCTCTTGTAGAGAAAGAGGCTTGTGAGCCATCAACTAGCTTTGGAGGGGGGAAAAGCTTGAAGAAGAGTGGGAAGCTCGTTTTGCTGTTGTTTTTGCTTGAGGTTGGTACTCCCAACTCTTCTAATTATTTTGCATATCATGGTAGAAGCATTCATATAGGTTTGGTGCATGTATGTGCTTGGTTTGAGCTTGGTATGTGTTAATGGTGAAATCCGTATTAATGTGATTAAGAGCTGGAAATTGGTGTTAAGACACTTTATACATCATAAATATTGATTAGGAACACTTTAGGATCGATTAAGTTGAGTTTGGGGTTGAAAATCTAGTTTTTCTAAGTGTAAAACCGTCCCTAGTGCAGGGGGTATCGATACTCGGGCTACCGGTATCGATACCCGTGAGTATAATTTGGCTTGTTGCCCAGGGGTATCGAACCATGCTTCGATACCGGGGGTCTCCAGAAACTTTTGGTATCGATATGTGTTTCGAAACAGTCTTCCTTCTTTTGTTGACTTTGACTTTGGTCAAGAGGTATCGATACTGGTATCGATACTTGTGTGTTTCGATACCCTCTTTGGGTGGGTATCGATACAGGGTGTTCCGATACCCTACTTAAGGGTATCGATACCCCTGTGTGTTTTGGCTAAGTTAGGTAGAATTTAAGGCTTCGGTGATCTTAATGAATAAATACTATAATTTAAAAGCTATGAAATGAATTGTAGAGCTAAGGTTGAGGTTATAACTCCGAAAGATTAATTGAGATAAGACTTTAATATATCTTGTTGTGATGAGATCCTAGGTGGATCGTTTGTGTGGTTGGGCGGATACCCATAAGTGTTGCAACACGTTGAAGGCCATCCGATGTAACATACCGAGTGATGATTGAAGACTTTTATTCCGAGTGTTGGGCGACCTCACTCGAAGATGTTAGATGTAACATTCCGAGCATGGGGTTGGTTGGGCGGCCTCCACCCCTTTCCGAATGTTGGGCGGCCTCGTTGGAAGATGTCTGATGTAACATTCTGGGCATAGGATTTAAGGGCGACCTCAATCCTGAGTGTAGGATCCCGATGCTGTGTGAACGCGGGCCTCACTCTTGTGTGTTGACTTGATTGATTTGTATATGCTGTGTGCGATAATATATATTTCATTATGCCATGTGATAGGCGAGCATGTTAGATCATCATATCATGCACGAGATTTATATGCCATGCTTTACTGCTTTTGATATGCATGATGTTGGACGAGTTTGGCATATCCACTGAGCTTGTGTGGCTCAGCGTTCGAAATCTATTTTCGTGCGTAGGTTAAGTGAAGCAGGTCCCGTGGAGCACCATCGAGGTTTGGATTTCAGCATCGACTTTGTGTCAGGGTACAGTGATAGATGTAGTGGGCTAGTACTTTGTCAAACCTATATGTATTTTTGCAACTCTGTCATTTTAACTGAGTCAAATGTTTTAAATGGGTTTGTAGTAATTTGGAGCTCCGGTCATTTTAACTTATTTGTGCTTTTGTTTTAAATTAAATGGATTTTATGGATCGTATTTAGACTTGAATTGACTTTATTATTGGACTTTCGATGGAAATTTTGAAATTTGGATTTTGGGCCGGAGGCCCATTGTGACATTCGGGTCAGGTGTTACAGGTTTGGTTTGATATTCCACGTGTAACTCGTTAGTGTCGGTACCGTCTAGGCCGGGCTAAGGGGGTTACAGACATGCACGTTTTACTCGCAACAAAACGACAACCAAAAGTTATTAAATCAAATTCTATGAGTTCAATTTGTTAATTATGGGCTTTTGAACATAATTATAAAGATTAATCTATAAAGTCGTTTAAAAATTATCAGCTTTTTACTCGTTTAAAATTCGAACGGATTAGCTATAAAGTCCACTTAGACATGTACGTTTTAATCGTAACAAAACGACAACCAAAAGTTATTAAATCAAATTTTATGAGTTCAAATAGTTAATTATGGATTTTTGAACATAATTATACAGATTAATCTCGAATTTTCAGCTTTTTATTCGGTTAAAATTCGAACTGATTCTCAATAAAGGCCATTTAGACATGCACGTTTTAATCGCAACAAAACGACAATCAAAAGTTATTAAATCCAATTTTATGAGTTCAAATTGTTAATTATGGGCTTTAGAACATAATTATACAGATTAATCCAAATTTTCAGCTTTTTACACGGTTAAAATTCGAACGGATTCGTAATAAAGCCCCATTAGACATGCACATTTTAATCACAACAAAACGACAACCAAAACTTATTAAATAAAATTATATGAGTTCAATTTGTTAATTATGGGCTTTTGAACATAATTATACAGATTATTCTCATATTTTCAGCTTCTTACTCGGTTATAATTCGAACGGATTAACTATAAAGTCCCTTTAGACATGTACGTTATCGTTTCAAAACGACAACCAAAATTTATTAAATCAAATTTTATGAGTTCAAATTTTTAATTATGAGCTTTTGAACAAAATTATACAGATTAATCTCAAATTTTCAGCTTTTTACTCAGTTAAAATTCGAACTTATTCTCAATAAAGGTCATTTAGACATGCGCGTTTTAATCACAACAAAACGACAATCAAAAGTTATTAAAAAAAATTTATGAGTTCAAATTGTTAATTATGCGCGTTTGAACATAATTATACAGATTAATCTCAAATTTTCAACTTTTTACGCGGTTAAAATTCGAACAAATTCGTAATAAAGCCCCTTTAGACATGCACATTTTAATTACAACAAAACGACAACCAAAACTTATTAAATCAAATTATATGAGTTCAATTTGTTAATCATGGGCTTTTGAAAATAATTATACAGATTATTCTCAAATTTACAGCTTTTTACAAGGTTATAATTCGAACGGATTAGCTATAAAGTCCCTTTAGACATGCACGTTTTAATCGTAACAAAACGACAACCAAAATTCATTAAATCAAATTTTATGAGTTCAAATTGTTAATTATGAGATTTTGAAAAAAATTATACAAACTAATCTCAAATTTTCAGCTTTTTACTCGGTTAAAATTCAAACTGATTCTCTATAAAGCCCCTTTATACATACACACTTTTATTGCAAAAAAACGACTACCAAAACTTATTAAATCAAATTTTATGAGTTCAAATAGTTAATTATGGGCTTTTGAACATAATTATACAAATTAATCTCAAACTTTTAGCTTTTTACTCGGTTAAAATTCGAACTAATTCTCAATAAAGGCCATTTAGACATGCACGTTTTAGTCGCAACAAAACGACAACCAAAAGTTATTAAATCAAATGTTATGAGTTCAAATTGTTAGTTATGAGCTTTGAACATAATTATACAGATTAATCTCAAATTTTCAGCTTTTTACAGGGTTAAAATTCAAACAGATTCGTAATAAAGCTCCATTAGACATGTACGTTTTAATCGCAACAAAACGACAACAAAGGTTATAAAATCAAATTCTATGAGTTTAAGTTGTTAATTAAGGGCTTTTGAACATAATTATACAGATTAATCTCAAATTCTCAGCTTTTTACTCGGTTAAAATTCGAACGGATTACCTATAAAGTCCATTTAGACATGCACGTTTTAATTGTAACAAAACGACAACCAAAAGTTATTAAATCAAATTTTATGAGTTCAAATAGTTAATTATGGGTTTTTGAACATAATTATACAGATTAATCTCAAATTTTTAGCTTTTTACTCGGTTAAAATTCGAACTTATTCTCAATAAAGGTCATTTAGACATGCACGTTTTAATCGCAACAAAACGACAACGAAAAGTTATTAAATCAAATTTTATGAGTTCAAATTGTTAATTATGAGCTTTTGAACATATATATACAGATTAATCATAAATTTTCAGCTTTTTACACGGTTAAAATTCGAACGGATTCGTAATAAAGCCCCTTTAGGCATGCACGTTTTAATCGCAACAAAACGACAACCAAAATTTATTAAATCAAATTTTATGAGTTTAAATTGTTAATTATGGGCTTTTGAACATAATTATACGGATTAATCTCAAATTTTCAGCTTCTTACTCGGTTAAAATTCAAACGGATTCGCTATAAAGCTCCTTTAGACATGCACGTTTTAATCACAACAAAACGACAACCAAAAGTTATTAAATCAAATTATATGAGTTCAAATTTTTTAATTATGCGCTTTGAACCTAATTATATTGATTAATCTCAAATTTTCAGCTTTTTACTTGGTTAAAATTCGAACGGATTAGGTATAAAGCCCCTTTAGACATGCACGTTTTAATCGGAACAAAACGATAACCAAATATTATTAAATCAATTTTTATTAGTTCAATTAGTTAATTATAGGCTTTTGAACAAAATTATACAGATTAATCTAAAATTTTTAGCTTTCTACTCGGTTAAAATTTGAACGGATTCACTATAAAGCTTCTTTAGACATGCACGTTTTAATCGCAACAAAACGACAACAAAAAGTTATTAAATCAAATTCTATGCGTTAAGTTCGTTAATTATGGGCTTTTGAACATAATTATACAGATTAATCTCAAATTTTCAGCTTTTTACTCAGTTAAAATTCAAACAGATTCGCTATAAATCCCCTTTAGACATGCACGTTTTAATCGCAACAAAACGACGACCAAAAGTTATTAAATCAAATTATATGAGTTTAAATTTTTTAATTATGCGCTTTTGAACATAATTATACTGATTAATCTCAAATTTGCAGCTTTTTACTTGGTTAAAATTTGAATGGATTAAGTATAAAGCCCCTTTAGACATGCACGTTTTAATCGTAACAAAATGACAACCAAATATTATTAGATCAATTTTGATTAGTTCAAATAGTTAATTATAGGCTTTTGAACAAAATTATATAGATTAATCTCAAATTTTCAGCTTTTTACTCGGTTAAAATTCGAACGGATTCGCTATAATGTCCTCTTAGACATGCACATTTTATTTGCAACAAAATGACAACAAAAAGTTATTAAATCAAATTTTATGTGTTCAATTTGTTAATTATGGGCTTTTGAACAAAATTATACAAATTAATCTCAAATTTTCAGCTTTTTACTCGGTTAAAATTCGAAAGGATTCGCAATAAAGACTCTTTAGACATACACGTTTTAATTGCAAGAAAACGACAACCAAAAGTTATTAAATAAAATTTTATGAGTTCAAATAGTTAATTATGGTCTTTTGAACATAATTGTACTGATTAATCTCAAATTTTCAACTTTTTACTCAGTTAAAATTCGAACGGATTCGCTATAAACCCCCCTTAGACATGCACGTTTTAATCGCAACAAAACGACAACCAAAAGTTATTAAATCAAATTATATGTGTTCAAACTCTTTAATTATGCGCTTTTGAACATAATTATACTGATTAATCTCAATTTTTCAGCTTTTTACTCGGTTAAAATTCGAACGGATTCGCTATAAATCCCCCTTAGACATCTAAGTTTTAATCGTAACAAAATGACGACAAAATATTATTAAATAAATTTTTATTAGTTCAAATAGTTAATTATAAGATTTAGAACATAATTATACAGATTAATCTTAATTTTTCAGCTTTTTACTCGGTTAAAATTCGAACGGATTAGCTATGAAGCTCTTTTAGACATGCACGTTTTAATCGTAAAGAAACGAAAACCAAATATTATTAAATCAATTTTTATTAGTTCAAATAGTTAATTATAGGCTTTTGAACAAAATTATACAAATTAATCTAAAATTTTCAGCTTTTTACTCGATCAAAATTTGAACGGATTCACTATAAAGCCCCTTTAGACATGCACGTTTTAAATGTAACAAAATGACAACAAAATTTTATTAAATCAGATTTTATTAGTTAAAAAATTTAATTATAGGCTTTTGAACAAAATTATACAGATTAATCTCAAATTTTCAGCTTTTTACTCGGTTAAAATTCGAACGGATTCGCTATAATGTCCCCTTAGACATGTACATTTTATTTGCAACAAAATGACAACAAAAAGTTATTAAATCAAATTTTATGAGTTCAATTTGTTAATTATGGTCTTTTGAACAAAATTATACAGATTAATCTCAAATTTTCAGCTTTTTACTCGGTTAAAATTCGAAAGGATTCGCAATAAAGACTCTTTAGACATACACGTTTTAATTGCAAGAAAACGACAACGAAAAGTTATTAAATAAAATTTTATGAGTTCAAATAGTTAATTATGGTCTTTTGAACATAATTGTACTGATTAATCTCAAATTTTCAACCTTTTACTCAGTTAAAATTCGAACGGATTCGCTATAAACCCCCCTTAGACATGCACGTTTTAATCGCAACAAAACGACAACCAAAAGTTATTAAATCAAATTATATGTGTTCAAACTCTTTAATTATGCGCTTTTGAACATAATTATACTGATTAATCTCAATTTTTCAGCTTTTTACTAGGTTAAAATTCGAACAGATTCGCTATAAATCCCCCTTAGACATCCAAGTTTTAATCGTAACAAAATGACGACAAAATATTATTAAATAAATTTTTATTAGTTCAAATAGTTAATTATAAGATTTAGAACATAATTATACAGATTAATCTTAATTTTTCAGCTTTTTACTCGGTTAAAATTCGAACGGTTTAGCTATAAAGCTCTTTTAGACATGTACGTTTTAATCGTAAAAAAACAAAAACCAAATATTATTAAATTATTAGTTCAAATAGTTAATTATAGGCTTTTGAACAAAATTATACAAATTAATCTAAAATTTTCAGCTTTTTACTTGATTAAAATTTGAGCGGATTCACTATAAAGCCCCTTTAGACATGCACGTTTTAAATGTAACAAAATGACAACAAAATTTTATTAAATCAGATTTTATAAGTTAAAAAATTTAATTATAGGCTTTTGAACATAATTATACAGATTAATCTCAAATTTTTAGCTTTTTACTCAGTTAAAATTCGAACGGATTAGCTATAAATCCCTTTTAGACATGCACCTTTTAATCGTAACAAAACGACAACCAAATATTATTAAATCAATTTTTATTAGTTCAAATAGTTAATTATTGGATTTTGAACAAAATTATACAGATTAATAAAAAATTTTAGCTTTTTACTCGGTTAAAATTCGAACAGATTAGTTATAAAGCCCCTTTAGACATGCACGTTTTAATTGTAACAAAATGACAGCAAAATATTATTAAATTAATTTTTATTAGTTCAAATAGTTAATTATGAGATTTTGAATATAAATATACAAATTAATCTCGAATTGTCAACTTTTTACTCGGTTAAAATTCGAACGGATTAGCTATAAAGCCCTTTTAGACATGCACGTTTTAATCGTAACAAAACGAAAACCAAATATTATTAAATCAATTTTTATAAGTTCAAATAGTTAATTATAGGATTTTGAACAAAATTATACAGATTAATCTAAAATTTTTAGCTTTTTACTCGGTTAAAATTAGAACGGATTCACTACAAAGCCCCTTTAGACATTCACGTTTTAACCGCAACAAAACGACAACCAAAAGTTATTAAATCAAATTCTATGAGTTCAATTTATTAAATAAGGGCTTTTGAACATAATTATACAGATTAATCTCAAATTTTCAGTTTTTTACTCTGTTAAAATTCGAAAGGATTTGCTATAAAGCCTCCTTAGATATACACGTTTTAATCGCAAGAAAACGACAACCAAAAGTTATTAAAAAAATTTTATGATTTCAAATAGTTAATTATAGGATTTAAAACATAATTATACAGATTAATCTCAATTTTTCAGCTTTTTACTCGGTTAAAATTCGAAAGGATTAGCTATAAAGCCCTTTTAGACATGCACGTTTTAATCGTAACAAAACGACAACCAAATATTATTAAATCAATTTTTATTAGTTCAAATAGTTAATTATAGGCTTTTGAACAAAATTATTCAAATCAGTCTAAAATTTTCAGCTTTTTACTCGGTTAAAATTCGAACGGATTCACTATAAAGCCCCTTTAGACATGCAGGTTTTAAGTGTAACAAAATGATAAAAAAATTTATTAAATCAATTTTATTAGTTCAAATAGTTAATTATAGGGTTTTGAACATAATTATACAGATTAATCTCAAATTTTCAGCTTTTTACTCGGTTAAAATTCGAACGGATTAGCTATAAAGCCCTTTTAGATATGCACGTTCTAATCGCAACAAAACGACAACCGAATATTATTAAATCAATTTTTATTTGTTCAAATAGTTAATTATGGTATTTTGAACGTAATTATACTGATTAATCTCAAATTTTCAACTTTTTACTCGGTTAAAATTCGAACAGATTCGCTATAACCCCCCTAAGACATGCACGTTTTAATCGCAACAAAATGATAACCAAATGTTATTAGATAAAATTTTATGAGTTCAAATAGTTAATTATGGTCTTTTGAACATAATTATATAAATTAATCACGAATTTTTAGCTTTTTACTCGGTTAAATTTTAAACGGATTAGCTATAAAGCCCCTTTAGACATGTACGTTTTAATCGTAACAAAATGACAACCAAATATTATTAAATAAATTTTATTAGTTCTAATAGTTAATTATGGGCTTTGAACATAATTATACAGATTAATCTCAAATTTTCAGCTTTTTACTCAGTTAAAATTCGAACGGATTAGCTATAAATCCCTTTTAGACATGCACCTTTTAATTGTAACAAATCGACAACCAAATATTATTAAATCAATTTTTATTAGTTCAAATAGTTAATTATAGGCTTTAGAACAAAATTATTCAAATCAATCTAAAATTTTCAGCTTTTTACTCGGTTAAAATTCGAACGGATTCGCTATAATGTCCCCTTAGACATGCACATTTTATTTGCAACAAAATGAAAACAAAAAGTTATTAAATCAATTTTTATTAGTTCAATTTGTTAATTATGGGCTTTTGAACAAAATTATACAGATTAATCTCAAATTTTCAACTTTTTACTCGGTTAAAATTCGAAAGGATTCGCAATAAAGACTCTTTAGACATACACGTTTTAATTGCAAGAAAACGACAACCAAAAGTTATTAAATAAAATTTTATGAGTTCAAATAGTTAATTATGGTCTTTTGAACATAATTGTACTGATTAATCTAAAATTTTCAGCTTTTTACTCGGTTAAAATTCAAACGGATTCACTATAAAGCCCCTTTAGACATTCACATTTTAATCGCAACAAAACGACAACCAAAAGTTATTAAATCAAATTCTATAAGTTCAATTTGTTAAATATGGGCTTTTGAACATAATTATATAGATTAATATCAAATTTTCAGTTTTTTACTCGATTAAAATTCGAAAGGATTTGCTTTAAAGTCTCTTTAGACATACACGTTTTACTCGCAAGAAAACGAAAACCAAAAGTTATTAAAAAAATTTTATGAGTTCAAATAGTTAATTATGGTCTTTTGAACATAATTGTACTGATTAATCTCAAATTTTCAACTTTTTACTCGGTTAAAATTCGAACGGATTCGCTATAAAGCCCCCATAGTCATGCACGTTTTAATCGCAACAAAACGACAATCAAAAGTTATTAAATCAAATTATATGAGTTCAAATTCTTTAATTATGCGCTTTTGAACATAATTATACTGATTAATCTCAATTTTTCAGGTTTTTACTCTGTTAAAATTCGAACAGATTCGCTATAAAGCCCCCTTAGACATCCAAATTTTAATCGTAACAAAATGACGACCAAATATTATTAAATAAATTTTTATTAGTTCAAATAGTTAATTATAAGATTTAGAACATAATTATACAGATTAATCTCAATTTTTTAGCTTTTTACTCGGTTAAAATTCGAACGGATTAACTATAAAGCTCTTTTAGACATGCACGTTTTAATCGTAAAAACGAAAACCAAATATTATTAAATCAATTTTTATTATTTCAAATAGTTAATTATAGGCTTTTGAATAAAATTATACAAATTAATCTAAAATTTTCAGCTTTTTACTCGGTTAAAATTTGAACGGATTTACTATAAAGCCCCTTTAGACATGCACGTTTTAAATGTAACAAAAAATTTAATTATAGGCTTTTGAAAATAATTATACAGATTAATCTCAAATTTTTAGCTATTTACTCGGTTAAAATTCGAACGGATTAGCTATAAAGCCCTTTTACACATGCACGTTTTAATCGTAACAAAACGACAATAAAATATTACTGAATCAATTTTTATTAGTTCAAATAGTTAATTATAGGATTTTGAACAAAATTATACAGATTAATCTAAAATTTTTAGCTTTCTACTCGGTTAAAATTTAAACGAATTAGCTATAAAGCCCTTTTAGACATGCACCTTTTAATCGTAACAAAACGACAACCAAATATTATTAAATTATTTTTTATTAGTTCAAATAGTTAATTATTGGATTTTGAACAAAATTATACAGATTAGTAAAAAATTTTCAGCTTTTTACTCGGTTAAAATTCGAACAGATTAGTTATAAAGCCCCTTTAGACATGCACGTTTTAATCGTAACAAAATGACAACAAAATATTATTAAATTAATTTTTATTAGTTCAAATAGTTAATTATGGGCTTTTGAATATAACTATACAAATTAATCTTGAATTGTCAGCTTTTTACTCGGTTAGAATTCGAACGGATTAGCTATAAACCCCCTTTAGACATGAACGTTTTAATCGTAACAAATGACAATCAAATATTATTAAATGAATTTTTATTAGTTCAAACAGTTAATTATAGGATTTTGAATAAAATTATACAGATTAATCTAAAATTTTCAGCTTTTTACTCGGTTAAATTTTAAACGGGATTCACTATAAAGCCCCTTTAGACATGCACATTTTAATCGTAACAAAATGACAACCAAATATTATTAAATCAATTTTTATTAGTTTAAATAGTTAATTATAGGCTTTTGAATATAATTATACAGATTGAACTCTAATTTTCAACTTTATACTCGGTTAAAATTTGAACGGATTAGCTATAAAGCCCTTTTAGACATGCACGTTTTAATCGTAACAAAACGAAAACCAAATATTATTAAATCAATTTTTATTAGTTCAAATAGTTAATTATAGGATTTGAATAAAATTATACAGATTAATTTAAAATTTTTAGCTTTTTACTCGGTTAAAATTCGAACGGATTCGCTAGAAAGCCCGTTTAGACATACGCGTTTTAATCGCAAAAAAACGATAATCAAAAGTTATTAAATAAAATTTTATGATTTTAAATAGTTAATTATGGGTTTTGAACATAATTATACAGATTAATCTCAAATTTTTAGCTTTTTACTACGTTAAAATTCGAACTAATTCTCAATAAAGGTAATTTAGACATGCACGTTTTAATTGCAACAAAACGACAACCAAAAGTTATTAAATCAAATTTTATGAGTTCAAATTGTTAATTATGGGCTTTTCAACATAATTATACAGACTAATCTCAAACTTTCAGCTTTTTACTCGGTTAAAATTCGAATAGATTCACCATAAAGCCCCTTCAGTTAATTATGTGCTTTTGAACATAATTATACAGATTAATCTAAAATTTCCGCTTTTAAAACGGTTAAAATTCGAACGGATTCAGTATAAATCCCCTTTATAATTGCACGTTTTAAATATAACAAAATGTCAACAAAATATTATTAAATTAATTTTTATTAGTTCAAATAGTTAATTATAGGCTTTTAAACATAATTATACAGATTAATCTCACATTTTCAGCTTTTTACTCGGTTAAAATTGGAACGGATTAGCTATAAAGTCCTTTTAGACATGTACATTTTAATCGTAACAAAACAAAAACTAAATATTATTAAATAAATTTTTATTAGTTCAAATAGTTAATTATAGGCTTTTGAACAATATTATACAGATTAATCTAAAATATTCAGCTTTTTACTCGGTTAAATTTTGAACGGGTTCGATATAATGCCCCTTTAGACATGCTCGTTTTAAATGTAACAAAATGACAACAAAATATTATTAAATCAATTTTTATTAGCTCAAATTGTTAATTATAGGCTTTTGAACATAATTATACAGATTAATTTCAAATTTTCATCTTTTTACTCGGTTAAAATTCGAACAGATTCGCTATAAAGCCCCTTTAGACATGCATGTTTTAATCGCAAAAAACGATAACGAAAAATTATTAAATAAAATTTTATGAGTTCAAATAGTTAATTATGTGCTTTTGAAAATAATTATACAGATTAATCTCAAATTTTCAGTTTTTTACTCTGTTAAAATTCAAAAGGATTTGCTATAAAGCCCCTTTAAACATGAACGTTTTAATCGTAACAAAACGACAACCAAATATTATAAATCAATTTTTATTAGTTCAAATAGTTAATTATAGGCTTTTGAACAAAATTATACAGATTAATCTTAAATTTTTAGCTTTTTACTCGGTTAAAATTCGAACGGATTAGCTATAAAGCCCCTTTAGACATGCACGTTTTAATCGCAACAAAACGATCACGAAAAGTTATTAAATCAAATTTTATGAGTTCAAATTGTTAATTATGGGCTTCTAAATATAATTATATATATTAATCTCAAATTTTTAGCTTTTTACTCGCTTAAAATTCGAACAGATTCGCTATAAAGCCCCTTTAAACATGTACGTTTTAATCGCAACAAAACGACAACCAAAAGTTTTTAAATCAAATTCTATGAGTTCAAATTGTTAATTATGGTCTTTTGAACATAATTATAATATTAATCTCAAATTGTTAATTATGGTCTTTTAGACATGTACATTTTAATCATAACAAAATGACAACAAAAAGTTATTAAATCAAATTCTATGAGTTTAATTTGTTAATTATGGGTTTTTGAACATAATTATACAGATTAATCTCAAATTTTCAGTTTTTTACTAGGTTAAAATTCGAACAGATTCTCAATAAAGTTTATTTAGACAAGCACGTCTTAATCGCAAAAAAACGATAACCAAAAGTTATTATATCAAATTTTATGTATTCAAATTGTTAATTATGGTCTTTTCAACATAATTATACAGATTAATCTCAAACTTTTAGCTTTTTACTCAGTTAAAATTTGAACGGATTCGCTATAAAGCCCCTTTAGACATACACGTTTTAATCGCAAAAAAACGATAACCAAAAATTATTGAATCAAATTTTATGAGTTCAAATAGTTAATTATGGGCTTTTGAACACAGTTATACAGATTAATCTCAAATTTTCAGCTTTTTACTCGGTTAAAATTCGAACAGATTTGCTATAAAGCCCCTTTGGACATGAACGTTTTAATCGTAACAAAACGACAACCAAAAGTTATTAAATCAAATTCTATGAGTTCAAATTGTTAATTATGGGCTTTTGAACATAATTATAAGATTAATCTCAAATTTTCAGCTTTTTAATCGGTTAAAATTCGAACGGATTAGCTATAAAGCCCTTTTAGACAAATACGTTTTAATCGTAACAAAATGACAACTAAAAGTTATTAAATCAAATTCTATGAGTTTAATTTATTAATTATGGGCTTTTGAACATAATTATACAGATTAATCTCAAATTTTCAGCTTTTTACTAGGTTCAAATTCAAACTGATTCTCAATACAGGTCATTTAGACATGCTCGTCTTAATCGCAACAAAACGACAACCAAAAGTTATTAAATGAAATTTTATGAGTTCAAATTGTTAATTATGGACTTTTCAACATAATTATACAGATTAATCTCAATTTTTCAGTATTTTACTCAGTTAAAATTCGAATGGATTCTCTATAAAGCCCTTTTAAACATGCACGTTTTAATCATAACAAAACGGAAACCAAATATTATAAATCAATTTTTATTAGTTCAAATAGTTAATTATAGGCTTTTGAACAAAATTAGACAGATTAATCTCAAATTTTTAGCTTTTTACTCAGTTAAAATTCGAACGGATTCGCTATAAATCCCCTTTAGACATGAACGTCTTAATTGCAACAAAACGACAACCAAAAGTTATTAAATCAAATTCTATGAATTCTATTTGTTAATCATGAGCTTCTGAACATAATTATACAGATTAATCTCAAATTTTCATCTTTTTACTCGGTTAAAATTCGATATGATTCGCTATAAAGCCCCTTTAAGATGTACATTTTAATCGCAACAAAACGAAAACTAAAAGTTATTAAATCAAATTCTATGAGTTCAAATTGTTAATTATGGGCTTTTGAACATAATTATAAGATTAATCTCAAGTTTTCAGCTTTTTACCCGGTTAAAATTCGAACAGATTAGCTATAAAGCCCTTTTAGACATGTATGTTTTAATCGTAACAAAATGACAACTAAAAGTTATTAAATCAAATTCTATGGGTTTAATTTGTTAATTATGGGCTTTTGAACATAATTATACATATTAATCTCAAATTTTCAGCTTTTTACTAGGTTCAAATTCAAACTGATTCTCAATAAAGGTCATTTAGACATGAACGTCTTAATCGCAACAAAACGACAACCAAAAGTTATTAAATCAAATTTTATGTGTTCAAATTGTTAATTATGGTCTTTTTAACATAATTATACAGATTAATCTCAATTTTTCAGCTTTTTACTCGGTTAAAATTCGAACGGATTCGCTATAAAGCCCCTTTAGACATACACGTTTTAATCGCAAAAAAACGATAACAAAAAATTATTAAATCAAATTTTATGAGTTCAAATAGTTAATTATGGGCTTTTAAACATAATTATATATATTAATATCAAATTTTCAGCTTTTTACTCGGTTAAAATTCGAACGGATTTGCTATAAAGCCCCTTTAGACATACACGTTTTAATAGTAACAAAACGACAACCAAATATTATAAATCAATTCTTTTTAGTTCAAATAGTTAATTATAGGATTTTGAACAAAATTATACAGATTAATCTCAATTTTTCAGCTTTTTACTCGGTTAAAATTCTAACGGATTCGCTATAAAGCCTCTTTAGACATGTACGTTTTAATCGCAACAAAACGATGACGAAAAGTTATTAAATCAAATTTTATGAGTTCAAATTTTTAATTATGGACTTTTGAATATAATTATATAGATTAATCTCAAATTTTCAGCTTTTTACTCGGTTAAAATTCGAACGGATTCGCTATAAAACCCCTTTAAATATGTACATTTTAATCGCAACAAAACGACAACCAAAAGTTATTAAATCAAATTCTATGAGGTCAAATTGTTAATTATGGGCTTTTGAACATAATTATAAGATTAATCTCAAATTTTTAGCTTTTTACTCGGTTAAAATTCGAACGGATTAGCTATAAAGTCCTTTTACACATGCACGTTTTAATCGTAACAAAAAGACAACTAAATATTATTAAATCAAGTTTTATTAGTTCAAATGGTTAATTATATGCTTTTGAACATAATTATACAGATTAATCTCAAATTTTCAGCTAATTACTAGGTTAAAATTCAAACTGATTCTCAATAAAGATCATTTAGACATGCTCTTCTTAATCGCAACAAAACGACAACCAAAAGTTATTAAATCAAATTTTATGAGTTCAAATTGTTAATTATGGACTTTTCAACATAATTATACAGATTAATCTCAAATTTTTAGCTTTTTACTAGGTTAAAATTCAAACTGATTCTCAATAAAGGTCATTTAGACATGCTCATCTTAATCGCAACAAAACGACAACCAAAAGTTATTAAATCAAATTTTATGAGTTCAAATTGTTAATTATGGACTTTTCAACATAATTATACAGATTAATCTCAATTTTTCAGTATTTTATCAGTTTGGGTTATAGTTGATCGCCTCATGAAGTGTGCTCATTTTATTGTTGTTCATATGACTTACTTGTTATGTAAGCTGGTAAAATTGTACGTCAGTAGGATTATAGGACTGTATGGTGTACCGAAATCGATTGTGTTCGTCAGAGATTTGAGATCCATAATCAGATTTGGGGAGTGTTTGCATAGTGCTGTGGGTAGCCGTTTGAATTTCAGTACTTCATATCATCCTCAGTTAGATGGGCAGTCAGAGAGAGTTATTCAGATTCTTGAGGATATGCTCCGATGTTGTATCATTAAATTTTTAATATACTTGAAAGAAGCACCTACCGTTGGTTGAGTTTGCGTATAACAATAGTTATCAGTTGAGTATTTAGATGGTTCCGTATGAGGCTTTGAATGGCAGAAAGTACATAATTTTGTTTTGTTGGGTTGAAGCATATTAGAATTGATATTGACGCCAGTTATGCTTAGGGAGACTACCGAAAAATTAAAGTTGATTTGTGATCAGTTAAGAACAGCTTCAGATAGGCAGAAACCGTATGCAGATTTGAAACTGACAGAAATGGAATATGAGGTGGAAGAAAAGTGTTCTTGAAAGTGTCACCGTGAAAAGAGATCATCCGTTTGGAAGGAAAAAAAAATAAGTTAAGTTTAAGGTTTATAGGACCGTATGAGGTTGCTCTTTTTACACTTGTTTCCCTTAGGTAAATTCGAGGATGAAATTTTCTTAAAGGAGGGGAGAGTTGTAACGACCCGGATTTGGATTCGAGCATCGGGTTAACCCGAGAGTTATGAGTTTCGGTTTTGGTCTCGAGTTTAGTGGTTTTGGGCCTCAGTTTTGTGTTGGGTCTTGTTGGGCTTGTTTGGTTGTTGGACTTGAGAGATTTTGGTCCTTGAGAGTTTTATGTGGATGATATTTTGGTAACTATCTAAATAGGTTGAATAGGGAGGGTTTTGGAGTGTATGTGCTGGAGAGGATGAAATCATTGTGATGGGAACTTTCTTTCATTTTCTTCCTTGCAAACTTATGAGAAAGTGAGGCATAAAAGTTGAATCTTTGGAGTTTTGAGAGAGAATCTCGGTTTTGTGCTGAAGGGAAAGTTGTAGGATTGTTAGAGATCTATCTAAAGAGGTAAAAATGTATTAGTCTTATGAGAAAAAAGGGGTTTCGAGTTGGGGTTTGTGATAAGAACGAGAATGAGGTTTTAAGGGTCTAAATCTCAGTTTCTTGAGTTCTTTTTGTTTCAAGAATCTCCTCAAATGGTGGCTAATGGTTAGATTGTCTTCCTCTTGTAGAGAAAGAGGCTTGTGAGCCATCAACTAGCTTTGGAGGGGGGAAAAGCTTGAAGAAGAGTGGGAAGCTCGTTTTTGCTGTTGTTTTTGCTTGAGGTTGGTACTCCCAACTCTTCTAATTATTTTGCATATCATGGTAGAAGCATTCATATAGGTTTGGTGCATGTATGTGCTTGGTTTGAGCTTGGTATGTGTTAATGGTGAAATCCGTATTAATGTGATTAAGAGCTGGAAATTGGTGTTAAAACACTTTAAACATCATAAATATTGATTAGGAACACTTTAGGATCGATTAAGTTGAGTTTGGGGTTGAAAATCTAGTTCTTCTAAGTGTAAAACCGTCCCTAGTGCAGGGGGTATCGATACTCGGGCTACCGGTATCGATACCCGTGAGTATAATTTGGCTTGTTAGGGGTATCGAACCATGCTTCGATACCGGGGGTCTCTAGAAACTTTTGGTATCGATACGTGTTTCGAAACAGTCTTCCTTCTTTTGTTGACTTTGACTTTGGTCAAGAGGTATCGATACTGGTATCGATACCTGTGTGTTTCGATACCCTCTTTGGGTGGGTATCGATACCTGTGTGTTTCGATACCCTCTTTGGGTGGGTATCGATACAGGGTGTTCCGATACCCTACTTAAGGGTATCGATACCCCTGTGTGTTTTGGCTAAGTTGGGTAGAATTTAAGGCTTCGGTGATCTTAATGAATAAATACTTTAATTTAAAAGCTATGAAATGAATTGTAGAGCTAAGATTGAGGTTATAACTCCGAAAGATTAATTGAGATAAGACTTTAATATATCTTGTTGTGATTAAATCCTAGGTGGATCGTTTGTGTGGTTGGGCGGATATCCATAAGTATTGTAATACGTTGAAGGCCATCCGATGTAACATACCGGGTGATGATTGAAGACTTTTATTCCGAGTGTTGGGTGACCTCACTCGAAGATGTTCGATGTAACATTCCGAGCATGAGGTTGGTTGGGCGGCCTCCACCCTTTTCCGAACATTGGGCGGCCTCGTTCGAAGATGTCTGATGTAACATTCTGGGCATAGGATTTAAGGGCGGCCTCAATCCTGAGTGTAGGATCCCGATGCTGTGTGAACGCGGGCCTCACTCTTGTGTGTTGACTTGATTGATTTGTATATGCTGTGTGCGATAATATACATTTCATTATGCCATGTGATAGGCGAGCATGTTAGATCATCATATCATGCATGAGATTTATATGCCATGCTTTACTGCTTTTGATATGCATGATGTTGGCCGAGTTTGGCGTATCCACTGAGCTTGTGTGGCTCAGCGTTCGAAATCTATTTTCGTACGTAGGTTAAGTGAAGCAGGTCCCGTGGAGCACCATCGAGGTTTGGATTTCAGCATCGACTTTGTGTCAGGGTACAGTGATAGATGTAGTGGGCTAGTACTTTGTCAAACCTATATGTATTTTTGCAACTCTGTCATTTTAACTGAGTCAAATGTTTTAAATGGGGTTGTAGTAATTTGGAGCTCCGGTCATTTTAACTTATTTGGGCTTTTGTTTTAAATTAAATGGATTTTATGGATCGTATTTAGACTTGAATTGACTTTATTATTGGACTTTCGATGGAAATTTTGAAATTTGGGTTTTGGGCCGGAGGCCCATTGTGACATTCGGGTCAAGTGTTACATGTTTGGTTTGATATTCCACGTGTAACCCGTTAGTGCCGGTACCGTCTAGGCCGGGCTAAGGGGGTTACAGACATGCACGTTTTAATCGCAACAAAACGACAACCAAAAGTTATTAAATCAAATTCTATGAGTTCAATTTGTTAATTATGGGCTTTTGAACATAATTATAAAGATTAATCTAAAAATTATCAGTTTTTTACTCGTTTAAAATTCGAACGGATTAGCTATAAAGTCCACTTAGACATGCACGTTTTAATTGTAACAAAACGACAACCAAAAGTTATTAAATCAAATTTTATGAGTTCAAATAGTTAATTATAGATTTTTGAACATAATTATACAGATTAATCTCAAATTTTCAGCTTTTTACTCGGTTAAAATTCGAACTGATTCTCAATAAAGGCCATTTAGACATGCACGTTTTAATCGCAACAAAACGACAATCAAAAGTTATTAAATCCAATTTTATGAGTTCAAATTGTTAATTATGGGCTTTAGAACATAATTATACAGATTAATCCAAATTTTCAGCTTTTTACACGGTTAAAATTCGAACGGATTCGTAAAAAAGCCCCATTAGACATGCACATTTTAATCGCAACAAAACAACAACCAAAACTTATTAAATAAAATTATATGAGTTCAATTTGTTAATTATGGGCTTTTGAACATAATTATACAGATTATTCTCATATTTTCAGCTTCTTACTCGATTATAATTCGAACGGATTAACTATAAAGTCCCTTTAGACATGTACGTTTTAATCGTTTCAAAACGACAACCAAAATTTATTAAATAAAATTTTATGAGTTCAAATTTTTAATTATGAGCTTTTGAACAAAATTATACAGATTAATCTCAAATTTTCAGCCTTTTACTCAGTTAAAATTCGAACTTATTCTCAATCAAGGTCATTTAGACATGCGCGTTTTAATCGCAACAAAACGACAATCAAAAGTTATTAAAAAAAATTTTATGAGTTCAAATTGTTAATTATGGGCATTTGAACATAATTATACTGATTAATCTCAAATTTTCAACTTTTTACGCGGTTAAAATTCGAACAAATTCGTAATAAAGCCCCTTTAGATATGCACATTTTAATTACAACAAAACGACAACCAAAACTTATTAAATCAAATTATATGAGTTCAATTTGTTAATTAAGGGCTTTTGAACATAATTATACAGATTAATCTCAAATTCTCAGCTTTTTACTCGGTTAAATTTCGAACGGATTACCTATAAAGTCCCTTTAGACATGCACGTTTTAATTGTAACAAAACGATAACCAAAAGTTAATAATCAAATTTTATGAGTTCAAATAGTTAATTATGAGTTTTTGAACATAATTATACAGATTAATCTCAAATTTTTAGCTTCTTACACGGTTAAAATTCGAACGGATTCGCTACATAGCTCCTTTAGACATGCACGTTTTAATCACAACAAAACGACAACCAAAAGTTATTAAATCAAATTATATGAGTTCAAATTTTTTAACTATGCGCTTTGAACCTAATTATATTGATTAATCACCAAATTTTCAGCTTTTTACTTGGTTAAAATTCGAACGGATTAGGTATAAAGCCCCTTTAGACATGCACGTTTTAATCGGAACAAAACGATAACCAAATATTATTAGATCAATTTTTATTAGTTCAATTAGTTAATTATAGGCTTTTGAACAAAATTATACAGATTAATCTAAAATTTTCAGCTTTTTACTCGGTTAAAATTCGAACGGAGTCGCTATAATGTCCCCTTAGACATGCACATTTTATTTGCAACAAAATGACAATGAAAAGTTATTAAATCAAATTTTATGAGTTCAATTTGTTAATTATGGACTTTTGAACAAAATTATACAGATTAATCTCAAATTTTTAGCTTTTTACTCGGTTAAAATTCGAACGGATTAGCTATAAAGCCCTTTTAGATATGCACGTTCTAATCGCAACAAAACGACAACCGAATATTATTAAATCAATTTTTATTTATTCAAATATTTAATTATGGTCTTTTGAATGTAATTATACTGATTAATCTCAAACTTTCAACTTTTTACTCGGTTAAAATTCGAACGGATTCGCTATAACCCCCCCTTAGACATGCACGTTTTAATCGCAACAAAATGACAACCAAAAGTTATTAGATAAAATTTTATGAGTTCAAATAGTTAATTATGGTCTTTTGAACATAATTATATAAATTAATCTCGAATTTTCAGCTTTTTACTCGGTTAAATTTTAAACGGATTAGCTATAAAGCCCCTTTAGACATGCACGTTTTAAGTGTAACAAAATGATAAAAAAAATTATTAAATCAATTTTATTAGTTCAAATAGTTAATTATAGGGTTTTGAACATAATTATACAGATTAATCTCAAATTTTCAGCTTTTTACTCGGTTAAAATTCGAACAGATTAGCTATAAAGCCCTTTTAGATATGCACGTTCTAATCGCAACAAAACGACAACCGAATATTATTAAATCAATTTTTATTTATTCAAATAGTTAATTATGGTCTTTTGAATGTAATTATACTGATTAATCTCAAATTTTCAACTTTTTACTCGGTTAAAATTCGAACGGATTCGCTATAACCCCCCCTTAGACATGCACGTTCTAATCGCAACAAAATGACAACCAAAAGTTATTAGATAAAATTTTATGAGTTCAAATAGTTAATTATGGTCTTTTGAACATAATTATATAAATTAATCTCGAATTTTCAGCTTTTTACTCGGTTAAATTTTAAACGGATTAGCTATGAAGTCCCTTTAAACATATACGTTTTAATCGTAACAAAATGACAATCAAATATTATTAAATAAATTTTATTAGTTCTAATAGTTAATTATAGGCTTTGAACATAATTATACAGATTAATCTCAAATTTTCAGCTTTGTACTCGGTTAAAATTCGAACGGATTAGCTATAAAGCCCTTTTAGACATGCACGTTTTAATCATAATAGAACGACAATAAAATATTATTGAATCAATTTTTATTATTTCAAATAGTTAATTATAGGCTTTTGAACAAAATTATACAGATTAATCTAAAATTTTTAGCTTTTTACTCGGTTAAAATTCGAACGGATTCACTATAAAGCCCCTTTAGACATTCACGTTTTAATCGCAACAAAACGACAGCCAAAAGTTATTAAATCAAATTCTATGAGTTCAATTTTTTAAATATGGGTTTTTGAACATAATTATACAGATTAATATCAAATTTTTAGTTTTTTACTCGGTTAAAATTCGAAAGGATTTGCTATAAAGCCTCCTTAGACATACACGTTTTAATCGCAAGAAAACGACAACCAAAAGTTATTAAAGAAATTTTTTGAGTTCAAATAGTTAATTATAGGATTTAGAACTTAATTATACAGGTTAATCTCAATTTTTTAGCTTTTTACTCGGATAAAATTCGAAACGATTAGCTATAAAGCACTTTTAGACATGCACGTTTTAATCGTAACAAACCGACAACCAAATATTATTAAGTCAATTTTTATTAGTTCAAATAGTTAATTATAGGCTTTAGAACAAAATTATTCATATCAATCTAAAATTTTCAGCTTTTTACTCGGTTAAAATTCGAACGGATTAGCTATAAAGCCCTTTTAGATATGCACGTTCTAATCGCAACAAAACGACAACCGAATATTATTAAATCAATTTTTATTTATTCAAATAGTTAATTATGGTCTTTTGAATGTAATTATACTGATTAATCTCAAACTTTCAACTTTTTACTCGGTTAAAATTCGAACGGATTCGCTATAACCCCCCCTTAGACATGCACGTTTTAATCGCAACAAAATGACAACCAAAAGTTATTAGATAAAATTTTATGAGTTCAAATAGTTAATTATGGTCTTTTGAACATAATTATATAAATTAATCTCGAATTTTCAGCTTTTTACTCGATTAAATTTTAAACGGATTAGCTATAAAGCCCCTTTAGACATGCACGTTTTAAGTGTAACAAAATGATAAAAAAAATTATTAAATCAATTTTATTAGTTCAAATAGTTAATTATAGGGTTTTGAACATAATTATACAGATTAATCTCAAATTTTCAGCTTTTTACTCGGTTAAAATTCGAACGGATTAGCTATAAAGCCCTTTTAGATATGCACGTTCTAATCGCAACAAAATGACAACCGAATATTATTAAATCAATTTTTATTTATTCAAATAGTTAATTATGGTCTTTTGAATGTAATTATACTGATTAATCTCAAATTTTCAACTTTTTACTCGGTTAAAATTCGAACGGATTCGCTATAACCCCCCCTTAGACATGCACGTTCTAATCGCAACAAAATGACAACCAAAAGTTATTAGATAAAATTTTATGAGTTCAAATAGTTAATTATGGTCTTTTGAACATAATTATATAAATTAATCTCGAATTTTCAGCTTTTTACTCGGTTAAATTTTAAACGGATTAGCTATGAAGCCCCTTTAAACATATACGTTTTAATCGTAACAAAATGACAATCAAATATTATTAAATAAATTTTAATAGTTCTAATAGTTAGTTATAGGCTTTGAACATAATCATACAGATTAATCTCAAATTTTCAGCTTTGTACTCGGTTAAAATTCGAACGGATTAGCTATAAAGCCCTTTTAGACATGCACGTTTTAATCATAATAGAACGACAATAAAATATTATTGAATCAATTTTTATTATTTCAAATAGTTAATTATAGGCTTTTGAACAAAATTATACAGATTAATCTAAAATTTTTAGCTTTTTACTCGGTTAAAATTCGAACGGATTCACTATAAAGCCCCTTTAGACATTCACGTTTTAATCGCAACAAAACGACAGCCAAAAGTTATTAAATCAAATTCTATGAGTTCAATTTTTTAAATATGGGTTTTTGAACATAATTATACAGATTAATATCAAATTTTTAGTTTTTTACTCGGTTAAAATTCGAAAGGATTTGCTATAAAGCCTCCTTAGACATACACGTTTTAATCGCAAGAAAACGACAACCAAAAGTTATTAAAGAAATTTTTTGAGTTCAAATAGTTAATTATAGGATTTAGAACTTAATTATACAGGTTAATCTCAATTTTTTAGCTTTTTACTCGGTTAAAATTCGAAACGATTAGCTATAAAGCACTTTTAGACATGCACGTTTTAATCGTAACAAACCGACAACCAAATATTATTAAGTCAATTTTTATTAGTTCAAATAGTTAATTATAGGCTTTAGAACAAAATTATTCATATCAATCTAAAATTTTCAGCTTTTTACTCGGTTAAAATTCGAACGGATTAGCTATAAAGCCCTTTTAGATATGCACGTTCTAATCGCAACAAAACGACAACCGAATATTATTAAATCAATTTTTATTTATTCAAATAGTTAATTATGGTCTTTTGAATGTAATTATACTGATTAATCTCAAACTTTCAACTTTTTACTCGGTTAAAATTCGAACGGATTCGCTATAACCCCCCCTTAGACATGCACGTTTTAATCGCAACAAAATGACAACCAAAAGTTATTAGATAAAATTTTATGAGTTCAAATAGTTAATTATGGTCTTTTGAACATAATTATATAAATTAATCTCGAATTTTCAGCTTTTTACTCGGTTAAATTTTAAACGGATTAGCTATAAAGCCCCTTTAGACATGCACGTTTTAAGTGTAACAAAATGATAAAAAAAATTATTAAATCAATTTTATTAGTTCAAATAGTTAATTATAGGGTTTTGAACATAATTATACAGATTAATCTCAAATTTTTAGCTTTTTACTCGGTTAAAATTCGAACAGATTAGCTATAAAGCCCTTTTAGATATGCACGTTCTAATCACAACAAAACGACAACCGAATATTATTAAATCAATTTTTATTTGTTCAAATAGTTAATTATGGTCTTTTGAATGTAATTATACTGATTAATCTCAAATTTTCAACTTTTTACTCGGTTAAAATTCGAACGGATTCGCTATAACCCCCCCTTAGACATGCACGTTCTAATCGCAACAAAATGACAACCAAAAGTTATTAGATAAAATTTTATGAGTTCAAATAGTTAATTATGGTCTTTTGAACATAATTATATAAATTAATCTCGAATTTTGAGCTTTTTACTCGGTTAAATTTTAAACGGATTAGCTATGAAGCCCCTTTAAACATATACGTTTTAATCGTAACAAAATGACAATCAAATATTATTAAATAAATTTTATTAGTTCTAATAGTTAATTATAGGCTTTGAACATAATTATACAGATTAATCTCAAATTTTCAGCTTTGTACTCGGTTAAAATTCGAACGGATTAGCTATAAAGCCCTTTTAGACATGCACGTTTTAATCATAATAAAACGACAATAAAATATTATTGAATCAATTTTTATTATTTCAAATAGTTAATTATAGGCTTTTGAACAAAATTATACAGATTAATCTAAAATTTTTAGCTTTTTACTCGGTTAAAATTCGAACGGATTCACTATAAAGCCCCTTTAGACATTCACGTTTTAATCGCAACAAAACGACAGCCAAAAGTTATTAAATCAAATTCTATGAGTTCAATTTTTTAAATATGGGTTTTTGAACATAATTATACAGATTAATATCAAATTTTTAGTTTTTTACTCGGTTAAAATTCGAAAGGATTTGCTATAAAGCCTCCTTAGACATACACGTTTTAATCGCAAGAAAACGACAACCAAAAGTTATTAAAGAAATTTTTTGAGTTCAAATAGTTAATTATAGGATTTAGAACTTAATTATACAGGTTAATCTCAATTTTTTAGCTTTTTACTCGGTTAAAATTCGAAACGATTAGCTATAAAGCACTTTTAGACATGCACGTTTTAATCGTAACAAACCGACAACCAAATATTATTAAGTCAATTTTTATTAGTTCAAATAGTTAATTATAGGCTTTAGAACAAAATTATTCATATCAATCTAAAATTTTCAGCTTTTTACTCGGTTAAAATTCGAACGAATTAGCTATAAAGCCCCTTTAGACATGCACGTTTTAAGTGTAACAAAATGATAAAAAAAATTTATTAAATCAATTTTATTAGTTCAAATAGTTAATTATAGGGTTTTGAACATATTTATATAGATTAATCTCAAATTTTCAGCTTTTTACTCAATTAAAATTCGAACGGATTAGCTATAAAGCCCTTTTAGACATGCACGTTCTAATCGCAACAAAACGACAACCGATTATTATTAAATCAATTTTTATTTGTTCAAATAGTTAATTATGGTCTTTTGAACGTAATTATACTGATTAATCTCAAATTTTCAACATTTTACTCGGTTAAAATTCGAACGGATTCGCTATAAAGCCCCTTAGACATGCACGTTTTAATCGCAACAAAATGACAACCAAAAGTTATTAGATAAAATTTTATGAGTTCAAATTGTTAATTGTGCGCTTTTGAACATAATTATACAAATTAATCTCGAATTTTAAGCATTTTATTCGGTTAAATTTTAAACGGATTAGCTATGAAGCCCCTTTAGACATGTACGTTTTAATCGTAACAAAATGACAACCAAATATTATTAAATAAAATTTATTAGTTCTAATAGTTAATTATAGGCTTTGAACATAATTATACAGATTAATCTTAAATTTTCAGCTTTGTACTCGGTTAAAATTCGAACGGATTAGCTATAAAGCCCTTTTAGACATGCACGTTTTAATCATAATAAAACGACAATAAAATATTATAGAATCAATTTTTATTAGTTCAAATAGGTAATTATAGGCTTTTAAACAAAATTATACATATTAATCTAAAATTTTTAGTTTTTTACTCAGTTAAAATTCGAACAGATTCACTATAAAGCCCCTTTAGACATTCACGTTTTAATCGCAACAAAACGACAACCAAAAGTTATTAAATCAAATTCTATGAGTTCAATTTTTAAATATGGGCTTTTGAACATAATTATACAGATTAATCTCAAATTTTCAGTTTTTTACTCGGTTAAAATTCGAAAGGATTTGCTATAAAGCCTCTTTAGACATACACGTTTTAATCGCAAGAAAACGACAACCAAAAGTTATTAAAAAATTTTATGAGTTCAAATAGTTAATTGTGGTCTTTTGAACATAATTGTACTGATTAATCTCAAATTTTCAACTTTTTACTCGGTTAAAATTCGAACGGATTCGCTATAAAGCCCCTTAGATATGCACGTTTTAATCGCAACAAAACGACAACCAAAAGTTATTAAATAAATTTTTATTAGTTCAAATAGTTAATTATAAGATTTAGAACATAATTATACAGATTAATCTCAGTTTTTCAGCTATTTACTCTATTAAAATTCGAACGGATTAGCTGTAGAGCTCTTTTAGACATGCACATTTTAATCGTAAAAAAACGAAAACCAAATATTATTAAATCAATTTTTATTAGTTCAAATAGTTAAATATAGGCTTTTGAACAAAATTACACAAATTAATCTAAAATTTTCAGCTTTTTACTCGGTTAAAATTTGAACGGATTCACTATAAAGCCCCTTTAGACATGCACGTTTTAAATGTAACCAAATGACAACAAAATTTTGTTAAATCAGATTTTATTAGTTAAAAAATTTAATTATAGGCTTTTGAACATAATTATACAGATTAAACTCAAATTTTCAGCTTTTTACTCAGTTAAAATTCGAACGGATTAGCTATAAAGCCCTTTTAGACATGCACCTTTTAATCGTAACAAAACGACAACCAAATATTATTAAATCAATTTTAATTAGTTCAAATAGTTAATTATTGGATTTTGAATAAAATTATACAGATTATTAAAAAATTTCAGCTTTTTACACGGATAAATTTCGAACAGATTAGTTATAAAGCCCCTTTAGGCATACACGTTTTAATCGTAAAAAAATGAAAGTAAAATATTATTAAATTAATTTTTATTATTTTAAATAGTTAATTATGGGCTTTTGAACATAATTATATATATTAATCTCGAATTGTCAAGCTTTTTACTCGGTTAAAATTCGAAAGGATTAGCTATAAAGCCCTTTTAGACATGCACGTTTTAATCATAATAAAACGAAAACCAAATATTATTAAATAAATTTTTATGAGTTCAAATAGTTAATTATAGGAATTTGAACAAAATTATACAGATTAACCTAAAATTTTTAGCTTTTTACTCGGTTAAAATTCGAACGGATTCACTATAAAGCCCCTTTAGACATTCACGTTTAATCTCAAGTTATTAAATCAAATTCTATGAGTTCAATTTGTTAAATATGGGCTTTTGAACATAATTATACAGATTAATCTCAAATTTTCAGTTTTTTACTCGGTTAAAATTCGAAAGGATTTGCTGTAAAGCCTCCTTAGACATACACGTTTTAATCGCAAGAAAACGACAACCAAACGTTATTAAAAAAATTTTATGAGTTCAAATAGTTAATTATAGGATTTAGAAAATAATTATACAAATTAGTCTCAATTTTTCAGCTTTTTACTTGGTTAAAATTCGAAAGGATTAGCTATAAAGCCCTTTTAGACATGCACGTTTTAATCGTAACAAATCGACAACCAAATATTATTAAATCAATTTTATTAGTTCAAATAGTTAATTATAGGCTTTAGAACAAAATTATTCAAATCAATCTAAAATTTTCAGCTTTTTACTCGGTTAAAATTCAAACGGATTCACTATAAAGCCCCTTTAGACATTCACATTTTAATCGCAACAAAACGACAACCAAAAGTTATTAAATCAAATTCTATAAGTTCAATTTGTTAAATATGGGCTTTTGAACATAATTATATAGATTAATATCAAATTTTTAGTTTTTTACTCGATTAAAATTCGAAAGGATTTGCTTTAAAGTCTCTTTAGACATACACGTTTTACTCGCAAGAAAACGAAAACCAAAAGTTATTAAAAAAATTTTATGAGTTCAAATAGTTAATTATGGTCTTTTGAACATAATTGTACTGATTAATCTCAAATTTTCAACTTTTTACTCGTTTAAAATTCGAACGGATTCGCTATAAAGCCTCATAGACATGCACGTTTTAATCGCAACAAAACGACAACCAAAAGTTATTAAATCAAATTATATGAGTTCAAATTCTTTAATTATGCGCTTTTGAACATAATTATACTGATTAATCTCAATTTTTCAGGTTTTTACTCGGTTAAAATTCGAACGGATTCGCTATAAAGCCCCCTTAGATATCCAAATTTTAATCGTAACAAAATGACGACCAAATATTATTAAATAAATTTTTATTAGTTCAAATAGATAATTATAAGATTTAGAACATAATTATACAGATTAATCTCAATTTTTTAGCTTTTTACTCGGTTAAAATTCGAACGGGTTAGCTATAAAGCTCTTTTAGACATGCACGTTTTAATCGTAAAAAACGAAAACCAAATATTATTAAATCAATTTTTATTATTTCAAATAGTTAATTATAGGCTTTTGAACTAAATTATACAAATTAATCTAAAATTTTCAGCTTTTTACTTGGTTAAAATTTGAACGGATTTACTATAAAGCCCCTTTAGACATGCACGTTTTAAATGTAACAAAATGACAACAAAATTTTATTAAATCAGATTTTATTAGTTAAAAAATTTAATTATAGGATTTTGAAAATAATTATACAGATTAATCTCAAATTTTCAGCTGTTTACTCGGTTAAAATTCGAACGGATTAGCTATAAAGCCCTTTTACACATGCACATTTTAATCGTAACAAAACGACAATAAAATATTACTGAATCAATTTTTATTAGTTCAAATAGTTAATTATAGGACTTTGAACAAAATTATACAGATTAATCTAAAATTTTTAGCTATCTACTCGGTTAAAATTCAAACGAATTAGCTATAAAGCCCTTTTAGACATGCACCTTTTAATCGTAACAAAATGAAAACCAAATATTATTAAATCAATTTTTATTAGTTTAAATTGTTAATTATGGGCTTTTGAACACAATTATACAGATTAATCTCAAATTTTCAGCTTTTTACTCGGTTAAAATTCGAACGGATTCTCAATAATGGTCATTTAGACATGTACGTTTTAATCGCAACAAAACAACAACCAAAAGTTATTAAATAAAATTTTATGAGTTCAAATTGTTAATTATGGGCTTTTGAATATATTTATACAGATTAATCTCAAATTTTCAGCTTTTTACTCGGTTAAAATTCGAACGGATTCGCTATAAAGCCCCTTTAAACATGTACGGTTTAATCGCAGCAAAACAACAACCAAAAGTTATTAAATCAAATTCCATGAGTTCAAATTGTTAATTATGGGCTTTTGAACATAATTATAAGATTAATCTAAAATTTTTAGCTTTTTACTCGGTTAAAATTTGAACGGATTAGCTATAAAGCCCCTTTAGAAATGCATGTTTTAATCGTAACAAAACGACAACCAAATATTATTAAATCAATTTTTATTTGTTTAAAAAGTTAATTATAGGCTTTTGAAAAAAATTATAGAGATTAATCTCAAAATTTCACTTTTTTACGCGGTTAAAATTTGAACGGATTCGCTATAAAGCCCTTTTTGACATGCATGTTTTAATTACAAAAAAACAACAACCAAAAGTTATTAAATCAAATTTTATGAGTTCAAATAGTTAATTATGGGCTTTTGAACATAATTATATAGATTAATCTCTATTTTTCAGCTTTTTACTCGGTTAAAATTCGAACAGATTCTCAATAAAGGTAATTTAGACATGCACGTTATAATCGCAACAAAACGACAACCAAACGTTATTAAGTCAAAATTTTTGATTTCAAATTGTTAATTATGGGTTTTTGAACATATTATACAGATTAATCTCAAATTTCCAGCTTTTTACTCGGTTAAAATTTTAACGTATTCGCTATAATGCCCCTTTAGACATGCACGTGTTAATCACAACAAAACGAAAACCAAAATTTATTAAATCAAAATCTATGAGTTCAATTTTTTAATTATGGGCTTCTGAACAAAATTATAAGATTAATCTTAAATTTTTAGCTTTTTACTCTGTTAAAACTCGAACGAATTAGCTATAAAGCCCTTTTAGACATGGACATTTTAATCGTAACAAAATGACAATAAAATATTATTAAATCAATTTTTATTAGTTGAAATATTTAATTATAGTCTTTTGAACAAAATTATACAGATTAATCTAGAATTTTCAGCTTTTTACTCGGTTAAAATTCTAACGGATTCGCTATAAAGCCTCTTTAGACATGCACGTTTTAATAGCAACAAAACGACAACCAAAAGTTATTAAATCAAATTCTATGAGTTCAACTTGTTAATTATGGGCTTTTGAACATAATTATAAGATTAATCTCAAATTTTTAACTTTTTACTTGGTTAAAATTAGAATAGATTAGCTATAAAGCCCCATACGACATTCACGTTTTAATCGTAACAAAACGAAAACCAAATATTATTAAATCAATTTTTATTTGTTCAAATAGTTAATTCTAGGCCTTTAAACAAAATTATACAGATTAATCTAAAATTTTCAGCTTTTTACTCGATTAAAATTCTAACGGATTCTCTATAAAGCCCCTTTAGATATACACTTTTTAATCGCAATAAAACAATAACCAAAAGTTATTAAATCAAATTTTATGAGTTCAAATTGTTAATTATGGGCATTTGAACAAAATTATACAGATTAATCTCAATTTTTCAGCTTTTTACTCGGTTAAAATTCGAACTGATTCTCAATAAAGGTCATTTAGACATGCACGTTTTAATCTCAACAAAACGATAATCAAAAGTTATTAGATCAAATTTTATGAGTTAAAATTGTTAATTATGGGTTTTTGAATATAATTATATAGATTAATCTCAAATTTTCAGCTTTTTACTCGGTTAAAATTCGAACGGATTCGCTATAAAGTCCCTTTAAACATGTATGTTTTAATCGCAACAAATCGACAACCAAAAGTTATTAAATCAAATTCTATGAGTTTAAATTTATGGGCGTTTGAACATAATTATAAGATTAATCTCAAATGTTTAACTTTTTACTCGGTTAAAATTCGAACGGATTAGATTTAAAACCCTTTTAGACATGTACATTTTAATCGTAACAAAACGACAATCAAGTATTATTAAATTAATTTTTATTAGGTCAAATAGTTAATTATAGGCTTCTGAACAAAATTATACTAATTAATCTCAAATTTTCAGCTTTTTACTCGGTTAAAATTTGAACGGATTCGCTATAAAACCCCTTTAGACATGCACGTTTTAATCGCAAAAAAAATGATAATCAAAAGTTATTAAATAAATTTTATGAGTTCAAATAGTTAATTATGGGCTTTGGAACATAATTATATAGATAATCTCAAATTTTCAGCTTTTTACTCGATTAAAATTCGAACGGATTCTCAATAAAGGTCATTTAGACATTCACGTTTTGATAGCAACAAAACTACAACCAAAAGTTATTAAATCAAATTTTATGAGTTCAAATTGTTATTATGGTTTTTTTATCATAATTATACAGATTAATCTTAAATTTTCAGCTTTTTACTCGGTTAAAATTCGAACGACTTCGCTATAAAGCCCCTTTAGACATGCACGTTTTAATCGCAACAAAACGACAACCAAAAGTTATTAAATCAGATTCTATGTAACCCCCTTAGCCCGACCTGGATGGAACGAGCACTAATGGGTTACACGGAGAATATCAAACAAAACCCGCGAAGGTCTTATTCAATAAACAACCTTATAACCGTTATATATATTTTTTTTCTTCTAGATGAATAATTGTATTACTACATGTCAAGGTCTCATACAAGACATTAACGAAAACAATCCGATCTTAAACAAACATCCGATTAAATACTTAAGTAAATTAAGGACTAAAACGTAAAACTTTTAAATTCTAATAACAAAGTACAAATTCTTTTCATCAAAGTTCAATTAACCATACAAGTATCCCTCACGGAAAGTTTCAAGTCAAACGGAGCATTCTAACTTCATCAATTGCATGTTTCACTAATTTAGGGACCAAAGTTTAAATCTTTCAAAATATAAGAAATTCTTCCAAATTAAGTTAGCCATCTTGAAATTAAATAAACTTTATGCATCCATGTGAAATTTCAGCTCGAAATAACATCTGGAGATACCATAATTGAACAAACAAAGATATTCGGGTCTAAAATGCAATTTCCAACAACTATCAATTACTAGCAGTCAAAGGTTTCAAAACCTTTCATAAAGGTTTTGAAACTTTATGTAAAAGGTTTCGAAACTTCCCTGAAGGTTTCAAAACTTTTCGCATCCAGTAACTTTCTAGAATCAAGTTTGGTCGAAAGGTTTCGAAACCTTCCTAAAGGTTTCGAAACTGTTTGGAAAAGGTTTCGAAACTTTGGGTCTAGAACCTAAAAGTTCCGTCGCACTAAGTGAACATTATCGACTCAATACAAAACCATTAATCACTACCATCTATATGCATAAGTCCTAGGCATAATTAACAACATATAACACATGATTATCAACATCAAGAATATCAAACAAACTATAGGCATGCTACCTAGAACATGATTAAAGTCTTAACGATCATGCAAGTACATGCTTCAACAATCCAAACAATACCATAGTCCATCAATTAACAATCAAGCAACATAGGTCTCATTTCAACATAAACCAAAGTCTAAGTTCACACTCCTCACATAGGTTGGGTTTACACATTGCCAAGCCCCCAACTTATTTGTCAAAACATATCGAATTTGAAGTAACCTTTCCCCTTGGTTTCCTTGCTCCGAATATAGTCCCGAGTGCCTTCATATTTCTGCAAGGATGAAAAGAGAGCCTAAACAAACATGCTTAGTGAGGAAGATCTACAAAAGATCATCAATGTATCTATTTAAAACCATAATGAAACCATAGTTTGCAATGCATCATTAAAAACATGCATGCTTAACATTTCACGTTCATGTCTATAATATCAAATCACTTTCTTGAGTATGTTCAACATTATCAATACAGTTCATGAATGATGCACAATGTTCTATTTTAATCCATGTATGCATATTGGCTTCTAGTGATCACTTATTGTGAACCTTAAGTTCACTGAATACACGGATCCATTGTAAGAGACCATTAGTCTCATCATGACACCATGTCACCATTGACATGACACCAAGTCACCATTGACATGACACCAAGTCACCATTTACATGACACCAAGTCACCATTTACATGACACGAAGTCACCATTGACATGACACCAAGTCACCATTTACATGACACCAAGTCACCATTTACATGACACGAAGTCACCATTTACATGACACGAAGTCACCATTATAGCACTACCACACACAATTGGACACATAGTCACCCTTGTTATGTGTAGGCGGCTCTACCACGCACGATTGGACACAAAGTCACTCTTGTTACGTGTAGGCAATATTCTTTATTCTCAATAATGTTTATAGTGCACTTAAGACAATCCTAATGATATGTCATTCATATTCGAATCTAAAGTTAGTGTCACTAAGCCAATATCATATTCAAATGTGCATGATAATTTGCTGCTCATAATGCATGCATAATATGTTCATAAATGAACCAAATGTCATGCCCAACGGCACCATCAATTTCAAGGCAAATAACCACATAATATTCCAATTCATTTTCAACTCATAATGAATCCATAACATGCTCAACAAATGAACCGAAAGTCATGCCCAATGACACCTTTAATTTGAAGGTAAATAACCACATATATTCCAAATTCATTTTTCCAGGTTTTCCATAACCATGTATGTCTTTTTAAACCATGCATTTTCAGCAAGTATTTCTCATGCATGCATTAATTCAACATCATATTTATGCATTCCAAAAATCTCATTGCATTGCCAACATCAATGCCTTTACCGAAGGTAGCTGAAGCTCATGTTAATATATCAAAAACATTTACTTTACTTACTCTTGAACTATGGAAAGTTTTCACACTCTTCCATAGTCCCCAAAACAGAACCGTACCGATATGATTCGCTTTAAGTCCGAAAAACACTCACCGACAAGCAAAACGAGCCTTCGCCGATGCTCCGATGGCAACGCCAATGCACCAGCCACTTATGCACCTTCTTGCACTACCTCTACATCATTAAAAACAGAGCATATTCACATCATAACATGCTCAAACCAACAGCCACATCAAACCTCTACAAAACTACCGAGAACTTAGCCGAAAAGATGAAAACTAAGCCGAAACGCATCCGAACAATATCAGCCCAAAACCTAATGAATCTAACATCTAATACACTTCAATTATGAACCAAAAACACATCTAAACCATCCTTATACCTCCAGCAGCATTAGAACACCTAAAACAGCCCCTAAAACAACCGAAAATCACCTTAAAACAACACCGATTGCATAATTCCGAGATTAAATTAATGTGCCATCAATTGAAGACTCAATTAATCAATTAATTGACTTAATAACACAGATAAATCCATCTAGTTACAACATTGAATGAGATCTAAAAAAATTTCACAAAAACATTCATAAAATCATTAGATCTAGCATTGAAAACATAAAATCAAGTTTCATTTAAAGATTAGCAAGCTAATACTTGGGAATTTCAATAAAGAACCTTAAAAAAAGAGTTAAAATTTAGCAAATTACCTTTGATATCTATCTACAAAAAAGATGAGATTTCTCTTCTTAATTCCTTGCAAACTGTTGTTGATTTAGTAAAATTGATGATTAGGCTTTATAAAGAATGGAAAGATGATTAAAATGAAGTAATTCTTGTTGAAAAAGGTGGAAAAACCAGCAACGAAATGAAGAATATAGATGAAGAAAAATGAAGAGAAAATAAAAGAAAAAGATGAGAGAAAATAAGTGGTTAAGTGAAAAAATGATTTTTCATCTTTTAATAAACTAATTAAAAATCATTTTGGTGAATAAATCATCATGTAAAAGTTAAATTGGGTTTATGGCCCTCTAAGGATTATAAGTATAGCTTGCTTTCCAGTTTAGTCACTAAAAATAATAATTTCCAAAAATTACAAATTAAATCCTCCATTGTTTTCCAAAAATTACAATTTGGTCACCAATGCATAATTAGGCACAATTAAAAATCAATTTAAAGTTCAAATTACATTCTTTTAATTTTGAAACATCTTTTTAATATTTTTAAATCATATTCCAAAATTATTACTTTTCTAATTAAAATACTTTTATTTTATATTTCCCCGAAATAACGAACCAGAGAATCCGATTCAACCCGAATCGTATTCTCCTAACTAATACCCAAATTACTAACCCCAAAATCGGGATGTTATAACTCTTCCCCTCTTAAGAAAATTTTGTCCTCGAAATTCTCACCTGAAGCAAACAAGTGAGGAACTGCTCCTCCATACTTTTTCCTTGTCTCCCAAGTTGCCTCTTCGACCCTCGGTGTTTCCAACACACTTTAACCAAATCTATGGTCCTTCCTCGAAGAACTTTTGTATCCACATCCAAAATCCTCACTGGTTCCTCCTCATAATTCATATCCGCTCTTAACTCAATTTCCTCAACTAGAACAACATGAGAAGGATCTGAACCATACTTACGAAGCATCGATACATTAAAAATATAATGCATCCAACTCAACTCCACCGACAACCTCAACCGATAAACAACAGGACCAATTCGCTCTAACACCTCATATGATCCAATAAAACGAGGACTCAACATACCCTTATATCCAAACTTTAACACCTTATTCCACGGAGAACCTTAAGAAACACTTTATCTCCAACAACATACTCTATATCTCTGCGCTTTAAATCGGCATAGGACTTCTGCCTATCCGAAGCTTCCTTAAGTTTAGCACAAATAAACTTAACCTTCTCATCCGTACCTTTTAAAACTTGAGGCAAAGAAACATACTTTTGCCCAACTTCCTTCCAACACAAAGGTGTATGACACCTACGCCCCTATAAAGCCTCAAACGGTGTCATCTATATACTCGCTTGGAGCTATTATTATATGCAAACTCTACCAAAGACAACTGTTTCTCCCAAGAACCTTGAAACTCAATGATGCAACACCTCAACATTTCCTCCAAAGTCTAAATAACACGTTCAGACTGGCCATTTGTCTGTGATTGATAAGCTATACTAAAGCTAAGCCTTGTACCCAAAGCAGCCTACAAACTCCTCTAGAACTTAGATGTAAACCGCGGATCTCTATCCGATATGATCAAATTAGGCACACAATACAATTTCACCACCTCAGAAAATATACAACTCTACCAACTTATCCAAAGAACACATCGTATGCATGGTAGGAAAATATGCACACTTTGAAAACCTATCACGTTTAAATCGCAGCAAAACGACAACTAGAAGTTATTAAATCAAATTCTATGAGTTCAATTTGTTAATTATGGGCTTTTGAACATAATTATAAGATTAATCTCAAATTTTTAGCTTTTACCCGGTTAAAATTCGAACGGATTCGCCATAAAGCCCCTTTAGACATACACGTTTTAATCGCAAAAAAACGACAACCTAAAGTTATTAAATCAAAGTTTATGAGTTCAAATAGTTAATTATGGGCTTTTGCACATAATTATAAGATTAATCTCAAATTTTTAGCTTTTTACTCGGTTAAAATTCGAACGGATTCTCAATAAAGGTCATTTAGACATGTACGTTTTAATCGCAACAAAACGACAAACAAAAGTTATTAAATCAAAATTTATGCGTTCAAATTGTTAATTATAAGCTTTTGAACAAAATTATACTGATTATTCTAAATTTTTCAGCTTTTTACTCGGTCAAAATTCGAACGGATTCGCTATAAAGCCCCTTTAGACATGCACGTTTTAATCGCAACAAAACGACAACCAAAAGTTATTAAATCAAATTCTATGAGCTCATTTTGTTAATTATGGGCCTTTGAACATAATTATACAGATTAATCTCAAATTTTCAGCTTTTTACTCGGTTAAAATTTGAAAAGATTAGCTATAAAGTCCCTTTAGACATGCACGTTTATAACAAAATGACAACCAAATATTATTAAATCTATTTTTATTAGTTTAAATATTTAATTATAGGCTTTTGAAAAAAATTATACAGATTAATCTCAAATTTTCAGATTTTTAGTCGATTAAAATTCTAACGGTTTTGCTATTAAGCCCCTTTAGACAAGTACGTTTTAATCGCAACAAAACGTCAACCAAAAGTTATTAAATCAAATTCAATGAGTTCAATTTGTTAATTATAGGCTTTTGAACATAATTATATATATTAATCTCAAATTTTCAACTTTTTGCTCGGTTAAAATTCGAACGAATTAGCTATAGAACCCTATAGACATGCATGTTTTAATCGTAACAAAACGACAACCAAATATTATTAAATCAATTTTTGTTAATTCAAATAGTTAATTATAGGCTTTTGAACAAAATTATACAGATTAATCTAAATTTTTCACCTTTTTACTCAGTTAAAATTCGATCGGGATTCGCTATAAACCCCTTTAGACATGCACATTTTAATCGCAACAAAACGAAAACCAAAAGTTTTTAAATCAAATTCTATGAGTTCAATTTGTTAATTATGGGCCTTTGAACATAATTATACAAAATAATCTTAAATTTTTTGCTTTTTACTCGGTTAAAATTCGAACAGATTAGCTATAAAGCCCCTTTAGACATGCATGTTTTAATCGTAACAAAAATGACAACCAAATATTATTAAATCTATCTTTATTAGTTCAAATTGTTAATTATAAGCTTTTGAACAAAATTATACAGATTAATCTAAAATTTTTAGCTTTTTACTTGGTTAAAATTTGATCGGGATTCGCTATAAACCCCTTTAGACATGCACGTTTTAATCGCAACAAAACGACAACCAAAAGTTATTAAATCAAATTCTATGAGTTCAATTTGTTAATTATGGACTTTTGAACAAAATTATATAGATTAATCTCAAATTTTCAGCTTTTTACTCGATTAAAATTCGAACCGATTCTCAATAAAGGTCATTTAGACATGCACGTTTTAATCGTAACAAAACGATAACCAAAAGTTATTAAATCAAAATTTATGAGTTCAAATTGTTAATTATAAGCTTTTGAATAAAATTATACAGAATAATCTAAAATTTTCAGCTTTTTACTCGGTCAAAATTCGAACAGAGTCGCTATAAAGCACCTTTAGATATGCACATTTTACTCGGAACAAAACGACAACCAAAAGTTATTAAATCAAATTCTATGAGTTCAATTTGTTAATTATGGGCCTTTGAACATAATTATACAGATTAATCTTAAATTTTCTGCTTTTTACTCGATTAAAATTCGAACAGGTTAGCTATAAAGCCTCTTTAGACATGAAAGTTTTAATCGTAACAAAATGATAACAAAATATTATTAAATCTATTTTTATTAGTTCAAATAGTTAATTATAGGATTTTGAAAAATTATACAGATTAATCTCAAATTTTCAGATTTTTACTCGATTAAAATTTGAACGGTTTCACTATAAAGCCCCTTTAGACATGCACGTTTTAATCGCAACAAAACAACAACCAAAAGTTTTTAAATCAAATTTTATGAGTTCAATTTGTTAATTATGGGCTTTTAAATATAATTATACAGATTAATCTCAAATTTTAATCTTTTTGCTCGGTTAAAATTTGAACGGATTAGCTATAGAGCCACTTTAGATATGCACATTTTAATCGTAACAAAACGACAACTAAATAATATTAAATCAATTTTTGTTAATTCAAATAGTTAATTATAGGATTTCAAACAAAATTATACAGATTAATCTAAAATTTTCAGCTTTTTACTCGGTTAAAATTTAAACAGATTCGCTATAAAGCCCCTTTAGACATGCACGTTTTAATCTTAACAAAACGAGAACCAAAAGTTATTATATCAAATTTTATGAGTTCAAATTCTTAATTTTGGGCTTTTGAAAGAAATTATATAGATTAATCTCAAATTTTCAACTTTTTACTCGGTTAAAATTCGAATGGATTTGCTATAAAACCATTTTAGATGTCCACGTTATAATCGCAAAAAAACGATAACCAGAAGTTATTAAATCAAATTTTATGAGTACAAATAGTTTAATTATGGGCTTTTGAACATAATTATACAGATTAATCTCAAATTTTCAGCTTTTTCCTAGGTTAAAATTCGAACGGATTAGCTATAGAGTCCCTATAGACATGCACGTTTTAATCGTAATAAAACAACAACTAAATATTATTAAATCAATTTTTGTTAATTCAAATAGTTAATTATAGGCTTTTGAACAAAATTATACAGATTAATCTAAAATTTCCAGCTTTTTACTCGGTTAAAATTCGAACGAGATTCGCTATAAACCCCTTTAGACATGCACATTTTAATCGCAACAAAACGACAACCAAAAGTTATTAAATCAAATTTTAGGAGTTAAAATTGTTAATTATGGGCTTTTGAAATTAATTATAAGATTAATCTCAATTTTTAAGCTTTTTACTCGGTTAAAATTCGAACGGATTAGCTATAAAGCCCCTTTAGACATGCACGTTTTAATCGTAACAAAACGACAACCAAATATTATTAAATCAATTTTTATTAGGTCAAATAGTAAATTATAGGCTTTTGAACAAAATTAGACAGATTAATCTCAAATTTTTTAGGTTTTTACTCAGTTAAAATTTGAACGGATTCGCTATAAAGCTCCTTTAGACATGCACGTTTTAATCGCGAAAAACGACAACCAAAAGTTATTAAATCAAATTTTTATGAGCTCAAATAGTTTAATTATGGGCTTTTGAACATAATTATACAAATTAATCTCAAATTTTCAACTTTTTACTCGGTTAAAATTCGAATGGATTCGCTATACAACCCCTTTAGACATACACGTTTTAATCGCAAAAAACGACAACCAAAAGTTATTAAATCAAATTTTTATGAGCTCAAATAGTTTAATTATGGGCTTTTGAACATAATTATAGAAATTAATCTCAAAATTTCAACTTTTTACTCGGTTAAAATTCGAATGGATTCGCTATACAGCCCCTTTAGACATGCACGTTGTAATCGCAACAAAACGACAATCAAAAGTTATTAAATCAAATTTTATGAATTAAAATTGTTAATTATGGGCTTTTGAACTTAATTTTACAGATTAATCTCAAATTTTCAGTATTTTGCTCGGTTAAAATTCGAACGATTTCACTATAAAGCCCCTTTAGACATGCACGTTTTAATCGCAAGAAAACGACAACCAGGAGTTATTAAATCAAATTCTATGAGTTCAATTTGTTAATTATGGGCTTTCGTACATAATTATAAGATTAATCTCAATTTTTAAGCTTTTTACTCGGTTAAAATTCAAACGGATTAGCTATAAAGCCCCTTTAGACATGCACGTTTTAATCGTAACAAAACGACAACCAAATATTATTAAATCAATTTTTATTAGGTCAAATAGTAAATTATAGGCTTTTGAACAAAATTAGACAAATTAATCTCAAATTTTTCAGGTTTTTACTCAGTTAAAATTTGAACGGATTCGCTATAAAGCTCCTTTAGACATGCACGTTTTAATCGCGAAAAACGACAACCAAAAGTTATTAAATCAAATTTTTATGAGTTCAAATAGTTTAATTATGGGCTTTTGAACATAATTATAGAAATTAATCTTAAATTTTCAACTTTTTACTCGGTTAAAATTCGAATGGATTCGCTATATAGCCCCTTTAGACATGCACGTTGTAATCGCAACAAAACGACAATCAAAAGTTATTAAATCAAATTTTATGAATTAAAATTGTTAATTATGGGCTTTTGAACTTAATTTTACATATTAATCTCAAATTTTCAGTATTTTGCTCGGTTAAAATTCGAACGGTTTCACTATAAAGCCCCTTTAGACATGCACGTTTTAATCGCAACAAAACGACAACCAAGAGTTATTAAATCAAATTCTATGAGTTTAATTTGTTAATTATGGGCTTTTGAACAAAATTATAAGATTAATCTCAATTTTTAAGCTTTTTACTCGGTTAAAATTCGAACGGATTAGCTATAAAGCCCCTTTAGACATGCACGTTTTTATCGTAACAAAACGACAACCAAATATTATTAAATCAATTTTTATTAGGTCAAATAGTAAATTATAGGCTTTTGAACAAAATTAGATAGATTAATCTCAAATTTTTCAGGTTTTTACTCAGTTAAAATTCGAACGGATTCGCTATAAAGCTCCTTTAGACATGCACGTTTTAATCACAAAAAACGACAACCAAAAGTTATTAAATCAATTTTTTATGAGCTCAAATAGTTTAATTATGGGCTTTTGAACATAATTATACAAATTAATCTCAAATTTTCAACTTTTTACTCGGTTAAAATTCGAATGGATTCGCTATACAGCCCCTTTAGACATACACATTTTAATCGCAAAAAACGACAACCAAAAGTTATTAAATCAAATTTTTATGAGCTCAAATATTTTAATTGTGGGCTTTTGAACTTAATTATACAAATTAATCTCAAATTTTCAACTTTTTACTCGGTTAAAATTCGAATGGATTCGCTATACAGCCCCTTTAGACAGACACGTTTTAATCGTAACAAAACGACAACCAAATATTAATAAAACAATTTTTATTAGTTCAAAGAGTTAATTATATGTATTAGAACAAAATTATACAGATTAATCTAAAATTTTCAGCTTTTTATTCGGTTAAAATTCAAACGGATTCACTATAAATCCCCTTTAGACATGCACGTTGTAATCGCAACAAAACGACAATCAAAAGTTATTAAATCAAATTTTATGAATTAAAATTGTTAATTATGGGCTTTTGAACATAATTATACAGATTAATCTCAAATTTTCAGCTTTTTGCTCGGTTAAAATTCGAACGGTTTCACTATAAAGCCCCTTTAGACATGTACGTTTTAATCACAACAAAACGACAACCAAGAGTTATTAAATCAAATTCTATGAGTTCAATTTGTTAATTATGGGCTTTTGAACATAATTATAAGATTAATCTTAAATTTTCAGCTTTTTACTCGGTTAAAATTCGAAGGTATTGGTTATAAAGCCCTTTTAGACAGGCACGTTTTAATCGTAACAGAACGACAACCAAATATTGTTAAATTAATTTTTATTTGTTCAAATAGTTAATTATAGGCTTTTGAACAAAATTATACATATTAATCTAAAATTTTCTGCTTTTTACTCGGTTAAAATTCGAATTAATTCGCTATAAAGCCCCTTTAGACATGTAATTTTTAATCGCAATAAAACGACACAAAAAGTTATTAAATCAAATTTTATGAGTTCAACTTGTTAATTATGGGCTTTTGAACAAAATTATACAGATTAATCTCAAATTTTCATCTTTTTACTTGGTTAAAATTTGAACTGATTCTCTATAAAGCTGATGAACAGGCAACCATCTTCCAACCCTCTATATCTTGGGGTATACCAGAAGAAGATACACAATCTTCTCTCTTGGGAAGCTTATTACTTCAAAGGAGATCCATGATCAGGTGATTGTTAAGGCTTTCACTGGCATTTGGACTTCGGCCAAGTTCTTATCTATGCGATTCTTGAAACCACATATGTTTCTCATCCGTTTTAAGGATGAGAGAATTAAGGATGATATACTCTCTAGAGGTCCTTGGACATACAAAGATGAATGGCTTGCTCTCACTCAGTACAATTCTGCTATCACTCCTGATGAACATTCCTTCTCTATAATGAACATCTGGGTGCGTATTTACAACATTCCGCACATCTTTCTGGCCACGGAGGATTCAGCTCATGATATTGGCATATCCCTTGGCACCATTATTGGTTCAGTAACAAAAATTGATACGAGGAAAATTGACCTTAACATGGTTGACTACTTGAGGGTGGGCTTGTCGATTGATGCCACGCAACCAATTCGACGCTGTATTGCTCTTGGGGGTGGTCCTTCTCCAAGGTTCTGTCTGCTCCAATATGAACGTCTGCCTCTTATTTGCTATTGTTGTGGCCGTATTGGCCATTCCCTCGACCTTTGTTCCGTCCCGGAAGAATCGCGGCCTGAACAACTTCCTTTTGGTGACTGGTTAAGATATCTTCCCAAGAAAAAGGATTCACAACCCACCCAAAGAGGTCGTATTCGCTATGTCACCAATGATACTAATGCTCATCAAATGCCTTCGTCCTCCCAAACATCCAACACCAATGCCAACACTGAGAAGGGTAAATCTAAAGTTTCTTTGACTTCTCTTCCGACCAACGGCAATGAGCCTGTGTCAATCACTGAACCGCCACTTCCCAAAGGTCCTCGCCTACTCCCAACGGTTCCTAGTAAGCTCTCTGCTCGTCGATATCCTTCGCAGCCACTGCAAATGGTTTTTCCGGACCAAAGCTCTAATATTACTACTAGGCAACAATCAATCGCCAACATAGGGGGAGGTGAATTTCTCTGATCCCGATCTACAAGAGCTTAAGGCTGATCTCGCCAATGACCATGATTTTCAGGAAGCTGCTGAATGGTTAGATTCTGTGCCAACGCCTAAGCGTCCTGTCTGGCCAACTTCAAGTCGTGGTGCTAAAAGAACTCCTCCCTCAGATGAATCTATTAGGGTCAAACGACCACGAGCCAGCACGACATTGATGGAGAAAGCTGGGATGAGCAGCGCAAAAAAATCTGCGGCGGAGGTTGATTCTGATCAGCCCCGCCGAGCAAAATGATCACTTTCTTTTGGAACTGTCTGGACCTGGGCAACGCTCTGACAGTTCCTCTCTTACAACATGTTGTTTTCTTGCATGTTGCTTTCTTGTTTTTGTTTTTTCCGTTTTCTTATTATAGTGTCTTTTCCGCTGTTCTGCCTTTGTTAGGATCATGGGGCCATTCAGGCTTTGTTTTTGTTTTTCTGGCTTTGATGTTTTTCTTTATTTGGATTAATAATACATTTATTGTTCTTTTTTTTTTATTATTTTTGTTCTTCTTCTATGTTCTTTTTTGTTATTGTTGTTTTTGTTTCCGTCTGTTGTTATAAGATATTCCAAACTATATCTCCCATATCTGTCTATTTTGTCTCTTATCTATCTCTTACACACTCTGCGTTGAATATACCACCCTT